>CM066034.1:121279546-122612673 GCA_033557465.1 Ichthyophis bannanicus | reverse complement strand
ACTGTGCACATGTGTGACGGACCCGGTTGAGGACAGGGTGGATGTGTGCAGGTGCAGGTGCAACCCTGGGTACAGGACCCTGTGCAGTGCATCATGACTGGTGTCTTTGTGTCCGGGGGTGTTGCGAGCAGCGATTGGGTCACACACATGCAGGGGGGACATACAGTGAACACCACAAACAGCACACAGGCCAATGGTGGCTGGGGGGGTGGTCCCCGGCGCGTTCTCCCCAGGGGTGCGCCTGGTAACCATGCCCGCCATGCACGCCACCACCGGTGTGGGGGTGGAGGGGCGGAGCACGTAGGCCAATGGATTGGCTGCCACACCATAGTGGGGCCATTGGGCTTAGGGGGGGGGGCCATGGTGAATGACAGCAGTGGGAGCGGCAAGTGCCCACCCCACAGGGCATGGGGTGGTTGCAGGGGATGTGAGTGGTATGAACAAAATGAGTCACGGAGCAGAGGCCCCATCAACGGCCATCGGTGTGGCCCTTTATTTGCCTCTACCCCTGCCAGCCCCTGTACGCCCCCTCCCACCCCTAGGCGCCTGCCACCTTGCCGCTCGGTGTTGCGGCGGCACATGCTGGTGGGATCCCTGGCTGTGCCGGATGGGCGGGGGGACTGCCAGCCACCCTCCCGGCTGCCATTCGCACATGCGCCCTCCGCGATGAGCTCAATGCGTCTGCCATGCGTCCTGCATGTGAGACTAGGGCAGTTATCGCCCTCTGCATGCGCCTTGTGGTCCTCCTGTTACGCCTCTGGTTGTGTACCACCGAGCGCAGTAGACGGCGCACACCTGGTGGGGAAAGGACATAGTACTGTGTGGGTTAACGGAAACAGAGGTACCTGCACATGGCCATATCTACCATAAGCAGCATGTCCCACGCACCCTCAGCATCAGCTCGCGCCGCAGATGAGCTGGCCTGCATCTCATACACGACGGTTGCGGACCGCAGCCAGTGCCTCGTTGTGGTGTTGCCGTTGCCCCTCTGCAGACACGTCCTCTGTCCCTGCAGGTGTCTCAGATGTGTCCCAATCGGGTATGTTGGGGATGTCCATGTCCACATCTGGCAGTGGAGCGGCATGCTCCTCCCCCTCCAAAGCAACGGCCTGGGCCCCTGTGTCCACAGAGCCCACTGTACCCATCTGTGACTCTGCATCCGGCTCCGTGCCCTGCAACGATGGCGCAGACATCACCTGTGTGACACACGGCAACAGCTGTTGAGGGTTTGTCCCGCTGCCTGCCCACCCCACAACATCCCCCCCTGGGGCCTCGGTGCGCCATGGATGCCGGGGTGTCTGTGGCATGGCTGTTGTGGCAGCTCTCTACACCTGGGGACACCCCATGCAGATGCCCCGGGTGATCCGCCCCCCAGTGCATTCCCCCACCACCTCTGGGTGCCATTGAACACCCCTGCCAGGGCTGACAGCCGGCCTCATCGTAACCCTACACCGCGTTCCCATAGCAGGTGCATCGGATCTCCAGTAAGCCCCCCACCCTCCCCCGTGCGGCCCACCGCTCCTGCCAGCCCTGCCACGTGCGGGATGCCAACAGGTACACAGGGGCGGCCCAAGGGGGGTGCGGGGCAATGTCCGGGGACTCGGTGCGGGGACACAGTTGCATATGTGGCCACCGGTGCAGGGAGAACTGCATGGTGTTACTATACACTGGCTATCTGTAGACATGTCCCCTGATGAGTGTATGGATGGTGTGGGACAGATGGACCCCCACATAGCTATATTCCAGTGCACCACGCCCGGCACAGCGGGTACCAATACAGACGCTGCCCACTCAGATGCCATGGCCACACCCGCCGTGCCCTGTCAGCATCACCAGGTCCTACGAAGCACCATAACCTACTATCACATGGGAGCAACTGCCAATATGAGGCCTCTGAATCACAGAATAGACCGGGGAATGGGGGACAGGTGGCAATGTCATATAGGGGTGGCAGGAAGCGAAACCCGCACCGCAGTCAGACATGCAGAACATGGAGCATCACGAAACAGGCAAACACATCCTGGTGACAGGATTGCACCAATCAACCTGGGGACCCCGGGAGCCAGACACGGTATGTAACAACGCCACTGTGGGGATACAACTATTGTGTACCTCCCTCCCGTACCCGACACTGCGCAGGCATCACTGATGCACAGTTACCAGAGCTGTCATGGTCCATGTAATACATCCAGAGGCAATAGATATCTCCGTACATATTGTGTCTTCGTTCCATTTACATTTTCCCCAGCAACCTCCCCCTGGTCCAGCCATGTTTCCCACTGTCCACCGCCTGCTTGCCTTTTACCCCTCCTGCATCCCCTGGTTCTGTAGTCCACTCTCCCACTCTCCCCATCTGCTCAGACAGACAGATCTGCCTCCTGTTTCCCTCCCGTCAGTCCAATCGTAACCACATATATGTCACCTCTCCGTCCTCAGCCACGACGGCCCCCCCCCCACAACCCGGGCAATGTGTGGCGCTACCTGCAGCACACCCCGGGTGTTTCTGTCCCATCCCCATTTTCACTCCCACAGCCCCGTCCCAGTCTGGCCCGCCACCCACATCAGCTCTCTTCCGCTCCTGTCTCTCCCAGCGCCCACCCCCGACAGGTCCCTGCAGCAGCCCATCCCCAGTAGTAGCGCACAGTAAACCATGTCCAGTCCTAGGCACCCAACAACCCATATCCAGTCCGAGCACCCACAGCCATTGTCAGTGTGTGTCCCGCCATCAGCTCATTTCCATTTCCAGCCCCCCATGCGCCCATCAGCCCATGTCAAATCCTAGCTCCCCTCCACTCAGCCCATGTCCAAACCAGGCCCCGCGTGGAGACTACGTCCAGTCCTAGCCCCTTCATGAGTCCATTGCAATCCAAACCCCCACCACAGCCATTTCCAATCCTATCCCCCCCCCAACAGCCAATTTCCAGTCCTATTGTAGACCCCTCCATCAGGCCTATTTCAAGTCCTAGCCCCCCGCCAATTCACCCGTTTCCAGTCCTAGCAAACCCCACCAGCCCATTAACAGTCTTAGCCCCCCCAGCACATTACCGGTCCTAGCCCCCCATAGCCCATTAACAGTCCTAACCCCCAGCAGCCCATTTCCAGTCAGCCCCCCCAATAGCCCAGTACCCGTCCAACCCCCCCCATCAGCCACATCCAGTCCTAGCACCCCCCCCCTGGCCCGTTTCTCGTCCTAACCCTCCCCGATCGGCCCACGTCCAGTCTTAGGCCCCCCCCATCAAGCCCACGTGCAGTCTTAGCCCCCCCCCCCACTGGTACCAGTCCTAATCCCCCATCCCCCCTATCTTTCCAGGTTGCAGAACACCAGCTGACAAGGAGCCAGCGTTCGGGGATGACGTCAGCGATGCAGGGACTGAGCGGCTCTGCCGGGCAGGGGCGGAGGCTCTGCCGGCCAGGAGGGGGGCCCCGCGGCAGCACTCCGGATGCTGCCGCGGCAGAGGCAGCTGGTGTTTTGGTGTTTTATGTGTTTAAAATATGGGTTGGAGAATGGTTTTTGCGAGGGGGCCCCCTGAAACGCGGGGCCCTGTGCAATACACATTCTTGCTCAATGGACGGGCCGGCCTGAGTGGACTGTTATTTGCGAAGGAAACCCCTGAAATGTGGTACCCTGTGCAAAGCACGTTCCTGCTCAATGGACGGTCTGGCCCTGCCTGTGAACACCATCCTCTGTCAGGGGGGTCAGGCACCCATTCCCAGCCCTGCATGCACTGCCTAATGCCACACACCACCACCCAATGGTGGCCACCTCTCATCCTTGCTCCTGAGTGTGTGGTCCCTCTGTGCCCATCTGATCCCCCCGCGTCCAGCAGAGACAGGTTCTGTCCCACCCCCCTGCCCCTTCACACACCATGTGCTTGTACTATAACCTACCGGCCTGTGGGTGGGCTGTGTCCAGCGCAGCAGGCAAACCGTGGACATACATGGGCCCCAGTCGATCCGCCAGGCGCCTCTCAAGGTCTGTTAATTGGGCCACGGTCGCTGGGCCCCCTCCTGTGCCTTGTGCCGCACGTCGCTCTCGCACCAGCTCTGCCCGTATATGGCGCTTGATGTCACAGAAGCGTTTTCTTAGGTTTTCGATGTCCCGGGGCAGCCCTCCTGCTCCTGCCACCGCCGCCTGCACCTCCCGCCATGCCCCTGTGCGTGCTGCGATGGTCAGGGTAGCGCTCTGCCGGCCGAAGAGCAGGTCATATCTGTCCAGTATGTTAGACAGCAGGTGCTCATTCTCCTGTTGGCTGAACCTTGCAGCCCTGCGTCGGCTCTCCGCAGGGACAGGAACCCTTGTCTGGCGGCGTGGTCCTCTTGGATGGCCACCTGGGGTCAGTGGCACCCCCGATGGTCCTGCTACCTGGTTGTCACCAGATGTGGCTGCTGCTCCTTCTGTTGTGGGCTGCTCTGGTGCATGGTCCATGTCCTTGCTCCCTTGTGCGTGTATAATGTTGCTGTTTGCTCCGCGGAAGGGATGGAACCTCCATTTCCTGTCATTTATATGGAGCATCCTGGGGTATGGCTTGCAAGGGGACGCCTGCGCACGTTTGTCTTTGGCGCGCGTTGCGTCGCGCATTGCGTCGCGCATTGTCACGTGACGTCGCGCATTGTCACGTGGCGTCGCGCATTGCGTCGCGCATTGTCACGTGGCGTCGCACATCGTTACGTACCTGACATCATATATCCGCGTTTCTGCAGTGGCTGCCGTTTCACGTATTCTACTCCCACATCCCTTATTGAGTGTGTAGTTGTCTGCAATGCTGGTGCGTATATTTGTTTAGGATTTGCTATCTGCGATGTGTTTCTGGCGTCAGCTGATGCTGGCCAACGTCACACGTATGCGACCTCGCGTTGACGTTGCACGCGTTGTTACGCGCGTAGCCTCGTGTCCTCCGTCGTTTTTGCATGGGTGTATGCCTTCCAGGTTATCAGGGTAATGGCGTCTTGGCGTCGCAGTATCAGTGCTATGTAGTTGCTATACGGCGTTCGACATCGCTCGGTATCACCCACATCTGTGTAGCAGGCAGGGGATCATCCACGGCTGCATTCCCGGAAGGCGCGTCACAGCGCGCGGTGAACCCTTCATTAGGTATCTTTCCATTATACTGTTTTCTAGATCTTTTTATTTGCCCATGGGAGTGGCACCCATGTGGTGTCCATCCCCACCCACACCACTATATCTAACCCTTTTACCCTCCTCACTGTATGGACCATGGCTCATACTGCACATGCAGCTGGTGCAGTGTTTGCTTTGCTAGAGATTGCTGAGTTGCTTTACGAGGGGGAGGGAGATGTTGTCCCAGGGGCAGCGGCCCTGGGCATGGGTGGGGCTCCACTGCAACTCAGGCCTGCAGCTGTTGGGCCAGCACAGGCAGCTGTGGCTGACCAACGGCGCCATCGGCGCGCTGAGCTCCACCCACGCCTGGCCCGTATCTACAGGACCAGGGTCCTGCTCGGGGACCTGCGGGAGGGACAGGTATTCTCCCTCTACCGGTTGGACAGAGGGGCCATTAGGGAGCTCTATCAGGAACTCAGACCTGACCTAGAGCCCCTGACTGCCCGGTCACATGCTATACCGGGTATGACCAAGCTCCTTGCTGCCCTACATTTCTTTGCCTCTGGCTGTTTCCAATCCTCAGTGGCAGCAGTGGGTGGTCTGAGTAGGCCCACCTTCTCCCGCTGTCTCCACCAGGTACTGCGTGCCATGGTCAGCCGGGTTGGGAATTACATTGCAATTCCCAACGGTAGGCAACATTGGGCAGCCCTGGCACTGGCATTCCATAGGATCGCTGGAATACCACAGGTGATGGGTGCTATAGATTGCACACATGTTGCCCTTGTCCCGCCACGCGACAGGGAGGTTGTGTACCGCAACCGGAAACACTTCCATTCCCTCAATGTGCAGGTTATCTGTGATGCTACTATGCGTATCCTGAATGTGGTTGCACGTTTTACAGGGTCTGCCCATGACTCCTATATCCTGCAGAACTCAGCTGTGTTTGACCAGTTTTAGACTGGTCAATTTGGTGACTACATACTGCTGGGTGTGTATTCTGTGTATCTGGCAGACTCCTACTGTAGATGGGTGCCTGTACTACATTGCCACGGTTTCCCACTGCCTGCCTGCCCCTGCAGCAGTCCTTGTGGGGGCACACTGTTTGGTGTTGGCCACGTCCTCATGCGGGGTGGCCAGTGTCTTGGTCACAGACATGTGTCATGTGACACACCTCTCTCTTTGTCAGATGTGTGGTTGTTTTGGACTTTGTTTCCAGGTAATGCGTACAGCTATGGTCTTGTGCCAGCTTATTGTGAGGGTGTTGTTTCTACACCAACCTGTCATTTGTGAACGGCCCTCTGTTGTGTTGGGGGAGTCTGGGTTGTATATTGCAATGAGGGTGTTTAACATTGGTTCATACACATAGATTGTGTGCTGCATGTTGTTCTCTTTCATGATGTTGCATAGTGTTTGTTTGTAGATGTTACATAGTGGTGCTGATAGCGCAGATCCGTGTGGTCCCCCTTGTCGGCTTTCGTTGAGTCACCCAGGGGGGGTGGCCTTTACACATCCTCATGGGTGTCACCCTGTGTACGCAGCCTACTCTTTCGGCCCATGTTGTGGGTTCAACAAGGGTTGTGTTCTGGCCGTTTCACCTATTACACATGTCTGCTGCATGCCTGTGGGCCGTCTTTGGGGTCCCCTGTCACCCGCGCCTGTTGCTTTCCCCACACCACACAGGCAATATGTCCCAATGGCTTGCACCCTGTATGCGGCGGTTTGGCTCATCCACCTACCTGCACACCTGTGCCTCCCTGCACCCCCATGTGCTACTTGGCAATGTACGTCATCTGGCCGCACAGCGACCACCACTGCTCCTTTACGCCACAGTTCATGCACATGTCCTGTATCACAGTTGCATGGGTGTGCCCTGCCACTATCGGCATGTCATGGTCATTTGCCACTGGCCTTCACAGTCTCTGCTGCACTGCCACTGTGTTCACTGCATTTGCCTCGTATCTGTGTGCATGTCCTCTCGGCTCTCCAGTTATGGATTACTACGTCATTCATTTCATTGTTTGCTCATTACGCATGTGACATTGATCCATTATGTTTTGCAGGTGATGCAGGATATGGGTGTCGCACCTGGCTGCTCACCCCTGTGCGTGTCCCGCGCACAGGTGCAGAGATACGGTACAATGAGGCCCATGCCTCCAGTCGCTCAGTGATTGAGCGCACCTTTGGCGTTCTCAAATGTCGCTTCAGGTGTCTGGATAGGACTGGCGGAGCCTTACAGTACCATCCACTGACTGTGGCACGGATCATCATAGCCTGTTGCATACTACACAACATTGCTCTCAGGTACAATATCCCTGTCGAAATTAATGAGGGTCCTGGGGAGGATCCTATGTGCCCCCCTGCACCTGGCCATGGTGACACACGTGCAGGGATGGCAGCCAGGCAACAGCTGATCGAGGACATCTTTACCTGTAAGTTATGGTTGTGCTGGCGACGTGTCACTGTCTTCACCATGTTAGATGGTGTGCGTATTGTTCTTCACTGCCAGCTCATGTCTACATATGTCTGTCCTGTTCCTGTCTCCACAGGATGTGCGTCTGCATTACAGGTCCACCCAGTGTGCCTTACTATCCAGTTTGCAGCTGTGCTGCATGTGGGGATTGTGTGCTCATATCTGCATCCTTCCTGTTTGCTATGGTGAGTTGTCAGGTTTTTGGGTATGCATGGCGGTCATCACGTCTGGGCACATATACGTTGTTTTCTCTCCACTACTCCTATGGTGCTACACATGTATCTGTACCAGTGCTCCTTCGCCCCTCGCCTCCATGTGTCACACATGTGGCCTTTACCTGTTCACATCCTTGGGGTCTTCATGGTGTTTCTTGCACACATCATGTGCATCTGTGTGTGTGCTCTTGCGCGGGACAGTGTCTGTGTGGGGGGGGTGCAGATCAGCAGCTGCCATTAGGTCTCTGGACAGGTTTCTGCCACACATGCATGTGATGTGTTGTGTGTCTCCATTTGTCGGTCAGTGTTTTGGTGGAGGTGCATCTGGCTTTCGTGCATGCATACCTTCCCATGATGTGTATGTTCCTTGTTGTTAATTGTCCTGGCTACGTGTCCATTCAGTATGCGCGTCCCTGCCTATCTGTGTTGTACGGCTGTGTTTGGACACATCACCAATTATCGTGGAGCAACCAGCTGTTACCTTTTGTTGTTGGCCGCATGTACATTGTGCACATGTGTCCCCTATGTCACACCGCTGTGTCACGGTCAGGCGAATAATCCGCTGTACATGACAGTTGTGTTCACACAGGGCACATTGAACCATGGGAATGTTCCTCTCACAGCAACACATATAGAGGTGATTACGTACGCTGTGCATTGGTGTCTGGATACACGTTTGGGGCTGTTTGTGCATTTGCCAGACACGGACATTCCCAGTCAGGGCACTGGCGTAACATTCAGGTGCCCCTCTCCTTCCATTGTCTGGGACATACACGGCCTGCCTATGCTTCAAATCGGCTATTGTTCACCAGCTGTTGTTACGTTTTATCTAGTTATGTCAACTCTGCTGCCCATGCCCTCGACCCCTGTGGTGTATGTGTGTCATGTGCATGTACATGATCCTCTTGGGATGGTGCGGTGGTGTTCACTGGCATCTACGTCAGTGGTCCATGTGCAGTGTGCTCAGTGTTGTGGCCATGTTATGAGGTGCTATCTATGCATTCAATGTGTTGCTGGTCTTAGGTGTGTGTCTCCTTTGTGTCCACAAGGTGTCGTGGGTGTTTGTGATAGTCCCTTAACTGATGTCTGCATCATTTCACACAGGTCACAGGCAGCAATGGTGACACATGTGTTCCACTGCATCCTGGCCTCTCGTCATCCATATGTGGTTGGGCACAGCACCCATGTGGGCGTGTTAACACATGTGGGCGACCCGGGGGGGTCATCCTTTGCACGTTGGACACACGCCACTTTCCCTGACACATTGTTGGCCTATTGTTCCTGTTCATGCGGTGCGTGGCCTGTCGTTGCTGGCCAGACCTTCCTTGGTGTTTCCTCATTTTATGTAGGGGGTTGTAGCGCTGTACATGGGCTTGTGACCTATGGACTGTCCAGGTTATCATGGCATCTGGCCTTGTTGCTCTGCATGCTTTCTCCAGTGTCCTATGTTTGCAGGGGATGTTGTCTGTTGTGCATACGGTGCATGCAGGCACTGTGCGGTCCTATCATGTTTTGACCATTAGCCTCACATATCACTGTCTGTGTCCAACGTCTACTGTTGTTGTGCCCTTTTGTGCATGGGTGGCAGCAGGGGGTTCTTAGAGTGTGTTGGCTCCACAGACATTAACAGGTGTGTGGCGTTGTAACGTGTGGTGGGTGTGTCCATGTGACATTTCTTGCCACACAGGACCCATGTGGTTCCTCACGTCATATGGTACACCTGACTGCTGCATATGATGTCTGCTTGTGTCTGGTGCTTGCCTCGGGGGGAACAGATGTCTGCACATGCGTGGTGTGGCATGTTTGGTGTGTGGGTCACCCCATTTCATTTACACCTGGGTGCATGACGTTTTTGTTGGCACCTACACGTTGTCTGTTTCTACTTTGTGTGCTGCTTACCTGCCCATATCATGTGTGTGGCACCATCACATCTCCACCCACCCATCCATGTTTTAGCTGTTCATGTCCATGTGGCATGTTTGCTATCCATGTGCCACATTGTCTGGACTAGGGGTAATGCTCCTTGTGGGGTGGTGCATCTGATGAGATACCTGTGCAGTGGTTCTGCCGATGTGTGTTAGCCTGGGCCTCATCCCTGATGTTGTTGGTGATTGGCATGTTTGTCCTTTGATCCTGTGCCCCTTTCCACAGCCCATCCACATGGGCCTTCCTTGCCGTATCCACTTGGCCACCTCATGTGTCACATCCGTACTCATTTGCATGTTGTTGGGTTGACATAACGTCTCCTGGTGTGGGTGTGTTGGTGGGTGGGTGTGGACATGTTCATTTGTGTCGCCCATCCCACCTGTGGACTGTGTTGTTGTCATCTGTGCACCCCTCCTCCACATGTACGCTGACTCATGCCTACACTCTGTGGCTCCATTTCCTGACACGCAGCTGTGGTTTGTCATGTTGGCCTGCTGTGGCCCTGTCTACATCCCTTGCTATGTGCCACAGTGTACTACACAGGTCATCTGTTCACTCCAGTGGTTTCCATCCGAGGGGTTTGAGCTGTACACTCTCTCTGTTGCTCCCTTCCTCTGCCTTTCCCGCACTGATCCCTGTTGTTGCTCTCACACTGGTTGTTTGGCTTCTGCGTCCTGTCTGGCCATATTCTCGTGGTCACATGTGCTGTGCCTCCTTTGGTGCCTGTATTTGCCTCATTGTGGGCTGAGGTGTCATGTATGTTGGTGTGGACTGCGGCCCCATATCCTACCCAGCTACCGTTGTGTACGTGGCATCTGTTTGTGCGTGTTGGCCGTGTGTTTGCTCTGCCTTTTCTGCTCACCTCCCTGGCAACCTCACTCTCCAATGGGGGACCCATATTCCCCTCACCTGCCACACACAGTCTTTCCAAGTACACCAGTTTCCCAACACCCTCCATCTGCTGCCTGTTCATTGTCTGTACTGTGTGCTCTAGGTGGTGTTTGTGCTACACGTGTCTCTGTTCCACACAGGTCCTGCGTGCTCTCCAGCGACCGCTTGCAGCCTATACAGCACATGGACCTTTGCAAACATACCATTTCTGGTACACAATGCCAGATTGTTCTGGGGACACAGTTCCATCAGCGATGTCCTGCCACGTTCTCCCTCAGATTGCAGGTTAGGTTGGGCACCTGTTTTGACTGTGTCCTTGTACACCTTTTCAGCCGACTTCCTGCCCACAACATTATGCTGGAGTCGTTAGGTGCTCTATGCCAGTGGCGCACATATTGCTATCTCCCTCCTGTACAGGCGCCGTGGTGGCGCCAGACCCCTGCTATGTCCTGCTGGTGTGCATCTGCTGTGCACCATGGTTACTGTTGCTTGCACCCCTATCCTTGGCTCACCAGCAGACCCCTTGGGTATCGACATGGCACCCCTCGCTGCACAGTCAGGGGGTTCTGGGTCAGGTGTATGGGAACATCTGCATCTCCCTGCGCACAGTGACCAGGGTATGCTTGTTATTGCTGTTGCTTTTGCATCTGACATTCAGTTTAACAAAGCGGTCTGTGATGTTATTGGGCCTTCTATATTTGGTAATGATCATGACCTTGGTCTTGATTGTGCTTGCCATATGCCCTTGTTTGCTGAGACCTTGCTTTGTTTCTTTGTCAGGCAGCCCTCACATTTACATGGTGCGTCCTCTGTGATTTTGTTTGGGGGCTTGGATCATTTGGCATTTTTGACCCAGAGGTTGCCAACCTCATTATTGTGACTGTATTATGTGCACTGGCAATATGGGCATACAGTTGGTTCCAGACGTGTGTTTGGGCCACAGGTCATGGGTGTTAGCACACAGTTGGTCATTGTGATCACCTTGGTGTTTATTTTCTTATCCTGCTTTAATCTGCTGCTGACAACAACACATCCCTCACACTGCAGACTCCTCACAGTGACTCATCATGGACCTTGTCACATGCCCTATGGGGGGGGCTTTGGGATACGCCCTATGGGGTGCTGTGCCAGGCAGTGGACAGTGGCCTTTGCCCTCTGGTGCGGCTTTCGTAGGATACACCAAATGGCAAACTCCAATTGCATTCATGTGGGTGGATGTTGTCCAGCAGGACCTGTGGGACATACAAACCTGACACCTATGACATATCTGATCTGGTGTAGGGGACAGGGTGTGCACTCATCCACACATACGCACACCTTGCTGTGACACACCCACCTAGTACCAGGCCCATAGTTTTGTCACACAGAGCATGTCCTGGTGCTGTTTGCTGCTGGGTTACACTGGCAGGGTAATTGGGTTGTCACCTGCATTGTTTCTGGTACCATATGACGCATTCTCTCCTTTCTTACCTATTTGTGTAGAGATTTGCCTTTGTACGTTTCACACGCCCGGTTCCAGCTGCACATTCACAGCATATCCTACCTTTGGGGGCTGCGCCTCTCAGGCTTACACGCACACTACCAACGTGGGGTTGTGGCCAATCCTTCCAACCTCTCATGTTCATTTTCTCATGCTGAGTCACTTGGGTTATCTATGGCTTAGACACAGGGGTGACTGGTTCTACATATGTGTGACCTCTATTTCTAGAGGGTACTGTTGCAAGCAACCTTGGTACTTTGCCACCACAGGGGGACGTGCACTCAGGGACCCTGCACCAACAGGCAGTTCCTTGCCCATTGTGCTGATCATCGGTCTGCCCTGACATACAGATTTTGTGGCTTCTTCCGGGACACCATGTTGGGATACTGTCTGTTACTACTATGTACAGTGACACACACAGTCATTTCACCGTAGCATACCCGTGGACTATGTGGGTAAGGCCCCCTCTTGTGTTCATCTATGGACTGCTGGTCTGCATGTGCATTGCACCATGGGTGTGCCTGCCTTTGTGCTCATCATGGCCAGGACAGCAGCAGTTACATGGTGTTCTGCTGTCCTTCTGTGGGTAGCCAGGGGGTGGTTAGCAGCTCTGGGGCTGCAGGCCAGTGGGTTATTCATTGCGTGTTGGGCCAGTAGTCATGGGATCAGACCCACAATGAATTCCTTTTATTTGGCTGTCTGGAGCATTATATGTTTTACATACACCAGACTGCTACCGGTGACAGCCCCTCCACGGACTATTACCGTACTGCGCCTCATGGGCCCACCATGTGTCACCTTCTCTGGCTCCCTCTACATTACCTTAGGGACCGCTCTATGGGGGACATTCTGTTGTACCTAGGCTGACACTACACTTTATTATGTGGCATGTGTTGTGCATTGTGGGGTTCTTTCTGCAGTAACCTTGGGTATGCCAATGTGTGTGTGTGTTTTCTAGCAAATGTACATCACATACATGACATGTACATGCCCCCTCACTCACTAGATAACATGTGGGTGTGTTTACTTGCACCCCATTCGGAATGGGAACATAGACATGCCCCATCACTCAATATCTACTGTGTGGGTGTTTTTACTTGCACCCCTCCAACACGACAACCATAACAATATGGGACCTGCCCCCTCCCTCATTGTGTCATGTACAGGGTGCTACATCAGGCAGCCTTCTGCTTATGCCACCCTGGGAACTCGGACCCATGCTGCCCGTATCAGCTGTCAGTGCAGTGACCATTGTGCTACAGCTCTGTATGGGTCAGGGATGTTTGCTGGCAACCCTCCGACACATAACAGACATGTACATGCCCCCACACTCAGTGAATAATGTGTGGGTGTGTTTACTTACACCCCATACGGACAGCAAACATAGACATGCCCCCTCACTCACTATCTGATATATGGGTGTGTTTGCCTGCATCCCTCCGACACGTCCAGGAAATAAAATATAATTGGCGCTGCCCCCTCCCTCATTGTGTCATGTGCAGGGTGCTACATCAGCCAGCCTTCTGCTAGTGCCACCCTGGGGACTCGAACCCATGCTGCCCGTATCAGCTGTCAGTGCAGTAACCATTGTGCTACAGCTCTGTATGGGTCAGGGATGTTTGCTGGCAACCCTCCGACACATAACAGACATATACATGCCCCCACACTCAGTGAATAATGTGTGGGTGTGTTTACTTACACCCCATACGGACAGCAAACATAGACATGCCCCCTCACTCACTATCTGATATATGGGTGTGTTTGCCTGCATCCCTCCGACACGTCCAGGAAATAAAATATAATTGGCGCTGCCCCCTCCCTCATTGTGTCATGTGCAGGGTGCTACATCAGCCAGCCTTCTGCTAGTGCCACCCTGGGGACTCGAACCCATGCTGCCCGTATCAGCTGTCAGTGCAGTAACCATTGTGCTACAGCTCTGTATGGGTCAGGGATGTTTGCTGGCAACCCTCCGACACATAACAGACATATACATGCCCCCACACTCAGTGAATAATGTGTGGGTGTGTTTACTTACACCCCATACGGACAGCAAACATAGACATGCCCCCTCACTCACTATCTGATATATGGGTGTGTTTGCCTGCATCCCTCCGACACGTCCAGGAAATAAAATATAATTGGCGCTGCCCCCTCCCTCATTGTGTCATGTGCAGGGTGCTACATCAGCCAGCCTTCTGCTAGTGCCACCCTGGGGACTCGAACCCATGCTGCCCGTATCAGCTGTCAGTGCAGTAACCATTGTGCTACAGCTCTGTATGGGTCAGGGATGTTTGCTGGCAACCCTCCGACACATAACAGACATATACATGCCCCCACACTCAGTGAATAATGTGTGGGTGTGTTTACTTACACCCCATACGGACAGCAAACATAGACATGCCCCCTCACTCACTATCTGATATATGGGTGTGTTTGCCTGCATCCCTCCGACACGTCCAGGAAATAAAATATAATTGGCGCTGCCCCCTCCCTCATTGTGTCATGTGCAGGGTGCTACATCAGCCAGCCTTCTGCTAGTGCCACCCTGGGGACTCGAACCCATGCTGCCCGTATCAGCTGTCAGTGCAGTAACCATTGTGCTACAGCTCTGTATGGGTCAGAGATGTTTGCTGGCAACCCTCCGACACATAACAGACATATACATGCCCCCACACTCAGTGAATAATGTGTGGGTGTGTTTACTTACACCCCATACGGACAGCAAACATAGACATGCCCCCTCACTCACTATCTGATATATGGGTGTGTTTGCCTGCATCCCTCCGACACGTCCAGGAAATAAAATATAATTTGCGCTGCCCCCTCCCTCATTGTGTCATGTGCAGGGTGCTACATCAGCCAGCCTTCTGCTAATGCCACCCTGGGGACTCGAACCCATGATGCCCGTATCAGCAGTCACTGCAGTAACCATTGTGCTATAGCTCTGTATTAGTCTTGTATGTCTGGGTGGCTACTTATGCTTTACGCGCGGTGGCCCGCTCGTTAGTTTCGTAACGCGCCAGGTAACGCTCGTTGGTTTCGTAACGCGCGCTAGGTCTTCCGCGGTCCCGCCCATCTCCTTATTTGGGGGTTTGTCTTCTTCACGCGGCTCCTACCGCGAACTGCACTAACGCGATTTAGTAAACATAGCCCATAGTGTGTCTCACTGGACATAGGATAGGGGGAACAAGATAATCCAGAGCAGAGGAGACAGCAGTATTATAGGAAACTATAGCCTCACCAGCCAAGTTAGAAGATGTGAAGCCCGATTCAGGAAGCACATCCAGACCATCTGGATGGCCCCAAGCAAGACAAGCCCGTTAGGACCCGATTTTGTAAGGTGGGAGCAAAACATCCCCCCTTCATACAGAATCGGGCCCGAGGATGGCCCGGTGCCCCCTGCTGCACAATGGGGCCAATCCTCTTGTCAGTCTGCTAACCCTGCAACCCTGCCGTCTGACCCCGGGGCCTAGATCGGGTGGCGGGGACACACCATCTGCATCCAGCGGGGGGTCTTTTGAGCACCGGGGGTTGGCTGCCGGCCAGGATGGGGGGGTTAAGAGATGATGGATAGAATGAAGATTCCTACATAGGAAGGCAAACTAGAGTGGTAAAGCATCCACTGGAATCTGAGTAAAAAATATGTTATTCCTGTTGAAAAACAACTTATGGGAACTTGCTGCAGAGAATGTAGTAGAAAATGAACTGGTTAAGATCCTGTGGAATTTCCGAATACAAATAGGCATTTAGAACATAATACATCTGATATTACTGTTACAGAAAAAGTATGGTTTTCAGATGTTGCATTCCCAGGTGATACCTGAACTGAGGACAAAGAACAAGAGAAATTGACAAAATATAGAGACCTTCAGATTGACGTTGAAAAGTTTTGGAAGAAAAAATCTATTGTAATGCGAGTTGTGATTTGAGCTCTTGGGATTATACCGAAGGGACTTCATAAATTTTACAAATTTTATATCTACCGGACTTGATGCTACAAATCCTACAAAGGACTACCCTACTTGGAACAGCTTACATCTTACATACCTACATGATTCCTAGGTTCTTGGTTAGAATCTGAATTACAGAATTAAAAATAGTCCTAGATTGTCTTCCAATGAAGAATCTTCTATAATAATAATAATAATAATAAATTAGAACTAAAAATAGGGTTCCCTTTTTTACTAAAGTGTGTTAGATTTTTGCAACTAACCTTCATTTTGTGAAAAAACTAACATGCGCTGAGTGAGAAGCCTCTACCATAACTGTGTGGGGGTGTGGATGTGTACCCTAACACATAGTGCTATCACTGCAAGTGCACTTACCTCCGTTTATTGAGGTAGTGTTAGGCGAATCTGCGCTAAAAGCAACATTGTCAGTGTAAGATATATCCCCCATGCTAAATGCAATGTGCTCACAATGCACACCCTCCACCCCTACCTTGTCCATTCAACACCTTAATGTGTGAGTGGAAGTTACTGCAAGCTGAGTCAGGCGCTATCATACTTTCACGGTAACAGTTATTGCAGGCCTTGCGCTACCAGGTGAAGATGTGTGACAACTGCTTGGTGCGCTTTACTAAAAGGGCCCCCAGTTCTCAGAGCAAACCTGAGGAAAAAATTCTAAAAGCTGGATGTGGATTTTAAAAACTGGATTGGAGAGGTTTCACCCATTCTTATATTGTCAACATGTATAATTTGGCAATTTCATAAAGAAATGCTGCTTTATATTTAGTGACAGATTATGTTAAACTGCAATATTTAATGAACACATTCATGCGTTGTCATGTGGTATTGTCACACACTGTCACAAAATGTTATCAGAGGCATAGTTAATGCGCATGTCTACCATATTTCATTGTCCACTAGGAATGTCACCGTATTTTGACACATTTTTCTATCCAATCTTTCAGTTTTGAACAGTTAAACTCTTTTTAAAATGAACCATAGTGCAAAATTCTTTCAGCGATACTAATCTTAAATACAATGATACATTTTATTGAGCAAGCATAAGACTTATTCCAAGATACTCTAAGGATTATGTTGAATTCAATGGGGCGGTGACTCCAAAACTGCATGACAGTCACTACCGATGCTTAGTAAACATACCTCAAAGTCTGACAGGATGCTCTATCAGAGTTCCATCACATTTTTCTCCTACATAGACTTTTAGGGAGTAATTTGAAAAGGAGCTGCTTAGATTTAGAAGGCAAGAATGCACCTAAAATCTCAGAAATGTTTGTCACTTACATGCATAAGTGGCCACGATATGGATTAATAACCTCTTAGAGAAGACCGACTAGCATAAAGGTGTGTGTTTTGTTTGCATGGTACGTGCTTTCACTGGAGTTTGGGAATGGAGTTTCGGCAAAACATGGGCGGAACGCACAAGTGCATGTGTAAATTACAAAATATTATATGTGCATGTTCATGGAAAATATAGGAACGGACATTTATACAAGTTCTAGGGATGGTATAAATGTCCATGCTTTAACTGAAGATGTGTTTGGAATTGCTTACAGCACTATTTTATAAATAAAGGCAGGCTCCTACTTTTCTTTGTAAAATAGGCAGAAAATAGGTGTGTTTTGGCTGCCTTAAACTAGGCACTGGTTATAAAATCATCCTGGCTTTTAAGCAGTTATAACTTTTAAGTATGCTTGCATTAAATTAAATTGAAATAGATATGGAGATGAAAAAGGCAATTATTTTATAAAGACACTTAGGGGCATGTTTACTAAACTGCGTTAGTGTGATTCGCGTTAGGATCCGCGGTACAGGCAGAAACCCTAAATAAGGACATGGGCGGTACATCGTTATCGATAACACGCGTTACCAGGCGCCATAGCCTTACCAGCGTTAGAAAACATCATCTAGAGCGCCACGCAACACACGCCCATAAGGCGTCAGATAACATGTCTAGCAATGCATCTAGAACTGTAGCACAATGGTGAATACACTGACCAATGGTGTAAGGGAAGTGAGTTCAATCCCCCTGTGGCTCTAATGAGTAAAGCTGGCTGAGACCTCACCTCTTACTCAAAATCAGTGCTGTATGAAGCAGTTTGTTTGTTAATTTTAATTAGTGCTGCCAGCAAACACACCCTCACAGGGCTGTAACTTAAGGTGCCGCATAAGGCACCCAATAAGGCACCCCAGAGGACACATTATAAAGTGCACTGCATGCTAAGGCACCCTAGAATGTCCCCTATGGGCCACCCCACAGGGTGCAGTATAGGGTCCTGCATTGGGCACTGTACAGGGCGCCTGATGAGGCACCGTAAGGAGACAGCACTGTGAGGGTGTATTGCTGGCAGCACCAATTTAAATTAAAAAAATAAAATGCCTCAGACAGCGCTAACAATTAACCCCACTGTGGGAGTAAACCCATGACCCCTGGCTCCACAGGCAGTGAAGTAACAAGTGGGCCACATTGCTAGTGCTACAAACAAATCCCTGGCTGTCAGCTGAAGGACGTCAGGTCACCACACAAACTGTCTGCTGTGGTGGCCAGGATTTGGGTTAACCCACTCATACCCATGGTGCACTGCACATGCAGATCTGCAGTCCATAGATGAACACAAGATGGGGTATGCACCCCCACAGCACCTCAGCCTGGTAGGGGGAACTGACCGTGTGTCTCACTGGCACAGAGTACCTACAGAAAGTAACCCAAAAGGGTGCCCTATACAGTGCATGAAAAGGTGCCTAGCAAGGCATCCAGAGCCACAGCACAATGGTTAATACACCGACTAATGGTGCAGGGGTTGTGAGTTCAATCCCCCTGTGGCTCTAATGAGTAAAGCTGGCTGAAACATCAACCTTTACTCAAAATCAGTGCTGTATGAAGCAGTATGTTTGTTAAATTTAATTAGTGCTGACAGCAAACACACCCTCACAGGGCTGTAACTTAAGGTGCTGCAAAAGGCACCCCAGAGGGCACATTATAAAGTGCACTGCCCGCTAAGGCACCCTAGAATGTCCCCTATGGGCTACCCCACAGGGTGCAGTATAGGGTCCCGCATTGGGCACTGTACAGGGCACCTGATGAGGCACCGTAAGGAGACAGCATTGTGAGGGTGTATTGCTGGCAGCACCAATTTAAATTAAAAAAATAAAATGCCTCAGACAGCGCTAACAAATAACTCCATTGTGGGATTAAACCCATGACCTCTGGCTCCACAGGCAGTGAAGTAACAAGTGGGCCACATTGCTAGTGCTACTAGCAAATCCCTGGCTGTCAGCTGAAGTATGTCAGGTCACCACACAAACTGTCTGCTGTGGTGGCCAGGATTTAGGTTAACCCACTCATACCCATGGTGCACTGCACATGCAGATCTGCATTCCATAGATGAACACAAGATGGGGTATGCACCCCCACAGCACCTTGGCCTGGTAGGGGGAACTGACCGTGTGTCTCACTGGCACAGAGTACCTACAGACAGTAACCCAAAAGGATGCCCTATATGGTGCATGAAAAGGTGATTAGCAAGGCATCCAGAGCCACAGTACAATGGTTAATACACCGACTAATGGTGCAGGGGTTGTGAGTTCAATCCCCTTGTGGCTCTAATGAGTAAAGCTGGCTGAGACATCACCCTTTCCATTAAATCAGTGCTGTCAGAAGTGATTCTTTTGTTAACGTTAATTAGTGCTGCCAGCAAACACACCCTCACAGGGCCGTAACCTAAGGCAGAGCTACTCAATTCCGGTCCTGGAGGTCTGCAACCCTGCAGGTTTTCGGGATATCCCTAATGAATATGCATGAGATATATATGCATTAGAGATAGCCTGCCAACCTGACTGGTTTGTGGCCCTCCAGGGCTGGATTTGGAGACCCCTGCCTTACACCTCTGTCATTTAAGATTGTGAGTGGGCAAGGTACAGATGTTCTAGACATCAAAAGGGTAGATAGAATGTGTCACATTCCTCCTAGATTCTCACCACCACCAAAAAGTTGTCTAATAGACAATATTTTGGTGGTGGTGACAAGCAAGGAGGAATGTGACAAATTCTAACCTTTTTGATGTCTTGGACATCTGCACCTTGCCCACTTACAATCTTAAATGACAGAGGTGTAAGGCAGGGGTCTCCAAATCCAGCCCTGGAGGACCAAAAACCAGTCAGGTTGGCAGGCTATATCTAATGCATATATATCTCATGCATATCATTAGGGATATCCCGAAACCTGCAGGTTTGAGGACCTCCAGGACTGGAATTGAGTAGCTCTGACCTAAGGTGATGCATAAGGCGCCCAATAAGGCACCCCAGAGGGCACATTATAAAGTGCACTGCCCGCCAAGGCACCCTAGAATGCCCCCTATGGGCCACCTCACAGGGAGCATCAAAGGGTGCCTCATAGGGCACATGAAAGGGTGCCTCATAGGGCACGTGAAAGGGTGCCTGATGAGGTCCCATAAGGAGACAGCACTGTGAGGGTGATGTAGTTGGCAGCACCATGTCAAATAACAAAAGGAATATGCCTCACACAGCCCCACCAAATAACCCCACTGTGGGATCAAAACCATGACATATGGCTCCACAGGCAGTGAAGTAACTAGTGGGCTGTATTGCTAGTGTGACTAACAAATCCCTAAGAATGATGCGGTCAACCTATGGAGTATAACTGTCAAATGGTCAAAAGTCCCACTCCAGATCAACCACAGTTTCTCTACGTACAAACACAGAATGCTTGCCAATCAAACAATCCAAGGTCTCAGCAAACAAGGGCATATGGCAAACACGATCAAGACCAAGGTCAAGATCATTACCAAAAACAAAAAGCCCAATAACATCACCGACCTTGTCAAACACTGAAAGCTACTGGCAAAATCCAAGGAAACACTCAATTTACTATGAATATGTGGAGACAGACCAGCCAGATGCCTGTTTCCCCAGCACTAACAAATCCCTGGCTGGCAGCTGAAGGACGTCAGGTCACCACACAAATTGTATGCTGTGGTGGCCAGGATTTGGGTTAACCCACACATACCCATGGTGCACTGCACATGCAGATCTGCAGTCCATAGATGAACACAAGATGGGGTATGCACCCCCACAGCACCTTGGCCTGGTAGGGGGAACTGACCGTGTGTCTCACTGGCACAGAGTACCTACAGACAGTAACCCAACAGGGTGCCCTATACAGTGCATGAAAAGGTACCTAGCAAAGCATCCAGAGCCACAGCACAATGGTTAATACACTGACTAATGGTGCAGGGGTCATGAGTTCAATCCCCCTGTGGGTCTAATGAGTAAAGCTGGCAAAGACATCACCCTTTACTTTAAATCAGTGCTCAGAAGCAGTTATTTTGTTAAGGTTAATTAGTGCTGCCAGCAAACACAACCTCACGGGGCCGTAACCCAAGGTGCCGCATAAGGCATTGCAGAGAGCACACTATAAAGTGCACTGTCTGCCAAGGCACCCCATAATGTCCCCTATGGGGGACCCCATAGGGCACTTGATAGGGTGACTCATAGGGTACGTCATAGGGCGCCTGAGGAGGCACCGTAAGGAGACAGCACCGTCGCCAACACACATCCGAGCCATGTTGCAAGGCCACCTACCTGGTGCTGCCCGTGGACCACACCACCGTTGTCTCGCCAAACCCTGGCCCCATTCCGCCACCTGTCCAAAACAGACTGTAAGATGTGATGAGGAGGGTGGCAGCACGACACGCCCCCACAGCATCCACCCCCACTGTATGCACATCAGTCACCATCCCCATCACCCCACAGACCCAGGTTGAAGCATGCAAAGTCAACAGAGACCATGCAACATCCCCATTGACATGTCAATGTTCCACAACAATGCAAAGGTGATCCCCACAGCTGCAAACAACGAAAAACCCAGACACTTCATGGCAGCGACGGTGTGTCAGTTCTCCCAGTGACAGTCAGCATAGCAGGCCAACAATAAGGTCCACAAAAGGCCTGTGTCCAACTCGCAGAGGTCCATCTCCCAGTGGTAAGAAAACTCAGGGACAGTTTCACAGAGGTGCTGTGTCCAAGCAAATGTGGCAGATGGGGCTCCAGATGAAGTGCGGTAGATGTGCCATGTTTGTTGGCTGTGTCCTGTGTGGAAAGGTGTAAAAATAAGGTAAGGGAAGGGCACATCCACACCCACCATCAGGTCAGAAAGGACACAGTGACATCAGAATATGTGCATCATGAATGCTTAAACACTACAACATGACACGACCACAACACACAGCATAGTGCACATGGACCACAGCAGGAGATGGCCCTGCAGACCAGGACACAATCCCACAATGGTCATGTAAATGCCCATGTCACACAGGCATCCCAGAGGTCCACAGCATGCCCAGCAGTGGTGGTGCACAGAGATACCACAGAAATGCATGTTGTTACTAACAGGCCAAATGCAGCATCTGCACGTGGCCTATGTACCAGAGGAGGGAAGGTGAAACGTACCTGAAAGGTATAGCATTGGACTGATGGGGAAAGCCAGAGTCAGCCAAGGGCACAAGGGGCCCCAGTAGAGGCTGCAGATGTCAATGAACTGCATCCATCACCACAACCGCACAATCAGCTGTTAGTGGAGCATATCCGAGGAATGCTTTGTTGTGGGAAAACAAAATGGTGATGTGTAGTGTCCTGCCAGCAAACATGAGACACGTCAGGGAACAATATATGACACATGCACACAATGTACAGAAGAGCATAAGCAGAAGGGCATAGAGAGACTGGTGAACATCACTGGACAGGTGGCCAGACACATCCCTGAGACAGATAAAGGCAGAGGGGAGGAGAAGGTACCGTCAGGTAGACACGTCCCAAAGACACAGAGACACACACCGTGAGACAAGGTAAGCATGCTGCAAGCTACAGTTGGCTGGACTGCCGACAATCATGGACAATTGGAGACATGGGTGCACCAAGGTTATCTAATGCCACAATGGCAGTGAGGTCTTTACGTGCCCCCAAACATTGCAATGCCCTGTGTTCGGAGACACACACAGCCTGGTAACATGTGCACAGGTACAGTATGTAGACCCCCAATATGTGCACAGGCAATGGTCACATGTGTGTCAAACGGAGCACATGGTGGATGGAGTGTTAGGCCAAAGACATGTGCAACACCAGAGGAGCAGTGGAGAGGGAAACACATATATGTGTCATGTGGTGCTGCCACCACAGCACACCTACCTGTATGTCCACCCACCCCAGTCACCTTCATGTTGCTGTGACATACACACAGTCCCTACATGCACCACAGCATTGGGCAGTATCGGCAGCCTATCCCTGGGAGGCAAGAACACAGCAGCCTATCCTGGGGATCCTGAAACACAAGAGACATATAGAGACATGTCATGACAGTGCCGTGAAACACACAGACCAGCTCACACATGGTGACCCATAAGCACATCCCCACACATGCACAACTTACAGGAGAAGAGCTCCTCGATCAGATGTTGCCTGGCCGCCATCCCCTCACGTGTGTCACCATGGCCATGTGCAGGAGGGCACACAGGATCCTCCCCGAGATCCTCATTAATATCGACTGGGAAATTGTGCCTGAGAGCAATGTTGTGGAGGATGCAACAGGCCAGAATTATCTTTGCCACAGTCAGGGGCCCGTACTGTAAGGCACCGCCGGTCCTATCCAGACACCTGAAGCGACTCTTTAGAATGCCAAAGGTGCGCTCAATGACTGAGCGGCTGGAGGCATGGGCCTCATTGTACTGCATCTCTGCACCTGGCCGAGGGAGACGCACAGGGGTCAGCAACCAGGCACAACACCCATATCCTGCATGACCTGCAAACAGAAATGGCATAAAGTCACAAGTGAGATGATGGACCCATGGAATCACTGATGTAGCAATGTCCAACTGGACATCAGAGAAGCATGGACACACACATATGACGTCACATCATTGCACATGATGGCAGTGCACCAGAGTCTGATGCTGGGAGTCCCAGAGCCCAAGGGAAGGCCAATGGGGGCAATGCACACCTATGATACCATGCCCAAAGACACGTCGCAAACCTGTGCCCAGACAGCAGCAGTGGCTGCTATGAGGGCAGCTGTCTGTCAGTGGCACAGCGTACTCGGAGGGGCAGAGATGCAGAGTTATGCAAGTATGTGACCGTCATGATGCAGTGCACACAGAGCATAGGCCAACAGAACACAACCCCGGGGGGGCCAGGTGGGAGTGGCAGTGGAGACAGGATAAAGTGGACAGACATGCAGCATACATGTGTGATAGCAGGTGTGCCTACAGCTCAAGACACGTGTCATCCCCTACATGGTGAAAGAGAGGAAGCCCCATACACACTGTATACCATGTGGATGGCTCTGTGCCCCAATCCTCCCCCTCCCCCCCAGATGGCACATGCACAAACCTGTGACACATGGGGTGGGAGAGGGACACACCCCACAGGCAGACATATGTACAACTGCCCGTGCAGTATGGCCTAGGCCAGGTGCAGGAGCCATGGCCAAGCAAGAGGTGTCGCATGCATCCATGGAGGGGACACACCATACGCGGCCAGAGTGCCCCTGGACATGGGAGCTTGGTAAGTGAACAGCAGAGGCAGGCAACAGCCCACACCACATGTGTGCCGGGACACCCTGATGAGCACTAACACACACATGGTAGGCAGAGAGACGTGTGGCAGCACACAGAGGTATGTGACCACATTCCAGGTGACAGGGTGTGATGCAGTGTGAGGGCCACAATAGGCTGCACCAGGAAATACCACCACAATATCAGGCATGCAGAGGACAGAGGTGACAATGGTGCCCCACCAACCATATACGGTAGGCGCATGTTAGATATGGTGAATACCCACCCAGCAGGACGTAGTCCTCATATTGTCAGGCCTCAAAATGGCCGAACAGTGCCGAGTGCTGCAGGGTATAGGAGTCATGGGCTGACCCTGGGAGCCGTGGAACCACATTCAGAATACGCATACTTGCATCACAAACAACCTGCACATTCATGGAATGGAAGTGTTTACGGTTGCGGTACACAACCTCCCTGTCGCGGGGCGGGACCAGGGCAACATGTGTGCAATCTATAGCTCCCATCATGTGTGGTATACCTGCAATCCGCTGGAATGCCTGTACCAGGGCCACCCAATGTTGCCTACCGTTGGAAATGGCAATGTAATTCCCAACCCGGCTGACCATGGCCCGCAGTACCTGGTGGAGACAGCGAGAGAACATTGGCCTACTCATCCCACCCACTGCGGCCACTGAGGATTGGAAACAGCCAGAGGCAAAGAAATGTAGGGCAGCCAGGAGTTTGGCCAATCCCGGTATAGCACGTGACCGGGCAGTCAGGGGCTCGAGGTCAGGTCTGAGATCCTCATAGAGCTCCCTAATAGCCCCTGTGTCCAGCCAGTAGAGGGAGATTACCTGGTCCTCTCTCATGTCCTGGAGCATGGGCCTGGGCCTGTAGAGGCGTGGCAGGCGGGGCCGTGCCTCAGCATGCCTAAAGCACCATTGTTCCCCCACACCCGCCTGTGGACCCCCTACAGCTGCAGGCCTGAGTTGCAGCGGGATAGCACCCATGCCCAGTGCCGCAGCTCCAGGTACATCATCTCCCTCCTCTGGAAAGCGCAGCCCAGCCAGCTCGAGCAATGCAACCACTGCACCACCTGCATTCACAGTCTGAGTCATGATAGACAGAGGATGGAGGACAGGTGGATGGGATATAGGGTGCGGGGCGGGGACAGAAATCACAGTAACGATACACACCTGGTGAGCCAGGAAGGTCCATCAGAAACTAGACAAGCCAACACCCTGTACACATCGATGCAGTGCACGCGGGAGCGCGCGTTCCCACAATGCATCTGATGAAAGGCAGCAATGTGTGTCCCTGTGACGCAGCAGGGTTTGAAGATACTGCATCACAGGAATACACGTAGCGTGCAACGTACGTCTGACGTAATGTGTGAGACACAAATTGCATGCTTCCCCAACGCGCGTGGTAACGCGCCGACAAACAAAATAACATTGCGATCCTGTAGAGTATTTGAGTAAGCAGCAGGAACCACGGTGGCGGTAGGAGGGCGCGTGTATGGTGCGGTACACAGCGCTAGTGCTAATACAGAGGAATACTAGAACGCTGCCATCCGTCCACAGTAACGCACATAGGCTACGTCACCACGGCACGTACCTGCGTGCGCAAGATGAACGCGCGTCGCATGGCACGTACACAACGCGCGTAGAGCCACACCCAAGGTATACCTATATGTAAAGCGAGCACAAAATGGCACACACCTCAGCACACATAACCGAACAGGTATGAAGAGCAGGAACAGAGGAACACAGGAGGCTGGAGTGGAGCAACCACCACACAAACCAGTGCCAAACCCTGATGGTGATGGAGATGAGGAGAAGCCAGGGCCATCTGGGGCACAGCAACACCCCAGTGAGGAGGCCATCAGTGCACAAGGGCAGAGGCGGCGCAGGACCCCAGTGCCAGAAGAGGTCAGGAGGAGGACGGTTCATTTCAGCCAGGAGGAGAACGATCTCCTCCTGGCCAGCGTCCTCGAACACTGCTGTTTGGACACCTCAGCTCAAACACAACAATTGCCACATGCACCAGGGCATGGGCTGAGGTGCAGGAAGCAGTGACAACTGCAGCTGGACTACATCGGGACATGGAGAGTTTACAGAAGCACTATTGCAATATAAAGCGCAACATCCGCAACGAGCTCACCAGGGAGCGCCGTGGGGCACAGGGCACTGGAGGGGGCCCAGCACAGTTGGCCACCTTAACCGATCTAGAGCGGCGCCTGGCGGACCGACTGGGGCCAATGTATATCCATGGCCTGCCCCCTGCATTGGACACAGCGCACCCACGTGCCGGTATGTGTGAGTGAGCTGTACTAGTGGGAGACACCACATGCACATGTGTTGGGGTGGATGAAGCGCGGGGTGGGGGCGGCATGACGTGGCTGATCGGGAACTGGGGGCCAACACAGGCATAGAGGCAGCTGCTGGTTCATGACCCATGGGGGGTGACGTGTCTACAGTGGTCAGGGGGCGGCACAGCGCAGTGGATGGGTGCGGGGGCAAGGGGGACAGGCCCACAGTAGCAGCAGAGGCTGTCAATGTGTTGCAGGTGATACAGTGCAGGGCTGGCAGGGGCATCAGGGCCACACGGGTAGTGACGTGGGCAACGGGGAGGCACACTGCACCTGTGCCTACTATGGTCAGTGGTTGCAGGATGAAGGCGGTGATGGGGTTGCATGGGTTGTGTGGCAGCATGCAAGGGGGGAGGGAGCCCTGGTAGTGCATGGCACAGGGCCCACCGGCATGGATAGAGCACTAACGTTGAGGGGGGACACAGGGGCCCTGGCCCAGACCCATGCGGCTCACCCACACACATGTGCCTGTGGGGGGTGGGACGGGGTAGACAGGCAGTCATGCCTCATCTGACCTATGTAACATTGTGCCCTACAGGTGACATTTGCCCCATTGACGCGCCAGAGGAGGTGCCAGAGGACACAGACCCTGGCCCATGCATCCAGATGGACCCTGTGCCAGAGGTGGCCCAGGTGGGAGTGGGGGGTCCATCCCCACCCCCAGGGGAGGACATCAGGCAGGGCACACAGCCTGCATGGGACACCACACCACCCACCAATGCAGCCATGGGGGAGGTGGCTGTGGATGAAGAACAGCAGACCAGGCAAGATGCGCTGGCTGCAGTGTCAGAGGTGATTGGGGAGATGCAGGCGCACTCAGCGGCGGCACAGAGGGATGCAGAGGGTGAGTGTCCAACTGTGTTAGGATGGCGATGCCTCTGTACAGGTGGTGGATGTTTCCCTGTCTCACAGTGCACAACCTGCTTTCCCCAACGGTATACGGCATGTGCTGTGGGCAGTGGTTAGGGAACAGTGCCGCCAACACCGTATGGCATGCCACCTGCAGTGCACCATGTCAGGGGTCCTGGCGGGGATGCAGGACCTGGCCTCATCGGCCCAGTGCATGGCTGCCAGCCTGGAGCTGCTGGCGGCAGGCAGGGGGCCACCCACTGCACAGCAGTGGCCACTGCCACCACCACCAGCGGCAGCAGCAGCAGCAGCGGCAGGCGTGCCACGAGCAACACGGGGTGGGAGGGGCCGCGCAAGGCGTGACAGGGGGAGGGGGAAATAAATTGCTGCACAGGCGGCTGTAGCTGATGCCATGTGTCCTGTGTTTCCTTTGTGGGGCCACTATACTCATAGCCCCCATGTCCATCCCATGTCACGACCCCGTGCCACTGAAGCAACCGGCATGTGTCCCCCCCCCTTTCCCAGCTGTTTCCACCATGTATAGACATCTGACCGTGTACCTTGTCACGCTGGCACCTCTCGCCCCTGGCTAAGGGTGGCGTGGGTCACCATAGGACCACTCCGCGGTCTGTGTATCACCAGCCTCTCTCACCTATCGGTAGTCATTGCTTGGCGGTATGTGTGCATCTCACAGGGGACATGTAGTCAAGCTGCCAAGGGGTGAGACACATGACAGATATGTATGTTACACTATGGTGCGGTATCACAACCTACAGGATAGGTGTCCAGGTTTCAGGGACACGGAGCATTCCCCAGAAACACACAAAACCCAGCAATGTGTGCTTCTGGGGTCACCATAGTGTGGTATACACCAGTCCATAGCAGGGGGGAAAGCTAGTTCCCCTCTAGCCCTGCTGCCTGTGGCTGGTAACCACAGGTACCGTCATTGTGCACGATTGCATAGGCCCACCCCAGCAACAGGTACCTGTAACCTAGGAATATGATGCGGGGTAGGTTAAACCTCTGTTAGGGAGGCCACGTTCAGTCCCCAGTGCCCTCTCCCCCACAGCAGGGGCTTAGCAGCCTCATCTCCATCTCTAGCTGTGAATCCGTAGCAATGATGACTATCCCCCCAATGTCAGGGGGTGATCAGGGCCACCCAGCCTGGGCACTGTGGGTATCCCTCCCTGGTGCACCCCCTCACAAGACAGGCATGTCTCATCCGTGTTCTGCAGGCTCTGGGGCTTCTCACTGAGCACAGTCCATGATAGTGCCCCCTACTATTAGGCATTCTGCACCCTCCCCAAGCTGTATAGGCCCCGGTTCTTTGTCCGTTGCACTGTCCACAGCTACCAGCGTCCCAGGTGAGCATGGTATCCCTCCTGTGTGTGGCTGCCAACCCTCCTGTGGACATGCTACGTCCCACTTAGCTATCCCTGCTCCTGGGGGGCTCCGTGGCCTTGCCCTGCTCTGCAGTGGTCCGACCACCCAGCCTGTGGCTGTGCTGCGGCCTGTGGCAGTCTGGCGCCCTGCTCCCCCTTCCCCTCTGCTGGTGCTGCTGCCCTCAGCCCAGTTCCTGCCCTGGCTCCCCCTAACATATTCTGGCACCGGCTGCTGTTTCCAGGGCTCTGGCTCCGGCCGCCCCCCCTCCAGGTGGTGACAATCGGCCTGCCCTCCGGCACCTGCATACGTGCAGCATGCCCTGCCTATGGGGCTCCGTGCTCTGTGCACCTCCCCCGTCCGTCCAACACGGGGACCCTGCGGTGTTGGCCCGGTGGAGGCCCTTGCCTCCCTGGGGGTGTATGTGCCATCCCCACCCTGCTGCATGTACGAGGGGACCTTGTACAAGGGTGACCCCCCTGTCACCTGGCCCCCCCATACCACTGATGGGCCCCCTTGCCACAATGTCTGCTGACCCGTGCATGCTGTCTTGCCTGTCCCCATGCCCAACCCTGCTAGCACACTGGTAGGGCACTGCTGGTACTATGTACACCCCCATCCCTTGCTTATTGCGCTGTGTGCCATGGGGGTGCCCCCACCCCATAGGCCAATCCCCTGGGACGTTCTGACACCCCTGATGTACATGGGCAAGGATAGGTGCACTGTGTGTTCCGCATGGGTATCCACATGGCACGCTGCCACCATACTGAGCCGAAACAAACTGTTAACTGCACATGTCACAGCCTTCGGTTCACCAGGTGGCCTGATCCCCTCCCCCATTGCATCCCTACCACTAACCGCCCACTATGGGCCCCCGGCGACCCCTTGGTGTGCCCCCCTCCACAGGTTGCCACCTTTTCCCGCCACCCACACCACCCTGTATGCCCGTGGAAGAATCGTCACACCCGCCTCCTCCATCGACCGGGGTGGTTCCGCACCCTGCACCACCCCATTGCGAACCTCCATTGACAAGATCCCTATCTCACCCTGCATGACCTTATAGGATTTTGCCATGTAGCCATCCAGGCCCGGAGGCTTCAGGTCCTTCATGGTCGTCACCGCTCCCTTTACCTCCTCATAGGTCACCGGCTTCTCAAATTCTTCCACTGCACCCTCCGTGAGCTTACTCAGACTACACCTAGCCACAAACCCCTCCCCCGTCTTCCCTTCCCCTCGCACCTCACCACTGTGGAGTTTAGTATGATACGCTACATAGGCCTTCCTAATGTCCTCTGCCGTAAACACCATTGTCCCCTCTGGGCTACGCACCCCTCCTATCGTGGATTGCTGCCGTCGTGCGTTCAGCCTGAAGGCCATTCTCCCCCCTGCTCTGTTCCCCCCTTCATTCCACCCCTGCTGCAATTTAGTAAGGGAAAATGCTGTCTCTGCCGCCCTTAACTGGTCCAATTCCACTCTCACCTTTCGTAGTGCACACAGACACACATGTCACTCGCACAACACTGACACATAGCAATGAGGGACATCTGACCATCGTAGGTATGTGGAACATCTTCACAACTTTATTTACATATATTAACTATATACATAGTTGTAGGGCCCTGTCTGGTAGGGGTCCTGCCTCCCTGTCCCTGTTGGGCATGGCAGGCTGTGGCACAGGCCGGCACAGGGTGGGTCAGTCATGCGTACCCTCGCACTACACACCCTGGGGACCCCCATCACGTGGTGGCTGGCCGGGTGCGCCCCCTGCACAGTGCTCCTCCAGCCTGCGCAGCCAGTCAGCCACCACGGTCAACCATGGGGCAGGGTTGCCAGGACCTGCCCCATGATGACAGCGTGCTGCCTCTGGGCATGCGCCTGGGCACGCACAGCGCAGCCAGGTGCAGCCCGCACATGCAGCCGCACAGACACACATCTCCCTGTGTCTATGTGGCTGCAAGCACGGTGCGCCTGTCAGCGGCTATGTGTGGCAGACACATGTCCAGGAGGTGTGCTTCACTGACATCATGGGACAGGTCGCTGGTGCCCTCGTTGCCCTGTGGTGGCCCATGCCACTGGGCGCTGGTCACAGCCCCTGCCCCTGCCCCCACCCCATCCCCTGCCACCCCCTCCCCCTCCCCAGCCCCGCTAACCCCCTCTACTGCCCCATCCCCCACCTGCCCCACCCCCGCCTCGCCCACCTGATCCCCCTCTGACACATGGAGCCCCACCACAGCACCGCCCTCCGCCCCTCTGCCCCCCACCCCCATGCCCCCTCCCCCGCCTCATCCACACCTGCCCCTCACTCTTCCTCCCCGTCCCCCTCCTCTCCCTCACTGTGTCCAGCGGTGCTCTCCTCCTGGCCACCCCCGCCGTTGTCATCCTCCATAGGCTCAGGGGCGTTGGCCTCCTCCGGCCCCACTGCGCCGGCCGCCACCTCCGGCCCTGCCACCACCACATCAGCATGTGCATCCGCTGTGGGAGAGGGGAACACGAATCATCTCCATGGTCACATATCAGCCACAACAGTCACATGCATCCTGTGAATCTGCCAGCTTTTGCCCCACAGGGCCATGTCACGTCACTCACAGTCCCGTTGCGCTATCCGGTCATGCCGTACCCGTGCAATGAAGCGCGGGTACCTTCCTCTTAGTTCACGGGCCTTTTTCCGCAGGTCCTCCACCTGTTGGGTAGACAACATGCATGGCCATTAGCGCACACACACCCTTTAGAGGCCTCGGACGCACCACATATATATCTGTGTGCAACAGGTGCCTGCCCCTATTGTGTGGGACGCTCATGCCCCATGCTTTTTCCAGGGCCACTCCCATGTGTGCACTGCGCACACGCATTTCTGGCGTGGACCCTATCAGCCCTGTGTGCGGGCCCCTCCAATCCAGACACAGCGCACATGTGTGGGCCATCTCCACACATCTGCCAGTGCCCATCAGCTACTGCCGGGATGGGAGGTGGGCCTCTGCAGTGCTTCCTGCTGCATCCTGGGGATGTAGTTGAGCCTTGTACTCCTACACAGGGGCCATCACCATGGCACCAGGATGGAGGATAGGACCCTGAAGTGAGGCCTGCTGCATCCTGGGGATATAGTTGAGCCTTGTGATCACAAACAGGGGCAGTCACCATGGCACCAGGATGAAGGATAGAACCCTGAAGTGAGGCCTGCTGCATCCTGGGGATATAGTTGAGTCTTGTGATCACAAACAGGGGCAGTCACCATGGCACCAGGATGGAGGATAGAACCCTGAAGTGAGGCCTGCTGCATCCTGGGGATATAGTTGAGCCTTGTGATCACAAACAGGGGCAGTCACCATGGCACCAGGATGGAGGATAGAACCCTGAAGTGAGGCCTGCTGCATCCTGGGGATATAGTTGAGCCTTGTGATCACAAACAGGGGCAGATACCATAGCACCAGGATGGAGGATAGGACACTGAAGTGAGGCCTGCTGCATCCTGGGGATATAGTTGAGCCTTGTGATCACAAATAGGGGCAGGGACATACCCCTGTGTGTCTCTTGGCCTCTGTGATGGACCTGTGGTGTTGTGTGGATAGGGCACATCACTGAGTCTGCAACAGCACCATATACCATTACATTGTACTGGGTACTCCATCTCTGTGGTGGTCACAGCGACCCCCAGGGGCAGGGTGGTTATATTTTTTTGGGGGGGAGGGGGATTGATGCTATTCCCAGCTGGACACACCAACACATGACATTCCCTGGCAGTGTGTGGCTGATAGGTGGTTTGGTTAACAGGTGTTCTACTTCACATCCTAGGTTGGGGTGCCTGTCCCCATGCACTTACCTCACGTGGGTAGTCAGAACCTCTATTATACCTCCTGGTGAGGCGCTCCCAGGCCCTCCTCACTCTGGCCAGATTTTGCCTCCGGGATGAGCCAGGGAAGAGGCGATCCTGGCGGAGGCAGAATAACTCTGTAAGCAGATAGAGATCTGCCATGGTGAAGGCAGGCTTCCTGGTCATGGCAGCCATCTCCTCCAGAATTGTTTATGCTGCGTAGGTGTGTGCGTAGGTGCGTGTGTACCCACGTGTGTAGGTGCGTGCGTACCCATGTGCGTGGGTGCGTGCATACCCACGTGCGTAGCCGCGCGCGTGGGCATTTGTGGTTATAACAGCTTGAGGGTGTTTTACAGTTTTGATTGATGCTACCAACTAAACGTGTGATAGGCTGTGGCCTCTATGATCCTCTATGTTAGACCTGGATTTTAAACCCCCTATCCTTTAGTATTGCTGCTAAGACTCAGAATTTCCTGTTAGAGATGTCTGCTTATTGCAGAGTCTGCATGATTCCATACAAAACAGTCTGCATCAGACATTTCTCATTAGGATACGTTCACATTCCTTTGCCCAGAGATGTCCTCGATGTGGAGATGTATCTATCACTTTTCATGTGCCTATTGATCAGCTGGCTTTGAAGGGGGAAATAGAGAGAGAGGACCAGAGGGAGAGTCTGATTGGGTAAGGGGGGAGGGGCATTTGCACCAATGGAGAGCTTGTGTGTATTTGACTGTTAGCAGATGTATATAAGATATTTTCTCCTGTTCAAGCTTGCTCAGTCACTTTTAAACCCGTTTCTGTCTGGGCCTTGTTCACATTCCATTGGCTTGGATGCTGTAAGTGACTCCTGGTATTATTTGGTAGGATACACTCTGCTGCTACAACAGGAATAGCCTCAGACAGCCCTACCACATATCATCACAGTAGGTACAAACCCCTAACCCAGGGGTGGGGAACCCTGGTCCTGGAGAGCCGCAGACCAGTCAGGTTTTCGGGATAGCCCTAATGAATATGCATGAGATATATATGCATTAGAGATATCCTGCCAACCTGACTGGTTTGTGGCCCTCCAGGGCTGGATTTGGAGACCTCTGCCTTACACCTCTGTCATTTAAGATTGTGAGTGGGCAAGGTGCAGATGTCCAAGACATCAAAAAGGTTAGATAGAATGTGTCACATTCCTCCTCACTTCTCACCACCACCAAAATATTGTCTATTAGACAACTTTTTGGTGGTGGTGAGAATCGAGGAGGAATGTGACACATTCTATATACCCTTTCGATGTCTAGGACATCTGCACCTTGCCCACTCACAATCTTAACTGACAGAGGTGTAAGGCAGGGGTCTCCAAATCCAGCCCTGGAGGGCCACAAACCAGTCAGGTTGGCAGGATATCTCTAATGCATATATATCTCATGCATATTCATTGGGGCTATCCCGAAAACCTGACTGGTCTGCGGCTCTCCAGGACCAGAGTTCCCCACCCCTGCCCTAACCTCTGTCTGCACAGCCAGTGCATTTGCCAGTGGCCTACATCTCTATAGCTCCTGCTACATGCCTGGCTGGCTACAGAGGGGCTGCAGGTCACCACTCCAACCATCTGCTGTGGTTGCCAGGGTTGGATTGAACCAGCCACACCCATGATGCACTGCACATGCAGATCAGCAGTCTACAGAGGGCCCCGTGTTGCGGAATGCACCCCCCCAGCACCTCTGCCTGGTTGTGTGTCCTGACCATGTGCAACCCCACAGCACCTCAGCCTGGTGGGGGTTCTGAACGTGTGTGTTACTGCCACAGAGTGGCTACCATCCATCACAGTGGACGGGTCCTGTGTTCACCCTGAGGGTGAGGTGGGGTGCCCAGCACCATTTCCGCTGCACCTGGAATTTCTGTGATGGGCTATGCTACAGGTCCCCATCGGTGCCTCTGTGTGATAGGTGGCCTCTGCAGATACCCTTAGCATTTACCTGTGTCCATCTGTACATCACGTTTTGCCCGTGTGGGCTATGATGCACCCTGACTAGTTCATACACTGTGTTGGTGCCATGGTCACATGATTTCAGGTCCAAGGGGGGCAGGGGCCCAGAGGCGGTTTTCATTCCAACACCCAACCCACCTTTTGTGGCTCAAGGTGGGAAACATGGTTTCCAACTAACAGGTTATCATTTTACTCTTCTACACTGGTGACAGTAGAGAGTACCATTCACCCCAGTCCTGCTGGGAAATGGACACTCCACCAGGGCAGCCTATGCAGATCTGTATGCCGTGCTACATTGGGTCAGACAAACAGACAGTAGACCTAGTACTGCACATCTGCCCCACACCACTGTATGACATCCTCCAGTAGCAAGCAAAGCAAGTCACCAGCTGCTGCACCCTGCAAGGTGCTCCAGCCACACACATACAAACTGCAGACAGCCTGCCTGCTAGTCCATAGTACATGCTCCTGGAGATGATGTGTGCACCCACATCTGAAATGTGCATACACCCACCAAGCAGATGGGTCAGTGATAGGGCTGCAGAGGACAGAGCCCATATATCTCACTTCAGAAGAACACCATTTGTCACTATGGGGGAACCCAGCTATGCCGTGGTCACTGCACAGTCAGGGTGTGCATGACCACACAGCAGAACATGCCGTGGCTACCCTGTCTGTGTCGGTGGTGGGCAAGCCCTACAATGTCCCAGCCATTGCCCTGGGCCCTGTGCAGGTTCATCCTGCCCAGGCTGCCCTCTCCAGCTATACCCACAGTACCTTGCTCCTCATTATGCGCATTGCCAGGCCAATACTAGCAGCAGTGCTAGCGGTGTGTGCTGCAGAGGGTGTTGGCAAACGCAACACACTGGATTGACTGACGCACACCCCCACACCTATGCCAGTATAGTGCGCCAATATAGGCTTTTGGCAGCCCAGGACACCGCACCAGTCCTGGGCACAGTGCAGGCATGGCTATGGTATGCTGTACTGTTGGGGTCTCTTCCCAAGTTGGTGGACACTGTTCCAGACGTGACACACACTCCACTGACATCTCAGAGGTTGGTATGTTACAGCACACTGGGCCGCTTGTTCTAACATTAGGGATTGCTATGTGCCACTTATCATGGCAAACCTTTGCTATCTGTGTACCGTATTCCCTGTTTTGGGTGTCATTGCTAGGGTATGCATGTGCTAGTATTGGGGGATGCAAACAGGGCCCAACATCCTGCCTCTCCAGGACGCAGTGGCTACTGGGGCCTGTGGGTGCGGGTGTTTCCGCCCCTGTGGATCAATGCTCTTGGACAGGGGTTCCCAACCCCAGTCCTGGTGGGCCACACCATGTTCGGGTTTTCATACTGTTCTTGATGAATATGCATGAAATACATCTGCATACCATGGGGGTGGTGCACCGACATACAGCACAGGCATCTTTATTACAGTCAGCATGGAACCAGAATGTTGTTTGGACCTCCATGACTGCCTTTTGGAGACTCTGCTCTCGTTAATGTGCCTGTTTGTGGTGTGTGTGCTCTGTGCGCTGAAATGTAGGTGTTGGAAGCATGTTTATTCTATCAGCGATACAAGGTTTCATCTTAGCAGTTTCATACTGGTAAAAGGTATGGGGACAGAGTTTGCAGGGACCACAGCTCGGGTTTGAACCTGTGACTTACAGCTCCTGTGCACACTGGCTGTGCTTACTGCACCACAAGGACAGATCATTCCCTGGGGGTACCATGACTGTTTGTCCCACTGAGCCTGTCTGTTGCAGTGCACGGCACCCACCTGGACCGGGCTGGGCCATGGTCTGCTGCAGCCAGGTGCCACTGCCCCCTCCACCATCTTTATGGCCTCCGCCACCATGCTAACATGTCCTTCTATTGGAAACAGCATGAAACCTGCATGATTTGTAGCCCCCCCGGGCTGCATTTGGCAGACTATGCTCTCGTTAATGCACCTGTTTGTGGAGTGTGTGCTCTGTGCGATAAAATGGAGGTGTTGGAAGCATGTTTATTCTATCAGCAATACTAGGTTCCATCTTAGCAGTTTCTTACTGGTAAAAGGTATGGGGACAGGGACCACAGCTCGGGGTTGAACCTGTGACCTTCAGCTCCTGAGCACACTGGCTGTGCTTACTGCACCACAAGGACAGATCATGTCCTTCTATTGGAAACAGCATGAAACCGGCATGATTTGTAGCCCTCCCGGGCTGCATTTGGCAGACTATGCTCTCGTTAATGCGCCTGTTTGTGGTGTGTGTGCTCTGTGCGATATTATTCTATTATTCTATCAGCAATACTAGGTTCTTAACAGTTTCTTACTGGTAAAAGGTATGGGGACAGAGTTGGCAGGGACCACAGCTCGGGATTGAACCTGTGACCTTCAGCTCCTGAGCATACTGGCTGTGTTTACTGCGCCACAGGGGCAGATCATTCCCTGGGGGTACCGTGACTATTTGTCCTACTGAGCCTGTCTGTTGCAGTGCACAGCACCCACCTGGACCGGGCTAGGCCATGGTCTGCTGTGGTTAGATGTCACTGCCCCCTCCACCACCGATACCCCTCCGCCGCCATGCTGCCAAGCCCTTCTGCTGGTGGTGCCGGTGGTGGCACTCTCGGGCAATCCAGTGTGCGTGTAGGCAGCTGCCTATGGTATGGGTGGTGGGGTAGGGGTGCCTAGATGGATGCCCACACTTCCCCCCAGCACCGCCTGCCACTGTTCTGTACCCTTAGGGTGGCTGCTGGGTACTGTCCCCTGTGACACTGCAGGGGACATACTCATGCCCATGTTGGGCCCTCAACAGTTGCAGAATGGCTCTACTGTTTATGCATTCCTATGGGCCAAACTGAGCATCACCCTAGTCTCCACTGTGGCCCAGCTGCACCACAGCATGTGCCGCCTGCAGCCCTCTGTGTCCCCTTTTCCAGCATCTGCCCAGTTGCCCGTTCCGACATGCCCACCCTGCTATTGCAGGACATGTGCACGCCATGGGGAACCTGTTCAGTAACAAGGGGATGCCCTGATCTGCGCTATTTCACTGTGACATCATTCACCTTCTATGGTGACAAGGCACACACCCTTCCACAGTTAATATCTTTTTCTGAGGCTTTCTCAGTGGTATTTTTGGCTGTTTTCCATTGATGTCACTATTGACTAGCTTGGTTATGTTATTTTCCTCATTTCCTCTGGTCATTTTCACTGCTTATTTGCCCTTTTGTTCCATGCACATGTATCACACTTATCATGTTTTTGTGGGTTTCCCTGCCTATGCTGTACATTGCTGACGCTGAAATGGTTTCCCTCCCCTGCAAATATGCATCTACCGGCAGGTTTTCAATCGCGGTAGGATTCAGCCCTTGAGTTCACCGCATTGGGGTGCCTGGAGCCTCTCCCCACCCACACTCTGCCCATTGACCCCTTCTCTCTGCCCTCTCTCCACCCTCTGCGGTGTTTTACCGCGCCACGGAACCTTACGATCGTTAACTTACGTTAACGCGCGTTATGCGACGTTAACGATCGTTGACAAATCATAATGCTTGTTAACATTAGTTAACGCTCGTTAACGTTACATTACGCGCGTTATGTACCGTTACCGCAGTTTAGTAAACATGCCCCATAGACAGTCATGGTTCTTACACAAATCCTGCAGAAATCATGGTTTGATTGAAGGTTTGAAGATTATGCCTGTTCTTAAACAGGCATAAATGTTAGCAAGTAAAGTATGCACCAACACGGGTTTTATAAAATATGTGCACAAGATGTGACTCTCTGTCCATGCTCTACCCAAACCTCACCACTGTGCATGCCTACATGTGCAAGAACTCCTGGCTTGCCCCACTTTTAGGCATGTCCTAACTTTCTAAGAGTCCATGTAAGTGCAAAAATAGTTTATAAAACTACCCTCAATAGGTAACAGGAATGTTTACTTGGAGCACTGGTTGCAGGGATTGCAGAGATCAAACTCCCTCTTTTGATATGACTAACATTTGTTTTCTTATGAGAATGCCACCTTGTAATAGCCACTACTTGCTTATTGTATCAATACCCTGGAGGTGGACAAGAAAATCTGAGATTGTATTTGTCAGTTTCATAATACAAAGTTAATTCTAAGCACTTTCGTAGCAATATTCAGGCATGTATGTGCTACTGATTGACTCCTGGTGACCAGGCAGCCCCTGGGTTTTCTTGGCAAGGTGTGTCTGGAAGTATTGCCATGTCTTTTCTTTCAGTGCTTCATGCTGGTAGAGCCTTTACTAAAATACCGCCAGAACTGTCAACATCCCACCCTTGACCCTGCATTCATTCATCTATACTAAAATTAGCTTTTTAATGCATAAGTTGTACATATGTGCAAATCAGTCCTGGCATGCATACAAAGAATGAATGTAAAGGAGAACAGGAACACCCCCCCCCCCCCAATGTTCCCTCTAATTTTCTGTAGGCTGTGTGCGCATAAAATATCAGCTGTGCAGCTTTTGAAGGAAGGTTAAAAAAAAAAAAATTTTGTGCGCCACATAACGACACTCGGAGTTATATACTTTAAAGTTTGACTACACATCAGAATACAGTATGTACACCACATTGATTGCACTAGAAAACATTGTAGAACTTGTGAAAAACGTAAATACATAACAACTTTTAAATTTTAAGACGTCTGTGTTGTTTTATATCAGAATCAGAACCCTAATTTTTGTGCGCTTTGTTGTAAAGTATGTGCGCTCGCTCGGCGAGGTATGTGCGTGCGCACACGCGCACAGCTTAGAGGGAACAGTGCCCCCCCCCCCCCTCATACATACATTGAGAAACGTTCTCAAGAAAACCTTTCTAAACAAGCACAAACTAAACCTGATTTTAGCCCCACTATCCCATTATTGGTCAATTTGCCTCAAAGCTATGTTGTAGGATATCTGTTCTCTTCACATTCATTGTCTTGGGGCTCTGATATTCTCCCATGGCATTCAGCATCGTTTTTATGCCAGTTACTCCCAGATCCATCTTTTTTGCTTTAGAATTTCCAGCAGGAATGCAGTACCAGATCTGTTATCTGCCTTGATATGCCACTACCAATTGGCATGGCATCTGAAATTTAAGACCACTAATAGAGGGAAGAATGAAGAACCCAATATTGAAAGGAATTAACATAGTTAGCACTGGGACATTCCAGGGACAGCAACCAGCAATAACCAGGCAGCAGCAATATTGAGCCGGTGCCCGGTTATCACGACCCAGTAAAAGTTAGGCGTAGTAAAGGCTGACCTAACGTTTGCCTCTGAAGCTAGTAGTCAGCAGTTAAATATTGCCACAGCCCGATTAGCTTCATGGCAATCCGGGCAATCCAGATATTCAATGCTGAGGCTCGGATATATCCCTGACATTGAATATCCAGGTTTATAGCTCAGCAACGGCAGCTGGCCGACACCACTTAATATCGGGCACAAAATGATTGGACAGATATCCTCATTCAATTAATGGAATCTGAGACGAGGAATCACTTGTATATTTATTTTATGGTCTTTTCTTAAGGATTCTAATTATCAGCCTCATTTATTTATCCCTTATTTTGTTTTTCATGTCATTAAGTATACTCTGGATAAGCACTATGTTGCAAATCTTAATTTCTATACTAAGCAAAATGTTTGGAAGATTTGTTCTAATGTATATGCAGTCTGTATGTGTGTTCTTATACTTTAATCATAATCTGGTGTAGTGCTACAAAAATCATTCTACATAATATCTACTTCTGTATGCTCATTATGTTAAAACTGTGCAATAAAAAGAAACTGTGAACAAAATCACACTGATGTATCATAACATTCAGCACAGATTCTACACTGAATGTTTTTATGCTTCCAACTATCATCATCCACATATTCCTATAATCTAAGCATTTTGTGGTTTTATCCATTTTCTGAAGAAATATTTAAAGAATGAAATTAATACATTTCAAAATGATCTGGTTCAGTAGCATAATCAAAGATCATGAACTGAGCAAATGAATAAATAGCATTTACTTACAGTCATTACTGACTTATCGAGATTCCCTACTAATATGAGTCACTCAACTGAACTCTAGGAGACCGGCGCCTAAGATTGTTTTCTGAAGCTGTCCAGCTTAAGGTCTTCTCCCTTCAGGCCCTGTTTTCTTTGTCATTGTCTGTTTTTCTGTAATTATTTTCCTCATCATTATGGTAACAAAAAGGCAGATGTTGAAGATTCACCCCTTAGAGTCTTTGGGGTATGTTTACTAAGCAGTCTTAACGTGCGCCCGGCGATAGTGTGCAGGATGCCATAAAAGGAGTGGGCGTTCCGGTCTAAACATAGCAAACCGGGATTATCGCGTGATAATGAGCGCTGCGCACATTATCGGGCGATGGATTGAGCTATGCACGTTAACGCGCATTAACCTTACATAGGCGCGCTGATATGCAACCAGAGCAGCAGAGGTGCAGCACAATGGTTAATACACTGACTGATAGTATGGGGGTCATAGGTTCAATCCCCCAGTGCACCTAATGAATAAGGCTAGCTGAGGCATTACCCTTTATGTTTAAGCAGTGCTTTGTGAGGCATTTTAGTTTTATTTTAATTAGTGCTGCCAGAAAACACATTTTCATAGTGCCGTAACCTAAGGTGCCGCATAAGGTGCCCTATAAGGCACTCCAGAGGGGACATTATAAAGTGCACTGTCTGTCAAGGCACCCCATAATGTCCCCTATAGGACGCCTTATAAGGCGCTTTATAGGGCACCTTATAAGGCGCCTTATAAGGCACTTTAAGGGGTGCCTTATGAGGCACCTTAAGGTTACAGCACTGTGAGGGTGTTTTTGCTGGCAGCACTAATTTACATTAAAAATAGACAACACCATCAAATAACACCACTGTGGGATCAAATCCATGATCTCTAGCTCCACAGGCAGCAAGGTAACCAATAGGCTACATTGCTATTGCTGCTAACACACCCCTGGCTGGCTACAGAGGGACTGCAGGTCACCACACAAACTGTCTGCTGTGGTTACCAGGATAGGGTTAACCCACCCATATCCATGATGCACTGCACATGCAGAACAGCAGTCTACAGATGATCACAAGATGGGGTATGCACCCCCACACCTCGGCCTGGTAGGGGGAACTGGCCGTGTGTGTTACTGGCACAGAGTAGCTACAGACCGTCACATTGTGTGGGTATTGTGCTCACCCTGAGGGTGAGGTGGGGCACCGAGCACCAGGTCCGCAGCACCTGGCTTAGCTGAGCTTGCAATGCTGTAGGTCACCATCAGTGCCAGTGTGTGATAGGTAGTCCTTGCAAACACACCTAGGATGCACCTGTGTCCATTTGTATTTCCCAGTCACGTCTAGCCCTTGTGGACTATGATGTACCCAGAATAGTGCTTATCCTGTGTGGGTGCCATGGTCAAATGATTGGGGGGGGGGGTATTTGGACCCATAGGCGGATTGTGTAGTACCACCCAATCTGCCCTCTGGGGCTCAGGGTGGGGGACAGGATCTCCCACCAACTGATTCACATTCTATATCCCTACAATGGTGGCAGTAGAGCGGACCATCAACCCCAGCCCTGCTGGGGAACAGACACCCTACAGGGCAGTCAATGCAGATCTGTACACATCCATAAAGCAATAGCAGACAGACAGTAGGCCTGAAAATGCTCAGCTGCCTCCCACCACTATCTGACATTCTCCAGCAGTGAGCACAGGGAGTCTCCAGCTACTGCACCTTGCAAGGTGTTCCAACCATACACATACTAACTGCACACAGTCTGCTAGCTAGTCCATAGTGCATGTTCCTGAAAGAAATGTGTGCACCCAAAACTAGGTTATGAGCACACCCAACAAGCAAATAAGTCAGTGATTATGCCCCAGAAGAAAAACCCATAAATATCACACGAGAGAAGCAATGTATAGCACTATGGGGGAACCTAGCCATGCCATGGTCACTGCTCAGTCAGGGTGAGCATGACCTCCCAGCAGGACATGCTGTGGCCACCCTGTCCGTGAAGGTGGTGGCTGAGCACTACAATGTCCCAGACATTTCCCTATGCCCTGTGCAGATGCATCCTGCCCAGGTCGCCCTGTCCGGGCTATACCCACAGTACCTTTCTCCTCATTATGCACATTGGCAGGCTAACACTGGCAACAGTGCAAGCAGTGTGGGCTGAGTAAGGTGTTGGCAGCCACCATACACTGGATAGACAGACACACACTCCCACACCTATGCCAGCATTGTGCAAGTATAGAGGCTTTTGGCAGCCCTGGCTACGGCACCAGTCCTGGGCACAGTGCAGGCATGGCTGTGGTACACAATACTGTTGGGGTCACTCCCCGGGGTGGTGAACACTGTCAGATACCAGATCTGAAACACACTCCACAGACATCAGAGAGGTTGGTATGATACAGCTCAATGAGCAGATTGTGCTTAACTTAGGAATTGCTATCTGCCAGTAATCATAGCAACCTTTTGATATATGTGTACTGTATTCCCAGGTTTAGGGTGGCATTGCTAAGGTATGCAAGTGCTAGTATTGGGAGATGCACGCAGGGCCCAACATCCTGCCTCTCCAAGTGGCTTTGGATAATGGAGCCTGTGGGTGCAGGTGTTTCTGGCCCTGTTGGCCGCTGCTCTAGGGCAGAGGTTCCCAACTCCAGTCCTGGTGGGTCAAACACTGTTCAGGTTTTCATGCTGTCCCCAATGAATATGCATGAGATACATCTGCATACCATGGGGGCGGTGCATAGAAATGCAGAACAGGCATCTTTATTAGAGACAACATGGAACATGAACAGTGTTTGGCCCTCCAGGACTGCATTTGGGAGACTCTGCTCTAGGTAATGCGCATGTTTATGGTGTCTGTGCTCTGTAGGGTAAAATATAGGCGTTTGAGGCATGTTTATGTTATCTGCAATACAGGTTCTGTCTTTATTACCACGGTTTAGTAGTGGGTAAAATATGGGGACTGGTTTGGCAGGAACCACAGCTGGGATGTGAACCTGTGACTTTCTGTTCCAGAACACACTGGCTGTGTGTACTGCACCACACTGTTGCTACAGGGACAGTTCATTCCCTGGGGATACCATGACTGTTTGTCAGACAGAGCCTGTCTGTTGCAGTGCATGGCACCCACCTAAACAGGGCTAGGCCACAGTCTGCTGTGGGCAGCAGCCACTGCCCCTTCCACCACCAGTACCCCTCCGCCACCATGCCGACAAGCCCTTATCCTGGTGGTGCTCAGTCTCAGGCCATCCAGTGTGCGGCTACCTATGGTGCGGGTTCTGGTGTAGGGGTGCCTGCATAGCTGTCCACGCTTCCCCCCAGCACTGCCTGCCAATGTTCTGTGCCCTTGGGGGTACCTGCTGGGTACTATCCCCTGTGACACTGTGGGAAACACACTCGTGCCCATGTTGGGCCCTCATCAGTTGCTGTCTGGCTGCTCTACTGTTTCAGCATTCCTATGGGCCACCTAGTCATCACCCTAGTCCGCACTGTGGCCCAGCTGCACCACAGCATGTGCCGCCTGCAGCCCTCTGTATCCCCTTTTCCAGCATCTGTCCAGTTGCCCATTCCGACATGCCCACCCTGCTGTTGCAGAACATGTGCACGCCATAGGAAACTGTCCAATAAAAAGGGAAAACCCTGATCAGCGCTATTTTACTGTGGGATCATTCACCTTGTATGGGGACAGAGCATAGACCCTTCCAAAATTAATATCTTTTTTTTTTAGTTTTCTCGGTAGTGTTTTTTGCTGTTTCCCATTAATATCACTATTGGCCAGCTTGGTTATGTTTTTATTACATTTTGTTCAGGTCCTTTTCAATGTTTATTTGCCCTTTTGTTGCATACACATGTATCACACTTATCACTTTTTGTAGGTTTCCCTGGCTTTGCTGTACATTGCTGACGTAAATGGTTTCTCTTCCCTTTAAATCTGCTCTAACGCCAGGGTTTCACTGGCGTTAGTTTTCAGCCCCGGAATCCACAGCGTTAGTGTGCAGGGAGCCTCTCCCCTCCCACTCTCCATCCATTGACCCTCTCTCTCTGCCCTTGGGGAGCCTTCCTCCTCCCTCCGGGAGCCTTTCTCCGCCTTCAGCACTCGTTTGCGCCGCTGCACGCGTTATCGCGCGCTAAGGTACCTTTGCGCCCGGTAAAGCACCATTATTGCATTATAATGTGCCTTATCGCCCGATAATGTGACAGCAGCGCAAATAGTGCCCTTTAGTAAACAAACCACTTTGTTTCTACTCCGTGAGAACAGATGTTGCACAGCTACATTGAAGCATTGGCTGGGTATTTAGATGGTGTGCCCACTGTTAACCCTGGTGAGGGGTCACTGGCCCAAGTTGGCTTGGATATGATAATTAGGGGCATGTCCACTAAGCTGTATGTCCTGTTAATGTAGCCGATAGCTGATGCTTTTGGCATGCAGTAATAGCACAGGAAAAATCCAAATAATGCTGTGATTGTGCTATCTGCATTTTCTGCGGTAACTATGTGAGGGGGCAGAATATGGGCAGAATGGGTGTATCCGCACTCGGCACGTACTGTGGGTGCATTTAGCATGTGGTAACTATTAAAGCTGCAGACGGCATAGTTGCAACTATGACCACCTCAATGAGTGGTGTTAACTGCATCCATGATGCTGCCGTGCTGCAGCGTTTGAATTTTTGGTGCATATCTACTGGGGAAATGCTGTGCTGCACACCCCCAAAAGATAACACATGGCTTTTGTAGCTAATGCTATTCTATTTGCATTAAAACATCATGTTAGCTGCAAAAGCTTACCACCGTTTAAGAAACAGACCCTTTAGCTTTTTTGATCAACAGCCTCTGAGACCACTTGAGGGGAAAATCTTTTCCTTACTGAGTCCTCAGATGCCCTCTGATGATATGGTTGGCCCTGCAACTATTTATTCCTCATGTTTATATACTATTCCTCTCCAGAGGTTACAAACTGTTAAGGGGTCAGGATTTTACTATATTCCTTTCCACCAGTATCAGTGCTGCAGTTGGAGGAGATCATAGTACAGGGGGATGTTGTTGAAGACTTGTCTTCTGCTGCCCCTGAAAGATCCTGCTTCTGACTGATCTGACCAATGTTCAGGACTGCCTTTGGAAACTTTGGGTCTGATAGTTAGACTTAAAGGGGGTCATTTTTAAAAACTTAGGAGTATGTTTACTAAAGCGCGGTAACGTTACCAAATGTAACATTAATGCGTGTCAACATTACCAGATACAACGTTATCGCGTGTTAATGTCTCCGGCAGCATTAAGTCCCACAGAGGGTGGAGGGAGGGCGGAGAGAAGGGGTCAATGGGTGGGGAGTGGGTGGGGAGAGGCTCCTGCTACACTAACGCAGGGAACTGAAAGGCTGAACATTACCGCGAGTGAAAACCTGTTGTTAGATGCACATTTGCAGGAGAGAGAAACCATTCAAGTGTCAACAATATACAGCATAGGCAGGGAGCCCAAAGAAAGTGATAGTATTGCAACATTTGCAGCAACAGCATAGTGCCCAGGTACTGTATGAAAGGGCACTATGGCAATGCTGCAAATGGGGCCTAGGGGGCTGCAGGCAGGAAATGCAGTGGGGCAGCTGGGGCACAGGGTGGGTTAGGCAGATGTCTAGGTGGGACATAGGAATGCAAAACCTGGAAATCAGCAAGACAGCAACTGACCAAGGTCAAACATGCCCACGAGTCTGTGTCCCACAGTGACCCATCCAGGGGACATTACCCAGCAGGTACCCCAAAGGGCACATAACATTGGCAGGCGGTGCCGGGGGGAAGCGTGGATGTCTATGTAGGCACCCCTTCCCCAGACCCCACACCCTAGGCATCCGCCTACCTGCACACTGGATGGCCTGGGACTGCACACCACCAGCATATGGACATGGCAGCATGGTGGCGGAGGGGTGCTGGTGGCGGAAAGGGCAGTGGCATCTGCCCACAGCAGACCACAGCCAAGCCCCGTTTAGGTGGGGGAGGGGTGCTTTTGGTGGAGGGGGCAGTGGCATCTGCTCACAGCAGACCAAGGCCAAGCCCTGTTCACGTGGGTGGCGTGCAGTGCAACAGACAAGGTCTGTCTGATGAACTGTCATGGTATCCCCAGGGACTGACTTGCTTCTGTGGCAACAGTATGGTGCAGTACACACAGCCAGTGTGTCCTGGAGCAAAAGGTCACAGTTTCAAGTCCCAGCTGTGGCTCCTGCAGACCATGTCCCGGCATTTTACCCCACATTGCACATACAACATAAACATGTGCACTCCTGAGAACAGAGGCACAAACACCCATACCCACAGGCTCCACTATCCAAAGCCTCATGGAGAGTCAGGCTGTTGTGCCCGGCACGGAACAGCACCCACCACCAAAGCACTACTACTAGCACCTGCATACCTTAGCAATGCCTGCACTGTGCTCAGGCTAGTGTGGCGGGCTGGGCTACCCACCACCCCTATCTTTGCACAATGCTGAAATAGGAGTGGGAGTATGTGTATGTCTATCCATTGTTTTGTGGCTGCCTACTCCTCACTAGGCCCAGAATGCTTACACTGTTTCCAGCGTTAGCCTGCCAATGTGCATAATGAGGAGCAAGGTATTGTGGGTATGGTCCAGAAAGGGCAGACTGGATGGGATGCATCTGCCTTGGGTGTTGGGCAATGGCTGGGACATTGTAGTGCCCGACCACCACCTGCATGGACAGGGTGGCCACAGCATGTCATGCTGGGGGTCACGCTCACCCTGACTGAGCAGTGACCACGGCATGGCTAGGTTCCCCCATAGTGCTATACATTGTTTTTCTCACGTGATATTTATGGGTTTTTCTTCTGGGGCATAATCACTGACTTAACTTTCACACACTAGCAATGATAGGGCTCCACAGTAAAGCCTATCTCAAGCAACCCGGGTACTGCGGAACTGGTGCTGGCCGCCCCACCTCACCCTCAGGGTGAACACAGAACCAGCACAATAGCATAATGGGTGGCAAATCTGTGCCAGTATCACACACGATCAGTTCCTCCTACCGTGCTGGAGAGCTGCATAACCCATCTGGTGATCGGATGTAGACTGCTGTTCTGCATGCGCATTGCATCATGGGTACTGGTGGGTTTAACCTATCCTGGTAGACATAGCAGACAGTTTGTGCGGTGACCTGCAGTCTTTCTGTAGCCAGCCATTGCTGAGACAAAAGCCATAGAGGTATAGCCCACTGATTAATACAATGACATCCTAGGCAGAAGTCACGGGTTCAATCCTTCCATGGTTTCATTTTATTAGGCCTGTACGAGGCAAGTCCTTTTCATTCCTGTGACAGTCATATCTCTGCAGATCTGTGCTGCCAGCACATAGTACCCTCATCACAGTTGCAAGCCATCCTTCTGTCTATCTATCTGCGTCTGTCAGCTGTGTAGAATCCGGTCTTCATGTGTTGGCTGCTACCCCATATCCTGCACTGGTACCCTTTTCTGCATTGCAGCTCTTCATGCTTGCCTCTCCTGTGTCTGCTCTGCATGGCACTACTACTCCTCTGTCCTCCTATCATTGCAAATATCTTGCCACCTCTACCTCCACTGGCGGACACGTATTCCCATCCTCTTCCACCCAAGGGCGGCTCAAGGCAGTCTGCTGCCTGAGGCGAAGAATGAAATGGCGCCCCCCCCCCATCACCTTAGAGGGGGCGGGGCTTTTTCAGAACCAAATCAAAAAGCCGATTAGATTATATGGAGGAAATGCAAGATGTTTGCACACAGGGCCGTATTGAACTGCAATCACGCCTTATGCGACTTGCAACTTGGGTGCACGCCCCCCTCTCCCCCCATACCTCCATTCAGCGCTGCTTGCTCTTTCCCTGCTGCTGCCGCCCTGTGTTTTTTTCACGGAGGCGCCAGCAGCACTGGATGGAGGCATGGGGAGGAGGAGGGGGGGCATGCACCCAATCTGAAAGGCGCCGGCACTCTAAGCAGAGCTGTCCCTCCCTGCTCTGACATCGTGTCGGAGGAGGGAGGGACCAGACCTGCTTAAAGTGCTGCGAAAAGGCTTTGGGCGCATTTTAACTGCCTGCTATTGTCCTGCCAGTGGCAGCAGGGCAACAGCAGAGAGCCGAAATGCGCTCTCCAAGCCTTTGCGCCCTGTGCGGCTGCACTGCTTGCACAGGGCTAGGTACAATCCTGTTTGCACACCAAGGAACTAAACGACAGCAAGAATCAATAGCACAGTTTATAAAACTAAATTATAACCCATTTTTATTTTGTTATAAACTGTGTTATGGTTCTCCCTTTTTCTTTTTCAACATATATTTTGCATCCACAGTAGGTGCAGAGCAGAACCAGGACATTCAACCACAGAACTCAATATTTATTTACATTCTCTTATATACCGTACTATTCTGCATCAGTGTGGTTTACACTGAACAAACTGAAATTACATTGAACAGGGCATTATAACTTGGAGATAACTATTTTACAGGGAACATGGGCTATGGGGGGTTAAGTGGTTTGCCCAAGACCACAAGTGGGACTAGAAACCCCAGTCCTTCTGGCCTAAGGTTGCTGTCCTCTAGTGGGATTTGAACCCCCAACCTTCCAGCCTGAAGTACCTTACCCCAACCACTAGGCCACTCCTCCACTCTAAGGTGGAGGAAATCCTGTTTCCCATCAGCACCTCGGGCTCAGCTTTAACAGAGCTGCGGTTAAAGGAAACACTGTCCCTTCGCCACGGCTCTGCAAAGCGGAGCCTGGGAAACCAGCAGGCTCTCGGGGGGGGGGGGGGCGGGTGGCCGCAGGGCTCCTCATTCTGCGGCCTTCTGCCACCGCCACTGCCGCTGCCACTGGAGCAGCAGTGGCAGCTGCTTCTTGCACCGGAGTTTTGTTTTTTTCTTTTATTTTGAAGGCTGAGTGAGGCGGTGAGGCCCATTTTCAGATATCCAAAGCATGAATAGGGCTTCTAAAATAATCCTCCTTGTCATGACCTAAGGGGCATGGCCTGCCCCTTAGGAGCCCCTTTGTAGCACTTGGGAACCTCTGTGTTGTCACTGCTGTCCTTGAGAGATATGGGCAAACGGAAGGCGAGAGGTAAGGGCTTTGTGTCATCGAAGGGTGCTGTTGGCCCTATGGACCATCATATAGTGAACTTTGCCCCACCTGAGTCAACTGGAATCTCTATAGTGGACAATGTTTCATCCTTGGAGGTATTTCTAAGTTCAGGGGTACGTACTCCTTCCCCCTCAACCAGGTGTTAATAATGCCATTTCTCCCCATGGAGGACCAATGGTTTTGGATAGTTCTCCTACTCCGGTGGCTTCAACTCCTCTTCCTTGGGAGGTGAGTCCTGTGTGTGATCTTCCCTGTGCTGTACAAAGTTATCTGGCTCCAGTGTCATTGCCTGTGACTGGACCAGGTCTGGGGATTTCAGGTCCTCCCGCGGGTGAGGCTTCTTTGAATGATGTACTTCTTGCTATTCGTCAAGTTGAAGGAGTTCTCTCGGGCACTCTTTCACAGCTGTGTGCCTTTACAGAGGGCACTTCTTTAGCCCTTCAGAGTCATGGAGAGACCTTGTCAGCTGTTTGTGAGAGGACCCATAAGATTGAGGCCACGGTGAATAGGTTTCAGTGAGTAATGTTTTTGTCAAAGATAGTTTGTTTCTTCATTCTAAATTAGAATTGTTGGAAAATGTTGCCCGGGCCAGGAAACTTAGGTTTTTAAATTTTCCTAAGTTCCATCTTATTTCCCCTTAGGAGCTGTTTAAAAAATATGTTAAAGAAACGTTGCATTATACTTCTTTTGATGATTCTTTTGTTTCCTTTATTTATTATTTACCTCAGCGTATATTGGTTAAGGCACCAGAGGGTGAAACAGACCAGCAAATTTAACAACCTTCTTAGGAGGCAGTGAAGGGGTGATTTTGCATCTCTTCCTTTCTAAGAAGAACACATTGTTTTGTGGTCAGCCTTTATTGGTATTTTCTGATGTTGCTAAAGCTACCCAATTGCGCCGTAAGGCTTTTCTTTAAATTAGACCTAAGGTTCTGGCTGCTGGAGCTACATGTTATTTGAAATGCCCTTGTAAGTGTTTGGTCACCTACAAGGGTAATAAATTGTATCTTTATGGAGCCATTGCAGTTGGAACGTTTTTTGTTTGATAAGATCACATAATGAATATTTGACCTATGTTGCCTGTTTTTTTGAATGAATAGGTGTCTATTATGAATTAGTGGGAGGTTTGGTCCGATGTTTTGTCTCCCTTGATGTGGACTTGTACAACTTTTCATTACTATTTTATCTTTGTATTATTTACTGTCTGAGCGTTTATGAATAGTTGTTTTTCCTGAATGTTTACTTTTGTATGCATTTGAAAATGTTGAATACTTAAAAAAAAAAAAAGCAGATTGCAATTATTGCAAAAACACAAAACAGCTTATGCTCATAGGCCTAGCTGGAATAACTGTGCAGTTTGGGGGAGCAAGGGTAGGGAGGTCATATTTAAAGTAGAGCCAGCACCCAGAACATGCTTCCCCATGTCTCTACTTAGACTGTAATAAGCACGGGTGGATCTGGTTTACTAATACCTTTTCCCCATTCAGTGTCTAACAAAAATTGTTTGTAACTGGCCCATTATATTTGAGAAATTAAAAAGAATTCTTTCATGTTTCTAAATCTATTGTTTTGATGTTATCTAATCTAATTTAGGGTATGTTTACCACAGGGCAGTAAGGGAGCAAATGTACCATTAATGTGCGTTATCGGTGCCTATGAGAGGTAACACCACAGAAAGTGCTGATAATGCTGGTTAATGTTCGGAAGCGGGACTCTTGGCGCTATGATGAAAGGAGGGGGAGAATGGGCGTTAATAGGGTGGAGAGTGGGCGGGGATGGGGTGTACTATTCTAACGCCGGGTTATGGTACTGTGCGTTAGAGCCCCCAGCTCTGGGAACCCTAATACCAACTGAAATCTCACAGAAAGGGCTATGTCTGAGGGGAGAGAGCCTGTTATAATGTATGCAATGTGCTTCACCCACCAGCGTTTCCACATATGTGATAGTAGTGCTTCAACAGCATGGTGTCCTATTAAGAAAGACACAATATTGTTGCAAAGTTGGGAAAGGAGGTGTCACGTGGGTGATGGCTGGCCTACTAGGCTGACAAGGCTGCTGTCTAGGATGTACATATGTGATGCGTGGTATGACTCCACTGTAACAGTGGCAGCACACATACATGCTGCCGCAGTCAAAAAGGAGTGATGCCACCCCCCACTGCCACCATGCTGCCATGTCAGCATTGTGTGAGGATGAGGGTGATGGTCACAGCAGTTGTGGCCTGCTGCAAAAAACTTTGTCCTAGCCCTGTGTGTCTGTTGCAGTGCTGTAGTTTCCAATGTTGGTTGGATGGCAAGCATGTCAGCAGCAGATACAGCAGAGCACATAGCGATCCCTCCCTCCTGAGATCTAAGGCAGCAGCATGCATGCACACATCCCCCAGTGGAGGGAGGCAGGAGCCAAAGGTATGCCTAGATGCATGTGTGCAACCTCAATAAGGCCTCCTGCAGTACTGAAGCGGTGGCTGTGCCACGATGACAGGGAGAGAACAGCTGCATGCTGTCCTCCATGATCATCGGCACCTGGCACCTGGCTAGTATTCTGGGTGGATGGGCCGGCACTGGGATCAGGATGTCCCCCATATGCACATATTGAGTGGATATGTGCATGTGGGGGGAAAGTTATGCCACAGAGGCAGGAAGAGTAAGAAACATGATAACAGCCCATGTCAGAGGAACAATGCCTACCCTGCCCCCTCACCTACCCAGAGAGATCTGCAGAGAGCTTGATCAGCATCAGGGAGGTGAGTGGAAAGACAAGCACCTTCCCGATCACCCCCATAAGGCCAATCGGAGGAGTGCTGCAGAACTTTACATTTCAAAGCGCCTCCAGGCACAAGGGGAAGCAGACAGAGCCACGGAGAGCCTGATCAACATCAGGGAGCTGGGCAGGAAGACAAGCCCCTCCCCAATCACCCCTACAAGGCCAATTAGGCCAATTGAAGGGGCACTGCAGAACTTTAAATTTCAAAGCATGACAATATGCCTGACATACAGATCACCAAATTCTGATGACGATGATCTCTCATCTCTGCTGGACACAGCCTGCTCCTATTCCAGTAAGAACAAAACTTTTATTCTGTTCGGAGATTTAAACCTCAACTCAATACCTAAATCACGTTCCACCTCTTTCCTAGATGTCTTGAATGTGTGGATCTCACCCAAATAATAATTATTATACAGCTCCAATGCACAAAGGTGGAAACAAACTAGATCTCATATTTATACCATACAGTCTACAATCCGAGACTACCACTGGCACCCCCACTGGGTTATACCCATACCGTGATCTGACTACTATATAGCCACATTCAAAATACCAAATCAACCTCTTAGTGAAAGCTCACAACAAATATCTAACACAAGAAGATTTAAGGAATTTGACAAAAAAGCTATACGCGACCTAATAATACCAAACCTGGATGCCAGCTCAACTGACCTGGCATATCTCATAGAGAATTGGAACAACACTACTGCACTGGTAGCCTCTGCACTCAAGAAAAAGCCCTCACGAAGAGTTTGCATGACACTATGGTACTCCAAGAAGATCAAAGAATCCAAGCTCAAGCTAAGGAATTTAGAGCGACAATGGAGGCATTGCAAGGACACACTCCACCTACAGGAAATCACTATGAAGCAGAGGGAATTCAATTTATTCATTTTATTTATTCAACATTTTTATATATCGCCTTTCAGATTCTCAAAGCAGTTTACAGTGAACATAACTTTATTTACATTTAACGTTTCTTCAGAACTATTTACAATGATTTAAGTCACAATCACAAGAAGGAATTACATACAAATCTTAAGTCTCTTAACTGTCCCAGAGAACTGTTGAACACTGTAAAATCATTTGCATAACTCCCTCATGTCATGATATACCAATAGTACAGCCAGATGAATTTGCAGTCTATTGGAGAGCAAACTGACCTCCAAGATGGATAAAGCAGCCTCAGACCCATCCTTCAAGACGCACTCAATAAATAACAAATGCTGGACTTCCTTTCACCCTATTTCAGAAAATCTGTTGGAACACGTAATGAACCGCCTAAACACTACCACCTCCCCATACCCCACCTCATGGATCAAGATCGCAAAACAAGATCTGTTACCTTTCCTACTCAGAATGGTAAATCTATCACGTGGGCAGGGCTACATGCCCACAAGCTTAGAAATATCTTCCGTTCAACCACTGCCTAAAAGTCTAGCGTCTGACCCCAAATCACCTTCATCCTACCGACCAATATCAAGCATCCCACTTCTGGCTAAGGTGGATGAAAAGTCAGCCCAGCTCCAGCTACAGAATTGCATAGACACTTCTGCCCCCTTGGACCTTCAGCAACATGGTTTTAGGATGGATCATGGAGTAGAAACCCTGCTAATCTCACTAATTAACAGTCTGCTCACATGAATTGAGAATCCTAAGCAGGATTTCATACTTATTTTTCTAGATATAGCAGCCGCCTTCGATTCATGAAGCCATAAAAAGCTCATATCCAGACTGTTAGAGTTGAAATTAGTGATACCCCCTCTCTTGCTTCATATCCTATATCTCAGATCATGTCTTCTGGGTCAAGGCAAAGGACAAAATTTCAAGACTAATTAAGCAGCAACAAGGGATATCGCAGGGAGCCTCCTTGTCCGCCCTTTTATTCTATCTATACCTGCAGCGCGTCTGCAAGATTATTCAAGAGCACAAGTTCAACTACCATCTTTATGCAGACGACTTGATGATCTATGCACCTTTTAACTCCAAAACCCCAGATTACTCTGCATTAAAGCATTGCCAGAAGACATTCATAAACTGGTTAAAGAAGAACAACCTGATGATCAACTGCAATAAATTGGAAATCCTTACCATCACTCGTGACTCTGCATATTCTCCCCCCCCCCCACCCCCCAGATGTATTTGAATGTGATGACATGTCTATTCCGGTCAAAAGGGAAGTGAAATATCTGGGAGTGACTCTGGACCAGTGACTAAACATACAGACACATATAAAGAAAATGGTATCTACCGCTTATTACAAATTGAACGTCCCTTGGAACCTCCTCCCGCTTCTGGACAACAACTATTTCAACACCTTATGCCAGACATTAATAACTCCACACCTGGACTATCGTAATTTGATTTTTCAAGGGCTCCCCAAGCACACTATCCATGTCCTACAGCTAGCTCAGAATACCATAGGTCGACTTATCACAGGAGCTGCACAACAGGAACATATCACACTATTGTTCAAAAGCTTACACTAGCTTCCTATATTATCCTGTATTAAAAACAAGGCACTAATGATCACATTTAAAACCATACACCACCAAACAGCTGAATGTTTCATATCACTGATACAGAAAGCTCAAGAATCAAGAGCAAGAAGACATTCACATCAAAATATTTTTGCAATCCCCTCTCAAAAGACCAGAAGCCTACAAGTAACCTGCCATAGAGCATTCTCAATGTACAGTCCTATATTATGAAACTCACCCCCTGCTGAACTCCGATCAACAAAAGATGCCCTAGAGTTTAGAAAGCAGTGGAAGACACTTCTTTTGTTAGAGCATTATGGCCCAACCACCTAGTGGACTCCCCAATACATTCTTAGAGCCTCATACGCACAGACAAGTTGCAGCTCCCCTTCCTATTGCTGATCTAACCCTACATCCTCAGAATGGACCTTCTACCTTGAAATTGCAAGTTAGACAGTATCATAAATTGCTCATAACATCAAAATGTATCATAGTTTGATGAGCTAGTTCAATGTAGCATATTAGCTCATAGCTGAACAATGATATTATAGTTTGTATTATCTCTTTATAGCTTATTAAACTAGATCAATAGACTACATTGAGTTCAAGGTAATAATATATTAACCTCTCTTTTCCATGTTCAATGTAATTTATTAACCTGTTCAATGTAATGTATTAGCTTCTCTGTTCCATGTAAAAGGTTGAGTTAATTGTAAACCGCTTTGATAATCCTGAAAGGCGGTATAAAAACATTGTTAAATAAATAACAGCCATAATCTGTGTGTGAACCTATGACACCCCCCCCCCCCATAAGAAAATTCTCAATCAATTACAACCAATTGAGCACCCTGACCTTTCTACACTTAATTCTTGCCTTTCTACTGTTGCTGACTGGCTGACCCGGAACTGCCTCCATCTCAATCTGACCAAGACCACTGCGATCTGGTTTCCTCATGGTAGCCCACCCCCCTCTTTGGCCCCATCTTTTTCCAGTACTCCCATACCTTTGGTTTCTACCTTCCGCTACCTAGGTGTACTCTTTGACTCCGATCTTACCTTTCAACCACATGTCTCTCATGCCACCAAGACCTCCTTTTTTTTCCTTCGCCAAATCCGTGCGATTCGACCCTTTCTCTCTCCACCTGCTCTCACTACTTTACTACTATCACTTGTTATGTCATGCGTCGATTTCTCTAACTCCATTCTCACCGGTCTCTCCAAAGCTCAACTGAACAGACTTCAGAGGATCCAAAACACTGCTGCCCGTCTCATCACTCACTCCTCCCCTCGAGATCACGTAACACCTCTTCTTCTCCACCTCCATTGGCTGCCCGTTTCCTTCTGCACCCAGTTCAAACTGCTCACCCTTGTCCACAGGGCGCTTCATACTAACACCCCACAATATTTGGCAGATCTTATCCACTTTCACATGCCCAGACATACCCCCATTCATTTCACCTTAACCGCCTTACACTCCCCCCCCCTCCCTTGCCCACCTCCAGTCCACCCGCTCCTCAGCTTTCTTTTTCACAGGCCCTGCCCTCTGGAACTCCCTCCCCGTTTCCCTTCATTTAAAACCCCATCATACCAACTTTAAACGTGACCTAAAGACCCACCTCCTTTCCTTGGCCTTTAATCGTCCCTCCCCTCTCGTGTGAGTCTCTCCTTCTACGTTTACTGTCCTATTTTCTTCTTTACTCCCCTATTCTGTCAAGGATTGTAAATTATTTTTCCATTTTCCTGGCCTTGTGCCTCTCCTTTTTTTATTTATTGTATTGTAAACCGCTCTGATTACCACAGAAGGGCGGTCTATCAAGCGAAATAAACATAAACATAAACATGTGAATCCATATAAGCTTTGTAAGTCTGTCAGATTTGAGATTATTCCGTGACTGCCCACAAGCACACACCAGGAAATGGGAATGTTGACATTCAGCTAGTACACCCATGGTCTGGAATGTGTGTGTTCATGTATCATGGCCTACCTCTTTGACTGGACAGATTCGATATGTAAGACATGAATGTCATTTGAACCAGCAGCATAGCAAGGCAGTGCAACATACAGAACTAACAAGATATCCCTCTCCCAACCCTACCAAACATACCATGTCAGACAAGTATGGCACAAAGCCTGCAGAGATCTAAGCTGACATAGGCATATCCCAACTCACACCCGCATGCATCCTGACAATGATCACATATATACCCATCAAATAACAAACCCACACCACTGTTCTGTGGCTCCAAACACATGGACAGTATGTATATGAGAGAAAGGTTCAAGACCAGCCTGTGGATCAGAAGATGTATGTCCTGATGCAGTAACTTTATCCTACATTTCCAAAACGGTATCAGTGTGTGCAACTTTCAACATTTCATCCAGCTAGATCCACACACTCAGCTGCCAAGGCACAGATAGAAACATAGAAACATGATGACAGAAAAAGAACACATGGCCTATCTAGTCTGTCCTTCCATAACAACAACTACAACAGTCCACTTTTTATCTTTAGAGATCCTCTGTGTTTGTCCCATGCTTTTTTGAATTCAGTTACTGTCCTCATCTCTACCACCTCCACTGGGAGACTATTCCATGGATCCACTACCCTTTCTGTAAAGAAATATTTCCGCATATCACTCCTGAATCTATCTCCCTTCACCCTCATCCCATGTCCCCTCATAGCAGAACTTGCTTTCAATTGAAAGAGGCTCTCTCCCTGAACATTTATGCCACGGAGGTATTTAAACATCTCAATCATATCACCTCTATCCCGCCTTTCCTCTAAGGTGTACATATTAAGATCCTTAAGTCTGTCCTCATATGCTTTATAATGAAGCCCATTAATCATTTTAGTAGCAACCCTCTGCACCGACTCCATCCTGTTCACATCCTTTTGAAGGTGCGGTCTCCAGAATTGCACACCACACTCCAAATGAGGTCGCACCAAAGACTTATACAGAGGCATTATCACCCCCTTTTTTCTGCTAGCCATTCCTCTCCGTATGCACCCAAGCATCCTTCTAGCTTTTGCCGTCGCCTTTTCTACCTGTTTAGCTACTTTAAGATCATTAGACACGACCACGCCTAGGTCCCGCTCTTCTTTAGTGGACAAAAGTACTTCACCTCCTATGCTGTATTGCTCCCTTGGATTGCTGCAGCCCAAATGCATGACCTTATATTTTTTAACATTAAATCCCAGCTGCCAAATTCTAGACCATTCTTCAAGCTTAGCTAGATCCCTCCTCATGTTATCTACACCTTCCTGGGTGTCTACTCTATTGCAGATTTTGGTATCATCTGCAAAGAGGCAAACCTTACCCGACAGCCCTTCCGCTATATCACTAACAAAGATGTTAAAAAGAATCGGACCAAGGACAGATCCCTGGGGCACACCACTGGTAACATCCTTCTCCTCAGAGTGAGCTCCATTTACTTGTACTCTTTGTCGCCTCCCACCCAACCAATTTCTAACCCAAGCAGTAACTTTAGGGTCCATCCCTAGGGTGCTCAGTTTGTTTATAAGTTGCCTGTGAGTAACAGTGTCAAAGGCTTTACTGAAATCTAAATACACCACATCTAGAGCTCTCCCTCGGTCCAACTCCCTGGTCACCCAGTCAAAGAAATCAATCAGATTTGTCCAGGGCCGGATTTACGTATATGCCATGTACGCCATGGCGTAGGGCCCACAGCTGGGAAGGGCCCACAAAAAAGGAACAACTTAGGCTTTTTTTAAAAAATAAAATTAAAAAAAAAACCTGCTGGCTGCCGCCGCGGGGCCCCCTCTGCTGCCGCGGCAGCATGGACTGACCCGCGGGGCCCCCTCAGCAAGCTCGATCCCTCCCTCCCTCCCGTGCAGGCTGTGAGAGACGCGAAGGCAGACTGTCTCCTTCGCGTCTCTGTTAAGCCCGCAGGGGCTGATGGGACATTTCCCATCAGCCCCTGCGGGCTTAACAGAGACGCGAAGGAGACAGTCTTCCTTCGCGCCTCTCACAGCCTGCACGGAGGGAGGCACGGAGGGATCAAGCTTGCAGAGGGGGCCCCCGCGGGTCAGTCCATGCTGCCGCGGCAGCAGAGGGGGCCCCGCGACGGCAGCCAGCAGGTTTTTTTTTTAAATCAAATTTTACTTTAGGCTGGGGGAGGGGGAGGGGGAGGGGAAGGGTAGGACTGGTAATGGGCTATTGGGGGGGGGCTGGGACTGGAAATGGGTTGGGGGATTAAGGCTGGAGGTGGGCTGATGAGGTTAGGACTGGTAATGGGCTGTGGGCTGTTGGGGGGGTTAGAACTGGTAATGGGCTTTGGAGGGGGGGTTAAGACTGGTAATGGGCTGTGGGCTGATGGGGGCTGTCTGGTAATGGGCTATGGGGGGGCTAGGACTGGAAATGGGCTGGGGGGGTGAAGACGAGGTGGGCTGATGGGGTTAGGACTGATAATGGGCTGTTGGGGGGGGGGGGTTAGAACTGGTAATGGGTTTTGGGGGGGGTTAAGACTGGTAATGGGCTGTGGGCTGATGGGGGCTGTCTGGTAATGGGCTATGGGGGGGCTAGGACAGGAAATGGGCTGGGGGGGTTAAGACTGGAGGTGGGCTGATGGGGTTAGGACTGGTAATGGGCTATGGGGGGCTGACTGGAAATGGGTTGATGGGGTTAGGACTGGAAGTGGGCTGATGGGGGGGGTTAGGACTGGCAATGGGCTATGGGGGGCTGACTGGAAATGGGTTGATGGGGTTAGGACTGGAAGTGGGCTGATGGGGGGTTAGGACTGGTAATGGGTTATAGGGGGGGCTTAAACTGAAAATGGGGTGATGGGGGGTTAGGACTGTAAGTGGGTTGATGGGGGGCTAGGACTGGTATTGGGTTGGGGGGTTGCTAGGACTGGAAATGGGCTGATGGGTGGCTAGGACTGGAAATGGGCTGATGCAGGGACTAGAAGGGAATGGATGCTGGGTGAGGCTGGAACTAGAAGGGAGCTGATGTTGGGGGAGGATTAGAATGGGATGGGGCTGGAAGAGTAAAATGGAGAAGGGAAAAATGTTTTGTGTGGGAGGGATAAAAAATCTACAATTGGCCGGGTATTGGGAGAGTAAGTGGGGATTGAGGATGGAGGGGTAAAACTTGAGTGGATAAAATAGGAATGAGGAAAGAGCAAAAGGAGAAAGATTAGTATGTTAAAGCAGATGTAGAGAGAGAATGGAAAAAAACTAGAAGAGAGAAGAAAGGACAAATGGACAGCAGACGATGGAGAGTTAGCAGAAGACACGAAGAAACCAGAAGAAAGTGGCTGGAGCAATTGCAGCTGAAATAAATGCACAAAAGGTAGAAAAATATCTCTTAATTTTGAATTTATTAATTGGAATATGTCAGCTCTGGTAAATGTGCATCATTAACGTCTGCGCTTTGCTTAGTACAAGAGCAAATTAATGTGTAGTTTTATTTCTACAGTGTTGTACATTCCAAGTTTGGCTTTTGGGATTCCCAGTTTAATTATTGTCTTCCTGTTTCTAAAATGTGATTACTTGTTTGGTGATGGTCTATGTTCTGCATGTGTAACTGAGCTGAGGTGTTCTGTTTATATAATTCCTATTTGACATTGCCACTTGTTCTCTTTCCCCAGTAGGTCATGTATTGTTGTTCTCTGAAATGTATTGGTTTAATATTTGCAGTGTTGCCTTTTGATTGGTAGAGTATGGTGCTTTGTGAGTCCTGGTAGTGCTGTTAGGATACGGCGGGTTTGCTATGGGTTCTAAATGGGCAGTGTTTGTAGTAGTTCCTAATGTGTCTGGCAGTTGGCACTGGATTATAGTAATGTAGAAATCTTTTAGTCTTTCTTTATCCATACACTCATTAAGAGGCACGTTTACTAAAAGTTAGTATATGGTAACATTATGCAAATATTTATGCAAATGAGGCCCCTTATGCAAATGAGGCCCACACCCCTCTTGGGCCGCCCCTGCTGGGGGCCCACAATTTTTGTTGGCGTAGGGCCTCACTCAAGGTAAATCCGGCCCTGGATTTGTCTGACAAGACCTGCCTCTGGTGAATCCATGCTGCCTCGGATCCTGTAATCCGCTGGACTCCAGAAACCTCACTATTTTCTCTTTCAGCAGCGTTTCCAATAATTTACTCACCACCGAAGTTAAACTAACCGGCCTGGAGTTTTCAACCACATCCTTACTTCCGCATTTGTGTAAAGGCACCACATCAGCCTCTCTCCAGTCCTTTGGCACCACTCCCGACTCCAACGAGGCATTGAAAAGGTCAGTCAGTGGAGTTGCTAGAATGTCCCAAAGTTCCCTCAGTATTCTAGGGTGTATCCCATCCTGTCCCATCGCTTTGTCTACTTTAAGTTGAGCTAGTTTCTCACGAACACAGTCTTCTGAAAATTGTTCAAGATGTCCCTCACTTCTGTTCTTATTTGTGGGTGTTTTCTGAGGTCCTGCTCCTGGTTCTTCATCTGTGAACACAGAACAAAAATATTTGTTAAGCAATTCCGCTTTATCCTTATCATCTTCTACATATTCCACCCCCCCCCCCTGCACCCTTGAGTCTGACAATACCACTTTTGCCCTTCCTCTTCTCGCTTATATATCTGAAAAATGTCTTATCCCCCCATTTTATTGCATTGGCTATTTCCTCCTCCTTTTGAATCTTTGCCTTCTTGACTACTTTGCTAGCTTCTCTAACTTTTTCCAAATACAGATGGCTGTCTTCCTCTCTCTGTGATCTCTTGTATTTCATGAAGGCCTCCCTCTTTTTCTTCACTTTTTCAGCTACTTCCTTCGAAAACCATAGCGGTCTCCTGTTCCTTTTGCCTTTATTTACCATTTTAACAAAAAGGTTGGTTGCCCTTAAAATACCCCCTTTCAGTTTTGCCCACTGGTTTTCTACATCCCCCAGCTGTTCCCATCCCACTAACGACTCCCTGAGGAATTGGCCCATCTTCGCAAAGTTAGTCTTCCTAAAGTCTAAGATCCTCACCTTGGAATGGATTCTAACAGCCCTAGTCCTAATACTGAACCACAACATCTGGTGATCACTGGATGCAAAATGATCTCCCACTACAACATCAGAAACAGTTTCACCATTGGTAAGCACCAAGTCCAGTATGGCCCCTTCACGTGTGGGGTCTGTTACCAATTGCCTGAATAGTTCACCCTGTAGAGAATCCAGGATCTCCTTACTTCTAGATGATACTGCAGCAGGAATGTGCCAATCAACATCTGGCATATTGAAATCTCCTATCAGTAGCACTTCCCCTTTCCTAGCAATGCTGCGTATGTCTTCAATTAACTCCCTGTCCACCTCTTCCTCTTGTGAGGGAGGTCTGTATATCACACCAATGCAAATAGATTTCTCTTTCCCTCTTTCTAGTTTAACCAACAATGCCTCCTCTCTCCCTTTTAAGCTCTGTAATTCCAAAGCTTTAATAGTAGTTTTAACATATAGTGCCACTCCTCCTCCCCTTCTTCCTTCCCTGTCCTTTCTGAATAAAGTATAGCCAGGTATAGTTACATCCCATTCATGGTTTTCTGTGAACTATGTTTCTGTAACTGACACTAAATCCAAGTCAGCCACTCCCACCAAAGCTTCAACTTCAGGGATCTTATTTCCCATGCTACGGGCATTAATACACACTGCTTTCCATATGTTACTCCTGTTACCCATTTCCATAAAGGTATTTAATGTATCACCTACCTGGGGGCTTTCACTTACCTGGGGGCTTTCTTCACCCATCCCCAACGAATCTAGTTTAAAGCCCTCTTCAGTAGATTAGCCAGTCTACTACCGAAGATGCGTTGACCTTTCTTGGAGAGATGGATGCCATCTCTGCTCTGCAACCCTTGGAACAGCATCCCATGGTCTAGGAAACCAAAACGCTCTTGATGACACCATCCACGCAGCCATGTATTCATCTCCAGGATGCGAGCCTCTCTGCCTTGGCCTTTACCCTCAACATGGAGGATTGAAGAGAACACCACCTGTGCACCTAACTGCTTCACCCTCTGTCCCAGAGCCATGAAGCCACTCTGGTATATCACAATTGCACAGCATATCAAACAAATAGCATTGCATACGATACATGTAGTATATTAGCAGTAATAGAGATCTGCTCCAGAGTCTGGAGAATCTATCGCTTGTAGAGCTTGCTCTGGGGACTATGTGATGTGTGCTGTCCCTCACAGTCATGATGACTGCAGAAACAGGTCATTTGCACATATGACAGCTGAATTGTATATGAAGCACACACTGTCCCTGCATAGCATAGTGCTTATGTGATGAATCACTACATTCTTCATATGGCCATCAGTTGCATATCTGTGCTCAGATTGTGCGGTGCCTCAAGGGCAATGGAGGGTCTAACTGATATCGGCACCAATTGCAGCCATAGCAGTGACTGGAGCATTGCCCAGTAACTGCTTTCATTTATGATGGTGGTAGGCATGTCCATAGCCCAGTGGAGAGGGCAGAATGGTCAGCGATGGATCACAGGGGTCATGAATGTGGTTTGAGTTAGGTGTATGTGTGTGTACCTATCGTGCAGTGTACAGCAAGTGACAGGGGACTACACACCCTGCACATGTGCTACCTCAGTGGTTACTGCCAAACTGCGGCACAGTGGACATCTGCATGAGACTGTTGCTTGGTGTTGGAGGTACAGTGGGGGAAGGGCATCTTGACCTCATATGTGGTTTGACTTTTGGACAAGGGATGTATTCTGCAGCTGTGTGTCTGTTATGCAGCTAGTGTACTGAGTGTGCTGCACAGTGCGTACTGCATGTGAGCCGCTGTAGGCAGGTCCTAGGAGTGGTGTAACACTGTCTCAGACTGTGCCAGCCATGTTGTTGCATGTCCTAGGTTTTGCCTATTGCAGTCAGGAAACTGCAGTCTCTTTGCTTCTAGGCAGTGCTATGGAGAGGTGTGTGGAGCTGTAGTCTAATAGAGCAATGTCTCAGTAAGCACCAGGTCAGGGTTTGACTCCCACTAGTTCTCTTTGGAGCTGTGGGATACTCACTTCAGTATACTGCCAGAAACAGTTCTGGGTCTGCATTGACTGGAGGAACCACATTCTTATACTTCTTTATGTGTTATGATAGCCATTGGTTCTGCATACATGCACATTGCAATCATGCCCATCTGACAGCCTGATTTATAGGCTCTGCTGTAGCCCATTTCAAAGGGTCTGACATGTTCACCCTGCAGATGTATGACCCATGAGTTGTCCATGATTGACTGAACATCTTTGGCTCCATCACATGTCTATAATACATCCCACTCCTGGAATGGCCACCTGCAGGGATCATCACACATCCCTACTTGCTCCATATGGCCAATATGAGAGACACTTGTCCAGTTGTTATATGCACATGTGTCAGGAGGATTGTATAGTGGTTAAAAAAAAAACTGATTCAGCTGTCATGCCCGCATAGCTGGTATTTGAGACTTCCCATGGCACAGCTACACTTTTTTCACACACACTACAACTGCATTTGTGCGGTCACATCAAGTACATCGGGGCTGCAAGGCCATACTGCACTCTCATCTACTACTGTCCATTCTTCAGCCCATCCATCAGCATATGCCCATTATGTACAGTCATGTATTCTCCTGCCAGCTGCTATACCATGGCCCACACAGGAACAGTTTAATCATTTGCATGTATCACTCACACTTCTCCTGTGAATGATCTGCACATCACCACTTTTGCTCAGTCATCCTTTTGATGCCTGCATCATGATAATGCTGACTCCTCCAGGGGACACCTCTTCCCAATCCTATGCCACACACAGACATTACAGCATATTACGAGGACATCCCTCTCTGATACAGTATAGATGCCTCCCACATGCTCATCCCACTAAGTGACAAACATGCATGATACATATGGATCTGATGGGTCCATCAGCTCTTACATTTCCTTCCATCCATCACTTCATATTGTCGCGTACCACCCCTAGTGGCCAGTGGTCATAGGGGTAGGTTGGACACAAAGGGGTATGTTTACTAAACTGCGGAAATGTTACATAACGCGCATTATGTAACGTTAACGATTGTTAGAACATCATAACACGTGTTATGATGCGCTAACGATCGTTAACGTTACATAGCGTGCATTAACCAATTTTAACGATCGTAAAGCTCCGCGGCGTGGTAAAACACTGCAGAAGGTGGAGAGAGGGCAGACAGAAGGGGTCAGTGGGCGGAGAGTGGGCGGGGAGAGGCTCCCTGCACACTAATGCGCTGATCTGAAGAGCTGAATCCAAACGCAATTGAAAACCTGCTGTTGAATGCACATTACAGGGGAGAGAAACCATTTCAGTGTCAGCAATGTACAGACCAGGCAGGGAAACAAAAAAAAGTGATAAGTGTGATACATGTGCACAGAACAAAAGGGCACATAAACACTGAAAATGACCCCAACAAACTGGAAAAAAAACATAACCAAGCTGGCCAATAGTGGTATCAATGAGAAACATCAACCCCTCCCCCCTGAGTAAGCTCCATAGAACAGATATAAATCGTGGAAGGGTCTATACTCCATCCCCATACAAGGTGAATGAGCCCACAGTGAAATAGCGCTGCTCAGGGTTTCCCCCACCATCGGACAGGGTTCCTATGGCATGCACATGTCCCGCAACATCAGGGTGGGCATGTCGGAATGGCAACTGGACAGATGCCGGAGAAGGGGATACAGAGGGCCGCAGGTGGCACATGCTGTGGTGGAGCTGGGCCACAGTGCGGACTAGGGTGATGCCTAGGTGGCCCATACGAATGCTGAAAAAGCAGAGCAGCCAGACAGCAACTGCTGAAGGCCCAACATGGGCACAAGTGTGTTTCCCACAGTGTCACAGGGGATAGTACCCAACAGCTACCCCCAAGGGCACGGAACATTGGCAGGCGGGGCTGGGGGGAGCGTGGACGTCTATGCAGGCACCCCTACCCCAGAACCCACACCATAGGCAGCTGCCTACCTTAAAACACTGGATGGCCTGAGACTGCACACCACCAGCACCACCAGCAGAAGGGCATGTTAGCATGGTAGCTGAGGGATACTGGTGGTGGAGGGGGCAGTGGCAGCTGCCCAGAGTAGACCGTGGCCTAGCCCTGTGTAGATGGGTGCCATGTACTGCAACAGATGGGCCCTGTCTGATGAACAGTCATGGTATCACCAAGGAATGTGCTGACTGTGACAACAAGGTGGTGCAGTGCACAAAACCAGTGTATTCAGGAGCAGAGGATCACAGGTTCAAGTCCCAGCTGTGGTTCCTGCCAACCCAGTCCCCATATTTTACCCACTACTACAACGTGCTAATACAGACAGCACCTTTATTGCAGATGACGTAAACATGCCCAAGACACCTACATTTTACCCTACAGAGCACGGACACCATAAACATGCACATTACCTAGAGCAGAGTCTCACAAATGCAGTCCTGGAGGGCCAAACACCATTCCGGTTCCATGCTGCCTCTGATAAAGATGCCTGTGCTGCATTTCTATGCGGCACCCCCATCGTATGCAGATGTATTTCATGCATATTCATGAGGGACAGCATGAAAACCCGAACAGTGTTTGGCACCGCAGGACTGGAGTTGGGAACCTCTGCCGTAAAGCAGCAGCCAACAGGGGCAGACACACCCGCACCCACAGGCCCCATTATCCAAAGCCTCCTGGAGAGGCAGGACTTTGGGCTCTGCGTGCATCTCCCAATACTAGCACTTGCATACCTTAGTAATGCCACCCTAAACCTGGGAATATGGTACACATCTATCAAAAGGTTGCTATGATTACTGGCAGATAGCAATTCCTAGGTTAAGTACAATTTTCTGAGTGAACTGCATCATAGCAACCTTTCTGATGTCTGTGGAGTGTGCTACAGGTCTTGTGCCTGACAGTGTATACCAACCTGGGGAATGACTCCTACAGTATTGCGTACCATAGCCATGCCTGCACTGTGCCCAAGACTGGTGTGGTGGCCTGGGCTGCCCAACACCTCTATAGTTGCACAATGCTGGCATAGGTGTGGAGAGTGTGTGTCTGTCTATCCAGTGTGTGGTGGCTGCCAACACCCTCCACAGCCCACACTGCTAGCACTGTTGCCAGTATTGGCCTGCCAATGTGCATAATGAGGAGCAAGGTACTGTGGGAATAGCCTGGATAGGGTGTCCTGGCCTGGCCGCATCTGCACAGGGCATAGGACAATGGCTCAGACATAGTAGTGCCCGGTACCACCTGCACATGCAGGGTGGCCATAGCATGTCCTGCTGGGAGGTCACTCTCACCCTGACTGAGCAGTGACCATAGCATGGCTAGGTTCCCCCATAGTCCTATATAGCATTTTTCTCATGTGATATTTATGGGTTTTATTTTGGGGCCCAATCATTGACTTATCTGCTTGGTGTGTATGATGACATTTCCGTTCTGGGTACATGCATCTCCTCCAGGACCATGCACTATGGACTAGCTGGTGGACTGTCTGCAGCTAGTATGTGTCTTGCTGGAACATCTTGCAGGGTGCAGCGGCTGGAGGCTTGCTGCTGGAGAATGTCAGATAATGGTGGGGGGGCAGCTGAGCATTTCCAGGCCTGCTGTCTGTCTGCTATTGCGTTATGGATGTGTACCGCTCTGTTTGTTCCCCAGCAGGATTGGGGTTGATGGTCCCCTCTACTGCTACCATTGCAAGGAGGTAGACTGTGGATCTATTGGTGGGTGATCCTGTTTCCCACCCTGAGCCCCAGAGGGTGGGTTGTGTGGTGGTACATAATATTCCTATGGGTCCATACACCCCCCCCCCCCCCCAGCAGGTAACCATGGCACCAACACAGTATATGCACTATTCTGGGTGCATCATCACCCATAAGGACTAGACATGACCGAGACATACAGCAGGACACAGATGTATCCTAGGTGTGTCTAACGGAACTACCTATCACACACTGATGGGGACCTACAGCATGGCGTATCTCAGCCATGAAAGGTGCTGTGGACCTGGTGCTGGGCGCCCCACCTCAACCTCAGAGTGGGCACAGTACCCGCACAATGTGACTGTCTGTGGCTACTCTGTGGCAGTGCCACACACGGTCTGTTGCCCCTACCAGGCCGAGGTGCTGTGGGGGTGCATACCCAATCTTGTGCCCATCTCTCGACTGCTGATTTGCATGTGCAGTGCATCATGGGTACGGGTGGGTTAACCCTATCCTGGTAACCACAGCAGACAGTTTGTGTGGTGACGTGCAGTCCTTCTTCAGCCAGCCAGGGCTTTGTGCACAGCCTTATAAGGTGTCCTATAGGGGACATTATAGGGTGCCTTGGCGGACAGTACACTTTATAATGTGCCCTATGGAGTGCGTTATGAGGTGCCTTATGTGGCACCTTAGGTTATGCCACTGTGAGGGTGTGTTTGCTGGCAGCACTAATCAAAATGCATGTCAAATGCCTCAACAATCACTACTTAAATGTAAGGGGTGCTGCCTCAGCCATTAGGCTCACTGGGGAATCAAACCCATGACCCCTGTACCATCAGTCAGTGTTGTAACCATTGTGCTACAGCTCTGTTGCTGTGCTTGTATGCCTGCGTGCCTTCTTAAGATTAACGCGTGGTAACATGCCCTGTAGCGCTCGTTCATTTATGGCGCCTTGTAACACATGTTATCGGTAACGATGTACCGCCCATGTCCTTATTTGGGATTTCTGTCTCTACCGCGGCTCCTAACGCGAATCACACTAACGCAGTTTAGTAAACATACCCCAAAGATATTTTTATATGAGAGGAGGTTCCTTTAAGAGCCAGGTGCAGCCTGGTCTTAGTAGTTCAGCTCCTACTAAGAAATAAATTGTGAATGCAGAGTAGAGGGATAACATAGGCTTTTATTTCCCTTTACGCAAAAGATTCAGGTGGGTCACAACATAGAGGAAAATGTCCATTACTTCAGGAATGAAACAAACTCATGGTAAAGAAAAACTGTTATGCTTCACAGTTGTAACAAGGATTAATTAAGGCATCCTAGAGTAACTCAAGGGTTTCAATACTCTTCTTCCTTTTAGCATACAAGTAACACTCTGGAGTCAGCATATATTATTTACAAGTCTAGCAGTGATTCTATACTGCTTGTAACGCATAGAGAACAGTCCATCTCCTCCTGAGACAAAAGACCAGGCTCCACAAATTCCACTTGCATCGGCTCTGAGTCAGAGTTATCCCTTTCTGTATCTGGGGTTTCTCTGTCTATTGGAACTGGCCAGTCGCTATTCTTATTCTCTGGGTGTTTCTAGAGTTCTTCTAAGGTTCGCCAGTGAGCGTGGCTTACCTTTGTGCTTTTACAATCTGGGTTATACAAGGTAGGTTTACTTTTCTTTCTTGTAAAACGAGCATTGCTTTTAAAAGGGCACTTATGAGGTGAGCTTTTTCTCTTAAAAACAGAGTCAGCATACCTTGGCTTCCAACAGTATGTAGAACAGGAACTTTCTCCTTCCAGTAGTTCTCCTGGGACACAACCCTCATGCCAGTCTTTTCCCTGAAAGCTGTTGTTACCTTTCAGTCTGGTCACTGGTTCCTCCGGTAAGCGCAGGCCTCTTTCCAAGCCTAACTTCTGGCTTCTTCCTTCAGCACTGCTCTGCTTCCCAAAGTTCCTTTGCTCAGCATTGCTTTCCCATTCACTCCTAGGGCTTAGCTCAATGCTCTTGGTGCTTCCTTCTTCTTGGCCCCTGCTCGTGGTGCATTTCTCTCGCACGGCTTTGCTCCTGGTGCTTCTCTCCAATCCACCTCTCTCTCCACCCTGCTTCCAGTCTCCGTCCTCTTGCTTATAAAGCTCTCCTGTGTTTGAGCTTTCTGGGCTGCTTGTCAGGTGGTGTCGATTAGCTAGGTGTGTCCAGTCAGCCTCTGTGAGTGCACGCCTGCTCCCTCTAGCTGCTCTGTGCGGGAATTGCATCTCGTGCACATCTTTTATATTATGAAAAACAGCTTCTTTTCTTACATCTTTGCTTCCATCAGCTCCTGCTGCATGACATTATTTGACTTTCACATGGGCTCCCTTATCCTGTGTTAAGAGGACTGCCATTTTTGGGTGTTAAGGTGCATGCTTGATACATTAATGCCCAATATCCTGTTAGCACCCTATAAGTGTAGCCAAGCGCCCTTACCGCCAGAACGCCTACTGTCCACCCCGACCTTTACTGCACGATGCACCCTTACCTTTGCCATTGCTGGTTGCTAACAGATGCGCCCTTAATGCCCTTTAGTAAACATAACCCTTAGAGAATAAAATTATATATATATATATATATATATATATATATATATATTTAATATTGGAACTATGTAACTCACTTTGATCTTCTCATGAAAAGGCATGAGCTAAATACTATTATTACTAATAATAATAACCTTAAAGATGGCAGTGAGTTGAGCCCACTCTAAGATGTGTATGTTTTGTCTAAAGTGCGCTATTCTATAGATGGTGGGATTTCAGAATTTTAACTGTGACCACATTAAAGATGTCCATCTGCATGATCCATCCGCATGATCACTGACCTTGCACAATTTAGAAAAGCACTAAAGCACCACCTTTTTCTCTTGCACTATGCCCAGGCTAATAACACATCCCTACCTGACACAATCTTACGACCCAATTTACACCCCTGTACATATCTCGCAAGGAAAACCTTGTTACCATAGCCATGCAGCGACTTCCTGTCACACTGTATATAGCCTGTAATTACCTCCCCATGGTTACTAGCCCAAGTTGTATTTCCTGTTCAATGTAAGTGTGAAGCAGGCTCTTCCTGCTCTGCACAAAATGTTATCTGTAAATCACACTGATTTTAAAGAGCGTGGTATATAAAAGCATTAAATAAATAAATTAATTAATTAATTAATTAAAGATGGTGTACACAGCTCTATATGCGTGATGCAATGATTAGTAAGGAATTTATTTTGTAGGCCATGTCAATCTTTCCATACAACTACAAATGATTATTAGTAGTAGTAGTATGGAAAGATTGACATGGCTTACAAAATAAATCCCTTACTAATCACTGCATCTCCCACATAGAGCTGTGTACACCATCTTTAATGTGGTGACAAATAAAATTTCCAAATCCCACCATCTAGAGCTTAGCGTACTTTAGACAAAATTTAAACAGCATAGTAGAGTGGGTACGTCTCGCCGCCATCTTTAAAGTAATTATTATTAGTAGTAGTAATATTTATTTCATGCCTTTCCAGGAGATGATCAAGGCAAGTTACATTCAGGTGCAGTATGAATTTCCCTGTCCCCAAGAGGTTCACAATCTAAGGGGTATGTTTACTAAAACGTCTTAATGTTCCCAGTGCTAGCTCCAGTGATAATGTGAAGAATGCCATATAAGAAGTGGGCGTTCCGGTCTTAAGGTAGCATTTCGGGTTATCGCACAATAAAGTCCATTATCGTGCGATAGAGGGAGCCGTGGCACGTTAACGCGCATTAGCCTCAATTAGGCCCGCTGACATACAAACACAGTAAGAGAGGTATAGCACAATGGTTACTACATTGACTGCTGATATGGTGATCATGAGTTCAATCCCCCAGTGGGCTCAGTTAAAAGCCTGTCCGAGGCAATCCCTTTTCCTGCTTGTAACAGTCAGATATATCCCAACAATTTGCACTGCCAGCCAAAAAAGCTTCACCCTAGTGCCGCAACCTAATGCACCTTTTAGGGAGCACAATAAGGCACATCATAAAGCACCACGTCATCCAAGGCAGGTCATAATGTGCCCCAGAGGGCGGCAGGAAAGGTTGGCACCCTCCAAGGCAGCATATAAGGCGCCCCATAAGCTGGCCAAACCTAAGGTGCCGTGAAAGATGCCCCAGGGATGCCAAGGTGACACAGAAAATGGTGCCCAGGGGCACAAAGGTGCCCCAAAGTCACAAGCATGAAATGTATGGCTCAAACACAGATGTAACCATAACACTGCACAGAGCACCAAGGAAAGGCAATGAACAAGTGATGGAAGGAAGTAGATGATGGAGCTCATGGACCATCCAAATCTGTGTGCAGTCCATGTGGCAACAGGTAAAGTTGACAAACATATTGGGGGCAGCTGTACCGATGTACAGGTTGATGGTAATGTACAGTGCAACAATGACAGTGTGTGGCAGAGGATGGGGATACGTGTCCACCAGAGGAGGTAGAGGTGGCAGGATAAGTGCAATGACAGGAGGACAGAGGAAAGCAGTGCCATGCAGAGCAGACACAGGAGAGGCAAGCATGAAGAGCCACAATGCAGAAAAGTGTGCCAGTGCAGGACATGAGGTAGCAGCCTGCACATTAGGGCAGGACGCCACACAGCTGGCACACACACATAGACGGACAGAAGGATGGATGGCAACAGTGATGAGGGTATAATGTGGCGGCAGCACAGATCTGCACAAATATGACTGTCACACGAATGAAATGTAGTTGTGTAGGACAGCCATAAAAAGAGAACAGAGAGGAATTGAACCCATGACTTATGCTACTGAAGTCATTGCATTAACCATTGTGCTACATCACTATGGGAGCTGTCATACCAATGGCTGGCTACAGAAAGAGTGCACATCACCATAAAACTGTCTGCTGTGGCTACCAGGATAGGATAGAACCAACAGTACCCATAATGTAATTCACATGCAGAACAGCAGTCTACATCTGCTCACCAGATGGGGTATGCACCTCTACAGCAAGTCAGCTTGGAAGGGGGGCATGACCGTGCGTGTTACTGGCACAGAGTACCCACAGGCCATGCTAATGTGTGTGTTCTGTGCTCACCCTGAGGGTGAGGTGGAGTGGCCAGCACCAGGTCCGCAGTACCTGGGTTGGTTGAGGTGGGCTGTGCTGCAGGTCTCCATCAGTCCCAGTGTGTGGCAGGTATTGTTTTCAGATACCTTTAGGAGGGCTTTTGTCTATTTATAATTGCCAGTCATGTCTGGCCCTTGTGAACCATAATACACGCAACATAGTGCATATCCACTGTGCTTGCTATGGTCACCTGTTTAGGGAGCAGGGGTTTGTCAGGGCTCACATGGTGATAATGTACTTAGCAAACTGCCCGGTCAGGATGGGGGACATGATCTGCCCCCCAACAGAACTGCACTCTCACCCTTTCCAAGGGGGGCAGTGGAGGTACATGAGGACAGGCTTGGGGACCAGCAACCCCAGTCCTGGTGGCTGCTAAAGATCTGCACTTGGGACAGGACCACTGGCAGATAGGCAGTGGGCCCAGTCAGCTCAGCTGCCCCCCCACTACAATCTGACATTCACCAGACGAGGGCAGTCAGTATGCACCTGCTGCACCCTGCATGGTGGTGCAGCCATACAGATGCTAACTGTAGACAGTCTGCTAGCTAGTACACAGTGCATGTTCCTGGAAGAACTGTGTGCACCCAAAACTGGAATGTCTTCACACACGCACACGCACACAGGTGAGTTAGTGATTGGGCCCCAGAAAAGAGAACTCATAAATATCACTTGCGAGAAATACTGTATAGCACCATGGGAGAATCTAGCCATGCCATAGTCACTGCTCAGTCAGGGTGAGAGTGACCTCCCAGCATGACATGCTGTGGCCACCCTGTCCATGCAGGTGGTGGTCGGGCACTACAATGTCCCAGCCATTGCCCTATACCCTGTGCAAATGCATCCTGCCCATGCCACCCTGTCCAGGCCATACCCACAGTACCTTGCTCCTCATTATGCACATTGGCAGGCTAACACTGGAAACAGTGCAAGCAATGTGGGCTCAGTAAGGTGTAGGCCAGAGGTGGGCAGTTCCGGTCATGGAGGGCCACAGACCAGTCAGGTTTTCATGATGTCCCTAATGAATATTCATGGGCCTATTTCCATACAATGGAAGGCAGTGGATGCAAATAGATCTCATGAATATTCATTAGGGACATCATGAAAACCTGACTGGTCTGTGGCTCTCCAGCACCAGAATTGCCCACCCCTGGTGTAGGCAGCCACAACACACTGGATAGACAGAAACACACTCCCACACCTATGCCAGCATTGTGCAAATATAGAAGTTTGTGGCAGCCCTGGCCGCCACACCAGTCCTGGGCACAGTGCGTGCATTGCTATGGTACTCAGTACTGTTAGTGTCACTCCCCGGGGTGGTAAACACTGTGAGAATCAATAACTGAAACACACTCCACAGATATCAGAAAGGTTGGTATGATGAATCTCTATCAACAAATTGTATTTAACTTAGGACTTGTTAGCTGACATTAATTATAGCAACCTTTTGATATATGTGGAACGTGTTCTCAAGTTTAGGACGGCATTGCTAAGATATGCAGGTGCCAGTATTGGGAGATGCTGCTCCGCACAGTGCCCAACAGCCTGACTCTCCATGAGGCTTTGGATAGTGGAGCCTGTGGGTGTGGGTGTTTATGCCCCTGTTGGCCACTGCTCTAGGGCAGAGGTTCCCAACTCAGATGGGCCAAACACTGTTCAGGTTTTCAGGCTGTCCCTAATGAATATGCATGAGATACATTTGCATACAATGGGGACGGTGCATACAAATGCAACGCAGGCATATTTATTAGGGACAGCATGAAACCTGAATGGTGTTTGGCCCTCCAGGACTGCAGTTAGGAAACTGCTCTAGAGATTGCACATGTTTATGGTGTCTGTGCTCTGTAGGGTAAAATATAGGCGTTTCAGGCATGTTTATTTTATCTGCAATAAAGGTTCTGTCTTTATTACCACGGTTTAGTACTGGGTAAAATGTGGGTACTGGGTTGGCAGGAGCCACAGCTGGGACTTGAAATCTTCTGCTCCTGAACACACTGGCTGTGTGTACTGTACCACGCTGTTGCCACAGGGACAGATCATTCCCTGGGGATACCATGACTGTTTGTCAGACAGACCCTGTCTGTTGCAGTGCACGGCACCCACCTAAACGGGGCTTGGCTATGGTCTGCTGTGCGCAGATGCCATGTCCCCCTCCGCCACCAGCACCCTTCCGCCACCATGCTGCCATGCCATTATGCCGGTGGTGCTGGTGGTGCGCAGTCCCAGGCCATCCAGTGTGCCAGTAGGCAGCTGCCTATGGTGTGGGTTCTCGGGTAGGGGTGCCTACATGGACATGCGCGCTTTCCCCCAGCACCGCCTGCCAATGTTATGTGTCCTTGGGGGTACCTGATGGGTAATATCCCCTATGACACTGTGGGACACACACTCATGCCCATGTTGGACCCTTGTCAGTTGCTGTCTTGCTGCTTTACAGTTTTGGCATTCTTATGTGCCACCTAGGCATCTGCCTAGTCCGCACTGTGCCCCAGCTGGACCACAGCATGTGCCATCTGCAGCCCCCTGTATCCCATTTACAGCATCAGTACAGTTGCCCTTTCCTACATGCCCACTCTGCTGTTGCTGCACATGTGCACGCCACAACAAACCTGCCCAATCTAAACGACAGAAACCCTGATCAACACTATTTCAATGTGGGCTCATTCACTTTGTAGGGGGACAGCGCATAGACTCTTCCAAACATGATATCTTAATTTGTACGCTTTGTCAGTAGTGTTGCTTTATATTTATCATTAATATCACTATTGGCCAGCTTGGTTATTGGGATTTTAATTGTGGTTCTGGTCATTTTATGTTTATATGCCTTTTTGGTTCCTGCACATGTATCACAACTATCACTTGTCTGGGTTTCTCTGCCTTTTCTGCACATTGCTGACTGAAATGGTTTCTCTTTCCTGGAAATGTGCCTAACGTGAGGGTTTCACTGGCGTTAGTGTTCAGACCCGGATTTCACAGCGTTAGTGTGCCTGGAGCCTCTCCCCGCCCACTCTCTGCCCAATGACCCCTTCTCTATGCCCTCAGGGAAGCCTTAATCCACCTTTTAGACCCGGATTTCACAGCATTAGTGTGCCTTAACACTGCCGCAGCGTTATCGCGCGATAAGTGACGTTATCACTGGATAATGTTACATTATCGTGTGATAACGTCACTTATCGCGCCATAATACCACCGCTGCGACGTTAAGATGCTTTAGTAAACATACCCCTAAGTTTACACCTGAGGCAAGGGAGGGTTAAGTGACTTTCCCAAGGTCACAAGGAGTGTCAGTGGGATTTAAACCCTAGTCTTTCTGACTCTAGGTTGCTGCCCTAACCACAGTGTAAAAACAATAAATCAGCAATACCTAAAATCATTAAAGTCATGCATGACCTTTTAGTCATTTAGTGTAGCAAAGAAAATCTGAGTTTTTTAAGAATTGCTGTACTGTCATGGGAAATGTTCAAAGAATTTCTTTCAACTTTATAACTGCTCATCTTGAGCTGACATTACACACCACTGATCAATGTCAGTGTCAGGAGCTCTCTTACTGTCTCTAACACCAACTTTTTCAATGACAGCAATCTCTCGACAGAAATTGTCTGCACTGACCTTTAATCATGTAAAAACCATTGCACATTCTCTGTGCATAGACTTGTTTGTCAGTAACAATCTTAATCTTCTCTGCTCAAAAAATGTATTTAGAAATAATAAAATGAAAAAAAAAATCACTATAGATATTTAAATAAAGGTCTAATTGCAAGTGCATCCACAGATACACATCCCATTTGAATACCATGGGATCCTGACATATAAGAGTCTACCAATCTTAATCTCAAGGGTCATTTTTATTGACCTATGGGAAAGCAGTTAGTCTGCATGTTTTTATGATCATTCATAGCCACAAGAGTTGTAGAATTAATGAAAGGGGCAAATGACTTATGTTCAAATTGTGCATTCGAGTGTAACTTCTTCCATTGGTATGTTGATCAGGTATATGGCATAATCTTAACTTGTGTTGATTATAAAGAGGCACATTTTCAAATGATGTTTAGTATATAACTTTATTCAAATAAAACATCCATAAGGTTACACATATAGTTAGCAACAGAATCTGTTTAAGTGCAAATGGTGATAATAGCAAGAAATGATTATTGCTGTTTACACAACTGCATTTATATGGACAACTGCTAAATATTACTGATCTTCAGATTTATTTTAGCTCTGCCCATGTCCACCTGAAATTTTGCTCAATTTATACCAAATATAAGAATATAAAATATGCAATACTGGGTAAGCCCAAAGGTCCATCATGCCCAATATCCAGTTTTCAACAGTGGCCAATCCACGTCACAAGTGCCTGTCAGTCTGTATGATGTCACATATTAACAAAGGTTTTTCGGTCCAGAAAAGAGAAACTTATATGGTTGGCACCTGCATATGCACTTTTTAGTATAGAACCAGTGAGTTTTGTTCTATTCAATAAAAATAAAAATATCTACCCTGGCTCTCAGAAACCCTATACAGCACATATAATATTCCATAAATATACTACCAGTATCTAATAATGTTATGGAAGATACATTTGCTCCAAGGAAATTTTTTTCTTAACTTACTGTCAATTGATATTCCTGAAAAAAATAAAAGGAGGGGAGGATAGCAAGAAAATTGACTGTACTAGCATTCAACTTGCAAACAGGAGACTATGGGGTATGTTTACTAAACCGTCTTAATGTTACCCGGCATTAACTCCAGCGATAATGTGAAGAATGCCATAAAAGGAGTGGGCGTTCCGGTCTTAAGGTAGCATTTCAGGTTATCGCGCGATAAAGTCTGTTATCACGCAATAGAGGGCGCCGTGGCATGTTAACACGCGTTAGCCTTAATTAGGCATGCTGACCTACATACACAGCAATAGAGGTATAGCACAATGGTTAATACATTGACTGATGAAGTAGCAGTCATGAGTTCAATCCTCCAGTGGGCTTAATGAGTAAGGCTGTTTGAGGCATTGCCCTTTACTTAAAATCAGTGTTGTCTGAGGCATTTTCTTTTTTAATTTAAATTAGTGCTGCCAGCAAACACACCCTCACAGTGCCTTAACCTAAGGTGCCACATAAGGCGCCCTATAAGACACTCCAAAGGGCACATTATAAAGTGCAGTCTGCCAAGGCACCTTATAATGTTCCCTATAGGGCGCCTTATGAGGCACCTTAAGGTTACAGCACTGTGAGGGTGCTCTTGCTGGCAGCACTAATTTAAATTAAAAAAGGAAATACCTCAGACAGCCCTATCAAATAACACCACTGTGGGATCAAACCTATGACCTCTGCCACTACAGTCAGTGAAGTAACCAGTGGGCTACATCTCTACAACTACTAACAAGCCCCTGGTTGGCTACAGAAGGACTGCACACAAACTGTCTGCTGTGATTACCAGGATAGGGTTAACCCACCTGTACCCATGGTGCACTGCACATGCAGATCAGCAGTCTACAGATGATCACAAGATGGGGTATGCACCCCCATAGCACCTCGGCCTGGTAGGGGGAACTGACCGTGTGTGTTACTGGCACAGAGTAGCTACAGACTGTCACATTGTGCGGGTATGGTGCTCACCCTGAGGGCGAGGTGGGGCGCCCAGCACCAGGTCCGCAGCACCTGGCTTAGCTGAGATAGACTATGCTGCAGGTCACCATCAGTGCCAGTGTATGATAGATAGTCCTTGTCAGTGCACCTGTGTCCATCTGTGTTTCCTAGTCATGTCGAGCCTTTGTGGACTATGATGCACCCAGAGTAGTGCATATACTGTGTGGGTGCCATGGTCACATGGTTTAAGTGAAGGGGGGTGTTTGGACCCATAGGCAGATTATAAAGCACCACCCAACCCACCCTCTGGGGCTCAGGGTGGGGGACAGGATCTCCCACCAACAGATCCACATTCTACATCCCTGCAATGGCAGCAGTAGAGAGAACCATCAACCCCAGTCCTGCTGGGGAACAGGCACCCTACAGGGCAGTCAATGCAGATCAGTATACATCCATAAGGCAATAACAGACAGACAGTAGGCCTGGAAATGCTCAGCTGCCCCCCCCCCACCACTACCTGATATTCTCCAGTAGCCAGCACAGTGAGTCTCCAGCCACTGCACCCTGCAAGGTGTTCCAGCCATACACATACTAACTGCAGACAGTCTGCTAGTTAGTCCATAGTGCATGTTAGTAGTATAATGGGTACACTACTTGTCAAACTGATTGACAGGTGAGATAAGGATGGCAAGAGCCAATCAGCGTTCACTTCCGGTGTATGTCCCACCTTAGGCCACGCCTCCTCCCATAGAAGTGAATGGTGAGTTAGCCCCGCCCACTTCCGCCCCAAAAATGTTGACAGGTACCAATCAGCGCCCACTTCCAGTGTATGTCCCGCATTAGGCCACACCCCCTCCCATAGAAGTGAATGGTGGGTTAGCCCCGCCAAGCCCTGCCCACTCCCGCCCCAAAATGTTGACAGGTACCAATCAGCGCCCACTTCCGGTGTATGTCCCACCTTAGGCCACACCCCCTCCCATGGAAGTGAATGGTAAGTTAGCCCCGCCCAGTTCCGCCCCAGGCGTGGCCACTGCCCCCCACTTGACACACCCCTGCCCCCACCCCAAGGATGACATCATCCAATCAGCGTACACTTCCGGGTGTGTGTCACACCCACGCCACGCCCCACAATATGGCATTAGCCAATCAGCACCCACTTCCGGGTTTGTGCTACGCCCACAGCCTCCCACCCTCCTCCACGCCCCCTGCCTACATCATCGGAAATGACATCACCGGAAACAGTGTGTCATCAGAAAAGGGACTGTCCCTTTTTGCTGACATCAGCGGAAACAGTATAGCTGACTCTGGAAATGATAGTATGGCTGACTCCGGAAATGTGTTTTTGCTTCTGCTTAATGCTGAAAAACAAAAATGCTTTTCTCTCTCTCTCTCTCTCTCTCACACACAGACTCAGTTGTTTTTTTCTCACACAAAAACTGATTCTTAGCACAGAGAGACAGGCAGGCTAGAATCTTTTTCTTTCCAAATGCAATTAGCACATCTTTGTTAGAGGAATCAGTGCTGCCTCTCACCCTCAACCACGCCCCTGCCTACATCATCGGAAATGGACTGTCCCTTTTTGCTGACATCAGCGGGGAGCAGTGTGACTGACTCCGGAAATGTGTTTTTGCTTCTGGTTAATGTTTACATCTGTAAAAAAAAAGCAGGAACCCTGGAAAACAAAAAATGCTTTTCTCTCTCCCACTGCCCCAGTTCTTATTTCTCACAAAAGATTCACAGCACAGAGAGACACAGGCTTTTCACTGAGACACAGACAGGATAGAAAGCTTTTCTTTACAAATGTTAAACCTCAATTAACACATCTTTTGTTAGAGAAACAAGGGCTGTCCATGTGATAGAATTTTACTTTTAAGACCTCATGGTTAGAGAGAAGTATTCTGACAGCCCTGTAGAGTTCAGACTGAAATACAGAGAGACCTGAGTTCAAATCCCCATAATACAGCTATTTTTTTTGAGAGAGCTGAGTTCAAATCCAAATACTAGTGAGGCAGCCATGAGGCTCTTATCAGCCTGACCCTTCCCCCGCAAGCCATGAGGTAATCAGCCTGCTATTTCTTTAGACACCCTTCCCCCACTCCAGGTCTGAGCACAGTATCCCCTAGCCCAGAAACCAAAAGACCAGAGCACACCGGTTTGGACAGGTCACCCAGGTACCTTCCCCAGGGGCTGCTGATTGGTGGACAAGAAATACCTGTGGCAAATGGGATTACAGAATGAGTTTGAAATTATACTGTATTTAAGGCATTGAAGGACGTCCCTTGGGGCTCAGACTCTTATGGAGGTTGCTGGTATCTCTGTCTGATCCTGTGTGCACATTAAAAGTTCCTGTTTGCATTCCAGCCTGTCTGTGAGTCTTCCTTCTGTGGGTGAGTGATAGAATAAGAGCTTTTCACAGCGTTTGCCATTACATTTTGGTGCACTGGCTGGGAAATATTAAAAGAAAAGCCTCTCTCATCACACCCACGGTGGGAAGACTTATGCTTTTGCAGCGTCTGGGCCTCCACCAGTCAGGGACCGGCCTCCCCAGGTAATTAACGGTCCTTGGCGCCCCTGGGCCACTTTGTGCTCGGAAGGACACCTTGATTTGTCTGGACAGTCGGTCCCTGCGGTTGAATCCCCGATTGAAAACCAGCTGGATAGACTGGCATCCAAACTTCCTGTCTGATCAGAGTTCTGGTGAGTACTGCTACCTTACTGTTTGGGGCTAGTTCTGTACTCTATCTGTGAGTCCTGGTAATTTCTGGGAACCTGTAGCAGCCTGATCAACTGCACGAGCAGTCCTAGTAGGGGCCTTAGTGGCCCTGAAGCCATTGCTCGTCCTGTATCTGAATACCGGTAAAAATCTGAATAACTGCAGTAATCTGAAACTGCAGTAATATCTGAACTGCAGTAATCTGAGATCTTTTAAAAGCGCTGCCAAAAAAAAAAGGTAACCAAAATATAGCACTTGATATGCTAAGAATTAAATCGCTGCTTCTCTTCTTTCCTTTCTGCTTGTGGGGAGTTATCTGAAGCGTGACTGCAAGGAGAGAGTTCTCTAATGTGCTGCCGCTGTTTTAATTTCTGCTCCCCCATGCTGTTGTTGTGTTCCCGCGGTTAATTTGTGCTGTTCTGTTCCCAATGTTAAATTTCTATTCCCCTGCCTCCCGGTACTGCTCCGGTGCTGCGCTGAGCCCCCGCTGAGGTCCCCTGCCTCCCGGTACTGCTCCGGTGACCCCCTGAGCCCCCGCTGAATTTTTCTGCCCTTCTCTGCTGTCCCGATGCACCGCTGAGCCCCCCTGCTGACCCGCTGAATTTTTCTGCCTTCCCTGCTGTCCCGATGCACCGCTGAGCCCCCCTGCTGACCCGCTGAATTTTTCTGCCTTTCCCTGCTGTCCCGATGCACCGCTGAGCCCCTTTAAAGGGTATTAAGAGTGCAGCGCTGCCAAAAGCTATTAAATTATTTTTGCCCCAAGCCAAAAAAAAAAAAAAATCGTACTGACCGTAATTTGTGTGCCGCGGGCCGGCGGGCCCCTTTTTAAACTGCTCCGTCCTTGTTCTGTGTGCCGTGGGCCGGCTGGCTTCTTTAAAGTACTCCTTTTGTAGGTTTTGGGTGCCGAGGCCCGGTGGCTTTCCTCCTTTAATTATTTTCCCCGGTGCGCTGTTTTCTGTGTGCTGAGGTCCGGCTGGCTCCCCGATTTTAAAAGTGCATTTTTCTCCTCCTCTCCCGCATGTTTGAGGTCCGGCTGGCTCCCCGATTTTAAAAGTGCATTTTTCTCCTCCTCTTCCGCATGTTTGAGGCCCGGCTGACCCGATTCTGAAGTTTGGGAACAGCTGAGTCTGTCCGGAGGTATCCAGAGCTGAATCGGGCAGTGGAACACACGTGGAGGCAGCCATCTTGAAAAGACCACGTGTAAGCTACACTCCAATATACTTGAAGCGACTCTGGAGCTCCATCTAGTGGACATTAGCTGTAATTACTACTATTCCTCGTGTTTTAAGTGATCCTGGAGCTCCATCTGGTGGACATTTTAAGAATAGCTAGCATATATATATTTTAACTCTTATCTAAACCACATCTGAGTATATATATTTTGTAAATTACCAAGATCTATATTGTAAGTTGTATTAATTGTCCTGAGTTAAGACTAGATAGGGTCTGTATTATAAATTGTATATTTTTCCTGGATTAAGTCTAGATAGGATCTGTATTGTAAATTGCATATTTTTCTCTTACTGTAAATTGCATTTTCCCCTGAATTGAGATTAGGTTGGAAGATCTGGTCCACATTGTATACTGTACTTAGTTATTGAACTAGGATTAGAGCATGGGGTCGGGAAAGTCTAAAGTGAAAACGCCCCTACAGTGCATGCTTCACAATTTTAAATCTGGGTTTAGAGAGGATTACGGGGTACCTCTCTCCGCCTCCAGATTAACCCTTTTGTGTGAGAGGGAATGGCCAGCCTTAGTTAAGATATGGCCTCCTCAGGGGTCTATTGATTTGGCCACTGTGTCCTTGGTCCATCAAATTGTAGCAAAAGAGCACACTGACCAGTTCCCATATATTGACTCATGGCTGGCCATATGCCAACTCAGACCAAGGTGGCTCCAGCGCTGTCACGAGGATCAGTGTAGAGTAATGGTGGCGGCCATCTGTCGCCAAAAGGGACGGACACCCGCCCCTATCTACCAGGGACGGGACTCTCCCGATATTCCTCCATGTCCCCTCCCTCTACTTCAACCCCGTGTCCCGTCCGCACCACAGCAGGATCCGTCCACAGCTGAAAGGTCAGGACTTCTTGGGGTGGGTGATGCCAGATTTAGGGAAAGTTCTACAGACTCCGGCCCCTCATCTTCAGATTCCCCTCTCACATCTGGTGCCACCCCCAGTGGCACCATCTCCTTCCCCGAGAGCACAGGGGCTGGGCCAGAATCGTCACCCCCGTTAGCCCACCGCCTGCGGTTGCAACATCTCCAATTACCACTACGACAAGTACAGGGGCTCCCGTATATTGATGCTACTGGAAAGGTGGCAGTGGGACCATCAAGCCTGATTTATGTCCCTTTCTCCACTACGGACCTGCTCAACTGGAAAACCCACTATGCCTCATATACTGAAAAGCCCCAAGAACTGACAGATCTTATGACCAGTATTATGCAAACACACCAGCCTACCTGGTCGGACATTAAACAATTGCTTTCCACCTTATTCAATACAGAAGAACGGGCGCGCATTGTACGGGCCGCCCTCAAGTGGCTGGAGAAACATCATGCCCATCAGGGAGAAGTAAATCCACGGCAGCGGGCAGAGGCAGATTTCCCGAATAAAACCCCTGCTGGGACCCGAATGACTCTGATGGAGCAGCGGCTCTCACTCACTTCCGGACTGCACTCCTTGAAGGCCTAAAGAAGGGGGGGCAACGAGCTATGAACCTCAGTAAAACCGCAGAAGTTCTCCAGCTTCCTGATGAGAGTCCGGCGGTATTTTATGAGCGTCTGGCTGAAGCATACCGATTATACACCCCCTACGATCCAGCGGACCCTGAGAATCTTAAGATGATGAATAATGCCTTTGTGGCTCAGGCACAAGGTGATATACGGCGGAAGCTGCAGAAACTGGAAGGGTTTGCGGGCATGAATACAACACAATTGATGGAAGTGGCACAAAAAGTATATGTAAATCGTGACCAGGAGCAGAAGCGAGAGTCGGAGCGCCAGATGAAGAAAAAGGAAGACTTCCTAGCAGCCGCCTTAGCCGAGCGACCACCAGTTCCAGCCTGGGCCAGAGGAGGAAATAGGGGACAAGGACGCGGATATGGGGGGCCGAGGTTTCCCCTAAGCCCCACTCAATGTGCCTACTGCAAAAAGGAGGGACACTGGAAGAATGACTGTCCAAATCGTAGCACAAGGCGAGGGAGATATCCATCCACGAGAGGTGTAAGAGCACCCGTACGAACTACACGGGAGCAAGATCAGCATAATGCTTTCCCGCCTCCACCGGTTCCAGCTCTTGAAGGCCTTGCAGCTATGGAACATTATGACCCGGATGACTACTAGGCCGGACCGGGCTCCAAGTTTCTGTTAGGTCCCCAGGAGCCTATGGTCAACATGAATTTAGGGGACCGGAAAATGCAATTCATGGTCGATACCGGAGCAACACACTCAGTGGTCACCCAACAAGTAGCCCCGATCTCCTCCCAGTCAGTAACTGTTGTGGGAGCTACGGGGGAGAGGGCCCAGAGACTTTTCCTGCAAAACCGCACGTGCCAGTTGGGGGAACGGCCATCACTCACCAGTTCCTGTATATGCCTGAATGTCCCATACCCTTGCTGGGTCGGGATGTTCTGGCAAAACTCCAGGCCCAAATCTCATTCGGGACTGATGGCCAGGCTGAGCTCCAAATACCCAGCCTGGGCCCAACAGTTTTGGTACTGTCCGTCCCCCGAGAAGAAGAATGGCGGTTATATGAGAACAGGCCCAAATCTGATGTGACTACCCTGGTTACGTGGGAATCAGTGCCCCCTGGAGTATGGGCAGAAGGAAACCCCCCCGGAATGGCCATTAACATCCCTCCCGTATGTGTTGAAATGAAGCCGGGAGCCTCCCCGGTGCATGTGCGACAATACCCACTGCCGCGGGCAGCTGTAGAAGGAATCCATCATCATCTGGTGCAACTACTACAGCATGGTATCCTGCGGCCCTGCCAATCGGCATGGAACACTCCTTTGCTGCCAGTCCGAAAACCTGGAACCACTGACTATCGACCTGTTCAGGACCTCCGTCGTGTCAATGAGGCCACTGTGACTCTGCATCCAGTAGTACCAAACCCTTATACACTGTTGGGCCTCATCCCGGCGACTGCTTCTCACTTCTCAGTACTGGATCTAAAAGATGCCTTCTTTTGTATACGCCTGGCTACTGCAAGCCAGCACCTGTTTGCTTTCGAGAAAGAGGACCCTGCTACTGGCAGAAAGTCCCAAGTTACCTGGACTCGTTTACCACAGGGATTCAAGAACTCTCCTACCATCTTCAGCACAGCATTGGCCCAAGATCTTGCTAGTTTCCGTCCAGGGGAGCCCGGCAGACGAGTACTTCTGCAGTACGTTGATGACCTACTAATCGCTGCTGACTCTGAGGCTGAATGTGTATTGGCAACCACAGAACTTCTCCAACTCCTGTACAATGCGGGATATCGAGTCTCCAGAAAAAAGGCTCAGTTATGTCAGTCGGAAGTGAAGTATCTGGGATTCCATCTGTCAAAAGGAAGCCGACGGTTGGGGAATGAGAGGAAGGAAGCAGTGTGCCGGATCCCAGTGCCAACAACCCACAAGCAAGTACGTGCTTTTCTCGGGGCAGCTGGGTACTGTTGTATCTGGAATCCCAACTTCGCAAAGATCGCAAAGCCCCTCTATGAGTCTACAAAGGGCCCAGAGAAGAGCCCCCTTGAATGGGGTCGTGACCAACAGGAGGCCTTCGAACATTTGAAAAGGGCATTACTGTCATCACCAGCCCTAGGCCTTCTGGATGTCACCAAGCCTTTCACCCTCTATGTGCACGAAGCAGCAGGAACAGCTTTGGGAGTCTTGACCCAACAACTGGGGTCTTGGCCACGACCAGTCGCCTACCTGTCAAAACTGCTGGATCCAGTGGCCAAGGGATGGCCACCTTGCCTGAGAGCAATAGCAGCAACAGCCTTGTTGGTGGAAGAATCTGATAAACTGTCCATGGGCCAAGGCCTTCTAGTCACCGTCCCACATTCAGTCCAAACATTGCTAGAGCATAAAGGAAGTTACTGGTTCACCAGCTCCCGAATGTTGAAATACCAGAGCATGTTATGGGGAAATCCCAGGGTGCAGATAACTACCAGCCAAGCCTTGAACCCTGCTACTTTCCTGCCTGTTGGCCCTGGACCACCTGATCACGACTGCCTGGAAGTGATGGAAACAGTCTTCTCCAGTCGCCCTGATCTGACGGATGTGCCGTTAAGCAATCCGGATGAGACCTACTACGTAGATGGGAGCAGTCTGATGCTGGAGGGCCGCAGGTGTGCGGGGTATGCGGTGGTGACGATGGAAGAAATAGTTGAAGCACAGCCTTTGCCCCCTGGAACCTCTGCACAGAAGGCGGAACTCATTGCCCTTACCCATGCCTTAACCCTTGGGACTAACAGTCGTGTAAATATATACACAGATTCCAGATATGCCTTTTCCACTCTCCATGCCCACGGGGCCCTGTACAAAGAAAGAGGGTTAGTTACTGCAGCTGGCTCTGAGATAAAGAATGGCCCCCAGATATTGGCCCTATTAGAAGCAGTCTGGCGTCCAAAAACAGTAGCCGTAATGCATTGCAGAGGCCACCAGAAAGGGAACGGTGAAATAGCTAAGGGAAATAGACGGGCTGATGCAGAAGCCCGGCGAGTAGCAACCACATCCTTGTCCCAGTCTTTCCCGCAGAGCTCCCAGGATCTAGAAGCCCCCCTGTATCCAGTCCCACTAAGCCAATGGGCCAAGAGGTACACTACACGAGAGCTAGATTTTTTCTGTCAGGAGGAGGGTGGGGTGTTACACACAGATGGTTGGATAAGGTTACCTAGAACAGGGACAGCTCCAGTGATAGTCATCCCAGACAGCCTTGCCCCAGCATTCCTATCATCCTTTCATCAGGCCACTCATATGGGCAAGACAGCAATGGAAACTACCCTCCGCCCATATTTCTTCATTTCTTGCTTATCCTCGTTGACAGTTCCAATTGCTAGACAATGCACCACATGTGCTAAAAACAATGCCCGTCAAGGCCCAAGCCAACCCCCAGGGGTCCAGTCTTATGGGGTCACCCCTATGGGAAACATCCAGGTTGACTTTTCAGAAATGCCCCGAGCAAATGGGTACCGGTATCTGCTGGTATTGGTCTGTACTTTCACGGGGTGGGTGGAGGCCTTCCCAGTCCGCACAGAAAAAGCCAGAGAAGTGACTAAGGTGTTGCTGCATGAAATCATCCCCCGATTTGGGCTTCCAGTAGTAGTGGGATCTGATAATGGACCTGCATTTGTGGCCCAAGTGATACAGCAGGTAGTAAAAGCCTTACAGATCGATTGGAAGCTACACACAGCTTACCGCCCGCAGAGCTTAGGGAAAGTAGAACGCATGAATCGCACCATAAAGAGCCAGTTAGCAAAATTGTGTCAGGAAACCTCACTGAAGTGGCCCCAATTGCTCCCTATAGCTCTGCTCCGCATACGGTCAGCCCCACGAAAGGGTATCGGTGTTTCCCCCTTTGAAGCTGTGTATGCTCACCCTGCACCCCTCATACAGGGCGTCCATGGAGATTTAATGCAGATAGGTTCAGAAATAACCCATCAGGAACTGTCAGCTCTCAGTTCTGTATTGCAGAAATTGCACCGGTGGATCCAGGAGCGACTCCCCATCAACCTGACTGAAGCGCTCCATACGCACCAGCCTGGTTCCCAGGTGTGGGTCAAGGAGTGGAAGAAAGACCCATTGACCCCCCAGTGGCGAGGCCCGTATACTGTTCTGTTGACCACCCCCACGGCTGTTAAAGTGGCTGAAGTCGCTCCGTGGATCCATCACTCTCGTGTCAAGGCCGCTGCACCAGAAGTTGTTCCAGCCTGGACCGCAGTCCCGATTCCAGATCAACCCCTGCGTTTGAAACTGAAGAGGGACCTTTCTGCCCAGTAAAGGGCTCTAACAGACTGCCGACGAGACCCCGGAAAGACTGATCTACGAGACCCCCTTTTCCAGGGCCGGGAGCAGAATGAGGAGCGGTGCCCTAGCCTTACTCGTTTCCCTGACATGGGCCCGTTTTCCAACAAGTGCAGAGACTACTAACACAGCAGTATTACTCGCCCAAACTGCTCTGAACATGACAAACTTTTGTATACGAAACTCTCTACAAACCTCTCTTATTGCTGTACCGTCTAGTTTGTGTGAGATGCAGAACTTCACTATGCATGCTAATTTAAACTGTAAACAACCTGGAATATATTTCTACCATATTGGGGTTACCCGACCGACTTCTACACTTTTCAACCAAGTCCCTTTTTCCTTACAGGTAGTTTCCACTCTAAATGCTACTGATTGTTTCTTTTTTGTCAATGCCAAGAGGGGAGGAAACAATGTATCAAATACTGTGTTATCATGCTGCTCTGTTACAAATGTATCCTATTCACACTCAGAAATGTATCTTCCCTTAGGCTGGTTTTTAGTATGTGGCAAAATGACGTACACTTACGTCCCTGCAAATGCCACTGGTGGTCCGTGCACTTTTGCCAGGCTTACAACTGCTGCCTTCGTCCGGCCCCCCAGTTATCCCCGCTCTGCCCCCATGCCCTCGACCTGTAACTCAAACGTGGAGCCTTACAGTGATGAGACAGCTCTTGGGCTGTCAGTGTCAATCCTTGGGACACCTGGATTGGCCCTACACAACTCCCTGGAGGTAAGCCGACTCGCTTGCTCCCTAGCCAAGACCATTAACCTCACCTCAACCATACTAGCTTCCATAAATTACGAGCTGTCCAGCCTACGTACAGCAATTCTACAAAATAGAATGACCATAGATTTCCTGCTGTTACGCCTCAACCATGGGTGTGAGGAATTCGAAGGAATGTGTTGTTTTAACCTCACAGATGAAAGTGTGTCCATTGAACGCTCAATCCAAGACCTACGTGACTTAGCGAAGCAAATCTCAGACCCGTCCATGGGACTGGGGACGGGGTGGTTCTTCAAATTGTTTGGTTGGTTGGGGGGCCTTAAAACCCTAGCTATAGGAGTTTTCCTTCTCTTCCTAGTATGTGCCCTCATACCATGTTGTATCCCCATTCTCCACCGCTCCATTACCACCACCCTCGACACCCTGGTAGAACGCAAGGCTGCTACCACTGTTATGGCCCTGACCCAGTACACTCCTCTGCGGCTTGCCTCCAGTAATACAGCCCTCAACTGCTTCTAGCGGTTGAGGTCTCACTTAAAAAGGGGGGAGTGAGGCAGCCATGAGGCTCTTATCAGCCTGACCCTTCCCCCGCAAGCCATGAGATAATCAGCCTGCTATTTCTTTAGATACCCTTCCCCCACTCCAGGTCTGAGCACAGTATCCCCTAGCCCAGAAACCAAAAGACCAGAGCACACCGGTTTGGACAGGTCACCCAGGTACCTTCCCCAGGGGCTGCTGATTGGTGGACAAGAAATACCTGTGGCAAATGGGATTACAGAATGAGTTTGAAATTATACTGTATTTAAGGCATTGAAGGACGTCCCTCGGGGCTCAGACTCTTATGGAGGTTGCTGGTATCTCTGTCTGATCCTGTGTGCACATTAAAAGTTCCTGTTTGCATTCCAGCCTGTCTGTGAGTCTTCCTTCTGTGGGTGAGTGATAGAATAAGAGCTTTTCACAGCGTTTGCCATTACACTAATACAGCTATTTTTTAGTGGCTTTGAAAAAACCAATACAGAGAGACAAGCCTGGACATGTCTCTCTAGGGTGTGGTAACACGTGATTGGTTGAAACAAGAGGTCTGTTCTGAGCATGCTCCAGGTGTTCTGAGCATGCTCCTGGTGTAAGGCTGTTTGTGTCCTGTGTGTAAGGGAAACATTTTAACACAGAGATTAAAAAATGGCTCTTTTTGGAACACCAAGCAGAATTTCCAGCAGGGCACACAACATTAATTACTAAAACCATTCTGAAGATGTTGGCAAAATAAAAAGAACAGTCAAAGCACGGCAATCATGAAGGAAGCCTTATTGAAGAGCATTTACTATAACCCCAAAGCAGAAGGGAGCTTTGGGGGCATAAATCCTCTACTTCAAGCTGCTAAAAAGCAGGATAAAACAGTCAACAGAAATGATGTAGTTAGATGGGCTACCGGACAAGATGCTTATACTTTACACAGACCTGCTAGGGTCCGTTTTAAAAGAAACAAGATGATCGTGTCAGATGTGGATGCACAATGGCAGGCTGATTTAGTTGATATGGCAGCCTTGTCCCATTATAACAATGGCTACAAATACATATTAACAGTGGTAGACATTCTGTCAAAATATGCATGGGCTGCAAGTTTAAAATCGAAAACCGGTCATGAAGTTGCTAAAGCCTTTGAAAAAATATTTAATCTAGGTCGTATACCTGAAAAAATACAGACAGACAAGGGTAAAGAATTTTTAAATAGGTCCCTGAAGAATTTATTAAAACAAAGAGGGGTTCATCATTTTGTAACCAATAACGATGTTAAAGCGGCGGTGGTAGAAAGGTTTAACAGGACTTTGAAATCCAAAATGTGGCGTTATTTTACTACACACAACACCTTTAGGTACCAAGACGTATTGCAGGCTTTTGTGCACAGTTATAATCATAGTTTTCACAGAACAATAAAGACGAGGCCTGTAGATGTGACACACACAAATTCTCTGCAGATCTGGAAAAGAGTCTATGGTGATAGCATCAAGCGTAAGCATACCGAGAATCCCTTAAAGAAAGGAGATCATGTAAGACTTTCAAAAACTAAAGGAAAATTTGAAAAAGGTTACGAGCAAACGTGGACTGACGAGGTATTTATAATAACGGACATTTTAAACAGGGGCCAGAAAGCAACATACAAGATACAGGATTATGACGGTGAAGCCATACAAGGTTCTTTTTATCCTGAAGAATTGCTAAAAGTCACACCGCAACAGGACAGAATATACTGAATCGAAAAGGTTCTAAAGGTAAAAGGATGTGGCAGGAACAGATTCTACCTCGTGAAATGGAGGGGATGGCCTGTTAAATTTAACAGTTGGGTTAAAGCATCAGAGATTCAAGACATCTGATTTCTTTCTTTCTTTTGAAGCAGCATTAAAATAAAATTGAAAATGAATGATGGTGGCTTTTATATCACACTGCCTAGCAATGCCTCAGCAGGTGTGTTTTCCCAAAAGACCAGCTCTAATTTTACCATACAACTAGCAAGGCCTTTGGACTTACAAGAACAGTGGGAAGTGGGGCTCGTGGAAATACAATACCCCAACACCTGGGAGAATATTAAGGAAGATCATAAGTATGTTGTTGCTTCCGCAGCAGGAAATATACAGCACCTTATAGTCAGGAAAGGACATTACGCGACCATGCAGAGTTTAGTGGAATCCATGAATCAGGACATTAGCAACATCTATAAATCGGCGGCACCACTAATCATTTATGAGCCCCTTGCGCGAAGAATCCGAATAAAATCGGAAGATAGGTCTACTATTTATGCATATGGTGATTTGGCAACCATTTTGGGAATAGAAGCTTACGTTAATACACAGCGTTCCCATTTTCCAGCGGATATCATGGCCGGTTTTAATACCCTCTACCTGTACACAGATATTGAAGAGCACCAGTTAGTAGGTGACCATTTTGTGCCACTCCTGCGTTGTGTTCCAACTAAGGGGGTTAGGGATGAGTTTATCACGTTAACTTATGATAAGCCACACTATGTCCCTGTGAACAAACATATTGATACCATCACATTTGAAATAAAGACGGATCAGGACAGGCACGTCTCATTTCGTTACGGGAAGGTGATCCTTAAGCTTCATCTGCGACCCCGGAGGGTGACTGTTTTTTAAAATGGTTGTGGCTAAAGACTACGGAGACCCCAAAGCATACAGGCATTATTATACAACACAAGCCGGCTATGGGCTTTCAGAATATCATGGAGGGGGCCGTTGTAGGCGGCGTTTTTTGCAGCCTCTTTAGAAAAGCTATGCCGTTTTTGAGAAGGGGTTTTGAAATTATTAAACCACACGTGAAAGGCGCCGCAAAAAACATAGCCAAGGATGTCATGAGTCATGTCACAATGGCCGTTCTAAATAAAATGAGCCAGACTACAGAACAGGCAGGATCAGGACTGGCTGTGATTAGAAGAGCTGTTAAAAGAAAGAGAACCGAGTCTCGGGCGTTACCACAAGGACCGCCCAAGCCTTTTAAAAGAAAGAAACCCGTGGGTGACAGGTCTCAGAAGCTTAACCGCCGGTCTAAGAAGAGAAGCGCTAGCTCTAGGCAGCGAGATATATTCTAAAAAGCACCATGGCTTTTGTACACCACAGCTCTGAAGAGTGTGTTAAATCGGAACTGGACCTGTTTCAACTAGCACCGACCCAAACAAGTATCGAAAAAAGTATTTATGTGGAAATTCCGCCATTATCGGCTTTGTCGGAAACAACCCCTTTGGACTTCTATATCGCAGGTCATGGTGAAGACTACATTGATTTAAATAGTACACTTTTACACCTGACCTGTAAAATTGTGGCAGAAGATGGCTCGAACATCGACCCGGCAGCCAAAGTAGCGCTGGTGAACTACCCTATCGCAGCTCTGTTTAGCCAGCTGGATGTTACCCTGGGTGACCAACTCATTAGCCAGAGCAACAACTGCTACCCCTACAGAGCCCTCATAGAGCTGCTTCTCAATTATGGCGAAGGATCCCTCAAATCACAGTTTACAAGCGGACTGTTTTATAAAGACACAGCCGGGCAGCATGAGGTGAGAGAGATAGGATCTCGCAACATCGGCTTTACTGAAAGGGCTCAATTTACGGTCTCTAGCAACAAGGTAGAACTATTGGGGCATTTACATAGCGATCTATTTTTTCAAGAAAAGCTATTGATTAATGGCGTGGATCTCAAAATCAAATTGACCCGCAACAAAAACTCTTTCTGTTTAATGAGCGGTGATGCCGAAGAAAGTTATAAAATCCTTATCCTAAACGCTGCGCTCTTTGTAAAGAGAGTTAAAGTTTCCCTCGGAGTGCGCCTGGGACATGCGGAAGCTCTGCTGAAAGCTAATGTCAAGTATGCTATTGACCATGTGGGGCTGAAAGTGTTTAGCATACCAGCCGGTGCCCGTGTGACTAACCAGGAAAATCTCTTTTTGGGACAGCTACCAAAACTCATTGTGCTGGGATTTGTGGATAATGATGCTTTCAGCGGTAATTATGCTAAAAACCCCTTCAATTTTAAACATTATGATATTAATTTTGCCGCTCTATATGTGGGATGGTGAACAAGTACCCGGGAAACCTCTTCAACCTGACTTTCAAAACGGATGTTGTGTAAGAGAATATATGCAACTGATACAAGCAAGTGGTAAACATCTGAAAGATACAGCGTTGCTGTTTGACCGTCAGGAGTTTTACAAAGGTTATACCCTGTTGGCATTTGACCTTTCACCGGATCAGGAGTGTGCAGACCATTACTCGCTGATTAAAACTGGTAACCTGCGGGCTGAAATACGTTTTGCCAGCGCCTTACCCCATACAGTTAACATGATTGTTTTTGGGGTTTTTGACAATGTGATAGAAATTAATCATAGAAGGAATGTTCTTTCTGATCATTCGTGAAAATGAACACCCTGAAGATCTTCCGTATTTTAAAGAAGGACCCCTGTGTTGCAGATTTCTTTTTAGATGTGCTACCCAGCGACTGGTTAGCGGATGTACAAATATCAAGGAAGCCAGTGTGTTTGGTGGTAAATACACACCCTCATAACCTACCTGGAGAACACTGGTTAGCCATCTATATATGTGGAGATGGAACAGGGGAATTTTTTGATTCTTATGGACAACCACCTGATAGCTTATTCTTTCCTACCAGCATTATGAGCTTTTTCAACAAGCATTGTAAAACTGTTTTATACCACAACAGACAATTACAGCACCCAATGTCTACGGCTTGTGGATATCACTGTGTATTTTTCTTGCACCACCGCTGTAAAGGGGTGCCTTTTGAAAATATTTTAGAAATGTATTCTGAAGATTTAATGCAAAATGATGATATGATGTTACATTTTGTAAAACGCAACAAACAAACTTTGTGTAGATCTTTTAGAAATCCGTTCCATAATCAGCAAGTGTGTGTTTCCTATCGTGAATGTTTTGATGCTTCTAAATAAAAAGTAACCCCTTTAAGGAGGTTTTTGAAAAGAAACCACTGTCTAGTCTTTTATTTTTGTTTTTAAACATTTTATTGAAAATACATTTTTACACACTCAACCACCGGTATCTGTGGGATAATTTACGTTTTTTGTGTGGGAGTAGCTCTTTGCTCTTTATCGGATGCGTGTACATTTTAGTAGCCTTCACAGATGGGTTCTCTTTGAGGCATGCCAGTACATCTCTGTTGGCTGCATTACCCATTACCGTAGAGGGCATATTTAATTCGGCCAGGATTTGCATGAACTCCTCCCAGCCCCTGGGTATTCTTCGTTGTGAAAGAGCTTGGGGCTGCGTTGCCCCACGAACGAGGTCGAGTAGGTTAGAGCCATTGACGGGGTTTCCCCGGTATACAAATGTTCCATTTCCCTCCCAGGATGCCACATCCTTGTTTTTTAACAGTTTATTAAGCAGCAACTCAGCATTTTTCCTATAGCGCATATTGATGCTGTTTAACACTTCTTGTATTACAGGGTCTGGAGGTATAATATTTTCTAGAGATGCTGCAGTTGATGTCTCATCTTGTGCCTGTAGATATACGTTTATTTTTTCTTTTTCCATATCCCTCTGTCTGTTAAGCACGAGATAGCGCTGTAGCACTTCTGAGTAACATTTAGCCTTTTCGTGTTCAGACATACCGATGCTTTGCAGGATGTTTTTCATTTCTTCATCTAACTTATGGATGGTCGTGGTTCTAATATTTTCATCCTGATCTGGCGGGTTTCTCAAGCGCTCGAGTTGTTGACTAGGGACTATGTACATTTTTTCAGCGTGCTGCATTAGAGGTTTGTCAGAAGCCCCGTTATCAATGGTAATGCAAAACTTAACAGGGGCCCGATAAAGCCACCCGACTGTTTCACCAATTGCTTCTTTTTTTTAATGGGTAGTCTTTTATTGCACAGACTCTTTATGGCATGACGCTTCCCTTTTAAAACCTTTATCTGTTGTTGTGAAAGAGGAATGTTACCTTTTAGGGTGTTGAGAGCGATTTCAACTATAGCTGCTACCAAATCATTAGAAGCTGTATTCAGGATGGCTCTTCTGTGCTGCGGAGAGGCTTGAACCAAAAGTTTTAAAAGGGGCAGGTTTCTCTTTACACGGCGAGACATGTTGTCTGAGACACAAGCATGTATGAAGGGGTTGGTTACATATTCATTTCTTTTTATGTGAGATTTGTGGTTTTTCACAGTATACCGTGGTCCAATCTGGCGGGAAGATATCCGTCCTCAGTCTGTAAGCCTCAGGCGTTGTGTTATTTAAATCCACAACGAGATACCCAAACGGCTTTCTGGTTGCATCTTCGAAGACTTCTAAAAAGAATTTTGATTTTCCAGGGTACATCTGCCTGGCTAGAATGGCAATCTGTAACTTATCTCTAGGATTCTTAAAGAGCACCATGTATTTGGTATTTAAAGTTATAGTTCGGCTTGCTTTACCTTGGCAGAAAGCATTTTGAACAATATATATGATGCTCAGGTTTCTGTGATGCACATACTTGGTAAAGGCTTTCTCTATTTCATCACTTTTACAGGCAGAATCCATTAGGTCATCAACAATAACCAAGTTTACTTTATTGGTTGGAAACATCCGTTCATCATTAAAAGTATCAGGCAAAGTGTCCATAAATCTAATAAAAGGATATTTATTTAACATTTCTTTATACAGAGGTTGCCAGCAACTGTAACACCACACAATATTGTTAGGCATGACAGTCAATACACGACCAGCGTGTTCTAACATCTTTTTAACAAAGAAGCTCTTGCCTGAATTGGATGGCCCCGCTAAAATACAAGAAAAAGGATGTGACCAGCGCACATCCACCACGCTAGTATCCGTAGGGTAATGTGCTAAAGCCATCCTCCAACTTCACCCTTTTGTCATACACAACCTTTTGTGTTTTTTTAATCACACCAGTCTCTATTGTCCAACCCTTTTTGTTTCTTATAATACCAGGTTGTTGTACTCCTATCTTTTTCTGGGATAAATCTGCTGTCCCAGGCTTGTAGTCCAAAACTAGATCTTTCAAACTAGTGAAATTGATTTTCTGGCAGTTTTCTACGTTTAACGTAATCCCTTTTACTTTCATACAGGTCTTCCTGCTTGACAGCTTGTAGCCAAATGTTTTAGGCCCCGCTGATACAAACTCTGTGATATGTTCATCTGAGGGTATCTCGCTTGTGAGCTCACCTAAATAATCACCCAAAGATGGGTTCCAATCACCCTCTCGACTTAGAAATATCACAGAATCTGTATCATGGTACAGACAGCGCTCTTGCAAACTATCTAGAAGGTTGTACAACTCCAGGCGTGCATAAGCCGTTGTAAAACAGGCAATGAAAACGTTGGTGCTACCTGACAATATACACTGGTCTTTTGAGTGCCTCCAAGACACACAGGCTGTTTCATCATCAATAAAATCGCATGATGAAACCTCGAATTCAGGAGAAAACAGATATTTAAAGAGATCATCAGGTTCTTTCACAATGCTTGTGGTAGGCAGGTTTGTTCTTTGACCAAATTTACCCCACAGGGAATTTAAGAAAAGTTTTGTTATTTGACGCTTAGCATGGTTTACATTAATCTGGTCTGCACGCAAACACCCCCCCCCCCCTCTTTTCTAAAGAAATCAGCTATGTACACATTTTGTTTTCAGTATCATTGCACCATCGAGGGTAGCCAGAAGCCTCTTGTTTTTGACGGAGGTGCATTTTGATGTATTCGGAAAAGAGATGATCAGATTTTTGCTCGAAATGCCAGATTTCATAGATTTCAACAACCATATATCCTTTTGCAATGGCTAAATTCATCTCCACCGTACACCAAGTCCCCACAAAAGCCCTCTCCTCATCCGTGTGGGCACACATTTCCTGTTGCCATGTGTCAGCACACGTGTGACACAGTGGAAACATAAGCTTACCGCCCAACCGTATAGGTAACACCGGGAAAAAGAGCTTTCGTGGGGGATATACTTTTGCTTTTATAAAACCAAAGTACTTTGTAGGGGGACCAAATTTGTCATAAATGATTTTTGGATGGCCTATTGGATATTCCTTTGTTTTATTGACAAAAGGGTATAGGCTGGTAAAATCATAGTAGTGTATTTTTTCCCCAGGCCTTGTTTTGTGGTACAGACAAATGGCATTTGTTCTACCCCCGAAAAGGGCATCTCGTGGAATTAGAGGTTGCGGTAATGCGGAGTCAGCCAGGAAATCTGCGCAGCCCCCATCATTTTCTTTTACCATCCGCTTCCACTCGTGCTCCCATAGACTTATGAACTTGAACCCACGGCTTTCCAGGAATGCAGCTTTTAGCTGTGTTTTGTAATAAAGAAAACCATAGGTCGTGGCTGCTACAGGATTCTGGTCTTTATCGTTATAACAGCTCGGACAGCCGTGGTGAAAACAACCATTAAATTCAAAAGCTCTTTCTACCCCACCGATCATGGCATAGCCATCAAGAAAATAAGCCCCCACCTTTTTTTCGCCACCTTTCAGAGCATGTGTGATCTGTATATTTTCTTTGGCCTCCACATACATCAGCCATTGAATAGAGGGGGTTGTATATCTCTTTGTCTGCCGGTGATAGTTATCTGGTGGGATGAGTGCCACAATCTTGGGTTCTAAAAACATGAATCTGAACATAGCCATACATACAGATGCAAGGGTTATATATTGGAAAGGGTCTAAACACCTTGTTTGAATTTCTGAGATGTCACCCTGCTCTACAAGCACTTCTTTCTCTGTCATTTTCATGATTTCAGCTCGGTAGAGAACACAGGCCTGCCGCAAAATAGATACATCCTGCTGGCAGTAATAAGCCAGCTCTTTTTGCAAATTAAAAGTTTTATGCTGATTGTCCTTGTACCATTGTAAAAATTCATCTTTTTCTTCAGGCAACATGTTACTCACACCGTAATGTTCAACACCCGGCATGGGGCCCACAAAATTTTGATTTTCCAGCGTATTAAAAAAGTGTGGAAAGTACCCCTTGCTGCCTGTAAAACCCATGTCTTGTGGAAGTTTGCTAAGTTTCATAGGCAGGAAATTTAGAGAGTCTATAAAATGGATAGTCAGAGGTTCAACGGTAATTTGTAAAAGTTTAGCACCTTGAACCAACAGCCCCGTGTCCATCTTTTCCTTAAGCAGTTGTTTCAGAACAAAATATCTGTCATAACCTTTGGAATTATGGGCTATGAAGGTGTAACCTTTAAATTTTTTGTCGCAAAAAATCTGTATAAAGGCAGAAATACATTCGAGACCCTTGAATTCCCAGTTTCTTTCATCATTTAAGTCCGTCGCATATATGTAATTAGGGACATGCCAGCCTGTTTCTTGCATACATTCACAATCATAAAAAATATACTTTTCAGATGTTTCAGTTTTACCAATAGGGGTCATAAAACATAAGTGGACGCCATCCCCGGTTAGGGGCTCGCGACATAGTTTACAATGACGGCCCTTGCACTTATGTTTCTTGTCCACATAAGACTCACATTTCTGGCACAGTATCTTAGATAAACACGCCACTTCTTTTTTCAGAGCCAGATCCGCGTGTCTATCTAAACACTCTATAGAACGACAAAAGAGTTTGCAATTAGGGCATCTCTGTTGTACACCAAAATTATTCGCACACGTTAGTGTCAAACAAAGACGGCACCATAATGTGCAATTATGATCATGACTGTACGGTTTCTGACAGTAACTACAGAAGTTGCGCTCCCCATAGAATTTTTTGACATCGGTTATACCATAGAAATGGTCATCATGTAGCAACAAGAACAGAGTCTTAGGGAACACAAGTCTGTCTGATGTCTTAAAACAAACCCATGAATTTGTGTAAAGCACAATGCGTATGTTTATCTTTAAATGCTGTTCAAATATTGCTACATCATCGAGCATGACTTTTCTATGTACCGGCCACCCCAATTCATTATGTAGTTTTTTAGCACCTTCTAACAATTCGACATCTGTCATTTTTACCTGTGACATGAGGGCTGTGAGGCTACCTGCAAAACACAGGCTATTATCAGTGTTGTTCAAGTCTATCAAATACATCCTTTTCTTATGAATAATATGGCTAAATGGTATAGTCTTTAAGACCCTACGAGCACCTCCACCCCGATTTCTTATGACAAGTACAACAACACGGAAAATATCACAAACCTGGATTTCTCTGTGACTCTGAAGGAGTTTAGCGATCTGATTTAAGAAATCGTCAGCGTCTAATGCTTCGGGGTTTAACTTTCCAGAATACAAGGAATTGTGAAAAAGAGATGAGTGTAGATGCACCTGTACATAATCACCGGGTGAAACCCTGCTGCTAACCTCATCCAGAATATGTTGAATACCTTGCCGAATGGCGAATTGAGCCTCAGATAATGATGTTACCCTGTCTAAATTAATAAACCGAAATTCCTCTGAATAAATTACACCATTAAACTTGTCCAATTTACGATCCTACCTTTTCACAAACTGAACATAGCTAACTGGTTCTGATTCTGCAGCGGAGCCTAATGCATGATTATTTGCGCTGTCCTCTGAAACACTGTGATCAAAGACACGGCTTTCACCACGCCCTCTGTATTCTGTACTGGCGTATGTAGATTCACCATCAGAAAAACTTTCGCTGCGTGATCTTTTCCTGTTAGACTTCTCACCCACAGCCTCTGGATTTCTAACATTTTCTCGATCTGAAAAAAGAAAACGTAGGGGCTAATACTTTTTTTATTTTACAGCGACCTTAAAATCTATATGCTGGATAAAACCGGAATACTCACTATTCTGCTTATCTTTTGGTTTTCGGTATGGAGCTGTTTGCTCTTATGTACCGGCGTGTGTAGATTCACCGTTAGAAAAACTATCGCTGTGTGATCTTTTTCTGTTAGACTTCTCTCCCATAGCCGCTGATTTTCTAACATTTTCTCGGTCTGAAAAAGAAAACGTAGGGGCTAATACTTTTACAGAGACCTTAAAATCTAGGTGCTGGATAAAACTGGAATACTCACGATTCTGCCTGTCTTTTGGCTTTCTGTAAGGTACCGTCTGTTGGTTAGACTGGCCATCTTGTTTTGTAGCATCTTCTTGGTCTAAAATAAAAAAGATTAAAGGTTGAGGCTGTCCTCTGAAACACTGTGAGACACATTATAAAGAGCACAGCTGTTGGAAAATTAAAACACCACAGGACATACCTTTTAAATTTCTTTGCTGCCTTCTTTTTGTAAGAGAAAGTTTATTTGTAACCCCCTTTTTCTGCTCCTATTTTTTAAAGACAATCATAAGAGACAGAAACATTACATAGCCAACAATATTTTTAAAAAAGTAAGACTCATATCTACTCACCATGTCTTGTGAAAAAGTTGCAAACTGTGTGTTTTTTTTCTGTCTGTTGAAATGTACTGCACCTTTTTAAATAAAATTATTTGATGGGGCTTACAGCACCCAGACTCATTAACTGAAATATCTCTGGATCTCATAATCTTATCATATGACCTGGCTAATTCACAATGCCTTTTTTTTTTTCGCAGACAGTACATTGTAATAGATGCTATATATCTGTGTATGTGGCTAATACACATTCCCACCCATTTCCCAGACGTCTTAAGTGGATTTTACTTCTACAACAGAGCTCTGCACATTCTTATCTTATGGTCTATTGTTTAGGACACACCTAGATGCCCCATTTTTTTTCCAGACACCCCATTGTAGGTTTAATTAACTAAGCATTCCTAAAACACACCACACATAGGTTCAAAATATTTTATTTCAAATAAAATGTTTTCTTCTTGTGAAATTCATTTGAGCATTACAAGTTTAAAAAAAATAAAAGGCATACATATTATTTTTGTTCATCTGTATGTTCAACTAATAGATTCTGGAAATACATACATTTTCATAAAAAGTCAATTTTTACAGAACTTGGTGTTTTTTAAAGAACGATCTATAATCTCTGTCACAGATTAAGCCTTCCACTATTTCTATTTCGCCGTCTGCCACAGAATTAAGCAAAATATTGAGCAGTTGTCCTGGATTTCTACTGGTGTTAAAATCTCTGACAAATAAATAAAATAAAAAATAAAAAGTTCAAACAAAAAATTCAAATTTTCATAAACTAGGACAGTTGCTTTCATTTTATGACCCGCAATCATGGCAACATTTAAAATAGGTCCTAGACACAACCTATTACAAGTTTTATGGATTTTCTGTTGCATTTCATTGTGTCACCACTTTAAACAGTCATGATGTCTTTGGCCTGGAGCTTGTATTACACAAGCTGCACAGTCTCTATGCATAACGCCCTGCCAGCATTTCTTGATAATACAGGCCACCGCTGTTTGTATAACAGATTTAAATGTGTTTATTTCATCAGGTTTTGTGTAGTCCCTTTGACTGGCTATGGCATTTTTATTTTATTTATTTAGAGAGTATTTGTATCCCGCTCCTTCCAGCGATCAGAAGCGGTATGATTATTATTATGAAACTGCCAGATCAAAGCAGGTACAAATTTTGTTTACATACAGATTATCAGGAAAGCACGTCACACAGAGTTTCAGATTATCAGAACAACACGTCACACAGAGCTAACAAATCGTAGCTATGGGGAGGAAATATTTACATATATACATAGATACATATACACATAATGTTTACATATATACATAGATACATATACACAGGATAGGTTTCTTGTTCAATGTGGGCAGGGGGCTGCCCCCAACTGAAGGTTTAATTCAGGTTGAAGTGGGTTTGGAAAATGTGCGTCTTGAGTTTCTTTCTGAAGTCTGGAAGGTCATTGCTAGCTCGTAGCTCTGTTGGTAGTTGGTTCCACAGCGTTGGTGCCACATATGAAAAAGCTCTGTGGCTGGTGTTAACTTTGGTGGATCTTATGTCTGTTGGAGTGTGGAGGATGTTGGCGTTGTGGGTTCTCCTGTTTCGGGTAGGCGGTTGCATTCTGACTAGGTTGTTGAGGAAAGAAGGTGCTAAGTTGTGGATGAGTTTAAATGTAGTTGTTAGTATTTTATATTTAGTGCGAGCTGTTATGGGTAGCCAGTGTAGTTGAATTAGTACTGGTGTGATGTGGTCGTTTAGTTTTTTCTTCATTATGACCCTGGCAGCTACATTTTGTGCCATTTGTAATATGTTTAGGGTTTTTTTAGGTAGACCTTGTAGGATGGCGTTGCAGTAGTCAAAATGTGGCATGATGAGTGCTTGGGCCACGGTTCTGAAATCTTGGGGATCAATAATACTCCGGATGGGTTGGAGGACTCTAAGCTTGTGAAAAACTGCTCTGTTGGTCTTTCGGAGGTGTTTCTCCATCTTTAGGTCACAGTCAAAAGTGACTCCTAGATACTTTATTTCTTTTTTCGTTTGGTAAGTGTTGTCACATAGTGTGATTGATGGGGGTGGGACAAAGTTCGGTTCTTTGGAGAGATACATTACTTCAGTTTTTTTGTGATTTATCGACATACTACTTTGTTGTAGCCAGTCTTGCATCTCTTCAATGCATGTCTCCAGTGGGCTGTAGTTTGGGTTTTCAGTGTCTAGTTGCGAGTATAGCATGATATCATCGGCATAGATGTGATAATTAATTTTGTGCCGAGTGAAAATTTTGCATAGAGGCTGCATATATATGTTAAATAGAAGCGCCGAGAGAGCAGAGCCCTGGGGGATTCCCTGTGTTTGGGTGAAGGGTTCTGCTTGTTCTCCGTTGAATTGAACCTGTTGTGTTCGATTGGATATGTAGGAGGTGAACCACTTTAGGGGGGTTCCAGTTATTCCTATTGATTTTATCCTGTTTATGAGTGTTTCATGGTTAACTGTATCAAAGGCAGCTGAGATGTCGATGAATACAAGAATGTACATTTTCTTTTTGTTTTCAAGGCCCTTTAGGAGGTTGTTAAGTAGGACTAGTAATAGGGTTTCCACTCCATGATGTTGCCTGAAGCCATATTGCTGGTCATCTAGAGGAGCATTGTCTGTCAGATGGTCTTGGAGTTGTAGAAGGACTGTTTTTTCTATGATTTTTGCCAGGAAGGAGATGCTTGATATGGGACGGTATGAGGCTGGGTCTTCCTTGTTGAGTGTATTGTTTTTTAGTATTGGTCTAATGACTGATCTCTTTAGTTCTGAGGGCATGAGTCCCTGTTGCAGGGATAGGTTAACTATGTGTGTGATGTGGGGTGCTATGTCTTGTTTTACCGTCTTGATCCAGGTTGCAGGGCAGGGATCTAGAGGGGAGGTGGTGCTTTTCAGGTTTGAGACAATGGTTGTGATTTGCTTGGTTCCAATTTTGTGGAAGTGCTTCCAGGACTGGGTTTGCGTTATGTTGTTCTCACTCTTCATTTGTGGTGTTGGTGGGGCTTGGGGGGGAGGATTGGGGGCCGTCAGTTTGTTCGCGTAGTGGTTTGCCAGGGTTTGGGCTTTGATGGAGTTGTTGTGATTGGCAGTCTGGTCGGTTTTGGTTAGAGATTTGACTAATTCGAATAACTCTCTTGGGCGATTGATCGCTTTGTTTAGAATGTTTGTGTGATGTGTTTTTTTTTTGCATTGTTCACGTCGTTTTTGTATTTTGCAAGATGGGCCATGTATTTGGTTTTGAGATCGGAGGATTTGGTTTGTCTCCATTTTCTCTCTATTTTACGGAGCTCCCTTTTCGCTTTTGTTAGAGTTCCTGTGTACCAGGGTTCCGAGTTGTTCTTACGTGGATTTGTTGAGTGTTTCAGTGTTGGGTTAGAAATGTTTTGGATGTGTGTGTTCCATCTGTTTGTTAGTTCGACGAGGTCTGTGGAATCAAGGGTTATGTGGGATGCGATGGCGTTTATGAGGTGTTCTTCATTGGGTTTCCCGAATTTCCTGATGGGGTTGGTCATTCTCATCTCTTTTGTGTTTTTGGGTAGGCACTTTAGTTTAAATTTGCAGTTGATTTGGTGGTGGTCTGACCATGGTACTTGGGCTATGTTTATTGTAGGTGGTTCAACGGTTTGTTGTGAATTTCTGGGTATGAAGATCATGTCTAGTGTGTTTCCTCTATCGTGTGTGGGGTCATTTATTATTTGTTGGAAACCCAGTTGGTCCATGGCTTCATAGAAGGTGTCTGTGTGGGACGGAGGGATTGATGCTAGGTTTAAATCTCCAAGGATGATTTGGAATTTCTTTCTTTGGGTGGATGTGATGGTTTCAAGTGCTGTGGATAGCGCTTCATGCTGCGGTGAGGGAGGTCTATAGATTAGGCAGATGGATAGTGCCATGCTTTCGACTTTAAGCAGGTCGAGATCAGGATTTGTGACCGTGGATGTGGTTGTGAGTTGGAGGCTGGTTTTGGCTGCTATAAGGACTCCGCCTCCCCTTCGGTTGGTGCGTGGGCAGTTGTATAGTTGGTATCCGGGCTTTTGAATTTGGTTCAATGTTGCATGGTCTGAGTCAGTGAGCCATGTTTCTGTTATGCATAAGATATCTGGTTGGTCGTCAGTTAAAATGTTGTGGATGATGTGTGTTTTATTCCTTATAGACCTAGCATTGATAAGGATAATGTTCCATGTGTGATGTTCTGGGTGTGCTGTTTGTGTGGGTTGTGCTTGTGGTTTACTAGTGTTCTTTGTTTTGGTTTTAGTGTGTTTATGCGGCTTATTTCCTTTGCTACGGGTGTGCTGCTGGGGTAGTTTGTTTGGTGTTTGAATGGTGGTGAAAGTACTTAAGTTGTATTGATGCAGGATGGGTAGTGTAGGGGGGGGGGTGGAGGATGTAGATTGGTGCATATGGCAGGGGAATGACGTATTGTGTGTGGGATGGATCTGTAAGAGGATGTCAGCATACATATGCATAGTATCAGGAAGGCGTAAGCAGGTTCCATTTTATGCCAGAAATTTTTGGGTCTATGGATTCGTGTGGTGCAGTGTAGGGTGAAAACAGGACTAGAAGGTAATTTAGGGTAGACCTGCAGAATAGTTTGTTGTGTACCAATGGTTTAGCAGGGAAGGATGGCTCGGGGTAGAGTGTTTCCTTGTTGCTCTAAACAATACAGAGATACGTTACTTATCACTCTAGATAAACTGCTACAGGGGTACAGTGTTACCTTATTGCACTATACAATACAGGGATACAGTCTTAATGTTACTTATTACTCTAATTAAACCGATACAAAGTTGTGAGATACAGTTATTGCGAGAAAGTTATTGGGTTGCTGGGTTAAAGATACATTGCTTCACATAGTTCTAACTGAAACAGTAGTAACCTTTAAGATTGGTAGGGGGGCTTGTGAGTTAGGAGTTAGGAATGTCCAGTAGTTGTTTACCTGGGTGATGCCGGTTGAGGTTGAAAGCTCACGGTGTCAAACTTGCTCCAGCTATGGGAAACTCATGTTGCTTGGAGGTCGGGTTCGGCGGATTCGGCAGGTTCGGCGAGCTCAGACCCGGCCTGGGGAGCTCAAGCCAACAGTCATATGTTTGTTGCGCTTTATCTTTTTGATCGTCAGTGGAGTCTTAGTCGAGTGAGTCAGTCTTCCTGATACCTGTCGTCTTGTCGGGTTGGTTGGCTGGTTTTGTTTTTCATCTGCCGTGCCTATGCTCCACCGCCTAAGGGCCAACGCCAAAGGGCCCTCTGGCGAGGCCCTCAGGCACGGGCACGCCAGGCGTGGGCGCGCCCTGAAAGAACGCCGCTTTTATGTGTTGCTGTTTGTGTGCTTGTGAGCCTCCCACTGCCCGGATAGGGCAGGAGTGCTTGCTGGTCTGTCTCCCACTGCCCGGATAGGGCAGGAGTGCTTGCTGGTCTGTCTCCCACTGCCCGGATAGGGCAGGAGTGCTTGCTGGTCTGTCTCCCACTGCCGGATAGGGCAGGAGTGCTTGCTGGTCTGTCTCCCACTGCCCGGATAGGGCAGGAGTGCTTGCTGGTCTGTCTCCCACTGCCCGGATAGGGCAGGAGTGCTTGCTGGTCTGTCTCCCACTGCCCGGATAGGGCAGGAGTGCTTGCTGGTCTGCCTCCCACTGCCCGGACAGGGCAGGAGTGCTTGCTGGTCTGTCTCCCACTGCCCGGATAGGGCAGGAGCTCCACCGGGGGTGGCTGGAGGGTTCGCGGTATACAGCGGCTCCCACGGAGAAGGGACGCCGCTTTTATGTGTTGCTGTTTGTGTGCTTGTGAGCCTCCCACTGCCCGGATAGGGCAGGAGTGCTTGCAGGTCTGTCTCCCACTGCCCGGATAGGGCAGGAGTGCTTGCTGGTCTGTCTCCCACTGCCCGGATAGGGCAGGAGTGCTTGCTGGTCTGCCTCCCACTGCCCGGATAGGGCAGGAGTGCTTGCTGGTCTGTCTCCCACTGCCCGGATAGGGCAGGAGTGCTTGCTGGTCTGTCTCCCACTGCCCGAATAGGGAAGGAGTGCTTGCTGGTCTGTCTCCCACTGCCCGGATAGGGCAGGAGTGCTTGTTGGTCTGTCTCCCACTGCCCGGATAGGGCAGGAGTGCTTGCTGGTCTGCCTCCCACTGCCCGGATAGGGCAGGAGTGCTTGCTGGTCTGTCTCCCACTGCCCGGATAGGGCAGGAGTGCTTGCTGGTCTGCCTCCCACTGCCCGGATAGGGCAGGAGTGCTTGCTGGTCTGTCTCCCACTGCCCGGATAGGGCAGGAGCTCCACCGAGGGTGGCTGGAGGGTTCGCGGTATACAGCGGCTCCCACGGAGAAGGGACGCCGCTTTTATGTTGTTGCTGTTTGTGTGCTTGTGAGCCTCCCACTGCCCGGATAGGGCAGGAGTGCTTGCAGGTCTGTCTCCCACTGCCCGGATAGGGCAGGAGTGCTTGCTGGTCTGTCTCCCACTGCCCGGATAGGGCAGGAGTGCTTGCTGGTCTGCCTCCCACTGCCCGGATAGGGCAGGAGTGCTTGCTGGTCTGTCTCCCACTGCCCGGATAGGGCAGGAGCTCCACCGGGGGTGGCTGGAGGGTTCGCAGTATACAGCGGCTCCCACGGAGAAGGGACGCCGCTTTTATGTGTTGCTGTTTGTGTGCTTGTGAGCCTCCCACTGCCCGGATAGGGCAGGAGTGCTTGCAGGTCTGTCTCCCACTGCCCGGATAGGGCAGGAGTGCTTGCTGGTCTGTCTCCCACTGCCCGGATAGGGCAGGAGTGCTTGCTGGTCTGCCTCCCACTGCCCGGATAGGGCAGGAGTGCTTGCTGGTCTGTCTCCCACTGCCCGGATAGGGCAGGAGTGCTTGCTGGTCTGTCTCCCACTGCCCGGATAGGGCAGGAGTGCTTGCTGGTCTGTCTCCCACTGCCCGGATAGGGCAGGAGTGCTTGTTGGTCTGTCTCCCACTGCCCGGATAGGGCAGGAGTGCTTGCTGGTCTGCCTCCCACTGCCCGGATAGGGCCGGAGTGCATCCTGGGCTGTCTCCCACTGCCGGATAGGGCAGGAGTGCTTGCTGGTCTGCCTCCCACTGCCCGGATAGGGCAGGAGTGCTTGCTGGTCTGTCTCCCACTGCCCGGATAGGGCAGGAGCTCCACCGGGGGTGGCTGGAGGGTTCGCGGTATACAGCGGCTCCCACGGAGAAGGGACGCCGCTTTTATGTGTTGCTGTTTGTGTGCTTGTGAGCCTCCCACTGCCCGGATAGGGCAGGAGTGCTTGCAGGTCTGTCTCCCACTGCCCGGATAGGGCAGGAGTGCTTGCTGGTCTGCCTCCCACTGCCCGGATAGGGCAGGAGTGCTTGCTGGTCTGTCTCCCACTGCCCGGATAGGGCAGGAGTGCTTGCTGGTCTGTCTCCCACTGCCCGGATAGGGCAGGAGTGCTTGCTGGTCTGTCTCCCACTGCCCGGATAGGGCAGGAGTGCTTGTTGGTCTGTCTCCCACTGCCCGGATAGGGCAGGAGTGCTTGCTGGTCTGCCTCCCACTGCCCGGATAGGGCAGGAGTGCTTGCTGGTCTGTCTCCCACTGCCCGGATAGGGCAGGAGTGCTTGCTGGTCTGCCTCCCACTGCCCGGATAGGGCAGGAGTGCTTGCTGGTCTGTCTCCCACTGCCCGGATAGGGCAGGAGCTCCACCGAGGGTGGCTGGAGGGTTCGCGGTATACAGCGGCTCCCACGGAGAAGGGACGCCGCTTTTATGTGTTGCTGTTTGTGTGCTTGTGAGCCTCCCACTGCCCGGATAGGGCAGGAGTGCTTGCAGGTCTGTCTCCCACTGCCCGGATAGGGCAGGAGTGCTTGCTGGTCTGTCTCCCACTGCCCGGATAGGGCAGGATTGCTTGCTGGTCTGCCTCCCACTGCCCGGATAGGGCAGGAGTGCTTGCTGGTCTGTCTCCCACTGCCCGGATAGGGCAGGAGCTCCACCGGGGGTGGCTGGAGGGTTCGCAGTATACAGCGGCTCCCACGGAGAAGGGACGCCGCTTTTATGTGTTGCTGTTTGTGTGCTTGTGAGCCTCCCACTGCCCGGATAGGGCAGGAGTGCTTGCAGGTCTGTCTCCCACTGCCCGGATAGGGCAGGAGTGCTTGCTGGTCTGTCTCCCACTGCCCGGATAGGGCAGGAGTGCTTGCTGGTCTGCCTCCCACTGCCCGGATAGGGCAGGAGTGCTTGCTGGTCTGTCTCCCACTGCCCGGATAGGGCAGGAGTGCTTGCTGGTCTGTCTCCCACTGCCCGGATAGGGCAGGAGTGCTTGCTGGTCTGTCTCCCACTGCCCCGATAGGGCAGGAGTGCTTGTTGGTCTGTCTCCCACTGCCCGGATAGGGCAGGAGTGCTTGCTGGTCTGCCTCCCACTGCCCGGATAGGGCAGGAGTGCTTGCTGGTCTGTCTCCCACTGCCCGGATAGGGCAGGAGTGCTTGCTGGTCTGCCTCCCACTGCCCGGATAGGGCAGGAGTGCTTGCTGGTCTGTCTCCCACTGCCCGGATAGGGCAGGAACTCCACCGGGGGTGGCTGGAGGGTTCGCGGTATACAGCGGCTCCCACGGAGAAGGGACGCCGCTTTTATGTGTTGCTGTTTGTGTGCTTGTGAGCCTCCCACTGCCCGGATAGGGCAGGAGTGCTTGCAGGTCTGTCTCCCACTGCCCGGATAGGGCAGGAGTGCTTGCTGGTCTGTCTCCCACTGCCCGGATAGGGCAGGAGTGCTTGCTGGTCTGCCTCCCACTGCCCGGATAGGGCAGGAGTGCTTGCTGGTCTGCCTCCCACTGCCCGGATAGGGCAGGAGTGCTTGCTGGTCTGTCTCCCACTGCCCGGATAGGGCAGGAGCTCCACCGGGGGTGGCTGGAGGGTTCGCGGTATACAGCGGCTCCCACGGAGAAGGGACGCCGCTTTTATGTGTTGCTGTTTGTGTGCTTGTGAGCCTCCCACTGCCCGGATAGGGCAGGAGTGCTTGCTGGTCTGTCTCCCACTGCCCGGATAGGGCAGGAGTGCTTGCTGGTCTGTCTCCCACTGCCCGGATAGGGCAGGAGTGCTTGCTGGTCTGTCTCCCACTGCCCGGATAGGGCAGGAGTGCTTGCTGGTCTGCCTCCCACTGCCCGGATAGGGCAGGAGTGCTTGCTGGTCTGTCTCCCACTGCCCGGATAGGGCAGGAGCTCCACCTGGGGTGGCTGGAGGGTTCGCGGTATACAGCCTCCCTTTGATATGTACAGAGAAAGCACAAACAGCGTAGATTGACAGCCTGTATGTGCTCCTATAGGAGCGGAGATTCGTCACTTCCCTACAAAAAAAACAAAATAATATCAGTGCCATTTCTTCTATAACACTTTTCTAAATAAAAAAACTTCTCTTACCTCTGCTGATCCTAGGTCTTCCAATAAACAGTTTGTTTCTGCATCTGCAGCGGCGTGATATAATTCTATATCCTCCGGATCCATTGTGTTGTCAGATGTTAAGTCAAGTTCGGTGCCAGAATCGCAGGGTTCTTGAGAGTTGAAAAATATTTGGGCATCTGGATAATCCACAAAAGCTGCTATTTCTTGTTCAGGCTCTGCCAGACTCTCCTGTAGTTCAAATGGATTTTCAATCGGTGGATACCCCTCTGCAACGGCATCATGGTCCTTAAGGAAGTAATTAATGTTGTGTGCCCTGCTGGAAATTCTGCTTGGTGTTCCAAAAAGAGCCATTTTTTAATCTCTGTGTTAAAATGTTTCCCTTACACACAGGACACAAACAGCCTTACACCAGGAGCATGATCAGAACACCTGGAGCATGCTCAGAACAGACCTCTTGTTTCAACCAATCACATGTTACCACACCCTAGAGAGACATGTCCAGGCTTGTCTCTCTGTATTGTTTTTTTCAAAGCCACTAAAAAATAGCTGTATTAGTATTTGGATTTGAACTCAGCTCTCTCAAAAAAATAGCTGTATTAGGGGGATTTGAACTCAGGTCTCTCTGTATTTCAGTCTGAACTCTACAGGACTGTCAGAATACTTCTCTCTAACCATGAGGTCTTAAAAGTAAAATTCTATCACATGGACAGCCCTGGTTTCTCTAACAAAAGATGTGTTAATTGAGGTTTAACATTTGTAAAGAAAAGCTTTCTATCCTGTCTGTGTCTCAGTGAAAAGCCTGTGTCTCTCTGTGCTGTGAATCTTTTGTGAGAAATAAGAACTGGGGCAGTGGGAGAGAGAAAAGCATTTTTTGTTTTCCAGGGTTCCTGCTTTTTTTTTTTTTACAGATGTAAACATTAACCAGGAGCAAAAACACATTTCCGGAGTCAGTCACACTGCTCCCCGCTGATGTCAGCAAAAAGGGACAGTCCATTTCCGATGATGTAGGCAGGGGCGTGGTTGAGGGTGAGAGGCAGCACTGATTCCTCTAACAAAGATGTGCTAATTGCATTTGGAAAGAAAAAGATTCTAGCCTGCCTGTCTCTCTGTGCTAAGAATCAGTTTTTGTGTGAGAAAAAAACAACTGAGTCTGTGTGTGAGAGAGAGAGAGAGAGAGAGAAAAGCATTTTTGTTTTTCAGCATTAAGCAGAAGCAAAAACACATTTCCGGAGTCAGCCATACTGTCATTTCCGGAGTCAGCCATACTGTTTCCGCTGATGTCAGCAAAAAGGGACAGTCCCTCTTCTGATGACACACTGTTTCCGGTGATGTCATTTTCGATGATGTAGGCAGGGGGCGTGGAGGAGGGTGGGAGGCTGTGGGCGTAGCACAAACCCGGAAGTGGGTGCTGATTGCCTAATGCCATATTGTGGGGCATGGCGTGGGTGTGACAACCCCCGGAAGTGTACGCTGATTGGATGATGTCATCCTTGGGGCGGGGGCAGGGGTGTGTCAAGTGGGGGGCGGTGGCCATGCCTGGGGGCGGGACTGGGCGGGGCTAACTTACCATTCACTTCTATGGGAAGGGAAGTGGCCTAAGGCGGGACATACACCGGAAGTGGGCGCTGATTGGTACCTGTCAACATTTTGGAGGCGGGAGTGGGCGGGGCTGGGCGGGGCTAACCCACCATTCACTTCTATGGGAGGGGGTGTGGCCTAAGGCGGGACATACACCGGAAGTGGGCGCTGATTGGTACCTGTCAACGTTTTGGGGGCGGGAGTGGGCGGGGCTAACTCACCATTCACTTCTATGGGAGGGGCGTGTCCTAAGGCGGGACATACACCGGAAGTGAACGCTAATTGGCTCCTGCCATCCTTATCTCACCTGTCAATCAGTTTGACAAGTAGTGTACCCTTTATACTACTCATGTTCCTGAAGGAGATGTGTACACCCAAAACTGGGATGTGAGCGCACACACACTCCAAGCAGATAAGTCAGTGATTAGGCCTCAGAAAAGAGAACCCATAAATATCACTTGAGAGAAATACTATATAGCACTATGGGGGAACCTAGCCATGCCATGGTCACTGCTCAGTCAGGGTGAGAGTGACCTCCCAACAGGACATGCTGTGGCCACCCTGTCCGTGCAGGTGGTGGCTTGGCACTACAATGTCCCAGCCATTGCCCTATGCCCTGTGCAGATGCATCCTGTCCGGCCATACCCACAGTACCTTGCTCCTCATTATGCACATTGGCAGACTAACACTGGAAACAGTGCAAGCAGTGTGGGCTGAGTAAGGTGTAGGCAGCCACAACACACTGGATAGACAGACACACACTCCCACACCTATGCCAGCATTGTGCAAATACAGAGGCTTTTGGCAGCCCTGGCCACCACACCAGTCCTGGGCACAGTGCAGGCATGGCTATGGCACGCAATACTGTTGAAGTCACTCCCCGGGGTGGTAAACACTGTCTGAAACCAAAACTGAAACACACTCCACAGATATCAGAAAGGTTGCTATGATGCAGCTCTATCAGCAAATTGTGTTTAACTTAGGAATTGCTATCTGCCATTAATCATAGCAACCTTTTGATTCATGTGTAACGTATTCCCAAGTTTAGGGCGGCATTGCTAAGGTATGCAAGTGCTAGTATTGGGAGATGCTGCTGCGCGCAGGGCCCAGCAACCTGAATCTCCATGAGGCTTTGGATAGTGGAGCCTGTGGGTGTGGGTGTTTCTGCACCTGTTGGCCACTGCTCTAGGGCAGAGGTTCCCAACTCCAGTCCTGGTGGGCCAAACACTGTTTGGGTTTTCTTGCTGTCCCTAATGAATATGCATGAGATACATTTGCATACCATGGGGGCGGCGCATACAAATACAGCACAGGCATATTTATTAGAGACAGCATGAAACCTGAATGGTGTTTGGGCCTTCAGGACTCTGCTCTTGTTATTGCACATGTTTATGGTGTCTGTGCTCTGTAGGGTAAAATATAGGCGTTTCAGGCATGTTTATGTTATCTGCAAAAAAGGTTCCATATTTATTACCACGGTTTAGTACTGGGTAAAATAATTGGGGCTGGGTTGGCAGGAGACACAGCTGGGACCTGAACTTGTTACCTTCTTCTCATTAACACATTGGCTTGGTGTACTGCACCACACTGTTGCCACTGGGACAGTTCATTCTCTGGAGATACCATGATTGTTCATCAGACAGACCCTGTCTGTTGCAGTGCATGGCAGCAACCTGAATGGGGCTAGGCCATGGTCTGCTGTGGGCAGATGCCACTGCCCCTCTGCCACCAGCACCCCTCCGCCACCATGCTGCCATGCCATTATGCCGGTGGTGCTGGTGGTGCGCAGTCCCAGGCCATCCAGTGTGCTGGTAGGCAGCTGCCTATGGTGTGGGTTCTTGGGTAGGGGTGCCTACATGGACATGCATGTTTCCCCCTCCCCCCCCCCCACACACCACCTGCCAATGTTATGTGCCCTTGGGGGTACCTGCTGGGTAATCTCCCCTGTGACACTGTGGAACACACAATCGTGCCCATGTTGGACCCTCATCAGTTGCTGTCTTGTTGCTTTACAGTTTCGGCATTCCTATGTGCCACCTAGGCTTCTGCCTGACACGCATTGTGCCCCAGCTGCACCACAGCATGTGCCATCTGCAGCCCTCTATTTCCCATTTACAGCATCAGTACAGTTGCCCTTTCCTACGTGCCCACTTTTCTGTTACTGCACATGTGCACACCATAACAAACCTGCCCAATATAGACGTGAAAAAACCCTGATAAGCACTATTTCAATGTGGGATCATTCACTTTGTAGGGGGACAGAGAATAGATCCTTCCAAACATGATATCTTATTTTTTGAGCTTTGCCAGTGGTGTTGCTTTATGTTTAGCATTAATATCACTTTTGGCCAGCTTGGTTATTGGGCTTTTAGATGTGGTTCATGTCATTTTCTATGTTTATTTGCCTTTTTGTTCCGTGCACATGTATCACTACTATCACGTTTTTGGGTTTCCCTGGCTTTGCTGTACATTGCTGACTTAAATGGTTTCTCTTTCGTGCAAATGTGCCTTAAAGCGAAGGTTTCACTGGCATTAGTGTTCAGACCCAGATTTCACAGCGTTAGTGTGCCTGGAGCCTCTCCCCTCCCACTCTCCACCCATTGACCCCTTCTCTCCGCCCTCTGGGAAGCCTTACTTCACCCTTCAGAGCCGGATTTCACAGCGTTAGTGTGCCTTAATGCCGCAGCCGCACTATCGCACGTTAAGTGACGTTATCGCGCGATAATGTTACATTATCGTGCGATAACAACACTTATCGCACGATAATACCGCTGCTGCGACGATAGCGCCGTTTGAAGAAATGGTTAAGAAAAAACTAAAAGGAGCAACAGCAAAGGTTAAGAGTTTACATCATGCCTGGGGATTATTTAAAAATACTATCTTGGAAGCACAGACCAGATGTATTCCAAGCTTTAAAAATGTGAAAGAAAGGCCAGACAATAGCCTGCTTGTCTTAAAGGTGAAGTCAGATCAGAGAGGCTGTTATAGCTAAGAGAGTCTTTCAGAAAATGGAAAAAAAGATAAATGATGAAAACAGGAAAACACATAAATACTTGTAAGCCATTAATAAGGCAGGCAAAGAGAACTTATGAAAAGAAACTTGTTATGGAAAAATGCATAGTAAAAGTTTTTCAGTATATTCACAGCAAAACACCTTTGAGAGAGTCAGTTGGAGGGGTTAAGGTACACTGAGAGAGGACAGGACCATAGCAGAGAGACTGAATGAATTTTTTGCTTCAGTCTATTCTTACCAATGCCAGAAATGATAATTAAAGGTGATGTATCACAGAAAATGAAACAAATCTTGGGACAAACACAGAGGCTCTCTAAAGGAAAAAACGGGACTCTTGTAGTGGTGATATGGAATGGCAGACTTTATAGGCCATATGATCTTTTTCTGCCATCACGTTTCTATGTTTCTAGGAAAATATAATATAGTTAATTGATAAACTTAATAGCAGCAAATCACCTGAACTGGATAGCATACATCCTAGGGTGCTGAAAGAACTGACATATGAGATTGTAGAACTGCTATTAGTAATCTGTGATCTATCATTAAAGTCATCTGTATTACTTGAAGAATGGAGAGTGGCCAATGTAAGGCCAATTTTTAAAAAGGATTCCAAGTGTGCTCCGGTAAACTAAGACCAGTGAGCCTGACATCAGTACTGGGCAAAATGGTAGAAACTATTATAAAGAACAAAATTACTGAACATGTGGATAATCATGGCTTAAAAAGGCAACACGGATTTAGCCAAGGAAAGTCTTATCTCACCAATGTCTTATATGTTTTTAAAGGTGTGAATAAACAGGTCGATAAAGTTGAGCTGGTTGATATAGTGTATGTAGATTTTCAGAAAGCCTTTGACACAGTCCCTCATGAGAGACTCATGGGAAAATTTAAAAAGTCATGGGATAGTAAACAATGTACTATTGTGGATTAGTAACTGGTTGAAAAGAAACAGAGAGTAGGGCTAAATAGCCAATTGTCTCAATGGAGAAAGATGATTAGTAAAAAAACCCAGGGATCTGTGCTGGGCCAGGTGCTTTTTAACTTATTTATAAATGACCTGGAAGTGGGAATAATGAGTGAGGTGATCAAATTTGCAGATGATACCAAATTATTCAAAGTTGTTAAAACACAAGAGGTCTGTAAAAAATTTCAAGAAGACCATGATAAATTGGGAGAATGGGTGTACAAATGGCAGATGACATTTAATGTGGACAAGTGCAAAGTTGTGCACTTAGAGAAGAACAACCCAAACTACACTTGCACGATGCGAGGTTCTACATTGGGAACCACCACCCAGGAAAAGGGATTTAGGTGTCATGGATAATACGTTGAAAGCCTTTGCCCAGTGTGCAGCGGCAGCCAAGAAAGCAAATAGAATGCAAGGAATCATAAAGAAAGGAATGGAGAATAAAACAAAGGATATTATAATGTCTCTGTATCACTCTATGGTGTGACCACACTTTGAATATTGTGTGTAATTCTGATCATCATAGTTTAAAAAGGACATAGCAGAATTAGAAAAGGTAAAGAGAAGAGCAACAAAAATGGTAAAGTGGATGAAAGGGCTCTTTAACGTGAAAAAGGGATGGCTGTGGGGAGACATGATATAAGTCTTTAAATTAATGAATGGAGTAGAATTGGTAAATGTAGATTGGTTGTTTTACTCCTTCAAATAGTAGAAAGACTAGGGGATATGCAATGAAGCTACAATGTAGTACATTTAAGACTAATCAGAGAAAAGATTTTTTCACTCAACATGTAATCAAACTCTGGAATTCGTTACCAGAGGATGTAGTAAAAGCTGTTAGAGTAGCTGGATTTCAAAGAGGTTTGGACAGGTTCCTAGAGGAAAAGTCCATAAACCACTATTAAATAGGACCAGGGAAATTCACTGCTTACCCATTGGACAAGCAGCATGGAATCTGGATAAATTGTGGTACTTGTGACCTAGATTGTCCACTGTTGGAAACTGGATACAGACCTTGGTCTGACCTGCTATGGCATATCTTATGTTCTTATTTATGTTCAAAGACACAGCTGCCACATAAAGATTCATTGCTTACCTTTCTGCTCAATATTCATCGGTCCTATCTGTTTAAACAGAACCACAAAATATGCAGTCTTAAACTGATAATTTATTCATTTCAAGTTAAAATAATATGAATCTACCTACAGATACGTGTATCTAGTTAGTGGCTGTCTTTTGCTGCTGTATGAAAAAATGTTGATCTTAAAGCTTAAATGGCTCAGCCACTCTTTTAGCAAATTGATACATTTTGAATAGTTGAGTTGCTCATCCAAACGTTATCCATTTTGTGGCCCCTAGAACATATAAAAAGACAAACAACAAAAAAACCCTTCATGATCATCGACTCACGAAGGGGTATGTCCGGGCCGTCCAGATGGCCTTGAGCAAGATGGGTCTGTTAAGACCTGATTCTGGACCATGGGAATAAAATGTTCCCGCAGTACACAGAATTGGACCCAAGGACGGCCCGGCATGCCTCTGCCTACCTACGAGGATGTCCTCCCCGCCTCCCGACCCATGGCTGACCATCTGGGGCCTGAATCAGGTGGCACGGTCCCCCCTGGCACCCAGCCTTGGCCCTGGAGGGGGGGGGGGGAATCCCGGGCCCATTCTGCCCACCGGTGCTAATTATTCTACCTCAAAGGTGGAATAATCTGCATGTCCCTTCTGACCCCACAGGACATACAGGGCCGTGACCTGAATTGGCCCTATATGTCCTGCAAGCTCGGCCCACCCCCACTCCAGCCAGATCCCGCCCCCTCCTGCCCCTGCCAGTTCTCCCCGTCCTGTGGCTCTAGCCGTGCAGGGAGAGCAGGAGAGGGAATAGGGGCAGGATGGCTTGCGGGGCTGCAGCCCTGTAAGCCAAGACTCAGAATTGGCCCCATACTGTAAGTGCTTTCAAATACTGACCAGTATGCATTTTAAGTAAAAAATGTGAATACAACTGACCAACTATAAATAAAAACATGAGCTTCCTCTGCAAAAGAGGTAAAATAAATAGCAGGAAGAAAGAATTCAAACCAAGAGAAGTAATTGCAACCTTATCACCTTACATTTTGTTAAGACTGTACATTTGCGATTGTGCATTTAGTAAGTTCAGGTGCCTAAAAATTTAAAGTACATGCAAATCATTCACACATGCCTATACCCAGGGGCTGCCCAAGGGGGGTGCGGGGCCATGTGCGGAGACTCGGTGCGGGGCCTCATTTGCATAAGTGGCCTTATTTGCATAAATATTTGCATAATGTTACCATACACTAACTTTTTGGTAAACATGTCTCTTAATGAGGGTATGGATAAAGAAAGACTAAAAGATTTCTACATTACTATAATCCAGTGCCAACCGCCAGGCACATTAGGAACTACTACAAACGCTGCCCATTTAGAACCCATAGCAAACCCGCCATATCCTGACAGCATTACCAGGACTCACAAAGCACCATACCCTACCTATCAAAAGGCAACACTGCAAATATTAAACCAATACATTTCAGAGAATACTGGGGAAAGAGAACAAGTGGCAATGTCAAATAGGAATTGCATAAACAGAATACCTCAGCTCAGTTACACATGCAGAACATAGACCATCATCAAACAAGGAATCACAATTTAGAAACAGGAAGGCAATAATTAAACTGGGAACCCCAAAAGCCAAACTTGGAATGTACAACAATACTGTAGAAATAAAACTATAAATTAATTTCCTCTTGTACCAAACAAAGCACAGACGTTAATGATGCACATTTCCCAGAGCTTTCATATTCCAGTTAATAAATTCAAAATAAAGAGATATCTTTCTACCTTTGTGCATTTTTTTTCAGTTGCAATTGCTCCAGCCACTTTCTTCTGGTTTCTTCATGTTTTCTGCTAACTCTCCATCGTCTGCTGTCCATTTGTTCTTTCTTCTCTCTTCTAGTTTTTTTTTTCCATTCTCTCTCTCTACATCTGCTTTAACATACTAATCTTTCTCCTTTTGCTCTTTCCTCATTCCTATTTCATCCACACAAATTTTACCCCTCCATCCTCAATCCCCACTTACTCTCCCAATAACCGGCCAATTGTAGATTTTTCATCCCTCCCACACAAAATATTTTTCCCCTCTCCATTTTACTCTCCCAGCCCCATCCCATTCTAATCCTCCCCCAACATCAGCTCCCTTCTAGTTCCAGTCTCACCCAGCATCCATTCCCTTCTAGTCCCTGCATCAGCCCATTTCCAGTCCTACCCCATCAACCCATTTCCGGTCCTAGCTCCCCCATCCATTTTCAGTCTGAGTCCCTTCATCAGCTCATTTCCAATCCTAGCCCCCCATCAGCCCATTTCTAGTCATTTCCTAGCCCCACCATCAGCCCATGTCAAATCCTAGCTCCCCTCCACTCAGCCCAATTCCAGTCCAAGCCCCCCCCATGAGCCTACTTCCAGTTCTAGCCCCTCCATGAGTCCATTTCAATTCAAGCCCCCACCACAGCCCATTTCCAATCTTAGCTCCCCCCAACAGCCCATTTCCAGTACCAGTCCTAGCCCCCCATCAACCCACTTCCAGTCCTAACCCCCCATCACCCCATTTTCAGTTTAAGCCCCCCTATAACCCATTACCAGTCCTAACCCCCCATCAGCCCACTTCCAGTCTTAACCCCATCAGCCCATTTCCAGTCAGCCCCCCATAGCCCACTGCCAGTCCTAACCCCCTTCCCCATCAGCCCACAGCCCATTACCAGTCCTAACCACATCAGCCCACCTCAAGTCCTAACCCCTCCCCATCAGCTCATGTCCTGTCCTAGCCCCCCCCCCATAGCCCATTATCAGTCCTAATCCCCCCATAGCCCATTACCAGTCCTAACCCCCCATCACCCCATTTCCAGACAGCCCCCATCAGCCCACAGCCCATTACCAGTCTTAACCCCCCCCAGCCATTACCAGCCCTAACCCCCCATCACCCCATTTCCAGACAGCCCCCATCAGCCCACGGCCCATTACCAGTCCTAACCCCCCCAGCCCATTACCAGTCCTAACCCCCCATCACCCCATTTCCAGACAGCCCCCATCAGCCCACAGCCCATTACCAGACTTAACCCCCCCAGCCCATTACCAGTCTTAACACCCCCCAGCCCAGCCCCGCCCAGTCCATTACCAGTCTTAACACCCCCCCAGCCCCAGTCTTAACAGCCCCGCCCAGCCCAGCCCCGCCCCAGCCCCAGTCTTAACACCCCGCCCCAGCCCAGCCCAGCCCAGCACCAGTCTTAACACCCCCCCAGCCCAGCCCGTCTTAACACACCCCCCAGCCCCGCCCAGCCCAGCCCCGCCCCGCCCCAGCCCCAGTCTTAACACCCCGCCCCAGCCCAGCCCCAGTCTTAACACCCCCCTAGCCCAGCCCAGCCCAGCCCCAGTCTTAACACCCCCCAGCCCCGCCCCGCCCCAGCCCCAGTCTTAACAACCCGCCCCAGCCCAGCCCCAGTCTTAACACCCCCCCAGCCCAGCCCATCCCAGCCCCAGTCTTAACACCCCCCCAGCCCAGCCCAGTCCAGCACCAGTCTTAACACCCCCCACCCCAGCCCAGCCCAGCCCCAGTCTTAACACCCCCCCAGCCCAGCCCAGCCCCAGTCTTAACACCCCCCAGCCCAGCCCAGCCCAGCACCAGTCTTAACACCCCCCCCAGCCTAGCCCAGCCCAGCCCCAGTCTTAACACCCCCCCAGCCCCAGTCTTAACACCCCCCAGCCCAGCCCAGCCCAGCACCAGTCTTAACACCCCCCCAGCCCAGCCCAGCCCAGCCCCAGTCTTAACACCGCCCCAGCCCAGCCCAGCCCAGCCCAGCCCAGCACAGCACAGCACCAGTCTTAACACCCCCCCCCAGCCCCAGTCTTAACAGCCCAGCCCCCCTCCCCCTCTCGGCTTATGGCAAATTTAAAAAAAAACCTGGCTCTGGCTGCTACCGCTGCCGCCGCGGCAGCATTGAGTGTCCCGCGGGGCCCCCTCTCCTCGCTGAGCCTCTCTGCAAGGGCTTTCAGATTCGCAAAGGGAGAGTGTCTCCCTCGCGGCTCGGTTAAGCCCGCGGGGGCTCATGGGAAAGTTCCCAGCAGCCCCTCGCGGCTAAAGGGGCAGATGGGAAATTTCCCATTAGCCCCTGCGGGCTTAACAGAGACGCGAGGGAGACAGACACTCTCCCTTCGCGAATCTGAAAGCCCTTGCAGAGAGGCTCAGCGAGGAGAGGGGGCCCCGCGGGACACTCCATTTTGCCGCGGAGGCCGCGGCAGCAGCCAGAGCCAGCTTTTTTTTTTTTTTATATATAATTTTAAAAAAAAAGCAGAATGTTCTTTGCGCGGGGCCCCCTGAAACGCGGGGCCTTGTGCAAAGAACATTCTTGCTCAATGGACGGGCCGGCCCTGCCTATACCTACAAATTAATGTGCATACTGTCATGAGGTAGACAGCACAAAACCTGGAATATTAAAGGGTAGTGCAGAGGAAGAGCTTACTTGTCAGGAGCTAGACAGCACTAGGCCTGAAACATTAAAGAACAATGCAAAGGAAGAGCTTACTTGTCAGGAGCTAGACAGCACTAAGCCTGAAACAATAAAGGACAATGTGGAGGAAGGGCTTACCTGTCAGGAGTTAGAAAACACAGACCCTGAAATATTAAGAAATGAAAAGGAAGAAGAGCTTACCTTGCAGCCTCAGAGGCAGTTGCAGCATTCACAGTGCAGAGAGGCAGAGAAAAGGAAAACAAACTTTCCACAGGGTTGTAGTGACGCAGTAAGAATTGAGAGTGCCAATCAGGCTCACCTGGACTCAGACTCACGTTCCACGTTAGAGGAGCTGAGCGATAAAAGCAGGTGGGAAATCTCACAGAGGGAGAACAAGGAAGAGAACAAGGAGGAGGAAGAGAGTTGGAAGCAGCAGAATGAGCATTGGCAGTGGAAGCTGGAGCCTGGATTAGGGCGGGAGCCGGAGCTTGAATGCCAGGAGGAAGGCAGAGACCAAAGGAACTCTGACTGCTGTTTCAGGCAGGCTTGGAGAGAAGGTGAGAGTAGAAATCCCAAGCAATTACAGGAAGACACGTTACCTTGGAGAACCAGGGCTGGAGAAAGGCAGGCTGGCAAACTCAGGTGGGATAAGCAAAACTGCAGCAAGGTCTTCCCAGCCAGAGGGGTCCTCACACCAAGGCAAACTGTCCAGTTAACAGGAGGCAGAGGTCACGTCCAAAGAAGCAGATGGGAAGCAGGAAGTGAGTTTCCCTCAGCCAGACATCGTAACCAGGGTTCCCACAGAAGAGCAGGCTGCGGGGCAGAAAGGAAGCCTTGGCTGGAAGCAGAGGGGTTTGAGATCATCTTCTCCAAAGGAAAAGATAAGTACCCTGTTTTTGCTAAGGGGAGAAAAGGGAGTCTCCGGGATAGAAGCCAGGCTTATAACCAGCAAGGGAACTTTTATTGGCCCAAGCCGTGGGAAGAAATCCCCAGCACAGCTCCTGATATCTGGGACATACAAAAGCCGCTCCCACTGGTGGCAACTGAGGTTTCCCCAGAGCAAGACACAGAGAGCAGCTTCATAGGGGCTCAGTGTCCTTATACAGGGACAGGCCTTAGCCCTATGCAATGGGAGAGCAATAGCTCAGAAAATATCCTTGAACCCATGGAACATGCTGTATGCGTGACTGATGATATAGAGAGCCTTTGTTAAACGGAAAGAGCAAGAAAGAAACTGTATTTTGCACATTGAAAAGTGTTGGACTTTGTTGCTGGAAAGAAGCATGATTATTATTGGTTAAACATCCTTTACCCTGGTGAAAACAACCGTTCTTTATGTTGTCCCTTATTCTACGACATCCTCAAGGGAAGGGGAATAAAACCCAACTTTAATTTCATTTGGATCACGACTACAGTGTCCTTTATTTACCACAAATTCAGGCTATCCCGGGTCTAGGCAACCGCCTAGGACCGGCATGGTCTCACAATACAATGAATTTGCATGCTTAAGAATTCTAGCATATACAATGTACTCACATAAAAAGAAAAGGTAAAATGAACAGGAAAACAGTGGCCAGGAATTGGTAAAAATTTGTTTTAAAAAGAACACAAACCAAAGCTTTTGATTGGTGTATACACCCCTACAATTCATTCAGATCTACAAAAACAAGGGTAAAGAAGGTTCATGGGATAAGCCGTAGGCCCAATAACAGCTAAGCTCACTTCCAAGGATAGTGGCCAGTTCCGGCATGGGGAATGGGGTAAGGAAGGATCATTTGTAGACTAGGGCATCTGGGGAGGGGACTAAGGGAGTGGGAGTTGAGTTGTGGTGGGTGTGAGACCAGTCAACGGGGGGCAGACTTTCAGAAATGAAACTGCGATAAGAGTTGTGTTTGCTAGCCTGTCCTCTACCCCAGAAATGTATGTTGAGTGTGAGCAGTCAGACCATCTTTGGCGTGGCCCTTAGGCGTGAGTCCGCGGCATTAGAATTAAAATCTTACTTTACAGCCTTGGGCTTAACTGTCATGCTGGTATATAAAGGTTGTAACCTGCTATTTCCTTCCCTCTTGTCTCTTCTATTCCTTTAACTATCACTGTATCTCTTATTCTGTCCTATCTTATAAAAGGCGTTCCTTTCATATTTTCTGTAACATTTATATAGTATTGTAAACCGCTCTGATGCTTTGGCCTGAGCGGTATATCAAATGTAACATAAACATAAACATCTGCTTTTGTGCTGGGTGCTCCTGGCCTGGCTCCTGGAGCTTAGCAATTGTGGTGACATGGTATTGGCTCAGGTAGGCCCAGGGAATGATTCCTGGTTGTACCACCAGCTGGACGTTGGGTATGGTTGGGCTGGTGCTGCAAGGCTGCTGCACTGGTGTAATAAGCCTGTGTCTGGTGGAGTCTTCAGCTGGTAGTGAGGCAGTCACAGATAGACCCATTAGTGTGCAGGCCAGGGCCACTAAAGGGATAAAGGCAGTGTGGTTTGTTATTCTTTGATTATGAATAGTGTGGTGTATAAAAATAAATAAATAAATCCTTCCCACCCACCCCCTCTAGAGGCCCTAGTCCTTATCAGGTTATCCCCATGGGAATCAGAAGGCTGGGTGACTTCAGGCTAGAAGCCTGGGTGTAGGGCCAGTTGTAGTTGCCATGGATTTGAAAGGTGGTCTCCAACGAGCATTTCAACTGAAGAGGTTCCCAAGATGATATTCAATCTCTATCTCACATGCTATACTGCTGGGAGCCTCAGCAATGAACCAGTGCATCTGTGCAGCCTACAAGGACCTGAGTGGGTGCCTGTAACTGAGCAGGATGGCCATGGCAGTACTGGATTATCTGCGAGTCTTCTCAGCATAGACAGCTTTCTGGGTAGGCAGAGTTGCAAAGGAATAGTTTGCGGTTTATGCCGGGTTGTAGATGCAACCCGCCTTGAGATGCTGGTCTGGTGATACAACCTACCCTGGCCATGGACAAAAAGGGACTGCACCAGTGAAGTGTAATTCATGGTTTGAGTGGTTGGAGCTAATGAGATTTGAGCCTGGAGATGATGCCCAGGGAGTGCTCATAAGGACTGGTGGCTGGATTTCTGGGCGTGTAGGGACCTGGTGTCAGAGCTAGGAAAAATTATAGAAACCATTATAAAAGCAATGTTAATGAAAATATAGTCATCATTTACCCTTTCCACTCAGACATATTTTCAATGTTGATCATACCAGATAGGAATACATTTTAACAAGACACTGCCCAAATTACAACCAATATGACACACATTCTACAGTAACCATGGGGCGGGACTTAATGGGCCATAAAATGGCATGTTATTCATATGTCCCACAGGGTGGGATAAACAATCAGAATGGGAACATTTAAATAAACAGTCTTGTGGAAAAGGTTAATGAGACAAAACCAACATGGATTTAGCCAAGGGAAGTCTTGCCTCACCAATCTGCTACATTTTTTTTTAAATGCATGAATAAACAAGTAAATAATGGTGAGCCAGATGGTATAATATAGTATATCTGGATTTTCAGAAAGCCTTTGACAAGGTCCCTTATCAGAAACTCTTGAGGAAATTAAAATGTCATGGGATAGGAGACAGTGTCTTATCACTGGACAACACATTTGTTCAAAAGTTTTGCTTCCTGAAAAATGGTGGGTGATTATGATAGACAGCTTGAAGCTGAACACACATAGAATTTCAGATTGACTTTATCACATAGGAATTTGTAAAAAAAAAAAAAAAATTTTTGACTTAATTTTTAACATGTTTAATCACACAGTGATGTTGACATATCACACTAGTTCACCTGAGCAAAAAATGTTTTGCTCCTGATTTTCATTTATACTCGGCATCTGATGCTTCTTGTCTCAGTGTCCAACAATAGCGACCAGCATTGATGGGTTCCAGTTGCTCTGATACCGCTTTTCCATTGCCACAGTGTTCTGGTGAAATCTTTCACCATATTCGTCTCTGACTGCACCAAGATTAGCAGGGAAGAAGTCCAAGTGCGAATGCAGAAAATGAATCTTCAACAACATGTTGCACTTCATGGTTTTGCATGCTTGAAGCATGTTGTCAACAAGCTGGACATAGTTTTGATGCCCTGTAATTGCCAAGAAAATTCTCAACATTACTGAATGCCTTCCATGCGATTTTCTTAGGCCCCACTAGTAGATCTTCAAACTGCTTGTCTTTGATGACATGCCTAACTTGTGGACCCACAAAAATGCCTTCCTTAATCTTGACATCAGTTATTCTTGGAAACATCTGTCTCAAATATTGAAATGCTTCACCTTCCTTGTTCACAAGGACTATCAGGCTAGACCATTCACTGTTGGACTCTTCAATAGCCCCTAAGTGCAGCATATTCTCTACTTCTTTCTCCCACTGTTTGGCCTAGGGAAGACAGTATGGCCGTTGCCTCACAATTTCACCCTCCCTGGTAATAATCTTGTAGTTCTGAGATGGGTTCTCCCAGGCATGGGCGAGGACACATCTGGAAACTGTGCTAGCAGTGCTTCACCTGTCTCCTCTGATCTCCCGATAATTTGCTTCCTTTTAATATTTCAGTGGGATCCCTTAACCTATTAATACCTCAGTGGGATCCCTTATCCAGGCCTAGGTCTTCTCCCCCTTCACTTACTTGTGCTCCTAGCCCTTCTTGACACACCCAGGGTTTCAAAAAATTGATGTGGAAGTTTGCACCTTCCCTTTCCATTGCTCCACTTTATAATCTACAGAACACATTCTCCGACACACCTTAAAGGGTCCTCTCCACTGGGCTAGTAGCTTATTACTGGAGGTGGGTAGCATAACTAATACCAGGTCTCCTCTCCCATGCCTGCTTATCATAGTAAACGTTTTGCTTCTCTTGTGGGGTTTTTTTTTCAAATATTTGTTAGCCCACTGGGAGAAGGTTCTTAACTGGATTTTCAAATGGGTAACCTGTTCAATTATGGGCTCTAACTCTTTTTCTATTCCTGTCCAGGCTTCTTGCACCATGTCCAAGAGTCCCCTGGGATGTCTCCCCATTAAAAGTTCAAATGGGGAAAAGCCCAATATAGCTTAGTGAACCTCTCTATAGGCAAACAAGATGAATGGGACCATTTGTTCCCACATCCGACAGTTATCTCCTATACTTTTTCTTATCATTTGAATCAGAGTCTGATTAAAACAGTCAACCACGCCATCCATTTGTGGGTGATATGCGATGGTCTTCATGTGACTGATCCCAAACATCATCAAGACTACCTCCAACTTTTTGGGCAAATGGTTAGAGCCTCAATTCATCAAATGTTCTCTGGGGAAGCCTACCTTGCAAAAAAATGTTCAACAGTTCCATGATTATCTGACCTGCTGTAACTTTCCATAAGGGAACTGCCCATGTATATCAGGTTGCATAGTTCATGATTACTAGGAGGTACTGGTACCTTGCCAGGCTCTTGTGATCCCACAATGTCCATGGCCATCCAATCCAGAGGTTGTTTGACCCCTGGGATTGGAATCAGAAGAGCTCTCTTGGGTTGGACTTTATTTTTCCTTTGGCACACTGGGCATGTCTGGCAAAACGTATTCACATTAGACAAAAAAAAAAAAACCATTGTGTGAGACGTACATCATCCCCTACTCCCCTAGGTGTCCTGCCAAAGGTTGACTGTGAACCAGGATCAATAGGGCCTCCCGGAATATCTGGGGGTTCCATAAGTTGGGCTTGTTCTCCTTTCTCTTCCCGGAATGCAATCCGATATAATAAGTTATTCTTCTTCCTAAAGAGGGGGTAATTCTCCATCCCCTTCTTCAAGCCTTCTCCTTCCACCTTACCCCAGGCTTCGTGAAAAATTAGGGTCTTTGGCTTTCTCTTCCCCAAGAGCCTCAACTCCCCCTGGGAGAATCAGCCCTTTCCACTTTTCTGCCCTCCACTGGGCCTTGCTTTTCCTAGTCTTCCCCCCACCTTCTACCATGTCCAAGGTTGCAAAGGGAAAAAATTCCCCGAGGTTGGGGTTGGATTTTTCCTCAGGGGTATAGTCACAGGCACGGGTGGCTATTAATGTGAAGCAGAAACCAGTTGAGTCTGATAACCCCTCCCAATCCCAGCCTAGGATTAGTTGCACTGAGAACCCCTTGACAATGACCATTCCTATAAGTTGTTGTTTCTTGTCCCAAGTGATTTTTATCTCATAGGTGGGGTCACTCCGTATGTCCCTATGGACAAACCTCACATACAGGGCCTAGGTATCTACCTTGTCTCTTACTTACCCCTAGGCTCCAGGCCAGGTCTCAAGACATCAGAGACTGATTACTCCCAGTGTCTACGAGAGCTTCCAGGTATGTTCACCAACACGGATCCTCTTTTTAAGAGACCTGCTTCAGCTTCCCAGGTCCCCCTTGAGACCTACTCCAGAGAAGGAACATTCCCCTTTTGGATACTCCAACTGGAAATGGCCCTGCTACCCGCATGCAAAGCATTGTGGCCCTCTTCAGGACTCCTGAATGGGTTTCTTCCCTGTGGAGTCATTAGAGTTATCCCAGCTTCCCTTTTGCCTAGTGAGACCCTTTCCTGTAGACTCCCCTCTGGGTGTCTCCTTTCACCCTCCCATTGGGATTCAGGGTCCCTGGTATTCGTCACTGAGAAAGTTTTCTGCGAGGCCTACTGCCTCAGTTATTGACATGGGCCCCTGCCTGGATATCCAGGCTCGTATCTCCCTTGGCAAAATACAAAGAAATTGTTCTAGGACTATCTTCCTTACTATAATAAGTCCAGAGTTCTTATCAGGTTTCAGCCACTTGGTGGCAAAATCAGTTAATCGGTACGCCACGACCCGAGGCCGTTCTCCTGGGTGAAATTTGGTGGCCTAAACAAACATTTGATAGTTCGCCAGGGATAGCCTCAATCAGTCCTGAATAGCCACTTTAACCTCAGAAAGTCTGCGGCTTGAGTAGTATCTAGAGACCAATAGGCTGCCTAGGCTTCCCCCGTAAGCAGCGGTGTTAAACGCATCACCCAGCGGTCCAAGGGCCAGACTGCTGCAGTAGCCACCCTTTCAAAAGTCAGTATGTAGGCTTTGGGATCTTCCCTAAGTTCCATTTTTGTTAAAGTGAGGCCCACCTCAGGCTTCGGTGTCCTCGCCGATCTGGTCGTCCCATCGATGGGTTTCTTAAGCTCTTGAGTTTATACTTCTAGTAGCTTGAAGAGTGGCTGGTTGAATTGCGCCTGTCTTTCTAGGATCTGGATGATCTTCTGATCCTTCACCTCTTGCCGGAGTCGAGTCTGCTTTGCAAGCCAATGAATCAGCTCCCCTGAAGCCATGGTCTGGAAAAAAACAAGTGCAGGTCTTCAGGAGTGTACCCCACTCTGTCTTAACCCGGACTAACCCTCCTACTCTGTCCCATGCCTTAGAAACTCTTACCTTCAGGGCAGATGTTGAAGTCTGCCCCCCTCCTCCCCTCTGTGGGGCAACTGTCCCCTCCCCGGGTCCAAAATAGCCCTCACCAGGGTCCTTCTTGGCAACACAAATGTAGACAATATGGCTCTCATTCTCAAATACGGGTTGTGGGGCTGCATGTCCTGCACGTTGCAAATTGCCTATACCCTATTCCCCACAACTCTCCCTATACGTCCTGTACATTAGGATGGGGAGATCTGGCTGGGGGAGGGAGGGGCGGGATCGGGATGGATTGGGGATGGGCCAGCCCGGCAGCAAGTACAGGGCCAATTCAGGTTATGGCCCTGTACATGCTGCTGGGCCTGCTGGGAGGTATAAGTACCTCAGAGGTGGTATAAGCAGTACACTTTTCCAGATCAGGGCAGGGGAGCCACCCCTGGGTCTGGGGCAGGTGCAGGGGGTCCCCGCTGCCCAATCCAAGCAGCATAAGGCCTGCCATGGGTCAGGCAGTGTGGATTTGGGGGGACAGAGCTGCGGATGCTAGAGGTGCCTGCGGGGAGAATGTCCCCGCAGGCCGAGGGGGTATGCCGGGCTGTCCTTGGGCCTGATTCTGGCTCCCACAGGAACATTTTGTTCCTGTGGACCAGAATTGGGCCCTAATGGCCCCATCTTCAGCGGGGACGTCCGGATGGCCAGGACGTCCCCCTCCCAGAAATAGGGCTCCACATAAATCAAGTAGGAAGTATGCAAATTAAGTCTTATCAACATCCTTCAGTTCAAGCAAATATACACATAAAAACTTACCATAAATTCACCCCCCCCCCCCTTAAGTCCCTGGTTCAACCAGGATGCATCCCAGGTGTTGAATTACCTGGACACCCTGCCACCTCCCATGTAGCTTCTTGTTGCTATATCCAGTCTGGCAGGCTGTCTACCGGTTGAATATTCATGGGGATTGCCTCAGGGTTTTGCTGTTCCACAGCCCTTGGGTCCATCTTCTCCCTCCCCCAGGAGTCTCCCTGAGGGGGTCCACCTCCATGGGGGTTTGGGGCAAGTCTTCTCCCTCTCTCCCCTCCTGCCTCTAAACCCTAGTGTGGTCGGGAGTAGGGCCCTGGGTTTTCTAGGTGGGGATGGGGCAGGAGTTCAGACCATACAGTAAAGCCTTCCCCAGCCCCTGGCTGTTCTCCTCAACTGCTCTAAGGGGATCCTCTCTAATGGGCTTGCACCCCCAGAGTAGGAATTGGCTGGAGTCTGTCAGGACTCAGGCTGTGACGAGACGTACACCACATTATACCTGTGTATTATGGCATCTTCGTCTGACTCATCTAGGCTCCATTACATTTTACATCTCCCCACCCTCCTTTTTTTAGCTTAACTGCACACATTTTATAAGAATTGTTTTATCTCCCAAAAGTGTATGAGTGCTCTCATATAGGAGAGTTCTAGTTCCCTTCTCCCTGTGTTAGTGTTGTTTATGAAATATTATCGATATGGTGGATGATTTTCTTCTCACTCTATTTCTCCCATAGGTTACATTTCACATTTGATTTTATGTTCTTTGCAATTGTTTTATGATCTGTACAAATTGTTCATAATTTTATGTGGTTATCTGTTTTTATTCTTCCCCTTGATTATCTATTATCATATATATGTTTTTATTATCATACTATGATATTTATGGGCTCTGTTTTGACCTCTGTTATTGGTTAATATATGTTTTTATGGATTCTTTTATGTGTGTTACTATATCTATATATCTATCTATATATCTATATCTATGGGGTATGTTTACTAAACTGCGCTAATGTGCGCTACTGTGCGCTAATGTGCGCTGTGCGACATTAGCGTGCGCTAAGGTACCTTAGCGCACGCTAATGTCGCATACGGGGCACAAATATGCACGCTCATGTGCGTGGCGCTCATGTGCACGGCGTGCTAATGTGCGGTGAGGCGGGGAAAGGCTCCCGGAGGGCGGAGGAAGGCTCCCCAGGGGCGGAGAGAAGGGGTCAATGAGTGGAGAGTGGGAGGGGAGAGGCTCCCCGCACATTAGCGAGGCTGAAATCTGAGGCAAAAAATACCGCGAGTGAAAACCTCGCGTTAGAGCCGATTTAAAGGGAAGAGAAACCATTTCTGTCAGCAATGTACAGCAAACCCAGGGAAACCTATAAAAAGTGATAAGTGTGATACATGTGCACAGAACAAAAGGGCAAATAAACACTGAAAATGACCCCAACAAAATATAGAAAAAACATAACCAAGCTGGGCAACAGTGGTTTTAATGGGAAACATAAAAAAACACTCCCGAGAAAGCACCCAAAAAAAGATATGAATTATGGAAAGGTCTACGCTCCGTCCCCATACAAGGTGAATGATCCCACAGAAATAGCACTGATCAGGGTTTCCCTCTGCATCAGACAGGTGTCCTATGGTGTGCACATGTCCCACAACAGCAGGGTGGGCATGTCGGAACGGGCAACTGGTCATATGCCTGAAAAGGGCCACAGAGGGCTGCAGGCGGCACATGCTGTGGTGCAGCCGGGGCACAGTGCGGACCAGGCAGATGCCTAGGTGGCACATAGGAATGCTGAAACTGTACAGCAGCCAGCCAGCAACTGATGAGGGCCCAACATGGGCACAATTGTGTGTCCCACAGTGTCACAGGGGATAGTACCCAGCAGGTACCCCCAAGGGCACAGAACAGCGGCAGGCGGTGCTTGGGGGGAAGCGTGGACGTCTATGCAGGCACCCCTACCCCAGAACACACACCATAGGCAGCCGCCTACCCGCAGACAGGATGGCCTGAGACTGCGTACCACCAGCACCACCAGCAGAAGGGCATGTCAGCAAAGTGGCAGAGGGGCACTGGTGTTGGAGGGGGCAGTGGCAGCTGCCCACATCAGTCCAGGCCCAGTCCTGTGTAGGTGGGTGCCGTCCACTGCAACAGACAGGCTCTGTCGGATGTACAGTCATGGACTCCCCAGGGAATGCAGCATATCTGTGGCAACACGGTGGTGCAGTGCACACAGACAGTGTGTCCAAGAACAGAAGGTCACAGGTTCAAGTCCCAGCTGTGGCTCCTGTCAACCCAGTCCCCATATCTTACCCATGAAGAAAACATGGTAGGAAAGACTGAACCTTTATTGCTGAGAACATAAGCATGGGTCAAACACCTATATTTTACCCCACACAGCACAAACACCATAAAAATGTGCATGACCTACGGCAGAATCCCCCAAATGCAGTCCAGGAGGGCCACAAATCCATCAGGGTCTATGCTGTCTCCAATCTAAGGATGGAGCGGTACTAGCGGCGGAGGTGGCAGCGGCTGGTGCCCACAGCAGACCATGGCCTAGCCCTGTCCAGGTGGGTGCCGTGCACTGCAACAAACAGGCCCTGTCGGATGTACAGTCATGGACTCCCCAGGGAATACAGCATACCTGTGGCAACATGGTGGTGCAGTGCACACAGACAGTGTGTCCAAGAGCAGAAGGTCACAGGTTCAAATCCTAGCTGTGGCTCCTGCCAATATATTCCTCATATTCTTCCCACTAAAAACACGTGTAGTAAAGACTGAGCCTTTGCTGCCCAGAACCAAAGTGTGGGTGAAATGCTCATATTTTACCTTAAACAGCATACACCACATAAACATGCGCATTACCTAGAGCACAGTCCCCCAAATACAGTCCTGGAGGGCCACAAATCATTCACGTTATATGCTGTTTCTAATAAAGATGCACGTGGTTCATTTCCATACGCCGCCCCCATGGTATGCAAATGTATCTCATGCATATTCATTAGGGACATCAGGAAAACATGAACAGTGTATGGCCCACCAGGACTGGAGTTGGGGACTTCTGCCCTAGAGCAGCGGCCAACAGGAGCAGAAAGAACCACACCCACAGGCTCCATTATCCAAAGCCTCATGGACAGGCAGGATATCGGGCCTTGCGTACATCTCACAATACTAGTACGTGCAGACCTTAGCAATGCCACCCTAAACCTGGGAATACAGTACACATATATCACAATGTTGCTATGATTACTGGCAGATAGCAATTCCTAAGTTAAGCACACTCTGCTCATTGAGCTGTATCATACCAATATCTTTGATGTCTGTGGAGTGTGTTTCAGGTCTGGTGTCTGACAGTGTTCACCACCCTGGGGAGTGACCCCAACAGTATCACATACCATAGCCGTGCCTGCGCTGTGTCCAGGACTGTTGAGTTGGCCTGGACTGCAAAAACTATCTATAGTAGCACTATGCTGGCATAGGTGTGGGAGTGTGTGTCTGTCCATCCAGTGTGTGCTGGTTGCAACACCTTACTCAGCCCACACTGTTTGCAATGTGTCCAGTGTTAGCTTGCCAATGTGCATAATGAGGAGCAAGGTACTGTGGGTATAGCTCGGATAGGGTGGCCTGGGAAGGATGCATGAGCACAGGGCATAGGGCAATGGCTGGGACATTGTAGTGGCCGGACATCAGCTGCATGGACAGGGTGGCCCCTGCATGTCCTCCTGGGAGGTCACTCTCACCCTGACTGAGCAGTCACCATGGCATGGCTAGGTCTCCCATAGTGCTAACAGCATCTCTCTCAAGTGATATCTATGGGTTGCCTTTTAGGGCCCAATCACTAACCTATCCGCTTGGTGGGTGTGCTGACATCCCAGTTTTGGGTGCACACATTTCTTCCAGTAATATGCACTATGGACTAACTAGCAGACTGGTTGCAGTTAGTATGTGTAAGGCTGGAGCACTGTGCAGCGGCTGCAGATTCAGTGTGCTTGCTGCTGGAGAATGTCAGATAGTGGTGGTGGGCAGCTGAGCATTTCCAGGCCTCCTGTCTGTCTGCTATCACCATATGTATGTGTACAGAAATGCATGGACTCCCCTGTATGTTGTCTGTACCCCAGCTCGACCTAGGTTGATAGTCTCCTTCACCAGCACCATTGCAGTGATGTGGAATGTGGATCTGTTGGTGGGAGATTCTCAGCTCTAGAGGGCAGTTTGGGTGGTACTACATAATTTGCCTATGGGTCCGAACAGCCTGCCCCCCCTAGTCACATAACTCATATGGCCATGGTATCCATACAGGATATGCCCAATCTGGGTGCATCAAAGTGTCCAAGGACTAAACTTGACTGAGAAATAAAAGATGGACACAGGTGTATTTGGTAGTGCATCTGCAAGACCTACCCATCACACACTGGCACTGATGGGGACTCACACCATAGCCTATCTCAGCTAAGCCAGGTGCTGTGGACATGGTGCTGGGTGGCCCATTTCACCTTCAGGGTGAGCACAGGACCCGCACAATGTGACAGTCAGCACCTACTCTGTGCCAGTAACACACACACTCAGTACTCCCTACCAGGCTGAGGTGGTGTGGGGGTGCATACCCCATCCTGTTGTTATTTGTAGACTGCTGATCTGCATGTGCAGTGCATCATGGGTATGTGTGGTTTAACCCTATCCTGGTAACCACAGCAGACAGTTCGTGTGGTGGGCTGCAGTCCTACTGTAGCCAGCCAGGAGCTTGTTAGCAGCTATGGAGATGTAGCCCACTGGTGACTTCACTGCCGGTGGAGCCAGAGGTCATGGGTTTGATCCCACAGTGGGGTTATTTGATAGGGCTGTCTGAGGCTTTTTCTTTTGTAATGTAATTTGGTGCTGCCAGCAACAACACCCTCAGTGCTGTAGCCTGAAGATGCCTCAAAAACGCCCTATAAGGAGCCCTAAATGGAACATTATAAGGTGCTGTGGCGGACAATGCACCTCATAATGTTTCCTCTGGAGTGCCTCATAGGGTGCATGATGTGGCACCTTAGGTTATGGCATTGTGAGAGTGTGTTTGCTCTCAGAACAAATCAAATAAAAAAAGCCGCACAAAACACTGCTGATATCAAAAAGTAATGTCTCAGGCAGTCATATTGAATAGCCACACTGGGTGAATGAACCCACGACTCCTGTACCATAAGACGGGCTTGCAATGTGCCACACCTCTGCCACTATGTCTGTATGTCAGCACACCTACTTAAGATTTCCATGCGTTACAATGCACAGTGCTGCCATCAGAAACAGTGCTCTGACCTTGCGGCGCCTCATACGGCACCCTATAAAGCGCACTATAAGGAACATTCTAGGGTGCCTGGGCGGACAGTGTACTTTATAGTATGCCCTCTGGAGTGCCTTATAGGGCGGCTGATGCGGCACCTTATGTTACAGCGCTTTGAGAGTGTGTTTGCTAGCAGCACTAATTAAAACAATATTAAATTGCCTCATAATGCAATTTTACACATAGCAGGTAGTGCCTCAGTCAGCCTTATTCATTGGGCACAGTGGGGGATTGAACCCATGACCCCTGCACCATCAGTCAGTGTCTTAACCATTGTGCTACACTGCTGTTTCTTCTTGCATGTCAGCGCACCTACTTAGGATTTCCATGCGTTAAAATGCACAGTGCTGCCATCAAAAACAGTGCTCTGACCTTGCGGTGCCTCATAGGGCACCCTATATGGCACCCTATGGGCCACCCTTTAAGCAACATTGTAGGGTGCCCTGGTGGACACTGCACTTTAAAATGTGCCCTCTGGGGTACCTTATGGGGCGCCTTATGTTACAGTGCTTTGAGAGTGCGTTTGCTAGTAGCAGTAATTAAAATAAAATTAATATGCCTCAGAATGCAATATTACACTTAACAGGTAGTGCCTCAGCCAGCCTTATTCATTGGGCACAGTGGGGGATTGAACCCATGATCCCTGCACCATTGGTCAGTGTCTTAACCATTGTACTGTGGCTCTGTTCTTGTTCTTGCACATCAGCGTGCCTGCTTATGCTTCCCGCGCACGTTTCTCATGCGCTAATGTGCGTGGCGCACATGAGCGCATAGCGCACATTAGCGCATGATTAATCCCGGTTTGCTTTTTTCAGACTGAAACGCCCACTCCTTTTATGGCATCCCGCACACTAACGCGGCGCGCACCTAATGGGGTTTTAGTAAACATACCCCTATATCTATCTATCTATCTATCTATCTATCTATCTATGTACAGGGCGGCCCAAAAAAAGAGAACATCTCGTAAATTAAAAGCTTACATAGTTTACTTATTTATCTTTTTTAGCTATATAACATCTTTATTTCGACAATTTCCGGTTGCCATCTTTTGTTTTTTAATTTGTCAATCGTTTACATCTGTCTTTTTGAATTTTTAAATAACTTATATGCTACAAGATGTTCTCACTTTTTTTGGGCCACCCTGTATATATTTTATGCATATGATTTTGATATTCATGGTTATTTATTATTTTTATATTTTTGTATGCATGGTTTTATTTATTATTTTTAAGGTCACTGTACCCTGAAGAAGGCTACATGCCGAAACACATGTAGGGCTGACCTTTGAGACTCAATAAAGCTCTATCCTCCAGTGGTGTGGCTCTCCCAATGCTATTGTTAAGTACACAAACTGATATCAACGGCATGCATAGCATTTGTGTATGAAAGCTGCTTTTATAGAATGTACTGCCAGCATCTATCCTGACTAAGCCTGCTCACGCATTCTTGAGCAGTAGCATTTCCTTTGCAAATTGTGAGCTTGCACTGAGTGCATGCCCAGGCATGCCTAGACTAAACAAAACAGTTTACTTTCTAGGCAACAAAGTAGGCGATTGCAAAAAAATGGTGTGTGATAGGAAAATTTCAAGGTGATTTTCGTGATCAGCAACCCAAAATCCATAACACACACCCAAAATTGTTCGGGAAGCAAAATCTTCATTGCCCAGTGTTGTCGAATGGGAACTGGTTAAAAGACAGCAAGCAGAGAGTAGGGCTAAATAATCCGTTTTCTCAGTGGAGAAGGATGAATAGTGGAGTACCCCAGGGATTTGCCCTGGACCCACTGCATTTTAATGAGTCATGCAGGCAAAAGAACATTTGTTTTATTTCATTTCCTGTGCCATTTGCAGTTTTTTTCATAACCTCTTTCTTCCACTATGTCATCTGAATCTGTTGATGAGGCAGTAGCTTCCTATAACACTACACTCTCCTCTTCTCTGGATGCTCTTGCTCCTCCCATGCCACATCTGTGAAGCATACTGTACCTCAGCCCTGGCTATCATTGACTCCCGCTACCTATGTTCCTGTGCTTGCTCAGCTGAGCTCATTTGTCTCAAATCCCATACCCCTGTGGAATTTCTAAAGTTCAAATTCATGCTTGCCTCTTTCCAGTCAGCCATAGCACTCACCAAACAAGACTATTATGTCCACCTGACTAGCTCTTTTGCCTCTGACCCTCATCACCTCTTTACAACTCTTAACTCTCTCCTCAAGGTGCCACCTCCCCTGATCCCTCTTTCTCTTTCTGCCCAAACTTTGGCTATTTCCATAAAAGTCCACAAGATTACAATTAAATTCCCCACAAAGTCAGCTCCAGTCCCCTCTTCACTCCTAATTCTTCCCCTCAACTTCTGCAAGCCTTTCTTCCTTTTCAACGAACTCTGAGGAGGAAATCATTCATCTTCTTTCCTCTTCCAAACTCACTTCCTGCTAATCTGATCCTATTCCTACCCATCTCCTAAACTCCATCTCCTCTGCTGTTGCACCTTCCATCTCTCACATTCTCAACCTATTGCTTTCTACTACAACTGTTCCTGCAGCCTTCAAGCATGCTGTCATTATACCTCTCTTCAAGAAACCCTCACGACCCTACCTGTACTTCTAATTATTGACCCATCTCCCTTCTCCCCTTCATTTCGAAACTACTTGAATGTGCAGTTTACTGCTGTTGCCTTGACTTTCTCCCCTCTCAAGCCCTTCTGGATCCATTGCAACCTGGCTTTAGCCATTTATATTCTATTGAAATGGCTCTTGCCAGACTCTAGCAACCTGTCCATGGCAAAATCCAAGGCCCTTTACTCAATGCTCATCCTTCTTGACTTTTCTGCTGCTTTTGACACCGTTGACCACCGCCTTCTCCTCAATTCCTTGTCCTCGCTTGGTTTTAAGGACTCTGTGCTATTCTGATTCTCATCTCTCCAACCACACTTTCAGTGTCTGTTCTGATGGCTTCTCCTCCATTGCTATCCTGCTCTCAGTTGGTGTACCCCAAGGATCTGTCTTGAGTCCACTCTTTTTCTCTCTTTATATCAGATGATCTTGGGTCCACTTCTTTTCTCTCTATATATCCAGTCCCTTGGTGCACTCATCACCCCCTATGGTTTTCAGTACCTTCTTTATGCTGATGACTCACAGATCTACCTCTCTACACCTGAAATCTCTTGGTCAATCCAGTCTCGGATCTCTGCCTACATCTCTGACACTGCTGCTTGGATGTCTCACCACCATTTGAAATTGAACATGAACAAAACAGAACTACTTATTTATCCTCCCTAAAACCACCTGCCCCCTTTTTCCTTTCTCAGTCTCTGTGAATAATTCTCTACTCTTCCCTGTTTCCTCGCTCACAACCTTGGGGTCATCTTTGATTACTACTTCTTCTTCTCCACTCATATCCAACTGATAGCAAAAACTTGTTTCTTTCTCTAGAACATCAGAACACACTACTAAGACACTTAGGGGCATGTTTACTAAACTGTGTTAATGTAGCAGCGTCTACGTTAAGGCACATTATGTAACGTTAGCACACGTTAACGTAACGTTACATAACGCGCCTTAACGTTCCCAGCCAAGGTAAGTCCCACAGAGGGTGGAGAGAGGGCGGAGAGAATGGGTCAATGGGCGGGGAGTGGGCAGGGAGAGGACCCTTCCACATTAACGAGTGGAAATGAAGGGCTGAATCCTAACACAACTGAAAACCTGGCGTTAGCACACATTTGCAAGAGAGAGAAACTATTTCAGTGTCAGCAATGTACAGCATAGGCAGGGAGCCCAAGAAAGGTGATAGTAGTGCTCCATTTGCAGCAACAGCATAGTACCCAGGTATGAAAGGCCACTATTGTGATGGCACAAATGGGGCATGGGTGCTGCAGGCGGGACATGCAGTGGGGGCAATTGGGCACAGGGTAGACTAGGCGGATGCCTAGGTGGTACATAGGAATGCAGAAAATGGAAACCAGCAAGACAGCAACTGACCAGGGTCAAACATGCCCATGAGTCTGTGTTCCACAGTGTCCCATCCAGGGTACATTACCCAGAAGGTACCCCAAGGGGCACATAACACTGACAGGCAGTGCCGAGGGGAGTGTGGACAGCTATGAAGGCACCCCTACCTCAGAACCCACACCTTAGGCAGCTGCCTACCTGCTCCATGGATGTCCTGGGACTGTGCACCACCAGCACCACCAGCATATGGGCATGGCAGCATGGCAGGGGGAGGGGTTGTTCGTGCTGGAGGGAGTAGTGGCACCTGCCTGCAGTGGACCTAGGCCATAACCTGTACCAGTACGTGGTGTGCAGTGCAACAGAAGAGGGCTGGCTGGGGAAAGTAAGGGTAGCCCCAGGGACCACTATGCTGCTGTGTCAGCAGTGTGGAGCAGTACACTCAGCCAATGTGTCCAAGAGCAGAGGGTCCAAGGTTCAAGTCCCATCTGTGGATCCTGCAGAGTATCACTCCATAGTTTTATCCCACAATGCAGCCATAACAACAACATGTGCAAACCCCAATGCAGCGGTGCACAGGGGTACAAACACCCACTCATAGGGGCTCCACTATCCACAGCCTCATGGAGTGTCAGGCTGTTGTCCCCAGCAAGGAGCTGCAGTTATCACCAGAGCACTACTACTACTCCCTGCACAGTTTAGCAATGTTTGCACTGTGATAAGAGCCAGTGTGACGGGCAGGGTTGTCAACCACCTCTATCTCTGCACAATGCTGAGATAGGTGTGGAAGTGTGCGTATGTATATCCATTGTTTTGTGTCTTCCAACACCTCACTGAGCCCACATTGCTCACACTGTTTCCAGCATTAGCCTGCAAATGTGCATAATGAGGAGCAAGGTATTGTGGGTATGGCCCAGACAGGGCAGATTGGCCAGGATGCATCTGCATAGGGTTGAGGGTAATGGCTGGGACGCTGTAGTGCTCGACCACCACCTACATGGGCAGGGTGGCCACAGCAAGTCACGCTGGGAGGTCACTCTCATTCTGACTGAGTAGTGACCATATATTAAATGGTCCTTTTCCAGAGCACATCAACGGTTGAGTATAGACTAGTATTGCTCCAATATTAACCAGAGAGATCCAATTATATTCTTGTTCCCAAATGTTATCTCGGCTATTGTAAATCCATTGTAGCTTTATAGCAAGAGTGATATCCTTGAAAAACAGGTCTCAGACTTTCAATGGAGCTACTGTTTCATAGCCAAACTGATGTTCCTTTTTGCATCAATGACCTTACATGTTGCTAATTCAGGATTGCACATTTTGCAATATATTCAACAATCGTTATATATCTTTAAATTCATTCAGAAAGAACTGTGCTTATCTTAGTTCCGATCTCCCAAAACCAATCTCAGCGCTGTCGCGTTTCACTGACATGCGTTTCATCAGGGGGTTTTTCCGCACAGCATGTATCATCCACTTTACATCTGACAAAGGGAATCAAACATAAATTTCTCAATTTCAAAACGTTAACAATATCTACCAATATCTACCATCCTGAAAGAATTTTCTTGCAAGATTCTTTTAGCCAAGATCCGTTTACTAATTTTCTTGCAAGATTGTTTTACCAAGATTGGATTGAAGATTGGAGGATCGCCAATGTAACACCAATTTTTAAAAAGGGTTCCAGGGGTGATATGGGAAACTACAGACCGGTGAGCCTCACGTCAGTACCGGGAAAAATGGTAGAAACCATCATAAAGAATAAAATTACTCAGGATGTAGATAGTCATGGCCTAATGGGAGACAGCCAACATGGCTTTAGACAAGGAAGATCTTGTCTTACTAATCTGTTATGTTTTTTTGAAAGTGTGAATAAACAGGTGGACAAAGGTGAGTCGGTTGATATAGTATATCTGGACTTTCAGAAAGCCTTTGACAAGGTCCCTCATCAGAGACTTTTGGCAAAACTAAAGAGTCATGGGATAGGAGGCAGTGTATTACTGTGGATCAAGAACTGGTTAAAAGATAGAAAGCAGAGGGTTGGGCTAAATGGCCAATTTTCCCAATGGAGAAAGGTGAATAGTGGTGTACCCCAGGGATCTGTGCTGGGTCCGCTGCTTTTTTGACATATTCATAAATGACCTGGAAAGTGGAATAACGAGTGAGGTTATCAGATTTGCAGATGACACAAAACTATTTAAAGTTGTTAAAACCCAAGAGGATTGTGGAAAATTGCAAGAGGATCTTGATAAATTGGAAGACTGGGCATCAAAATGGCAGATGAAATTTAATGTGGACAAGTGCAAAGTTATGCACCTAGGGAAGAACAACCCAAACGATGGTTACACAATGCAAGGTTCCACATTAGGAACCACCACCCAGGAAAAAGATTTAGGCGTCATTGTGGATACCATGTTAAAACCCTCGGCCCAGTGTGCAGCGGGGGCCAAGAGAGCAAATAGAATGCTAGATATCATAAGGAAAGGAATGGAAAATAAAACAAAAGATATTATAATGCCTCTATATCGTTCCATGGTGAGACCGCACCTTGAATATTGTGTGCAATTCTGGTCACCGTATCTTAAAAAGGATATAGCATTATTAGAAAAGGTTCAGAGAAGATCCACCAAAATGGTAAAGGGGATGGAAGGATACTCCTATGAAGAAAGGCTAAAAAGGTTAGGGCTCTTTAACCTGGAAAAGAGACGGCTGAGGGGAGATATGATAGAAGTCTATAAATTAATGAACGGAGTGGAACGGGTAAACGTAGATCGATTTTGTATGTTATCAGAATATAGAAAGACTAGGGGACATGCAATGAAGCTACAGGGTGAACTATTTAAGACTAATAAAAGGAAATATTTTTTCACTCAATGTGTAATCAAACTCTGGAATTTGTTACCGGAGGATGTAGTAAAGGCTGTTAGCGTAGCTGGGTTTAAAAAAGGTTTGGACAAGTTCCTGGAGGAAAGGTCCATAGACCATTATTAAGAAGGGACCCAGGATATCAATGCTTGACCCAGTACAAGCATTGCAGAACCTGTGTCTTTTGGGGAAACTGCTAGGTATGCATGACTTAGATTGGCCACTGTTGGAAACAGGATACTGGGCTTGATGGACCTTGGTCTGACCCAGTATGGCATATCTTATTTATTCATTTATATTCTCTTATATACCGTGCTATTCTGCATCAGTGTGGTTTACATTGAACAAACTGAAATTACTTTGAACAGGGCATTATAACTTGTAGATAGCTATTTTACAGGGAACATGGGCTATGGAGGGTTAAGTGGCTTGCCCAAGACCACAAGGAGCACCTGTGGGACTAGAAACCCCAGTCCTTGCGGCCCAAGGTTGTCCCCTAGTGGGATTTGAACCCCCAACCTTCTGGCCTGTGGTACCTTGCCCCAACCACTAGGCCACTCCTCATCCATGGGTCTAAGTGGAAAGAACATAAGAATCTTATGTTCTTACCACTTAGACCCATAGAGGCAGTGCTACCTTGCCCTCATGCGAGTTTAGACACCCTGCTGCCTGATAACAGGCATCTATGACAACCAGACATTAACACCGTGTACACACTAAGCTGGGTGGTGTCCAGTCCCGTCCCACATGTGACTGCAGAACACAGATGGAAACAGACATGCTTTCAGTTGCACTGCTGGAAACACCTGTCACACACTGGCAGTGATGGTGATGTGCAGTAGGACCTATCTCTAGCATCACATGTACTGTGGACCTAGTGTTGGGCGCCCATCCTATCCCTCAGGGTGAACATGGGGAGCCTGCACAATGGCATGGTCTGTAGCTACTCTGTGCCAGTATCAAACACTGTCAGTCCGTCTTAACACACTGCAGTACCAGAGAGGTACAGACCCCATTTGGTGGTCAGCTGTAGGCCGCTGTTCTGCATGTGCAATGCATCATGGGTGCTGGTGGAGTTACCCTATCCTGGCACACAGAGCAGACCATTTGCGTGGTGACCTGCAGTCCTTCTGTACCCAGCCATTACTGTGCAACAAGCCATAGAGGTATAGCCTACTGGTTAATACACTGACGTTTTAGGCAGTGGTCATGGGTTTGATTCCTCGGTCCTTCCTGTCCATGTCAGATATTTTGCACACCTGTGACAGTCATATCTTTGCAGAACTGTGCTGCCAGCCCATAATACCCTCACCACAGTTGCCATCACTCCTTATAAGGTATTATAAGGCATGTTACAAGGCACCTTATCAGGCACGTTACAAGGCACGTGCCTTGTACTGTGCCTAATAAGGTGCCTTGTAAAATGCCTTATGACATGCCTTGTACTGTGCCTAATGAGGTGCCTTATAAGGCGCCTTATAATATGCCTTGTAATGCGCGTTACCTGACATGGCTTGCCATAATGATGCACCACCCATTCCCTTATATGGGCATCCAGGAAACCTAACGCAGAGAACGTTAACGCAGTTTAGTAAACATACCCCTTAGCCATTCTTTAGTCACCTCCCGTCTAGACTATTGCAACTTCCTCCTTGCTAGTCTCCCTCTGAATCATCTCTCTCCCCTTCAATCTGTTCAAAACTCAGCTGCACAGCTAATCTTCCGCCAGCCTCAATATGCTCATATATCCCCTTTTCTCAAGACACTTCACTGGCTCCCTATCTGCTTCCATATCCAGTTCAAACTTCTCTTATTAACCTATAAGTGCACTCATTCTGTTGCTCTTCACTACCTTTCCTCTCTTATCTCTCCCTACACTCCTTCTCGGGAACTCTGCTCTTCTGGCAGATCCATTCTATCTGTGCCCTTCTCTTCTACTGCCATCTCCAAACTTTGATCCTTCCACCTTGCTGTTCCTTATGCCTAGAACAAACTACCTGAGTCTGTACATCAGGCTTTATCTCTGGTCCTTTCAAATCCAGGTCGAAAACTCACCTTTTCGAGGCCACTTTTGTATCCTGATCAGCTTAGTCTCCTACATTTTTCCTTACCATTCCCCTTAGAGGTATCCTTGTCCTCAGCTGTTGTATTGTCTGTCTTGATGAGACTGTAAGCTCTGACAAGAGGTACAGTCTTTTAAATGTGTCTGTACAGCACTGTGTAAGCCTTGTTGTGCTATACAAATGATCAGTAGTAGTAGTAGTAGTAGTTGCATATTTCTTAGGGATGGCATGGAAAATATATTGTTTTTCCCAGAAACAAACTAGAAAAAAGAAAATCCAATTCCGGGGTGGTTCTTTTGCCAATGTAATTAATGGTTGTCTTCAAACCAGTGACCTTTGGGTTGGTGAATACTAGGCTTCCCCTGAGGAGCTAAGCCAATTTATTCTTAGTTGTGCCTTGTTATTTCTGGTAATCTTAGTTCCTGTTTAATGATTGGCCCAAATCTTTCCTGACTGGTTTTGAGCTCCATGGAAAACCCTTCCTGAATATTTTGCCTTGAGAATCTATTGACTCCTGCTCTAGAAATGAACTCCCAACACTTCTTGTGACATGTTCCTAGCTCTGCAAATTTTGTGAAAAGTGTCCTGGAATTCTTGCTAAAATGTTTTCCTTGTTGAATTCTTAGAATTACAATCCTGAAACCTTTTATGAAATTCCTCGTTACTATTATACTATCAGAGATATTTACCAAGTCTACTCCAGATATTGGTTGCCCAATTAGTGATCCAATTTGGAAGTTCTTTGAAACATGTCTAAGCAAGTAAAAGCTGCAGAGAGTAGAATGTACATTGAAATTGCATAGGAAATAAGAAAAACAAAATTGTTTTGTTTTTAGCTACAAAGGGCTGGGCTTGAAATGGTGAGCCTTGGGTTGAAGGGCACTGTATTCCAAGAGATGCTATTCTGCCTCTGGGAAACACTATTCTAGATAGCCTCTTCTTAGCTTGTGTTATGCTTCTGACTTAGTTGATGTTTTCTAATTGGTCCATCTTGTCTTGAGCTTTGTGGAAAACCTTCCTGGATATTCTGCCTAGTGAATCTATTGATTCTAGGGTTGCCAAGTTACCCAGTTCCAGGAGTGAGATTTTAAGCCAGTCCTGGATTTCTTACTGTCTCATCAAGATACATTATGGGACCTGCAGCACTTATTCACAATAGGTAAATTCAGGGACTACAAATAACATACTGCAGTGCACATTTAAAATCAGAACTGGGTAATTTGGAAACTCTATGACTCCTATACCAAATAAAACAAAACTGCAGAGAGATCATTCGGACATCCAGAACTGAAGTGTGCCTGTAGCTTTCTGTTTCGTTGCAAGGTCAGAGACTTAATCAGCCCACTCTTGTATGCTTACTCCAAACACTTTTCTTGTGCTATGTCCCTAACATTTGTTGAATTCTTGGACTTACAATCTTGAAATTTCTAGCTATTATTGTACTATCACAGATCCCAAGCCTACTTCAGATCTTGGTTATATAGTGACATAGTAAATGCCAGCATATAGAGACCTGTAGAATTCAGTTATTCTACCCAGAAAGGTAGTTAGAGTTGTACCTGCTGCTTCTTACTGGTTAACTCCCCCTCCCCCCCTATGTTTAGGACTCTTCCAGCCTTTTTATACAGGTCACCTCCAATTAGTTCTCCAGTTTAAAAATTCTGTGAAACCATGTCTAAGAAAGCAAAAAATGCAATTAGCCCCCATGTCTGGAAAACTAGTAGCTTTTCAGTCTTTTTTTGTTTTGTTTTGTTTAGGAAGCAGCTGCAGACACCTCTTAATGATCTAATTTGCCCTGAAATGAAAATTTATGAAAACAAAATGGAGCAAAATGAAAATTTATAAAAATCTGCAAACAACACAGAAAACTAAACAAAATAATTGTTTTTGCCTGCATGCCCTTATTATTTTCCTTGAAGTAAGTACCAAGTTAAAAGCAGGTGAAAATGTGTGCAGTAGCAAGTAGCAATGTAGCAAGTTCCAAAGCGAAACTATGGGGTATGTCTACTAATCCGCATTAGTTTTGGCTGCTAATGCAGTGGTTTCCAGCCCAAAACACTGGATAAGCTAAAAGCTTCAGCAGTATCTTTAAGGAGTGTTCCCAGGGGAGGTCCTGCGGATACCGCTGAAGTCTAGGTTTCATGGGGACCCAGCATTACCCTGTGAAGACCCAGCTCCTACACTTCTCATAGACCCTAACAAAGATGGTCACAATCTCATGGTGCTGCCCCCTACCATGAGGCTAAAGGACAGCACCTAGTGATGATGGTCATTTTGGCTTGGCTGCATAATGGGGCAGGAACCTAAAGGAGCATTCCTGCCCCCATTTAGCCACCAGAAAAACAGGTAACCTTCAGGTATGTGGTTGGGAGGGGCCAGGGAGTTTGTTAGTATCAGGGAAGTGGGAGGGGAGGGAGGGAGTTGTGGGGCCCCTACCCTCCAATTCTTGATCGAGGGGGTAGAGGGAAGGAGTCAGGCTTAGCCTGACTGGCTAGTTGGGAAACATTTTCAGGTGGAGGGGGTGCACCGATCACCCACAGGCAGCTCCTGATGGAGATCGGGAGCTATCCGGGGACATCAGTGCTGCAGGGGGCAAACACTTTTATTTTTTAATATTGTTAGTGCTGTGACTGACAATATTGTGGAAGGGGGAAAGGCCTGCTTGCAGCAGTTGGATCCCTGATCACCTCCAGGGCAGAGCCTATGCTTCAGGCCTCCTGGCAGATAATGGCACTTCCTGAGGTGGCATCTATCTGCCTTCACTATCAAATCCAATTTTTGGCAAAATCTTCTTCATGTAATGGCTGCCAATCATGGCCACCCCCACTCCCTGCCCCAGACCACTCCAATCCCGCCCCTAGGGATCTGTACTGCACAAAAATCAGATAACATGTGAAACTGCCTGCGATATCTGATTTTTTTGCTGGTTAGCTGCTACTGCGGGGCTTTAATCCCACATTAGCCCCATGGTAGCAGCTAACGCTCTTTAACAGACATTCCCCTATATGTATACCTTTGTTTTGAAATCTGGTGCGAAGTCCACAGCTAAAATACACCCAGTACAAAGTTTTAATAATTGGATGGAAATAAAAGTCCTTCCTGATTTAAAACTGTGCATAGAATATTCAGAAGAAATATTCTAAATAGTGAAAACTATAAGCCATTGAATCTGCAACAACCTACTGAAGGGTCTAGACAATATAAAAAATTGATTTCTACTAGTATTCTTAGATATCTCAGCAGCATTCGACACAGTCTCCCACTCTATAATGCTAAACTGATTACAGAAGATTGGGTTATGCAACAATACAATAAAATGGTTCACATCCTATTTAATTAACAGAATGCAACAAGTCAAATGCGACCAAGGAAAATCCTCACAGTTCCCTATCAACCAAGGAATACCATAAGGATCAGTTATTTTATCCATACTATTCAACATCTACATCCAACCAATCTGTGGCATTATCAAATGCCACATGTAACAATATCACATTTATGCTGATGACATTATGGTGTATGCTCCAATAGACACACTTGTTCCTCACATGGCCCCCATGACTCATTGCCTTGAGGACATGAACAACTAGCTCGCAGATAACAACCTGAAAGTCAACTTTGACAAAACAGAAGCAATGATCATATCCAGAAATCCCAATTTTAACCCACCTCAAGCCATCAGCATCCTGAACCGAACCATACCAATAAAGGACGAGGTGAAATACTTAGGTGTTACCCTAGACAGAATTTAAACCTTCAATCACATATAGGCAAAACTGCTGCAAAGGCATACCAATGATTGAAGCTCATCCGGAGACTCAAACTGATCCTCAGCCAGGACCATTTCCGCACCATATGCCAGGCAGTCATCACCCCAATACTGGACTATGGAAGCTCCCTATATCAAGGACTGCCTAAGCAGGCTACCCATCCACTCCAACTAGTGCAGAACACTGCAGCCCGCATCATAACCAGCACAGCCAAGAACGAGCACATCACACCTATACTTCGTCAACTACACTGGCTACCAATAACTGTATGGGCAAGATTCAAAACTACTATAACTATATTCAAGATCATACACCTATGCACAGAAGATGTCCTCCACAGTTTGATAACCTGTGACATAACCAACCGACCCAGATGAACTAACAACAGCAATAGACTCCGCACACCCACTGGATATCATAAAACAAAACAAGTTACCTCCAACAGCACCGGCCCTCTGGAATTCCCTCCCGGATGAACTGCGGATGATAAATGACCTCAAGGATTTCCGCAAATCCCTCAAAACCTTCCTATTCATGGACTTCTATGACCAAGCAGCCTAAAGGCTCCATTATCCACGCATGAATGTAAAGATAATCCCGTCCTATATAGTCTATTTGTACGTTATGTCGCGCCTGTTCAATGTAGACCCAATTTGTGTAACCAACCACTTTGATTGAAGGAAAACGTGTTATGCAAATCTGGATAAATAAATAAATAAATCTGCCAAAATGTTTTACAATAACCTTTTTATGGCTCCAGTAATGAACCATAGTAATTTCTATGATTCCCTATTGTATGTATGTATAATCAACTACAGTAAGTAACCATATACACAACTTGAAGATCATGGACCACAGATTTATTCATGTTCTATAAACATGTGAAAATACCTGAGCCAATCTAATGAAACGGTTCCTTATTTTCACCAGTAGCTCATCCACCACACACCTGCAAAGATGAGCTACATCCAGGCTATCATGACTACTGTGTAATTCAAATAGAAGCAGATGGAATTCTGGGCTAGGCAACATGTTATCCTGGGTAGCCAATCTGATTCCCCCCATCAAGTAAAAATACAATGCACATAACACACACACAAGAATTCCATGAGCGAAGCTCTACCTGCTTTCTCCACTTGTAGAGTTATTAGAATAGTTAACTATTATCTGCATTTTATTGAACTAGATCAAGAAACATTTTGGTTTTGATATATAAAAAGCACTTAACAGACTATAAGCAGCCTTCATTTTCTCAACCTCACGAACCTTTTAATTACTGTCATTTTTTTTTAGCTTGAAGAGGTGTGTGATCTAATTAGAGCAAATTGAATAGGACTGCTTTTATACTAAAGCATGAGAAAGTTAATTGAAATCAATCCATGTTCAGTGAAAATGCTGGAGATATCACCGATATTTCAAAGCAATTAAAAGATGTTGTCCTGCAGGAAGACAGAAGCATTAAATCTGAAAGCCAGTTAAAGGGACATTGCTGAAAATCTAACTGATATAATTCACCCAAAACAAATTAGGGATTTCAGTCTAGCAATTACAATCATCACGTGGTTTATTTCTTCTGTTTGTCATCACCAATGCAATAACACTTCATGACTATGCTAGTGTCTAGTTACAAGACAACTTTGGTCAATAGAATTTATTGCTTTATAAAAAGTGTGCATCATGGTATTTGCTGAAATATATCATTAAAAATCTTCTGCAGAGAAATTCCAACAGTTTTTTTGTATATACAGTGTTTTAGTTAAATGTTTCAGAACATAAACAGTGTGAATGAAGGTTACATTCCAACATCACACTTCTCTAATAAATGCCTGAAAAGGATTTCTCATATAACCCAGAGAATATATCTATCCCCTACAATGATTGTTGTTCTAGTAAAGTAAAATAAACTTGAAATATATGTTCGATAGATAGAATGGGATCTCCTATATTATTATTTCTTCATTTCTAGAATATCTTACTCCAAGGTTTTCAAAAGATACACACAGCTAACATCTTGAAATATTGACCTAATCATTGGTAAAGAAATAATTAAATAAGAGGAAGAAAGGATCAAAATAAAAGAAAAATAATAGAAATAAAGTTGAGAAAAAAAAAAGAACATTCATTTTGTGCAGGTGTCCAAAAGAGGTACAGTTGTGGTCAACATTATTGGTGCCATTGCATTTTAGACGTATTGTGTACAACATTTTGAGAAATAATTGAAAATATTCCAACTGTGTATCATTATACTATTTTAATATTTTAATAGCATGTTCAGAGATATACAACAACAAAGATGTCTGTGCAACTTCATGTAGTAATTTCTGAGAAAAAAACAAAATATGACTTTGTCGGGATTAATGGCATCCTTCACGATTATTTGGTTGCACAACCCTTGGCGGTGATGACAGCCTCCAAACGTTTCTTGTAGCCATCTCTAAGTTCTGTACATCTGTCTGCCGGTAATTTCTCCCACTTTTCAACTGTGATTTGTTGCCTCTCATAAATGTTTCCAGGATTCCTTTTACCAGTGGAATATTTCAACTCTTTCGAATGATTCTCGATTGGATTGAGATCAGGACTCATTGCCGGCCAGTTTAAAACAGTCTACTTTTTCCTTTTTAACCATTCTTTTGTACTTTTGGATGTATAGTTCGGATCATTGTCTTGCTGGAGGATCCATGACCATTGACCCAGATCTAGCTTTCTGATACTAGGTAGCAAATTTCACTCCAAAATACCTTGGTAGTCCTCTGACTTCATGATTACTTTCATATGTTCCAAGCCTCCAGTTCCTGAGGCAGCAAAACAGCTCCAAAACATTATGGAACCTCCAATATATTTAAATGTAGGAAGTGTGTTTTTCCCTTATAAGCTTTATTTCTTTACCTGCAAATGTATTACTGGTCTGCTTTGCCAAGGAGTTCAGGTTTGGTTTCATCTGTCCACAGAACATTTTCCCAGGACTGTGGTTTCTCAAGGTGGGTTTGAGCAAAGATCAGGTGTTCCTTTTTTTACGTTTGTCTTTGAGCAATATGGTCCTCCTTGGCCTTCGCCCATGAAGTCCTTCTTTGTTTAGTGCACAGGGTATTGTGTGGATTGAAATCACCACTCCAGATTGCTCCAGGTCAGCCTTAAGCTCTTTGGATTTTGTATGTGATGTTTTTCCAACAGTTCAGACCACTTTCGAAGACTTGGATTAATCTTTCTCTTCCCATCATGTTTTGGAAGGTTCTTGACAGTTCCATGAACAGAAAACCTTTTAATAACATTGCAAACTGTAGACACAGGAATTGTAAGGTCTTTGGAGATGTACCCCTTTAAGTTTGATGTTTGGTGATAATGGCTTTTCTGATGGTCTCAAGCAGCTCTCTTGTCTTCACCATTGTAAAAATGGAATGAGGAGTGAATATGGCCATTTTAAACATTAGATCCATCATTCAAAGGTTGATTCAAGTCATTTGAGTACAGACAATTGATCACAGGTGCATCTAATTTTACTGCAATCGGAATGTGGTTCTTCTGTTCAAACTGATTTGAATTGTTTATAAGGATGCCAATAATCATGTCCTAATGCTACCACTATATTCTGTATAAATTATATACTCATAACTTAGCGATATTATTCACACTGTAAATGTTTTTCCAACCTTTTCATTCAAAGCTGCTATGAACCAGCTGCTTTTAGCATATTAGTCCATTTTATTCTATTTTTATTGTGATCAGTATTACTTTTTAAGAATCAGAAGAGAACTGTATTTTTAAACAATAAACTTTGGAATATCCAAGCTGCTGACCACGACTGTCATATTTCGATTAGAGTATCTTATTATGCTTCAGGGCTAAGATAATTCCTTGTTATAAATCACACTTATCTGTGCTTGAGAAACCAGAGCTGTCTCCTCAATCATTAGGTCTCCTCCACCATAATTCTCAGCCCATTCCAACATAACAACTTTATATGAAAAACCAGTGACACTTAACAATTGTATTATTCTATCCATCGTCCTGTTAAATTAAAACAGAGTCTCCCTATGAGCCAATTTTTGAGATTGCGGCAAATTTGCTATTATAAGGAAGAGTATAAGAAATAAGCAAAAAAGTATATACAACATTATTTAGAATATGGATATCCCTCTTCGGTGTTAGAAAAAAACTTATAAATGAGGGTTGAATGCCCAGTGGGAATATTTGCTTTTACATGTCAACAACTGGATCATGAAAAATTAGTATGCGGGTTACCCTTTTTAGTTAAGGCCCCTATAGTGGCATCTTTTCTATATAAATACTGGAATATATTGCAGGCTTACAAAAGTTTTCAAGAAAGTCCTATAGTAGCTTCTCGTTGTGGAAAAAATATTACTAACTATATTAGTAGAACTATTACTTGGAAGACAGAAGATGAGATTTGTGTGGATCAAAAGACCATTATGCTTGTGGTCATTGTGACTTTTGTCAATTTACTATTGAGGGAACTGATTAGATTCCATAAGGATGTCATTCCCCTATTAAGCTACAATGAAGAACATCATGCTATACTTCATTTGTTCTATATGCTCTTCAATGCCCTTGTAATAAAATACGTATCTGTCGTACTAAACACTTTATGATTCAACAGCTTAGAGAACATCAATCCCGATTATATACAGTGAACAAAGCAGCTCCCATCATGGAACATTGTGTGGCTTTACAACATGATTTTCAAGATTTAAAATGGTGTATATTGGATCATGTACCTATGAACTGGAGGGGAGGGGACTGAGAGGCTAGCGTAAATGACAAAGAACAATATTGGATTTTCATGTTAAACACTTATTACCCAAATGGTCTGAATTAGCAAATTGACCAGTATACTTTGCTTTGAAGATGAGAACCAATCTGAAGTGTAGAGGCGGCTTTAAGAGAAGTTCTAAAAGAACGCCGAGTCATTTCATTGCTAAGCCTGAAATGCTAATGGATGCAATGTTGGAATGGACTGAGAATTATGGTGGAGGAGACCTAATGATTGAGGAGCCAGCTCTAGATTCTCAAGGCACAGATAAGCATGATTTATAAAGAGGAATTATCTTAGCCCTGAAGTAGAATAAGATACTATATATGAAATGTGACAGTCGTGGTCGGCAACATGGATATTCCAAAGTTTATTGTTTAAATAGAGCTCTCTTCTGATTTTTTAAAAAAGTAATATTGATCACAATAAAAATAGAATAAAATGGACTAATGCTAAAAGCAGCTGGTTAATAGCAGCTTTGAATGAAAAAAGTCCAACAAAAATTTGTGGTGTGAATAATATCACTATGTTGCGAGCATGAAATTTATACAGGATATAGTGGTAACATTAGTGAAATATTTTCCTGTAAGGATTCAGATAGGCAGAATAATCATGTCCTGGCAATGTCCCAATTTTTATACTATTGCCTACTATTTCCACAAGATCACACTCCAATTCCCCACGAGGTCAGCTACTCCCCCTCTCCCCCTCTTCACTCCCAACTCCCCCCCCCCACACGCACCCTCTGCTATCCTTTCTCCCTTTTCTATGATCTCTGAGGAGGAAACCACTCACCTTTCCTCATCCAAACTCACTACCTGCTCCTCTGATCCTATTCCCACCCATCTCCTTAACTCCATCTCCTCCACTGTAGTCCTCCATCTCTCATATTCTCAACCTATTGCTCTTCACTGCAACTTTCCCTGCAGCCTTCAAGCATGCTGTGGTCACTTCTCTCCTCAAAAAACCCTCATTAGACCCTACCTGTCATTCTCACTATCGACCCATCTCCCTCTTCTTCTTCATTTCTAAACTACTTGAATGTGTGGTTCATCACCTTGCCTCAACTTTCTTTCTTCTCAAGCCCTTCTGGATCCACTGCAGTCTAGCTTTCATCCTTTACATTCTACTGAAACAGCTCTTGTCAAAGTCTCCAGTGACTTGCTCCTGATGAAATCCAAGGGCCTTTACCCAATCCTCATCCTTCTTGACCTTTCTTCTGCTTTTGACACTGTTGACCACAACCTTCTCCTTGATACCTTATCCTTGCTTGGTTTTAAGGGCTCTGTACTATCCTAGTTTTCTTCTTATCTCTCCCATCTGCCTCTGACCCCTCCTTCTCCTTCTGCCCAAAGCCTAGCCGATTATTTCCATGACAAAGTCCACACGATTATACTCCATTTTCCCTCTAGATCAGCTTCATCCCCTCTTCCTTCTCTTCAGTACCAACCTTTCCCCTTAATCTCTGCCACCCTTTCATCCTTTTCTAAAATATCCAAAGAGAAAACCTTTCGTCTTCTTTCATCCTTTAAACCTACTATCTGCTCTTCTGTTCATGTCCCCACTGTCTCCTTAACTTTGTCTCCTTCTCTGTCATCCCTTCCATCTCACATATTCTCAACCTTTTGCTCTCCACTGCAACTGTCCCTGCAGCCTTCAAGCATGCTTTGGTCACTCCTCTTCTCAAGAAACCTTCACTTGACCCTACTTTTCCATCTAATTATCGACCCATCTCCCTTCTTCCCTTTATTTCCAAACTTCTTGAATGTGCAGTTCTCTGCCATTGCCTTGAATTTCTCTCCTCTCAAGCCCTGTTTGATCCACTTCAATCTAGTTTTCATCCCTTATATTCTACTGAGACAGCTCTAGCCAAAATCTTCAGGGACTTGTTCCTAGCTAAATCCAAAGACCTTTACTCAGTCTTCATTCTTCTTGATCTTGCTGCTGTTTTTGATACTGTTGAACACCACCTTCTCCTCGATACATTATACTCACTTGGTTTCAGGGGCTCTGTCCTGTTTTGGTTCTCTTCAGTTGGTGTACTCCAAGAATCTGTTCTGAGCCCTTTCCTTTTCTCTCTCTATAACCAGTTCCTTGGTGCTCTCATATCCTCCCATGGCTTTCAATATCATTTTTATGCTGATGACTCAGAGATCTATCTATCTACACCTGATATTTCTCTGACACTCCAAGCCCGCATATCTGCCTGTCTATCTGACATCACTGCCTGGATGTCTCATCGCTGTTTAAAATTGAACATGTCCAAAACCGAACTTCTTATTTTCCCCCTTAAATCTTCTTCCTGTACATCCTGTGCATCCTGGGGGGCCGGAGGGGGTGGGATTGGGGCAGAGTGGGGGCGGGCCAGACAAGCAGCATGTACAAGGCTGATTTAAGTCACGGCCCTGTACGTGGTACCGGGCCCGTGTGGACGCATTGTTCATTCCACTTCAAAGGTAGAATAAGCAGCACCTTATCTACAATCAGGGCCAGGGATTCCCCCAAGGCTGGGTGCAGAGGGGTCCCCACCATCTGATCCAAGCCACGGCAGGCCAGCCTTGGGTTGGGCAGCAGGGAAAATGGGGGCCAGGAATGCCAGAGTCGGGAGCACCTGCTGGGAGGACGTCCCCTCAGGCAACAGGGGTATGCTGGGCTATCCTCGGGCCTGATTCTGACTACCACAGGAATGTTTTGTTACCGCAGTCCAGAATTGTGTCCAAATGGACTTGTCTTGCTTGGAGTCATCTGGATGGCCCAGATGTGACCATACCAGAATCGGGCTCCACGTGTCGGGTTTGAGGGCTATAGTTACAATGTACTTGTTGACATGCCAGCTCAGTTTTAAAGGGATTCTCCCTCATATGTGATTACTATTTGAAATGAAACCAACAATGCAGAGTAGGTACATAATGGGCCTCATGCAGAAATGCGGGTTGTGTGGCTGCATGTCCCGGTGGGATGTGCAACCCCGCAAGCCATTGGGACCCGATTTTCCTACCGGCTCTCCCTCTATGTCCTGTCCATCAGGATGGGGAGAGCCGGTGGGGCGGGGGGGGGGGGGGCGGGAGGGGGCGGGCCATCTCAGCTGCACATACAGGGCTGATTCAGGTCACAGCCCTCTATGTGCTGCCAGGCCCATGGAGACACGCTGCTTATTCCACCTCAAAGATGGAATAAGCAGTGCTTTTGCCATGATCAGGGCCAGGGATGGGTGCGGGGGTTCCCTGTTGCCCCATTCAAACCAAGGCAGGCCCGCTTTGGGTTGGGCAGTGGGGAAAAGGGGGCCAGGAATGCCAGAGTTGAGGGAGCCTGTGGGAGAACATCCCCGCCAGCAGCAGGAGCACACTGGACCATCCTCATTCTGTTCCCGCAGTTCAGAATCGGTTACAAATGGGCCCATCTTGCTTGGGGCCATCTGGACGGCCCGGACATACCCCTGCTAGAATTGGGCTCCACATCTATATATCTTGCTTCCTGCTCTGAAGCAGGTACAAAAGTACACATAGAAAGAATGTGTGGGACTTTCAAAATAAAAATCCAGTGCATTCATTTCCCTGACCTAATCCCCTCACCCCCCTTACCCTGCTTTTTTTGTGAACAGTGAGAATAGTTTACCCAGATTTTGGAATGAGGAAGAACTGGGATAAAAGCAGCACTAGCTATGTACCCAAGAACACAGGCAGACATAGTGTAGCATGCAGAAGCTAATGCCATTGAATCATTAATTTCATAGTAGCATGCATGTTATATAATTAGTTTAGTTTATCATTATTTTCTCTTTAAACTTTATTTTTATAATCAATTTATAGGAGTAGAGCATGGCATAAAAAAAGAAAACTAAGCAACTGAAAAAACAAGTTGAAAAATGCACTTTCTACGCACTGTACAAAGGTGTGTTTCACTGGTAGAATGCATGGTTGCTGCTTGTAAGGGAGTAGATGTAGCACTCAAGACTTGCAAGGGGCTTAATGAATGAATGGATCCTCATCTCCTGTGGAGATGGAGAGGATATGAGTGGTAGTGAAGACTAAGGGGTATGTTTACTAAACCGTCTTAATGTTCCCGGTGCTAGTTGCAGCGATAATGTGAAGGATGCCATAGAAGGAGTGGGCGTTCCGGTCTTAAGGTAGCAATCATGGGTTATCGTGCGATAAAGTGCTATAGAGGGAGCTGCGCACGTTACTGCGCGTTAACCTTAATTTCACGTGCTGACCTGCAATCACAGCAAGAGAGTTGTAGCACACTGGTTAATACAATGACTACTAAAGCAGGGGTCATGAGTTCAATTCCCCAGTGGGCTCAATGAATAAGGGTGACCAAGGCAATTCCTTTTCCTGCTCGTAACAGTCCAACAATCTGTGCTTTCAGCTAAAAATACCCACACCCCAGTGCCATAAACTAATGCACCTTTTAGGGCGCACCAGAAGGCACATCCTAAACCACCACGTCAGCCAAGGTGGGTTATAATGTGCCCCAGAGGGCGTGTTGAAAGGTTGTCAACCTCCAAGGCACCATATTAGGCGCCCCATAAGCTGGCTGAATCTAAGGTGTGGCTAAAGATGTCCCAAGGATGTATAGGACACTCAAGAAATGTTGGCCAAGGGCAGTAATGTTCCCCAAGTTGAAAAGAAAGAAAGGTATGGGCCAAACACAGATGTAACCCTAACATTGCACAGAGCACCAAGGAAAGACAATGCACAAGTGATAGAAGGAAGTAGATCTGAGCTGATGGATCAGACAAATCTGCGTTCAGCCTGTGGAAGTTTGAAAAATGGACAAACATATCGGGGCCAGCTGTAGTGATGCAATGACAGTGTGTGACAGAGGATGGGAAGATGTGCCCAGCAGAGGAGGTAGAGGTGGCAGGATAGGTGCAATGACAGGAGGACAGAGGAATATCAGTGCCATGTACAGCACACACAGGAGAGGCAATCAGGAACAGCTGCAATGCAGAAATGTGTACCAGTGCAGGACATGGGTTAGGAGCTTGCACATCAGGGCATGACGGCACACAGTTGCCAGACACACATAGAAGGACAGAAGGATGGTTGGCAACTGTGATAAGGGTACAATGTGCTAACAGCTCAGATCTGCACAGATATGACTGTTAAAGGAATGAAAAGTAGCTGTGCAGGAGAGGCATACAAATGAAAGAGAACAGAGAGGAATAAAACCTATGACCATTAGCACAAATGTCAGTGCACAAACCGGTAGGCTACACCACCAACATGAGGTCATTAGCAAAGGCTGCATACAAGAATACTGCAGGGCATTGCACAAGAAGCCTGCTGTCTGCCAGGATAGGCAAACCTCCAACAGTAACCATGATGGAATGCATATGCAGATCTGGTGTGTACAGCTCAAATCACAGTCTGTAATTGGGACCAGAACCACATATAACTACATGCACACACACAATGAAATGTTATGCAGTAGATACAGCATGCAAAAGAGGAATGAACCTAAACCCAAAGGGCGGCAGGGGATGCCCTGTGGAGCAGGGCAAACTATGGAACAGAACAGAAGAATGTGAGAATTGAACCTGCAAACAGGTGTGCTACAGACCAGCTAAACCACTGCAATGTTAATCCCCCAAACAGATTGCCTATGTGAACACTATAAAGAAAGAGACATATGTAACAGCTAATATGTGATGGATAGGCAGCACAGAAGGCACACTTTGGTGTACAGTGAAGAGGTGGAAGGGTGTGTGAATAGGTGATGAACCTGTAGTTAGCTCATGGTCAGGTTAGCACAACACAAGAAAAAAAACAAACCATGTGGGAATCAAACCTGCAACCTATGGCGTTACAACACATGTCTGTAACCACTATCTCAAACAACCACACCAAGCACAATGCAAAGATTTTACCTCAAAGGGAATGTGTATATGGGAACCTGTAACACCTAGTGATGTGGCAGACGGCTGGCAGATAGACAGCTGGCACGGTACAAGGATGTGAGCACAGGTGGGCCATGTACGTGACCAGGAAATCACTAAATACATGTGTCAGTGTGTTCAAGCAGCAGCAGAGACAAATGTACGTCCAACACATTTTTATTTTGGTTAATCATCAGAGATAGTGAAGATACCGTCTATCATAATATCAAGGCAATTGGATAACAGGAAAAATCAAAAAACATTTTGCAGAGCAGCAACCCACATGTTACAGAAAAGTCACTGGCCCATCTACAGATGATGGGCAGGAGAGATAATGTGCATTAGGTGCATGGTGTGCAGTATGCATTTGCCCCCCACCCCGCACATGTTGCTGCATCTCCCAAATGTGTTAATTACATGTGTGTGCATGTAGACAGTAGGCGGTGCATGATGAGGGCCCAACACACATCAATCATGATCTGTTTATAAAAACATATCTGTCTTCCAACACAGGAGGCACACAAATGAAACAGCATATGTTGTTAAACGTAAGAAAGTGTAAACACAGATATCGAAATATATGTTACAGCTGTCACATAATGCCTGATATAAGAATCAAAGCAGCAACAATGTAACCCAAAACAATCATCAAATGCAAAATGAGGATATGCTAACAGGTATCAGAGGCACATGAACACAGAGAATTCAAATGAAACAAACTGCAAAAACATGCAGACATAACACTATGCAGAAAGTCCCCTGCACTGGTTGGTGTGGATACAGTGTCTGTACACATATATCACGGTACATGGAATGCACAAATGAAGGAGGAAAATGGACAAACACACTGCCACACTCCAAATATAACTGGGCAATGTGAGTGCCAGAACCTCAGGGGATAAATAGGACTGTGCAGACATGAAATGCTAGGTTTGTAAACCAATGCAGAGCCTCACGTCTGTACAGTAAGCAGACACAATGACCCGTATAAAGAGGTGGAAAGAAAGGTCAAACATGTTACAGTAACCCACACAGAAGCCATATTGCCACATGCTGTGCTGCAACAAAATATTCAGTCACATGCACATGGACCGTGTACGTTGAAACATGATACAGTGATGCCATACATGCACTGTAACACCCTTGGTAAGTGCAAACATCAATCCAAGATGTTGGTGTGCAGTAAAGTGGTGTGGTGGCAAATACTGTGTCATGTCCAAGTGGAGGGTAGGCTGACATGGACAAGAGGACCTCTCCAGTGTTCCCCCTGTGCCACACGCATGGCTGTATGCTCGTGTTGAACCAAACAGATGAGCGTATCCTGCGTCCCATGTCACACACATGGGCAAAACACAACAGCACAATGTCAGAAGGATGCACAACATACAGCGACAATGTCAGTCCCAGCTGCACACGTGGGGACCAGTACACAGTGTCCACAGTGCAAAGGGTGTCTGCAACCCAAACAAGTCCCGTGAAGACTGTCCTTGAAACCCTGGGCATGCATAGTCAAGTGTGACATCCCAATATGCCATAGTACTGGAAAGGTCAGGTGTGTCTCCTGCGATGAACAGGACACCAAGCCATAGCACAGCAGCAAACGGTGTGTTGGACAGGCCTGTCATGGCCAAAGTAGCAGTCCAACAATAATGTCCATCCTAGACATGTGTCCTACTCGCAGAGGTCAAACATCCTATGGCACCATGTCCCAGGGATAGTTCCATGGTGTTGTTGTGTCCTCCAACAGGTGGGTGATGGTGATGCCGGATGCCCTGTAGTAGATGTGCTTTGTGTGTCGTCTGCCCTGTGTCAGAAGAGGATAAACAATGTATTGGTATGCTGCTTGCAACATCAGCCCAAATTGCAGAGAGTCAAACATCAATATGTATGTAATGAAACGTCACACAGGCAAACATAACATGATCACAACACAGTGCATGTTGTGGACATATGGAATTGGAACTGCAAACTAGGGTGTCACATGGATATGGTCATGTTCATGCCCATGTTACACAGGCGTTTCACAGCTCCACCCCATGTGCATCAGCGTTTGTGTACAGAGACTCCACATGAAATGTCCATGAAACAAACAGTAAATCATTAACATGTAAAGGCTGATGTCATTTCCAAAAGACCAAAGGTGCAAACTACCGTGTGTCTGCAGCAAGTGTCTATTTTGGTTCTCTTGAGGCTCTCAAAGGCCACAACATGTCACAGTGAAGGGAGAAGATGTCATTGAAATGTGTAGAATCACCATGTCCCCATGTCCAGTCACTGTTGATGCATGTCCACATTATGGCGATATCTGTGATGCAAAAATGCTGTTGCGCAGTGGTCTGTCAGTACACAAGAGATAGGTCAGCTCACAACACACAACACATGGCCACAATGTTCTCAAGGTAAACAGCAGTAAGGTAGAGATAGAACAGCCACCACAGCTCCCCAGGTGTACAGACCCCTCACACCACATGATAATGCAAAATGCTTGCACGCTGTATCATCACACAGCCAACCCAAAAACACCCACCCACACAGTATGCTAAGGTGAGCGTGCCAGCAGTAGCATACGGCCTGTATGTGCACAATTGGAGATTACTGGAGATAAAGGCTTGTCAAATGCAATGATACACTGCTGTTGACTGATGCTGCAATGTCAGGGAAGGGTATACATGAAGCCCACTATATGAACACCTAGGACCTACACACACTCGCAGCTCTATTGTATGTGTCCCAGAGACAGTGTTGGAGAAGATGAACTGGCCAGGAACACATGTGGATATGTGTGCCAATAGCAAAATATGGGGTATGGGGGTGCAGGGCAAAGAGGTGAACAACAACATATGTACAATATGACAGATCCCTGCAGACATGTGCTTCCCCTGACTGTCGTCACAGACAAAGTAACTGTAGGTCCACCTACCTCAGACTACTGCATGTTGGATGACCTACAGTCAGCTGCCAAGGCACCACAGCATCTGGAGGGTCACCAAGTATGTCCTATGGATTGAGGAACACAAGAGAAACATACATATGTCATGTTGGAGCTGTGCAACACACACTGCACCTTCACGTCCTCAGCTCGCAGATCCCTCAAGATCCTTTACAGACTGACTATGCCCCATTACACTGTACAGGTTCCCCTCATGCTAACATTATCACTGAAGTGTGTGTGGCAAACTACAAGGGCCCGTACTCTGTCTGTCCCCTTTCCCACCTCTCTGCTGCCATAAAACTGTTGAACAGATCCGTCTCCTTGCTACCGTGTCGCTGCTCGGCTCTAAGGCCACAGTACTATCCTGCATCCCCCATATCGCTCCACCTGCCCCTTCTGTGTGTGTTCTGGTGTCTCAATGTCCACTGCTACCCTGCTGTCAGTTCCTGTGCCAAAGGGGAATATCCAGGGGCTACTTCCTTATCCTCTGTCGATATACATTTCCTTGCTTTGGCTATCTCATCCCTTGACGTACATTACCAGCTGTGTGCTGATGAGTTGCAAATATATGTCTCCACGCCTGAGTCATGTCTGCCAAACCAAAGTCCAATGTCTGCTTGCCAACTGACATTGATGGTTGCATGTCATCCCACTTTGTGGAATCGATACAGACAAAGCATGGATATGTGCACCTAAACCCTCCCCTCCCATCTGAGCGCCTTTGTGTGTGTGGCCATACCCTCCTTTCTCCTGGGTCCTCAATGTAGGTGTTATCTTGAACTGCACTCTCCTCCTCTACACACATACCCAGCTTGTAGTTGAGGGTTGTGGTTTCTGTCTAGATGTCATCAGCTATTTGTCCCCAGTCCTCCCTGAACACACAAGTAAAATCCAAATCCACTCCCAAATCAGCTCCCGGCTTGCTTACTGTAACCCACACTTTGCTAATCTGTCTTTGAATCATCTCTGTCTGCCTGAAAACATGCAATACTGCACTGCATGGCATTTCCACAGCCACACACATAATGGCAATAATACACCCCCTGTCAGGACACCTCACAGGTTCCCTATCCGTCTCCACATCCATGTCAAGGCTCTCATGCTGACCTGTACATGCAGGTACACTGTGGTGTTGCAGTAACATCCCTTACTGATCTCAACTACCAGTAATCCAACTACTACAGAGCATGTATATAGTGCTATATGTCACATGTAGCGCTACACAGAAACAACTAACACTCAGTCCATGCTCATCAGAGCATACCAACCAATCCATCATCTCATATTACAAAATGTGAAACACACACGTCTAGGCAACTGGTCCCATCTATGGGCCGCTCTCCTACTGTTGACCCCATACTACACACCTTTCACCTTGCTGCACCCAAAGCCTCAAACTAACTACCTGTGGCTGTACAGCAGCCCCTATCCCAATCAGCCACAAATCATGTGTGACAACTTAACACCTCCCCCAAGCCTAATACCCCTGACACACATAATCCACCTCCACCCGCTGTTGTGCCCTGCTCACATCTTCTGCGTTTTAGTCATGACTAGATTGTAAGCTGGGATGGCCAGGCAGTGACTGTTTTATGGCAGTGCAGTGTTGCATCTTACTGCTACTGGGATTCAAATGTTCACTAGTAGTAGTAGTACACACATATCTAAACAAATGTATGGGGAAACATATGCAGTACTTACATGAGAAGACCTCCTCAATCACCTGCCGCCTGACTGCTGTCCCTTCACGTGTGTCACCATGGCCACGCACAGGAATGCTCATAGGATCATCCTCCAGATCCTCATTAATTTGGACAGGGATATGGTGCCTGAGAGCAATGTTGTGCAGAATGCAACAGGCTATAATGATCTCTGCCACAGTCTGTGGTTTGTATTGTAAGGCCCCACCTGTCCTATCCAGACACCTGAAGCGACTCTTTAAAATGCCAAAGGTTCGCTCTATGATGGAGTGGCTGGAGGCATAGGCCTCATTGTAACTCCTCTCTGCACGTGTCCGTGGTTGACGCACAGGGGTCAGCAACCAGGGGCAACACCCATATCCTGAATCACCTGCAGAAGGAAATGTGGAACGTTAAAGCAGGAGCTGATGTCCAACCAAATGCACACAAATATGTACCTGCAAACCAAATGTACGAAACATCCTGACAGAAACATATGACATCACATGATGGGACACCACAACTATGCATCAACATGTGAAGTTATGACACACAAAACAAGGGGTAGGTGTAGGGATTGCTATCAACATAATATGTAACCACGACATAAATGCTAGCATCCATTCTACCATCATCACACAGCACCATAGCAAGGTAGAGCTGAAGGGCACTACCCCCCCCCCAACATTAGATCACACACAGACAGATGAGACGCACACACAACTAGGAATACACCTCAAAGACAGACATGTGCACATATGGTTAGTCACAGGATCATCATGTGCATGTCAGAGATGAGAAATACACACCCAGCAGTATACAGTCCTCATACTGGCCTGCCTCAAATAATCTGAATAGTGCCGAGTGATGCAGGATATAGGAGTCATGGGTGGACCCTGCAAACCTAGGGACCCCATTCAGAATATGCATATTTGCATCACATACAACCTGAACATTCAGGGAATGGTAGTGTTTGCAGTTGCAGAACACTACCTCCCTGTCTCTAGGCGGGACCAGGGCAACATGTGTGCAATCAATAGCTCCCATCAAGTGTGGTATCCCAGCTAATGCCTCAAAGGCCTGGTTCAGGGTCCCCCACTGTTGCCTAGTGTTGGGAATGGCAATGTACTTCCCCACCTGGCTGATCATGGCACGCAGTACCTGGTGGAGACAGCATGAGAAGGTGGGGCGGCTCATGCCACCCACTGTGGCCACAGATGACTGGAAACAGCCAGAGGCACAGAAATGTAGGGCACCAAGGATTTTGACCAAATCCGGTATGGCATGTGACCGACCAGGCAGGGGCTTGAGGTCAGGTCTTAGATCCTCATAGAGCTCCCTAATAACCCCCATGCTCAGGCGGTATAGGGAGATTACCTGGTCCTCACGCATGCCCTGGAGCTGGGCCCTGGGCCTGTAGAGGCAAGGCTGCCGAGCCTGCAACACTGCACGCCTCCTGCCCCGTGCCGGCACAGCCCCTGCCTGGCCTGCCCCCACAGCTGCAGGTCTGTGTTGCAGCGGGACTACACCCATGCCCTGTGCCTCAGCCCCATGGACACCATCTCCCCCGTCAGGCAACCGCAGCCCCTGCTCATCTCCCACTGCACATGCAGCAACCACAAAGCCCGCCATAAACTCCACCCCTCCAACTCCTCTAACTCACTCTAACACAGACACTCAGCTCACCAATCTAGCCACACACCTCCCTCACCACACACCAACCCAGCCACACTACCCCACCACCACTCTCAAACCCAGCCATTCGCCACGACACACCTGCCTCTGACACTCTCCTTGCTTCACCAAGAACCAACAGTGCACGCCTTCTCTCCCTCGCCTACACAAACCCCTCAACGTGAACCAGGTGTGCAGGTGTATTTATAGGTTATTTTACATTGCACGTGTTGCACATGCACAGTGGCGTGTGTCAGCTGCGTGCGATGCGTATGTGCCGTGGATACACGGAACGTGTATGCGCGGGACACCATGTTACACATGCGCATGTGCTGTATGATGTTAGGCTCATGCGCCAAGCCTCATGCTCACGCACAGTGCATGGTAACATGGGGTTCCTTGCGCGCAACTTCCGTGTCTCTGAAAGGAGCAGGGATGTGTGACAGGGAAGGAGAGGGCATAGAGGGTAGGCAGAAGTAGCAGCAGGACATGGCAGGAGGGGAGGAGGGGGGGGGCACCTGTTCAGCAGGACCCAGAGACAGCAGGGAGTGTTGGGCATTTGGTGGTGGCTGCAGCCCCATCAGGTATGTCCCAGCCCACATAGGGGCCACCCAGTGCCAAACGAAGGTGTATACTGATGCCAGCTGAGGAACGGAGGAGGGCTGTGAGATTCAGTCAGCAAGAAAATCACATCCTGCTAGCCAGTGTGTTGGAGCGATATGAGGTGCTCTATGGCCAGCTGAGCAACAGTACCACTGTGGCAACACGTACACACGTGTGGGAGGAGGTGCAGGAGACCATAGACCAGGCAGGGGGAACAACCATGGACCTGGACAGCCTGAGAAAGAGATTTAATGACATTAAGCATGGTGTGTGTGCACATATGGTGGCTGAGAGGCAACATGCCATGGGCACCGGTGGGGGTGCCCCCTTTGCCCCAACTCTCACACCCCTGGAGCAGGAGCTAGCAGACCGTCTTGGGCCCATCTACCTGTGTGGACTGCCAGAAGCGCTGGACACCGCCCATCCACAGGCAGGTAGGTATGCACCTTACACCTTGCTGCTCCTTACGCTTGGAATAAACTCCCTTTGTCTAGGCGTCAGGCATCTTCTTTGCCCCTCCTCACACTTGGGTTCATAGCTCATATCTATGCCTCTGCCTTTGGCTCATGAGTGTGCTGTTCACCATTCCACCCCTTTTAAATTGCACGTTTCTGTCTGCCTCTCACAAGTGTTCCTACCACCATCCTTTGTCCTGTCTCCCCTGTTCCTGTCTCTTTGCTCCTCCTCCAAACCTCTTTCCACACCTGTTAGTGCTATGTCTATTTAGATTATAAGCTCCACTGAGTAGGGATTGTCTTTTTGTATGTTCACTTTCATAGTGATGCGTGCACTTGGTAGTGCCCTATAAAATGCTTAGTAGTAGTAGTAGTAGTAGGAGTAGTAGTAGTAGATATGCAGCACACATACATGGCATGCCCAAGCACATGTGGCACATGGAGGGGAATGGTGGGGGACCATGTCCTAAGAGCATGCGTACCCTAACACAGGCAACTGTGGGGTGATGACCTAGCAGAACATGGCAGGGTAGTTACAGGGTGTGTGTGACAGATACCTGGACCTGTGTGCATGATAGACACAGTCCTGAGCATATTTGAGGACTGAAAAGCAATGGTAAAGCAGGGGGCGTGGCAGACAAGACCCATATCTGATTCAACACTGCATACATCCATGGTCCAGGCAACAGACAAGCAAAGCCCAGAGGGTTAAACTGCATAGCACCAATTTACAGCATCACAGATCATCAATGTAACAGTGATGTAAAGGACCTATCTGAGGAGTAGCTAATGATATCCCACTGCAATCAAAGAGAAGCACAGCATACCTGAGCAGCACTGTAACAGTAACGAGCCACATTGGGATATCTTTTTACAGTATGCAGATAACCTCCTGGTGTCACCTCTACATTGTTGTTCTCTAGTGCTGTGAAGTCTGGCTGTGCTGCTGGACCCTTGGGACCTTTCATATAGGTGAGTTTGGCCATTGATGTTTGCAGAGTTCATATGATTACAGGGCTGGTCTGTCCTTCTAAGTACTCCTACTCCTAAGGATATGTGGTTGGGGGACTAACTGAGGTCAGATGCCTCTACTACTGGAGTAACCCTACCCAGAATGGTCTAGAGTTCCTTCCTCACATATGGATTATGAGGGCTTACATTTAATTTATTTTTGTGCCCACTCCATTTGGGGTGTGTACTTCATTACCAGCCTGTGTTGTCTGTCCCCCTGAGGTCTACTTGCTAATATAGTGCCTGGCATATAGGTCACAGCCAGTCATCATACATCTGCAGCCAGTCACCAAACACATTGAGACAGGGGAATACATACAACTAGCCCAGAACACAGTGGCCTGTGGTATCCACAAACACCATCAAAACACATATGACGTCTGTATGCACCTACCTATCCAGGGACATATCCAAGACCACAGACAGGGAAGGGCCTAACACACGGGGATGATGATGTAGACACAAACAAACAGCAGCAAAAACATAACACATGTCACACACTTAACACTCTGTTGGGGCCCACATAAAGTGGGGATACTCCACCCACCTTCACCAGACCTTGGACAGTACATCGCCACACCCATACAAAATGCACATAGCACAACCCCCACAACACCTGGGATCAGCCCTTATACATGTCCTGCAGTGCCACACATGCATTCCCATACCCCCACACACTGTGCAACCCCATACCCAGCAGTGCTCCACCCATCCCCCCAGACACCCCACCACACCCATGGAGTATGTGATAGCTGTCCACCCACACCGCACAGTGTCTTGCAAAGCGGAGGGCCCCCACACATGTCTGGCTGACTTGGACACATCCTGCAACTCCTAACGTGCATGCCACTCAGGGCAATGCAAGCACATCGCTCACACACACAATGATGGCACACAATCCCACTCAGGACACCCACATGTGCCACAGCCACATGTATTGATGAGGCCACATACAAGGTCAGGTGGACAGTCCATACCTGATACTGCAGATAGGGGTCACGGTACTGAACACACCATCCCCCACATAGTGCATCCCATGTGTCACAGCTACAGCAGGGAATGAGCCTGCTACCCCTCCACCCCCTGCCAAGCACAGCATACTGTAGGCACCTGTGCTGTTCCTTTTGTAGGCTCAACAACAGCAGGAAAGGGCGGACAACACATTGATTGTGGGGTAGATTTACTACACAGGTGTACATAGGTACACTGTGCAAACCTATCTGTGCTGTGTACCCTTTTCCACAACCCAGGTGACTACAGGACCATGGAGGCACATGAGGAGGAGGATGTGGCAGGGCCTCAGGATGGTGAGGGGCAAGAGGCCACAATGTCCGGGGACACTGCCAGCAATGGCGAAGGCACAACAGGAACCAATGTGCTGGCCGAGGCAGAGGACATGCCCCCGGATGTCAATGGTACAGTGGGGGCCACTAGCAGCCACTCACAGGCTCTAGAGGTTGCAGAGATGGAGGGTAATCACCACCCCTTGCAGGCGCCATGGATATCAGCCACCTCTCACACAAGCATGGCTACAATCTTGGCAATGCCAAAGGTAGATAACAGCATACACAAGAATCCCCATGGGGGTTGACATAACATCCACAAAGAGATTGCATGTGCACCACAATATGTTGGCAACATAGCAGATCATTTCTTATGTGGGGGGGGGGGGGCGGTTGTTCTGTGCCATGTGCATTCCACCCTCTTGTAGCATGGCTTGTCAGGTGTCAGCATGTGTGAGGAGCTCAGAGAAACACACACTGTTCACGGCCATATACCCCAAGGAAGCGCACAGCGGAATATACCTATCCCAGGTCACCCAGACAGCTTACTTGACTGACACCTCCCCATGGGTATTGTTATTCAGCATAGTTTGTCAGCGTAATCTATACTGTGTGCTAGCGTTATAGAAAAGAGGGCCCCCCCTAGATATATGTATGTGTGTGCCATGACCCCTCACGTCATCTGACCTATCTCATATGACCAGTGTGCAGATCAAGCATTGACAGATTGAACTGCGACACTGTGCCATGTGTGAGATCTGTGATTCACACGACCCCTCATCAGGACCCCTTCCAGGCATGAGAATGGCTCATGGAACACACCGATCTAAACATTGTCATGCGTTGCTAGTTGTTGCATGCATGATTGTTCTGCAGACTGATCTGGTGGGATATGCCTGACATGTGCATGTGTCACGGTGGGGGTTGAAACAGGTATCTCACATATCACCTTGTGTCCCACCCACAGGCACTCGTCAGGTTCTGTTGGCCTTTCACCAGGAGATCCACCAGCTGCGTGCCACAGCAGACACAATAGCAGGGGCGCTCCTCTGTATTGCGGATGCCCAGGAGGCCATAGCTGCCCGTATACAGCAGCCAGCACCGGCACCAGAGGCTGCACCAGCAGTCCCGCAACAGAGGGGTGGGTTGGGCCATGGTTGCCGTGGCCGGCCATGGAGAATGTGAACATTACAAATAAAATCATCACAAACTATTACAACCTATGTGTTTGTTTCCAATGTGTGGCACTGTGGTCCCTTATGTACCCTACACCTCATGTTGTCTCCCTGCCCACATGTGTCTACCCATGCCCCTCATGGGTGAGGTGTCTGTACTGCCACCTATCATCGCGCATAGGTCATACCATGCCATGGACTGTGGCAGGTGGTCACCCTCCTACCTATGCGTGGGGGTATACCCAACCTCTCCCATTGCCCAGCAAGATGTTAACGGTGGTACATGTCTGTTGTAAGGATCTGTCACCCTCTCCCACCCCATATACTTTCCATCATTGGACACACATGTGTGACCATTCTTCCTGCCCACAGTAGGGCCTATGTGGCTGTCTTCCTACATAGGCTTGTATGCGGCACAGGCAGACAAAGGTGGCTTGCTTCAGTCAGCTGATCACTGTACACTAGCACTTGTAGTCCCCCACCGCTCAACCTCGTGACCATCATCGACCTGTGCCGCCCTCAACAGCTATCCCCCTGTGCAGCTCCTGGGTACAGCATTCCATCTTACCCTCCATGCCACATACCTGCTGCTAACAATAATAAATGCAGTCTACTTCTTCTTAAACGATGAATAACAAAAATCAAAAGTCACGTCGTTTAATATTTAACCTCAGCAATGCAGAAACTAAACATATTTCATATATGAGGTGCTTGTCTCAGAAAAAACTGACGGCACTTGATCATGGGCTGATAGCCACTATTTAGTGCCAGCTTTTACATCAATGACCAAGCTCCCTCATTAGATGTTTTCTTAAAGTCCATATTATCAATAATTTATCTTAAAAAAAGTCTCAGATTCTCCCTCGAAAACTTTCAAATTTTAAATATTTTTTTGAAAGGAAGAAAAGAGACTTAGCTTATCACAGCTCAAAAGCTAGTCGAATGATCAGCAACGGACAATTCCAACGCCTTCAATCAGGCACCCCAAGCGTTTCGCAAAAAAGGTTCTTCAGGGAATTGTTCATCCGCGGCTAGATAAAAACAAAAACAAATGAAATTAATACAATGTTTCATATCGCGATATGAAACAGTGTATTAATTTCATATCACGATATTAATTTCATATCGCGATATGAAACATTGTATTCATTTCATTTGTTTTTGTTTTTATCTAGCCGCGGATGAACAATTCCCTGAAGAACCTTTTTTGCGAAACGCTTGGGGTGCCTGATTGAAGGCGTTGGAATTGTCCGTTGCTGATCATTCGGCTAGCTTTTGAGCTGTGATAAGCTAAGTCTCTTTTCTTCCTTTCAAAAAAATATTTAAAATTTGAAAGTTTTCGAGGGAGAATCTGAGACTTTTTTTAAGATAAATTATTGATAATATGGACTTTAAGAAAACATCTAATGAGGGAGCTTGGTCATTGATGTAAAAGCTGGCACTAAATAGTGGCTATCAGCCCATGATCAAGTGCCGTCAGTTTTTTCTGAGACAAGCACCTCATATATGAAATATGTTTAGTTTCTGCATTGCTGAGGTTACATACCTGCTGCTAGCCTTTTCCCCTATTGCCCCACAAGCATGGTGCATCAGATATGGTGCCCACACCTCACACACAGCATGCATGTGACCATAGCTTTTGGGACACACTCCACATTGGCACATCACAGGGACACCATGGGACACAGAGGCCTACGCACATGTTAAATGAAATCCTCCAATTTTAATGTGAGGTGACCTCCTTGATTGGAGGAAAAGGTTCCATACACATATGTAACCATATAAAACAAAACTTTAAAACAACCCATGTTCTGTGCCGGTAGACAGGACAGCACAGGACATGTGTGTGGGTTCCCCTGTGCCCCTTAAACACTTCAGGGACACCCATCAGGGGATGGCTGTCGAGATGCACCACCCATAGCAGTTGCATGCTGCATGTGCATCTCGGCAGCCAACCACTGAATGGTGCCTGCCAGCCACCAAATGGTGCGGCATGCCACCCACTGCCACATACAGGTCCCGCAAACACCTGCTACCACATCCATGCCAGGTGGCCGGTGATTGGGTGGTGGCATGAACGTGGGTCCTGTCTGTGACAATGGGTGGGGACGCAACTCCCAGGCGGACACCATCACCGCAAACATGTGGCAGCTGGCAGGGACCCACAGTGCTCTGTGCTGTCCTGTGTCCCCTGCCACCCATTGATACGCCCTCCCCCCTCCACACACCCCTCCTCCACCCGTGACTCCTCCCACCCACCCTCTCTATCGCCCCTCCACGCTCTCCTCCTCCTCAACCTCCTCAACCTCCCCCTCACCCTCCTCACCCCTTGCCACATAAAGCTCCCCCTCCCCCTTCTCTCCCTCCTGCACCACCCAACACTCTGCCCCCTCCATGTTGTCCTCTTCTTCTTCACCCTCTGGCCCCTCCTCCTCCTCCTCTGTCTGGAATTGTGCTGTGGGGCGTGTTCTGGGGTGCCTTAATGTGGAGGGGCCCTCACCAGCAGCAGCATCCTCTGTGGGGGAAGACAGTTATTAGCACACTATCATGTGAGCCACAAACCACATGTACATAGTTTGGCCTCCCACAGGCTGGTGGGCCACTGTGACATTCTGTACTGAGCTGCAGAAGCCAAAACACTCACCTCCACTTTGCTCCATCGCCCCCCTTTGGAGGCGGGCAAGGACCTCCGGGCAGTGCATCCGCAACTCCCGACCCTTTTTCTGTAGATCCTCTACCTGGGGGGGAAAGCAATGGGTGGGAGCATTAATGGCAATATATCTCTGGTGGATGCCCAACACATATCACACATCTCTGTGAGCAGCATCGTGCTGCTCCTGCTCCTCTGGCCAGTGTGTCCTCTACTAACTGTTGCCAGTGCCACCTGCATGTGTGGCTGTGGGTCTGGCCATATGTGAGGTGCCACCTATGTGTACTGTGCGTAACTCCCCGGACACCCCATACCCTTTTCCTACACTCTCCTTGCATGACATGGCAGCACCATGCCACATGTGGTTTGGCCATGCTGGTGTCCATGGGAGGTCTTCCCTAACTCCCTGTGTGGTCCAGCAAACACATGTGTGTTTTCCTGACCTACACACATCATCCGACACACCCGCCATGGCACCATGATTACCTACAATGCATGGGTGATGTGTTCTGAGACAGAGTGGAAGGTGGGTGACCCTGTACACACTGCCAGGTGCCAATACCATGACACTTGGCTTTCTACTATAACTCTATAGTCATGACTAAGGCCTCCTGTGATTAGGGCAGTTGTGGCTGACTACAACAGGAGCATGGCCCACCACACCTAGCTGGCCTATTAACATCTGTGATCTTGTCTGGGGTTAGGGCAGAGCTGTGAAACCCCAACAGGTGCAAGTACCCTTACACCAGCATCTATAATGTTCCTCTGCGATCAGGTACAGGACTCCTGGGGAGTGGGCAGATGTGTGACCTGAAACTGCGTACACTTCCATGATATCTGGATTTGTTACAGACCTTTGTAATCAGGTCTCAGGGCTCCTGGGGGTGGGGTGGATTGGAGTACATCCACAGCTGCACCTAAAATACCATCAGGATCCATAACAGACGGGTGTAATGAGGTCTGGGCCTCCTGGGAATAGGGCAAATGTGTGACCTGACCCTGCATAACCTACCACAATCTCTGGACGTCATACCCACCTTTGCAATCAGGTCTCAGGACTCCTGCGGTTAGGGTGTCTTAGCACATTTCATCAGCAACATGAACCATATCACCAGGGTAACTGACAGACGACTTTGATCAGGTCTCAGGCCTCCTGGGTGGTAGGGCAGATGTTTTAACCTGCAAATGCACACACAACCATATCACCAGGGTGACTAACAGATCACTTTGAACAGGTCTCAGGACTCCTGGGGGTAGGACAGACGTTTTAACCTGCAAATGCACACACAACCATATCACCAGAGTGACTGACAGACCACTTTGAACAGGTCTCAGGACTCCTGGGGGTAGGGTGGATTATAACACATCAACAGCAACATAAAACATACCACTAGGGTGGCTGACAGACCACCTTGATGAGGTCTTAAGCCTCCTGGGGTTAGGGCAGATGTTTTAACCTGCAAATGCACACACAACCATACCAACAGGGTGACTGACAGACCACTTTGATCAGGGCTCAGGACTCCTGGGGTAGGGTGGATTATAACACATCAACATCAACAGCAACATAAACCATACCACCGGGGTGGCTGACAGACCACTTTGATCAGGTCTCAGGCCTCCTGAGGGTAGGGCAGATATTTTAACCTGAAAATGCACACACAACCATATCACCAGGGTGACTGACAGACCACTTTGATCAGGTCTCAGGACTCCTGGGGGTAGGGTGGATTATAACACATCAACAGCAACATAAACCATACCACCAGGGTGGCTGACTGATCACTTTGATCAGGTCTCAGGACTCCTGGGGGTAGGGCAGATGTTTTAACCTGCAAATGCACACACAACCATACCACCAGGGTGACTGACAGACCACTTTGATCAGGTCTCAGGACTCCTGGAGGTAGGGCAAATGTTTTAACCTACAAATGCATACACAGCCATATCACCAGGGTGATTGACAGACCATTTTGAACAGGTCTTAGGACCCCTAGGGGTAGGGCAGGTGTGCGACCCTGCAACTGACACTATGACACTGCTATGTATATAGTTGTTTTGTTTTGTTTTGTAAATAGTTGCTCCTGTTATCCAAGTTGATCTTCCTGTTAACTGTAATGACCAGATAAATGTAACTTGTCTGAGGTTTCTTGTTCCATGTAAACCGCACTGATAATGAATAGTGCGGTATATAAAAAATGTTAATAAATAATAAATAAATAAATAAATAACTGCAGAACCTACCATATCAGCATGCTGTTTACCAGACCTCTTTAGGAAGATCTAGGGGCTCCTTGTGTTAGGGTGGATTTTAATACATCAACAGCAGCAGCTACCATAACACCAGACTGACAACTAGACCTCTGTGATCAGGTCCTTAGCCTCCTGGGGATAGGGCAAACCACTTTGATGTGATAAATAGGCGGTATATCACGTGAGTTTAAATACAAAACATAAATGAGATAAAATGCCTACACACAGCAGCATACACAGCTACAATCAACACTGGATATACCACAGACTGGTGTCTATACCATGTTGTACATGTATGAGGTGTGTTTATTGTTGGGTAATCTGTTGAACACCTTGCATTGTGTGACCTGTCCCCATATACTTACCTCACATGGGTAGTCAGCAAGACGATTGTACTGCCTCGTGACGCGGTCCCATGCCCTCCTAACGCGCCCGAAGTCCTGACGCTTGGAGGAGCCAGGGAATAATTTCTGCTGCCTAGTGCAGATCAGTTCAGCAAGGTGGCACAGCTCCCTACGGGTGAAGGCAGGCTTCCTGGATCGCGTCGTCATTTTCACAGATGCCTTGCTGATGCACGCACGTCGCATATGCGTGCCTCAACGCGTGCTGCCGTGCATCATTAAGGCACGCTAGCTATGTGCCTGTGCCACGGCCAGTACACAGCGAACGGGTGGGGCCGTCAATATATATATAAAGATTTATGCTGCAGACACACATTGCAATGATGTGTCTGATGTTTCTTACCACAATTTGCTTATTAGGCATTTTTCTTGGTGTTGGCACACTGGGGTCTTGAACCCATCCCTGCTGGTTGTGAGGGCATTGTGTTAACCAGTGTGCTATGCTTTTCACATAGCAATAGCTGGCTACACAGTTACACCAGGTTATCTACTTTCTACTCTGCTTACCAGGCTAGTGTATGGACACAGCTAAGGCACTTTACAGGGCACCTTAGTTTGGCCAGCTGAGCTGCAGGTGTTTGGGGATTTGCACACGGATTTCAGATTTATGTCATACTGCTAAATGCATAGATGGCTGTATCCTCTGTGTGACAAGGCAGAGGTTGCAGAACCTAAAAATAGGGGTTTAAAACACTTTTTGTCCTCAGAAGCTGTCAGTAAACCAGGTCAGGAAAGGGTTAAGGATTCAGCCCTGAAAGCTGTTCTGCACAGGAAAGCAGAAAGAGAGCCACACCCTAGCTTCAGGCAAACCCAGGGAGCTGACGTGGGAGGAAAAGGGGCGGAATCACACCTGATAGGGCAGCCCTGTTCACATAACCAGGAAGCAACTGTTAGTCAGATAGAACGAGCAGGAGCACTGGAAGGAGAGGGAGAACACTACGTGGAGTTCCATGAGCAGCAAGGAGAAAGAGAGCAGTTCCAGGAAGGTCCAGGAGAGTCAGATCCAGGGAGAGATCTGGGGACCAGGAGAAGCAAAGCCAAGAGCAACCGATACACGGTTGGCACAAGGTGCTTGGGGAGTTGCTGGCCAGACTGCAGAGAGACAGCCAGGTCTCAGGAGTGCCGTCTGAAAAAGCTTCCAGGAAGGAACTACCGTGAGCTGCAAAGCAAACAAAAACAGGTCAGAGACTATTTTAAACCTCAGGGGAAAAGGTCAGATACCTTGCCTGGAAGGGATAGGAGTAGTTCTCTGGAATCTTCTCTCAAAGCCAGAATTATAAAGGAGAGATTGGGAAGAGAGAAAGTCCCATTCAAAAGACTGCAAAAGTTTGCATACTACAGAGAACGTGACAGGAGCTCTAGCTCTGAGTATAGCCCAGGTGCCTTTCAGCATGTTACTAATTGCAGGCAGCACAGACACGGGCAAGAGTTAGACTCTGAAGAGCACGCTGTGTTAAAAGAACTAGTGAAGCAGTATCAAGGGAAATGTTTGCCTCTCAACCAGAAAGCATATACTAGGCAGACCAGAAGGAAGGTGAGCCCTTTTTGTGATGTTTTAAAAGGTGCTGGTGATTTGGAATCCTTGCAAGTGCCTAGGTATTTTAGAGTTAACAAACGGAAGCAGCTTAAAGCACTAATTAAGCAGTGGCAGTCTGTAGACTCCCTTAACCCAGGTCTTAAGGACATATCAGACCCAGAGCTGGAGGATATGCAAATTGATGCACCATTAAGTGATAGCAGTGGATCAGCTATGGACTGTGGGGTTTGTTATAGGGAATGAAAGCCATATAAGTGTATCCTGTAAAAGGAGTGAAAGCTGTACAAAGATATCCTATAGAAGTGCTGAGAAAGCCTATTTGCTATAACCTGAGTTTCCACGGAGAAAGGCAGCGTTCTGCCTGTGAGAAACTCAAGCCTAATTAAATCAGCTGTGAAGAGAAGTACAAGGCTGTGGAAGTTTTCCTATGTTTAAAGCATGTATATGGAAGCAATGCCAATGGAGAGAAACAGCTGTTGTATTTGAAGCTGAAGGAAGTTTGAAAGCTGAATGTTTTGCTTTGAGTTTGTACCTGAGAAGCATCAGGGGATTCTTGGACTTTTATTTGACACAATTGCGTAGCACCATCTTTTGTCTGTGTTTGGGGAAGTAGTTCACCAAACTCCTGTGCGGCAATAAAGTTATTGTTAAACCCACGGAAGCCTTTGCTGTATTTACTTGGACCACAACTACAATGGATACCAGGCTGCAGCACTTAGAAGGTTTATAAATATGTATTTCCCTATGCATCACATGCCAACCCCTCCTAGGCAACCGCCTATATATACCAGAGGGTGCTGAAGTGTGACATCTGTCAGTTATACTGACGGACACACTTTGTATACAGCTCACCAGCTAATCTAGCAACCTGAAGCCCATGCCACTCTTCCAACATACCCACTGCATGCAACTGGCCACACTTTTGAACATATTGTCATGTGGTAACACACTCTGATGTGATGACAATACACTATATCCTATCCATCCAGATACATCAATATACAGGTCCATTGGGGTATTGAACCCATGACCTCTCCCACTGAGGTCAGTATGTTCACCATTGTCTTGCAACAATATTGGTTGTAACTAAACTATGGCTAGCTACTCAACCAGTGCAGGTCACCAGACACACTGTCTGGTGTAGCTACCAGGATAGGTTAGCACCAAAAGTACCCATGATGCAATTCACATGCAGATCAGCAGTCTACATCTGCTCACCAGATGGGGTTTGCAACTCTGCAGTACATCAAATGGGTAGGGGGACCAAGCATGCATGTTACTGTTACAGTGTGCCTACTGACCATGCCATTGTGCGTGTTCTGTGATCACCCTGAGAGTAAAGTCGTGGGGACAGCACCAGGTCCACAGTACCCGGGTTGTTTGCAGTAGGTTTTGCTGCAGTTCACCATCACTGTCAGTGTAGGGGGTATTCTTTGCAGACAGCCTTGGAAGTTTTCTATGTACATTTCTATATGCCATTGATGCGTAGCCCATGTGGACCATGATGCTTGCAACATAATGCATATTGAGTGAGGTTGCCATGGACACCTGTTTTCGGAGCAGGGATGTGTCTGGACTCACATGAGGAAGATATACGGAGCAAGCCCATCCTCTGTGGGTTAGGGTAGGGAACATGATCTGGAAACAACAGACACACACTATCATTGTTTTCAATAGGGCCAGTTGAGCTAAATGATGACAGACTGTGGGATCAGCAACCCCCGGCAACGAAGGAACAGAGAGCTAATGGAGATCTGAATATGAAACTGGACCACTGGCAGTACAGCTGGTCAGCTAAGCTGCCCCCACCCCACCCCACAACATTCTGACATTCAACAGCAGAGGGCAATCAGTGTGCACCTGCTTCATCCTGCAGGGTGTTGCAGCCATACACATGCTAGCTGCAGGCAGTCTGCTGGCACATACATAGTGCATATTCCAAAAGGAACACTGTGCACCCTGGTGTAGGATCTGTTACACACACCAAGGAGCTACATCAGTGATTGGGCCCCAAAAAAGGAAACCCAAAAATATCACTTGAGAGAAATGCTATGTAGTACTATGGGGGAACCTAACCATGCCATGGTCACTGCTCAGTCAGGGTGAGAGTGACCTTCCTGCATGACATGCTGTGGCCACCCTATCCATGCAGGTGGTGGCCGGGCACTACAATGTCCCAGCCATTGCCCTAAGCCCTGTGCAGATGCATCCTGCCCAGGCTGCCCTGTCCGGCCCATACCCACGGTACCTTGCTACTCATTATGCACATTTGCAGGCTTACACCGGAGACAGTGCAAGCAGTGTGGCTCAGTAAGATGTAGGCAGCCACAACACACTGGATAGACAGACACACACTCCCACACCTATGCCAGCATTGTGCAAATATAGAGATTTTTGGCAGCCTGGCACCACACCAGTCCTGGGCACAGTGCAGGCATGGCTGTGGTACGCAATACTGTTGGGGTCACTCCCCAGGGTGGTAAACACTGTCAGAAACCAAAACGGAAACACACTCCACAGATATCAGAAAGGTTGCTATGATGCAGCTTTGTCAACAAAATGTGTTTAACTTATGATTTGTTCTCTGTCATTAATCATAGCAACCTTTTGATATATGTGTAACGTGTTCCCGGGTTCCCGGGATCAGGGCGGCATTGCTAAGTTATGCAAATGGAAATGTATTGGGAGATGCTGCTCCGCACAGGGCCCAACAGCCTGACTCTCCATGAGGCTTTGGATAGTGGAGCCTGTGGATGTGGATGTTTATGCTCCTGTTGGCCACTGCTCTAGGGCTGAGTTTCCCAACTCCAGTCCTGGTGGGCCAAACACTGTTCAGGTTTTCATGCTGTCCCTAAGGAATATGCATGAGATACATTTGCATACAATGGGGGCAGCACATACAAATGCAGCACAGGCATATTTATTAGGGACAGCATGAAACCTGAATGGTGTTTGGCCCTCCAGGACTGCAGTTGGGAAACTCTGCTCTAGGGATTGCACATGTTTATGGTGTCTGTGCCCTGTAGGGTAAAATATAGGCATTTATGGATTGTTTATTTAATCAGCAATAACAATTCCGTCTTTCTTACCATGGGTTAGTACTGGGTAAAATATAGGGACATTTTTTGCAGGAGCCACAGCTGGGGTTTGAACCTGTGACTTTGTGACCCTCAACACACTGGCTGTGTGTACTGCACCAAACTGTTACCACAGAAACAGATCATTCCATGGGGCTACCATTAGTGTTTTTTAGATAGACCTTGTCTGTTGCATCGCACGGCACCCACCTAAACAGGGCTTGGCCTTGGTCTGCTGTGGGCAGATGCCACTGCCCACACCACCACCAGCACTCCTCCGCCACCATGCTGACATGCCCTTATGCCGGTGGTGCTGGTGGTGCGCAGTCCCAGGCCATCCAGTGTGCTGGTAGGCAGCTGCCTATGGTGTGGGTTCTCGGGTAGGGGTGCCTACATGGATATGCGCGCTTCCCCCCGGCACCACCTGCCAATGTTATGTGCCCTTGGGGCTACCTGCTGGGTAATATCCCCTGTGACACCATGGGACACACACTCATGCCCATGTTGGACCCTCGTCAGTTGCTGTCATGCTGCTTTACAGTTTTGGCATTCCGATGTGCCACCTAGGCATCTGCCTAGTCCGCACTGTGCCCTAGCTTGACCACAGCATAACAGACATGCCCAATATAAAGGAGAAAATCTTGCTCACCGCTATTTCCCTGTAGGATCATTCACTTTGTGGGGGACAGAGCATAGCCCCTTCCAAACATGATATCTTCCTTTTTACGCTTTGTCAGTAGTATTGCTTTATGTTTATCATTAGTAGCACTATTGGCCAGTTTGGTTATGGGGATTTGAAATGTGGTTCTGGTCATTTAATATGTTTATTTGCCTTTTTGTTTCCTGCACATATATCACTACTATCACTTTTCTGGTTTTCCCTGGCTTTGCTGTACATTGCTGACTGAAATGGTTTCTCACTCCTGCAAATGTGCCTCTAGCGCGAGGTTTTCACTGGCGCTAATTTTCAGAGCTTCCTTTCATGGCATTAGTGTACATGGGGCCTCTGCCTGCCCTCTCTCCGCCCATTGACACCTGTGATAAGGAAGCTTATCATAGCTCAGGAAGGAGCTATAGAAAATGTGAAGTGACTCTGAACAAGCAACCTGTCAGTGCTGGTAGAAATGAGAAAACAGAATTTTGCCATAAAAGACTACCAGTCCCAGAATGCACCAGGTTTCCAACAGCCATGAGAGGAGCTGAAGTGAGAAAACGTGTGTTCAATCAAAAGGGCTATGAGGTAATCCCCAAGCACTCATTGCAAAGGGCAGGGCTTGATTCAGCACAGCTGCGCTGTGCTAGGATGGAACACTCATCTCAAAGGGCAAGGCCTGATTCAGCACAGCTGCGCTGTGTTAGGGAGGAGCACCCATCTAAGCAGAATAAGAGTAGAGTTTATTCTACAGATGACCATCTTCATGATCACCTTGGATATCCAGAGAAGGATCATCAGTTTCATCTGAAGGATCATCAGAAGCAGAAGCCAAACCGGACGGACAGAGAGGGAAAGAGACCCTCTGGAAGAAAGAGGAGAAAAGCCTTTGAGAGGTCTAGAAGAGTCCAAAGCAGTACGTATACTGGGAGGTATTCCAAGGGCCAGCATACACCATTGGACTGGGGAAAGCCAGAGGAATGGTGCTGCAGAGCTAGGAATCTCCAGACGCTACCTGTGAGGGAGACGGCTGCACGTGGAAGGGACCCTAAGACCTATGCCAGAAGGTATGTGAAGAGAGATCCAGTGTCCAGGGATCTGGATTGGAAGGCTGGACATAAGAACTGGACTACATACTGGCCAGGCTATATAGAGAGGAACTCTAGCAGCAATGGAAGCTCAGGTATGAACACTGATCTATGCCCTAGCTATAACCTTGAAAGACAGCAGGGAAACAAGTATTCTCCTGAAAATGTTCCATTGAGAGATTCATCTGTGCCAATCCATGATATTGAACCCATGCTTGTTGAACAAGGGGGAATAATAGCAGATGAGGATCCTGTTTATATGGACTGTTCTCTATCCAAACCCCGTTGGTAACTTTCTGTTATAAAGTACAGCAAACATCACAAAGAAATAAAAATTTGTTCTTTAATCTACTCAGAAAAGCTCCTGAAGCAGGATTTGACCCACACAGTACAAAGCAAGCCAGCTAAGGGGTTTCAGCTGGATAACTGCTAGCAATTAAGCCTTACCTAATTGCTTGTGAGCTAGGAGAGAATCACTTCTGTATCTATGTGGGAAGTAATCAGAAGTTAACCTGAAAAGAACAGTTTGTTTCTTGCTTTGTGGCTTTTCATTTGTTGTTTTCCTGATTTTGACTTTGTTTTTCCAAGTTAACACTGAAAGCAAGTAACCTAATTTATGTGCTACCAAGCATATCTGTGTTGGGAGAAATAACCCCATAAATAAATATCTTATTGGCTTTACCCAAGAGCACAACTAAATTATTGTCAGCAGCTGTGTCTGGTGTGAATGAACTACATTGCCCACAATACCTTGCAAAATCATATAGAAATATGCACTTGCCAAGAGTGTGAAGATTCTCACCCAGGCAGCCGTCTGACACACCTCATCTCCGCCCCTGGGGAGCCTTACTCCGCCCTCTGGGGAGCCTTCCTCCACCCTCTGCGCACCTTAATGCCGACACAGACATTAACGCGTGATACGTGACGTTCTCGCACGGTAAAGCGACATTATCACACGATAACACCGCATATTGCATGATAATGTCAACGCTGCTACGTTAAGACGGTTTAGTAAACATACCCCTAAGTGACTGAATAGGTGAGGGGTTATTAGTACATAGTGGGGCTGAGTAAATGAGTGATTAAGAGGATGGGAGGACTGGGGAATAACTGTAAGACAGGCTATGAATGACCTGGGTTTCTGAGTGACAGATACAGTGAGTATATGAGAGGAGGATATCTGTGCCAAATTACCTTGTGAATACATAAGGCCACTAGGGATGGTGGGGTGAGTTGCTGGAATACAGGGCTAGTGCTAGGGTTTCTGGTGTCCTCCTGTAACCTATAGATCAGCACCCCCTTCCTCATTATTATTAATGCTGGCTACACCCCACCTTCCTTTTCCTCAAAAATCCTTTATGAACCCTTTTCACATGATGCTAGTATTTCTCCTTTATATTCAATGTTCTAAGAAAATTGCAGTGAAGGGCAAATGCAAAGCCAGAATGAAAATAAATACTGAGCAGTAAATATTTAGCATTATATGAACAGGCTGTGATAGTCCAAGATCATGCTACATTTTTTATATGGATCAAAAGGAACAGCTCAGAAATGTTTCGCTCATTGAAATAATATACAGGAGAAAGATTTAGTACAGAATGAAGGAACCAAAAACATGATAACCAGGCAGTCAGTGTACATTTTGAAACTATAAGCAAAATTGGTATAATGTTGATGCAAAGAATAATCACAACATAGGAAGATAGTGACAACATTAATATACTTCTGATCCAAGCCACATGTGTTAAGCCGGTTTCAATGACAAACCAGTAGGTCACAAGCTGTAGCACTGTGAACAATAATTAGTGAAATAGACCAACAGAATACAATGATGTTATTAAATTGCTGTAAAATAAAAAATATGATCTGAATATATTATTCATATGATAGCATTTTGTCATGCTTTACTGTGCTCAAGCAATTCACTGTAAATAAACTGGACCAGGAAAACCAAACATTGATATTCATAAAATATGTTAAAGCATTCTGATTAGAATTTTTCCCTAAAATGTTTTACTGCTTTGATAAGACTAACAGCCTTCCACAAACCTCCTGAGTGTGAAGGTCACATCACTAAACACCCAAATGGTATTGCAAAACATTATCATTATCATATAGGACTACTCTGATCCCATGTTGCTGAAAGAGCTCCCGGAGTTCCAGTGGTGTCACAAAATCGGCTGCCCTTGCCTCCATAATAAATCTGTGATTTCCCCTTGCTGGATCACAGGGTGTGTTTTCATTTCTTGATCACGCATATATTGTTCTGGCTTTCTCTCGCTCTAGCTTCTCTTCCTACTGAAAAGCGAGAATAACTTGGCCACTTTCTGGCCTAACTAGGGAGTACGTTCCACACTTGTATCCATTACTCTTAGGTTTTCAGGATTTCTTTCCCAAACTTACATTTTCCTCCAGAGGAAGGTGGGAGAAAGAACTCTCACATGCAAGCACCTGCATTGTCAGCAGAAACTAACATAATGACTCAGCGCAAATAGCGTGGGTGCAGCTAATGCCACCTCAATGGGTGGCCTTAGTTGAACCAGCAGGCGTTTTGCCATGTTGAAATCCAGTAACTGCAGGGGGATGTAACCACCTCTCTGCAGTTAGCCTACAGCCTGTACTGGTATTGTGACCCACACATATGTTACCAGCACAGCACTTAGGAAACATGCTGCTAAATATGCCAAACAACAAGAGGGGCTCAACAGCACCCATGTAGCACCTCCCACTTTCACAAAAACAAGAGTGACTTGACGACCTCAACACAGGATTTTCCACCTTCTTAAAAACAAGAGAGGCCCAGTGGCCCCTACACAGTACTTTCCACCCTCAGAAAAACAAGAGGGGCTTTGTGACCCCAACACAACCCCTCTCCACCATAAATACAAAGAAGGGCTTGGCAACCCCAACATAATTCCTGAAACTGTGACACTGGACCAGCATGGTGTTAATGTAAATATATATTCTGCAAAAAAACAAAGGAAATGCAAGATGTTTGCAAACCAAGGAATTCAAAGAAAAAGCGAGAATCACAGCACAGTTTATAACACCAAATTATAAAATTATAACTCATTTTATTTTGTAATTATAAACTGCGTTCTTGCTTTTTCTTTTTGAACATATATTCTGCATCCACAGAAATCTCTCCCTCGACAATGGGTGCATGGCAGAACTAGGACATTCACACACAGAACTCAATATATTTAAAAAAATATATTAATTCTGGTCATCTCATTAACAATATAAACATTCTCCAGTACAAGGCCTATTGTGAATAATACAAAACCATACAAAAGTCGATGAGGATCTACAGAGCAAATATACCATACCATACCATACCAGCACCAACTTCCAAAACTCACACAAGGAGCCTACCCAGAAAAAAGCAGCACTATAAATGTTGCAGGGGGCCCTAGAACATCTATACATCTATTTGAAAAGCTAAACAATTCAAATTACTACAGTACAGATCCCTATGTACAAACTCCATCTTAACAAAACATCTGGCCTCGGGCACACTCACCAAGTACAGACTAAGGGCCAGATATTGAGTTGGGCAGGCTATGAGCTGCCATGGCGCATAGCCTGCCCGTCGACCCCCTTAATCCGGATTTTCATTTCCACAGAGGCAGAAGTGAAAATCTGGGTTAGCCTGGATGCCCTGGCAGCTTCAGAGGCTACACGGGTTGGAGCGATTTTCGATGCTACCTGCATGGCCTCTGCATCTTAATGATAGGCGAGGAAAAACCTTTACATCCTGTAAAGTATACCATACCCCAGCCCTGAATGTCTTCCAATGTCTGCTATCTACATTCCTGTGCCCGTTCAGCTGAGAGCACTTGGCTCTAATCCCGCACCCTTCAGGATTTTCTACAATTCAAATTCATGCTTGCCTTCTTCCATTTTGCCATAGCACTTGCCAAGCAAAACTACTCTGTCCATCTGATTAATTCTTTTGCTTCTGATCCTCACTATCTTTTTACAACTCTCAATTCTCTCCTCAAGGTGCTTCTGCCTCCGACCTCTCCTTCCCTTTCTGCCCAAACCCTGGTTGACTATTTCCAGGACAAAATCCACACGATCACACTCCAATTCCCCACAAGGTCAGCTATTTCCACTCCTCCCCCACTTCACCACAACTTCCCCCCCCTCCCCACACACACACCTCTGCTACCCTTTCTTCCTTTTCTATGATCTCTGAGGAGGAAACCACAGGCAAGCATGTTCTCAACCTATCACTCTCCACTGCAACTGTCTCTGCAGCCTTCAAGCATGCTGTGGTCAAACCTCTCCTCAAGAAACCCTTAATAGACCCTACCTTTTCTAACTATCAACCCATTTCCCTCCTCCCCTTCATTTCCAAACTACTTGAACGTGCAGTTCATGGCGTTACCTCGACTCTCCTCATAAGCCCTTATGGATCAAGTGCAATCTCACTTTCGTCCTTTACATTCTACTGAAACGGCTCTTGCAAAAGTCTCCAGTGACTTATTTCTGGCAAAATCCAAGTGTCTTTACTCAATCCTTATCCTTCTTGGTCTTTCTGCTGCTTTTGACACTATTGACTGCAACCTTCTCCTCAATACCTTGCCTCGCTTGGTTTTAAGTGCTCTGCTATCCTGGTTCTCTTCTTATCTCTCCCATCATTCTTTCAGTGTGTGTTCTGCTGGATTGCCCTCTACTGCTATCACACTCTCAGATGGTGTACCTGGAAGTCCAGGACTGAAGCAGCAGATTGAATAGAATGAAACCACGATGCAGCCAGAGGGTTAGGGCTGCATTGCAGTTTCAGGGGTAATTGCCGCCACTGTCGGCCCTAGATCGGGGTGCCAGCAGAGGCCCTGGAGGGCTGACACTGTAGGTGACAGCCTAGTTTGAATAATGGTTGCACCAGCCCTGTCTAGAGCCAAGAATTCTTGTGAATAAGAACATAAGATATGTGATATTGGGTCAGACCAAAGATCCATGAAGTCCAATCTCTGTTTCTAAAAGTGGACAAACCAGGTCACAAGCACCTGCCAGGTTTCCAAAAGGTAGACTGATTCCATGCTGCTTATTGCAGGGTATGCAGTGTATTTCCCCAGTCCATTTTAACAATATTCTGTGGACGTTTCCTCAAGGAACTTGTCCAAACCTCTTTTAAACCCAGTTAGATTAGCAGCTTCTACTACATTCTTGGACAATGAATTCCAGAGTTTGATTACACTTTGAGTGAAAAAATGTTCTCTCATTAGTCTTAAATGTGCTACATTGTAGCTTCATTGCATGTCCCCTAGGGGTATGTTTACTAAACCGTCTTAACGTCGCAGCGGTGGTATTATCACACGATAAGTGACATTATCACGCGATAATGTAACATTACCGTGCGATAATGTAACATTACCGTGCGATAACACCACTTATCGTGCGATAATGCGACGGCGGCGTTAAGGCACACTAACGCTTTGAAATCCAGGTCTGAAGGGTGGAGTAAGGCTTCCCAGAGGGCGGAGAGAAGGGGTAAATGGGCAGTGAGTTGGTGGGGAGAGGCTCCAGGCACACTAACGCTGTGAAATCTGGGTCTGAAAACTAACGCCAGTGAAACCCTCGCGTTAGGCACATTTGCAGGAAAGAGAAACCATTTCAGTCAGCAATGTGCAGCAAAGGCAGGGAAACCCAGAAAAGTGATAATAGTGATACATGTGCAGGAAACAAAAAGGCAAATAAACATATAAAATGACCAGAACCACATTTAAAATTCCAATAACCAAGCTGGCCAATAGTGATATTAATGATAAACATAAAGCAACATTACTGGAAAAGCGTAAAAATTAAGATATCATGTTTGGAAGGGTCTATGCTCTGTCCCCCTACAAAGTGAATGATCCCACATTGAAATAGCGCTGATCAGGGTTTCTGTCCTTTAGATTGGGCAGGTTTGTTATGACGTGCACATGCGCAGCAACAGCAGAGTGGGCACATAGGAAAGGGCAGCTGTACTGATGCTGTAAATGGGATACAGGGTGCTGCAGGCAGCACATGCTGTGGTCCAGCTGGGGCATAGTGTGGACTAGGCAGATGCCTAGGTGGCACATAAGAATTCTGAAACTGTAAAGCATCAAGGCAGCAACTGATGAGGGTCCAACATGGGCAGGAGTGTGTGTCCCACAGTGTCATAGGGGATATTACCCAGCAGGTACCCCAAGGGCACATAACATTGGCAGGCGGTGCCGGGGGGAAGCGCGCATGTCCATGTCCCCTTCCACCTTAGATCATAACCTTTACACCTTCCTCCCTATTCCTTCTGCAACCCTCAAATTCTTTTACACAACCATACGGCTCATTGTAAATTCATATGTAAATAGTTGATCTGTGATCTTTGTAATTAGTTCTTCTCGTTACCATATTTATTCATCGTTATCTTGTTCCATGTAAACAGTTGAAACATACTGCTAAATATGTTCGATGTAAACCGTCTTGACTTGTAGAAAGACGGTATATAAAATGTGTTAAATAAATAAATAAATAAATGTAGGCACCCCTACCCGAGAACCCACACCATAGGCAGTTGCCTACCAGCACACTGTATGGTCTGGGACTGCGCACCACCAGCACCACCAGTATAATGACATGTCAGCATGGTGGCGGAGGGGTGCTGGTGGCGAAAGGGTCAGGGGCATCTGCCCACAGCAGACCACGGCCAAGCCCCGTTTAGGTGGGTGCCATGCACTGCAACAGACAGGGTCTGTCTGACGAACAGTCATGGTATCCCCAGGGAATGATCTGCCCCTGTGGCAATAGTATGGTGCAGTACACACAGCCAGTGTGTTCAGGAGCAGAAGGTCACAAAATTCAAGTCCCAGCTCTGGCTCCTGCCAACCCTGTCCCCATATTTTACCCAGTACTAAACTGTGGTAATAAACACGGTACCTTTATTGCAGATAAAATAAACATGCCTGAAACACCTATATCTTACCCTACAGAGCACAGACACAATAAACGTGTGCAATCCCTAGAGCAGAGTTTCCCAACTGCAATCCTGGAGGGCCAAACACCATTCAGGTTTCATGCTGTCCCTAATAAATATGCCTGCGCTGTATTTGTATGCGCCATCCCCATTGTATGCAAATGTATCTCATGCATATTCATTAGGGACAGCATGAAAACCTGAACAGTGTTTGGCCCACCAGGACCGGAGTTGGGAACCTCTGCCCTAGAGCAGCGGCCAACAGGGACATAAACACCCACACCCACAGGCTCCACTATCCAAAGCCTCATGGAGAGTCAGGCTGTGGGGCCCTGCGCAGAGCAGCATCTCCCAATACTGGCACCTGCATACCTTAGCAATGCCGTCCTAAACTTGGGAACACGTTCCACATATATCAAAAGTTTGCTATGAGTAATGTCAGCTAACAAATCCTAAGTTAAACACAATTTGTTGATAGAGATTCATCATAGCAACCTTTCTGATATCTGTGGAGTGTGTTTCAGTTATTGATTCTGACAGTGTTTACCACCCCGGGGAGTGACCCTAACAGTATTGAGTACTATAGCAATGCCCACACTGTGCCCAGGACTGGTGTGGCAGTCAGGGCTGCCACAAACCTCTATATTTGCACAATGCTGGCATAGGTGTGGGAATGTGGGTCTGTCTATCCAGTGTGTTGTGGCTGCATACACCTTAATGAGTCCACATTGCTTGCACTGTTTCCAGTGTTAGCCTGCCAATGTGCATAATGAGGAGCAAGGTACTGTGGGTATGACCCGGACAGGGTGGAATGGGCAGGATGCATTTGCACAGGGTATAGGACAATGGCTGGGACATTGTAGTGCCCGACCACCACCTGCACAGACAGGGTGGCCACAGCCTGCCATGCTGGGAGGTTGCTCTCACCCTGACTGAGCAGTGACCACAGCATGGCACAGTTTCTCCAGGAACATGCACTATGTACTAGCTAGCAGACTGTCTACAGTTAGTATCTGTATAACTGCACCACCTTGCAGGGTGCAGCAGGTGCACGCTGACTGCCCTCTGCGGGTGAATGTCAGATCGTAGTGGGGGCAGCTGAGCTGATTGTGCCTACTACCTATCTGCCAGTGGCTCTGTCCCAAGTGCAGATCTTCAGCAGCTGTCTGTTCGCCACCAGGACTGGGGTTGCTGGTCCCACAGCCTGCTTTCATGTATCTCTACTGCCCCTCTTGCAAAGGATGAGTGCGGGTCTTCTGGGGGCAGATCATGTCCCCCACCCTGACCCAGAGAGGGCAGTTTGCTAACTACATTGTCACCAAGTGAGCTCCTGACACACCCTTGCTCCCTAAACAGGTGACCATAGCAAGCACAGTGGATATGCACTACGTTGTGTGCATCATGATCCACAAGGGCCAGACATGACTGGCAATTACAAATGGACACAGAGAGCTCCTAAAGGTGTCCGCAACAAATACCTGTCACACACTGGCACTGATGGAGACCTGCAGCACAATCCACCTCAGCCAACCTGAGTACTGCGGACCTGGTGCTGGACACTCCACCTCACCCTCCAGGTGAGCGCAGAACACGCACATTGGCATGGCCTGTGTTTACTCTGTGCCAGTAACATGCACGGTCATTCCCCCCTACCAAGCTGTCGTGCTGTAGAGGTGCATACCCCATCTGGTGAGCAGATGTAGACTGCTGTTCTGCATGTGAATTGCATTATGGGTACTGTTGGTTCTATCCTGTCCTGGTAGCCACAGCAGACAGTTTTATGGTGACATGCACTCTTTCTGTAGCCAGCCATTGGTATGCTAACTCCCATAGTGATGTAGCACAATGGTTAATGCAATGACTTCAGTAGCAAAGGTCATGGGTTCAATTTCTCTCTGTTCCCCTTGTTTTATGGCTGTCCTACACAACTACGATTCATTCGTATAACAGGCAGATCTGTGCTACCATCACATTATACCCTCATCACTGTTGCCATCCATCCTTCTGTCCGTCTATGTGTGTGTGCCAGCTGTGTGGCGTCCTGCCCTAATGTGCAGGCTGCTACCCCATGTCCTGCACTGGCACACTTTTCTGCATTGTGGCTCTTCATGCTTGCCTCTCCTTTGTCTGCTCTGCATGGTACTGCTCTCCTCTGTCCTCCTGTGATTGCACTTATCCTGCCACCTCTACCTCCTCTGGTGGACACGTATCCCCATCCTCTGCCACACACTGTCATTGTTGCATTGTACATTACCATCACCCTGTACATCGGTACAGCTGCCCCCGATATGTTTGTCCACTTTACCTGCTGCCACATGGGCTGCACGCAGATTTGGCTGGTCCATGAGCTCCATCATCTACTTCCTTCCATCACTTGTTCATTGCCTTTCCTTGGTGCTCTGTGCAGTGTTATGGTTACATCTGTGTTTGAGCCATACATTTCATGCTTGTGACTTTGGGGCACCTTTGTGCCCCTGGGCACCATCTCCTGTGTCACCTTGGCATCCCTGGGGCATCTTTTGCGGCACCTTAGGTTTGGCCAGTTTATGGGGCACCTTACATGCTGTCTTGGAGGGTGCCAACCTTTCCTGCCGCCTGCTGTGGCACATTATGACCTACCTTGGATGACGTGGTGCTTTATGATGTGCCTTATGGTACGCCCTAAAAGGTGCATTAGGTTGCAGCACTGGGGTGAGGCTTTTTTGGCTGGCAGTACAAATTGTTGGGATGTGTCTGACTGTTACAAGCAGGAAAAGGAATTGCCTCAGACAGTTTTTTAACTGAGGGATCAAACTCATGACCACTGTATCAGCAGTCAATGAATTGACCATTGTGCTACACCTCTGTTACTGTGATTACAGTTCAGCGCGCCTAATTAAGGCTAACGTGCGTTAACATGCCACAGCTCCCTCTATCATGTGATAACGGACTTTATCACGCGATAACCCGAAATGCTACCTTAAGACCTGAACGCCCACTACCTTATATGGCATTCGTCACAGTAAGACTGCAACTAACACCGGTAACATTAAGATGGTTTAGTAAACATACCCCCTAGCCTTTCTACTTTTTGAAGGCATAAACAACAGATCCATGTTTACCCTCTACCATATCTCCCTCAATCTCACCCTTTACTGGCACATTTTATATATATATCTGCCCTTACCAACAGCGTACCACATTGCACTGTTTCTTTTTATTTATTTTTTTGCTAGGGCATAGATTTAATTAGGTATTATTAAGCTAATGTGGCTAATGGTCCATACACCCATTAAATGTAATTTTAATGTACATGCTAAAGAATTATGGCATTCCAACTGAAAATATTTAGCATGAGTTAACAGAGATAATATGGTAGAAAACATTAGTATGTTTTTATCTTTACAAATTAGATTATGAATATAGTAGTCTCTAATGTATATCAGTTTATTTATGAAACCAAAGTAAAGCCATAAAATATTTGGCTCTTCTTCACTATGGACTTGCTAAATTGAAAAATGCATGGTTATTAATTATGAATTTTAATGCTCACCAAAGATGCAAGGGCAGCACAGCTCTAGAAATTCAAGCAATTCACTTTACGTCCTCATCTCTTCATGTGATTTGATTTTGTTTTAAAGTCATCAATTCAAGGGCCAAGAAGGCACATGGAGGCAATTTTCAGAATGTTTGCATTGGGTCAAAGTCCACATACACTTTTTACTTCCAGACTTTGCACTAATTTCAAAGAGAAATCATGTACATACCTTCATTTTGAAACTTGCTAAGGGTATAAAGTACTCAGGCACATGTGCGCCTAGTTTTTGTGAAGTTAGACTTTCTTTGGAAAATGGTGCTGATGGACTTGAAAAAAGAAAAGTCCCATTTTGTAGAGGTTACCTAGGTTGGAAAAGGGACATCCTAGTCTGGATTTTCACATTATGCCACGTATTTTATAAATAGCATGCTGAACACGGAGCCTTTTGTAAAATACCTTGAAGGCCACAGTAAAAAATCTGTATCTAGCAGCATGTAGAATGGGAACAACCATTTAGAAAATATATGCATTAAAAAAAATAATGCTTGCTGATCCGGTCCACCAAAAGAGCAAAAATAATAATGACACCACTTGCGGCATTTACACATTTAAGTAGGAGATTTCGCAACCTGCACATGTAAGTGCTGGTATTTGCATGTCTAAGTATCCAGGGTTGGTCCAAGAGTTACTGGCTCCCAATGAGAACCTTCGGCCGGCCACCTCCCTGGTCACTGACATGAATCCCCTCTCTGTATTGCCTATGTGTGCTGCTGGATGATAGATGATTGACCCAATGTTGCCGATGCAACCCATAATTCATACTCTGTCTGTGATTCAGTTGCTCCTTCATTTAATTGCTTGGATTTAAATCCCTCCTTGTACATTCAGTTTGTTATATGCCACCCCTAGTTTGGCTGGTGCTGCCTAGTTTTCCCTGGTACAGGGCTGGCACTGTAAGTAACAGGTTTTATAAAACTGCATGTCCAAGGGAAGACAGTTAAGCAGCCAAATTACAAAATTCAATTTTTTTTGCCATTTCAGGTGTTTTTGAACTCCAGAGAGAAGCAAAAACCTTCAATCATTTCTAGAAATCCACGTCCAAATGAACATTTAGCTGACAGTTATACATGCCTGAGAGTAGGTATAAATGTCCGCAGGGAAATTTTTGCAAAATAGGAAATACTTATACCATACCATGCCCAGAATAGGCTCCTTTCAAATCTGTACATGCCTTGGGTATGCCCGTGTAAACAGAAGCTTTTATAGAATCGCTGCTTACACACTGACTGTATCACCATTTACACATGCTACTTAGATTTTCCACACATTAATGGTGTCTAAGCCTTCAAAACTAAATCTTAATTTTAAACTACAAGGCTCAAGAAAAGAAAGATTATTTGATGTTTTAATCATGGGGAGCCCGATTCAGAGAGGGGTTTGTCTGGGCTGTCCAGATGTCCCCGAGCAAGACGGGGCTATTTGGAACTGATTCTAGTCTGCGGGGTAGCCAAAATCAGGCCTGAGGACGGACCAGTGTGCCCCTACTGCAGGGATGTCCTACCATCAGACATCCCCAACAACCGTGGCTTCAGCCCCGTGTTTTCCCGCCACCCTACCCACAGCAGGCCTGCTGTGGCCTGGATCGAGTGGCGGGAACCCCTCCGTGCACATAGCCCTGGCCCCGGGGGGGGATCCCTGGCCCCAATCACCGCAAAAGTGCTGCTTATACCACCTCAAAGGTAGTATAAGCAGCACGTCCCCACAGGCCCAGCAGGATATACAGGGCCGTGACCTGAATCAGCTCTGTACATGCTGCTGTGGTGGCCCACTTCCATTCTGCCCAGACCCTGCCCCCTTCCTGCTCCCCACTGGCTCTCCCCAACTTACAGCACAAGACATGCGGAGAGGGTAAGAGGGGAAATAGGGTCCAGGCAGCTTGCAGAGCTGCATGCCCCGCAACCCGCATTCGTGAATGACCTCCATAGGGAACAGACAAAAAGCTTGTGAATTCAGTTAGCTAGTGGTGACATGTCCTGAAGCAGCCCGAAAATAACAGGTGAAATTCGAGTCGATCAAATTGTCACACAGCTCTTGAGTTTCTTTCACATGGTTATTTATTGTGTTTCAGCTGTTTTTTTTTTTTTTTTATTAAATGCATTTAAAAGGGGTAAAAAACTAAAACTGTTTTGGAAGGAGTCGATTAATGAAATAAATGGGCAGCACTGTTAGCACGTACCGTGTTAGGCATTGTGTTCTAATGACTATCATCAGTTTGCCATTAGCCCTATTACTGAGGCTCCCTTCCAAAATCTCAGGTGATAGAGATAGGAAAAGATGTTTTTTGTCTGTTCCCTATATGATTAAAAAATCAAATAATCGTTCTTTTTTGAGCCTTGTAGTTTAAAATTAAGATTTAGTTTTGAAGCCTTTCCCTTGTTTAATTTTGAATTTAGTCGGTGTGATGGATTTTTGAGTTTTTATTCTTTTGTAGAGTTATTGACCAATGTATCCAATTTCTCTGCTAAAAATAAGAAATCCATTGAATACCCGAGTCTGCCTTCAGCCATGAGACCAGTGCTGCATGACAACAGTATGCCAACACCAAAGCCACCAGAGACATGGCGCGTAGATGAGGCAGATGAAGATGCCACAATACACAGGTGTGACGTGGTATATGTCCTGTCACAGCTGGAGTCAAAGTGGACCCCTGCCAGTCCCTACTCTGGGGGTGCAGGCCCATTAAAGAGGATCCCCTTAGAGTAGAGGAGGAGGAGGACAGTCGCGGAAAGGTAGGGTCTGAATTCCTGCCCTCTCCCCACCTAGAAAACCCAGTGTCCTACCCCCCAACCACACTTGGTTTGAGAGGCAGGAGGGGAGGGAGGTGGAAGACTTGCCCCAAAGTAGGAGACTCCCACGAGGGGGAGGAGATGGATCTAGGGCTTGAAGAACAATAAAACACTGAGGAGATCCCAATGGATATTCAATCAGTAGACAGCCCACCAGACGTGGGGTGGATATAGCAACAAGAAACTACATGGGAGGTGGCGGGGCATCCAGGTAATTCAACATCTGGGATGCATCCTGGATGAACCAGGGACTTGGGGGGGGGGTGAGTTTACGGTAAGATTTGACTAGAAAGAGGCAAGCATGAATTTGAATATTAGAACGTCTGCAAGAGTGTGTGATTTGAGCCAAATTAGCTTGGCTGAGTGGGCACAGGAACGTACGTAGCAAGAGTTGATGATAGCCAGGGCTGAGGTACAGTACGCCTCATAAGATGTGGCATTGGAGGAACAAGAGCATCCATAGCAGAGGAGAGTGTAGTGTTATAGGAAGCTACTGCCTCATCAACAGACTCAGATGACATAGTGGAAGAAAGAGGTGATGAGTCAGTAGTGGAAAGAGCCGATAGGTCAAGAGCATGAAGATTTCTAAAGAGGATAGAAGAGACTGGGCGAGATTGAGGTGTGGGGGGGGGGGGGTGATGAAGAGTAAAGCTTAGAAGGTACTTAGAAGGTACTTGCAAGGTACTTCAGGCCGGAAGGTCGGGGGTTCAATTCCCACTAGAGGACAGCAACCTTGGGCCGGAAGGACTGGTGTTTCTAGTCCCACAGGTGCACCTTGTGGTCTTGGGCAAGCCACTTAACCCTCCATTGCCCATGTTCCCTGTAAAATAGTTATCTCCAAGTTATAATGCCCTGTTCAATGTAATTTTAGCTTGTTCAATGTAAACCGCACTGATGCCAAATAGCGCGGTATATAAGAGAATGTAAATAAAATAAATAAATAAAAAATAAAATAAATAAATAAATAAATAGAAGGTGATGGTCAGATAGGGGAAGAACTAAGAAACTGAGGTTTGAGGGTAAGCAATTAGAGAAGAAGACAAGGTTGAGGCAGTGGCCATGCTGGTGAGTGGGGGCAGTAGAGCAAAGCTGAAGGTTCAATGAGGAGGCAAGGGAAAGGAGCTTTAGAGTATAAGTCAGAGGGCTTATCAACATGAATGTTAAAATCCCCAAGAAATATGCAGAGTTAAAATTGAAACCTATGTGAGTTTTTTTTTTTTTTTTAACTATTTTTGGAAATGTCTCCTGTAGGAGCAATGCATGTGCTTTTATTTGCATTGAGAGAGAACAGTATTCAGACAGCCAATTTGTGAGTGATATGCATTTGTTTGGAATAGCATAGGAAATGTAAACAGCATTTCCCAAATTCCAAGCACGTTCAACCTGAAATGACAGAAAAAATATAAAATTATGGGTCTTCTTCCAGGTAGTAAATAGTGTCAATTCAAATGCTCTGTTCATCACAAGGAACCACACATTTTCACCCTCAACCACCATCAAACTGAATCACATCACAATACCAGTAAGACAAGAGGTAAAATACCTGGGGGTAACGCTCAACAAGGACCTTAGCCTTCAATCCCACATTGCCAAAACCACAAAGAGTGCCTACATCAAAATGAGAACCATCAGAAGGCTCAAACCCATCCTCTCACAGGAGCATTTTCGAACAGTCTGTCAAGCCCTTATCATTCCCACACTAGAAAACTGTAACCCCATCTATCAGGGGCTACCAAAACAGACTCTAAGACCTCTACAGCTAGCACAGAACACCGCCACACGCATCATAACAGACTGCACAGATCATGACCACATTACTCCCATACTGTACCACCTGCACTGGCTCCCAATCAGCTCTCGAATCCACTTCAAAGTACTTATAAACATTTTCAAAATAATACACAACCTCTCAGCTAACAGCCTACAACCAATCATTAAAACTGACCACAACACGGGAGGCGGGGCCAGCAAGACACCAATATGGCTGCTTGAGAATTTTCTCCTCTGACCCCCACCACCAATTCCTGTATATTACCGGGATTATCCCTCGATTTCCAGGACCTGAATTGAGTCGGAGGCTTTAATTATGGCGGGGAGCAAACAAACACGCCTAGAATTTGGTAATCCGCCTGTTTCTGGTACAAAAAGATCCAAGACGGATCCGCTCTCCCCGCAGAAGCAGGCCTCTCTGCAAGAGAAATCTGAGAGCATGGCGGAATTGCTGAAAGAAGTACGGGCGATCCGCACACGTGTGGACTTGAATGGGGATGCTCTGGGCGAGATGCAGGCCGATATGAAAGAGCTGCGGTCCCAAATGGCATCGCTATCTTGCCGGATGGAGAAGGCTGAGGCGGCGATTACCAAGTGTGAGGAGGGGGCCCTGCAGGCAGCTAAATCGACCCGGAAGGTGGAATACCTGGAGCGGTCTATTGAAGACATGAATAATAGGGCCCGATGCAACAACCTACGTCTCGTCGGCCTTCCGGAGGGCCTGGAAGGGAAGGACCCCATTCGTTACTTGGAAGCGTGGCTGCCGGAGTTTCTCCATCTGGACCTTGCTCGGCCTCTGGAGATTGAGCGTGCACACCGCATACCATCTAACACCTCGGTGCAAAGTAACAGGCCGCGCCCACTGATATTTTGTCTCCTACGCCATCAACATGCAATTCAGATTTTGGCGGCGGCAAAAGGGAAACATCTTCAGCTAACTGAAGGGCAGAAAATATTCTTTTTCCCTGATTTCAGCAGGCCCACGGTGGAGAAAAGGAAGGCTTTCCTGGCGCTCCGCCCCCGTCTACAGCACCTACAAGCCCGGTACGGCTTAATGAACCCGGCGCGGTTCAAAGTCACATTGCATAATTCAACCAAGACTTTTGAGGATCCGCTGTCTCTCAAACGCTATATTGAAGACCAGGAAGCCCTCATGATGCATCAAAATTAGATGCGAGTGATCCTTGAATTGTCTCGGAGCATTCGGGGGAGCGGTGAGGAGAGCTGGCCGCTGGGAGCTCCTCGGACCTTTTGCAGGCCTGCTCTAGCTGTCTAACCTTGCCCCAGTAATGCAATCTGGGTTTAGTCCCCCGGTATTAGTTAATAATACCCAGCTGTGTCTTCGACCACTCCTTGTGGGATACCCGGCTTATTGGCCGTTGTGTGCTGTAACACTAGTGATGTTAAGGTTAATAGATTTCATGTGCTGCTTCATTTTTTGCCATGGTGGTGGGTGTCGAGTCAGCCATATTTTAATCAGTCATGCTGACTTACCTATTGTTGGGGTATGGGTGGGGGAAACATAAGGGGGTTCTCTGGGATCAGTGGGAGGAATGGGCTCTGGACATATATATTTTAGAGTTTATGTATATGCTGGGGGGTACTTTGCTGTTTCATGTAAGGTGCAATGGCTAATGAGTTACAATTGTTGTCCCTGAATGTTAAGGGTCTCCGGTCTCCAGCCAAACGACAGAAAATTTTGTCGTATTGTGGGAGGCAAAAGGCTGACCTCTTCCTTTTACAGGAAACCCATCTCACGCCTGCGGAAGTGTCTAAATTAAATAACAAGAAATTTAGTGTAATAGGCTCCGCTCCTGCAAGCCATAAAAAAAATGGGGTGGTTACATTAATCAGGAAAACGTTGGGGGCCCAGGTCCTTAGCTCATCTCATGATGAAGGGGGCAGATGGGCACACTCTCTCATACAGGTTGGGAACCAGAACCTTTCTATCTTTAACATTTATGGCCCTAACTCCGATGACCCTCTCTTTTTTCGCGCTCTCTCAGATAGATTACAGAGGGAAACGGCCCCCATTATTGTGGGAGGGGACTTCAACCTGGTTTCTGACTCCCTTGTGGATCGCTCTCCGGGGAGGGTGGACAAACCTTCTAAGGCATTATTAGCCTTTCAGGCTCTTTGTGAGTCTTCAGGTTTGGTGGATGTCTGGCGGATGCTCCATCCTACGGGCAGGGATTTCACCTATTTTTCTCCCTGCCATAAGTCTTCTTCGCGTATTGATTTTTTTTTGGTGACAAAGTCCTTGGTCTCCTGGGGTTGCTCGGCCGGCATAGAAAGCATTTGTATATCTGATCATGCTGCGGTTACGCTCCAATTTGAGTTACAAGGTTTAGACCGCCCTGTCTCGCCTTGGGCGTTTAATAGAGCTTGGTTAGCTGTCCCTTCTTTTCATTCCGAAATCCGTGAGGCTATCAGAGCTTACTTTGACACTAACAAGGTGGGTGACACCACGATCTGGGCCTGGTGGGAGGCGTTTAAGGCCACTCTTCGATCGGTCATTACTAGTTACGCCATTCGAGAGCGTAAAAAGAAAAAGGCCCACTTAACGGCTCTAGAAACCCAGAATAAGGCAGGGGAGAGATTGTGGGTGGCATGCCCTAACCCTAACATTTTACTTAGGCTTCAAAGACTACGATATCAGTATAACGAGGTAGTGTCTTCAGAGGTGGAGCAAGTTTTATTACAGCAATCGGCTAGATTTCATGTCGAGCGTAATAGGGCAAGTAAAGCTCTTGCTACTGCTTTAAGAGGGCAACATGAGAAGAAAAGAATTGCCTCTTTGCTGGATGAAAACGCAGTGCCACAAACGACGTGTGAACGCATATTGGATGAATTCTCTAAATTTTACGGAAGGCTATACTCCTCCGATATAAACCCGGACGCCAACACCTTTTCTGCTTTTATGGGAGAGTTAGGTCACCCTTCAGCATCTGCCCGACAGGCGAGGGATCTTGGCGCCGCATTTTCTAGTAAAGAATTGCGCTCTGTTATCAGAGGAATGCCCAGGGGCAAGGCCACTGGCCCGGATGGGATTCCGGCTGAATTCTATCAGGTATTCTGCGAGGAATTACTCCCATATCTTCTGATATATTTCACAGAGTTAAGTGGGGTGCAAGGCTCTACTGGGAAGTTCTCGGAGGCCACTATTGTAGTCCTGGAAAAGCCCGGAAAGGACCCCCAGTTAGTGTCGAACTATCGGCCGATTTCTCTGCTGAATTCAGATTATAAGCTTTATGCTAGTGTTCTGGCGCAGAGGCTTACTAAAGTAATTGGGGATCTTATTCATCCGGACCAATGTGGCTTTGTTCCTGGGAGATCTACTACGGATAATGCGCGGCTATTATGCAATCTGTTAGAGAGGGCTTATGTTAGCTCTCTGCCTTATGTCGGTCTGTCACTCGACGCTGAGAAAGCGTTTGACAGATTGGAGTGGGCCTTTCTTTTTCAGGTGCTACACTGGTTCAAACTGGGGCCCGATTTTATCCGGATGGTCAAAGTCTTATATATGGAGGCTAGTGCTCGTATTTCCGCCAATGGCATTCTTTCTAATTCTTTTTCACTCCATAGAGGAACTAGGCAGGGGTGCCCTCTTTCTCCCCTTTTGTTTAACCTAGCATTGGAACCGTTAGCTATTGCTCTCAGGCAGCATAAGGAGATTGCTGGCTTCCGTTTGGGAGATCTACAGATAAAGCTCTCCGCTTACGCGGATGACTTACTGCTCTTCACTCAGCCGGCAGAGGTCCCCGCAATTTTAGCGTTAATAGAGAGTTACTCTGCGATCTCTGGGTATAAGATCAATTGGTCTAAATCGGTTGCATTTCCGCTGAATAAGACTTCTCATTCTAGCCTGATGGCGGAGTTTCCCTTTAAGTGGGCAGCCGACAAAATCACGTACTTAGGTATCCAATATTGTGCCTCTCGGGAAGATACCATTACTTCCAATTTGTCAGATCTCCTTTTGCTGATTCGTAAATGGTCTCTCTCCTGGTCTCCCCTTCATCTCTCATGGTGGGGCCGACTGGAGACCATTAAAATGGTACTCACCCCGAAAATAAATTATGTGTTGGGCATGCTCCCCTTTGTTTTTCCCCGTAATGCCTATGAAGATTTGGAGCGCTCATTGTTGGCCTTTCTTTGGAGCGGGAAATGCCCGAGAATAGCCACCCAGAAGCTTAAGGCGTCTAAAGAGGAAGGAGGCGTTTTATTCCCTGATTTTCAAAGGTATCATCAAGCCCTTTTGCTAAAACAAGGGGCCATGTGGTCAGCTCCTGAGGATCATGAGCACAGACCGAGTTGGTTAGCGGTAGAGGAACAGCTGGTGGCTCCCTGGCCCTTGCGGCACCTGTTGGGCATGCAATTCCCAGGCGACGCTGTGACTGGGGGGGTTATCCTGGCCACTCAGGTGGCCTTTTTGCAGCTGATTCACCTTCAGAGCCCTCCAATTCCCTTTTCTAGGCAAACGCCTTTGTGGTGGAATCCATCGTTTAAGATCCGCAACCGCGTGTTTGCCTGGCATAAGTGGATGTGTAGTGGAATATGGGTCTTAGGGCAATTATATACTGATCAGGGCTGGAAAGATTTCTCAGCCCTACAGAGAGAGTTTGATCTTCCCCTCTCTTGTCACTTCCAGTGGATTCAGCTTAAACATTGTTTAGACGCTAAGGGAGTGACGAGGAGGGAACTGGCCCCTGCTGGGTTTCCTTACCATATTATTCAGGAAGCCCTAGGCCGGCGGGGGGCTATGTCCTACCTGTATAGATCGATCAGAGAGTGTTTCATAATATCCAACCGGGGACTCACTAAAACATGGGAGGCGGACATGGGTGGTGTGATTTCTCCAGTCAGTTGGAAGTCCTTGTGGGGCCCAGTCACAAGAGTGTCTCGTTCAGCGGCACTCACTCAATCCATGTTTTTCTTTTTGCATAGAGCCTTCATCACCCCTGTCAAAGTATCCAAATGGGACAAGTTGTCGGACGGCAGATGCTGGTCCTGTCAACTCGAGTTAGGCACCTACAGACACATGTTTTTCGATTGCCCCCTGCTCCAAGATTTTTGGCAAAAGGTGTGGGCTCGGGTACAGAGCATTTTAGGATTTTTATATCCTTTTTCAAGCATTATGGTGTTGCTACGTGCTGTGGAGCCTTCGTTGAATATCTCTAAGGAGCAGGCATTTTTGCTCAACTTCCTGTTAGCCATTGCACTTAAACTTATTCTTTCTCATTGGAAGCAATTTCGCTCTTTACATTTTGATTGCTGGTGGAATCTTGTCTGTTTATATGCCAAGCTTGAAAAACTGTACAGCCAGCTGCACTATCCGAGTACACCGACGCTTAGCGTAGACAGATGGGCGCTTCTTGATCAATATTGTGCTCGCTCCTCCGTTTCCTGAGGGAGCGAAGTGCTCTGCTACTAGACCTTGTGGTCTAATCATATTTTCTTTTAGGTAATATCTGGGATAACCTCCATTACAGTGTGCTTAGTAATTGATGTCCCCCATTGATCCTTAGAGAACCGGGGGGGGGGGGGGGGGAGGGGTTTGAGACTTTGTTTGTGTATGTAGGTTTTTATTTTCTGTTTTGATTGTTTGATTAGTTTGTTATGTCCTTTATAAACTTAAATAAACATTTCAAAAAAAAAAAAAAAAACTGACCACAACACAAGACCAAGAAGAAAAGGAACCTTGGACACCATCAGCACACCAAAGGAATTCGCCAAAACAAATCAGGCCACATCAAAAAGGGCACTCTCTCTGGCAGCGCTCGCACTATGGAACCCTCTCCCCGACCACCTAAGATCAACCAAAGACCTCAAGGACTTCAGAAAGCTACTTAAAACAACTCTATTTACAGAATACTACAAGGACTTCACCTGAAGTGACTCCTATGTGCAGTATCTGCAATGCTATACAGGTCTGGATCTTAGATCACCTTTACACATGCCTCTTATCTTGTATATATGTATATTGCTCACTTTGTATATAGGTCACTGATAAAATCTAGCACTCTGCACCCCACATCACTCTTCTTTATCTCCCACTGCATGCTACTGACCACACAATTACCTCGATTGTTTGATGTGCTAAACCGCTTTGATTTAATGATAAAGCATTATACTAAATCCGTCTAAATAAATAAAATAAATAAATAAATGGTGCATACTATTGCTTAATAGTGTACCCTATTGTTCAATAGCATGCATTATTGTTCAATAATGTGCTCAATCTATTTACATGCATGCTATTGAAGAATAGTGTGAACTATTGCACATTATGGAACATTATTGAGCAGTATTGCACCTGTCTGGGCAATAGAGTACTCTATAGAGCAATAGAGCACACTGTTTTGCAGTAGTGTGCACTAATGATAACACTGCCGCAAAACAAACAAAAAACCCTCCTAAAAGCCCATAAATGACATAGGAAACTTAACAGAACCAAATGTTTTGGGCTGAAAATGCCTATTTACCTTCATAAATGTCTTTAAAGATTTTCCTCCCCATCCTTAGAGCTATATGTCGAACATTGATAGCATCACTTATTGATGTGCCAAGGTATTTGATGCATGTTAGATTACACAAGCCCCAATATTCTCAGTGGAGTTTATTTTCTAACTATACAGATAACTCACAGTAACACAGTCACATAGTAAATGAAGGCAGATAAAGACCATCATGGTCCATCTGTTCCCAGTGAATTGCCTAAAGCTGTTTTCACCACTCCGTGCAGGTTACCATTCTCATTTTGTTTAGGGTTCTACCAGCTACTCCATACATGTTACTCCCCTCTATTTTGTGAAGTATAGAAGTTATTTAAGTTGACTTTAATTCCATACTACTACTACGTATCATTTGTGTAGCGCTATATAAGAGACAGCCTGTGCTCATAAGAGCTTGCAGTCGTCAAGTTAGTTAACACAACAACTGGGGACTAGAACACATCTAGGGGAATGGTTAGGAAACACATAGGAGATGAACAGGAGTCTATGGGGATCAGGATCCAAAAACAGTCTCAAAGAAATGAGTTTTTAGCCTGAATTTGAACAGGTCCAGAGATAGAGCCAGACGTACTGACTCAGATAGTTTATTCCAGGCATAAGGAGCAGCAAGGTGGAAAGACCGAAGTCTAGAGTTAGCAGTGGAAGAGAAGGGCACATATAGAAGAGATTTACCAGAAGAGCAGGGTTCTGAGGAGGGGTGTAGGGAGAGATAAGAGAAGGAAGGTATTGATGAATAGCTGAATGAAGGCACTTATAGATCAGTAGCACAAGTTTGAACTGGATGCAGAGACAGATAGGGAACCAATAAAGTGACTTGAGAGGAAGGGTGATCTGAGCATAGTGACATTGGTAGGAGATTAGTCATGCAGCTGAGTTTTGTGCTGAGGCGTGGAAAGATGATTCAGAGGAAGACCAGCAAGGAGGAGGTTGTAATAGTCAAGGCGAAAAGTGACTAAAGAATGGATAAGTGTCTTATTAGTGTGTTCAGAAAGGAAGGGACACATTTTACTGATATTATAGAGGAAGAAACACCAGGTATTTACCTATCTGTTGGATGTGTATAGAGAAGGGGAGGGAGAAGTCAAAGATGACCCCAAGGTTGCAAGCCGAGGAAACAGAGGAGTAAAGTGCTATCCACATAAATAGAGAAAGAAGGAAGGGAACGGTGGGTTTAGAGGGAAAGATAAGGAGCTCAGTTTTGGCCATGTTCAATTTCAGATGCCGGTGAGATATCCAGGAACCCCAGTCAGATAAGTGGGCAGAGTTCCAGGCTTGGATTCCTGGAGAAATTTCAGGTGCAGAGAAGTATCAGTGTATCAGTCATCAGCGTAGAGATGCTACTGATAACCATGGGAGGAGATGAGTGCACCAAGGGACTGCACGTAGAAAGAGAAAAGGAGCAGTCCAAAGACAGAGCCCAAGGGTACGCCAACTGAAATCAGGATAGCAGTAAAGGAAGATCCATGAGAACATACACTTAGGAGTATGTTTACTAAATTGCTGTAATGTTACCGGCGCTAGTTGCAGCGATAATGTGAAGAATGCCATATAAGGAGTGGGCGTTCCAGCGACAAGGTATCAAGAATCTGTACCGCGTGATAGTGGGTACCATGGCACATTAACGCACGTTAACCCTAAGTTCCTGCCAGCGCAGTGTTCGAAGCTCTAAAGATGTAGCCCACTGGATACTGCAATGACTGTGGAGGCAGAGGTAATGGGTTTGATCCTGCAGTGGTGTTATGTAAGAAGGCCGTCTGAGGCAATTCATTTAAATCTAAATCAGTGCTGTCTGAGGCATTTCCTTTTCTAAGTGAAATCAGTGCTGCCAGCAAAAACACCCTCACAGTGCCGTAACATAAGGTGCCGCATAAGGCGCCCTATAAGGCATTCCATAGGGCACATTATAAAGTGCCCTGTCCGCCAAGGTGCCTTCTAATGTGCCCTATAGGGCACTTTATAGGGCGCCTTATGAGGCACCTTAAAGTTACAGCACTGTGTGGGTGTGTTTTGCTGGCAGCACTGATTTAAATTAAAAGGAAAAGCCTCAGACAGACATATTAAATAACACCACTGTGGGATCAAACCCATGACCTCTGCCTCCACAATCATTGAAGCAACCAGTGGGCTACATCTCTATAGCTACTAAAACACCCCTGGCTGGCTACAGAAAGACTGCAGGTCACCACACAAACTGTCTGCTGTGGTTACCAGGATAGGGTAAACCCACCTGTACCCATGATGCACTGCACATGCAGATCAGCAGTCTACAGCTGATCACAAGATGGGGTATGCACCCCCACAGTACCTCGGCCTGGTAGGGGGAACTGACCGTGTGTGTTACTGGCACAGAGTAGCTACAGACCGTGACATTATGTGGGTCCTGTGCTCATCCTGAGGGTGAGGTGGGGCGCCCAGCACCAGGTCCGCAGCACCTGGCTTGGCTGAGATAGGCTATGCTGCAGGTTCTCATCAGTGCCAGTGTGTGATAGGTAGTCCTTGCAGATACACCTGTGTCCATCTGTATTTCCCAGTCACATCTAGCCCTTGTGGACTATGATGCACCCAGAATAGTGCATATCCTGTGTGGGTGCCATGGTCACATGTTATAAGTGAAGGAGGAGAGTGGACCCAAAAGCAGATTATGTAGCACCACCCAACCCGCCCTCTGTGGCTCAGGGTGGGGGGACAGATCCACATTCTACATCTTTGCAAAGGTGGCAGTAGAGGGGACCATCAACCCCAATCCTGCTGGGGAACAGGCACCCTAAAGGGCAGTCAATGCAGATCTGTATGCACCACATAAGGCAATGGCAGACAGGCAGAATGCTGGAAAAGCTCAGCTGCCCCCCACCACTTTCTGACATTCAGCAGCAGAGGGCACAGTCAGTCTCCACCCGCTGCACCCTGCAAGGTGTTCCAGCCATACACATGCTAACTGCAGACAGTCTGCTAGCTAGTACATAGTGCATGTTCCTTGAGGAACTATGTGCATCCAAAAATGGGATGTGAGCACACACACCAAGCAGGTATGACAGTGATTGGGCCCCAGAAAAAAAGAACCCATAAATATCACTTGAGAAAAATACTGTATAGCACTATGGGGGAACTTAGCCATGCCGTGGTCACTGCTCAGTCAGGGTGAGAGTGACCTCCCAGCATGACATGCTGTGGCCACCATGTCTGTGCAGGTGATGGTCGGCAACTACAATGTCATAGCCATTGCTCTATGCCCTGTGCAGATGCATTCTGTCCAGTCCACTCTGTCCGGGCCATACCCACAGTACCTTGCTTCTCATTATCCACATTGGCAGGCTAACACTGGAAACAATGCAAGCAATGTGGGCTCAGTAAGGTGTAGGCAGCCACAACACACTGGATAGACATACACACACTCCCACACCTATGAAAACATTGTGCAAATATAGAGGTTTTTCGCAGTCCTGGCCACCACACCAGTCCTGGGCACAGTGCAGGCATGGCTATGGTGCACAATACTGTTGGGGTCACTCCCTGGGGTGGTAAAACACTGTCAGAAACCAAAACTGAAGCACACTCCACAGATACCAGAAAGGTTGCTATGATGCAGCTCTGTCAACAAATTTTGTTTAACTTAGGATTTGTTATCTGCCATTAATCATAACAATCTTTTGATATATGTGTAACGTGTTCCCAAGTTTAGGGTGGCATTGCTAAGGTATGCAGGTGTCAGTAATGGGAGATGCTGCTCCGTGCAGGGCCCAACAGCCTGACTCACCATGAGGCTTTGGATAGTGGTGCCTGTGGGTGTGGGTGTTTGTGCCCCTGTTGGCCACTGCTCTAGGGCAGAAGCTCCCAACTTTGGTCCTGGTGGGCCAAACATGGTTCAGATTTTCAACCTGTCCCTAATGAATATGCATGAGATACATTTGCATACAATGGCAGCAGTGCATACAAATGTAGCACAGGCATATTTATTAGGGACAGCATGACACCTGAATGGTGTTTGGCTCTCAAGGACTGCAGTTGGGAAACTCTGCTCTAGGGATTGCACATGTTTATGGTGTCTGTGCTCTGTAGGGTAAAATATAGGCGTTTCAGGCATGTTTATTTTATCTGCAATAAAGGTTCCGTCTTTATAATCACAGTTTAGTACTGGGTAAAATATGTGGACAAGGTTGGCAGGAGCCACAGCTAGGACTTTAACATGTGACCTTCTGCCCCTGAACACACTGGCTGTGTGTACCGCACCAAACTGTTGCCACAGGGGCAGATCATTCCCTGAGGATACCATGACTGTTTGTCAGACAGATCTTGTCTGTTGCAGTGCACAGCACCCACCTAAACGGGGCTTGGCTGTGGTCTGCTATGGGCAGATGCCACTGCCCCCTCCGCCACCAGCACCCCTCCGCCACCATGCTGACATGCCCTTATGCCGGTGGTGCTGGTGGTGCGCAGTCCCAGGCCCTCCTGTGTGCCAGTAGACGGCTGCCTATGGTGCGTGATATGGGGTAGGGGTGCCTGCATAGACATCCACGCTTCCCGCCATCACCGCCTGCCAATGTTATGTGTCCTTTGGGGTACTTGCTGGGAACTATCCCGTGGGACACTATGGGACACGCACTCGTGGACATGTTTGCCCTTGGTCAGTTGCTGTCCTGCTGGTTTTCCGCTTCCACATTCTTATGTGTTACCTAGGCATATGCCTATCCCACCCTGTGCCCAGCTGCCACACTGCATGCCCCGCCTGCAGCCCCCGTACCCTATTTGCAGCCTCACTGTAGTGCCCTCTCGTACTTGGGCACTATGATGTTGCTGCACATGTATCACTTCTATCACTTTTCTTGGTTTCCCCGCCTTTGCTGCACATTGCTGACTGAAATGGTCTCTCTCCCCTGCAAATGTGCATCTAGCACGAGGTTTGAGGGGAGAGTTCAAAGTCATAAAGAGACAGCGAGGGTCAGAGGCAAGAGAGTTAGTAAGATGGATACAGTAGTCCTTCTTGGTGAGTGCTCTGGCAGACTGGAAAGAGGCTAGCATGAATATGAAATATAGAAAGTCTGCAAGGGTGCAAGACATCTCTTGCTATAAAGTTATCTGCTGTGTTTGCCCAATGCCATCACTGCTTTTGCCCCACCACCTCCAGACGTTCCAGATATTCTCCACCCTTCAGTGAAAAAGTATTTTTTGACGTTGCTTTTAAGTTGAAGCTTCATTTCATGTCCTATTTGAAAAAGTCCCAAAGCATATTGATTGCCATCTGCAGAACTCTTTCAAGACTTTATATTTCCTTTATGAGGATTAATGTAAGACAATGTCTGCTGAGATGTGTTAATTCTTTAATTCGTTTTAGTAAATGAAGCCCTAAGATGAAAAGGCTTACAGTCTGTGAGTTTTAGGGATGTTCAATTGTGAGCCCACATTTAGTTCAATTGGGCATCTAAAAATTTTAAGTGCATGCAAATTGTTTGTGTGCACATATATATACCAAATGAAGGTGAGCAATAGTAATTTTGAAAGTATGTACAATTTGATGCCAAATCAAAGTAATGACTTTAGAAGAGAGTTTAACATGGTCGCAGCAATGATGGATAAAGTTAAGGTGTTGGTCCAACACAAAAGCACAAATCTATATAAGTAGAAAGAACCCAGTCCAAACCATGGCAAAAGGAAAGACAAAGCTTTTATTAAGACATGTGCAAGGGATATTGAGCCAAGGGGACCTGACACAGGCCGTGTTCGGTTATGCCTTCATTAGGGGTATTCTTGACATACTCTGTTGATTTTAGCCCCATATATAGTAGTCTTGTAAACTCAAAGTAAAAGTTTAAACAGCCTTCAGAAAAATTCTTCATGTGCACCGGAGGTATCCACATCCAGATCTGGTGCACATGAAGAATTTTTCTGAAGGCTCTTGCCACCTTGCTGGGCAGACTAGATGGACCTACTGCCATCATATACTATGGATTTTACTATGGATGTTACTATGTTAGGAGGTAAACTTAAAAGCAGCATCAGAAAATACTTTTTTCACTGAAATGGTGGCGAGTGCCTGGAACAGCAACAGAGGTGGTGGGACCAAAAGCAGCAGCGGAATTCAGAAAGGCATGGGACAGACACAGAGGATCACGGCATAGCAAGTGGATGGAATCAAAGCAATGTAATAACTTTAGAAATAGAGAGGGGTAACCAGCTCGGAGCAGCAGGTACGACCTTAAGCAAAGGCAAAGATGGGGAGTAACCTTCACAAAGTGGCAGTTTCAGCACCACAACTCTGGTTACCTTACTGGGCAGACTAGATGGACTAGGCTGGTCTTTTTCTGCCATCATTTACTATGTCACTATGGTTTTAAAACAAAATGGAGTATAAACCTAGATTAGCCTAGAAATTAAAAAAGAAAAGCCAAAATTCTATAAATAGGCAAATATAGAATGCAGGCCATCGCTCCTGTGTTTCTTGTATGCTTCGGGCTCCTAATCAACATGTGGTTCACATACTAGAAAACTCATTTTGTGGATTTGCATTGGAAAAATGATGGCTATCTTCTTTTAATTACCCTCTGAGTGGAAATCAAAACAAACTGACATATCTGGCAATCACTTAACAGCGTGAATGCAAAGCAATTAATTTGGGTGCACATTGGCACTGTTGGTATGCAAGGGAAACTTGCAAATCTATTTGTTCCATGAAAAAGTCACCTATTCTTGCTATTCCAGTGATTTAATGCCAGTACTGTACATTCTTATGTGGGAGATTTGAGTTCACTTCTGAAACTGGGTCTGCTGCTCAGACTGGCCGGGGCTAGTTATGCCAAAGAGACGACCGCAAGCGGAACATCTAGTCATTACCAAACACTAACTGGCTAATTGTTCACTTACACTGGGACCCGGTGGGAACTGTGGTTCATGCTTTTCAGCTTGTTAACTGCTGTTATGATATGCTGTTATGATAACTGGGCTAGACATTGGGGCGAGAAACATGGGAGAAGGCTAGAAAAAAACTAGATAGCTGCAAATTAAAGTCTGTGACGCTGTAGTTCATTGTCAGGTTCAGTTCCAATTTACCTGGAAGCTTAATAAAGGAAACAGTATCTATAATATTCTGTGGTAAGTGGATATAGTTTTCTAATAAATAGATAAATAAAACAAATAAGGAATAATCACCCATAAATACATTACATTATCATATCATATATATAGAATACCATCAAACATACTGAAGTGAAAAATATACAGAAAAGAATTGAAAAGGATTTTTCCCCTTTTTGCTAAGTGGGAAAAATTTTCGGTAGAGCTCAGTATAATTTACTTTGTAAGATTTTGTTTGATCACAGTTTTTTCTTGCAGATTTCACTATTTCATTTTGAGCTGGGTCTCATTTGAGCGCAGCATAGCAGGTTTGGTTTATTTCCAAGCATTAGAATCCTTACAATTGTTGTGCCTAAATAATACAGCGGAAAATGTCCTCATCTCACTGTGGGCCCTGTTCTGTGAAATTTGGCAAAAAAGGCATGCATAGGAATAGAGTCTCTACAGACAAAGCCATACATCCTAGGTTGACACAAAATGTTTTTTAGTGGTTTGTGGAAAAAAATACACCAGGTTGAACATCTCCAGATATTGAGTCATTCATGCAATTCAGAAATTTGGGAAGTTTGAGATAAATTGATTGCTTTCGTTTCTATAGTACAGTTCCAGATACATTCTTCATGTTTAATTTAAGTCTATCACAGTCATCTTCAGATTTATTAGTTAAGGATAACCTGAACTTATTATTTTTTTGACGATAAGCATTGTTTGGCCCACAGAAGACAATAGCAAACTCCCTGTATTACCTTTGGACTTATTTCTACAGCAAGTACTTGAAGCATGTTAAAAAAAAGTACATACATATCACTTACAAAATTTAAACAAAACAATTCCCCCAAACCTAAATCCTGCAACTTTGCATTCTGTCTTTCCTAAAGAAACTACCAAACAAGAAACCCCTTTGGTTTGCCCCTTCAGTGTCAATGCACCGCAAGCAGAGGGACTCACTTCATGTCACCAGGATAACTGTGGGACAAAGAGTGGGTGGGACCATGAAGGATGCAAAAAGGTTAACTTCATAGTGAGTACTTGGTATTGGTGTGCATGGTAACAGAAAATCTGTGCTGACAGAGCAAAACAGTGTAAGAGCAGAGCCATGATAAACTGAGCATGCTCAGTTCTCTTTTCCCCCGTCTCCTTTTTTTGAAGTAAGCCTGGCATATGTTACTGCTGCTTCTTTGTGCTGAGAAAAGAGCCCGGAGGGTTACTGATCCCTTGGAAAATAGGTGGACAAAGAAGAGAATAGAACTAAACCTTGGGAAAAGCCAAAAAGAGAGAGAAAGAGGAAGATACAGAAGAGTTGGAGAAGGGATCAGTACTGCAGACACTGGTGAATGACCATGACTAAGCCCACTGGGCTTCATGCAACCTGAGAACAAGATTCTGGAGTTGTTACTAGATAACTGAAAAGTGCTCTTTGGCAAAAAATGCACTAGAAAAGCCTGATGGCCAAGGAACACATTTAGGAGTAATGGTGTCTGACAATTTCAAGGTAGTGTCAAAGTAGTAAGTCAGAGGGATTTGGGGCTGAAAAGAGAGAAGCATAACCAGTAGAAATAAAGAAGTTATAATTCCCTTGTATAGGTCATTGGTGAGACCTTACTTGAAATATTATATTCAGTTTTGAATGCAACATTTCAGAAAGGAGTGGTCCAGAGAAAAGCATTCAAGATGATGTGGGATCTTTACCAAGAGATATACGAGATGAAATCTGAGAGTCTAAGGGGCTTGTTTACAAAGCCGCGGTAACGGTTCGCGATCGTTATCAGAGCCGCGGCCCCATTGAAATCAATGGGGTTGCGGCTCCGATAACGATCGCGAACCACTACCGCGGCTTTGTAAACAAGCCCCTAAATATCCTATATACCCTAAAGCAGGGATTCTCAACCCAGTCCTTGGGAGACTCCTATTCATTCAGATTTCCAGGATAATCACCATGAATATGCATGAGAGTGATTTGCATGCACTAAATTCAATGTATGCAAATTTCTCTCATGCATATTCATTGTGGTTATTCTGAAAAGCTTACTGACTAGGTGCGTCCTGAGGACTGGACTGAGAACCCCTGCCCTAGAGGAAAGGAGGGACACAAAAGAGATGATACAGCTATTTGAAAACTTGAAATTTATTAATGCACAAGAAATGAACTATTTGCAAAGGACACACAGTTGAGGAACTAGACAATAGGATGTAAAACTATAAAGTAGTAAACATGGGAGCAGCCTTAGGAAATATTTCTTCATGGAGAAGCTAGGGGGTGTCTATAATGCCATCAGAAAATAAATAGTAGAGAAAAAAGATGGAAGTTTAAAAAGGCATGGGATAATTGGAAAGGATCGCTTAATGGCAATAGGCTGGAAACTAAACATGAGGCACCTCAGCTCAGAACAGCAAGGAAACTACTTCCTGAAAGTCCAAGAAGACAGGGAGATGTCCTGCATGGAGTAGCAATTGCAATAGGGAGGAGAAGAGAGGGCATCTTATTAGAGAGGTCTTTGATCATTCAGGGAAGGAGGAGAAAGCATTCTATTAGAGACTTCCTTGGTCAGCCTCAGCAGAAAATGTTTTTCGATGCCTGTCAAGAATCTGCCACCAAATCATCTCTCCTCTGCAAAGAACCTGCCATATTTGACTGCAATATCTTTAGGGCAAGAAAGCAGCTAGAAAATAACTACATTGTATCAGAAAATACATTGGTGATCTAAATTTGCCAATGTAATGGCTCAAGGCCTTGATAATCTGAAGAGCATATTGGACAGACTGCAGAAATTATAGACTTCCGGTGACCAACAATGCCACTAACTGCCCCTTCACTGAATGTACTTTCCTCCCATTCCACCTCATCTCTGTTTTCACATTGCACAGGAACACCCACAAAAGAGGGCTGAACACCCAAAATGACAAGATTAGAAATAGGCATTACAGTTTTGGTAGCAAGCTCTCTTACCATCCTACCTAGTTACAATCATATGTTTAAATCGGGGACTTACCACTCAATGATTGCACCCTTTTCTACAGATACAGCATGATCTCCGGACATCTCCATCATATAATCTTGGGGACTGGTAATTCCATGAAATCAGACCCTGCAAAATGGGAAAATCATATTAGCTATGTCTTATGGATAAACATGTCATTCTTTACAAATCTGTGGTATGGTTCTCTCGCTGAGACACTTCCAACTTTGTGCTTTCTACATAATGATGTGTGCAACACTGTTTTGCAAATAGGTGGTTTATTTATTTTTGATTAGAAAAAAAGCATAATGGTGTTAACAATAATAATAATAATTGTGGGATCATTGGAGAAAGACATAATGCTTGGCAAGGTTAAAGGTCACCGGAAAAGAGGAAGGTCGGCAATGAGATGAATCGATATAATAACAGCAGCTATGGATACCGCTCTATCAACAATGAGCTGCTTGGCTGAAGACCGAACAAAGTTTAGGTTAACTATCCAGAGAGTCGCCAGGAGTCAACACTGACTCAACGGCACTTAACAACAAGAACAATAATAAAATGTGCTTTTCTGGCCAGAGTATTTTGTGATGTTTTTCTTTTCAAAATGGATTATAGCTCAAGGGCATGGTTTAAACAGGGCAGGAATAAGGCTAGTTAAATGGCTCCCAAGTTAGATTTTTATCTTTGTAAGTCAGCTGCTCACAGAGTGGAGGAGAAGAGAACCACTGCCCATGGAGAGCTGTCTGTCTTCCTCGCCTTCTATGTATTGTCCTCCAGTCACTTCTTACCTGCTGCTTCCTCCTGAGCAGTCAGAGCTGCATGGAACCCCATTTATGCACATTTAAAAACATTATTTTTTTATATTACAGTGGGAGGCCAGACCAGAAATGGTTAATCTTACCTTAGTTTCAAAAAAGGTTTCTCTGGGGCCTAGTGCCTTGCCAAACGCTTTGTCAGATTTGGGGCGTGTTTGCTAAACTGCACTAATGGTTAGCCTGGGGTTTACTATGCACTAAGCTGCTGTGGTAACCATTACCATGTGCTAAAAATGCAGCCACAGTAAACATCCCACGCTGACAGCTTACTACAAGTTGTAGAAGAGACTGGGAGGGTTAAAATAGAGTGTAGGTGTTGAATTCACATTAATGTTAGTGGTGACATCTTTAATGCATACTCACTGTCAGTGTTGAACTTAGCATGGGTATACTCGCAACCACCTCAATGGATAGTGGTAACTGTACCTGTGGTTATCACAGCAAAAGACTTAGCATAGGAGTGGCATTAGACCCAAACTAACTGCATGGGAACATGCGATGCATGCCCACAATTATTAGCATAGGGCCCATTGCCACGCCATGGTAATTTTGTGGCTGAATACATGGTAAACAACCAAATTTTAGTAAGCATAGCCCTTTATAAGCTGTGCCCTACAGAGGCTTATAGAGTGATCATTTATATAGCACTACAAGGCATATACAGCGCTGTAGAGAGACATATAAGCATGATAAGCACAGCAGGAGGGTGCTGATGTCAGTGGGGTGCTGTCACTAGCGCCCCCCCAACAGGATGACAAGGCAGAAGAGATGCTAAAAGCGTGATTGTGGCCAAGAAGGGAAGAGCCTGCCTTCAGGAGAAGCAAGGCCCGTAAGCAGAAAAATTGAGCAAAGGCCGCTGATCGTGGCTGAGAAGGGTAACACCTGCCTGTGGGACTTGCTGCTCCTAGGGCCAGGCTCTTCTTTTCTCAGTTGCGATCGCAGCCTTGCACAACTGTTCTGCCCATGAGAGAAGAAAGTTCTGAAGGTAGAAGAGTTGCACAAGGCCGCTGATCATGGCCAAGAAGTAAAGAGCCTACCTGCGGGAGAAGCAAGTCCCACAGGCAGAAGAGTTGAGCAAAGGCCACTAATTGCGGCTGAGAAAGGGAAAGCCTGTCAGTGGAACTTGCTGCTCCCATGAACAGGCTCTTTTTTTCTCGGCTGTGATCACAGCCTTACACAACTCTTCTGCCAGCAGGAGAAGAAAGTCCTGCAGGCCAAAGAGTTGTGCAAGGCCACTGATCACAGCAGCCACCAGAAGAGCTTGGCCATGGGCAGAAGGGCTGCCAGCCAGATCATGTCTGCTGAAAGGCCCTGAGGTAGCAGTGCAAGGGCAGCAGAGTTGGGGGCCCAAAGATGAGATACATTTAAAGGTGCAGTACTTTAGTGAATAGGAGATGGGGGGGGGGGGGGGGGAGACACGAACAAAGGGCATGAGGTGAAAGTGCAAAGGGGGAGTGAGAAGGGACAGAATCTGGAAAAAAGAACAGAGAGCTGGGGGCAGCAGGAAAGGGGCAGGAGGGTAGAGGAAAGATATTTGCAATAGGGATGGAGGGTTTAAGGAGACAGAGATATTGGGCACAGGGACTTTCCCATAGGTGGCAGGTGTGGGGTGCATGTGTTGGAGACATAGGTATATGGAGGGGAAGTGGAGATATGAAGATGCTGGATGTAGGAGGGTATCACAGAAGAACAGAGGGCAGATGCTAGATAAGCGGGTCACAGGAAAACAGGGGAGATACTGGACATGGGAAGGCACTGGGAGGTGGAGGGGGATGTTGGGTATTGAGGTGCACAGGGAGAAAGAGAAAAGGTACTGGACACAGGAGTGGAATAGGGAGGCAGAGGGGACATGTTAGATGGGTGAAGGACTAAGAAGATGAAGAGGAGATTCTGGACATGAGAAAGGAACATAGGGAAAATGGTCAAAGGGAGAATCAAGAAGTGGAGAATTTTGAAATGGAGTTTGTAATGCTGGACATGGTGGGGTTATAGGGAGACTAGGGAAGATGTTGGACATGGGGGTAGAACAGAGACAGAGGGGAGATGCTGGACCCAGGGGTAATAGGGAGAAGATGGACACCAAAGTAAATAGGATGAAAAAGAGATGATGAGATGCTGGACATGGGAGTAATAGAGAGGGGATGATATGGAGATATGGGAGATGTTGGATATAGGGAGAGAGGAAGGGAAAGGGGAGTTACAGAAGGATAGGGGAAAATAGAGAGTGGAGATGCCGAATGAAGGGAAAGAGAGGGAGAGAGGGGAGAGACACTGAATGAGGGGAGGGGGAGAGATATTAGACATGGGGGAGTGAGAGATAATGAGCAAAAGATTGGGGAATAATGGACCAGAGAAAAAGAGGTGGGGAATAGGAGGACTGGGGGTCAGGGATGAAAAGTGGTAGGGGGCATTGAGGACTGCATAGTAAGGAGTAGTGACAACTGTGTGGACAGAGAGATTGAAAAATTCATGGAAGAAAGCTGAGAAGAAACGATCAATATCCAGGATTGCAGGACGTGAAGAAAACAAAAGGGGAGAGAAGAAATGGCAGATGAACTAGAGAACATAGAAAGAGAGCTAAGAGAAAACAGAGGAAAGATAAAGATGATCAGCATGATCAGACAATAAAATGGTCAGGCAACAAAGGTAGAAAAAATAATTTTATTTTCAATTTAATGATCAGATTTTGTGCTACATTTATATTTCACACAGTATAGGGAAATGCATCTCTTTCTATCTCTGTGATGTCGCACTGTGTGCAGAGTTTGGTTTCTTGCGGTTTCAGTATAATTTTTGTCTCCATATTTGTATTTTTAGGTTGTGGTCACTTATTCTGTACTCAGTGAGGGTCTGTGTTCTGAGTGTTTGACCGAGGCGAGGTGTTCTATTAACATGGACTTTGCACACAGGGATCTGTACTGTAGTAATCTGACTTGTTCGGTTTTTCAAATAGATATATGGATGTTCTAGGGCCTGTTGCAATACTTACAGTGCTGCTTTTTTCTGGGTAGGCTCCTTGTGTGAATTTTGGAAGCTGATGCTGGTATGATATGTCCTGTGACCAGAAAGCAGGGGTTTATTGGGGAGGTAAGGGCAACCAATTGTATGACCTCACTGGATCTTTAGGAGCTGTTTCAGTGATACAGGATCAGGATGACCATAAATGATAACCTTTTGCAATACCAGTTGGCTGTTTAAGGATATGACTTTCACACTTGGAAGTCTGTGGAAGGCTATTTGTCTAATCAAAGCATGGCACAGTAAAACATTTTAGGGAAAAATAATAATCAGATTGTTTTAACATGTTTTATGGAAACCAATGTTTGGGTTTCCTGGTCCAGTTTATTACCAGTGAACTGCCTGGGCATAGCAATGCAATGTGTGCTGTTGAGTCAGTACTGACTCCTGGCGACCCAGAAGCCCCTGGGTTTTCTTGGCAAGGTGTGACCATAAGTAGATTGCCAGGCCTTTCTTCCAAGGCAGCGGAGGATAAAGTGACTTGCCCAAGGCCACAAGGAGTGCAAGTGGGAATCAAATGCTGGTTTCTTGGTCTACAAGATGCTGCTCTAAACACTAGGGTCCTCCTTCACTCTAAATACTGCATTTAGAGTATTTTTTTTTTTAATTTAAAAGCAGCGTAATGCCATGCTTGTATACTGTTGGGCTATTATACTAATTATTTTTCACAATGCTACAGCTTGTAACCTACTGGCTTGTCATTGAAACCTGTTTAACACATGTGGTTTAAATCAGCAGTATATTAATGTCATCCTTGTCTTCCTATAGTGATGCGCTGTGTTGTGACTATTCATTGCTTCAACATTATACCAATTTTGCTTATGGTTTCTAGATGTACATTGACACATGGCTATCATATTGCTGATCCCTATATTCTGTACAAAATCTTTCTCTTGCATATTTTATTCAATGACTAAAATATTTCAGAGCTGTCTATACAGCTGAGGGTTTTTCTTTTGATCCATATCTAAAATTTAGCATGTTCTTAAACTATCACAGCCTGTTCATGTGATGCTAAGCATTTACTGCTCAGTAGTCATTTTTATTCTGGCTATGCATTTGCCCCAACTTACAACATTGGATATGAAGGAGAAATACCAGCATCAATATGAAAAGAGTTCAGAAAGGAGTTTTGGAAAATTGTAGCCAGCATTAATAATGAGGGAGGGGCACTGATCTATAGGTTGCAGGTGGTGCCAGAAACCCTAGTACTGGCCCTGCATGTAAGAGACAGTCCTTGTTCATCAGAGCTTACAACCTAGTCAAGAGAAACAACACAAGAGCTGGGGACTAGGATATGTATAGGGGAATCATAAAGAAAAACATAGTTGGAGAACATGAGACTATGGGGTAGATTCTGCACAGCAAATAATGGAGATGTACATCCAGTTTGGATGTACATCCTTCGCTATCCGCTGTGTGCCAATTCTTCCCTTGGAGCTCCCTGCATGTACAGCGGCTTTGTGCAGGGAGCTCTGGATGGGGACGGGGGGGGGGGGGTGATGGCCGGAGGAGATGTCTGGGTGGAGTATGGGCAGGCTGCACAACCCGGACATACAGGGCTGATTCAGGTCACAGCCCTGTATGTCCAAGGATGTCAGGGATGCACGTCTGACTTATTCCACCTCGGAGGTGGAATAAGTCAGACAGATGCCAGCGATCGGGCCAGGGTCCCCTCCCCAATCCAAGGTGCAGTGTCTGGGAGGTGCCTGCTGTCCGAGACTGGCCCTGGCATCTTCCACTGAGGCTTGCATGGTGGGAGGGAGGGCTATTTTGGTGGTTCAGCCCTCCCAATACTACCACATGGCATCCCCATTCCATAGCATATGATGTCACAGCACCAAGATTCCATGCCAGAACATTGGGAGGGCTAGACGGAGTGATCACTGCACATCCTGGTCAGCCTGCTGAATCGGGACCTATCCAGCCTGATAAGGCCTGATTCTGCTCCCGCGGACGGCTGGGTATTCTCCAATAAAAATTGGCTTCCACTTGGATCAGGATCCAAAAGCAGTCTCAAAGAAACACGTACTCACCTGTAAAGGTGTTCTCCGGGGGCAGCAGGAATCAGTCCTCACTTATGGGTGACGTCGGCACTGACGGAGCCCGTGCAGAGCAATTCCCCAGCTTTCAAAGAAAGCCTTTGTGATTGCTGCCACCCATGCATGGTCCTCTTCCCGCCCAAGGGTGCCATCTTGCTCAGTCAGTTACCTTAGCTCGAGCCCTACCAAGCAGATGGCAAGGGAAGGATAAAAATACAGCAACTCATCAGGGGAGGTGGGAGGGTAGTGAGGATTGATTCCTGCTGTCCTTGGAGAACACCTGTTACAGGTGAGTAATTATGCTTTCTCCAGGAACAAGCAGGAAGTCAGTCCTCACTTATGGGACTCCCCAGTTACAGGCTACCAAACCTGCAACCAAAAAACGCCTCTGCGAGGTTGTGAGCAGAAGTCGATGCCCAAAGAAGCCAGAGTCCTCGAGTCCCCGGGACGAAACCCTCAGTAGCCATCGAGAAGGGTCGGAGGGCAAGAGTTGCTTATACCCTGAACAGACTACAGAGTACATCCTGGCCGAAGGCGATGTCCCAGCGGGAATCCCTCTCCAGGCAGTAGTGTGAAGCAAAAGTGTTCGCTGAAGACCAGGTCACAGCCTGGAACCGAGTACAGCAAAGCTACCAAGGCCACCTTGGCTCAGACGCCATGTGCGGTGACCCGCTGATCAAGCAGGGCGCCTGCCTTTGCATGAGCAAAGGCAAAGCAGTCTGCCATCCAGGTAGAAAGCGTGCATTTTGTGACTGCCTGCTCCAGGCAATTGGTCATAAAGAGCCGGCCAGACTTGCGATGAGGCTGGGTGCACTGCAGATAGAAGGAAAGAGCCCTCTTGCAGTCGAGTGTATGCAACACCGCCGATGCCTGGTCGGCATGCAGTCTCAGGAAGAGACCTGATTGAGATGGAAATCCAAGACAACTTTCGGTAGAAAATTGGAGTGGGTACGGAGGACTACCCTGTTGCTGTAGAACCTAGAGTAAGGGGCATCAGCCATGAGAGCCTGGAGCTCGCTGACTCGGCAGGCTGAGGTCAAAGTCACCAGGAAGGCCACCTTCCAGGATAGGTGCCAAACCGGGCACGTTGCCATCGGCTCGAAGGGTGAACACGTAAGCTGCATGAGCACTACAGTACATTCAGGTCCCACTCCACCGGGGGAGGCCGGAAGGGAGGTATGGAAAGTAAGAGACTCTGCATAAAGCGGGAGACCAAGGGCTGCTCTGAGAGGGGTTTACTCTCCATGGGGAGGTGATTCACCGAAATGGAGCTCAGGTGCACCCTTAACGAGTTTGACTGCAGCCCTTCCTTCGAGAGGTGGAGGAGGTACTGGAGGACCCATCGGGTAGGACAAGAGAACGGGTTGATCTGGAGCTCAGAGCACCAGACCGAGAAACATCACCACTTGACGGCATAATCTTGCCTCATTGAGTCCTTCCTTGAGGCGAGAAGGACCTCCTCGACCTCCTCTGGGAGGTCCAGCAGGGCTAGGGATACCTTTTCAGCTGCCAGGCTGTGAGGAACAATGAGACAGGTTTGGGTGGAACACCCGCCCCTCCTCCTGCGTTAGTAGGCCTGGGGCACAGCCCAAGGGAACTGGTGGCTCGGATGTGAGCCAGAGAAGGAGTGGGAACCACGGCTGTCGAGGCCACAGAGTAGGTGCAGAGGGTAACTACTAAAATGGCTAGTGGTCTTCTTTGTCACGCATATGAGGACAGACTTAAAGATCTTAGGGCCAGATTTTAGAAAGCATTTACACGGATAACTGCCCTAGTTACCTGTGTATATGCCTTATCCGGGCTTTTCAAAAGGCACCTACACAGGTAGTGCCCTTCAAAAATTCTGGATAAGTCCCTAGCATGCCCAGATGCTATGTGGTTAGCATCAGGGCATGTTTGCGGAATTCTAAGGTGGAACGGGGGCAGAGGAAATAGCTAAACAGGTAGCACAGAGGAAATAGCTAAACAGGTAGCTACCAGCTTAGCCTTCTGTGCCTTAAAGATAGGTGAGATTTTTCATCGCCTACTGTATCTTTCAAACACAGGGGTTAAGCGGGTAGCATCGAAAATCTGTGCTACCTTACTTGCTCCTGTAGCTTCTGGGTTGTGTGGCGAGACCCAGATTTTCAATGCCGGGGCAGCTCATGACCCCGGAATTGAAAATCCGGCTTGGACAGATGGCGGGAGGGCTAGGTGCTGATGCGTCATTGCCCTGATGAAAATCGGGCCCTTAATATATATACTTTAGAGGAAAGGCAGGATAGAGGAGATATGATAGTGATGTTTAAATAGCTCTATGGCATAAATGCACAGGAGGAGAGTCTCTTTCGACTGAAAGCAAGCTCTGCTACTAAGGGACATAGGAATAGGGTGAAAGGGAATAGACTCAGGAGTAATATATAGAAATACTTCTTTACGGAAAGAGTGATAGATGTGTATAAGTCTCCCAGTGGAGGTGGTACAGACGAGGACAATATCTAAATTCAAAACAGCACGGGGCAAAAACAGAGGATTGCTAAAGGTAAAAAGAGGACTGTTGTAGTTGATAAGGAAGGGAAGACTAGATAGGCCATGTAGCCTTTTTTCTGCCACCCTGTTTCTATGTTTCTAAACTCAAGCAGTTCATGTTCTCACTGATCTCCTGCCCACATTCTGCCCAAGTGCCTCCTCGGCACTATCTGGATAATGCCACCGTGGTCTGGAAGGATTTTCAGAGACACTATTAGGCACATTTTAGAAAGGACATCTAGGAGCAATCTGAGATGTCTCAGCCAAAATGTCCCAATTACCATGGAGGTGACAGCAGACAAGGTGAGCAAGTGTAAGTGCCTTCTAAAATCACTACATCTCATCTCTGAAAGGTACGTGTCTCCAAAATTTGAAAATAGACAACACCATGCAAAATAATAGACCTGGTACATGAAAGTTTCACTCTAAATTTAAAAACTTGGATGTGCATTATATGGACATTGATTGCCTGAGCTTCATAGACATGTCTGTGATGGTATTCTGGAATAGGCATGTCTGTCTCATGCAACATACTTGTCCCGGCATGCCATTTTGCAAATGGAGACTTGCAGCAGCATGACAGCAGCAAAACAAGTGTCTTTACTTACCATCTTGGTTTTTTTACCATTGCAAAAAGTATTAGGGCCACGAGAGCACCTTCTTCTGTATTCCCCACAAGTATTTGGTGCTGGAATGACCACTGTTCTGATGTCTATTCATGGCCTGGAACAGGATTAGGCAGGGTCTTCACTGATGGGGGGAGGGGGGCGACATCAGGCCTTTTCTGAAATCAGAAATACACTTATGTCTTTTAAAGAATCTCTCTTGGTATGTCTCAGTGCTTCCAACATCTGAATATGCAATTTCAGTCATAGAAATCATGAACAGAGCTTCTAGAATGTCCTCCATCTATATAGTGCCAATGAAAAGCCACAGATAGTACCATCAAAGGGAATTATCCTACCAAAATGGTAAAGGAGATAGAAGAATACCCCTATGAGGAAAGACTTAAAAGGTTAGGGCTTTTCAACTTGGAAAGAAGACAGCTGAGGGGAGATATGATAGAGGTCTATAAACTAATGAATGGAGTGGAACGGGTAAACATAGATCATTTGTTTACTCCTTCAAAAAGTAGAAAGTTAGGGGACACACAATGAAGCTACAATGTAGCACATTTAAGACTAATAAGAGAACATATATTTTCACTCAACGTGTAATCAATCTGTGGAATTCATTACCAGAGTGATATAGTAAAAGCTGTTAGTATAGCTCGGTTTAAAAAAAGGTTGGACAAGTTACTGGAGGAACAGTCCATAAACCAAAGAGGACCTGGGAAATCTACTGCTTACCCCAAGATAAGTAACATGGAATCTGTGTACCTTTTTGGAACCTGAGAGATACTTGTGACCTAAACTGTCCACTGTTGGAAACAGGATACTGGCTTTGATGGTCACTTAGTCTGATCCAGTATGGTATTTCTTATGTTCTTATCCTGATTAATTCCCTTTGAACATCAACCTGATTAATTCTGGCATGCTCACACTAAGGTCTTTTCAGACTACTTTAACAGGTTTGTTAATCTGTTATAGATTAGCATGCTATTTTTATTACACATACTAAACAGCTTTGTTGTACACACTATGCTTTAATGAATAGGGCGTTTTGTGAAACCAGGTAGTGCAATTTAAAGTGTTATGTCAATAAATAATTAATTCATGATAGATAGTTATTGCATGTTGCCACTCAGTATATGCTCACTCTTTACAAAATCTGATTCACTTCCTTTCAGTCACTCATGATGTACCCTCAAAAATATTTCTCACATATGTTGTATCAGAAAAGTAAACATACTACATTTCTTTTTATTTTATATTTATTGACAATTTCAATTATTAAACTCCAAATCAGAAAGTAAAAGGAAACAAATAAAAATTCAAAGGAAAATATACACAACAAACTATTGATGTAAATTACTAAACATTATTAGCCCACAATAAGAGGAAAAATTGGGATCCAAGAAAAGGAAAAATAATTCAAAAGCACTTGATACAAAAACAACCACTGAGCGCGCACCCCTCTTCAAAGCCTTTCCCAGCGGGCCTACAGTGGTACCTGAGGGTCATGAAGCTGGACTTTTATCTCCTCTCGAGCCACTATAAAGTCATTTAATTGCTTAGGTTCATAAAACACAAAATTCTTCTCTTCACAAACAATCATACAGACACAAGGAATTTGTAACATGAAGCTAAGACACAAGGCCAATGCTGTGGGTCTTAAGGCCAGGAACTCCTGGCGCCGCTTCTGAATAAATCTAGATAAATCAGGAAATATACAAACTTTAGAACCTAGAAAGCATAGTTACTCACCTAGAACAGGTGTTCTCCAGGGATAGTAGGAATCCGTCCTCACATATGGGTGATGTCGGTGCCAACGGAGTCCGCACAAAGCATTTCCCCAGCTTTCAAAGAAAGCCTTTGGGACATGCTACCATGTATGTGTTGTCCCCTTCTGCCCAAGGGTGCCTCTTGCTCAGTCAGATGACATAGTTAGGATGGCAATAAAAAACTAAAACAAGATAGGGAGGCAACTCTCAGGGGAGGAGGAAGGGTCGTGAGGACTGATTCCTGCTATCCCTGGAGAACACCTGTTACAGGTGAGTAATTACACTTTTTCCAGGAATAAGTAGGAAGTCAGTCCTCAAATATGGGACTCCCTAGCTCCAGGCTGCCAAGGACTGAAACACGACAGCACCAATGGTGACCAATCCGTTAGCCGTGAGTTGCAGAAGGTGAGTCTCTATGGGGAGACTGCATGACCCTAGCATCCAATGACACTTTCATTCCAGTAGCCTGAACACATAAGGGTCAGAGGGCAGGAGTTGCCTATACCCTGAGAATATTACGGAGTACTGCCTGACCAAAGGCACTGTCCCTGTCCTCTCAAGGCAGTAGTGAGCTGCAAACATATGAATTGAAGACCATGTGGCGAGACCTTGCATATCTCCGTAATCGGCACTGAGCGGAGGTTGGCAATGTGCCGTGATCCGGTGCTCAAGGGAGAGGCCAACTCGCTCATGTTGTTGTTGCTAAGTGCCATTGAGTCGGTGTTGATGCATGGAGACCTTCTGGATAGTTGTCCAAAATTGTGTTCGGTCTTCAGTCAGGTGGCTCATTGTTGACAGACTGGTACCCGTAGCTGCTGTTATTGTATCAATCCATCTCATTGCTGGCCTTCCTCATTTGCATTGACCTTCTATCTTGCCAAACATGATGTCTTTCTCTCTTTGCATGATGTGTCCAAAGTATGAAAGTTGAACTCTCGTTATCTGAGCTTCTAAAGAAAGCTCAGGTTTGATTTCCTATAGTACTGACTGGTTTGTTCTTCGGGCAGTCCATGGTATACACAGTATTCGCCACCAGCACCATAATTCAAAGGCATCGATTTAATTCCTGTCTGTCTTTTTCATTACAGTTCTTGAAAGTGTCTTCTTTATTATAAACGCAACACCATTTCTTCTTTGTCTTTCATTTCCAGCATAGTAGACCATGTGATTATCTGATGCAAAGTGCCCAATGTCAGTTCATTTCAGTTCACTGTACTCAACAAATCAAGTTGTACATGTTTCATTTCATTCTTGACCACCTCCAACTTTCTTGGTTCATGCTTCATACGTTCCATGTCCCAATATGTAAGACATCTTTACAGCTTCTGACTCTCATTTCATGCGCAGCTATATCAGCAGTCAGACATCCCAAGGGTTTTGATCCAACCACATCATAAATACTGGCTTTACTCTGAAAAATCTTCAGCTCCTCCCCAATAGCTAGTTGAGTGCCTTCCAATCTGGGGGTCTCATCTTCCAGCACTATAGTGCAATTTGTTTTATTATGACTATCATTGGGTTTTCATGACAAGATACAGAAGTAGATTGCCAGGCCTTTCCTCCACGCAGTTTAAGTTTAGTGTTGTTGCCGTTGTCACAGAAATGTGATCCTCAGCCGCCAACACTGTCCCATTCTGCTGCTGCCCAGATGGGTTGTTTGTCTTGGTCGGGCACCTCAGCTAAGACCTGTCCATCTTGGGAGACAGTCTGCCACCCAGTGGACATAGTTCACTTAGTTACAGGGAACCTCAGACTATTGGGGTCATATGATACGAAAAGCTGAGGAGCTTTGCGATGGGACTGAGTCCACTGTAAGTAGAAGGACAGGGCCCATTTGCAATACAGTGTATAAAGCACTAGTTCCTATTTGCTGGTGTGAGGCCGCGGGAAGAAGGTGGGGACAACCACCTCTTGGTCGAGGTGAAAGAGAGATATCACCATTGCGAGAAATTTGGGGTGCGTGTGGATCATTACCCTGTTCTTGTAGAACCTTGTATATGGTGGATTTGCCACCAGAGCCTTGAGTTCACTCACTCTATGAGCGGACATGAGGACCACCAGAAAAAACACTTTCCATAACAGGTACCAAAGACGACAAGTGGCTAGGGGCTCGAACTGTCGTTTGTTGAGCTGAGAGAGCACCATGTTGAAGTCCCACTCTGCCGCTGGAGGGTGGAGAGGGGGCTTGAATAAGAAGAGGCCCAGAGGAACCTGGAGATCAAAGACTAGTTTGAGAGGGGTTTCCTCTCTATAGGGTGGTGGTGTGGGGCTATGGCACTCAGATACACCCTCACCGAGTTGGATTTCAGCCCGGTGTGCGAGAGGTGCAGTAAGTACTGAAGAATCAGTTACACATGGCAGGAGAAGGGATTCTCCTCCTTTACCACACACCAGTCAGAGAACCTCCTCCACTTAAAGGCATAAGCCTGTCTTGTGAAGGGCTTTTGGGAGGTCAGTAGGATCTCCTCGACTTCCCCAGGGAAACTGAAAGGGGCTAATGCTAGCATTTCAGCAGCCATGCTGTTAGTATTAGCGACCCCAGGTTGGGGAGCAGGAGGGAGCCCTCCTCCTGGGACAGGAGGTCCGGGGCCTGGCCCAGTGGGACTGGGAGTGCAATTGACAGGGAAAGTAAGAGAGAACCAAAGTTGTCTGAGCCACATGTGGCGATCAGTATAACTGACGCCCTCTCACTCTGAACCTTAAAGAGGGTCTTGGCGACCAGGGGGGGTCAATGGAAATGCAAAGAGTAGTTCCTCTGACCACAGGATCAAGAAGACATCTGTCACCACTCTCCCCAGGTGTGGCTGATGCGAGCAAAAGTGAGGTAGCTGTGAATTGTCCAGGGAGGCAAATAGGTCTATCACAGGCCTGCCTCAGCAGTGGAAGAGTTGCTTCGTTACCCTGGGGTTCAAGCGTCACTCGTGTGGGCAAAGGACTCTGCTCAGCCTGCCTGCTAAGCTGATATCCTAGTCTGGTAGGTATGCCGCTCGCAGGAGCATGCTGTTGCACACTGCAAAGGAGAAGAGGACCACCGCCTCCTGGCGGAGTATGAGCCCATACCCCCCTGCTTATTTTTATATAACATGGCAACCTGGTTGTCCATCGGGATCAGCACAGGTCAGTGCTGCAGGTGGTGGTGGAACACTCGCAGGGCCAGAGAGATTGCCCTGAGTTCTAGGAGGTTGATTTCCAAGAGTGACTCCTCCTGGGACCTGCTGTCTTGCATGCGGTGGTCCCCGCAATGTGCCCCCAACCCAGGAGGGAGGCATCTGTTGTCAGGGTCCTCTGTGGTGTGGGTGTCTGGAAAGGCATTCCCGCCTGAAGGTGGTGCAAGTTTTGCCACCAGGTGAGGGACTCTGCCAAGTGGCGGGTGACTCTGACCATGTCCCGTAGCCTGCACGTGGCTAGAGTCCACTGCAAGCGGATGCACCATTGGGCTGTCCGCATGTTTAGGCGAGCTAGTGGTGTGACATGGACCGTTGAGGCCATGCGGCCCAACAGGCAGAGGAAGAGGTGAGCTGGTACCAATTGGCAGTGTTGTACCTCTCCTGCCAGTTGTGTGAAGTGGTCTGCTCTTTCTCTTGGGAGGACGGCCTTGACTTGCAACGTGCTCAACTAAGTCCCTATGAACTCCAGATTTTGGACTGGAGAAAGATGGGATTTGGGGTAGTTGATGACAAACCCCAGGTGCCGCAGTAGGTGGGTTGTTCGCTCTGCAGCCTGACTGACCTCTGAGGCCGAACCCCATCTGATTAGCCAGTCATCCAGGTAGGGGAAGACGAAAGCTCCTTATAGAGGTGGGCGGCTACCACTGCCAAGCACTTGTTAAAGACCCTTGGCAAGGAGGTCAGGCCGAAGGGCAGCACTCTGTTCTGGTAGTGCCCTCCTCCCACAACGAACCGTAGGTACTGCCTGTAGGAGGGATGGATTAGGATGTGCGTTTATGCATCCTTTAGATCCAAGGAGCACAGCCAATATCTGTGCTGAGGTAGGGTAGCAGTGTTCCAAGGGAGAACATTTTGAACTTCTCCCTCACCAGAAACTTGTTTAAGTTTCTTAGGTCTAGTATGGGCCTGAGGCACCCAGTTCCCTTTGGGACAAGGAAGTACTTCGAGTAGAAGCCTTTTCCCCATAGATGTTTGGGTACAGGCTCCACTGCATTGTCCATGAGCAAACCTGCCAGCTCTGAGAGCAGAAGAGTCTGGTGAAGGAGAGGATGTACAGGCTCTCCTGGTAAGAACTGTTGTAAGTGGAGGAGGTATCCCTCTTTTACCACCTACAGCACCTACTTGTCTGAGGTGACCTCGGCCCATCTGTGAGCAGAGTGCCAGGTAGCCTCCTGTGGGCTGGTGAAGGTCTCCTGGGGGAAGGGAGGCCCTGCCCTAGGAGTCAAAAGCTCCCTCCTGGTTGGGCTGGAGCTGGGGCTTGGGGCTTTTGAGCCTTGGGCTTCTGAGCTCCCTGTCCCTGCCTCTTGGGGTGAGAACCCTGTTGCTGGCCCAAGAAGGGCTGGTAATAGTGATTCTGTTGGAAGTGCCCCTTTTTCCCTTCGAACAGGGGCTTTTTCTCCAAGGGTTTCTTGCGGGGAAAAGAAGAGTTATTTTTTAAGAGCCTCTGTCGGGTCACCGCTTCGGCTTCTATCTCAGCCGCCTTGTCAGACATGGGTTCGCCAAACAGGTTCTCTCCGGTGCAGGGGATGTCAAGAAGTTTGTCCTGGATCAATTGCTTGAGATCCGATGACTGTAGCATCGAGCCCCGATGCCGGCTTCTGCTACTCAAGCTGCTGACTCGAATCTGTCATAGGCCTCTCTGGAGAGGAACTTTGAACAGTCCTTAATCCCGGAGGCCAGAGTTTGGAACCATTGAAGAGGTTCCCCAGTCAGCCCCGCTGAGAACCCATACAACTCCTGGGTTAAGGCCTTCAGATACAATCCTATGTATAATGCATAGGCCTGGATTCGACATCCTAGCATCGAGCCCTGGTAGCACTTGCACCCAAGGGCACCAAGGGCTCTAGCATCCCTTCCAGGGGGGACATAAGAGTAATTCTTCTGGCTCTTGAGCTTTTTCATAGTTGAATCGACAACCATGGAGTTATGTGGGAGTTGGGGCTTGTGGAACCCGGCCCCTTCCTGACACAGTATATGGCATCGAGACGTCGGCTGACCACCGGTACCAATGCCGGGGTCTCCTACATTTGCAATAGTAGCCACTCAAGGATCGCTGCACCGGCACCGTGAGAGTTTCCTTGGGTGGAAACTCGAACTGGAGAATCTCCAGTTCCTCGGTTTGGTGGTCCTCCTCCGCTTCAGGCCATATCCCTGACAAAGTCATGGAAGGTCACGTCCTCCAAAGGAGAATGGCACCATGGTGCCAGGGGAGATGGGTCTGGGGGGGAAGTCTCAGTGCCATCTGGTTTCCAGGGAGGCCTCATCGTCTGTTTCCCACTCAGAGTCAAGGGGAGATGATGAGTCCGAGGCCTTGCAACTCCATGCCTCGAGGCCTGGGCCGGAGGCGTTCAGAGCTCGGCTCAACGACCAGGGACTCCCCTGCAGTTGGGGGCCCGGTCATCGGGACAGATGATGCACATGAACCGGACATCATTGCCTGCTGCATGGCCAGGATAGCAGTTATGTTCTGCTCCATGGCTGCCATTTTGATTTCCAAGCCAGAAGGCTCTGCAGCTTTTGGCGTGGGCACCAAGGATTTCAGGCTCTGCACCAGCACTCTCACGAGTGCATCCTCAATGAGGACTATGGCCTCGAGGAACCTTGCACAGTCTCCGCCAGCCGAGGAATCCTTCTTGAGGACCTTGGTGGGCGCTTCTCGGAATCTCCCGAGTCCCTCCAACTTGTTTTACTGGGTTCCCCTGGTGGAACCTCGATGGACTTTGAGGACTTTTTCTTCTTTTGCTCGCGGTCCAAGGTCTTCTTGGAGGAACTGCCACCACGGGACTTCGAGGATGCTCTGGCTTCACGAGAAGTGCTGGGCTTAGAACTCAGTGTCGGGGAGGCCGGTGCTGAGTCGGACCTTGGGAACATTTTCTCCTGCAACTCCAATCTCTTTTTATTAGTTTTAGGCGTCATGACCTGACACAGGCTACAGGAGGTGCTATCATGGTCCATTTCCAGGAAGCATAAGCAGCAGTCATGGGTGTTGGTGACAAACATGGTTTGACTGCAGTGGTCACGTTTTTTGAACCCACCGGGAGACATGATAGAAGATATCTGGCCAGGGCCGACAAACCCTTTGCAAAAAAGGGTGCGAACGCCGGTCGAGACAAACCTCAATCAAAAATGAGGGAAAGAGCTGAAAACAGCACCGGAAGAGGAATTTGTACCCAACCTGGGAGCAGCTAATTTTTTAAGGATATAGCAAGAATTTTTTACAGGAAAACCGGACGACCGTCCGTTTGGCTCTGCCGAAAAAAAGAGACTGAGCAAGATGGCACCCTTGGGCGGGAAGGGGACCACCCATGCGTGGTAGCATGTCCCAAAGGCTTTCTATAAAAGCTGGGGAAATGCTCCACACGGGCTCCGTCGGTGCCAATGTCACCCATATGTGAGGAATGACATCATGCTTGTTCCTGGAGAAATATCTTATTCATAGAGCAGAAATACAATTTGAAAACAGCAGTGTGGTCAAACTCTAAAGCAGAGGTTCCCAACTCCAGTCCTGGAGGGCCAAACACCATTCAAGTTTTCAGGCTGTCCCTAATAAATATGCATTTGCATGCACTGCCCCCATTGTATTCAAATGTATCTCATGCATATTCATTAGGGACAGCCTGAAAACCTGAATGGTGTTTGGCCCTCCGGGACTGGAGTTGGGAACCTCTACTCTAAAGCAAAGGTAAGCACCAAGGTGGCTCTCTGTGTAACTACCTCCAGAGAGGACTCCAAAAACTCCATAAGGTTTAACCCTCCAGAGTCTCCCTGTCCACCCAGTGCACCTAAGTCACCCAGGGCCAGGTATTGGGCCCTTATAAGAGGAGGAAGAGAGCCAGAGTCCATGCCTAAGATATCAGTCAAATAATTTTTAACCATATCTATAGCAGATATGAGGGGTGATCTGGGAAAGTTCAACAGGCGTAAGCTGTTATGACTCACCTGGTTTTCCAAGTACTCCATCCATCTGTACAAGATGTTCTTATCTTTAATCAGAGCTTCCGCCAAAGTCTGCACATTATTCACTTTAAACTCAAGAGTATCATATTTAATAGAATATGTCCCCAAGCTTGAGATTATTCAACCATCGACTGTTAAACTATTGATAAATCACCCACCAGCCTCAAAGAGAAACTCTGCATCGAGGAGTTCAGCCCCTGCATCGCCAAAGTCACAGATGCAGGTCTCTGCACCTCCCAAAACACCAGTCCAGCAGCAGCCTCTCTAACTTCCCCTGAGCGATGGACTCCCAGCTTGTACCATCCCTCCAAAGAAACATCAGCAGATTCATCAACAAGGAAGGAGGACTCCACCACAGGATCACCTCCTGGCAGAGAAACACCCAAAGCCACTTCAAATCCTCTGGTGATCCCATAGCTCCCAAACTGCCAAGCCTCAGGGGCGGCGTTCGCACTATCGAGCTATACAAAGCCCCTTCCTCATTGCTGCCCATAGTTTGCATAGTGGACTGGCCCTGGGGAAAGGATGAGGAGAGGACTGGTGAAACCCAGAAAGCTTCCAGCGTGGTCTGGTGTAAGATCTGGTAACCAGAGCCCTACAGGAGCAAGGCTTTTCCTTCCCCTTCCTCTTGCCCATAACGCAGGCAACAAGGCACACCCCAATGCCAAAACATAAGCCTCTGTACGGAGCATCCCCAGGTGCACCGCTCACAGCGCCAACTTCAACGTATTATATTTCTAATGAATCATGCAATATAATGAGGTCTATAATTGCTAAATATTATTTAAAGAGCCTATAACACATGGCAGCGTTGTGAATTAAAGAATTTTGACACAAACCCCAGGTGTCTTCAGCATTTGAGAGGTGTTTTTTAATCTTTTAGTGCACTCTCTGGGATGTGTCGCTGCATTTATAAAACAAATAAGAACTGAATTATTAGGTTTTAAGGAAAAGTATATTCATTTTACATCAGAAGGGGAAACATACTGTGTATAACTGAGAATCCATAGACCATTTTTGTACATATTTAAGATGATGGGAATCTTTAGTGTAATACAATAATTACTGGTACTTAGAAGCTTGGGCAGCTCCTTTTCTGCCGAGATGTTTTACTGCTGGATTTAACTACTGTTTTCAAAACAAAATAAAAATAAAATATATTCTCTGATATTTACACTGTCTTTGTCATGATTGGAAAGTCGAGAAGCACTGGCTTGGAAACCCATGAAACCAGGATTTGATTCCCACTAGCACGCCTTGGGCAAGTCACATAACTCCATTGCCTCAGAAGATCCAAGTTATCAATATAGAAACATAGAAACATAGAAATATGACGACAGAAAAAGACCACATGGCCTATCTAGTCTGTCCTTCCATAACAACTACAACAGTCCACTTTTTGCCTTTAGAGATCCTCTGTGTTGGTCCCATGCTTTCTTGAATTCAGTTACTGTCCTCATCTCTACCACCTCCACTGGGAGACTATTCCACGGATCCACTACTCTTTCCGTAAAGAAATATTTCCGCATATCACTCCTGAATCTATCTCCCTTCACCCTCATCCCATGTCCCCTCGTAGCAGAACTTGCTTTCAATTGAAAGAGGCTCTCTCCCTGAACATTTATTCCACGGAGGTATTTAAACATCTCAATCATATCACCTCTATCCCGCCTTTCCTCTAAGGTGTACATATTAAGATCCTTAAGTCTGTCCTCATATGCTTTATAATGAAGCCCATTAATCATTTTGGTAGCAACCCTCTGCACCGACTCCATCCTGTTCACATCCTTTTGAAGGTGCGGTCTCCAGAATTGCACACCATACTCCAAATGAGGTCGCACCAAAGACTTATACAGAGGCATTATCACCTCCTTTTTTCTGCTAGCCATTCCTCTCCGTATGCACCCAAGCATCCTTCTAGCTTTTGCTGTCGCCTTTTCCACCTGTTTAGCTACTTTAAGATCATCAGACACAACCACGCCTAGGTCCCGCTCTTCTTTAGTGGACAAAAGTACTTCACCTCCTATACTGTATTGCTCCCTTGGATTGCTGCAGCCCAAATGCATGACCTTACATTTTTTAACATTAAATCCCAGCTGCCAAATTCTAGACCATTCTTCAAGCTTAGCTAGATCCCTCCTCATGTTATCTACCCCTTCCTGGGTGTCTACTCTATTGCAGATTTTGGTATCATCCGCAAAGAGGCAAACCTTACCCGACAGCCCTTCCGCTATATCACTAACAAAGATGTTAAAAAGAATCGGACCAAGGACAGATCCCTGGGGCACACCACTGGTAACATCCTTCTCCTCAGAGTGAGCTCCATTTACTTGTACTCTTTGTCGCCTCCCACCCAACCAATTTCTAACCCAAGCAGTAACTTTAGGGTCCATCCCTAGGGTGCTCAGTTTGTTTATAAGTCGCCTGTGAGGAACAGTGTCAAAGGCTTTACGGAAATCTAAATACACCACATCTAGAGCTTTCCCTCGGTCCAACTCCCTGGTCACCCAGTCAAAAAAATCAATCAGATTTGTCTGACAAGACCTGCCTCTGGTGAATCCATGCTGCCTCGGATCCTGTAATCCGCTGGACTCCAGAAACCTCACTATTTTCTCTTTCAGCAGCGTTAAATATCCCTGTTTAACATACATTACCAAGTTTAAGTTACAATGAAAACTGCTTTGATTGAAATGATAAAGTAGTATATAAAACCTGTTAAATAAATAAATGTTTTCCTCAATCGGCCAACTCAGCTAACAGTCTTGACAGAGGAGTTAAGCCTGATAGGCATTCTGACGCTATGTGCATTGGTGCTCCTGTCGGCTGCCTTGGGGCTCTAAGCAGAGACAGTGGTGCTATCTCTGGGTCAACAGGGTAGCATCACCCTTCCTGTGCTATCAGGTGGAGAACAGGCAGTAGAGGAGACTGACATAAGGTGTCAGACACTTGAAGTGGGAGGATTGGAGGAGCGCCCTGTTGCGATGGAGGCCTTCTCGCTGCAACACCCTGAAGTTTTACTTTGGAATCGATTTGGAATGGCATCGTTCAGCATGGTGCAGCTCTTCTGCTCGAGGTAACTTCCTTGGCTCAGACAATTCAACAACATGAATTGAATAAAATACAGTCTCTAAAATGCTTGTATGCAAATGCTAGAAGTCTAAAAAATAAGATGGGAGAGTTAGAATATATAACACCAAATGAGAGGTTAGATATGATTGGAATCTCAAAGACATGGTGGAAGGAGGACAACCAGTGGGACACTGTGATACCTGGGTACAAACTATATCATAAAGATAGAGCTGATCAAATTGGTGGAGGGCTTGCACTCTATGTTAGAGAGGGCATTGAGACAGAAAGGATTAAAGTTTTGCAGGAAACAAAATTTGCGGTAGAATCTCTATGGATTGAAATTCCACGTAAAAAGGGGAAGGCGATAGCAGTGGGGGTGTACTATCAACCGCCTGGCCAGAATGAACAAATGGATGATGAAATGCTCAAAGAAATCAAGGAAGCTAATAAAAGTTACTGCACAGTAATAATAATGGGTGATTTCAATTACCCCAGTATCGACTGGGTCAGTGTCACGGCAGGACGTGCTAGGGAGATAAAGTTCCTAGATGAAATAAATGACTGCTTCTTGGAGCAGCTGGTTCATGAACCAACCAGAGGGGAAGCCATATTTGACCTAGTCCTTAGTGGAACACCAGATCTGGTGCAAGAGATAAGGGTGTTGGGGCCACTTGGCAATAGAGATCATAGCATGATCGCATTTGATTTAATTAGTGGAGGAGGGATAGTAAGGAAATCCACAGTACTACCTTTTAACTTTCGAAAGGGAGACTATGATAAAATGAGCAAAATAGTTAAGAAAAAACTAAAAGGAGCAGTTGCAAAGGTTAAAGACTTACATCAAGCTTGGGTGTTGTTGAAAAATACTATCTTGGAAGCCCAGACCAGCTGTATACCACGCTTTAAGGAAAGTGGAAGGAAGTCCAAAAAATTGCCAGCATGGTTTAAAGGAGAGGTCAGAGAGGCTGTTGTTGCCAAAAAAGCATCTTTCAGGAAATGGAAAAAAGAGCCAAACACCGAAACCTGGAAACAGCACAAGCACTGGCAAGTTAAATGCAAGGCATTAATAAGGCAGGCAAAGGGAGAATTTGAGAAGAAGCTTGCTGCGGAAGCAAAAACGCGTAATAAAGTATTTTTCAAGTAAATTCATAGCAAAAAACCTGTGAGAGAGTCAGTTGGTCCGTTAGATGATAGAGGGGTTAAAGGGGCACTAAGGCGATAGCAGAGAGACTGAATGAATTCTTTGCTTCGGTCTTTATTGAGGAAGATGTAGGGATGTTACCCATGACTGACGTGGTATTTAAAGGTGCAGAAGAATTGAAGGAAATATTGATACATCAGGAAGATATATTACAACTATTAGATAAACTGAAGAGTAGCCTACTGACCGGAAAAGATCTGTGTTTATTCCAATACTGAAGAAAGGTGCTACGGCTGACTATGGAAATTATCACACAATCACTCTGATTCCACGTGCCACCAGGATTCTACTCAAGATCATTCAGAAGTGATTACAACCATACTTACAATGAGAACTGCCTGAAGTGCAAGCGGGGTTCAGGAAAGGGTGAGGAATGAGAGACATCATCGTAGATGTGGATGTGAGATGGATCCTTGAAAAGGCAAAGAATACCAAGAATATATCTATATGTGTTTTATTGACTACAGCAAGACTTTTGACTGTGTAAACCATGAGAAACTCTGGGCCACATTAAGAGGCTTGAGTATACCAGAACACCTAATAGTTCTCTTGCACAACCTTTACATTTATCAAGAAGCAATATTTCGAAAGGCAAGGAGGAACAGAATGATTTAAAATCAGCAAAGGTCTATGACAAGGTGGAATAATTTCCCCCTAACTGTTTAATTTATATGCAGAACAAATCATCAGAGAAGCAGGACTGTATGAAGACAACCGAGGTATGAAGATTGGTGGAAGACTTCTCAACAACCTTCACTATACTGATGACATCACAATACTGGCTGAAAATGAAGACAATCTGAAACATTTGCTTCTCAAAATTAAGGAACATAGTCTGAAAAATGGTCCTGCACTTTAAAGTAAAGAAGAGAAGGGCTGTCACGTGATGTGATGAGGGTGCATAGACGTGTTCTTTGCTCTCTCCTGAATCCCCAGCCATTATTAATGCCCTAGACATAAAAGTATCATTGCTTTTGCACACAAAAGATGAAGCATTGATCTGGAAACACACGGAGGGTCTACCGAGTGGAAAATGCTGTGTGGAAGGTATGAAATCTTCCCGAAGAGAGCGAGAAAAAGCGGCGGCACAACTCAACAAAATGGCCAACTCTCCTTCTTCGCCAAACTTGCCAGGTCAGGCCGCGTTGGTAGAGGAGGTGACCATGGCGGTAGTGGGAGCCTTGGCGGGGGCTTTGATGCTATCATGGAACATCTGGACATCTTAGTGCAATCGTTTGAGGCCGTTGGCTCCTGGTTGCATGAAGCGGAAGGGCAGATTTCTCAATTAGAGGATGTGCAGGGAGGATGGATAAAGAGCTCCAGCAGCTGAAAACACTGCTGGGGAAGCAAGCTCTCAAACTGGACGATATTGAAAACCGAGGGAGATGGAAAAATCTAAGGTTTGTTGGCATCTCAGAATCGATGAAAGATAGTGAACTGAGGGGATATGTGGAAACCCTGTTGACCTTGTGACTGACTCTGGGAGATGACTGCAAGCCTCTGGTCATAGAACGCATCCACTGGAATGGGCCTTTACGTGCTGGTGAGGCAAGACCCAGAGTGGTAATAGCCCGGTTCATGAGCTTTTTGCAACTGGAAAAGTTGCTGAAACAGATGCATGCCCAAGGCCCTATTGTATGTGGAAATAACAAAATGTTGTCCTTTCAGGACTACCCGATCGAACTGAGCTCTAAGAGAAAGGCCTATTCTACAGTATGTCAGAGGTTGGTTATGGCACAGTTTCCAAGAAAGGGAGGAAGAAATGGGATAATTTCCTAGCTACCTGGGATCCCTACTTACAGGCACTTTCCTCGAATGCCTGGAATGATGTTCTCACCCTATGAGTCATGGGATAGTCATTAGGGATACAGATAGGGCAATAAACATACACCGATAGGAGTTGAGATGGGGGCCCCTCGGACTGGAAGGAAAGGATGGGGTTGTGGGGGAGGACCTATATTTAATTACTCTATGGTCAGGATAAATTTGGGATGATACTAGGTAAAGCTAATAGTTAAAGGGATAGGGGATGGGGGGCCCCATAGGTCTGTATGTTCTTGAAGTGTGTATGGTAGCACATAGAAATGTCTTTAATTTATTTATTTTATTTATTTATTTAATGTTTCTTTTATACCGCGCTATTTGAAATCAGTGTGGTTTACATGTAACACATTTGTCCAGTGCAGGCAGGTCTGCAAGGGACTTACAATGAACGGGGTTCTATATACAGGGCTAACAGGGTAACTATGTACACTTTGGCTATAGCAGGTTATAGGGCAGCTCAGCCTTAATTACAGGGTTAACAGCATAGCTATGTTCATTCTATCTGGCTGTTGCAGGGTGTGTGGACAGTTTATTATTATCTACTGTTAGGGTCTTCTATACACAAGGTGGTAAATTTGAGGGGGAGGGGCTCTCAAGGGCAGGGCTGGAGGTGTATGAGGTGTCTACGCTGATAGGTAAGTGGGCAGTAGGGTGGTCCACAAGGACTATGGCCTCAGTTAAAGTTGATGGTGGATGCCATATGCATGGGGACATCTTGATTTCCTTCTCCATGGATTAAGGCGGGGATGGGAAGGGGTGGTGTGAGGGGTTGGGTGCTTATTTATTTATATTCTCTTATATACCACGCTATTCTGCATCAGTGTGGTTTACATTGAACAGGGCATTATAACTTGGGAGATAACTATTTACAGGGAACATGGGCTATGGAGGGTTAAGTGGCTTGCCCAAGACCACAAGGAGCACCTGTGGGACTAGAAACCCCAGTCCTTCCGGCCCAAGGTTGCTGTCCTCTAGTGGGATTTGAACCCCTGACCTTCTGGCCTGAAGTACGTTGCCCCAACCACTAGGCCACTCCTCCACTCCACTTTAAACAGTTTAAATTGTTTAAAATGTAAAATGCAGAAATGGATCTGTGACTTGTCATACCTGTTACTGTGCAGAGGCCACACAGGCTGGGAATGATGTGTTGGTTTATCAATATAAAAGATTTGAACATAAAGTAAAGAAGACAAAGATCTTGACAACTAGCAAAATCAATAATTTTGTTGATGTAGAAGAAATAGAAATAGTGGACAACTTTAACCTACTTGGATCAATAATCAATAAAGAAATGACATGCAGTCAAGAAATCTGATGATGCATTGATTTTGTCAGGATGGCTATGAAGGACCTAGACAAGATTCTCAAGAGATGTCTCTCCCCATACAAAGATTTGACTTGTCCAAGCCATAATGTTTTCAATAATGTTATATGGATTCAGAAGTTGGACAGTGAAAAAGATAGACAGGAAGAAAATTGATGCTTCTGAATTATGGTGCTGGTAAAGAATACTATGTATACCATGGACTGCCCAAAGAACAAACTAGTCAGTTGTAGAGATCAAACCTAAGCTTTCTTTAGAAGCTTAGATGACAAGACTTTGACTTTTATAATTTGGACACATTATGCAAAGAGAGAGATCATGATTGGCAAGATTGGAGGTCAACGCAAAAGACGATGGACATCAATGAGATGGATCGATACAATAACAGCAACTATGGATGCCACTCTGTCAACAATGACTCACCTGACTAAAGAATAAACATGGTTTAGGACAACTACCCAGAAGGTCACTATGAGTCAACACTGACTCAACATTCTTAGCAACTTAGTCATTGGATGCACACATGGATGGAGTTTGAGTAGATAAAGAGCGGAACAAGCAATTAAATGCATATATTATAAAATACTATAATTTATGTTCATTCTTGCAAAATATAGGCACAGGCATTTACACAAGCTCTAGGCTTGCTGTAAACATCTGTACTTTAAATTAAGATGCAAATTCTGCCACTTATGCTAGTATTTTATAAAGAAAAGTAGGCACTTCCGTATAAAAATCACTCTCTTAAATACTTGTGGACCTCCTTTTCTTTCTAAAGGAAAGAGGGACTCACTTAGAGGGGAAAGGCATTTTTGTAAATAAAGATTTTGCGCAGCTATTCATGCATAACCTGTGTTATAAAATTAAGAAAGGTTATTATGTAGATATTGCAAAAATGATTTAATCTCCATAGAACATAAACCAAATGTCTCTACATTGTTATTTTGAAAATTCAATCACATGTCTCTAATATAAATTAACATTCTGTAATGTTATTCAGCATTCTCTAATATAATAAAGTAACTACGATTTTCATCTAAATCAACTTTTATTATCAAACACTATTAGATTAGAGGTCTTATTATCACATTTGTGAACTATGCAAATATGATTTAATAGTTTAGTGCAAGAAAGATTTGCATTTTTGAAGAAGATGATGCTGTTATGAATTGTTTCAGGTCAGACAAGAACAACTGAGAATTTTATAGTTCGCTGGAATATGAGGGAGAAAAGATTCATAGAACACAATATTGTTCATGATTATTAAGCAATAAGCATTTGATAGTGAGGAACAGTTAAAAAAATAACATCAGTTAATCTCTTACCTAATTGTTTGTTTATCCATGTATGACTTTAATCATGATTCTAATAAATTAGCTCTTCTCTTGGGATGGATTCAAGTAATAAAGGAATGATATAAACATTATAAATATGAGAATTCTACTCTTTCACCTAAATAATTTGCTTCTTTATTATGTGAGAAATGCAGACCCTAGACATTGTCAGCATGGTCACATATATTAAAAGCCTAACTGTAGAAGTGTGCACATGGTATAAAGAAAGTGCATAATTTATTTGTGAAAAATGGACTGGTTTTTCAAAACAATAGGTACCTCTGCTTTAAAAATTATTCCAGGAAAACTATGGAGTTATTTTAGAAGCTCTGTGAGTTGGACATCTGAAAATGGGAACTTAAACATGCAAATCATGGAGACATCCCCAGGAGCCATTTTAGAAAGCCGGGTATATAGGCATCCCCAGTGAGAACGTCAGGTAGCATGAGGGGATTATAGAGGAGTCGCCTGGGCGGAACAAGGAAGTTGCATGTCACAGTGTGATTTCAGAGTGACATAAGCATGTCAGTCCCTGGTTGTTGAGGGGTCATGCCTATAGCAGTTCCTGACTGCGAATAAAGCATAGAAAAGTGCTTGTATCATGGCTGCAATGCTTCCAGGAGGAAGAGAAAAATGTGCTTACATCATAGTAGGTACTATTTCCTGGCCAAAGAAACCTGTCCATAAATGCATACTCCAAACATTATTACTAGCCCACCACATCAAGTCTGAGTATCTGAAATGGCAGGGCAGTGGTGGACTGACATGGGCTACCCCTCTATGTGGTGGAACAGAGGAGATGCAGAGATGTTAGATGGCAGCCTTATCAAAATGAATTTTGGTGAGGCACTGGTCATCTGTGAGGTCTAGGAACTGGGTTCCAGACCTATAAATCTTTTGATAGGGATGCTTTTTTCTTGGCCTTTTTCTGGGCCCCATGTGCCTTATGCAGTATGGCCTGTACTAAATATCTGTTGAGTTTACTCATGACTCTGGTCCCTCCATCAGCTCCCAGTAAAGTCCTCCACCAGTACTCAGTGAAACAAGGGATTGGGAAAAGAGATATACAGGGGATTTAAAGGGAACTTGTACAAGGGTCGATGAGAAGGACAGGGCACAGAACAGGGGACTAAAGAGCAGCCAAGGATACACCTACTTAGACACTGTTGGTAATCAGGCAAAAGACCACAAACAGATGTCCTCCAGTCCCAATAGAGAGTTGAGATGAGTGTTTATATATAGTCTATAGCAGCTGTAAATGCTGAGATTGTTTATTGTTTACAGCAAACTTGATATACCACCCCCCATTACATCAGGGCGGTTTACAATATAAAAACAATAAAGTTGGAAAAAGGAAAAAGAAATACAACAATATAAAGGAAAGAAGGCGAAGGGTAGAAATAGCTGAAGGACAGAAGATGAGAAAAATCAAGAAGGTTCACAGAGGGGTGTCAAAGGCAGAGGAAAAGAAATGCCCTCAACGTTGGTGTGCTTTTGAAAATGTTATACATATGTAGACCTCAGAACTAGCCTTACCACATCCTCAAAATGCTTCTTGTCAAAATGTGGAAATCTCTGTCATCGGCGCTTACATGTGTAAATCAAGGCTATTCTAAAATTCCCATTTGCACATGGATGGGATTTCCACTGTAAACATCAGCATTTCCACATGAAATTCATGCACAAGCTTTCTAAAATACAAGTAGCTTCCATAGCTGGTGCTTATAATCAATCTGGATAAAACCCATGTTTTACTGTTGGGAAGTTCAGGAAAGCAAATGCCTAGTCTATGTCCAGAGACCAAAGGAGCAACCATTACTCTTTGTTATACAGTTTATAGACTCAGGGCCATTATAGGTTTCTGCTGCTACAAGGGATGATCAAATATTCACTGTACATATAGATCCCAATTCCAGAACATGCATGTCCGGCCCATGGGTATTTGCAAATCAAAAACAGGCCCGATTTAAATGTGATTCCCCAGCTGCGGGGAGAGATGCACCCATGGTTTTGGAATCAGGGACACAGATGCTTTTGGCGCAACACGAACAAAGCACAGTGGAGGACAAGACACTGCTATGTGCAGCAAATGGCTTTGTATATCCCTGCACTTGCCGCATTCTGAAAACATGGATGCTTTCGATCCCTCCCTTCTCCATTATATACCCGGCCTCCTGTAAAACATGCATCTCTTCAGCTGATTCTCTCACTGACAGTGTTGTGCTGGTGCAAACTACACATGAATACTGATGATATATAAATGTTGATGCAAACTAGACTATATAGACCAGTCTGTTGCATGCCCAGAACACTGCATGTAATCTTAGTGTAATCTAATACACTATAAAAGAAGGTAGAACGTGATATAATATGACATACCTTGCATCACAACATACATGGCAGTAGAAGACATCCTTAGTTATGCTTGCATTGTCATCTCTGAAAACAGTCTGTACAATGCTAAGTATCGACCAGAAAAAATCAGAACAGGTTCTCTACAGCAAAATGTCAAAACATATCCCTGTAACTAATAGGGACCCTCAGAATGGGAGCATTCAGCAGTGCAAACACCACTGATACATGCCCAAAGGCACCATCATCGCTCTCTATAAATGTGCACATTTTTAGAGACCAGTGATGGTGCTTCTGGGCATGTCTTAGTGCTGATTTCAAAGGTTATACGATGCAAGGTTCCACATTAGGAACCACCACCCAGGAAAAAGATTTAGGCGTCATTGTGGATAACATGTTAAAACCCTTGGCCCAGTGTGTAGCGGCGGCCAAGAGAGCAAATAGAATGCTAGGTATCATAAGGAAAGGAATGGAAAATAAAACAAAAGATATTATAATGCCTCTCGTTCCATGGTGAGACCGCACCTTGAATATTGTGTGCAATTCTGGTCGCCGTATCTTAAAAAGGATATAGAGTTATTAGAAAAGGTTCAGAAAGAGCCACCAAAATGGTAAAGGGAATGGAAGGATACTCCTATGAAGAAAGGCTAAAAAGGTTAGGGCTCTTTAACCTGGAAAAGAGACGGCTGAGGGGAGATATGATAGAAGTCTATAAATTAATGAACGGAGTGGAACGGGTAAACATAGATCGACTGTTTACGTTATCAGAATATAGAAAGACTAGGGGACATGCAATGAAGCTACAGGGTAAACTATTTAAGACTAATAAAAGAAAATATTTTTTCACTCAACGTGTAATCAAACTCTGGAATTTGTTACCGGAGGATGTAGTAAAGGCTGTTAGTGTAGCTGGGTTTTAAAAAAGGTTTGGACAAGTTCCTGGAGGAAAGGTCCATAAACCATTATTAAGAAGGGACCCAGGATATCAATGCTTGACCTAGTACAAGCATTGCAGAACCTGTGTCTTTTGGGGAAACTGCTAGGTACGTATGACCTAGATTGGCCACTGTTGGAAACAGGATACTGGGCTTGATGGACCTTGGTCTGACCCAGTATGGCATATCTTATGTTCTTATGTTCTTATGTTCTTATGTTGAATGCTCCCATTCTGAGGATTCCTTTTTAGTGACAGGGATATGTTTTGCCATTGAGCAATCGAGAACCTGTTCTGATTTATTCTGCCTGATCACACTGGCACCTGGTGATGCGGCGGCCATTCTGACGGTCCAGATACTGGCCAGGCATTCAAGTCCCCCCAGATTTGTGGATGAACACACCAGATCCTCCCATACAACACTCAAACCACACACACACACACACACACACACACTCACACTCTCTCTCTCTCTCACTTACATAGAAACATGATGGCAGAAAAAAACCACATGGCCTAGCTACAGCAGTCCCCTTTTTTGCTTTAGAGATCCTCTGTGTTTATTCCATGCTTTTTCAAATTCAGATACTATCCTCATCTCTATCACCTCCACTGGGAGACTATTCCATGCATCTACCACTCTTTCTGTAAAGAAATATTTCCTCATATTACTCCTTTAGTCTATCCCCTTTCACCCTCATCCTATCTCCCCTTGTAGCAGAGCTTGATTTCAATCAAAAGGGGCTCTCCTCCTGTGCATTTATGCAATGGAGGTATTTAAACATCTCAGTCATATCACCTCTATCCTGCCTTTCCTCTAAAGTATACATATTAAAATCCACAAGTCTGTCCTCATATGCTTTATAACAAAGACCACTAACCATTTTAACAGCCATCCTCTGCACCGACTACAACCTGTTTATATCCTTTTGAAGATGTGTTCTCCAGAATTGCACACAATACTCCAAAATGAGTTCACACCAGACTTACACAGAGGTACTATCATCTCCTTTCTTCTGCTGGCCATTCCTCTCCCTATGCACCCGAGCATCCTTCTAGCTTTCGCCGTCACCTTTACTACCTGTTTAGCTAATTTAAAATCATTAGACATACGCAGGGGTGGCTCAAGGCAATCTGCTCCCTGAGGCGAGGGATGAGGTGGTGCCCCTCCCCCCCCCCAGAGCAGGGGGAGAGGCTTTCTCAGAACTCCAGTGGGGAACTGAACCAAACCAAAAAGCCGATTAGATAATGTGGAGGAAATGAAAGATGCTTACGCACCAAGGAACTAAAAGAAAGAACGAGAACCACAGCACTGTTTATAATACCAAATTATAACTCGTGTTTATTTTGTTGTTATAAACTGCGTTATGGTTCTTGCTTTTTCTTTTTGAACATATATTTTGTATTCACAAAACCTCCTCCCTCAACGGTAGGTGCAGAACAGAACTAGGACATTCACCCACAGAATATCTTAAAAAAAAAAATCGTATTCCACTCATCTCACTAACAACAACAAAAACACACATTCTCCAGTACCAGGCATATTGTGAACTAATACAAAACCCTACAAAAAGGTCATTGAGAATCTGTAAAGCAAACCTACCATACCATACCAGCTCAACTTCCAAAACTCACATAAAAACCTACCCCCCAAAAAAAAGCATAACTGTAAATACTATAGCGGGCGCTGGAACATCCAAACACCTATTTGAAAAGCTGAAACAATTCAGATTACTACAGTGCAAATCCCTACGTACAAACTCCATGTTAAAAGAACACCTGGCCTTGGCCACAAATGCAGAACACAGACCCTCACCAAATTACAGAATAAGTGACCATAACCTAATAATAAACATATGTAGATAAAAATTAAACTACAACCCCAAAAAGTCAGATTCTGCATTCATTGCAATGCTAGAGAAATAGAAAGAGATGTATTTAGCTGTACTTTATAAAATATGAAGATAGCACCAAGACTGTTCATTAAATTGAAAATAAAATTCTCTTCTACTTTGTTGTTTGACCATTTTATTCTTGATTATGCTGGTCCCAGTCTGAGGTTTCTGCTTTCCTCCACCCCCACTGTCTACTTCCTTCCAGGGGCAGCATGAGGATTATGCTGGGCCATGTGCGGAGATTCATTGCAGAATTATTTGCATACATTTAGAATACTTTACTTAAAAACGTATTTGCCACCAATCTAAAATACTAGGTGACTTCCAAACATATACATGCAATTTAGTAAAACAGATGTTACAATAAAATAAACATAATAAAACATTAAATTTGATTGATGAAAAGCCACTTACACAGTCCCCCCTATCAGACCATCACCAATCTGCACATCAGATTTATTTTGCTATGACCAGATTATTGATGGGGAGGGAGACTATAAAGTGAGAAACTAATCCTAGTAGCCATGAATTCAAATGCTGGATTGGATTGTGTTAGAGCTGGAAAAGTCCGGAACTCAGCACCAGTGAAGCGTTCAGGCTACTAAGCAAAAATAAACCGAGATAGTCCCTTAAAATGTGAAATTTCCTTGAATCTGACCTGACAAAATATTTTAAATTTCAGCTTGGCAGCATAAAGAACACAAATCTCAAAGACAATACATATTCCAGTACCCACCCCCTCCCCCCACCAACCAATATCCTAAAGTTGATCTTACCAAAAAACCAGTGTGCAGAACCCATAGAGCAAATCTACTATTCCATAACAGCACTAACATCCAAAACACACACAATATGGAGCATACCCAAAAGGTCAGCACCACAAATATTGCAAAGGGCCTTAGAACATCCATATTCCTATTCAGAAAACTGAACACGCTAGATCACTACAGCTCCCTACAGAGAAACTCCATGCTAACAGAGCCTCAGTCACACATGCAGAACAGAGACATATCTTCACCAAGTAGGGAATATATCAATACAAACTAAAAACAAGCATATGTAGTAAAAAATGCTTTTACCCATTGCTCTTTAGATTTACAGGATGTTTTTCCCAAAATTATTCTTTACTGCAGAGTGAGGTGAGAAAAAAACTCTCACAAACAGGCATCTGCATTGTCGGCAGAAGCTTACATAATGGCTCAGTGCAAGTAGCGCGCGTGCAAATAATGCAATCTCAGTGTGTGGTCTTAGTTGCGACTGCAGCTGTTTTGCCACACTGAAATGCGGTAACTGCAGGGGGATATAATTGCCTCCCTGTAGTTAGCCTACGGCCCCCGTGTAATCAAACTCTGGAATTAGTTGCCAGAGGATGTAGCAAAAGTGTTGTGTAACTGGTTAAAAGATTTGGAAAAGTTCCTGGAGGAAAGGTCCATAAACTATTATTAAAGAGGACCTGGGAAATCCACTGCTGCCCTGAGATAAGCACTGCGTAACCTGCGTGCCTTTTTGGGAATCTGTCAGGTATTTGTGACCTCTATTGGCCACTGTTGGAAACAAGATAATGGATTTGAGGGACCTTGGTCTGACCCAGTATGGCGCTGAGTTTAGGAAACATGCTACTAAATATGCCAAACAAGAGGGGCTCAACAGCACCCATGCAGCACCTCCCACTTCCACAAAAACAGGAGTAACTTGGCACCCCAACATAGAACTTCCTACCCTCTGAAAAACAAGAGAGACATTGTGACCAAGAAGGGCTTGGCAACCCCAACATAACTCTTGAAAATGTGCACTGGACCAGCATAACATTAATGTAAATATATTGCAAAAAACAAAGGCAATGCAAGATGTTCACACACCAAGGAACAAAGAAAAAGCGAAAACGGCGGCACAGTTTATACTACCAAATTATAAAATTATAACTCATTTTATTTTGTTATAAACTATGTTATAGTTTCACTTTTTCTTTTTGAATATACCTTGTTTATTCTATATCCATAGAAACCTCTCCCTCAACAATGGGTGCAGAGCAGAAGTTTCACATTCACTATAGAACACAATATATTTTAAAAAAAATCTGTTTCTGGTCATCTAACAAACATTCTCCAGTAGCAGGCATATTGGGAACTAATATAAGACTCTACAAAAGTCACTGAAGATCTACAAGGCCAAATCTACCATACCATACTAGGATCAACTTCTAAAACTCACATAAGGGGCCTACCCAAAAAAATGACACACTATAAATACTGCTGTAATCCCTAGAGCAGCGATGGCGAACCTATGGCACGCGTGCCAGCTGTGGCACGCGAAGGCCTTGCAGCTGGCACGCGGGAAGGTCCGCAATCAAAATATGCGGCATTAAAAAAATAAAAAATAAAAAGCTGCCGCTGCCAGGGCCGGGGCCGCCGCGGCAGAATCGAGTGTGCCGCGGGGCCCCCCCGCCCAGCAGAGCCTGCCCTCCGTCCCCGGTATCACCTTCTCTCAGCTGCCTCTAGTCAAACGCGCCTGCTTTCAGAGCGCGAGTGGAGTTTCTTCCTCGCTGCTCTGTTATGCCCGCGGGGCTTAACAGAGCAGCGAGGGAGAAACTTCCCTCGCGCTCTGAAAGCCGGCGCGTGTGACTGGAGGCAGCTGAGAGAGGTGATACCGGGGACGGAGGGCAGGCTCTGCTGGGCGGGGGGGCCCCGCGGCACACTCGATTCTGCCGCGGCGGCCCCGGCCCCGGCAGCGACTGGTTTCTTTGTAAAAAAATTTTTGCTGGGGGGGGGGGTTAGGAGTGGTAATGGCTGGGGGGGGGTTAGGACTGGTGATGGTGATGGGCTGGGGGGGGTTTAGGAGTGGTAATGGTTGTGGGCTGTTGGGGGTTAGGACTGGTGATGGGCTGGGGGGGCTAGGACAGGAAATGGGCTGATGGGGGGTTAGGAGTGGTAATGGCTGGGGGGGGTTAGGACTGGTGATGGGCTGGGGGGGGTTAGGAGTGGTAATGGCTGTGGGCTGTTGGGGGGTTAGGACTGGTGATGGGCTGGGGGGGCTAGGACAGGAAATGGGCTGATGGGGGGTTAGGAGTGGTGATGGGCTGGGGGGGTTAGGAGTGGTAATGGGCTGGGGGGGGGTTAGGAGTGGTAATGGCTGTGGGCTGTTGGGGGGTTAGGACTGGTGATGGGCTGGGGGGGTTAGGAGTGGTAATGGCTGTGGGCTGTTGGGGGGGCTAGGACTGGTACTGGGCTATGGGGGGCTAGGACAGGAAATGGGCTGATGGGGGGGTTAGGAGTGGTGATGGGCTGGGGGAGGTTAGGAGTGGTGATGGGCTAGGGGGGGGCTATGGGCTATGGGGGAGCTAAGTCTATATGGGCTGATGGGATTAGGACTGGAAGTGGGTTGATGGGGGCTTAGGACTGGTAATGGGCTATGGGGGGCTAGGACAGGAAATGGGCTGATGGGGAGAGGTTAGGACTTGAGGTGGGCTGTTGGGTGGGGTTAGGACTGGTAATGGGCTATGGGGGGCTAGGACAGGAAATGGGCTGATGGGGAGGGGTGAGGACTTGAGGTGGGCTGTTGGGTGGGGTTAGGACTGGTAATGGGCTATGGGGTCTAGGACAGGAAATGGGCTGATGGGGAGGGGTTAGGACTTGAGGTGGGTTTTGGGTGGGGTTAGGACTGGAAATGGGCTGATGGGGGGTTAACACTGGAGGTGGTCTGATGGGGTTAGGACTGGTAATGGGCTATGGGGGGGTTTAGGACTGATAATGGGCTATGGGGGGGCTGGGACAAGAAATGGGCTGATGGGGAGGGGTTAGGACTTGAGGTGGGCTGATGGGGTTAGGACTGGTAATGGGCTGTGGGCTGAGGGGGGGGTTAGGACTGGCAATGGGCTATGGGGGGGTTAAGACTGGTAATGGGCTGTTGGCTGATGGGGGCTGTCTGGTAATGGGCTATGGGGGGTTAGGACTGATAATGGACTATGGGGGGGCTAGGACAGGAAATGGGCTGATGGGGAGGGGTTAGGACTTGAGGTGGGCTGATGGGGTTAGGACTGGTAATGGACTGTGGGCTGATGGGGGGGTTAGGACTGGCAATGGGCTATGGGGGGCTGACTGGAAATGGGTTGATGGGGGTTAGGACTGGAAGTGGGCTGATGGGGGGGTTAGGACTGGAAGTGGGCTGATGGGGGTTAGGACTGGTAATGGGTTATAGGGGGGGCTTAAACTGAAAATGGGGTGATGGGGGGTTAGGACTGGAAGTGGGTTGATGAGGGGGGGCTAGGACTGGTATTGGGTTGGGGGGTTTCTAGGACTGGAAATGGGTTGGGGGGCTGCTAGGACTGGAAATGGGCTGATGCAGGGACTAGAAGGGAATGGATGCTGGGTGAGGCTGGAACTAGAAGGGAGCTGGTGTTGGGGGAGGATTAGAATGGGATGGGGCTGGGAGAGTAAAATGGAGAGGGGAAAAATATTTTGTGTGGGAGGGATAAAAAATCTACAATTGGCCGGGTATTGGAAGAATAAGTGGGGATTGAGGATGGAGGGGTAAATTTTGAGTAGATGAAATAGGAATGAGGAAAGAGCAAAAGGAGAAAGATTAGTATGTTAAAGCAGATGTAGAGAGAGAATGGAAAAAAAAAAAACCCAAGAAGACAGAAGAAAGGACAAATGGACAGCAGATGGAGAGTTAGCAGAAGACACGAAGAAACCAGAAGAAAGTGGCTGGAACAATTGCAACTGAAAAAAAACGCACAAAAGGTAGAAAAATATCTCTTTATTTTGAATTTATTAACTGGAATATGTCAGCTCTGGGAAATGTGCATCATTAATTTTTGTGCTTTGTTTAGTACAAGAGGAAATTAATTTATAGTTTTATTTCTACAGTGTTGTTGTATATTCCAAGTTTGGCTTTTGGGGTTCCCAGTTTAATTATTGTCTTCCTGTTTCTAAATTGTGATTCCTTGTTTGGTGATGGTCTGTTCTGCATGTGTAACTGAGCTGAGGTATTCTGTTTATATAATTCCTATTTGACATTGCCACTTGTTCTTTCCCCAGTAGGTCATGTATTGTTGTTCTCTGAAATGTATTGGTTTAATATTTGCAGTGTTGCCTTTTGATAGTTAGGGTATGGTGCTTTGTGAGTCCTGGTAGTGCTGTTAGGATACGGCGGGTTTGCTATGGGTTCTAAATGGGCAGCGTTTGTAGTAGTTCCTAATGTGCCTGGCGGTTGGTACTGGATTATAGTAATGTAGAAACCTTTTAGTCTTTCTTTATCCATATACTCATTAAGAGGCATGTTTACTAAAAGTTAGTGTATGGTAACATTATGCAAATATTTATGCAAATGAGGCACCTTATGCAAATGAGGCTTTAATTGACGTGCTGGCACTTTGAGGAAATTCTTTGGTTTTGTGCGGCAGTTTGGGCACTCGGGCTCAAAAAGGTTAGCCATCACTGCCCTAGAGCATCCATGCATTCCCATTTGAAAAGCTGAACAAATCAAATTACTACAGCACAGCATAAATCCCTATGCACAAACTCCATGTTAATAGAATAAGCCTCAGTCACACACTTAGAACACAGACTCTCACCAAGTACAGAATAAGTGACTACAACCTATGTAGACAAAAAGTAAACTGAATCTCCAAGAAACCAGACTCCGCATGAAATGCAACATCAGATAAATAAGAGATGAAGTTCCCCATATAGATTGCACAAAGTCCAATCACTAAATTTAAAATAAAGTTATTTTTTCTACCTTTGTTGTCTGACCATTTTATTCTCTGATTGTGATGGTCTTGATCTGAGGCTTCTGCTTTCCTGTCTTCTCTTAGCTCTCTTTCTATAGTATATAGTCCATCTGCCATTTCTTGTCTCTTCTTTTGTTTTCTTCACTTCTTTCCATCAGCCTATAGGTGTAGTCCTATAACCCTCCCCAGTATCATCCCACTTTCCCAGTCCTCCCCTCCCAGTCCCTTCCAATTTCAACCCCCTTGCATTCTCGGGACTTCCACTGGTGCCCATTCCTTTCTAGTCCCCTTCCTTCCCCTCTGTACAGCCCCTTCTAGTCCAAATACCATGCCAGTGCCAGTGCCCCTCCCTTCCGGCCTCCACCCCCCATTAACCAGCCACCTACTAGTCCCATCCCCAAGTGTCAGCTCCCTTTCATCTCCCTCCAGTCCCATCCCCAGGTGTCAGCTTTCTTCCATCCCTCTCCACCCTTCTCTAGTATCATCACCCTTCCAGTCCCCCTCCAGTACCATCCCCAGGTATCAGCTCCTTTTCAGCCTCCCTCCTCTCCCTGTGTCAGCCCCATTGTAGATCCCACCTTCCCATCATGTCTATTCCCTTCCAGCCCCCTCCTCTCCCGTGTCAGCCCCATTGCAGATCCCACCTTTCCATCATGTCTATTCCCTTCCAGACCCCTCTTCCCCCCCTGTGTCAGCCCGCTTCCAGCCCTCACCTTCCCCCATGTTAGCGTCCCTGTAGACTCACCCTCTATTTTCTATGGCAGCCGTGGCTCCTGCCTCTTAAAACTGCAGCTGTGCTAGCGATTGTCATTTTAAACAAAAAGTCAAACTGCGGAGCCTTCGCACCTTTGTGAAGGAACCCGTGCAACTGCATCCCGCCCCCAAAGGAAGTTACATTAACTTCCTTTGGGGGCAGGACGCAGTTACACGGGTTCCTTCACTGAGGCGATGGGAAGGCTCCACACCCCTGCACACACCCCTAGGTCCCGCTCTTCTTTTGTGGACAGAAGTACTTCACCCCCTATACTGTATTGCTTCCTTGGATTGCTGCAGCTCAAAAGCATGACCTTGCATTTTTAACATTAAATCTCAGTTGCCAAATTCTAGACCATTCTTCAAACCTAGCTAGATCTCTCCTCATGTTATATACGCCTTCCTGGGAGTCTACTTTATTGCCGATTTTGGTATCATCCTCAAAGAGGCAAACCTTACCCGACAGCCCTTCTGCAATATCACTAACAAAGATGTTAAAAATAATCACTAATTACTACTACTACTAATTAGCACTTATAAAGCGCCACACATGCAGCGCTGCACAGAGAAAGGACAGATCCCTGTGGCACACCACTGGTAACCTCCTCCTCAAAGTGCGCTCCATTTACCTGTACCCTATGTCGCCTCCCACTCAGCAATTTATAACCCAAGAAGTAAATTTAGGGTCCATCCCTAGGGTGCTCAGTTTGTTTGCAAGTATCCTGAGTGGAACAGTGTCAAAGGCTTTACTGAAATCTAAATACACCACATCTAGGACTCTCCCTTGGTCCAACTCCCTGGTCACCCAGTCAAAGAACTCAATCAGATTTGTCTGACAGACCTGACTGGTGAATCCATGCTGCCTCAGTTCTGGTAATCCTTTGGACTCCAGAAACCTCACTCTTTTCTTTTTCAGCAGTGCTTCCAATAATTTACTCGCCACTGAGGTTAAACTAATCAGCCTGTAGTTTTCAACCACATCCTTACTTCTGCTTTTGAGTAAAGGACCACATGTGTCTCTCTCCAGTCCTCTGGCACCACTCCCAATTACAAAGAGACATTGAAAAGGTCAGTCAGTGCAGTCCCAAGTTCCCTCTGTATTCTCAGATGTATCCCATCCAGTCCCATCACTTTGTCTACTTTAAGTTTAGCTAGTTCCTTATGAACACTGTCTTCTGAAAATCGCTCGAGATGCCCCTCGCTTCTGTTCCTGTTTGTGGGTGTTTTCTGAGGACTTGCTCCTGGTCCTTCATCTGTGAACACAGAACACAAATATTGGTTAAGCAATTCTGCTTTATCCTCATCAGCTTCTACATATTCCTCCCCTTCAACTTTGAGTCTGACAATACCACTTTTGCCCTTCCTCTTCTCATTAACATATCTGAAAAATGTCTTATCCCCCCATTTTAATGCATTGGCTATTTCCTCCTTTTTTGAATCTTTGCTTTCTTGACTACTTTGCCAGCCTCTCTAAGATTTTCCAAATATAGATGCCTGTCTTCCTCTCTCGGTGATCTCTTGTATTTCATGAAGGCCCCCCCCCCTCTTTTTCTTCACCTTTTCAGCTACTTCTTTTGAGAACCATAGTGGCCTCCTTTTCCTTTTACCTTTATTTACCATTCTAACAAAAGGTTTGGTTGCCCTTAACATATCCCCTTTCAGTTTTACCCACTGTTTTTCTACGTCCCCCAGATGTTCCCATCTCACTAACAACTCCTTGAGTTATTGTCCCATCTTGGTAAAGTTAGTTTCCTAAAATCTAAGACCCTCACTTTTGAATAGATTTTATCAGCCCTAGTCCTGGTGATCATTGGGTGTGAAATGATCTCCCACTATAACATATTTATGTTTATTGAATTTGATAAAACCGCCCTTCAATAATAACAAGGCGGTGTACAAAATGTATCAAAACAAAGACGGCCAAAGGCCTAGAAATGGAAAAGAAGTTACATAGTCGATAGGATAGTGAAGAGAGAGATAGACACAGTGAGACAGAGAAGACAGAAAAGGAACGGAGTATGTAGTCGGACTGAGGAGGGGGGAGGTCAAAAGCGGTTGAGAAAAGATGAGTTTTTAGTTGGGTTTTGAAAGTGCGGAAGTCTGGTTCAAGTCTGAGAGAGGTACTGTAGGTAGGGAATTCCAAAGTGCAGGTCCTATGAAAAAGAAGGCAGAGGAGCGTGTGGATTGTAAGTGAGCCTTGGAGGGAGATGGAAGGTAAAGGCAGTTGAGATGAAGAGAGCGTAGGGAGTGAGTGGAAGTATGGACATCAGAAACACTTTCCCCATTGGTAAGCAGCAAGTCTAGTATTGCCCCTTCACGTGTGGGTTTTGTTACCAGTTGCCTGAATAGTTCTTCCTGTAAAGAATCCAGGATCTGCTTACTTCTAGATAATACTGTACCAGGGATGCACTTTTCAACATCTGGCATGTTGAAATCCCCTATCAGCAGCATTTTTTCTTTCCTGGTAATGCTGCAAATGTCTTCTATTAAATTCCATTCACTTCTCCTTGCAGTCTCAAATAACATACCTCTGCCAAAACCATGCTCTGCACCCATAAACAACTGCTGTGAAGACATAATGGCATGGCGCCTCAGGACACCACATCTGATCTGCATTTCTTAGCTAAACATGATTCTGCTCCATACTACCTCACATACCATCCATACATCTACATTCCCATTTTTCCGAACACTGGTCTTGTTAGGGAAGCTGAGACTAGCCCCTTTAGCACAAATCAGCATAGCCAGAATAATTACTATAGCAGCGCTTTATATTTCTGAAGGGGCGTGCTTTATTGTTCCTTAAACTTACAAACCTCCCTCACCTGTGCATTCTGCATCTTGTGCCCTCCCAGACAGCAGACACACTAGTTCAATACAGATGCGTCACAGCCATTCATCTCTATGGAACGCGTTAAAGATCAGAGAAGGAATTTTTCTAAGTCCTGGCCTTATTCCACGTTGCCAGTGGTATAACGTAAATGTCTGCGGGAAACAGTCAGGAAGTACATGAGCCTTTCCTGAATATGCTTTCTACCTCTCCACAGCTTGCCACACACCCTTCTGCCCCCTCCTGTCCACGTTCTGAGATCCCTGTCCTAGCACCGTGTACATGCAGGGCTGCATGGTTTCGGAATACGGTTCCAGATATTTTAATGAGAAAAACGTCTGTCTTGCATGTCTAAACGCCTTATTCGCGTTCTAGAATGACCTCCATATTGGTTAGGAAAATTTGTTTTTTCTCGATCAAGTGGAATTAAGGCAGGGTATGTAGGTGATCATCCTCTCTCATCCTGAGTACTGTAACATTGTTTAGGTGGGTATCCCGGAGACTCCATTGGCAGAATTTAAATTGCAACAGGCAGAAATTAGCACAATTTCAATTGCATCTTCTTGTGGCCATGGGCAAGTCACTTAACCCTCCATTGCTTCAGAAAAATCCAAGTTATCATTGTCCCTATTTAATGTTCATTACCAAGTTTAAGTTACAACGTAAATCTCTTTGACTGAAATGATAAAGCGGTATAAAACAACCCTTATAAATAAATAAATAAAATAAATAACAGGACACTCCAGCTATTATAGCAGAAAGACTGGACTCTGCAGTCACATTGCTTATACAATTGAAGTAACTTGCTATAAAAGAGCACATATGAGGTGGCATTTTAGAAATAGTATCCAAGTGTGATCGGGTCATTCAGGACACAACATGCAGGTAATAGATTACCTATGCAGTTTGCTGCAAGCAGCTCAATGAAAATTGTCTTAATAAGAGAAGAATAAAATTGAAGGGAACTGCAAGAAAAATGAATTACAACAAACACTTTAGAGGGACTCTCCCTCTAATATACAATGGCAGAAATGTAAACCATTATCTTTCCAGAGTCAAATAAACTGATGGTGCTGATACCGTAGAAGTTATAATGAATGATTTATTCAATTTAATCTGCAACTGTGTGAACTGATACAATAAATAAAATTGTTCTTTGTTGTTTTGTTTTGTTTTTTGTTCCAAGTGTCTGTTTTGTTTCATATTTGCTGGTTAAAAACTCAGAAGTTGTTTCGTTGACACTTCTACCAGTTGAGAGTCCCTTGCTTGCCTCTTTCATAGACAGGCAAACATAGAAGTGAAGTCTGTTCACAATGTCATATGGTAATTTACTCTCAGTGCCCCCATTTAATTATATGCAAAGCAGCAGGTGATTGGTGTTCAACCTACAACCTGATGTACTGAAGAAAACTCAACAACTACTATGGCATGTTTCATTTTTGCCTCCAGGTGCATAATCTTAGAACCATGTTTGAATTGTCATTTGAAAAGCACATTATTTAACATTCACATCACATCACATTATTTAAAATTCACATCACAACTTCAGGACCATGTCTAGGTTCAGCTCTTTATTATTCAAGCCATACATTTGTAACATCCTAAATTATTTATTCCATGCTGTAGACTATATTATTTGAGCAAAAATGAATGTTTGAGCAAAAATGAATGATAGGGAAGTCTTTCTTTCTAGATTATGACTAACTGTGGGAGATTTGATCCTTAACATAGATTGAAGTGCCCAAGATAGAATTTCTAGTAACTAAAACAGCTAAAGACTTTAATATATTCATATAAATTTCCTGTCAAAGAACAGCTTTTTATATTTGCTATGTATATGCCTGTTTTCTGCTTATTCTACTTTAATCATTTCTAACCTATATATAAGTCTTAATGTTTTCTCCATACTGCCTGAAATTTAAAAAAAAAATTAAGAAAGCAAAATTTTATGAGAAGGAAGTGATCCTAGAACTTATTCAACACCTGATAAAGGGCACTGCCTTGCAGCTAAAGGCATAAGAAAAGCAAAAGAACAAAAAGGAAATTGAAATGGAGGGACTGATAAAAAGCAACCAGGAAAATCAAAGCAAGAGGCTTTCTGGAGAACAAAATGTCCTTTGCTCAGACATTTCAGTTTGGGGGGGGGGGGGGGGAAGGGGCAGGGAAAAGGGAGTTGAAGGGTGGAAGTAGATATTCAACTGGACAACAGCACTGATGAGAAAGATAACATGCTGCCTAGTATATGGATACCTTTCTTTCAATCAAGAGATACAAACAAGCTTAAAACCAAATTCAGTAAAATGAGTGGCACTTTTCTAAAAAAATTAAAAAAAGAAAAGAAAAGACACTAGGAGGTGTTCCACCTTCTGCTCCAGCTGAAATGTGAAAAAGGATCCAGGTTCACATAGGTTCCAGATCAATGACCTAACTTGACCTAATTTCACTGGGCATGATTATATAGTACCCAGTTATTGTGTTGTCTGTTTTGACTAGACAATAAGTTCTTATGAGCAGGGAGTGCTTCTTACATGTCTCTGTACAGCACTGCATATGCTTTGAAGTGCTACACAAATGATAAGTAGTAGTGAGTGAGAAGGTCATGAATATAAATGATCTGATCAATGAGAAGTTCACTGCTATTAGTTTCATCATCACTTAGATATAATTTGGACATTCAAAAACATGCATGTGAACATCCAAATCATGGAGATGTCCCTGGAGCCATTTTACAAATGGATTTTAAAGAACTCTCTCGTGCGTGGGAAGTCCAAATAAGCAGGAGGCTTGAAAGAGACTTACAGGCTCATTCCGAGCTATTCGCGAACCTTCCTGCTGGAGTCTAACTTCCCCACTAGTTGTATGGGGAACTTAGATGGGGTGGGAAAGGGGAGGATCAGGTGTAGCGTTAGGGCTGGCAGTGGGCGATTGCTGGTCCTGGGTTGTACAGGGCAGATTCTAATATTGGCCCTGTACATCCGGGGCCGGAAACTTGAACGGGGAAGTTATTCCACCTCCAAAGTTGAATAACTTCCCCGATTCAGCAGGATCAGTGGGCCTGGGGCTGGGAAGGAGTGGCAGGCAGCAGATCGGGGGTCAGGGTGCGGGGAATTAGCTTTAGGAGCTAGCGGCCAGGGATAGTGGCTTTTAAATGGAGCCACAGTGCCATGGCAATTGGACTCCATGGCTCTGTGAGTCCATCTAAAAGCCCTGACTGAGTTAGTTGGGCAAGGCCTGTACGTGCAGGCCAGGCTGAATTGCAACCCTGGCCTGCATGAACAGGCCTGATCATGACTCTGATCCTGCGGGGCTAGACGTACCCCACGGGATCAGAATCGCGATGCCCTCTGTACGTCCGGTTCAGACTGGGCGTACAGAGGGCATGTATGTCTGGGGCGGAATTGGATATATACAGTCTCTGGGGAGGTGCAATTGACTTAGACATCCCCACTCGATTTCAGAAATGTCTGTGACCCCATCCAAGATTAGACCTGCTTCAGGCACAACCTGTTTTGGCCATAAAACATCCAGAGGGTATAGAGAAGATGAAGAGTTAAGTGACTTGCCCAAGATCACAAGAAGCAGCAGTGAGATTTGAACCTGGCCAGACCCCACTATCCTAACCATTAGTGGGATCATTCCGAGCCATGAATAGCGGGGATGGACATCCCATTGGGATGAGATCGAATAAAGCAACCAATTATCTGTAAGGTACAATAGAACAAAAAGAACAGATACCCAGACCGGCCCCAATAAAGAAAGGGGTTTTTCCAAACCTGAAAACTCTGCCGGTCTGGGTATCTGTTCTTTTTGTTCCATCCCATTGGGATGTCCATCCCCGCTATTCTGCCCCTCTGCCAACCCCAACTAACTTTCCCATACATTTTATGGGAAGATTAGATGAGGCAAGAAAGGAACGGTGCAGGGGCAGAGTTAGGGTGGGCAGTGGGCGGTGCACGGCCCTGGACATACAGGGCTGATTCCAATGTCGGCCCTGGACATCTGCTGCAGGCAGACTGAACGGGGAATTTATTCCACCTCTCAGGAGTGGAGGAGATTCCCCACATCCTGACCGTGGCCTTGGGGGGCTAGATCGGGGTCGGGCTGCAGGGAATGAAATATCTGGTCGGTGGCCAGGAATCGGGGCGGCCATTCAGGAGCCTTGACTGAGTTAGCCAGGCTAGGCCTGTATGTGCAGGTCAACCGGGATCAAGATCCCGGCCTGCATGTACAGGCCTGGATGCAATTCTGATCCCGTGTGGCTAGTCATGCCCCACAGGATCAGAATCCCATCTAACTCTGTACGTCCGGTTCCAAACGGGTGCACAGAGGGCCGGGACATCCAGGATGGAATCGGGCCCTAGGCTTTTAGAGATCCCGATTCTGGAATACTATTCCAGGGATGTCTATGTAGATGTCTCTATAGATGACCATATCAGGCACCTCCACATTTGTGAAATTGTGCATAAATTTGAATGTGTCTGCTTTTTTTTCAGATGTTCTGGCTTGGACGTCCTAATGTATAATATGTATAATATTAATGTGATGCTTTTTGTTTATGTTGCTCTGGATTAAATTAATTTATGTTTAATATTAATTTTATTTGTGTTATTATGTATGTGTTTTTTGTAATCCGCCACATTAGTGTGCGGAATATACATTTCTTAAATAAATAAAAATAAATTTCACTAGGACATCCTTTATAAAATGTGCCTTCAAGTCTCACAAACATGCAGGGGAACCATTTCTTGAACTATCTTCTGACCTTTAGTAGGCTGGTGGAGCTGATCATAACCTTCAGCTAGGGACAGTACAAGCAGTTTGTTGCCTGAGATGAGAGATTAGCTGACCTCCTCTCCTCCAAAGCAACTAAAATAGGGGGGACCTCCTCAAAACTTCAGTCAGAGAGTATGTGGTCTCCTCACTCACAACACCAGTCAAGTGGCTGCCGCAATAAAAAACAAAAGCAACATATTCCCAGATTGGGACTTTAATATAAAACATACCATACACTGTGCACTGGACCAGCATAGTGCTAAATGTACATATTTTCTGCAACAAATAAATTAGACGAAAGGTACTCAAATACCAAAGAACAAAAAGAGAAAGTGAGAACCACTGTACTGTTTGTAACACCACAATAAAATTATTAAAACTAATTTTATTCTGGTAGTGTAAACTATGATATGGGTTCTCAGTTGTTCTTTGGACGTCTGAAAACGGACATTGAGATGTCTCCAGCATGAGGATGTCCAACTCTGCATGGAGGCATGGCTGGGGCATTCTCAGGACTGTGGAGGCATGGCTGGGGTATTCTCAGGATTGTGGAGGCATGGCTGGGATATTCTCAGGACTGTGGAGGCATGGCTGGGATTTTCTCAGGGCTGGGGTATTCTCAGGACTGTGGAGGCATGGCTGGGGTATTCTCAGGACTGTGGAGGCATGGCTGGGATATTCTCAGGACTGTGGAGGTATGGCTGGGGTATTCTCAGGGCTTAGAGGTATGGCTTGGGTATTCCAAGCACTGTGGAGGCATGGCTGGGGTATTCTCAGGGCTGTGGATGCATGGCTGGGATATTCTCAGGACGGTGGAGGCATGGCTGGGATATTCTCAGGGCTGTAGAGGCATGGCTGGGGTATTCTCAGGACTGTGGAGGCATGGCTGGGGTATTCTCAGGACTGTGGAGGCCTGGCTGGGGTATTCTCAGGGCTGTAGAGGCATGGCTGGGGTATTCTCAGGACTGTGGAGGCATGGCTGGGGTATTCTCAGGACTGTGGAGGCATGGCAGGGGTATTCTCAGTACTGTGGAGGAATGGCTAGGGTATTCTCAGGACTGTGGAGGCATGGCTGGGATATTCCCAGGACTGTGGAGGCATGGCTGGGATATTCTCAGGGCTGTAGAGGCATGGCTGGGGTATTCTCAGGGCTGTAGAGGCATGGCAGGGGTATTCTCAGGACTGTAGAGGCATGGCTGGGGTATTCTCAGGGCCGTAGAGGCATGGCTGGGGTATTCTCAGGACCGTAGAGGCATGGCTGGGGTATTCTCAGGACTGTGGAGGCATGGCAGGGATATTCTCAGGACTGTAGAGGCATGGCTGGGGTATTCTCAGGACTGTGGAGGCATGGCTGGGATATTCTCAGGGCTGGGGTATTCTCAGGACTGTGGAGGCATGGCTGGGGTATTCTCAGGACTGTGGAGGCATGGCTGGGATATTCTCAGGATTGTGGAGGCATGGCTGGGATATTCTCAGGACTGTGGAGGCATGGCTGGGGTATTCTCAGGACTGTGGAGGCATGGCTGGGATATTCTCAGGACTGTGGAGGCATGGCTGGGATATTCTCAGGACTGTGGAGGCATGGCTGGGGTATTCTCAGGGCTTAGAGGTATGGCTTGGGTATTCCAAGGACTGTGGAGGCATGGCTGGGGTATTCTCAGGGCTGTGGATGCATGGCTGGGATATTCTCAGGACGGTGGAGGCATGGCTGGGATATTCTCAGGGCTGTAGAGGCATGGCTGGGGTATTCTCAGGACTGTGGAGGCATGGCTGGGGTATTCTCAGGACTGTGGAGGCCTGGCTGGGGTATTCTCAGGGCTGTAGAGGCATGGCTGGGGTATTCTCAGGACTGTGGAGGCATGGCTGGGGTATTCTCAGGACTGTGGAGGCATGGCAGGGGTATTCTCAGGACTGTGGAGGAATGGCTAGGGTATTTGAGTTCCTGGCTTTGCTTAATCTGCAGTGAGGTTCCTTTGCTTATGGGGGGTTACCAGTCTGTCTTAAAGGTGGGAGGTGTTGAGATGACTTTGGTCCTTAATTGTTGCTCCCTTGAGTTGGCTTTGTCACTAGAATACCGAGGCTGGTAGGTGGTGCCAGCTGGTTATGAGGTGATGGTCATCAAACTTTACATGATCAGTCTCCAAGCTGCTGGTTGACAACCCACAAGTTGGGACTGGACTAGGAGAAAAGCCAATTAGGTTAAGTCCTAATTAACCCTTTGCAGGAATAGAATCATAGGCCATATGGTCTATCTAGTCTGCCCTTTCATATCAAGTACTATAGTCCCATCTCTGTCCCATGCATTCATGAATTCAGATATTGTCTGTCTGTCTCTGGGAGAATTCCATACATCTGCCACTTTCTGTAAAGTTATTTCTGCATGTTGAATCTATCCCTTCACCTTTATCCTATGCCCCTTGCTTTCAATTAAGAGGCTGCTCTCCTGTGTATTTATGCCACAGTGGTATTTAAATGTCATCTCTTCTAATCCCATCTTTCCTCAAGTATACATATTGATCTTTATGGCTTATAATTAAGACAGCTGACCATTTTGGTGGCCACCCTCTTCATAGACGCCATCCTGTTTATCCTTTTGAAAGTGTGGTTTCTAGAATTGCACACAATACTTCAAGGTCTCACCAAAGATCTATACAGACACTAGCACCACCTTTTATTTTGCTGGCCATTCCTCTTCCTAGGCACACATGCATTCTGACGCTTGCCATCCTTTCTACCTGTTTAGCCACTTCAAGATCATCAGAAAAATCACACTCGAGTCCTGTTCTTTCATGGACAAGTACTTTTCCCTTACACTGTACCATACTACAGGCATTTACGCATACCACTTTCCAGATGTTGCCCCTTTTACCCATTTCTACAGAGGTATTTAATGTTTTGCTTACCCTGGGGGGGGGCTTTCTTCACCCATCCCCAATTTGGTTTAAAGCCCTCTGCCAGTCCTCTGCTGCTGGGCGGGGGGGAGGGGGGGGCGCGCGCGCGCGCCTGTGGCAGCTCTTGCCTGGTTGACTCAGTGACCTCTGGAGTCCTCTGCTGTTGCTAGTCTTATGGAATTGGAGTTGGGTTGCAAGATGTTTTTCAGTAGTACAGCCTGGGTTTCTACCAGACTCACTTGCTGTGGGCAGCCTTACTAGTGCTTATAAGATTTCATGTGAACTACTGGTAGAGGGTTTTTAGGTGGTTATGTAAAGATGAATTATGATACCTAGCTGGAATTACTGACTGTGCCAGGAATGAATAAATTAATGAACGGAGTGGAACGGGTAAACATAGATCAACTCTTTACGTTATCAGAATATAGAAAGACTAGGACATGCAATGAAGCTACAGGTTAAACTATTTAAGACTAATAAAAGAAAATATATTTTCACTCAACGTGTAATCAAACTCTGGAATTTACCAGAGGATGTAGTAAAGGCTGTTAGTGTAGCTGGGTTTAAAAAAAGGTCCATAAACCATTAAGAAGGGACCCAGGATATCAGTGCTTGACCCAGTTCAAGCATTGCATAACCTGTCTTTTGGGGAAACTGCTAGGTACGTATGACCTAGATTGGCCACTGTTGGAAACAGGATACTGGGCTTGATGGACCTTGGTCTGACCCAGTATGGCATATCTTATGTTCTTATGTTCTTATGTTCTTATTCTCAGGACTGTGGAGGCATGGCTGGGATATTCCCAGGACTGTGGAGGCATGGCTGGGATATTCTCAGGGCTGTAGAGGCATGGCTGGGATATTCTCAGGGCTGTAGAGGCATGGTTGGGGTATTTTCAGGACTGTAAAGGCATGGCTGGGGTATTCTCAGGGCTGTAGAGGCATGGCAGGGGTATTCTCAGGACTGTAGAGGCATGGCTGGGGTATTCTCAGGGCTGTAGAGGCATGGCTGGGGTATTCTCAGGACTGTAGAGGCATGGCTGGGGTATTCTCAGGACTGTGGAGGCATGGCAGGGATATTCTCAGGACTGTAGAGGCATGGCTGGGGTATTCTCAGGACTGTGGAGGCATGGCTGGGATATTCTCAGGGCTGGGGTATTCTCAGGACTGTGGAGGCATGGCTGGGGTATTCTCAGGACTGTGGAGGCATGGCTGGGATATTCTCAGGATTGTGGAGGCATGGCTGGGATATTCTCAGGACTGTGGAGGCATGGCTGGGGTATTCTCAGGACTGTGGAGGCATGGCTGGGATATTCTCAGGACTGTGGAGGCATGGCTGGGGTATTCTCAGGGCTTAGAGGTATGGCTTGGGTATTCCAAGGACTGTGGAGGCATAGCTGGGGTATTCCAAGGACTGTGGAGGCATAGCTGGGGTATTCTCAGGGCTGTGGATGCATGGCTGGGATATTCTCAGGACTGTGGAGGCATGGCTGGGATATTCTCAGGGCTGTAGAGGCATGGCTGGGGTATTCTCAGGACTGTGGAGGCATGGCTGGGGTATTCTCAGGACTGTGGAGGCCTGGCTGGGGTATTCTCAGGGCTGTAGAGGCATGGCTGGGGTATTCTCAGGACTGTGGAGGCATGGCTGGGGTATTCTCAGGACTCTGGAGGCATGGCAGGGGTATTCTCAGGACTGTGGAGGCATGGCTAGGGTATTCTCAGGACTGTGGAGGCATGGCTGGGATATTCCCAGGACTGTGGAGGCATTGCTGGGATATTCTCAGGGCTGTAGAGGCATGGCTGGGATATTCTCAGGGCTGTAGAGGCATGGTTGGGGTATTTTCAGGACTGTAGAGGCATGGCTGGGGTATTCTCAGGGCTGTAGAGGCATGGCTGGGGTATTCTCAGGGCTGTAGAGGCATGGCAGGGGTATTCTCAGGACTGTAGAGGCATGGCTGGGGTATTCTCAGGGCTGTAGAGGCATGGCTGGGGTATTCTCAGGACTGTGGAGGCATGGCATGGGTATTCTCAGGACTGTAGAGGCATGGCTGGGGTATTCTCAGGACTGTGGAGGCATGGCTGTGGTATTCTCAGGACTGTGGAGGCATGGCTGGGATATTCTCAGGACTGTGGAGGCATGGCTGGGGTATTCTCAGGGCTGTGGATGCATGGCTGGGATATTCTCAGGACTTTGGAGGCATGGCTGGGATATTCTGAGGGCTGTAGAGGCATGGCTGGGGTATTCTCTGGACTGTGGAGGCATGGCTGGGGTATTCTCAGGACTGTGAAGGCATGGCTGTGGTATTCTCAGGGCTGTAGAGATATGGCTGAGGTATTCTCAGGACTGTGGAGGCATGGCTGGGGTATTCTCAGGACTGTGGAGGCATGGTAGGGGTATTCTCAGGACTGTGGAGGCTTGGCTGGGGTATTCTCAGGACTGTGGAGGCATGGCTGGGATATTCTCATGGCTGTAGAGGCATGGCTGGGATATTCTCAGGGCTGTAGAGGCATGGTTGGGGTATTTTCAGGACTGTAGAGGCATGGTTGGGGTATTCTCAGGGCTGTAGAGGCATGGCTGGGGTATTCTCAGGGCTGTAGAGGCATGGCAGGGGTATTCTCAGGACTGTAGAGGCATGGCTGGGGTATTCTCAGGGCTGTAGAGGCATGGCTGGGGTATTCTCAGGACTGTAGAGGCATGGCTGGGGTATTCTCAGGGCTGAAGAGGCATGGCTGGGGTATTCTCAGGACTGTGGAGGCATGGCTGGGGTATTCTCAGGACTGTGGAGGCATGGCTGGGGTATTCTCAGGGCTGTAGAGGCATGGCTGGGGTATTCCAAGGACTGTGGAGCCATGGCTGGGGTATTCTCAGGGCAGTGGATGCATGGCTGGGATATTCTCAGGACTGTGGAGGCATGGCTGGGATATTCTCAGGGCTGTAGAGGCATGGCTGGGGTATTCTCAGGACTGGGGAGGCATGGCAGGGGTATTCTCAGGGCTGTAGAGCATGGCAGGGGTATTCTCAGGACTGTAGAGGCATGGCTGGGATATTCTCAGGGCTGTAGAGGTATGGCTGGGGTATTCCAAGGACTGTGGAGGCATGGCTAGGGTATTCTCAGGGCTGTAGAGGCATGGCTGGGGCATTCTCAGGACTGTAGAGGCATGGCTGGGGCATTCTCAGGACTGTAGAGGCATGACAGGGGTATTTTCAGGACTGTGGAGGCATGGCTGGGGCATTCTCAGGACTGTAGAGGCATTGCAGGGGTATTCTCAGGACTGTGGAGGCATGGCAGGGGTATTTTCAGGACTGTGGAGGCATGGCTGGGGCATTCTCAGGACTGTAGAGGCATGGCAGGGGTATTCTCAGGACTGTGGAGGCATGGCAGGGGTATTTTCAGGACTGTGTAGGCATGTCTGGGGTATTCTCAGGACTGTGGAGGCATGGCTGGGGTATTCTCAGGACTGTGGAGGCATGGCTGGGGTATTCTCAGGACTGTAGAGGCATGGCTGGGGTATTCCCATGGACTAGGATTTCTCCTCCTGATTACAGAAACATCATGAGTGTCCGGTGTCATGTCTATCTTTAAACCAGCTCTAAGACATGCATAGTGATGACCAGGCATCATAAAAGTGCTTGTTTAGGCTGAAAACCATCCAGAGGGTATAGAAAAGAAAGTTCTCTATCTTCCCCACTACTCAATACAAGTTCAACTATTGCAGTACTAGGTATGAACCCTGGCTGCCCTGTTCCTAACCCACTACTCTAAGCATTATGCTATCCTAAACATCCAAGTTCCGGCATATGGCTCTGGGGACATCTAAGTAGACCCCCCTGCAGACGTCTCTATCGGGTATGTCCAGGTTTGTGAAATCATGTTGGCACCTGGATGTTTTCAGATGTTCTGGCTTAAATGTCCCATATTGCATTTGAACAGATCCTGGAGCTCAACATACAAAGAAATTCTGATTCTGGTGTCAACCTAATAACAGCAACATAAACCTTCTACAGCACTTGGAATATTATGAAGTAAAAAAACCTACAAAAGTTACTCAGGTCCTATAAAGCAAATTTACCTTACTATAAGAAATACTTACTGTATCTGAATGTAGGTACCTTCAACTTCTGAGAAATCCAATTCCTATAACATCATCAACTTCCAAAACATATACAAGGAGCTTACATAGAAAAGAGCAACACTGCATGGCTCTAGGACAGCAATTCACTTATTTGGAAAACTGAATATGCTGGATTATTTTGAATCCCTACTTGGAAAATCTATGCTAACAGAACATCTAAGCTTGGTCACACATGCAGAGCACAGATAAACATTTACAAGTACAGAATAAGTGACCACAAACTGAACATGGAACTATGCAACCCCAGGAAGCCACATTCTGCATGAAGTGCAGCACCAGAGAATAGAAATAGATACATCTTCCCACTGTATTGTGCAAGATAGAAGATGTAAAATCCAAAAATCACTACATTTGAAATAAAAATAGTTTTATCTACCTTTGCTGTCTGGCCATTTTTCTAATGATGTTGATCTCCGTTTCTGGTTTCTGCTTTCCTCTGTCTTCCCTTACTCTCCTTCCAGGAACTCCAGTCTATATGGCATTTCTCTTCTCTCCTGTCTTCTTTACTTCCTCCCCTACAAACATTTCTGACATTGATCTTTACATCTCGGCTTACTCCCATTTTTCTATCCACTCAGATTTCACTCATCTTTCTTACCCATCTAGTCCTCAGTTTCCCACTTTTTACTGCACCTGCCTACTCTTTTCCATCCTTGGCACAACTCTCCCATTCCCCATCTCTTCCTCCTTTCCCAGCCTTTTATTTCTCAGTCTTTCAATCTCTTCCTTTCTTTCCCCTCCTTATCCCCTCCCCATGTCCAGCATCTCTTCTCTCTCTCTTACTGTACCTCCTATTAACAGCAACTCCCCTTTTGTCAATCATTGCCTCCCATGTCCAGCATATCTTCTTCATCTTCCTATGCGCCTCCATGTCCCGTCTCCCATTGTCTCCCTCTTCTACCTCTCATATGCCCAGCATGTCCACTCTCTCTCTCTTTCCCCCATTTCTCCCTGTGTCCAGCATCTCCCCTGTCTCCCTATGCCTCCGTGTCCAGTTTTTCCCCTCTGTCTCCCTTTCTTCTACAGTATTCAGCATCTCCCCTCCGTCTTCCTGTGCATTGACATATCCAAAATATCTCCTCCATCTCCCTATTCAACCCGTGTCCAGCACCCTCCCTCAGTTTCTCTATGCCCACCCATCATATTGGCATTTTCCCTCCATTTCGCTATGTTGAATTCAGCATCTGCTGTCTGTTCCCTCCCCATGCCACATGGTCAAGCATTTCTCTCCACCCCCACACTACAGCCACAACTGGATCTCTCCAAGTGTTTAGCTACAGTGATGAAAACAGAAACAATACGTGCAGAACCTTTGAGATTGGTGCACTTCAAAGCCGTGCTGGTTCTGCCTCCCTCTGATGTATGCTTTCACATCAGAGAAGTTAGGAACAGCAGGGCATTTCAAAGCGTGCAAGGGTCTCAAAGGTCTCACACTTATTGTTTCTGTTTCTGCCATCACAGATGCAGACTTGGTATGATGTGGCAGTGGTGGTGGGCAGGCAGGAGGTGGTAGAGAATACGCTGCTGCCTTTTCTGTTACTAGCTGAGAGCAGAGAGAGGTACCTACTGCTGGCATGTTTTTTTGAGACACTTGCTGCCATCCCCAAAATGTGCCATCTAAGGTGAGCATCTCACTTTGCGTCAGGGCCGGCCCGCCCACTGTGCAATAATGTTGTTCGCACAGGGCCCCGCGCTTCAGGGGGCCTCACGCGAACACCATTATGGCACACCGGATGGCTTCAGAGGGAGTCAGGGAAGCCCGCGTAAGGCCCCGGCTCCCTCTGTACAACCGCCAGCTCGAAGATCCTTTTCCTTCACGCTGACGGCTGTTTCTATGAAGCCATGATTGCTGGGAAAGATTATAGGGAATGCCCTTTAACCTTTCCCAGCATTCGTGCAGCTTCACACAAACACTTTAGAAAGTGTTTAGGAGGAGCAGCAGCGGTAAAAAGCAGCCCGCGATCAGCGGGAAAACCGCCATATTCACCTCCCCCTGCAACGGGGTTGAGCACCAGCCCATCTCTTGCCTGCTGACCTGCTCGGTTACTCCGGCCCAATCGGGGCTGTGGGAGGAGGAGCAGCAGCGGTAAAAAGCAGCCCGCGATCGGCGGGAAAACCGCCATCTTCACCTCCCCCTGCAACGGGGTTGAGCACCAGCCCATCTCTTGCCTGCTGACCTGCTCGGTTACTCCGGCCCAATCGGGGCTGTGGGAGGAGGAGCAGCAGCGGTAAAAAACAACCCGCTCTCAAGCAGGCCCGCGCCTGAGGGCCCTTTGGCGTGGCCCTTAGGCGTGGAACCAGTCGAAGGACACCTACAAGCCCGGAAGACACTTCTAGCAGCAACAACGGAACGCCTGAGAACCAGAATAAGCCACAGAACCAAAGACTAAGTATTGACTCGATCCATCTGATTAACACAAAGGATAATACTTAACTTCTAGATATGATCTATAATGTATGCTAATACCTATGCCTAATAATTACAATTTATAACGTAGATTAGCTATCAACTCCTTGGTACTTGACTATGTATACAATATACTTGATCCCCCCTACTGCTTGCTACTAAGTGTCTACTGCTTGCTACTAAGTGTTTTTACAAAGTATTCTCCACTAAGTAACCAACCATTGTCACAAAGTAGATACAGTGTAACAATCTAAGCTTAGCTGTTACCTGAAAGTTACCAAACATATACATAGCCATTACGATATATTTCACTGAAGGACCTATACGGATGTTATTCATTGAATTAGCTTGCTGTTCTTTATACCCTATACTGATATTTACATGCTGAATTAGCTTACTGAAGTTACTATATATCCACTCAAAAGCAGCACAGAGACTCATTCTACAGGAGACCTCCTTACTCTCCCAGCTTACTTATACTCTCGCCTTAAATACCTTACTACTATTGAGGCTTATTTCTTCTTGTACGGCTACACTACAATTTAGTACCTTCCACACACCCAGCAAAGCCAACGCAACAACCACCAAGCCACTATGTCCATCCCACTATTTATCATTACTACCTTATTCCTAGCATTAAACACTTTGCAATGCTCCATAGCCCTCTCCCCAGGGCAACACTATATCACCACCTTACCCTACCTGGGCAAGAAGAACCAATCTAACCCTTACCATTCTGCAACCAGCTTCCCACAACACCTACGACGCTCTCACCTGCTGTATGTGGACCTCAATCATTCAGACAAACTCAAAAAAGAACTATCTAAAACTCAACTCTTCCTCAACTGTGCCCTTATAAACTCACGCTCTGTGCGTAAGAAATGGCCAGTGATACCGGACCTGATATCAGTGCATAACCTGGATCTCCTCATGGTGACCGAATCCTGGCTCAAGGATACTGACAAAGCTATCATAAACCAATTAATACCTTCCAACTTTTCCATCCATACTTGCCATAGGACCAACCGAAAAGGAGGTGGAGTATTTATTCTTTCAAAAACATACCTAGAATTTCGACTTCTCACATCCAAGAGCTCCTCCCATGCGGACTTTATCACCATTGCCAATAAAGACTTCACCATAAACCTTATTTACAGATCCCCCTCTTCTCCTCCTGAAGTTATCTCCACATTTATAGACTTAGCCTGCAACCCAGCCGACCCACACAGCTCCAATTGGCTGCTTGGAGACTTCAACTTACCCTCCCTGCAACCCAACCAAGCAGATGGCTTCCTAGACGCCATGCAAGTACTCGGTTTTGATCAACTTGTAAACACTTCCACACACAATAAATGAAACCTACTGGACCTAATCTTCGCTCCCCACGCTGCATTCAGTCAAAACTCCATCCTTAACACTACTATCACCTCCATTCCCTGGTCGGATCATAAACTAATTATGTTTCAGATGCCCACTCTTCACTCTAAACATCCACCTAACAATCCAAGTGCAGTATCCAAACCTACCTCTCAATTCAAACCATTAGACAAGGAGGAATTCATTAGGCACGCCTTACCACTACTCAATCCAATACATTCTGACCTCGGAGAAGCTATCACCAACTGGAACACCACATTAAAGTCTATTGCACAACTACCAGCCTCAACCAAAAGCAACAAGACCAAACAAAACAAGAGACAGCCATCACCATGGTTCACAGCAGATCTCCGTTCATCCCTCCTCTCCCTCAGGAAACCCCGACTCTCATGGAACTACACTGGCTACCAATTCATTGCAGGATAACCTATAAAATCCTCATCATCACTTTCAAGATCATTAACAACCTTGCCCCCACGTCTCTTAATGATCTCATCTCCCTCACCCCAAAAAACAGAGCGAGAAGGACAACAACGAACAACACCCTGATTATCCCCAAGGAGTCCATCAAATGTACCCAATCAACCAAGAAAAGGACCTTCGCCTTCTATGCACCTAAATGCTGGAATGACCTCACACCTGAAATAAGAGCAATTAAAGACCTCTCTCAATTTCGCAAGGCAATCAAGCACCACATCTTCCTTCTCCATTTTGCACAAGCATCCAATCCTCATCTGATCATCAGCACTCCTAAACCGACAAACTCTCACTCTTCACCCCCAATTCCCTCATAAGTAATTCTGCTTCAAGTTCTCGTATATCCTACCTTATTCCGACCATACTCTGTCTGTGAATACTATAGAACCCAATATGCTTATACATAGTTACAGTTTTTACACTGTTGTTTGTACATAATTACACTGTGTGTACATAGTTATAGTTTTATTACCCTCTGTTCCAAGTTTAAGTTTCCTGTTATAATGTAAGCACACCAGTGTTTTCTGATTGTGCAGCTTCTGTTACTTGTAAACCGCACTGAAAACAAATAGTGCGGTATATAAAAGATGTTAAATAAATAAATAAATAAATAAAAAGGATCTTCACGCTGGTGGTTGTACAGAGGGAGCCGGGGCCTCGCGCGGGCTTCCCCGGCTCCCTCTGAAGTCCCTCAGACAGCTGCGAGGCTGGTCGGGGGGGGGGGGGAGGCCAAGGACTGGATGGGCTGTGATGGGGGGGGCCTGGACTGGAAAAGGGCTATGGGGGGGGGGGCGTGGACTGGAAATTGGCTGTGATGGGGGGAGGGGAAAAACCTGGATTGGAAATAGGCTGTGATTAGGGGGGCTAGGACTGGAAACGGGCTGTGATGGTTGGGGGGGACTTGGACTGGAAATGGGCTGTGATGGTTGGGGGGGACTTGGACTGGAACTGGGTTGTGATGGTGGGGGGGGGGGGCTAGGACTGCAAATGGGCTGTGATGGTGGGGGGGGCCTAGGACTGGAAATAGGCTGTGATGGTGTGCGGGGGGCTAGGACTGGAAATAGACTGTGATGGGGGGACTTGGAATGGAAATGGGCTGTGATAGTGTGGGGGGGCCTAGGACTGGAAATAGGCTGTGATGGGGAGGCTAGGACTGGAAAGAGGCTGTGATGGGGGGGCTAGGACTGGAAATGGGCTGTGATTGGGGGGGCCAGGACTGGAAATGGGCTGTGATGGGAGGGATAGCACTGGAAATAGGCTGATGAAGAGCTGGAATAGGACTGGAAATGGGCTGATGGGGGCTGGAATAGGACTGGAAATGGGATGACAAGGGGGCTAGGATTGGAAATTGACTGATGGGGGGGCTGGAATGGAACTGGAAAAGAGCATATATGGGGCTAGGACTGGAAATGGGCTGATGAAGAGCTGGAATAGGACTAGAAATGGGCTGATGGGGGGAGCTTGGACTGCAAATGGGTGATGAGCTAGAATAGGACTGGAAATGGGCTGATGTGGGGGCATGGGAGAATAGGACTAGAAGGGAGCGGATGCTGGGTGGGTCTAGAACTATAAGGGAGCTGATTTTTGGGGAGGACTAGAAGGGGATGGGTATGGGGAATGAGAATGGAGAGGAGAAAAGATATTTTGTGTGGAAGAAAAATCTACGATGGGCCGCGTATTGGGAGAGTAAGAGGGGATTGAGAATGGAAGGGTGAAATTTGAGTGACTGATAAAGGAATAAGGAAAGAAATGGGGGAAAGAGCAAAAGGGAAACGATCAGTATGTTAAAGCAGATATAGAGAGAGAATGGAAAATCATCTAAAAGAGAAGAAAGGACAAATGGATAGCTCACAGAAGACACGAAGAAACCAGAAGAAAGTGACTGGCACAATTGCAACTGAAAAATAAAATGCCCAAACAGAAGGTAGAAAAAATACTTTTTATTTTGAATTTATTAACTGGAATATGTCTGGTCTGGGAAGTGTGTATTGCTAACATCTTTGTGTTTTTGTTTAGTGCAAGAGGAAATTACTTTATAGTTTTATTTCTCCAGTGTTGTACATTTCATGTTTGGCTTTTGGGGTTCCCAGTTTAATTATTATCTTCCTATTTCTAAATTGTGATCCCTTGTTCTTTGTGTGGTGATGGTCTATGTTCTGTATAACCGAACTGAGATATTCTGTTCATGTAGTTTCTGTTTGACAGTCCCACTTGTTCTCTTTCCCCCAGTGAGATGTATTGGTATTCTCTAAGATGTATTGGTTTAATATCTGCAGTGTTGCCTTTTGATAGGTAGGGTTTGGTGCTTTGTGAGCCCTGATAGTGCTGTTAGGATATGGTGGATTTGCTATGGATTCTAAATGATCAGTGTTTATGCTACTTCCTAATGGGCCTGGCAGTTGTCACTGCAATATAGTATTGTAGAAATCTGTTAGTCTTTCTTTATCCAGACACTCATTAAGAGGCATGTTTACTAAAAGTGCATGTTAATATTATGCAAATAGTTTATGCAAATGAGACTCCTTATGCAAATGAGGCCCCACAATTAATCTCCGCACATGGCCCCACACCCCCCTTGGGCCGCCTCTGCTTTGCTTAATGATAGAGCTGTCCCTAGAACCAATCAATGAGATGAAAATGAGAATGAGTAAGGTTGACTTTTCAGGATTAGGAGTACAGTTGCAGGCAAAGGAGTCCAGACGGTCATATAGGCATAAAGCCATTTTTCGGGAGTCCTCATTTCTCCTCTTTTAATTTGTGCAGGTGGAAGCAAATGTGCGTTGTTCTGCATGAGAGTTCTGTGATAACCTTAAATAACCTTAGAGCCACTTCTGATTCCAAGGACTTCCGGAAGAAGCTGAAAACCACTCTATATTGAACAACTCGGAGACATTACTTAATATGGACTACCCACACAATATGGACTAACTGCATAATACAGACTGCCCTTCCTCCCCTTCTGCCCCAGCTCTATCCCTCAAACATTCTGTTCACTTAATGTCCAGCTGTACATAATCGACCACTAATTAAAGTCACTGATATCATTACATCCTCTTTGTACATAGTTTACCTTGCATATAAGTTAGCTTGAAACAATCTCCTGCATGCCCCCTCACCCTTTGTTCTATGTGTAAAACTCCCAAGCTGCGCTGTAAACTGCTTTGATTTTAGGATAAGGTGGCATAAAAATCCTGTTAAATAAATAAATAGATACTGAATCTGGAGCCATATAAGAGCCAGAAGAATGGGACATTAAAACTTTCTGCAGTCTCTTCTCTCTATGAGGCTTTTTTACTGACGTGTGCTAAGCAATGAATGTGCATTTTCACATGTGGCAACTTCCTGCCCGGGTCCGCGTTCAGTATTACTATGGGAGCATGACAGTTACTGCATGTTGGCACCTGCACAATGGGTGGGTTTGGGACGTAGAATGGGCATGATGAGCACATTGCAGTAAGCGCAGGAGGACAATGTGCTGTCAATGTTGGCATGAACATGGGTGCACCTGACACCAACTCAATAGATGGAGGTACAGTAAATGCAGCCACGGCAATAGAACAGTTACTGTAGAGGCTTTGCATTTAACAAACATTAACTTTTTCATTAGATGTGCATTAGGAGCAAAAATCTAATAAACCTTAGTAAAAGAATGCCTAAAGAGCTTTCTACCAGTGCTGCGCTTTGAGTATATCCAAGTGGACTGAGTATATTTTGGATGCTGTTGAAGAAAAACTCATTTTCTGGAATAAGGGACAGTACAGGAGCATGAGCCTTCTCTAATCCCTCTACATCCCAGCAGAATGCGAGAGAAAGCTAATCCTGCATAGTTCCAGGGCCAGGGGAAGGTCCCAAAGCATTTTTCACAGTCATGGTGCGTGCAAAACTAATCCATTTGAAGAAACCGCCCCCAAGAGAAACCTCAAGGATGAGTTTCTGGCCTCCTTTTTTCTGATGTGTAGCAGTGATCAGCTGACAAACTACCATTCTGTTGATGATATGAGAATTTTCATCTAATGGCAGAAAAACACATTTAACTTTGATTTCAATGAGAAAAAATTTATGTTTATCGCATTTAGAAATATCCTTAATGCCTTTATGTAAATTGTCTGACTGTAGTCATAGCTTCTGTCATGTCAGTAGAGTTGCCAAGTTGCAAAGTTCTATGAATGAGATTTTAAACCAGTCCTGGATTTCTGACAATCTCATTCTGATGCGTTATGGTACCTACAGCAGTGATTCCAATGGGTAAAGTCGGGGGACTACAAATCTCATACTGCATTGCAATGCAAATTTAAAACCCAAACAGGAAAAAAAAATCACTTCTGGAATTGGGTAACTTGGCAGCTCTGTGTCAGAGGATACCGACACTCAGGCCTGTGTCTTTGTATGTGATTCTTATGTTTTAATACAGACCGATGCTGATACTGTTCTGACATGTAAATGAAGTTCTTGGGCTATAGGATATTTTCTCATGCTGTACTATAACTATAAATAAAGGACCCAATATTCAACAAGGCACTGAGGTCTGCCATACTGTTCAGGAAAAATGCTTGAATCGTGAGTCATGCGCCCCCAAAACAGGCAAGCAATGAAAATGCAGCATAAACGAAGCACAGCAGCAGGTGCCCACCACGGCTAAACAGATGAGCACAGGGACCATATCACGGGCTATATACATCTAAGATTGACCCACCATACCCGGGTATGTGTCCAAGACAGGGGCCAGAGAAGCGGGATGGCATGTAAGCAGGAACCCGTGTATCGGCCATCCGGCATACCTGTGCATAGATGATACCGTCACGCAGGCCCCATGGGCTGCTGTGCAACAGCCCCCTATGGCTAGGTGGATAGACACCAGTGGCATAGCAGTGAGGATAAGCATCAACTTTAGCCCCAATGAGAGCGAGACCCTTGCCCAGAGGTGGGGTCTCACCCCCTGACTGTGCCCCTCAGCCCTCAGCTATGCCTGGCCACAACCCTACCAGGGGGCCATATGCCTGCTGCATTGCTCAGCATGGACCCTGCACAATGGCAAGTGGTGCCACAGTCCACCCTGCACAATTGGGGGCCCCCATAGACATCCCAGCAGCCATGGGCATACCATGGCTATGACACACCAGTCCACTCTGCACCACTACCCCCGTGCCCCTCCAGTGACTGGGCTCTCACTGCCCTGGTGGTGGACATGTGACTCCTGAGGGAGGAGGTGCGCACAGCAGCCCAGTCCATCAGTGTGTGCATTGATGCCCTCACCAGTGCCATTAGAGGGCACAAGCAGGGCCCCCCTCTTCCATAGACAGTCCCTCGGTCAGGGTATGCACTGTGATGGGGCAGTCCACAATCTGTAAAATTGTTATTTGTTTGCCACTGTTGGCACCATTGTATATGTTATCACATGTTTGCCAATAAACTGTTCCATTTGTGCAAACACACTATTGTACCACTTCTCCTGCCAGGGATATTCATGGTCACTTGTAGGGGCAATGTGAGCTGTGAACATGAGCTTTGGGATGTACATTGGGTATAGTCTATGGGCTGCTATGGACAGCATACTGCACACCATCTACTAGAAGGGCAGGGTGCAATATCTACCAGTCAGCAACACTGTGGCAGTGAGATGACACCAACTTAGGACCTGTGTGGCAATCAGGCATTTGGGGGGGGGGGGAGGAAATAACTGATGGTGACATGGGCAGGCTTGTTGGGAGGGAGGGGGCAGGGGCATGGCACAGGGATGCAGTTGGGGGGTCCGCAGGCTGGGATGGGGCAGACATGGATTTTCTCTACACAGACTGGTGCCATGTGACTGTGCTACATGGTACCAGGCCGTGCTCTTCCACACTCCACATGTCAGTGTATGCTGCCTGCTCTCAGCCATGGGGCTTCCTCTGATTGCCACAATATCTGTTATGGCCCGCAGTGCTCATGGCTCTGTGGAAGAGCAGAGCATGAGCATGCAGTGGTGCTCATGTGTTGTGATAAGTACAAAACATATCTATCACCTTCTGTTTTGCAGTACATAGCATCAAACTACAGCAGGTGTCTGTCTTGGCCTGTCCTAGGGCTCACACATGTGCATACTCACCTAGCAGCCACACATCTCTGAGCTGACTCCCAGGCTGGACTGGTTGAGGACAAATGATCATGGCAGGTTCCCAGGTAGCGAGCACACACATCAATGAAGTCTATATTGGCAATGACCTGCATGTTCATCGATGTGTACCCATGCCTGTTCCGGTATGACCTCTGTTCCAGCCGTTGTGCCCGGAGTGCAATGTGGGTGCGGTCTATACATCCAAGCACTAATGGGAACCCAGCAACATTGTAGAACACCTACTTGGTCTCTTGCCACATCTGCTGTGTCTGGCGGAAGGATATGAGGTGGCACATCCTCCAGAGTGGGGCACTGGTGAAGGTTCCTATGCAGTGGCTGGCAGTGGACTGCATGATTCTAACAGTCACCCCTATCACATGCTGGAAGCTGCCAGTTGCAAAAAATCCCAGGGCAGTGGTCACTATCATGGCCACTAGCAGGACCTGGCTTCTAGATGTGGAGGGCTCCAGGTCCACACTGAAAATGCTGCACAGCTCGGTTATCATTGCCCCATTCAGTCTGTATCTCTGGTAGACCTCCTCCTACATCAGTTGAAGGTAGCTCACCCTGGACCTGTGTATATGTGGGGTACGGCTTCTGCATTCTCCGCTGTGCCTGGGCATGGTGGGCGCATCTCCACCTCTGTATCATCATGTGCATGGTCCACATGGCATCTCTGCCTGTCCAGCATCACTTTATGTCTGCATGGTTTGGAAACAGGCTTACACATGCTCACCTCACTCTACTGTGCAATGTTCCGCCACTACACGGGTTCGCTGCTCACCTTCAGCAGTCGTATGTGCCAGGAACCATCGCTTAAGTCTATGCGTTTAGCAACATCCAATATCGGCACACACAGGTTTTGAAAAACTGCTTTACGCGGGTTTCATGGCAACATGCCTCCATTCCGCCCGTTGGCTTTGGCACCTGGTGCTGTGTGGGTAGCTGGGCCTCAATGATTCAAGCGCATTGTTGAATATCTGGTTTACACAGTTATGGCTGTTTTATATGGGTAAAGCCGGCTTTTACACATGTAGCACATTCATAGGGCTTCGAAAATCAGGCCCAAAATGTACAGATGAGGACAGAAATACAGGGAAAAAAGAAAACAAAATTGTGATTTATTTCCATGAAGTGGAGAAGTAGCCTAATGCTTAGAGCACTGGCTTGTTAATCAAGAGACCAAGGTTTGATTTCCACTTTTTGTGTCCTTGAGCAAATCACTTAACCCTCCATTGCCTCAGAAGAAAGGCTGACAATCTACTTCCAGTCACCTTGCCAAGAAATCCCAGGAGCTGCTGGGTCACCAGGAATCAGCATTGACTCAAAGGCATGCATTGCATTGTGTGTGTACAAAGGGAAGGGAGTATAAAGAGAATTGAAGTGAAACAAGCTAAAGTGATGATATCATGGGTAGATAGCATAAATTGATGGCCAAACAATTATGATCACTGCATTTATGGTTCAATGAAACAAATCTGATTTAATTTTGAAGTGGGTTATTTATGGATTCAAAACATTAGAAATGTTTAAACGTTGTAGATGTAGTGAATGCACTATTTGATCCTTTTAATCTGGCATTTCTACGTAACATAGCAAGACACTTAAGCTGGGAAGGTAGACAAGCACATGTCATTTCATTTAGTATATTTATAGACCACTAATCATTACACTTCTCAGTGTTTTCCAACAATAAATGCATAATTATAAATATCACCAAACTAGACATGCTCACACAAACTGCACACATTCACAAAAACAGCACTTATCTGTGGCAGTCCATATACGTGTAAACCCGTTATGAATTGAACTTGCTTTTTCCATCCAGTCCGCAGTTGAAACGAAAAGGACACAGCACTGCGTAATGGGCTATGGGGGGGGGGTAGGACTGGTAATGGGCTATTGGGGGGGCTGGGGCTGGAAATGGACTGGGGGGGGGGGAGGGCTGGAAAAGGGCTAATGGGGGGCTGGGGCTGGAAAAGGGCAGGGGTGGGGGGGGTTAAGGCTAGAGGTGGGCTGATGGGGTTAGGACTGGTAATGGACTGTGGGCTGTTGGGGGGGCCTTAGAACTGGCAATGGGCTTTGGGGGGGGGTTAAGACTGGTAATGGGCTGTGGGCTGATGGGGGCTGTCTGGTAATGGGCTATGGGGGGGGGGCTAGGACTGGAAATTGGCTGGGGGGTTAAGACTGGAGGTGGGCTGATGGGGTTAGGACTGGTAAAATGGGCTGTTGGGGGGGGGGTTAGAACTGGTAATGGGCTTTGGGGGGGTTAAGACTGGTAATGGGCTGTGGGCTGATGGGGGTTGTCTGGTAATGGGCTATGGGGGGCTAGGACTGGAAATGGGCTGGGGGGTTAAAACTGGAGGTGGGATGATGGGGTTAGGACTGGTAATGGGCTGTGGGCTGATGGGGGGGGGGGGTAGGACTGGCAATGGGCTATGGGGGGCTGACTGGAAATGGGTTGATGGGGTTAGGACTGGAAGTGGGCTGATGGGGGGTTAGGACTGGTAATGGGTTATAGGGGGGCTTAAACTGAAAATGGGGTGATGGGGGGTTAAGGACTGAAAATGGGGTGATGGGGGTTAAGGACTGTAAGTGGGGTGATGGGGGGGCTAGGACTGGAAATGGGCTGATGGATGGCTAGGACTGGAAATGGGCTGATGCAGGGACTAGAAGGGAATGGATGCTGGGTGAGGCTGGAACTAGAAGGGAGCTGATGTTGGGGGAGGATTAGAATGGGATGGGGCTGGAAGAGTAAAATGGAGAAGGGAAAAATATTTTGTGTGGGAGGGATAAAAAATCTACAATTGGCCGGGTATTGGGAGAGTAAGTGGGGATTGAGGATGGAGGGGTAATATTTGAGTGGATGAAATAGGAATGAGGAAAGAGCAAAAGGAGAAAGATTAGTATGTTAAAGCAGATGTAGAGAGAGAATGGAAAAAAAATCTAGAAGAGAGAAGAAAGGACAAATGGACAGCAGACGATGGAGAGTTAGCAGAAGACACGAAAACCAGAAGAAAGTGGCTCGAGCAATTGCAGCTGAAAAAAAATGCACAAAAGGTAGAAAAATATCTCTTTATTTTGAATTTATTAATTGGAATATGTCAGCTCTGGTAAATGTGCATCATTAACATCTGTGCTTTGTTTAGTACAAGAGCAAATTAATGTATTGTTTTATTTCTACAGTGTTGTACATTCCAAGTTTGGCTTTTGGGATTCCCAGTTTAATTATTGTCTTCCTATTTCTAAATTGTGATTACTTGTTTGGTGATGGTCTATGTTCTGCATGTGTAACTGAGCTGAGGTGTTCTGTTTATATAATTCCTATTTGACATTGCCACTTGTTCTCTTTCCCCAGTAGGTCATGTATTGTTGTTCTCTGAAATGTATTGGTTTAATATTTGCAGTGTTGCCTTTTGATTGGTAGAGTATGGTGCTTTGTGAGTCCTGGTAGTGCTGTTAGGATACGGCGGGTTTACTATGGGCTTAACATAGACGTGAGGAGACGCTCTATCTTCGCGTCTCTCGCAGCCGGGAGGGAGGGAGGGAGACGAGACCCGACCCGACCCGACCAGACCATCTTGTAGACGGGGCCCCCGCGGCAGCAGAGGGGGCCCCGCGGCGGCAGCCACCAGGTTTTTTTTTTAATCGAGTTGAAAAAAAAAAAACCTGGTTCTATTTTTTGTGGGCCCCTGCCGGTTGTGGGCCCTACGCCATGGCGTACATGGCGTATACGTAAATCCGGCCCTGCCCCTAACTGTTAATACAACACCTATGTTAACTGTTAGCATATATTGGCAGCTGCTTTATGAGCCAATGCAGCTTAGTCAATGAGCTCCTCAATGTGGCATTAATCAAAATTTCTTTACATTGCCCAGATGCTGGCTCTATGCCTTTCTGTCGGTATTATTGCTTATTTTTTCTTTTTTGAATGTAACCCGACTTGATCTTCGACTAGAAAGCTGTGAGCTAATTGCAAATAAATAAATAAAAATAAGTTTTAGTTTTAGTCAGGAGGAGGCGAGTGGTGCCCAAATATTCAGTTTGCTGAATAGTTACTGCGTGCAGATCATGCTGAGGGCCTCCGATTTTGAGCAAGTTCTTTCACTGTATCAGGAAAGTGTAATTTGTTTTGTGTTTAGCACCCTAATCATTTTGAAACATTGGCACCTAGTCCTCCTCACAAAAAAAAAAAAAAGATGAAGCATGAGGAGGCCAAACTCACTTAAATTCACTCCTCCAGATAGACAACATTTATTCATAACCCAACACAGTCCAATATAGTAGATTTACATTAGAGAAAGAGTAGGTCTATGTAATTTCCTATTTGCCTACATATCTTCCATTATTTATTCTGGGAGAAAATATGTTTTTTTTTCTTGTGCTCTCCTATCATAGAAAATGATGAACCAACCGTGGCACTCCAAATATTTCCATTGAAACAAGGGTTCCTGGAATTGGAATCCTGGTTGCTACTGTACCTCACACCATCAACACACACACATGAACCCCCCAATCCCCAACAAAATCACACATAGCCATTGTTTAGAATAAAGCCAAATTGGCCACAGCTGTATTATGACCCAGCTCACACAAAGCACCCTCCAAGGCTTGACATCTGCCAAACTCCAAACAGCAGCACTGGTAACCCCATCTTCAGCTTTTATGATAACCAGATAGCCAAGACTTCCCAGGAAATACAGGTAACATCCCAAAGGAAGAATTGTCTTGGGTACCCCTTCCCCCCCCCCCAACCAACAATGCTGCATTAGACATAACCCCACAACAAACAAACAAGAAAACAGACACCATAGTAGTGATGTTCCTAACTCCCCATCACCTGGAGCTTCAACCTCCCCCCCCCCTCCTCACACACAATACAAGCTGTGATTCACCCCCCCCCCGCCCCAACCCTGACCAACCCAACAGAGGCAGCACGGCAAATTTAGAATTAAGCCGGCTTGCTGCAATGCCTCATGCTTCAGGGGATGGTTGCTTCTTTTACAGTTGAAGTCTTGCAATTCACAAGACTTTGGCTGGAAGAGAAGAGCGGCCAGCCCCTGGAGTGCGAGGCACTGCAGCAAACCAGCCCAAATATAGGTTTGCCATACTGCCTCTGTGAGGCTAGTGGGGGTGCACCCCCTCACTGCTCTGACCTTTGTATGCCACTACACCATAGTACTTAACACTAGAAGGGAAGGGTGAGTGCCAAAACTAATAAAAACTCCAACTGCTACTCCAGGCAGCTAAAAGACAAGCAACCCTTGCTCCACTCCCTCTCACATGGTTACCCTGAGATGCTACCAGTCCCAGGTACCCCACTATAGCTATTTCAGATTCAAAGGATAGCAACCCATACCTTCTTTCTTATCCAACTCCCCCCTTCTCCCCTCCCCTATCTACCCCATCATAACCACCAGAGCTAGGCCAAATCACTAGGCTCAGCTATCAAATACCCAAGGTCTGCCAGCTAAAATCTGTGCATTAGGCTTCCGGGCCTCCAGCCCATCTCTTCTTTATCTATGACAAAGAGGACAAACCTCATTTCCTTTGATAGGAATAGAAACCAAAACAATTATCTAAAAAACGTTCAGTGCTTCAAAAGGACAGTAGAGCAATGATTGTAACACAATGCGCCCTTCTTTATTAACAAGCAATGCAGAGAGGCCCCTAATTACTAAATGTAATTAAAGTTTTGTAGTTAAGGTACATTAACTGCAAAAGGCCCTTTTAAATAGCACACTCAGCACCTTGATGCTCCCAAGGAAAAAGCTCAGAGCTAGCGTTATTTCTCCTGGAATAGCACAGCTTGTGAGGCTAGAAACACAGACACATGACAGCAGAAAAAGACCACATGGTCTATTTAGTCTGCCCTTCCATATCAACTACAACAATCCCCTTTTTACCTTTAGCGATCCTCTGTGTTTGTCCCATGCTTTTTTGAATTCAGATACTATCCTTGTGTCCACCACACCCACTGGGAGACTATTCCATACATCTACCACTCTTTACGTAAAGAAATATATCCCATATTACTCCTGAGTCTATCCCTTTCACCCTCATCCTATGTCCCCTCGTAGCAGAGTTTGCTTTCAATTGAAAGAGACCCTTCTGTGCATTTATGCCATGGAGGTATTTAAATGTCTCTATCATATTGCTCCTGTCCTGCTTTTCCTCTAAAGTATACATATTAAGATCTTTAAGTCTGTCCTCATATGCTTCATAATGAAGACCACTAACCATTTTAGTAGTCACCCTCTACACCGACTTCAACCTGCCTATATCCTTTTGAAGATGCAGTCTCCTGAATTGCATACAGTACTCCAAATGAGGTCACACCAGAGGCTTTTACAGAGGCATTATCACCTCCTTTCTTCTGCTGGCCATTCCTCTCCCTATACACCCACGCATCCTTCTGGCCTTCGCAATCGCCTTTTCTGCCTGTTTAGCTACATTAAGATCATCAGACACAATTACGCTCAGGTCCCATTCTTCTTTTGTAGACAGAAGTACCTCACCCCCTACACTGTGCAGCTCCTTTGGATTTTTGCAGCCCAAATGCATGACCATGCATTTTTTAGCATTAAATTTAAGCTGCATATTCTAGACCATTCTTCAAGTTTAGCTAGACCCCTCCTCATGTTGTCGACTTCTTCCTGTGTGTCTACTCTATTGCAGATTTTGGTATTGTCTGCAAACAAGCAAACCTTACCTGACAGTCCTTTCGCAATATCACTAATAAAGATGTTAAACAGAATTGGACCAAAGACAGATCCCTGCAGCATACCACTGATAACGTCCTGCTCCTCAGAGTGAGCTCTATTTACCTGTACCCTTTGTTGCCTCCCACTCAACCAATTTCTAACCCAATAAATATCTTTAGGGTCCATCCCTAGAGTGCACAGTTTATAAGACACTTGTGTGGAATGGTATCAAAGGCTTTACTGAAATCTAAATACACCACATCTTCCTCGGTCTAACTCCCTGGTCACCCAGTCAAAGAAATCTATCAGATGTGTCTGACAAAACCTGTCTTTGGTGAATCCATGCTGCCTCGGATGCTGCAATCCATTGTACTCCAGAAACCTCACTATTCTCTCCTTTCGTAGCATTTCCAATAATTTACTAACCACAGGGGTTAGACAAACCGGCCTGTAGTTCTCAATGTCATCCTTATGTCCACTTTTGTGTAAAGGGATCACATGTGCCTCTCTTCAGTCCTCTGGCATGAGTTATTTACTACTGTATTATTTATTTATAATGGAGGTTACTAACCTGTAGTATTGAACTGCCACTGGTTAGTGACTCCTACAGTAAATTAAGCTGCAGGAAAATAAGATATTTTGCCACAGCTTAGTAATTACCCTCTTAAGGGGACAAATGTATAAGGACACAGCTATTTCCCGGTGTCAAAACAACACCTGCAAATGTCGGTATTTTAGTCATTTGTTCATGTACATGGCCACTTGCACTCATAAATGACACCAACTAGAATGAAAGTGTGCGTGCTGTTTGCATGGTGCATGCTTTCACTGTGGGTGTTCACATGAATGGAGTGTGGAGTGCGATAAGAGCATTGGCGCATACATTTTCATGTGCAGTTTATAAAACACAGACATATGTGCATAAGATATGTTTAGTCATTTCAGACAGCGACAGGGCTGGTGTAAGGGGTCATGCCTAGATTCTATATGCATTTCCCACTTCTTAAGCCCTTATTCTATAAAGTGCGCATGTACGTTTGATTGGTGGGCATAACCTAGACGCCCCCTATAAAATTACGCTCCACATGTCTTTATGATGTTCTGCTGATAACCAAATTTACATGAAATATTTTGTAACTGTTGTTACTTGAATTTACATTATTTGCAGAATGCACTGTGACTGCTATTGTGTTGATATCAATATAAATAAGATCACTATCAAGAAATTATATAGTCTATATAGTTTATATGGACCTGCTGCATTAAAAAAAACACATCCTAATCAGTACTCTTGCCCCATGCATTTGAAAAGTTAAGCATGCAGTTTGAAGTTTTCTGAGTGCTAGAGTACTTTCCTGCTACTTTTAATTACATAACAGGCAAAATTTAAATTCTAGTTCCAAAGAGCACTGCAACTCTTTTTAATATTAATCTAGTTGTCTGATAATGTATTAAGAAGGTTTTAAAGAGACAAAACAATCCCTGACTGCTCTCATAATAGCAAAATATAGCTCAGTACACTTTAGAATTACAAAAACTGAAGAACAGAAAGTCCTTGATTTAGTGAGTTTTGATTATGATACATGCAAAAAGGTCATCTATAATGTTATCTTGCTCAAGTATAATCTAGTCCTGTTTTTGCTATTTTTTTCAATTTTTATTGTATATTAACTGAAAGACATATTAAAGGCAATCAAATATCACCTCTTCCTCCAATACTACCCAACCAGCGATGAATCTAGATAGCACCACCTAAGAAACACCGCCTTTTTGCAGCCCATACTCACAATGTCTCAAGTATTTGAAACGGACTCATTATTTATTGTACAATTCAACCCTGTTATAGGAATTTTACCTCATGTATATAGCCTATTTCATGTAAATAGTTCATGTATATAGTTCAACCCCTGTTATCCAAGTTTATACCCCTGTGCGATGTAAAACCAAACAAAATGTGTGTTTTGGTCACTTTGTTATACTGTAAACCGCGCTGATGCCGAATAGTGCGGTATATAAGCAACTGTAATAAATAAATAATAAATAAATAAATATTCATTAGGGGGGTCATTCTGAGCCACGAATAAGCCGTTTACACGTACAAGTTGGATATTTTCGGCACGTAAACGTCTAGACCCAATTCCAACAACATGACGTTTTACACGTACAGACAAGAAAAATGGGTAAACTGGACGTGTGCATGGAGGGGAGGAGTGTGGGCGTGTCGAGCGTCCTAAATGTCTAAACCATATTCCGGCGAGCCCATATACATACATCCTGGATGTCTACATTAAACCTACTAAAACGTGGAATAACAGTCTATGTCTGTTATAGCAGCACTGAAATGTAACAACAGAGAAGGACATCTACTGTATGTTTAAATAAAGCAGGTATTAAATAAAGCATAGCTAGGTCATAAAAGGAAATGAAACAGTACATACCCTGGGGATAAGCAATGTAGCATGTTGTTATGTTTCGGGGATGCTACACAGTAAATGTGATCCAGATTCACCATCTCTGGAAATAATAATAGGCTACATGAACATCTGATCTGAATCAATATTGAAATACCTATGCCCTTATATTCATTTAGGTACAAGAGTATGCAAACTGAACCATGTAGGGGCAATAGGGGTGCAATGTTAGCCAGAAACAGAGGGACCAATAGAAAGGAGGGAACCATTACTGCATACAGCCAAACACAGTATACCGCTCTATGCCCCACCGCATCGCCTGCCGTAGCAGGGTGCACAGGATGCAAAAGTACGGTGATGCACAAAGGAGGGACATGTAGCAGGTGCATGAGAAACAGCAGGCATTGCCGGGGAAACAGGACCAAAGGATACAAATGCCACAGTGATAGAGGCAGAGGGAAGCACAGCGTCCAGTGGGTGTAATGACATTTATTGGGTACGCAGAAGACATGGAAATGTGCCAACCACACCCAAACCACATACTCATGTGCCCCCCTAAAGGCAGAAATGAACACCCCCACTCCCAACCCCTAACCCCTGCCTACTGCCACCCCCATGCACCCTGACCCACCCCGGCCACTGCCCTTCCCAGAGGCACCACCACTGGACCTCAGTGGGTGGCCAGTTGGTGGGGTGGCCGATGCCCCCCCCAGACCAGGCTGCTGCTACTGTTGCCCTTCCCACTAGTCTTCCCACTCATCTCAGGGAAGGGTGGGAAGACCATTGGGAGCCCCCACAACCCGGGTCACATGGCCCAGGATGCGGGACTACCGATTGCTGCTGGATCCTACTACAGCAGCAACCTGCAAAGTGGCCCGAGTGATGGTGGGGCAGGGGAATGAGGCTCAGTAGCTGTGGCAGGAGCCACAGTAGCAGCAACCAGAGCTGGCAGCAGTCCAGGAGGTCCAACCAGCTGGCCAGAAAGCATGTCAAGGTTTGCCCAGAAGCGGTCCATGGAGTTGGTCAGGCGGTTCATAGCTGCCAGCTGGGCCTACAGGACTGCCAACCACCGCTCCTGGATGGCCAGATGCTGCTCCTGAGCCATCACCAATCTCTGGAGGAGCCAGAACCTCTCTGATGCCTGTGCCTTCTGGGCCCCCTGCTGGTCCAATAGCTGTTGTACACAGTCTATCAGTTGCTGATAGGCCAGTCCGGGGTGCTGGCCATGGTGTCTACTACCTCCAGGCTGTAGTTGGGGCTCTGGCAATGGTGCCAGCTGGTCCCTGGAGTCTGTGGAGCTGGCACCCACTGGATCCATGGTGGTAGCTGGCTCTGAAGCCCCATCCTCTGGCACCCTCTGCTGCACAGGTGTCTGCTCTTCAACACCCTCTGGTGGCAGTGGTGGGGTTGCTGGTGGTGGCGCATGGGAAGGCCTGGCACTGGGACCAGCATCTGTGACGGCACCAGCTGAGGGAAGAACTTAATGCGCACCCCTGCAGGCAGCAACCCACCTCCCACCCCCTCCTGGGGTGCACCAGTGCACTACAGCCACAGGGACACCATGGGGCAGCTGGGAGAGTGAAAGCCAGAGCAGGGAGGCTCCACTGCCACAGAGTCCCCCGGTGAGCCAACGGTGGGAGTAGACACAGTGTAACAGGGGCATGCGTGCCCAACCCCAAACCAGTGGGGACATGTGTAAGAGGGGCAGTGGGTGGTTCAGTGGGTCCCCATACCATAGGTGCAGGCATGGGACGGGGGTCAAGCAGCATGAACATGTCAGCAAAGACACATATTCTCATCCTGTGGGCACCGAGAGGTGTCCACACCCTCAACGCCCTCCAGAGTGGTGACATCCATGGTTGTCAGTATACACTGCTCCATCTCAGTGAACCATACTGACTGGCCATCAGGGCCTACAGCCCATGCCCTCCAGCAGGCCTTGTGGCAGACCTGCCACCACTTCCTCTTGATGTCTTCTATGTCCCTATTATTGTGATAGATGGCATTGATTTTACAGCAGATGGCCAGCCACCTCCGTTGGTGCTCATAAGCACCTACATAGGTCTCCTCTGTGCCCATCAGGATGTAATGATTCGCAAGCACCTTCTGCTCCCCCTTGGTGAAATTCTGCTTCCTAGATACTTTTGGTGCCATTCTGCATCCAAACAGATGTCTCTAAAGGAGGCGTGTCCATGCTGGAGTTACACATTTTATAATGGTTAGATGTAAAATGTCATATACGTCTAACTTTACGGAATCACATACGCATTTGTATGTCTAAACGCACACGGACATACAACAGCATATACATCACAGAATCATGTCCAGATTTGTACGTGTAGATGCACACCGGTGTATAAATTTGCCTATGGCTCAACACGTTTTTCTTTTCCCGTGTGCAACGCGTCTTGGACATCGTGGGAGTTGATTGTTTGTGACTTAACTTTATCTGCCACTACAGCAATACTGCCACTGACAGGATAGGTACAAAGGGTCTCTGATGTAACTGTAATGGTATATGCTCCTTTTGCATGTCTGTGTCCCTGTGTGAGACAGTGGTAAGCATGGACATGGGTGCAGAGGCCAGGTGTCCTGCGCAGGCACACACCACAGAGCAGACAGGTGTGGACATGTTGCAGTCTGGGGCAGGGACTGACTGGCTTGTAGTTAGGAGTACTTGATACAAGCTTGGCTTCCCCATACAACATTTCAAACAACAAAAACATTTGCTAACACAAATTATCTCAGCAACATTTGCTTTATTTATGAGCCCTATTGTTTCCTGGCTGTTCATATAGGATTGCAGTTAGGCTTGGCATATCCTGCCCCACCCACACATCCCCAGCTCCATACTGTTGTCACTGTTCAGAGGGTGTGCATGTTTAGCCCTCACAGGTGCATGCCAGTAGGTAAGGTGCCACTGGTGCCTGAACACCTTGCTTCATGTATGGAGCAAAGGGCACCCCAACAGTGCACACATGGGGGTGCACCCACCCCCAATGGGAATGGTCATGGGTAGATATGCAACCATGCAGCATTACGTGGTGGACAGACCACCTACCGGGTGCCCTGGTTGCATGTGTACAGTGGGAGGGTGAAGCACCATTGGTTTAGTGCAACACTTGCCCCCCTACCACCCACAGGGGGCTTAGGGGGACAGTCGGTGATACACATGAGGCACAGAATAACCATTGACCTGTTGCATCACCCCACAGGTTCCAGATGGAGGATGGTCCAAGACAAGACCAGAGCTGTGATCGCTGACGCCCTTCTTGTGCTCGCTGAACATGAGGGCCAGGGCACCGCATGCCACCACCCATATGCCAGGGTCCTCAGGCCTGTTCCCATACCTCGATCTCAGTGACAAGCTGTGCTGAACCTGGTACAGGTTCGACTGTGAGGCAATACATAATCTGTGTCAGGAGCTGGGGCCACAGCTTGTTGCATGGGCACACAGACAGGACACAGTGCCCGTCCATGTACGGTGATGCACAAAGGAAGGACATATAGCAGGTACATGAGAAAGTCCCCTTTCACACTCATACCATATCCCCTCACAGCAGAACTTGCTTTAAATCGAAAGATGCTCTCCCCCTGTGCATTTATGCCATGGAGGTATTTAAACGTCTCAATCGTATCATCTCTATTCCGCCTTTCCTCTAAGGTGTACATATTAAGATCCTTAAGTCTGTCCTCATAAGCTTTATAATGAAGACCACTAAAATGTTATTAGACACCCTCTGTACTAACTCCATCCTGTTTATATCCTTTTCAAGGTATGGTCTCCAGAATTGCACACAATGCTCCAAATGAGGTTGCACCAAAGAATTAAACAGAGGCACTATCACCTCCTTTTTCCTCCAAGCCATTCCCCTTCCTTTGCACCCAAGTATCCTTCTAGCTTTTGCCATCACCTTTTCTACCTGTTTAGCTACTTTAAGATCATCAGACACAACCACACTGAAGACCCACTTTTCTTTAGTGGACAAAAGTACTTCACTCCCTATACTATATTGCTCCCTTGGATTGCTGCAGCCCAAGTGCATGACCTTGCATTTTTTAACATTAAATCCCAGCTGCCAAATTCTAGACCATTCTTCAAGCTTAGCTAGAGCCCTCCTTATGTTATTTACACATTCCTGGGTATCTACTCTATTGCAGATTTTGGTATCATCCACAAAGAGGCAAAACTTACTCAACAGCGCTTCTGCTATATCACTAACACAGATGTTGAAAAGAATCAGACCAAGGACAGATCCCTGGGGCACACCACTGGTAACTTCCTTCTCCTCAGAATGAGCTCCATTTACCTGTACCCTTTGTCGCCTCCCACTCAATAAATTTCTAACCCAAGCAGTAACTTTAGGGTCCATCCCTATGGTCTTCAGTTTGTTTATAAGTCCCCTGTGAGGAATGATGTCAAAGGCTTTACTGAAATCTAAATACACCACATCTAGGGCTCTCCCTCGGTCCAACTCCCTGGTCACTCAGTCAAAGAAATCAATCAGATTTGTCTGACAAGACCTGCCTCTGGTGAATCCAAGTTGTCTCGTATCCTGTAATCTGCTGGACTCCAGTAACCTCACTATTTTCTCTTTCAGAAGAGTTTCCAATAATTTTCTCACCACTGAAGTTAAATTAATCGGCCTCTAATTTTCAACCACATCCTTACTTCCGCTTTTGTGTAAAGGGACCACATTAGCCTCTCTCCAGTCCTTTGGTACCACTCCTGACTCCAATGAGGCATTGAAAAGGTCAGTCAGTGCAGCTGCTAGAACGTCCCCAAGTTCCCTCAGTATTCTAGGGTGTATCCCATACGGTCCCATCGCTTTGTCTATTTTAAGCTTAGCTAGTTTCTCACGAACACAGTCTTATGAAAATTCTTCAAGATGCCCCTCGCTTCTGTTCCTGTTTGTGTTTTTTTTCTGAGGTCCTGTTCCTGGTTCTTCATCTGTGAACACAGAACAGATATATTTGTTAAGCAATTCAGCTTTATCCTCATCAGCTTCGAGATATTCCTCCCCTTTACCCTTGAGTCTGACAATACTGCTTTTGCTCTTTCTCTTCTCACTAACATATCTGAATAATGTCTTATCCCCCCCCCCCCCTTTTATTGCATTGGCTATTTCCTCCTCTTTTTGAACTTTCCTTTCCTGACTACTTTGCTAGCTTCTCTAAGTTCTTCCAAATATAGATACTTGTCTTCCTCTCTCTGTGATTTCTTGTATGTCATGAAGACCTCCCTCCTTTTCTTCACCTTTTCAGCTACTTCTTTCAAAAAACATAGTGGCCTCCTTTTCCTGCTCCTTTTGACCTTTCACTTTGTAGCTACTTCCTGTCTTTGCACTGTTCTTGTCCCATCACATGCATTTCCATTGTCTCCTCCCTTTCCTACTTTGCCCAACTTAATGCACCAGGGTGGTCCTAATTCTTTCCCAGCCCCTGCGTGCTGCAGCTAGGGCTGGCCGTCTGTGTCCCATTGGGAGCAGGACATGTTTATTTTAAGGAACTAGCCTGCAGAGCAGGCAAATCTCGACTTCTGAGAAGTTGACCTGCCTCGTTGCCATTTTCCATGGGTCTGCCAGCGGCGGCGGAGGGGGTGGGGAATTACTGTATCCTGTTTCCTGTTGCACATGGACAGCTGTGCAGGTGGACACATTTTAATATAAGTCATAAGACATACGATAAGATATGCCATACTGGGTCAGACCAAGGTCCATCAAGCCCAATATCCTGTTTCCAACAGTGGCCAATCTAGGTCATATGTACCTAGTAGTTTCCCCAAAAGACACAGGTTCCACAATGCTTGCATTGGGTCAAGCACTGATATCCTGGGTCCCTTCTTAATAATGGTTTATGGACCATTCCTCCAGGAACTTGTCCAAACCTTTTTTAAACCCAGCTACACTAACAGCCTTTACTACATTCTCCACTAACAAATTCCAGAGTTTGATTACACATTGAGTGAAAAAATATTTTTTTATTAGTCTTAAATAGTTTACCCTGTAGCTTCATTGCATGTCCCCTAGTCTTTCTATATTCTGATAATGCAAACAATCGATCTACATTTACCTGTTCCACTCCATTCATTAATTTATAGACGTCTATCATATCTCCTCTCAGCTGTCTCTTTTCCAGGTTAAAGAGCCCTAACCTTTTTAGCCTTTCTTCATAGGGGTATCCTTCCATCCCCTTTACCGTTTTGGTGGCTCTTCTCTGAACCTTTTCTAATAACGCTATATCCTTTTTAAGATATAGCGACCAGAATTGCCCACAATATTCAAGTGCGATATAGAGGCATTATAATATCCTTTGTTTTATTTTCCATTCCTTTCCTTATGATACCTAGCATTCTATTTGCTCTCTTGGCTGCCGCTGCACACTGGGCCGAGGATTTTAACATGTTATCCACAATGATGCCTAAATCTTTTTCCTGGATGGTGGTTCCTAATGTGGAACCTTGCATCGTGTAACCATAGTTTGGGTTGTTCTTCCCTAGGTGCATAACTTTGCACTTGTCCACATTAAATTTCATCTGCCATTTGGATGCCCAGTCTTCCAATTTATCAAGATCCTCTTGCAATTTTCCACAATCCTCTTGGGTTTTAACAACTTTAAATAGTTTTGTGTCATCTGCAAATTTGATAACCTCACTCGTTATTCCCTTTTCCAGGTCATTTATGAATATGGCAAAAAGCAGCGGACCCAGTACAGATCCCTGGGGTACACCACTATTTACCTTTCTCCATTGGGAAAATTGGCCATTTAAGCCTACCCTCTGCTTTCTATCTTTTAACCAGTTCCTGATCCACAATAGTACACTGCCTCCTATCCCATGACTTTTTAGTTTTGACAAAAGTCTCTGATGAGGGACCTTGTCAAAGGCTTTCTGAAAGTCCAAATACATCTACCGACTCATCTTTGTCTACCTGTTTATTCACACCTTAAAAAAAAACATAACAGATTAGTAAGACAAGATCTTCCTTGTCTAAAGCCATGTTGGCTGCCTCCCATTAAACCATGACTAGATATCTACATGTTCAGCAATTTTGTTCTTTATGATGATTTCTACCATTTTTCCCGGTACTGACGTCAGGCTCACCGGTCTGTAGTTTCCTGGATCACCCCTGGAACTCTTTTTAAAAATTGGTGTTACATTCACCATCTTCCAATCTTCAGGTATTACAGATGATTTTAATGATAGTTCACGGATTACTAATAGCAGGTCTGCAGTCTTACATTTCAATTCTTTCAACACCCTTGGATGTATATCATCCAGCCCAGGTGATTTGCTATTCTTCAGTTTATCTAACAGTTGTAATACATCTTCCCGATGTATAGATATTTCCTTCAATTCTTCCACATCTTTAAATACCACTTCAGTCATGGGTAACATCACTACATCTTCCTTAGTAAAGACCGAAGCAAAGAATTCATTCAGTCTCTCTGCTATCGCCTTGTCGCCTCTTAGTGCCCCTTTAACTCCTCTATCATCTAATGGACCAACTGACTCTCTCACAGGTTTTTTGCTATGAATGTACTTGAAAAAGTCTTTATTATGCGTTTTTGCTTCTGCAGCAAGCTTCTTCTCAAATTCTCCCTTTGCCTGCCTTATCAATGCCTTGCATTTTACTTGCCAGTGCTTGTGCTGTTTCCAGGTTTTGTCGTATGGCTCTTTTTTCCATTTCCTGAAAGATGCTTTTTTGGCAACAACAGCCTCTCTGACATCACCTTAAAATCATGCTGGCAGTTCCACTAAGGAATAGGTCCAATATGGCTTCCCCTCTGGTCAGTTCATGAACCAGCTGCTCCAAGAAGCAGTCATTTATTTCATCTAGGAACTTTATCTCCCTAGCATGTCCTGCCGTGACACTGACCCAGTCGATACCGGGGTAATTGGAACTACATGCCCGTGTCTTGTCACGGGTTACACGTAACCAGAATCCTGCTGTTCACGAGTTGAACATTGAGTGACTGGATGTATAATCATGTGTTCTGATGCACTGCTGCACGTCTAACCGTGCGAACAGGGAATCACGTCTACATTTTGGATGTACACATTTTGTACGCATACATCTGCCCTGCATGTCTTTCTCAGAATAGGGCCCTAGAAGTATAAATTATGGGGACCATTTGCAAAGGCTCATTGAGGATCTATACAGGTCAAAAGAAGAATTACATGGCTGGATATGCACAAATGGATTTTGGGCTTCATAAAAATGTGTATAATATGCATTGTTTAGTTGAAATAAGAACAGGTGCTCAGGAGAGGGAAAGTAATTTTGTGGTATGGATAAAAACTATGCACATGTAAGTTTCAAGATTATATTCACGTAGTTAAGATTCATACCTTTTGCCTTCATTTCCAAAGGCTTCAAGTACACATGCAATTTTATCCACGAGCTAATGATCATAAACAAACTATGTAGTAATTTTTTGACTGAATATCAGGGTGGTTTAGGTACATTGAAAAGATGGCTAAATTTTAAATATATACAAATCATCTAGATTATTAGCTATCTTTAATAAACTGACATTGAAGAGAGAATGACTGAACAACTTTCATATTTAACACTTTTGTAATATATGCTGCCTAATTTCTTTTCTACTGTACTTGTCAGAATTTGAGGTTAGAATAATTGAAGATTTTATACTGCATATGTCTGCACAAAAGGAGAATCAGCAGCATGCAAAGAAGTCTATGCACTAAAGTTCATACTAAATATGTTTTACCATTCATGTGCCATAAAATATAATACAATGCAAAAATTCTGCGTAGGGGATACTTTTGTAGCAGACTGTACATTTTTCCAAAAGGTGCCCATTTTAAGACTATTTTACAAAGGCAACATAGTCACCTTTGTGTTTTTAAAATAAAGATGCCAAGAATCACCCCCCTCAAGCATATAAACATTTATATCTCATCTGAAGCTGGTGTAAATATGTGCAGATGGTACTATATAAAAAAATACTCAATAAATAATCATAAAAACATCACTAAAACAGTACAAACTTGACAACCACTTATTAATATTAAGAACAGAACATCAGCCAGAAATAACTTCTGAATTGTAAAAGTCTGACAAGTGGATCAGAAATCTGACATGATTTGACACAAAGGTGTGCCTCAGGGGACTTATTCTTAACCACAGTCGACAGCCAAAGAAGGTCTAGGGAAAACGGTGAGATCAGTTAAAAGCATAACAGTTTTGCAAATAAATAAATAAATAAATAAATAAAAATGTGGCAAAATCTCTTAAAAACAGTCACTATTAAAAAGACCAAGATGCTTACCCCTATTAGGGTTTATCCAACCATACAATTATGCCCATGCAGTAACAGTTACCATGGCCCTGCGCAAACCATTACCATGTGCTAATTCCCATGGTAACTGCTTCATGTACCTTAGTAAAAAGGTCACCTAGCTTCTTCATGACCCATACTATTCCCCTGGGAAAGCTTTTGCACATAAATGTACATAAATGATCACATAATTTTATAAGAGGTCTTTTCCAGCTTTGTGTGTGGAAAAACCTTTAAAAGCTTACCCTCTTAACACAAAACAGTAGTGGTATCTACTAAGGGTGCCATCTTGCCTCAGTCTCCTTCCTATTCTGGTCATCCTGACCCTCTGTGTGCCCTGTCAAAACTGGACACACAGAGGGAGGCACATTTCTGATCCCGCAGGGAACCTTAGCCCCACAGGACAGACCTGTACGTGTTGGCCAGGTCCACAACCTTGCCTGCATATACAGGATTTCTCCAGCTAAATTGGTCTGGACTGTATAATGGAGCTGTGGCGCCATTGCGTCCAGTCACCATGACACTGCTGCTCCATTGTATGTCCACGAGTCCCAGGCACCAGCGCCTTTGACCCTGTACCTGGTTTTCATCATGTCCCCAATGAATACCCATGGTATAGATGCATACAAGGGGAGGCAGTGGATGCAAATATAACTCATGAATATGCATTAGGGACATCACGAAAACCTGGCTGGATTATGGTGCACCAGGACCAAAGTTGGCCATCCCTGGCTTAGCTACTGCAAGGCTCAGTGAGGTATGGATAGCCACAAAACAATGGATAGACATACACACACACGCGCTCACATCGATGCACTGCGTGAAAATGAGGATGGTTGGCATCAACATTATCAGTAGTAGCTGCCCCCTGCAAACTCTCAGAGCATATCGCATGCGAGAATAACCAAATAAAAGGTACACATATCTTCCCAGGCCACTGCCGTCTACAAGTTCCCAGTCACCGCTGGTACTCCTGCTGCTGGAGTATCAGCAACAGTATTTTCAGTAGCAAGGATATTCAGCAGTGATTGGAGGCCTGTGGAGGGCAGTGGCCTGGGAAGATCGGTGTTTCTTTTATTTTGGTTTGCTCACATGTGTTACGCTCTGAGGGTTTGCAGGGGGCACATGCTACTGATACTGTTGATGTGAAATCAACATTGTAAAAAACTGGAATTATATTGAACAGGTGATTGGTAAGTGTATTGTAGAGCCATTGATTTGAGGAGGATCGGGCCTGGTTTACAGTTAACTTTTACCATTGCCCCTACCTCATTGGATTCTGAAGATCTTTTCTCCTTCCCTTTCCACTGTTTACCTGATGTGATGTGTGACAAATGGTAGAGTGATATACCTTGCAGTATTCGTATGATTTACATTCTAGAGGTGACCTTTTAGGGCTTGTGCATGCTGTGCTGCACAGTGTCATGGGATGGAGGTGGTGGGTTTATACTCAGGCATCATCTGCAGGACTGTTTCTTTGTGGACACAGTGGTGGCTGCATGGGGTAGTTTCCCATTGGAGGTGGTGCTGTTGTGGACAGTATCAGACTTCAAGGGGCATGGGGTGGGCACAGGGTTCTCTCAGGGGACTGGTGTGGTGGTTGGTAGTGGGGGAAGCCTAGGTCAGCCATGTGTTGTGCACATATGTGCTTTCCCTTTTGTCCATTCTTCCTTGTGTTTCTATTTGCCTGTTTCCTGTGTGGGCCCTGTTTTTTGTTTTTACTGTCACTTGGTGGTGTGGTGGGTCCAGCTTTCCTCCTGCTCATTTTGCCATTTCACTTTGTAACTACTTCCTGGCTCTTTGCACTCTTCTTGTCCTACCACATGCATTTCCCCGGCCTCCTCCCCTTCCTGCTTTGCCCTACTTACTGCTCCAGGGTGGTCTGGATCCTTTCTCAACTCATGCGTGCTACAGCTAGAGCTGGCCTTCTGACTCCTATGGGGAGCAGGTCTCCCTCATTTTCTATTACTAGCCTGCAGAGCAGGTGGGTCTCTGCTTCAGAAAAATTTACTTGGTGGGTGGCCATTTTCAGCTCTGGCGGTGGCAGGGGGGATTTATTGTATCCTGTTTCCTGTCGCACGTGGACAACTGTGCAGGTGGTCAGGTTTTTGGAAATACACCTCCATGGCTTCTCGTGGGTTACACGTGTTACTTATGTGGAAACGATGCCCACTATTCGCAAGTTGAATGTTTAGCGGCTAGATGTATAACTCCGTATTCTGTTGCGTGGCTGCACGTCTAATTGCGCAAACAGGGAATCACATCTATGTTTTGGACATATACAGCCACCCTGCACGTCTTTCTCAGAATAGGCCCATGTTGATTATCCTGCCTGAGGGTCACTTTATAACATCATTGAAACAACAGTACGTTTGTAGTCATGAAATTCTCACTGGGCAATTTCTCCAAACAGGTTGTTTTGCACATACAGTGACAGTCATGGACCTCATTCCTAAGCCAGGGTATGTGAAGTTTGATCTGTCTTGCAAGTTTACTGCTAATGCTTGGCATAGTACTTACGTCATTCCAAAGAGAACCTCCTTCTGATGATACATGTGCCTTCAAGTCAATGCTGACACCTGGCAACTCGGCAGTTCTTGTATTTTCTTGGCAGTGTGACCAGAAGTAGATTGCCAGGTCTTTCTATTGAGGCAATAGAACATTCAGTGGTCTGTTGACGGCCACAAGGAGTGCTAGTGGGAATCAAACCCTGATTCTGTGATTAGTAAGCCAGTGTGCTGGCCATTAGGCTGCTCCTCCATTCAGGCTGCTGTAAGATGTAACATATATGGGTAATTTATCAAGATGTGCTTGGAAATTCCTCTTAATTAAGCCTGTGGCACCCAACATGATGGAAAATATCTCTGATCGGATTGCCACATCTTCTTGGTCTTTGATTGCATGTCCTTATATTTTAAGATCTTCTTCCTCTCAACACAATTCATGGACTAGTTACTTGGAACTGAGGCCTCTATAATAATCAATACTGTTCTGGTGTTCTCCTTTATCATTATGTCCAGCTTCTTATCGGTCAAAATGGGGATATTCCAGGTAATCATAACCTCTTCATTTGCTATAATTTTCTTAGAGTCATGATCCCAGTGCTTTTCTATGTTTACTGTCATGTTGTAGTTTTTATAGAGTTTCAAATGAATGAGATGTGATACTTTATTGTATCTTTAAGGACATTTTCTGCCATCAGAACTTCACAACCAGCTATGAGGTGAGTCACTGTTTCCAGCTCTTTCATACAGCATCTACATACAGTGTGTCTGTTTTGCCAGTTTTTTCAATGCTTGCTGTAAACCATCCCATCCATAAGCCCCCGTCCTGGGCTGCAACTATCAACCTCTCATCCTTTGGTTTCAGTTCGCCTCTCCTTAACCATTCATGTGCCTGGTCTTGATTGACAAAGGGTTCCTGAAGAAACACTTTGTATTTCCACTGTATTTGTGTATTTGACACTTGTTTTTCTTATTGTCCCTATAAGGGTCCAGTGATATTGCTTCAGATAGCAATGATTTTTACATTAAGGTGGTTAATGCAATGTGTGCCTTTGAGTCAGTGCTGACTCCTGCTGACCCAGCATCTCTTGGGTTTTCTTGATTTGGACATTCAAAAATGGGCATGCAGATATCCAAATCATGTAGATGTCTCCAGATCCATTTTGCAAAATGGCTTGAGACATGCCCACCCATTTCACAAACAGCATACAGACGTCCAAGTCAGTACATCCTCCAGGGTACAAATATACATTCAAAAAGTACTTGTTTTGCCAGAAGAATATTTGAAGGGTATAGAGGATATGGTATCCTGCTATCTCCAGGACTGCCTATAACAATAAAGAGATTATTAGGCACTGGGAATACCCATTGTGTGGTTGTTAAGCTGCAAGACATCTCCCCTTGCAGAAGCACTAGCTGGGAGATGTCTATGCTCTGGGATATCATTGCGGGGCCATCTATTTAGATGTCCCCGATGACATCTATATCAGGGACATCTGCATTTTCGAAATTGTGCCCAAACATTGACATGGAAACCCTTTTCAGGCATATTTTGACCTTTTCAGGCATGGGGAGGCACATTCCAATGTGGTCATCCAGGACCCTGTGTTGCTAATCGGAATTGGGATGTCCAGAGGTAGACCGCATTCTGATACCACAGGGGCTAGATGTGCCCATGGTATCAGAATTGGTTCTATGGCCTGAATGTGCAGGCTGAACACCGATTCCGATCGGCCTACACACCCAGCTACATTTCTGAATGGAGCCGCTGTGCCATGACATCCCATCACCATGGCACCGCGGCTCCATTCAGGAGCTGCAAATGCCAGCCGCTGCCAATTTACTTCTTTCCCTGCAGCTGGACCCTCAATCCGGTCTCCCAAGGCCAGGGTCCAGCTGCAGGGAACTTCCTGCAACCCTACCTTTTTTACCGGGCCCGGTAGCAGGATCCCCCGACGTTCAAGCGAACTTATTCCACTCCTGCTGTGGAATAAGTCCCCCATCTACGTTCATGGCCCTGGATGTACAGGGCTGATCTCAGAATAGACCCTATATATCTGGAGTCATGGACTGCCCATGCCCCACCCTCGCTCCACCTCATCAATGCCCCCTCTCACCCAGTCTAGGCCTCCACATACAAACGTACTGTTCGTATGGGCAAGCAATAGCCGGGGTCAGCAGGGGAGTGAACAGTGGGAATGGACAGATTGACCTCCATAATGTCCCCGATTGCACTTGAACATTCTTTCTAAAATATGCTTCATGACAATTCATTGTATACTCATGTTGCCATTGATGAAAATATGTATGCATTTTATGAATTGTTAGCCATCGTCAGATGGACTTTTGAAGTAAATTCCATTTTTTGCAAACATTTTAGAGATGTCTATTTTTCATTTTAAAATGTGATATAAAAGTTTGAAAAATTAAGAAAACATTGATTGGGGGAGATTGTTTTTCTGATCTGTGAGGATTAGTCCTAATATTCAATTGAAAACGGCAAATATGAAAGGTTTTAATGGTTGAAGTACTGTACAGAAAAGGACATAATCTGAAATCTTCCCCCCCCCTATAATTTTTATTCTTACATGAATAGTATATTTTTCAATGATTTGTTTTTTGTTTAAGTAAATCTTATAAATGTATGTGCAAGGGTATGGACATGTATACTTTACTGTTGGCATTAATGGGGATATGGTTTGGGGGAGAGTGGGCTAAATTCAAAATAAACAGTGATTGCTGGTGGATTTGGGTTAGGATTTTATAGACACACAGGCGCCTAGGTGCTTTTATAAAACAAGCTTAAAATAGGTGCCTTCTAGCCTTAAAACCTAGACACCCTGTTGTAAAGTTATGCTCCAGCTGTTTAGTTTAGGCCTACTGTTCAGCAAGCTTGAATTAATCATACTGTATTAATTGCCCACATACTGAGAGAATGTCATCATTCTCCGGATACTCACTCTAGCACTGGCTCCTTTTTTATGTTGATAGCATTGGGCTGTTCAGCAATTTAAATTGCTACAATTGTCCATATCTTTTTGGGGGAAATACATGGTTAATCAAGTTATACCTGCACCTCTTCCTAGTGCCTACATTTAGGCTATAAACATGTGAATTCATGAACATAAATTTGATACATTTGGTGCCTAAAATGTAAAGTGCATTTAAATTGCTTGCATAAATGCATACTTAAAAATTAACATGTGCAATCCATTTACATGCTTAAAGAAGTCCTCACCTGCAGACAATGCTCATGCAAAGAACAAATAGGTTAAACAAATGCAAAAAATGCCTGAAAATTAGGAAAAATTCACAAATCAAACTTTTGTTTTCCATGTACACTTCTAAAATGTATAGGCATTCCCAGGGCCAGAAAATGTGTGAAGCAGAGATGAGATCAGCACTTCTGTGTGTACACACGTAAGGTCTTTTTACTAGCATTTAGCTTGAGCTATCTGCTGAATGACCCATTTTTTTCCTATAGGCTGTGTGGCAGATACAGCAGCTAGAGCTGTGTTAATAAAAGTGACACATAGACTGGCACCTCGGAGCAGATATAACTTCATACATGAGATTTCATAAAGGCTAATAGGAATCTATGGGGTATGTTTCATATTTTATAAAGGCTAATAGGGATCTCTCCCCACCCAGAATCGCTGCTCACACATGTTTGGACCTCCTTCCACCCTATCTCCACTCCAGAACTTCTAAAACTGATATCCTCTTCCAACAAAACCTTCTGTTCTCTAGATCCCATTCCTTCCTCCTGGCTCCTCCCTCCCTCCCTAGCCTTCATTCCTTATATTCTCATCATGATCAATAATAGTCTCTCCACCGGTGTCTTCCCTCGATCCTGGAAGCATGCTCTTGTCCGTCCTATTCTGAAAAAACCTTCCCTTGATCCCCAGCTCCCTGCGCACTACCGTCCGGTCTCCAACCTTCCATTTCTGTCCAAGATACTTGAGAAAACAGTTTTCACACAGCTATCTCATCACCTCAATACCACTCACTTTCTTCACCCCCGTCAGTCTGGATTTCGACAAGGTCACAGTGTCGAGACCGTTCTTACCGGATTCTTAAACGAACTTCACGTGGCGCACGACCGTGGTGACTTTTCGGTGGCGGTATCCTTAGATCTGTCAGCCGCATTTGATTTAGTTGACCACTCTCTTCTTCTTTCACGACTTCGAGATGCAGGTCTTCGTCACACGGTCTACCACTGGTTTCACTCCTTCCTCTCCTCTCGCTGCTGCACTGTTGTCTCCTCCTCCATCCCCTCACTTCCCTCTGATTCTTTCCCGCTTTCCTGCGGTGTCCCCCAGGGATCTGTCTTGGCACCCCTTCTTTTTAACTTATTTCTAACACCCTTAGCACTCCTGGTTCAGCAGTTTGGGATCTCTGCATACTATTACGCTGATGACCTTCTCCTCCTGTTTCACACCTCTCCCCTCTATCCTGATCTCACTCCACTCAACTCCTGCCTCTCCGCTGTTGCAAACTGGCTCACTACGAATTGCCTTCATCTTAATCTGACAAAGACCCTCGCAATCTGGTTCATCCATGGCAGTCCTCCCCCTTCTATTGCTCCTTCCTTCTCGACCTCACCAGTCCCACTAGTCACTGACTTTCGCTACCTTGGTGTAATCTTTGATTCTGACCTTTCCTTCCGTAATCACATTTCCCATCTCACAAAAACCTCTTTCTTCTTCCTCTGCCAAATACGTTCTATCCGTCCATTTCTCACCCCTGAAGCCCTTACCACTCTTCTTCTTTCTCTGGTGATATTACGCCTCGACTTTTGTAATTCCCTCTTTGCTGGACTCCCCCTTTCACAACTTCATCGGCTTCAACGTATTCAGAATACTGCTGCACGTCTTATTTTCCATTCCTCCCCCCGCGATCATGTTACTCCACTTCTCTCTCACTTACACTGGCTGCCTCTACAATTCCGCATTCGTTACAAAATCCTTACACTGGTTCACCAAGTTTTATACACCCATACCCCCCAATACCTAGCAGATTTACTCCATTTTCACATCCCCACCCGCTCCCTCCGCTCCGTCCACATAAACCGCCTTCACCTCCCCTCTCCATCCCTTGCCCATCTACAGTCCACACGTTCTTCTGCCTTCTTCTTTATTGGTCCAGCCTACTGGAATTCACTACCCCTTTCCCTCAGGCTAGAACAACATTATCCCACATTCAAAAAAGACTTAAAAACACACCTTTTTTCTGCTGCTTTTGACCTCCCCCTGCCTCTTATGTGACAAGCCTCTCCCCCTTCCTGCCCTCCCTCTCCTCCCTCACCTGTAGTCTCGTCTATTTAAATGTCTTGGGTGCTTTCCTGTCTTATATTGTAACTTCCTTTCTTTTTCCTTCTTTCTCTGACCTACTGGTCTCTCTGTATAAGGTTCTGCTTTACTGTACACCGCTATGTTCTAAATGTAATAGCGGTATATCAAGTGCAATAAAACATAAACATAAACATGGGGTATGTTTACTAAAGGGTGTTAAAGTAGCAGGCATTAATGGCAGCGAAAAGGGATGTTACATGCATACTGGGTGGGTAGGGGGAGTTTCAGCGTAAAGGGTGCTATGGGCTATTTAACGGGCATTAACAGGGCATTGGGCATTAAGGTGTCAAACATGCACCTTAACTTCTGAAAAAGGCCATAACCCTAACACTGGATAAAGGAGCACCAAGGAAAGTCAATGGGGTATCTTTACTAAAGGGCGTTAAGGTAACGCATTAACAGCAGGGGTGTTACATGAGTAAAGGGTGCTGGGCGGGTAGGCAGCATTCTGGCGTAAAGGGTGCTATGGGCCACTTAACAGGCATTAACAGGACATCAGGCATTAAGGTGTCAAACATGCACCTTAATGTCCGAAAAAGGCTGTAACCGTAATTCTGGATAAAGGAGCACCAAGGAAAGTCAATGTAAAGATGATGGATGGAAGGACAGGTGGGAGCTGATGGACTTGCCATATCCGTGGGCACCCTGCTTGGCAACCAGTAAAGTAGATGAGTAAGTGGGAAGCAGCTGTACCAATGCACAAGTAGGTGCCAATGTAACATGGTGCAATTTCAGTGTGTGGCATAGGATGGGGAAGACGTGTCCTCCAGTGGAGCCAGAAGTGGCAGGATGTGTGCAGTGACGGGAGGATGAGGTAGGAATGGTGATGTACAGATCAGACACAGGAGAGGCATGCATGAAGAGCCAAAATGCAGAAAAGAGTACCAGTGTAGGCAATGGTGTAGCAGCTTGCACAAGAAGACATGACTGCACACAGCCAGCAGAGGCGGATGGATGGGCTGAAGGAAGGATGGCGACTGAGGAGAGAGCGGTATGGGCTGATAGCATTGATATGTCATAGGTGCCATCCCCAATGTATTTGTACTGTGTGTGAAAATGTGTGTCATGCCACCTGGCCTGATACCAGATGTGTGGGACTAACACCTGTTCCAGGCACACAGCCACCAAACAACATCTCAGACAAATGTGCAGATAACAACTGCACAGGTGTCATCCAAACTGGGCAAATGGGGCACGTACGGGCATGAGATGATACCTGCAGGTGGCTATCTGAGGGGTGGGATGTGCCCACTTGTACCACAGAGATGTAATGGAGCCAAAGCTGTACAGTAACAGTCATGATGTCATACATGTCTCATGTTGCCCAAGTGGGTTACAGCTGTATGCATGTAACTGCCTGTTAGTATACAATTGTAGCAGTGCAGTCATATCGGGGTACATCTTACCATCAATTGGTAATGTCTGATGATAAACAGGGACTGTACGGACCTGCAGTCAGCTGAGCCATTGGTGGGTTAAGTGATCAGCTCAAGGTCACAAGGAGGTGTGGTCAGTCCATGAAGTCTGGGGCAGACATAAAATGCGACAGAAACACATTCCGAAATGTCATATAAGGAATTGTAGTGGGTCTCAAACCCTGATATCCTGGCCTCCAACCCATTGCCATGACCATCATGCCATGCCTCGAAGCAGGGGGCCTGACATCTGCAGGGTGAACATGTCTGACCCCTGCAATGGGCTGCAGCAAAGTCAATAAAGCCATGATTTCAGAAGGCCATGATGGAGACTAGCATGTTTGTTGACCCAAAATATGGCCAGAATGCATAACAAATAGAAGGATGAGTGTCTGCAAGTCACAGCAGAGCCTGGACTGTTACAAGCGGGGAAATGACCTGAGTAACACACAGGTGCAAAATGAAAAGTGGGAATCAAACCCTTATGCACTCCTTGTGGCCTTGGGCAAGTCAATTAACCCTCCATTGCTCAGAAAAATCCAAGTTATCAATGTCCCTGTTTAATGCACGTTTACCAAGTTTAAGTTACAATGTAAACCGCTATGATTGAAATGATAAAGCGATATAAAAAAACCCTGTCAAGTAAATAAATAAATAGATTATCTGTTGCTTATGGGGACATGACACTAACCAATATGCGACATCTCCACACCTTTCTGTAATATCTGGAGTCAAAGAGCCTGCAGGTCTCTGCCTAAACTGTCTGCTGTGTGTACCGGTATAGGTGTGCCCCCTCCAGTACCCATAATGGACTGCACATGCAGAAGAGCAGTCTGCAGCTGTTCACCAAATGGAGAATGGACTAATCCATCACATCAGCTCAGTACGATGCACTAACAGTGTGTGCTTCAATCACATAATAGCTACAAACCATGCTAATGTGCAGTTTCACCTGGTCCCCAGAACTTACACTGCTAGAGATAGTCTCTGCTGGCTGTGCTGCATAGCCCCATCACTGCCCATATGTGGCAAGTACTGTCTGCAGTGTGTTATGCTAGTCTATCTGTTTCCTGCACAATTTCAGCATACTGTATCTGTCAGTCACATCTAGACCTTGTGTCCTGCACCTGTTGGACAGGGACCCTCCTAGAACAGTGTATGTCAATACCCAGTGTTAAACTGCTGATGCCATCTGCTGTGGAGGCTTTGAGGCTTGCATGGTGCTACCATTAACACAGGAAGTAGGCCTGGCCACCTGATGTCCCAACCACTTAGGACTAATAATCACCCACAGCAAGCATAATCAGTCTGCACCTGCTGCCCACCACTGGGTTTTCCAACTATGCACATACAAACTGCAGACAGTCCACTGGTCAGCACACATTGTATGTGCACAGAGTGACCATGTGCACCCAGGTTTGGGATAAATGATATAGACACCCAGCATTTGATTCCATGAGAGGGCCCCCTAGGACAGGATATACATCTGCATCATTGGAATCAGACACTATATAGTGCTATGTGGATACATAGCCATGCCATGGTCACTGCTCGGTCAGAGTGAGAGTGCCCTACTAGCATGACATGCTGTGGCTACCCAGTCCATGCATGTGGCAGATGGGCACTATGACGTCTCAGCCATTGACCCTACCTCAGATGTAGACACATCCTGGTCAATCTGCCCTATTTCAGGCCATACCTGCAATACTATGCTCCTCACCATGTACTTTGCAGACTAATGCTGGGAACAGCTTAGGCAAAGTGAGGCTCAGTGAGGCATAGAAAGCCACAAAACAATGGGAAGACACATGCACACACACACACACACACACACTAATATTTCCGTGCTGTGCAAAAATGGAGATGGTTGGCTTTCTTGCCTGCCACTTTGGTCTCAATATCAGCTCAAGCATTGTTAACGTGTATTCATTGTGCAGGAGCTAGTAGCTCCCACTCAGTGTGATGGTGCTATAAGCCTAACTATCTATCCAGCTGTGGATAGTGGGGTCTGTCTATGTGACTGATGGGTGTTTGTACCCTTGCTTGTCAATTCAATGGAAGTTGCACATGCTGGTGTGTACTGGCACTGTAGGCTAAAGCTTAGCCACAGGGACATGCAATGTATGAGCCACAGCCAGGACCTGAACCTATGACTGTCTGATGTGCTCCCCATCAGACAGACCTTGGCACATGTAATGTGCATGGTGCACAGGACCAGGACATGGCTTTGGTCTGCTTTATGCAGTTGCCGCTGCCCCCTCTGCCAATACCTCTACACCATGCTGACATGCCCGTGTGTTGTCAGTGTTGGTGGTGTGCAGTCCTAGCCCATCCGACATGTGGATTGGTGGATGCCTAGGGTGCAAGGTCTGGATGGGGGGCAGAGGTATACATGGATGGCCACACAGCCCCCCCCCCACCCAACCATCTGCCTCTGCAGGGACCTTATCACCACCTGCCAATGTTACATCTCAAGGGGGAGGATGACAGCCATGTTTTAGTAGTCTCCCAGGTGTCTGCTTGTTGAGGCTACCTGGAGGACTACAGCTGCTAGCACTATCAGCCTCTTCCCCCACAGCTGGGGTTCAGCAGCAGCAGAGGGAGGCAGCCAGGATCTCTGCCTGGGGTACCAGGACCCTTTGACCACCCCATTTGGCATATCTCCTTTCTGCAGCACCAGCAGCATATCTGTGTGCTGCCACTGTCACTGTGGGATCATGACAGACATCATAGATGGTAATGTGGATGATAAGATATCCCTATGAGGAGAGGCTAAAAAGGTTGGGGCTCTTCAACCTGGGAAAGAGACGGTTGAGTGAAGATATGATAGAGGTTTATAAATTAATGACTGGAGTGGAACGGGTAAACGTAGATTGATCGTTTATGCCATCAAAATGTAGAGGACATTGCACTAACGAGTAGGCTACACCTCCACACCACCCTCCTCAGCAATATCGGGATTCAAAGAGCCTGCACTGCCTAGACTGCATACTATGGGGTATGTTTACTAAACAGTGATAACGTAGCAGCAGCTACATTATCGTGGGTTAAGTGACGTTAACGTCACTCGATGCATCATTAGCGTGCGTTAACGTCACCGGTGGCGGTAAGTCCCGCAGAGGGTGGAGAGAGGGCGGAGAGAAGAGGTCAATGGGCGTCATGGCTGTTTGACATAAAAAAATAACAAAAAAACAACAACAACAAAAAGAGAACAAAAGGGAATCAAGCCCATGACCCTTGGCTTGGGAGGTATCAGTAATAACCAGTAGGCTACACCTCCACAGTTCTCTGATCTGCAATGCCTGGATACAGAAGGATGATGTGTTGGGACAGCAGCTTAGAGGGACTTTCCCATGGCTGATGTGCAGTACTATATTAATCTGAGACCTATTCTTCCTCTCAGATTCTGTTTCTGTTTTGTGTTCCAGTATTTTCTACCATCTGCATGTTGATGTTAGGATGGAGTGATCATTTCTTATCTCTGGATATAGAAAGACTGCAGGTCACCACAATGCATGTCTGCTGTGGTTACCAGGATAAGGTTAACCCACCAGTACCCATGATGCAATGCACATGAAGATTAGCAGTCTACAGCAGTTCACCAGATGGGGTATGCACCTCTACAGCACCGCACCATAGTAGGGGGTACTGACCATGTGTGTTACTGGCACAGAGTAGCTACAGACCATGCCATTGTGTGGGTTCTGCGCTGACCCTGAGGGTGAGGTGGTGCGCCCAGCACCAGGTCCACAGTTGGATGAGATAAGCATTCCTGTGTGTCATGTATTCCTTGCAGGCATACTGTCATATCTGGCTCTTGTAGACCATGATGAACCCAGACTGGTGCCTATCCAGTGTGGTTGCCATGGTTTATTTATTTATTTATTTATTTATTTATTAACAATTCTTATATACCGCACTATTAGACATCAGCGCGGTTTACATTGAACAGAAAACATCCGACAGTTTACATATGTCTGGTCAGTTACATTTAACAGGAAGTATAACTTGGCGAAAATAGGGGAAACTAAATACAATGGAGGGTTATCTGATAAGGGATATCATGGTTAACTATATACAAAGGTGGTACAATAGTACTTGGAACTGCTTGTTATTTCATTGAGAAGTTGGCCTGTTATGAGGGTCTGTTTGTTTGACCACTCAAGCTATTCGTCTGGGGGTTATGTTCGGAGCTGTCATTGAGATATTTAAGGAAGAGGAAATGTTTTAGTGCCTTTCTGAACTGACTCAAGTTGGGTACTGCTCTGATTTGTGCTGGTAAGTTGTTCCATAAAGTCGGGGCGCAGAGTCGGAAGGCTCTGTTGGCTGTTGATCTAGTGCATCTTGTGGTGTCATTTGGGATAACTAGTGTGTTTAATTCTGCTGTTCTTCGTGGCCTGTTTGGTGCAAGTGGTTGTATGAGGTTGGAGAGAGAGGAAGAGGTGAGCCCCTTAGCCGCTTTGAATGTTAGCAGTAAGGTCTTGAAACTGATCCTTGCTTGAATGGGGAGCCAGTGTAGCTGTTTTAGAAGGGGTGTTAGGTGATCTCTCCTGGATGCCCCGAGGAGTACCCTCGCTGCACTATTCATGGCTAATTGCAGGGGGTTCAGGGTGGACCGGGGGAGTCCTTGTAGTATGGAGTTTGAGAAGTCGAAATGGGGGAGTATAAGGGCTTGATAAATGGTACGGAAATCATCCGGTTCAAGTAGCATGCGTAGGTGTCTGAGGGATCTGATTTTAAAGTAGATTGCCTTGACTGTGTTGGCTATGTGGTTCTTCATGTCAAGGTTTTGGTCCAGCGTTACTCCCAGGTAGCGTATCGCCGGTTTAACTTGGAGTTGGGCATCCTTTACGTTAATACAACTAGGAGGGGTGAAGTTGGTGTTCCTCGAGACGAACAGGACTTCTGTCTTTTTGTGTTGTATTCTCAGGTTTTGTGATAGGAGCCACTCTGATATGGTGTCAAAGCAGTTAGTCAGCGGGGTAAGGTCTAGGCAATCCAATGATATTGGCATATATAGTAGCACGTCGTCTGCATATATCATGTAACTGACATTAAAGGATTTGATGATGTCGCAGATGGGTTGAATGTATATATTAAACATCAATGCAGATAAAGAGGATCCTTGAGGTACACCTTGACTTTGTTGGAAAGGTTCAGATGTATCCCCGTCGACTCTGACATGCTGCCATCTATCGGACAGGTAAGATTTGCACCATTCGAGTGCTGTTCCACAGATGCCTTTTTCCCTTAGCCGGCAGATGAGAATTTCGTGGCATACCGAGTCAAAAGCCGCTGCTATGTCTAGAAAGACAAGAGCGAAACCCTGGCGTATGTTATCCACACCTGAGATTATGTTGTTGAGGAGAGTTGTGAGTAGCGTTTCTACTCCATGTGACTCTCTGAAACCATGTTGAGCCGGATCCAGTGGAGCTGAGGTGTCTATATGATCCTGTAATTGCCTGTGCACTATTTTCTCGATGATTTTTGCTAGCATAGGTATGCTAGATATGGGCCTATAGGATTCAACCTTTTGAGGATCCAGTTTGGTGTTCTTTAACAGCGGTCTTACAGAGGTCTGCTTGAGCGTGGTTGGGAAAGAGCCAGTGGTGAAGGAATGGTTTAAGATTTTTGTTATAATTGGAGATATGTCACATCGCAGGTCCTTTATCCAGTGTGCAGGGCAAGGGTCTGTGTGTGCAGTGGTTGTATTTAGAGCTAGAATGGTATCTTCGATAGTTCTCTTCGAGGGAGTGAAGAAGGATGTTAGTGATACTGGGTAGTCTTGTTCATCAAGAGGGTCTGGTATTAATATTTTATTAGTCTTGCACATTTTAGATTGCATGTAAATTGCATAGTCTTGTGGGTGGATCATGCTGTGGTGCTCCGGGGTTGGTTCTTTGGCAAGCGTTTTAACTAAGTTAAACAGGTCATGAGGTTTATTCAATGACCGTTTCAGGGTGTCTGTGTGGTGTTGTCTGATTTTATCTGTGATGGCTTTACGATGCCCCGCCAGGTGTTGGAAGTAAGCTGATTGGTCACTGCTGGTGCGTGACTTTCTCCATCGTTTTTCTAGCCTTCTTAAAATGGTTAGTGAGTCTTTTAATTCGGCTGTGAACCATGGGGCTGTAGGTCTCTTCTTTGGGTTCTTGTTCGTTGGAGGGCGGACAGCGATTGAGCTGAGTTTTCTGTTCCAGGAAGAGATCAACTCTTCTAGGCTTAGTGAGGTGTCATCAAAGAGTGTGTCCATTTCAGTGAGGATGCGTTCTCTGTTGAATGGGTGGAAACTTCTGGTCGCTGAGTTAGCGGGCCTGCTTTTATCCGTTTTTGTCTTGTGCGAACAGTTAGTGGTGGGCATCTGAAAGGTGATGAGTTTGTGGTCGGTCCAAGGGACTGCAGTTATTGATAGCACGATGCTTTGTGGTTGATCCAAAATTAGTCGCGGTGCGAATATGAGGTCGAGGATATTGCCTTTCTCATGAGTAGGTTCTTGCACCATTTGCGTGTATCCTAGGCTATCTAGGGCGTCTAGGAATGCTGTTGCTTGAGTGTCCTGTACTGATGGTAGGTTGATATCTCCTACGATCCAATTAGGTTTATTTGGACCCTGGGTGAAGGATGCCAGATTTATTATGGTCGCTAGGTCGTCTGGGTCTCCGGATGGTGATCTATAGACTAGGTTTATGGAGCATATGTTATTTGAAATTGATACTGTTTCTAGATGGTTGTTACTGTTGGATTCGTCCATCTGAAACTGTAGGTCGGCTTTGGTGATGATAATTACTCCTCCGCCTTTTTTGTTTTGTCTGTGTCCAGTGAAGGCTGTAAAGTTAGGTGGGAGAAGCTGGTTGAGGATGATATTGTCTTCCGCTGAGAGCCATGTTTCAGTGACCATGAGAATGTCTAGCTTGTGGGCTATTATTATGTCCGTGATCACTGGCCACTTGTTTCGAAGTGAGCGGGCATTTATAAGTGCACACTTCATGGTACTAGGGTAGACATTTTTGGTTTGTCTGGTTTTCGTGTTGTGTTGTAGTGGGACATGTAGTAGGAGGTTGCGGTGCGGGAGGTTAGCCCCACGTGGGCTGTAATAGGGGTCTCCTGACCATCTTCTCTCACTAGATAGTACAATAGGAATGTGGTTTTGTGAGGTGGTGAGGGCCAGTATATTGGATGGTAGTGTTATAATAAGTAGGAGAAGGCACGTTAACCTGATGATTGTGTCTTCCATTTTAACCCTGTGAGGTAGGAGGTTTTTCAGGAGGCGAATCGAGGGAATTTTGGCGCTCTAGAGCTGCTTGGCTCTTAGCTAGTATATTGTGCAACTGGAAAACAGGCTCAGTGAGTCATACAATAACCTTTCTGGCACCATTAATCTTTAGGCATGAATTAAATGTATATGCATACACAGAGTAAAGCTTAACAGGAAAAGAAAAGCAGATAAGACTACTCTGGCTAGTCTAACCTGGTACAACTGTCAGTATTAAATTACTTTACATGCCTTTAGATTCCTTTGAATTACATAGTAGCTCAGAGATGGAAACTTTCGTGACCCATTTTGATTTTGTGGGTTCACTGTTCTGCACTGGGAGTGCTATCATTAAATGTGATATTGTCTGGCAAATTATTGGCTGAACTAGTCTAGTACACATACATGGTATTGCAATGAATAGCTAATATTTGGCTGTATGCACGCTACGATCTAGAGAAGGGGCTAGGAATGAAATATTGCACTCTGTAGGGGTACCTGAATTTAGGTTACCGGTGGTATCAGCGTTAGAAAGTACTGGACGGTGACTTCAACTTCTTGGTCTCGCCTTTACGGTCCACGCCTAAGGGCCACGCCACGCGATGTTTCAGGGGCAGTGTGGAGTCTGGATCCACATGTGGATTATGTAGCACCACCTACCAGACTGACCTCACTTGGCTAGGGTGTTGGACAGGATCTGGCCTCTAACAGACTCACACTCCACACGTTTGCACATGATGATGGACTGTGGGACCAGCAACCAGGGTTGTTAACCTGTACTTGTAACAAGAGCACTGGCCTGGAAGGGCTCAGCTGCCCCCCACCACAAGCTGCCATCCACCAGCAGAGGGCATACTCAGTCTGCACCCTGCAAGGTGCTCCAGACATACACCTGCAAAATGCATACAGTATGCTAGCCAGCCCACAGTGCATCTTCCTAGGGGAACTCTGCACACCCAGATATGGGAGGTACACACAGACACCAAGCAGATATCCCAGTGATTGGGCCCCAGAGCAGAGACCACACAGATATCACATGAGAAAAGTACTGTATAGCACTATGTGGGGAACCTAGACATGCCATGGTCACTGCTCAGTCAAAGTGAGAGTGACCTCCCAGCATGACATGCTGTGGCCACCCTGTCCATGCAGGTGGTGGTCGGGCACTACAATCTCCCAGCCATTGCCCCACACCGTGTACAGATGCCCAGTCCACCCTGTCCACACCATACCCACAATACCTTGCTCCTCATTATGCACATTGACAGGCTAATGCTGGAATCAGTGTAAGCATTGTGGGCCCAGTGAGGAGTAGGCAGCCACAAAACAATGGATAGACATACGCACACTCCCACTCCTATGTTGGCATTGTGCAAAGATAGGGGTGGTTGACAGCCCTGCCTGTCACACTGGTCCTGGGCACAATGCAGGCATTGCTAAGGTATGCAGGTGCTAGTAGTGCTGCTTTGCTGGAAACTGCTGCTCCATGCCGGGCCCAACAACCTGCCAGTCCATGGGGCTTTGGATAGTGGAGCATGTGGGTGTGGGTGTTTGTGTTCTTGTTGGCTGATGCTTTGGGGAGTGCACATGACGATGTTGTATCTGCAACGTAGGGTAAAATGTAAGGACACAGTCTGCATGAGCCACTGCTGGGACCTGAATCTGTGTCCTTCTGTTCCAAGACACACTGCCTGTGTGTACTGCACCACACTGTTGTCACAGAAGCATAGTAGTCCCTGGGGCTACCTTTGCTGTTCATCCGACAGACCTTTGCTGCACTGCACACCATGCACTGGTACAGGGCACGGCTTTAGTCCGCTGTGAGCAGGTGTGATGGCCCTCTCCACCATCAACGCCCCCTCCCCCACCATGCTTATATGCCCATATGCTGTTGGTGCTGGTGGTGCGCAGTCCCAGGCCATCCACTGTGCAGGTAGGCGGGAGCCTAGGGTGGGGGGTCTGGGGGGCACTATTATGGCCCTTGTGCATGGGGGGAAGATGGTTGGGGGTGGCAGGTCGGTGATCTAGCAACTATTGGCTAGGGTGGGCCTGGTAGATAGATTGTGTTCTGCCAGCAGACTGTGGACAGGCTAGGGTATGCAATGCGGGTACAGTTTGTCCACTTTATTTATTTTATTTATTTAAAAGGATTTATATACCGCCTTCTCCTGTAATCAAGGTGGTTACTTTGGACTGCTGGGTGTATACATGTGTCAGGCAACGCGTGGCTGCTCCCTGCACTGTCCTTCCCAGGGGCTGGTGTGACTGGTGTTCGTATAGCTGGGTGTACGGACAGTTTGGGATGTATCCTGGGGTGAGTACGTGGACCCCTATTAGAGTGGTTCCCAGATGTACACTGCTTGCCCCATTATAGGCATTGTGTTTCCTGTGTGATGTTTGGGGTACCTCCCCCCCTCCACATCAGCCCCCCTCCATACTTGGGCACTATGCTGTTACTGCACATGCAGCACTACTATCACTGCTTTGGGGCTCTCTGCCTGTGATATATATTGCTGACAGGAAATGGTTTCTCTCTCCTACAAATGTGCATTTACCGACAGGTTTTCAGTCACGATACTTTTCCAGCGTTAATGTGACAGCATTAGTGCAGCAAGGGCCTCTCTCTGCCCATTGACCCTCTCTCTTCACCTTCTCTCCGCCCTCCAGTACAGTTACAGCCAAGAGGCATACCCCATCTGGTGACCTGCTATAGACTGCTAATCTGCATGTGCATTGCATCATGGGTACTGGTGCGTTAACCCTATCTGGTAACCACAGCAGACATGTCGTGCGGTGACCTGCAGTCTTTCTATATCCGGAGATAAGAAACAATCACTCCATCCTAACAACATGCATATGGTAGAAAATACTGGAGCACAAAACAGAAACAGAATCTGAGTGGAAGAATAGGTCTCAGATTAATATAGGACTGCACATCAGCCATGGGGAAGTCCGTAAGCTGTTGTCCCAACACATCATCCTTCTGTATCCAGCAGATAGCAGATCAGAGAGCTGTGGAGGTATAGCCTACTGGTTAGTACTGATACCGCCCAAGCCAAGGGTCATGGGTTTGATTCCCTTTGGTTCTTTTTTTTATGCCAAACAGCTATGATGCCCATTGCTCCATTTTCGACAGAATGCCCCCTACCTGCCCATTGCCTTTTATGGCTTCAGGTACCTTAACACTGCACTTAACGCTGGTGTCATTACCAAAGTTTAGTAAACATACCCCTATGTGTGTTGGTATAGGCTAGCCTCTCCAGTATCCATGAGGCAAATGCACAGGCGGAACAGCAGTCTGCAGGTGATCACCAATTGGAGAATGCCCAGATCCATCACATCTATTCACTGATAGTGGGTGCAACATGCACATAACAGCTACAAACTGTACTACTGAGTGGTTTTAGCTGTTATGTGCATGTCACACCCATTGTGATTTAGTGGTTTTACTGAGGATGGCTGCAAACCATGCTAATGTGCAGTTTCACCTGGTCCCCAGAACTTGCACTGCTAGAGATGGTCTCTGCTGGCCGTGCTGCAGGTCTACATCACTGCCAGTGTATGACAGGTATTGTCTGCAATGTGGAATACTAGTCACTTTGTTTCCTGAACAATTCCAGCATGCTGTAGGTGCCAGTCAAAGCTTGGCCTTGTTGGACAGGGACTCCTCTAGAATAGTGCATGTTAGTCCCAGTGTGAAAAAGCTGATGCCATGGATGCAAACTACAGTGGGGGCCTCTAGGCTGGCTTGGGGCTACTGCTACTGTCTTGACATGACCACCTGCAGTCCCAACCATTAAAGACTAACAATCCACCACAGCAAGCTCAGTCAAACTGCACCTGCTACCCATCACTGGGCTGTTTCAGCCATGCATATACCAACTGCAGCCAAGCCACTGATCAGCACACAAAGCATGTGCACACAGTGGCCATGTGCACCCTAGCTTGGAATAAATGGCTCAGGGATTGGGTTCCCCAGACAGATATTGTACCCATATCACTTAAACCAAACAACAGAAAGCATTATGTGGCTACATAGCTGTGCCATGGTCACTGCTCAGTCAGAGTGAGAATGCCCGTTTAGTAAACATACCCCATAGTATGCAGTCTAGGCAGTGCAGGCTCTTTGAATCCCTGTGTGGATCCACAGACTGGTCTTGAACCCTTGAACACCTTGTGTTTAGAGCCACAGGGCAGCTGGGTGGTCTGTGGTGGAGGGGTATTAGGGGGGGGGGGGTGCTGTCTGGTTGCACAGGGGCAGGACTTGGGGTTTGCCAAAGTGCACTAAGCTGTTTTCAGGCTCTGTGACATCCTTGTGCATTGGGGTTTCTGAGGTGCCTTAGCTGGATGTCTCGGGAGGTCTGTGTGTTGCACTGCCTGCTATGGTGCCCATACATGTGACAGGCATATCTTACTGATTCAGTGTGTCCACTTACAGGGGCAGGCCATAGCACATGGACACACATATTCCAGGCCCTGGGTGTCTGATCAGACCGCACTCTGTATACATTGGATGGTGTGTGCTTTTGAATGAGTCACATACCACTCACATATGTTCCCATACACATTGGGTACTCTTGATTCACATATGTATGGGATGCTTGTGTCTGACTGCATATTGAGTTATGGAGGTGGACATGGCAAACTCATCATTGAGGGGCATCATTTAGCATGTTTGGAAGCAGGGTGTGCATGTTTTAGAACAGCGGTTCTCAACCTGTGGGTTGCAACCCCCACGGGGGACGCCACAGGATTTAGCGGGGGTCGCCTCACTCCGCCGTTAAAAAAATCGCACAAGTTGCTGCCGCTGTCGAGTCCGCTTCTCAGCAGCGGCAACTCACCGCCTCCTTCTTCTGCAGCTGCGGCTCCCTATCTCTTAGGGAACCGCAGCTATGCCTGTACAACCGTTGCGGAGCCTTTCTGCCTCTTGATGGGCTCCATGCAGCATTGACCCGCCTCCAAAGGAAGTTGTTTACCACTTCTTTTGGAGGCAGGACAATGCTGCCCAGAGCCCGTTTAGAGACAGAAAGTCTCTGCAACGGCTTCACAGGCATAGCCACGGTTCCCTAAGAAACAGGGAGCCACGGCTGCAGAAGAATGAGGCAGACATGGGGAGAGGGGAGCAGGGAACCTGCAATGGGGCTGACATGGAGGGAGGGGGGCTGACATGGCGGGAGGGAGGGAGGGGGCTGACATGGGCAGAGGGGGGCTGATGGAGGAAGGGAGAGAGGGGAGCTGATATGGATGGATGGAGGAAGGGGGCTGACATGAACAGAGGGGGCTGATATGGATAGATGGATGGATGGAGGGGAGGGGAGGCTGACATGGAGAGAGGGGGGCTGACATGGATGGAGGGAGTGAGGCGGGATGACATGGACAGAGGGGGGCTGACATGGAGGGAGGGAGGGGGCTGACATGGATGGGGGCTGACATGGAGAGAGGGGGGCTGTCATGGATGGAGGGAGGGGAGAGGAGGGCTGACATGGAGGGAGGGAGGGAGGAGGGCTGACATTGAGGGAGGGAGGGGGCTGACATGGACAGAAGGGGGCTGACATGGAGGGATGGATGGAGGGAGGGAGGGGGCTGACATGGACAGGGGGGCTGACATGGATGGATGGATGGAGGGAGGGAGGGGCTGACAAGGACAGAGGGGGGGCTGATATGGAGGGAGGGGGAGCTGACATTGACAAAGGGAAGAGGCAGGGGGACATACTGGACAGATGGGGGATAAATGCTGGACAGAGGGGAGAGACAGTGCGGGTTAGTATTATAATAGGCAGATGGGGGAGCTAGGACTGGTCATGGGTTGATTAGGGAAGGCTAGGACTGGGAATGGACTGATCAAGGGGGGGTTTGGGACTGGTAATGTGCTGATAGGGGGGTAGGACTGGTAATGGACTGATGGGGGGCTAGCATTGGAAATGAGCTGATTGGGGAGGTTAGGACTGGAAATGGGCTGATTAGAGGAGGCTAGGACTGGTAATGGGCTGATGGGGGGGTAGGACTGGTAATGGGCTGATTAGGGGAGCCTAGCACTGGTAATGGTGTTGAGGAGGGACTAGCACTGTAAATGAGCTGATTAGGGAAGGCTAGCACTGGTAATGGGGTTGAGGAGGGACTAGCACTGGAAATGAGCTAATTAGGGGAGGCTAGGACTGGTAATGAGCTGATGGGAGGGATAGGACTGGTACTGGGCTGATTAGGGAGGCTAGCACTGGTAATGGGGTTGAGGGGGGACTAGCACTGGAAGCGAGCTGATTGGGGGCTTCGAATGGGAATGGGCTGATTGTGGGGAGGGGAGGATAGAGCTGCTGGCCCTGGAAGAAAACTGGGGGCTAAGGCTACAAATGGGCTGATACGAGGGGATGGGAGAATGAAACTGAAAGGGAGTGGATCTGAGAGGGGCTATCATGGTATTTGTACTAGAAGGGACTGGTCAGTGGGGAAGGAGGGGGACTGGAAGGGAATGGACACCAGTGGCAGTCAGGGAATGCAAGTCGACATTGGAAGGCACTGAGAGTGAGGACTGGAAAGGGGCTGATACTGTGGAGGGTTACTGGGACTGGAAATAGGCTGATGGAAAGAAGTGAAGAAAATGAAAGAAGAGATAAGAAATGGCAGATGGACCATAGACCACAGAAAGAGAGCTAAGAGAAGACAGGAAAGCAGAAGCCTCAGATCGGGACCAGCATGATCAGAGAATAAATTGGTCAGTCAATAAAGGTAGAAAAAATAAATTTATTTCATATTAGTGATTTGACTATAAAATCATCATAATTTTGAAATCATATATTGTTACTTGTTATTATGATTAATTATTGTGGTTTAAATAAGTAAATTTTATAAATAAAAACATATTGCAAAGGCCTATAATATATTAATAATTCAACAAATGATTACAGCCACAATGCATTAATGGTAAAGGAAGAGAGACACATTTGATTTTATCATTGGGGGTCACCACAAGTTGACCAATGGTAAAAGGGGTCATGGTACCAAAAAGGTTGAAAACCACTGTTTTAGAACAATATGGTTGACCCTTGGATTGCACTGTATTTCTAGCTACGTGACTTGTTTACACACCAAGGTCACATATCCACTCTGTTGGCACATGTCCAACCATTCTAATCCAAGGCACATGCCATCACCTTGGCACACAAGCCATGTGCCAGGTCCCACCACTGGTGGTTGGCAGCAGGGTGGCAACTCCAGCAAACCATGCAGGCATGCACTCACTGATACCACAGTGCTGCCTGTTGACATATTTTGGTGAGATGCATGTGATCACAACATGATACTCCTGTCCCCCTCCCCCAGGGGCTGTAGCCACAGATGCCACCACCTTACACCTCAGGTGGTGGGGAGGTGTATGTGCTCCAGTATCCATGCTACCACCATGCTTGTCACCTGCATTGCATCTCTCCTAGATCAAGTGAACACAAATCATCCCAGTTGCAGGATGCACCCACTGTACCACAAAGCACACATTCACACAGCAGTGCCATGGCAGTAGGGTGACATTCAGGGTGTCTGAACTCAGTTCTGACTGTGGAGGCATATATGTGTGCTGCCACTGTCAATGCAGCATCATACCATTCATCATATATGTTCCCCCCAAGGCAGTTGCCTTGTCACACTCAAGGATCTTACAGGCACACAGCAGCACTCACATAGCATCTTCTTCACCACATAACAGCACCCACTCGACACCTCCTTTGCCACATTGGCACCTTCAGCATAGTGACCTGTCATAACAGAACACTAAACTATTTCTGCTAGTGTATCACTACTATTACTGTCTTGGGCTCCCCTGTCTGTGCAGTACATTGCAGACATTTAAATAGGCTCTCTCTGCTCATCAGACACCCTTTCCACAAAGTTTCACATGGCGTTAAGCTTACAGGCATTAAGGGGCTCTAGGGTGTGTTTGCGCAACAGGCATTAAAGGTAAATGTATTGTAACCACCCACTCTCCGCCCGTTAATGCCCACTCTCCGCCTCCTGTTCCCTTTACACTGCAGGAGTCTTTTACACTCAGAAACTCAGCATTTTTGCATCATTAAGGGGCCATGTGTTCCTTTACCACACGTTGAGGGCACACTTGTCCCCTTACTGCCATTTAGTAAACACACCCCTAAGATTGTCAGTGTCAACTTTCCAAAATTTCATCATTGGCCCAAAGTAATCTTTTGAAAGTCCAATTAATAGATATCATCTGTACCAGGGAAAGTACTATCAAAAAGGCACAGCATGTCAACAAGGTCTTCTGCAGTCATGCAATCATGATGCCTGCAGTTTATGTTTAAATGATTCACTGGACTTTCAAAAGATTATTTTGGACCAGTCTAAGGGGTATGTTTACTAAACCATGCTAAAGGAGCAAGTGTGCCGTTAGGGCATGCTAATGTGCCGTTAGCGCACTTTAACACCGCTTTAGCGTGCGTTAATGGGATCGGCAGCATAAAGCGCCCTATGGGAGGAGAGTAGGGGGCCAGTGTGCGGGGAGTAGGCGGGAACAAGGCCCTGCTCCCTTAACGAGGGCACCTTAACACCATGAACCTTACCGCTATCAAAACCTGTGGGTAAGGGTGCATTTTGAGGAGAGAGAGACTATTTAAATGTCTGCAATGTCCTGCTCAAACAGGTGAGCTCAAGAAAGTGATAGTAGTGCTCCATTAGCAGCAGCAGCATAGTGCCCAAGTATGAAAGGAAACTATGTTGATGGTGCAAATGGGGCAAAGGCGGGTGCATGTGGATCATGCAGTGGGGGCTGCTGGTGCACAGGGCAGACTAGGCAGTTGCCTAGGTGGCATATAAGCACGTAAGACTTGAAAATATGCCAGACTGTGTCAGACCAAGGTCCATCATGACTAGTATCATGTCCAACAGTGGGCAGTTTCCCCAAAAGAAACACAGGATCCACAATGCTTGCAATGGGACAAGCTGTGCATATCCCGGGTCCTCTTTAACAATGGTTTATAGACCCTCCCCAGGAACCTGTCCAAACATTTTTTAAACCCAGCTACACTAACAGCCTTTACTACATCCTCCAGTAATGAATTGCAGGGCTTGATAACGTGTTGCCTGAAAAAAATATCTTCACGTAGTAGTCCTAAATGGGTTGCACTGTAGCCACATTCCATGTCTTCTAGTCGTTCTACTTTATGATGGCATAAACAATCAACCTACATTTACCCATTCCACTCCAGGCAATATTTTCTAGACCTCTAACATAACACCCCTCAGCTGTCTCTTCCCCAGGTTGAAAAGAAATAACATTGGCAGGCAGTGATGGGGTCCCTGGAGAGGCAGATGCTTGTGGGGGGGGGTGAGTGGCTGTCCATGTATGCCTCTGCCCCCCCACCAGATCCTGCACCCTAGGTGCTCGCCAACCCTCATGTTGGCTGGCCTGGGACTGCGCACTACTATCACTGACAACACATGGGTATGTCAGCCCGGCATGGGGGGGGGGGGGTTGGCAGAGGGGGCAGCGATACCTGGCTACAGCAGACCAAGGCAATGCCTTGCTCCAGTGTGCAGTGCAACATGTGCCAAGATCTATCTGATGGGAAGCATGCCAGCGCCAGGGACTGATGTGACCATGTGGCAGCACTGTGGTGCACTACACACAGTTGGTGTGTATAAGAGCAGAGAGTCAAAGGGGTGGGTCTTGCCTGTGGGCATGCAGTGCATGTTCCTGTGGCTAGATTTTATCCTACAGTGCAGGTGAAACATCAACATGTGCAACCTCCAATGAATCGGCCAACAAGGGTACAAACACCCACACAGACAGGCTCCACTATCTTTAGCTGGTTGGAGAGTCAGGCTGACAGCACTGGCACACTGAACGTGCATTAACATCCGAGCACACTACTAACTCCTGCACAATGAGCACACCTTAACAATGCCTGAGCTGAGATTGGGATCACAGTGGCAGACAGGAACGTCAACCATTCCCATTTTTGCACAGTGCATCAATGTGTGTGTGTGTGTGTGTGTGTGTGTATGTCTATCCATTGTTTTGTGGCTTTCTACTCCTCACTGAACCTTGCAGTGCTTAAGCTGTTTCCAGCATTAGCCTGTAAATGTGCATGATGAGGAGCAAAGTATTGTGTATATGGGCTGAAATAGGGCAGATTGGCCAGGATGTGTCTGCATTGGGGATGGATCAATGGCTGGGATGTCATAGCACCCAAGTACCTCCTGCAAGGACCAGGAGGAAACAACACATCATGCTGGGAGGGCACTCTCACTTTGCCAGAGCAGTGACCATGGCATGGCTATGTATCCACACAGTGCTATACAGTGTCCGCAGTTGGTATGTGCATGGCTGGTAAACCCAGTGGTGGGCAGCAGGTGCAGTCTGACTGTGTTTGTTGTGAGTGAATGTTAGACCTAGGTGGTTGGGATGTGAGGCATTCCAGACCTCTCCCAGTGGTATTGATAGGACCCTAGTAACAACCCCATGCAGGTTCAGCCACCCCCCGGGTAGTTGGCAGATATGGCATTAGCATTGTAACACTGGGTACTGACATGCACTGTTTTAGATGGGTCACTGTCAGACAGGGGCAGAGCACAGGGTGAGATATGACTGGTGCATGTTGCAGGACACAAGGTAATTAGCATATTACACTACAGACAATACTTACCACACACTGGCGATGATGGGGATCTGCAGCACTGGTGACAGAGACAATCTTTAGCACTGCAGGTACTGGGGACTTGGTGCCGGGCACCCATACTCACCATCAGAATGACAGCAGAAACTGCTTAGTAACATGGTTTATAGCTGTTCTGTGCTTGTATTACACACTGTCAGTGCATCTTACTGAGCTGAGGTGATGGACATGTGCATTCTGCATTTGGGAATCAGCTGTAGACTGCTGTTCGGCATGTGCACTGCATCATGGGTACTAGTGGGTCTACCCTATGCTGGCACACACAGCAGATGTTTTTTAAGGCAGTGACCTGCAGTCTCTTTGTATCCATCCATTGCTGTGTAAAGAGGTGTGGAGGTGTAGCCTACTGGTTAGTGCAATGTCCCAATAAGCAGAGAACAGGGTTTTGATTCCTATTTGTTCTTTTCGTGATTGTGCTACTCAGATCATTTTCATGCCTGTAACAGTCAGTGCTCTGCAGATCGGTGCTGCCAGCCTATAACACCCTCTCCTCAGCCGCCAACCATTCTTCAGCCCATCTGTCAGTCTTTGTCGGCTGTGTACAGTCATGTCTTCTTGTGCAGGCTGCTACTCCATGAACTACACTGGTACTATTTTCTGCATTGCAGCTCTTTGTGTTTACTTCTCCTGTGCCTTATCTGCACATCACCACTACGTTTCACGATTGTATTCGTTTCTTGAGGAAATATATGTCTTTGATATTTTGAGAAATTCAAGATGTCTATCTTCTCAGCATAAATGGAAACTTTCGAAGTCGGCTTACTAGCCCCTGAAGAAACAAATACAATCGTGAAACATAGCAGCGCTGAGTCTGATGTTGGGACTCTTAAACAAAGATAAGCCTGACTTTTATTTTTTATTTCTTTGAAAGTTTATAAGAAAAATTACAAGAAAAACAAAATAAAAATAGTGTGGGTCATTGATGCAAATTGGAGCATTTGGTTGAAAAGTTATTACCGTAGCTCCTGTTAGTCTGAGACCCATGTCCTTTTACAAAAAAGTTTGTTGCTTTTGAGGAAATATATGTCTTTGATATTTTGAGAAATTCAAGACTACTAGGAAGAATTCTCACACTGTTGGAGTAATCATATCTTTTTTTGCTTAACTGTATCATTACTCTGAACAATTCCGACCCTTTTGGATTGACACTGACATTGAGCCATTTTACATTGGCACCCTCCTGTGCATTGGTATAGCTTCCTCCCACATGCTCGTCCAATTTACTGACTGACACATATGGTCCCCACCGATATGGCAGGTCCATCAACTCCCACCTGTCCTTCCTTCCATCACCTTTACATTGGCATTCCTTGGTGCTCTATCCAGTATTTAAGTTACCCGTTTTCCTGTCTCAAGGTGCATGCTTGTCACCTTAAACCACCTTATGCCCTTGGGCACTTTGAATTAGGGCATCTTAACTTAGAGTGCCTTAAATTAGGGCACCCTAACTTAAGGCACCTTAAGTTAAGATGCCCTAAGTTAAGGTTCCCTAAGTTAAGACACCTTTAAGGTGCCCTGTGTTAAGGCGCCTTTAAGATGCCCTAAGTTAAGATGCCCTAACTAGTGGCTTCCTAACTTAAGGCGCCCTAAGTTAAGGTGCCCTAATTTAAGACACCTTTAAGATGCCCTAACTTAAGGCACCTTGTCACCTTCCTGCACTTGGTTCTGTTAGCTCATGTTAAATGGCCCAAGGCACCCTAACACCAGCATGCCCCCGACCTGCCCACTGCCTTATATGGCTTCAGGCATCTTAATGCTGCACTCACTGCTGGTAACTTTACCGCGGTTAGGTAAACATCCCCCTTAGTTTATATACCCTACTAAATTAAGGTCCATGCTATTTAATACTGTTTTGTGCAGGATGATTTTTTTTTAATTTATTGGTCTTTATAAGATAGACACGACATAATATACGAGCCTATGTATTTTCCCTGCTTTGTGGGATATAGGGGAAATCAGATGCTTTAAGGATAGGGGGATCAGATGTGATGGAGGAGTTAAGGAAAAGGATCTTATACATTTGCCTTGAACAAGGAGATATCAAGGTCATGGGGTCACTGAGGGGCGATCAAGATCAGGGTGATTGGGGATGGGGAACTGGTGGTGCTGCAACAGCTGTCTATGCACAGTGAAAACAACAATTTTAAGAAGTTGCTCCCACATATATGTGGAGAGCATTTTTATATTTTTCCCCACACGTGGCTTCTTAAAAATGCTACTCACGCTGGACATAGAGAGATATAGGGGTATGTTTACTAATCAGTGGTAGCGGGTTCTGTGCAATATCGGAGCCGCGGACCCATTGACTTCAATGGGGCCATGGCTCCGATATCGCATGGAAGCTGCTACCGCTGATTAGTAAACATACTCCATACATAAGCAGAAGCTCAGATGACAAGACTTCGACTTTCTTAATTTGGAGACATCATGCAAAGAGAGAGATCATTAGAGAAAGGCATCATGCTTGGCAAGATAGAAGGTCAACGCAAAAGAGGAAGGCCAGCAATGAGATGGATCGATACAATAACAGCAGCTACGGGTACCAGTCTGTCAACAATGAACCACCTGTCTAAAGACCGAACACAATTTAGGATAGCTATCCAGAGGGTCGCTATGAGTTGACTCTGACTTGACGGCACTTAACAACAACAACAACAACACCCATTTTTCAAGAGGCTCTAGGTTTGGCAAAGCCTTTTCTAAAATACTTTGGAAATTTTCCATGTCTTGACCTGGATGTGTGAATTCCCTTCTCCATGCCTTCTCCAAAACCTACCTTCACATGTGCAAATAATGCAGCTTATAAAATTAACCTGCACACACAAGTACGGGTGATTTAAAAGAATATATATACTGTAGATGTGTGCAGTTGTAGTAGGTGTGTTCAGGGGTAGGTTTTGGGCAGAGCACAGGCAGAGTAGTGATTTACATGTGTATTTTATGCATGTTCATGATTACTTTACCCAGGAACCTTTACATCTGTCCCCTCAGGTGTAAATGTCTGTAACTTCATTTTACCCATAATTTATGCAACTCTACTTGAACAGTTTTAACACAGTAACATAATATATGATGGCAGATAAAGACCAGTACAGTCCATCTAGTCTGCCCAGCAAGGTGGCAAGATTAGGTGCACCTGTTGTTCCTTGCAGGTCACCCCTATTTGTTGAGATATAAGAAATAATTCTGTTTATTTTGATGTTATCCTGCTGCTATAAAGGGATCCACTGTGTCTGTCCCATGTCATTTTGAATTCTGTCACTGTATTTCCCCCACCATTTCCATTTTATAAAGACACACACTATGGGATATGTTTAATAAGCTATGCTACCTGTTAATGCATCTGTTAGCATGCGCGCTCGGTCTGCATTAACAGATAACACAATCAAATGCAGCTAGCACAGCGATTTTCTGAACTAACTGCCAGTGTGGTGGTATATGGGTAGGGAGTGGGTGTGTCTGCAATGCCCAGTTACCGTGGGAATCTTCTCCGTCTCTCCCCTTTCTTCTTTTCTACATTTCCTGTTAGAATCCCCATGCATCCTGTTAAGTGATCCCTTGAAATAGTTTGCAAGCTAAAAATTTTACACCGACCTGGAGGAGAAAGATACATTTTAGGATGAGGCAAGGATGTTTCCACATAGGACATGGAGGACAGCATACCTTATTTAAGAACGTATTTACCAACATGCATTATGCGCTAACACATTTCACAATGCACTAATGCGTACTAGTATGCATCAACCCATGTTATTTATATATTTGTTTTGACATTTATATATTTGTTTACTTTTTGTTGCTTCCTTTGTCAATGATAGCACACAGCAGTGCACTAAGAGATAAAATATGCAAAAGCATGTATTGTAAGCATGTGAAGGCACACTTTGGAAAGGTTGTTTATGTGGCAAAAGGAACATGGAAGTGAACATATTTGTTAATCTACGTCAGTTTTACAAGAGTGTGCACATGTGAGGCCAATAGAAAATTGACATATCGCCACATCTCAAAATTGATGGGAATTTAAAAACATCTCATGGAGATATGCACACGTTTGCATTGTAAAATAGCAAGAGCACATGTGGAAGCCCAGTAGGCAGAAGGGACAGCAAAGATGTGCAACTCTTTCCTACCATGGGGGTGCATGGATATCTGTGCCAACAGGTTCTGATACACATGGGAAATATAACAGATGGCTATAGGGCAGATGCATGCCCAAAGTGGTATACTTCTGAATGCTATGCATGTAATCTATAAGTAAGTATAAGTTCAGTTTTGGCATAAAAATAGATGTGCCCAACTGCACTCCACATACACATGTTGATATGTTTTTGGTCTGCATACGAGTATTTCTGCACTCAATAGTATGCTTTCTTTGCAGACCACCAAAATGGCAGCCAGGACGCAGCTCTTTTTCTCCAGTTGGGAGACCTTGCTTCTTGTGCTGGCACACAAGGACATATTTCTTCAGACTGGAGGCCTTAGGCCTGCAGCATATAGGGTCTGGGAGATGGTCCAGATGGCCCTGGCCCGGTAAAATTCCTATTTTCATGTCTATACTTACATATCACAGTGAGTCATCTAGCTACAGACTGACAACCATGGTGTAGGAAGAGATAAATGGAAATAAGGCCTGGTCCAACCAAGAGGAAAAACTAGGTGGTTGCTTAAGGCCAGCAAAGAGCAGCAGCAGTCAAAACAAACTAATAGATTCTGATAGCCACACAAAATCGAAGAGTTGTCCGCAGGGAGAATGAGCAAAATAAATTTTGAGATTCAAATATATTTATTTATTTATTTAGTGTTCTTTTATACCGCACTCTTTTTCATCAGCGCGGTTTACATTAAACAGAAATACTCATTGCAAGCAACAAACTGTGATGAGTTTACATATAACAGGAGAATTCAACTGGGAATTTAACTTTGGGAAACTTTGTACATATTTGTAAATTTTTTGTAAAAACTTAGTACATATTTGTAATGAACCTGTATACTTATTGAGACTTTATACATATTTGTAAAAAACCTATATACAGAGGATATAATGATGTCCAATTACAGTTGTGGTCAACATTATTGGCACCCTTGCATTTCAGATGTGTTATGTACAATATCTTGAGAAATAACTAGAAATTGGCCAACTGTATGTCATCATAATATCTTAATAATATGTTGAAAAAGTATACACAAAAAAAAAGATGTGCAACTTAGGCATAGTAATTTCTAAGAAAAAAATCAAAATATGACCTGGACAGGATTAATGGCACCCTTCACTAATATTTGGTTGCACCAACCTTGGCAATGATGTCAGCCTCCAAACATTACATCTCTCTGCTGGTAGTTTCTCCCACTCTTCAAATGTCATTTGTTCCAGTTCATGAATGATTCCAGGATTTCTTTTACCAATGGCAGATTTCAGCTCTTTCTAAAGGTTCTCGATTGGATTGAGATCAGGACTCACTGCTGGCCAGTTTAAAACAGTCCATTTGTTCCTTTCTAATCATTCTTTTGTAACTTTTGAATGTGTTTTGGGTCATTGTCCTGCTGAAGGACCAATGACCTTTGACCCAGACCTAGCTTTCTAACACTAGCTAGCAGATTTTGCTCCAAAATACCTTGTTAGTCCTCTGACTTCATGATTCCTTTAATATGTTCCAGGACTCCAGTTCTTGAGGCAGCAAAACAGTCCCACAACATTATGGAACCTCCACCATAATTAACTGCAGGAAGGGTGTGTTTTTTCTTATAAGCTTCATTTTTTTCACCTATAAATCTGTTGCTGGTCTTCTTTGCCACAGAGCTCAAGTTTAGTTTCATCTGTCCACAGAATATATTCCCAGAAGGATTGTGATTTCTCAATGTGGGTTTAGGCAAAGATCAGGTGTGCCTTTTTATGTCTATCTTTAAGCAGTAGGGTCCTCCTTGGCCCTCATCCATGAAGTAATTTGTTTAGTGTGCAGCATATGGTGTAGGTTGAAGCCTTCACTGTAGATTGTTCCAAGTCAACCTTAAGCTTCTTGGATGTTGTATGTGGTGTTTTTCCAACAGTTTGCACTGGCCTTCAAAAACATATTGGATTAATTTTTCTCATAGCATCACATTCTGAGAGGTTCTTGACAGTTCCATGAGCAGAAAACATCTTAATAACATTGTAATCTGTAGACACAGGAATCCCAAGGTCTTTGGAGAAGGTCTTGTACCCCTTTGAAGTTTGATGTTTGGTGATAATGGCTTTTCTGATGGTTTCAGGCAGCTCTCTTGTCTTCACCATTATGAAAATGTAACAAGGAGTGAATGTGGCCATTTAAACATTAGAGCCATTTGGTTGATTCAAGTCATGTGAGTACTGACAATTGATCACACATGCGTCTAATTTCACTGTAGTGGGAATGTGGTTCTTCTATTCAAAGGGTGCCAATAATCATATCCTGGCAATGTCCCAATTTTTATACTGTTTCTTACTATTTCCTTTGTTAATTAGTCTTGTTTTATTTGATTATTTAATGAGTCATACATGTGTGTATATATAGTCCACAGCCATTTCACAGGTCACTTTTTTAGGAGATATTGGACATTAAGGAGTTGAACTGCAAGAGTGTCATTAATATTGACCACAACTGTATGCATTTCTACAGGATTTTTGTGAGAAGGGTGGTGTTTCAATGATCGTGATTGGTGTCTTCAATCACAAAATGTCAGGGGCTCTAAGATAACCAATCCCTTTGCATTATTTCTGAGGAAATGCCATGATTAGTCTTGCTGCCTGCCCAAAGAGCAACTCCCTCTCCCTCAGCCCCCCCCCCCCCCCCATATCTGCATTGCCCTATAATAGTCATCCAATCTGGATAGGACTGCCATATGGTAGGATGGTGATTCATCCAAGGTAATTGTAGATGGAGCCGTGTGTAAGCTCTGTGAATCATGGGCACATAGTGGTAAGCCATTCATGCAGACATCCATCTAAACAAACAGGTCCCCTCCCTCTCCTACCTGACAATTACAAATTACACTGATCACACAGGCATAGGTATTGCAGACACACAGAGCTATAACCCTAAATCATTGTCTGTAAGAAATTTCACAATGACTTGTATCTATTTAGCTAAACTTGAATCTGGAAAAATGACAAGCTATGTGGGTCTCTGACAGTTCACCACTAGTTTCCACACCTTTGACACATTATTGTCCTTTGTACCTCAAATTTCTTGGTTTTTTTTCCTTTGTACACTCAGAGCTGTCTGCCTCTTTTAGATAAATCAGCCCTTGTTATATTAACCATTGCCCTAGTGATTAGCAGACTTGACTACAGTAATTCCCTTTACAATGGCCTCCCTGTTCATTCTATCAAGCGTCTGCAGAGAATACAAAATGTAGCAATTAAACAGCTTACTCATTCCAAGCTTTCAGAGCATGTCACCCTACTTTTGATAGCCCACTACTGGCTTCCTGCAGCTTGCAAATCAAATTTAAAGTCTCACTTTTAGCTCATAAGGCCTTTTACTCGGGCCTTCCTTTTTACTTATCGGATGCACTTATACCTTATCAGGGTCATTCTGAGGCATGTCCATCCCCGCTATTCGGGCCCTCTTCTGACCTGACTAACTTCCCTGCATGTTGTATGGGGAAGAAAGACAGGGGTAGGAAAGGGGCGGATTGGGGGTGGCATTAGGGTGGGCAGTGAGTGGCCATCAGCCCCGGATGTACAGGGCCGATTCCAATGTTGTCCCTGTACATCTGGGGCCAGCGGCCTGAATGGGGAACTTATTCTACCTCTGAGGTGGAATAAGTTCCCCTAGTCGGGAGGATTGGGTAGGCCCAGGGCCCAGAAGAGGTGACAGGGGGCAGAGGATATTCCCAGCAGTCCAACCAGATCGGGGATCAGGCTGCAAGGAATGCACTTTTTGGTCTGGCCGCTGGGGATCGCGACTTTTGAATGGAGCCACAGTGCCATGGCAACCAGATGCCATGGTGCCACAGCTCCATTCAAAAACTCTGACTGAGTTATATGGGCAAGGTCTGTACATGCAGGCCCACCTGAATTAGTGTTTCGGCCTAAACGCACAGGCCTGGACATGATTCTGATCTAGTGGGGCTAGACGTGCCCCGCAGGATCAGAACCCCGGCTAACTCTGTGCATCCGGTTCTGACCAGGCACACAGATGGCTGAGACGTCCAGGTCTGAATTGGCCCCTATGTGTATAATCTAAATGTTCAATTGTTCAATGGAAAGTGTTCCATACGTTCTATGTAAATCGTTATGACTGGTAGAAAAAGAGTATATTAAAACCAGTTGAATAAATAAATCAATCAATCTAGGACACTGTATTATAAGGAACATAACAGATCTGTAGGGCCCAATTTTCGAAACCCTAGGCGTGTGCTACACATGTAAAAGACTGCCTTACCTATGTAAAACTGTCACAACCATCTAAACCAGATATTCAACAAGGCGGCTTGAATCAGAGAGGCCCAGCTACCCGCACAGTGCCAAGTGCTGAGGCCCAGGGGTGGAATGGGGGGGTGTCTTCCCCAAACCCATGTAATGCGGATTTCCAAAAGCTGTGTGCGCTGACATTGGACACCACTAACCGCAGAAACCTAAGCAACGTTTCCCCGGTGCATAAATTGCTGATGGTGTGCGGCAAACCCGTGTAGTGGTATTATAGTGCATAGTACAGTGAGGAGAGCAAATTCAGGCCTGTACCCTAACTGTGCAGAGGTAAAGCATTGCTGGACCAGCAATGAATCCATGTGGGCCATGCACATAGTATAACACAGGTGGAGATGCACCCTCTGTGCCCGGGTACAGCGGAGGATGTGGAAGGCAGTGTGTATCAGTCAGCAGGCAGTAGCCAAGCACTCAAGACGCAGGTATCATGTCCAATGTGTACCCAGGCCCAGGGTGAGCTGCCTGCAATTGATGGAGGAGGAGGTCTACCAGAGATATAGACTGGATGGTGCAACGATAACTGTATTGTGCAACTTAGTCAGTGTTGACCTGGAGCCCTCAACTTCCAGAAGTCATGTCCTGCCAGTGGCTATGATGGTGACCATTGTCCTGGGATACCTGACAACTGGAAGCTTCCAGCATGTGATAGGGGCGACTATTGAAACCACTCTACTGGCTGCCATTACATAAGTGCCTTCACCAGGGCCCTGCTGTGGAGAATGCACCGCTTCATAGCCTTCCCCCAGCTACAGCAGATGCTGCAAGAGATCATGCAGGCATTCTACAATGTTGCTGGATTCCCATCAGTGCTTGGAAGTATAGACTGCATCAACATTGCACTATGGGCACTATGACTGTAGCAGAGGGTCTACCGGAACAGGCATGATTACACATCATAGAAACATAGAAACATAGAAAAATGACGACAGAAAAAGACCACATGGCCTATCTAGTCTGTCCTTCCATATCAATAACTACAACAGTCCCCTTTTTTTCCTTTAGAGATCCACTGTGTTTGTCCCATGCTTTTTTGAATTCAGATACTGTACTCATCTCTACTACTTCCACTGGGAGACTATTCCATGGATCCACTACTCTTTCCATAAAGAAATATTTCCACATATCACTCCTGAATCTATCTCCTTTCACCCTCATCCCATGTCCCCTTGTAGCAGAACTTGCTTTCAATCGAAAGAGGCTCTCCCCCTGTGCATTTATGCCACGGAGGTATTTAAACATCCCAATCATATCACCTCTATCCTGCCTTTCCTCTAAGGTGTACATATTAAGATCCTTAAGTCTGTCCTCATATGCTTTATAATGAAGACCACTAACCATTTTAGTAGCCACCCTCTGTACTGGCTCCATCCTGTTTATATCCTTTTGAAGGTGCGGTCTCCAGAATTGCACACAATACTCCAAATGAGGTTGCACCAGAGACTTATACAGAGGCACTATCACCTCCTTTTTTTCTTCTAGACATTCCTCTCCATATGCACACAAGCATCCTTCTAGCTTTTGCTGTTGCCTTTTCTACCTGTTTAGCTACTTTAAAATCATCAGGCACAACCACGCCTAGGTCCCGCTCTTCTTTAGTGGACAAAAGTACTTCACCCCCTATACTATATTGCTCCCTTGGATTGCTGCAGCCCAAATGCATGACCTTACTTTTTTAACATTAAATCCCAGCTGCCAAATTCTAGACCATTCTTCAAGCTTAGCTAGATCCCTCCTAATGTTATCGACACCTTCCTGGGTGTCTACTCTATTGCAGATTTTGGTATCATCCGCAAAGAGGCAAACTTTACCCGACAGCCCTTCCGCTATATCACTAACAAAGATGTTAAAAAGAATTGGACCAAGGACAGATTCCTGGGGCACACCAATGGTAACTTCCCTCTCCCCAGAGTGAGCTTCATTTACCTGTACTCTTTATCGTCTCCCACTCAAGCAATTTCTAATCCAAGCAGTAACTTTAGGGTCCATCCCTAGGGTGCTCAGTTTGTTTATGTCTCCTGTGAGGAACGGTGTCAAAGGCTTTACTGAAATCTAAATACACCACATCTAGGGCTCTCCCTCGGTCCAACTCCCTGGTCACTCAGTCAAAGAAATCAATCAGATTTGTCTGACAAGACCTGCCTCTGGTGAATCCATGCTGCCTTGGATCCTGTAATCCGCTGGACTCCAGAAACCTCACTATTTTCTCTTTCAGCAGCGTTTCCAATAACTTACTCACCACTGAAGTTAAACTAACCGGTCTGTAGTTTTCAACCACATCCTTATTTCTGCTTTTGTGTAAAAGCACCACATGAGCCTCTCTCCAGTCCTTTGGCACCACTCCCCACTCCAACGAGGCACTGAACATGCAGGTCATTGTGGATGCCAACATGACCTTCACTGATGTGTATGCCCACTACTTGGGGTCCTGCTATGATGCATTTGTCCTTGCCCAGTCCAGCCTGGGACAAGCAGCAGCTGGGGGTCAGCTCAGAGATGCGTGGCTGCTAGGTGAGTGCACACATATGTGATCCCCAGGACAAGTCCAGAACAAATGGTTGCTGTAGTATGATGCTATGTGTAATACAAACAGGTGGGGATTTATATGTTACATATGTATTGTAACACATGATGACCACTGTGTGCATATGCACTGCTGTTCCACATATCCTTGTACACAGCAGGCCATATCGCACATCATGGAGACAACAACAGGGAAGCCCCATGGCCAAGAGTAGACAGCATGTACAAACATTTGGCATGTGTTAGAGCACGGACTGGCACCATGTAGTGCAGCCACATGGCAGCAGACTGTATAGGACACATCCATGTCTGCCATCATCCCAGCCAGCAGAGCCCCCAACCATATCTCTGTGTCATGACTATGCCCCCCATTTCCAGCAGGCTAGCCATGTCACTGTCTCCCATTGTCCTGTCCCAAATGCCAGACAAGCCAAATGTTGGTGTCCTCTCACTGCTACAGTGAGTCTGAATGTCTGCATCAGAAGACATATAAGAAGAGACTTGAAGACCTAAATATGTACACTCTGAAGGAAAGGAGGGACAGGGGAGATACGATTCATACCTTTAAATACTTAAAGCGTATTAAAGAACAAACAAACCTCTTCCAAAGATGAGGAAGCTGTAAAACTAGAGGGCATAACATGGAGCTGCAAGGGGATAAACTGAGAGGCAATGTCAGGAAATACTTTTTCAGTGAAAGGGTGGCGTATGCTTGTAATGCCTTCCCGATGGAAATGGTGGGGGCAAAGACAGTGACGGAATTCAAAATGGCATTTGACTGACACTGTGGATCCCTTTATAGCAACAGGATAAAATCAAAATAAACATAACAAACTATTTCAACAAATAGGAGTGACACCCCTAAACAAAGACATGTGGAGGGGTGACCTGCACGGAGTGGCAGGTGCACCTGCTCTTGCCGCCTTGCAGGGAAGACTAGATGAATCATACTGGTCTTTATCTGTCATCCTGTACTATGATACTATGTTACATATTGCATCCTGCCCTGTTAGTAGATGGTGTGTTGTATGCAGTCAGTAACAGCCCATAGACCGTAACCGACACATGTCCCATGCTCATGTGCACATCTCACATTGCCCCCCAGGTGACCATGGATATCCCCTGAGGACCTGACTGCTGACCCCTGTGCACTACCAAATGAGCCGACAGGAGGAGCGGTACAATGCAGCCCATCAGCATACCCAGACGATGCTGAAGAGCCGCTTCCGGTGTCTCGACAGGAGTGGCAGGGAACATCTCTACAGCCCGGAGCAAGTATGTCGGATATTAGCATTGTGCTGCATACTCCATAACCTTGCACGGATGCAAAGATTGCCTGACCCAGAGCCTGAACCTGCAGAGGACTGGGAGGCTGCAGAGGCAGCAGATGGTGATGGTGCAGAGGCTGGGAGCCAGCAGCAGGCCTAGGCACTGGTCCACCATATGCGGCTTATAAGAGACAATTTCTGAGGAGACTGCCCCACACCATCACTGGGATAGGATACACACATTCCCCAATAAAGTGCCTGCAATGATGCTACATGTGCCAAATGTTTATTTCCCTCCATGTGTGCCCCCTGTTTCCGGGCTCGCAGCTGGCCATGGGCACTTGCTGATACATGAACTGCGATGCAGTGGAGCAATGTCTGATGACATACTGGCAGCATCACCACCCTCTCCAGCAAGGCAGGTTGCTGCACATGGTTCAGGGCTTCCAAGTAGCTGTGCTAGTACACTGTCAGCTCCAGCACCCACCCCCTGGGCCTGCAGGAGGCCCACCAAACTACACAGGGAACCATCAATCTTTGCCTGGTATGCTACCATCTCCCTCATCAGATGCAGGTGTCCCTCCAGATGGCGCTCCACTCGCAGTCAGTGCTCCTGCCATGCCTCAAACTCAGCCTCCCTTGCCTGTGTGGCTGTCTGCAGGTCCTGCTGAATACTGTGCAGCTCAGCCAATATGCCCTTGGTGCTGGCCACCAGGCATGCACCCTCCTGCAGTAGCTCATGGTCCATATCTGTGACCCCTACATGGTCATCCAGGATGTAGAACTGCAGATTAGTGAGTGGGGCATCATCTGTTTCCTCCTCCCCAGCACTGGCAGACACACTGGCCTGCTCCACTGCTCTGGGAGATGTATCAGCCTGCTCCACTGCCCTGGATGTCACACCTGATTGTATCTCTGCAATGGGAGTCACACCAGACTGCACCTCTGCCCTGTCAGGCACAATGGCCCTATGGCTGTGCTGCATCCTGACTGTGCACTGGCATCATACACGGTGGGTAGTGAGGCTCCCCCTAATGCATTGGTTTCAGGCTGTGAGGGTTGGGTCTCTGGCAGGTCTGTTGGAGAGCAAAGATGGCTGACATTAGTGACATGAGTTGCTAGGTTGGCCTATGTGGTGCTACCAAACCCACAATGGAACTAGCAGGGGGATCCCCAGTCAGCACTGTCCCCAACCCATGCATAAACAGGCAAGCCCTCAGTAGAAGGAACCATGGTGGGGACACATACGTGGTCACCATGGTACCATCAGTCCATGAGGCAACCATTATTCACCCTCTTGCGTGCCTGGTGTGCTGCTCTCCAAAGCCTGCAACCACTGAGATGGAGACTTACTTCACAAACTCCAGCACCTGTTCCTCCAGAGGGGTGAGTCTGTACTGCCACAAAGGTGGCAGCCTGCTGTTGCTGGCCCCTCTTTCCTTTGCAGCCTGCCATACCATCCACCACTTCTTTTTGATAATATCCTCCATGACCGTATTGTGTTGGTGGATGGCATTGACTTTCCTGACGATGTCATGTCATGCTGACAGCTGTGAGCTGGCATCCTCTGGTTGTTTGGGATAGTGGTTACAGACATGTGTTGTAACACCATAGGTTGCAGCTTTACTTCTTTTTTTTTTTTTGTGGTGCTAAATTGACCATTAGGTACCTGCAGGTTCATCACCTATGCACACACCCTTCCATCTCTTCACTGTACACCAAAGTGTGCCCTCTGTGCTGCCTATCCATCACATATTAGCTGTTACATATGTCTCTTTCTTTATAGCATTTACATGGTAGTCAGCTTGGGGGATTGGCATTGCTGTGGTTCAGCTGGTTTGTGGCACACCTGTTTGCAGGTTCAATTCTGTTCTGTTCCATATTTTGCCCTGTTCCACAGAGCATCCCCTGCTGCCCTTTGGGTTTAGGTTCTTTCCTCTTTTGCATGCTGTATCCACTGCATAACATTTCATTGTGTGTGTGCATGTAGTTAGATGTGGCTCTGGTCCCAATTACAGATTGTGATCTGATCTGTACACACCAGATCTGCATGTGCATTCCATCATGGTTACTGTTGGAGGTTTGCCTATCCTGGCAGACAGCAGGCTTCTTGTATGATGCCCTGCAGTATTCGTGTATGCAGCCTTTGCTAATGACCTCATGTTGTTGGTATGGCCTACCAGTTTGTGCATTGACATTTGTGCTAATGGTCATAGGTTTGATTCCTCTCTGTTCTCTTTCATTTGTATGCCTGTCCTGCACAGCTAGTTTTCATTCCTGTGACAGTCATATCTGTGCAGATCTGTTCTGTTAGCACAGTGTACCCTTATCGCAGTTGCCAATCATCCTGCTGTCCATCTATGTGTGTCTGCCAGCTGTGTGCCGTCCTACCCTGATGTGCATGCTGCTACCCCATGTCCTGTACTGATACACATTTCTGCATTGCAGCTCTTCCTGGTTGCCTCTCCTGTGTGTGTTCTGCATGGCACTGCTACTCCTCTGTCCTCCTGTCATTACACCTATCCTGCCATCTCTACCTCCTCTGCTGGACACGTCTTCCCATCCTCTGCCACATACTGTCATTGTTGCATGGTACATTACCATCACCCTGTGCATCACTGCAGCTGCCCCCAATATGTTTGTCCATTTTTCCAGCTGCCACATGGGCTGGACACAGATTTGTCTGGTCCATCAGCTCAAATCTACTTCCTTCCATTACTTGTGCATTGTCTTTCCTTGTTGCTTTGTGCAGTGTTAGGGTTACATCTGTGTTTGGCCCATACCTTTCTTGCTTTTCAACTTGGGGGACATTACTGCCCTTGGCCAACATTTTTTGAGTCACCTATACATCCTTGGGGCATCTTAAGCCACACCTTAGAATCAGCCAGCTTATGGGGTGCCTGCTATGGTGCCTTGGGAGTTGACAATCTTTTGACATGGCCTCTGGGGCACATTATAACCCACCTTGGCTGACGTGGTGGTTTAGGATGTGCCTTCTGGTGCGCTCTAAAAGGTGCATTAGTTTATGGCACTGGGGTGCGGGTATTTTTAGCTGGCAGCACAGATTGTTGGACTATTTCAAGCAGGAAAAGAAATTGCCTTGGCCAACTTTATTCATTAAGCCCACTGGGGGATTGAACTCATGACCCCGTTTCAGCACTCATTGTATTAACCAGTGTGCTACACCTCTGCTGCTGTGATTGCAGGTCAGCACGTGAAGTTATGGTTAACGCGCGATTACGTACACGGCTCCCTCTATCGTGCGATAACCTGTGATTGTTACCTTAAGACCGGAACACCCACTCCTTATATGGCATCCTTCACATTATCGCTGCAACTAGCGCCGGGAACATTAAGACGGTTTAGTAAACATACCCCATGATCTATTTTAGGGGTATACCTGATATCCAGTGGCTTGTAATTTTGACATCTTTTGCACTTTAACTATCCAACTGACTTCCATGATTGCCCATCCATTGTGCACTGGGGGCCATGCTGAGGAGCATTTTAGCAGCTATATGCCCATTATGGGAGCCCAAATATATGAATATGTATTCCCTCAGTGAATTTGCAAAAGAAGTGTGAATGAGCCATTAGACTTATATTAATATCTCATCACAAACATTCACTATCCACTCACACAAACATGTACTGCACTTGTGGCTTTATGGCTCCCAAGGTGTCCCTGGAGGAATCTGAATTCCATGAAAATAGGTGGTAACATCAGCAGCACTCTTAGCTTTCTGCAGGTGTTCCAGCAAAACTATGGCAACAAGGTTACACCTAGGCCAGGACATTTCACTACAAAGTGTATGGACTCTTGCTACAGAAGCCATTGTACACAGCTACCTTGCTGTTAATCACTGCCTGCATAATCCAGCTAGGCATACTCTCGCTCTCATATAGCACTATGCCCCCCGGCTTTGAGATTTCTTTCATCATGTGCTGTGCGTGTATGTGCCGCTAAGAACTGCCTCATACGTGCATCTTTTAAAAATGCATACCTAAGTGCTGATCTTGCCTCTGCTTCTCCCATTTTCTTTCTCTGGGAATGCTTAAGCATTTTGAACTTGACTGTATAACAGAATGTCTAAGTGAGAAGTCCAGAAAAGTACCTTTTCTAAGCCTATTTTATTAAGGCAACATAGGCTCTCCGATCTAGCCACAACAGCACACAAATGCACATCTGCCTCACAATCCTACCTTCACGCCATTTACCTATGCTCCTGGGAATACCTATGTGCAAACCATGTAAAAGTAGGCACATGCTTTCTGTGCATATACCTTTTGTGACTGTATGCAGTTCAACAGATGAGATACTACAATCCACACCATCAGGCTGAAATCTCCCAACAACAGCAGCTCCCCCTCCATTCCCAACTTTTGGATATCTATGCAAGATCTCTATCTAGTTCCTCTTTCTGAGATGGTGGTCTATAAATACCTCTATGTGGTTTTAAGTGCCATCTTCTCATTCCAAGATGGTCCACAGTTCAAGATAGTCCACAGAGATTCCTCTTTTCTTCATGCCTCTTGCATTTTAGCTGCTTTAACATTGCTTTCCTCATAAAGAACTACTCTTCCCCATTTCCAGCCATCTCTTTTTCTCCTAAACAGATTATAGTTTACCATTAGAGCTTATAGATCTGAAACGTTATTTCTTAGAACATGGGCATATGTGTTGATTGTTTCCAGCTATTTTTCTTGGTTTGCAGATAGTAGGACCTGCTAATGCTGAGAGAGATATTCAGAGGTACCATCTAAATAGTGCCACTGAATATTTTTACAGACTACCTTGGCCAGGGTGGTCTGGGGCAGAGCTGAAATAGAGCTATCTGGATAGTGACAATTTTTAGTACTGCTATCTAGATAGCTATCTGGATCAGAGCCAGCCCAAGGGTTCTGCCAACCTAGGCAGAAACTCTGGCCATGCTGCCCCACTCGCTGATGCTGCCCACCTTCAGTTGCCACCATCCTCCCCCAGTTGCCGCCAATTCCATCTTGGAGGGGGAGGAGGGCAGTGGCGGTATTTTCAAAAGTGGCAGCTCCTCCCCCCAAATGGAATCAGCGGCTGCCCATGTGTGCCGCAGCTGCTGCTGCCCACCTGGGCCAGCCGCCCTAGGCAGCCTCACCTAGTGATCTGAAAACTTAGAATAGCAAAAAGCTGTCTTAAGTGCTATCCAGATAAGCTATAGCTGAATGTTGCCAGTTTATGGATAGTGATGGCCACTCAGGGTACTATCCGAATATTCTGCGGCAATCACATCCTGAATATCTGGATATGTTTATCTGCTATGACTGGCATTTACAAAAAAAATGCCGACTGTTGTGGGCTAAATATCATTCCATATAGGGGGTTATTTTAAAAACCTTTGTCATGATTTGGACATCCGAAAACCTGCGTGCAGACATCCACATCACCAAAACATTTTCTCAAATAACTTTCAAGGACATCTACAGTGCGAGGACAGAAAAGTAGCTACGTCTAGGGTAGTGCAATGGACTTAGACATCAGGGACCTCTGTGGCCTTGTCAAAGTTTAGACCTGATCCTGGCATCAGGAAAAAGCTTATTTTGAGCATAAAACATCCATAAGGTATAGAGATGATGGCTCTCCACCCTCCCCAGTACTCTCCACAATCACAATAGTAACAGCCATGAGACATGCTTGCTTTTGGGTTTTTTTTCAGATGTTCTGGCTTGGACACTCTAGATGACACTTGGGTGTCCTTTCTAAAATGTGCCTTATAATGTTATATCTAGTTTCCAGTTCTACTTTCTTGCCAATGAGTGAGTGACTGAAATGGTTTATTTTGTTATTTTCCCCGCTGCTATCATTTATTTATTTTATTTATTTAGTGTCTCTTCTATATCGCGCTCTTTAAAATCAGTGTGGTTTACATACAACAGTAACTTATACAGTGCGGTTGAGGCTGCACTGTATTTAGAATGAAACAGTTGCCGTAACTTGGACATAACTAGGGTAACTACATACAAGTTGGTAAATCAAGTTGCAGGTCCAAAGTGAGGACTGTATTTGGTTAGAGGCTATTTACAATGATAAGGATACTGTATATACTAATATTTTCATGGTGTGTGGTAGCGCCAGTGGGTGTGACTACATCATTGCGTGCTGGGTGTGCTTGAGAGGCATTCCTAGTGGGGGTGGCTGTTTGTGAGCTGTCATCGGAGTAGTGCATGAGGAAAAGGTGATGCTTCAGCGCCTTTCTGAACTGGGTGAGGTCAGTAATTGCCCTGATGGTGGTAGGAAGGGCGTTCCAACATCTGGGTGTGTAGAACGTAAATGTCCTGTTTATCGTTGCTTGAGTGCATTTCATTATTGCCTTTGGGATTACCAGTGTGTTTATGGATGCTGATCTTCTGGATCTGTTAGGGGGCGTGGGGTGGATTAGCTCAGTGAGGGAGGTGGAGGAACACTTGTTGATGGCCTTGAAGGTCATTAATAGAATCTTGAAAGAGAGTCTGCAGTAGATTGGCAGCCAGTGGAGGTGTTTCAGGATTGGTGTTATGTGATTCTTCCTTGAAGCTCTGTGTAGTATTCTGGCAGCGGCATTCATTGCGAGTTGGAATGGATTCAGCGTGGTTTGCGGGAGTCCATGCAGAATGGCATTGGCATAATCAAAATGGGGGATTACCAGCGCTTGATAGATTTTCCGGAGGTCCTCTGGATCTAGCAGGGGTCATAGATGCCGGAGTGTCCGGATCTTGTGGTAGACTGCCTTGACTGTGTTTCTTATATGGGTCTTCATGTCCAGCCGTTGGTCCAACGTGACCCCTAGATAACGGATTGTGGGCTTGGTTAGCAAATTGGCACCCTTAACCTTTAAAGAGGCGGGGGGGGGGGTGAATCCTTGGTTTTTCATAATGAAAAGGACGTCTGTCTTGTTGTGGTTTATTCAGAGGTTTTGAGTGTGCAGCCAGTTGGAGACGGCGTCGAAACAGCTTGTTAGAGGGGAGAAGTCTGACTGGTCGGTTGCGAATGGCAGTTAGAGCAGTACGTCATCTGCGTATATCAGGCAGGCGATGTTGAAAGAGCAGATTAGGGCACATATGGGTTGCATGTATATGTTGAACATCAGGGCCGAGAGAGAGGATCCCTGCAGTGCCTCCTGTTTTTGTTGGAACGGCTTCGATGTTGTAGCGCCAGTTCGCACATGTTGCCATCAGGTATGATTCGCACCAGCTCAGGGCTGTGTCCTGTAGTCTCTTCTCCTTAAGACACACCAGGAGCAGCTCATGGCTCATGGAGTCGAATGCCGCAGCAATATCCATGAAGATAAGGGCATATCCTTGTTGGGGGTTGTCGGTTCCCGTGCTTATCCTACTGAAGAGGGTGGTAAGGAGGGTTTTGACACCATGTGATCCCATGAAGCCATGCTGCCATGGGTCAAGAGGAGTGGTGGTTTTGATGTGGCTTTGGATTTGGCATTGGACTTCCTTTTTGATTATCTTGGCAAGTAGTGGGATGCTTGAGATTGGCCTGTACGATTCGACCTTCTGGGGGTCCAGTTTGCTGTTTTTTTAGCAGCGGCCTAATGGAAGTGTGTTTCAGCCTTCGTGGGAACGATCCTGTTGAGAATAACTGTTCCATGAGTTTGGCCAGGAACAGACTGAATTTGCTTTCTCTGGGGATGAAACCCAAATTTTTCTACTTCTCTGAGCTACCTTCATCCTCTAGTGTATGGCAATAAATTGTCTGAATTTCTTTTTTGGATTTTTATGCCCTGCCACAGAAATATATTCAAAACATATAGTTTGCCCGACCAATCCATCTGCAAGTTTGATTCTGTCATTACAGTATGATCTAAATAACTACCATTAGTAGTGAACTTCTCAGGTGCCTGGTATGATGGGTAGCTTTCTATTATCAAATGCCATGTCTTAGTTAAGGATTTTGCAAAGCCTACAGAAAATGTGTAAAATGACAGGTAATCGTAAGATATAACAAAATACTTTAAATGAAATATTGCAGGATCAACTGCAAATCTGTAAAGAGCATAGCTTTTGCTCATGATCCAGACATCACACATTTCAACAGCATTTTTAGGTGGCTAAAATACTGATTGGTTATGAGTGGTATCTTGCCCTCTACTCTATATTTATATGTCCAAAACCCAATTCTACCCTGTACTATAATTCTATTTAGATTCCAAAAAGAATGATTCTCATATCATAATCCGGTTCTGCAGATCACTAAGGTAAGAAGCTGAAACACAAAATATGAATTGCATGACTCTGAGACATCTATGCCGTGTGGTAAAAGCAGCATCAGATGAGCCCATCCTGAAAATATGGAGCATGTTGTGGCACTGTTGTAGCACTACACATCGCCATTTTAAGTTACACCCAAACAGTGGCTGAAACAAAAATGTATAGATTTCTGCAGTTGTCCAAAATTAAATTCTTTCACTTAAGAAAATGACATAATTTGTTTTTCTTTTACAAACTGCAATAATTCTGGTTCAGGGTTGTTGGTTTTTTTTTTTATAAATAACAGTGCTTATGTTAAGAGTCTGTTAAAAAAACAACACACTGAAACAATCTGACTGGCAGCTGCTAGAGTTTCCCAAGTCTCTTCAAATCTTGACTGCTTATGTTAATACCTACTTAGGAATACACAGAAAATGACCTTACAGCAGCCATTTTCTAAATGTTAAACCACTACTAATAGTCTTTCAATTAAATAAAAATTAAAACTTGGAAAATATCACAGAAGGTTAACCTAATATTTGATCAACGTACCCATAAGCAAAAAGATATTTACGAGAGCATGTTCAGAACTGGCTGGCTTCCTGCTAGGGACGTATGCTGTTTTAATTAACGTCAGTGCACATTACTTTTGTATCTTATTCTCAGATGACTTTTTAAGTTTCATCTATAAAACTGCAGTGTTAGAACTATGGACTAAACTCTTCTGAACAACTTTTGTCCATGAGGGACATATTTAATAAAGGGGGATGTTTACTAAAGTGCACTAAGCATTTAAGGCCCCTTGCTACATATTCCATGCTAACTGGTTAGCATGCAATTGGGCAGAATGTGGGTACTGATGGTAGCATGGGCATCTTGGGCACAAGAAGAGCAAACGCTCTTGCTGATAAAGTAGGTGTACAAAAGAGGCAAGAGAGATGGATGATCACATGTGCCTTTATTGTGGGGGGACACAATAAAGGCACATGTGATCATCCATCTCTCTTGCCTCTTTTGTACACCAGCATGGGCATCTTGGGCATGAATTAACTATGGTCTAACCAATGGGTAAAGTTAAGTGCAGTTAGCGTGGGTCTCCATGTAAGACTGGTGCCCTCATCATACACTAACATAGTGCATTTTAGTAAACATGACAAAAGAAGTTACCATAGAATTCACTGCACTGTGGTACCTAAGAAGCACAGTTTAATGAATTCCACTATATTTTTTCTGGCCTTGAAGTGGCTGGGAATTTTGCCTGTTCCTGGCCGCAGTAAGAGGACATGATGACCCCTCATCCCCATATCCTGGGGCCATCATATTTTAAAGGGCTTGACATTGCAGAACTACCCTGTTTTTTAAATAATTATTAGTGATCACTAGACCCAGGCACATAGGGAGTGGAGTGGAGGAGTGGCCTAGTGTTTGGGGCAAGGTACTTCAGGCCAGAAGGTCAGGGGTTCAAATCCCACTAGAGGACAGCAACCTTGGGCCAGAAGGACTGGGGTTTCTAGTCCCACAAGTGCTCCTTGTGGCCTTGGGCAAGCCACCTAACCCTCCATAGCCCATGTTCCCTGTAAAATAGTTATCTCCAAGTTATAATGCCCTGTTCAATGTAATTTCAGTTTGTTCAATGTAAACCACACTGATGCAGAATAGCACAGTATATAAGAGAATGTAAATAAATAGGACACCTCTACAGATCTCATTATAATAACAGATTATGCACTCCCTGGAAAAATACATAGGCACATTGGGCAGTCCAAAATTTTCTTCAGTGATACTTTGTATTTAGATGTTCATAGGTGTGTTTTTTTGTTTATAAACTATTTTTGAGATTTGTGTTGACAGAAAACCTTTGTTATGAGGGATCATCTTTCCCAGAAGCCTATTCCTACTACTTCCTGAAGTTGCCTCTCCTTCTCCCTTTTTTCATTTTGTCCTCTTATCTACAGCTCAGGTGTTTACTGTGAGGGATAGCTGTGCAGCGGAGTCTGCAGGAGGAGGAGGAGAGTAGAGGCCTCTCAGATAAATTGTGCAACTGAGGACCAGTTGACCTCTAAAAGATGTAAAGACAGAGCTGTGTGCATAAAGCAAGCAAGGGAAGGTGGGATGAATGCACTTGAAGGACTGTGTTTCTCCAGTGTTTTCCCAAAACTTTTAGGAATGCTTGAACTGAAGCAGGAAATTTTAATGACATTTCCTATTTCATTTCAATTGATAGTTTTTGGATTGGCTCATACTGACTGTGCTGTAGCAGCTTTGAGAGCATTTGTTGGTTAAAATTGCCTGCCAACATTTAAACACAAGTTGGCTTTAGAAATGCATGCTGCAAGCCAACTTTCTTGTGTTTCAGAAACTTTTGTGTTACAGACAGCAGTCAGAATTGAATGATGTCGGGTAACCTGAAAAAAGTGAAATTCTGATAACTGCAAGAGAACTCTTCATTGGAAAAAAAATCATTGGTTGCATACACTGTATCACTATGGAGATAATTAATACAAAAATATTAACTGATTTTGTTTTCAGTGCATGCAATTGAACCTATTGACAATTGCAAACATAGATTCCATTGATCACTCCTGCTCCTAATTATACATAGTCAGGGAAGTTTTATTTTGTTTATTGATAGCTCAGAAGTATACGTTGCTGATTCATTTGTTTGTTTTTGATTTTACATTCTTTTTTTTTTGAAATGTTGATTCTTTTTCTGTTTGACTACACATAACAGATGACTCATTCTATATCAGGGGTTCTCAAACCAGTCCTTGGGACACATCTAGCTAGTCAAGTTTTCAGGATAACCACAATGAATATGCATGAGATATATTTGCATGAACTGACTCCATGTTATGCAAATCTATCTCATGCATATTCCTTATGGTTAAAAGAAAACTGGCGCAGGGGAGCACCCCACCTGCAGAACAACCAGGCACAAAAGAAAAGCAGGAGTACAACTGTCACTGGAAGGAATGAGAGCTTTATTCATGTAAGGTCAGCCCTACATGTGTTTTGGCCAGAGGCCTTCTTCAGGGGACTTAGACCTTTTAAAAAAACCACACACACACACACACACACACACATATATATATGTATATATAAAATACATGTATTAATTAATGTATATATAAAATACATTATAATATAAAAAAACATAAATGCAAACATCAAATGATACTATGTACATGCAGAAGAGTCAGTTCCATGGCAGTTAATAAGATATACAAAATTGCTGCTGAGAGTAAATTCTAACACAAACCCAAACACAAAAACTCTCAAAACCACCTAAAGTGCAAACACTGTCTAAACGATACTCAAATACTTCAATTATCAACCATAGGCATATTGACCTCAGATGGCCCAACCCCTCATATGGCGTATTCCACCATAGGGTATTGACAGACGCTTACATCACCGGTCATGCCTCCTTCCTATACCCAACACTACTAAATATTCCAACTACCAATCTTCACTAACCACTTACTTACCAATAGGATAAGTCTCATCCAAACCCAGTTCAATAAATTCACAGTCATTCAGTCATGTATCATTCACCATACATGACTGAATGACTGTGAATTTATTGAACTGGGTTTGGATGAGACTTATCCTATTGGTAAGTAAGTGGTTAGTGAAGATTGGTAGTTGGAATATTTAGTAGTGTTGGGTATAGGAAGGAGGCATGACCGGTGATGTAAGCGTCTGTCAATACCCTATGGTGGAATACGCCATATGAGGGGTTGGGCCATCTGAGGTCAATATGCCTATGGTTGATAATTGAAGTATTTGAGTATCGTTTAGACAGTGTTTGCACTTTAGGTGGTTTTGAGAGTTTTTGTGTTTGGGTTTGAGTTAATAAGATATACCATTAAAAGCAATAAAATGATACAAATAAAGTTCTCAGTGGTGGTTGTCCTCCTCTTTTCTCTTGTGCCTATTCATTATGGTTATCCTGAAAACCTGACTGGTTAGGGGTATTCCAAGAACTTGGTTGAGAATCCCTGGTCTATAAGATTTCTGTAGTTCAAGTGTTCTAGATCTGGTCCTAGGAGCCAAACAATATGCACAAAACGTATTTGCATGCAGTGGGGGTTATGGATGTCTTGGAAACCAGACTGTCCTGGTAAGTTCTGAGGAGCATGTTGAGAAATACTGCTCTACATTATTCAAAGTGCTGACAATACAAATGAACACAAGAACAATAACCTAATGAACCGTTGAATTTGCTATCATGTGGAATACATCTGTATTGAAAGAGAAAAAGGTTTTACTTCCTCAACAGGAGACCCAGACTCCATTTGGTAAGGTAATATTTGGCTTTGTTGTTTCATTTCAGAAATGTAATTTAACCATTTTCTGAATGAAACACTGTGCTTTAAGCGATGCAACCAATGAAACTGCTAAGTACTGCGTCTTGAGATTCCACAATGATAAAAAATATGATCACAATCATTTCAAATGGCTTTTATTCCTTTCTATATTTAATTGACATCTTTATACAGGGCATTTTACTGCATTAATATGCAACTTACAAAGGGGATACTATTCAGCTGTGACAGTCACACTGTGTTAATTTAGGCATCAGCTTTAGCATCTAAATTAATTTGCATATTCAGTGCCATTAAATGTATAGTCAGTGATATTGAATATACGAGGGGTGACAAAAAAGAAACAAGATTGTCCCATAAATGTTTTATTACAAAATCTACAGAGAAATTATGCAATGTCCCTTCAAAGTAATCCCCCGCCCCCCCCCCCCGAGTTAATGCACTTCTGCATTCGCTTCTGCCACATACAAAAGTACTCGGTAAAATCCTCCTCCTTGAGGTCCCTCAGCTCCCTCGTCACAGTGGCCTTGATCTCTTCTACAAAGGCGAAATGTGTTCCTATGAGCACAGTCTTCAGCCTGGGGAAGAGCCAGAAATCACACGGTGTGATCTCTGGGGAATAAGGTGGGTGGTCAAGAGCTGTGATCTGTTTCTTGGCCAAGAACTGCCTCAAACTGAGCATGGTGTGTGCGGGTGCATTGTCGTGGTGGAGCAGCCACGACTTGTCTCTCCACAGATCCTGCCTGCTGCGCCAAACCCGGTCATGGAGGCAATTGAGGACCTACTGGTAGAAGTGTTGGTTGTCTGTCTGACCCTCAGGCACAAACTCATGATAGACCATTCCCTTCTGGTTGAAGAATGTGAGCAGCATGACCTTGATCCTTGATTTGGACATGCACCCCTTCTTGGGTCTGGGTGACAGTCGAGTCTTCCACTGCAGGCTCTAACTCTTGCTTTCAGGGTCATACTGGAAGACCCAAGTCTTGTCTCCTGTGATGACTTGGCCAACGAAATCTGGATCTTTTCTGAAATTTCAAGTTGATTCTTTGCTCCATATTTCTGCCACTTCCAGTTGCGTGACAAAGCGATGGAGCAGTGTGCTACAAAAAAACTTGTAAAAGAAAAACAGAGTGAGAGAGATGAAAAATATTAAAGCAGAATAGTGGCGAGATGTTGCACAACACAGTGACATAAGTGGCTAGCCAGTTGGCATTGAGTCATTGGCATGGCTGCCACAGTCTTGTTTCTTTTTTGTCACACCTTGTATGTGTTGTGAGATGACTATGACTGCCACTATCCATTTAGGGGTCAATATTCAAAAGAACTTTCCAGTTAGCAAGTCCAACTAACTGCATAAGTCCTGCTGAGAAGGATATCCTGGTAATGCTGATGAATGATCACATTTGATTTAATAAATGGAGGAAGGATGGCAAGGAAATCCACAGTACTATCTTTTAACTTTCAAAAGGGAGACTATTATAAAATATGGAAAATAGTTAAGAAAAAACTAAAAGGAACAGTTGCAAAGATTAAAGATTTACATCAAGCATGGGTATTGTTTAAAAATACTATCTTGGAAGCCCAGACCAGCTGTATTCCATGCTTTAAGAAAAGTGGAAGGAAGTCCAAAAAACTGCCAACATGGTTTAAAGGTGAGGTCAGAGAGGCTGTTGTTGCCAAAAAGATATCTTTCAGGAAATTTATTTATTTTTGTATACCACCTTATCCTTCAATCAAAATGGTCACAACACAATTGGAGGATATGAGACACATACACTAATACTTACAGGGAACATGGGCAATGAAGGGTTAAGTGGCTTGCCCAAGACCACAAGGAACACCTGTGGGACTGGAAACCCCAGTCCTTCTAGCCCAAGGTTGCTGTCCTCTAAAAGGATTTGACCCCCTGATCTTCTGGCCTGAGGTAACTTGCCCCAACCACTAGGCCACTCCTCCCTTTGAAAGGAGCCAAATGAAACAACATAAGCACTAGAAAGTTTGATGCAAGACATTGATAAGGCAGGCAAAGATAACATTTGAGAATAAACTTGCTGTGGAATCAAAAACACATAATAAAGACTTTTTCAAGTACATTTGTAGCAAAAAACCTGTGACAGAGTCAGTTGGACCATTAGATGATAGAGGGGTAAAAGGGGCTCTAAGAGGGGACAAGGCCAAAGTGGAGAGAGTGAATGAACTCTTTGCTTCGGTCTTTACTGAGGAAGATGCAGGGATGTTACCCATGACTGATATGGTATTTCTTTTTTTAATGAGATATATAACAGCTTTTACAATAAAAAAAACATTCAAATACATGCAATAGCCCAATGAAAATTTGACAAAGTAAACACTTCAGAATTCACCATAATTTGCTGCAGTCCACATAATGATGAGCTGAAAAAAACCTCAATTATACCAAAGAAAGAAAAAAACAGGAAATTCAGAGGTTAAGGAAAACCTCTAACAAAATATCAGCGGGCAAACCTAAAAAAGAACAGAAACCCCAAGACCTACTTCTTCTTATCCAAAAGAAACCTTTCCAATTGAGAAGAATAAAAAAATACAGAAGTTTTTCCCCAGAAGGATATAAAACATTTAGATGGGTACCGAAGGAAAAAGATGGCTCCCAAATCAACTATACAAAACCTTAGAGCGAGAAACCCCCTTCTACATGCCTGCATAGACTTTAAGACATCAGGAAATATGTATAATTTACACTCTCAGAAAGGTTTATCCTTGTTCTTAAACTAAGCCTTTAATATCCAAATTTTATCTGAAATAAAAGAAAAACAAACCAACAAATGACCCTTTTAGGAGTCATATCAGTGGAATCTTCCAGAAAATTAGTTAAATCTACATTAACTAATTTTACAGATAACACATCTACCCCTTCACCATCCTTATCCATCTCACGCTTGCCTGTTGGTATATAATAACAATTCTGGATTGCAACTTCTTCAGGGAATAACAAAATTTCTTTAAAATACTTATCAAGGAGAATCTGAGACAGATGACAAAGGTTAAAAGCCCTTGCATGATTTTCCATAGCTTCTAATTTATGACGAATTACCAATTATGATTGCAGAACTAGTCTGCTGAACTGTATGAAGTTGGCTTTTCATAGTAGACACAGTATTTGCAACCTCAACCAGTTTACTTTCTACCTCAGTAAAAATCTGAATAGACTCATGCGTAAAAGTGCACAGGGATTCAACAGAAGTAGAAACTTTAACATCAATGTTAACAATAGCTGACCATAAGTCCTTTAAAGAAATATCCTCTGGGGGAGGAGGTAAACTCTTAATATCAGCAGCCAAAGCGATGGAGGTAGGCATCACGTCTGGGGAGTATGCTCCAAGTTCAACACACAATGCATGTTAGATGAAAGATGAGGAGTAGGAGGAGGAAGAGGAGGAAGGGACTGTTCAATGGAGCTAAGAGATGCCCGTTCAGAGGGAGAACACATCTCCAGTAACGTTAGGAAATGTTTGTCAAGTGGACCCACAACCTTGGTATCTCCAATGGCCATGGAGCCTGACTCAACAACAGTTTTCTTCACCTTCCATTTCCCCATTATAACGACAGAGAACCACAAAGCTCTACAAGAAAAAATCAGGAAACTCAGTACCTCATACTCCAGACAATCCAGTAATTAATCCTCCAAAATGCCATCAGTGCACCAAATGGGGGCCAAAGGGCATGTCCTGCCCCTTTGGGCATGCTCCTTCGGGCCATGGCCCCAAGGGCCATAGGGCAGAGTTTTATAGTCCGACAGAACCCTTGCTTGATGTTCCGGCAGTGTCTAGGTGGCAAAACAGGTGCCTGAAGATCCTCCACAACACAGTCCTATGGCAAGCTCCCTCTCAGCCAGCAGCACAGCTCCAACTCTGCCCGCTACACTGGGGCTCAGCTCACAAACACAAAGGCCATAGGGCAGAGTCTTATAGCCCCACAGGACCCTTGATTGATGTTCTGGTGGTGGCTAGGTGGCAAAATAGCTGTCTGAAGGTCCTCTACAACACACTCCTGTGGCAAGCTTCCTCTCAGCCAGCACACTACACTGGGGGTCAGCTCACCTGAAATGGTATTTAAAGGTGATGCCACAGAAGAACTGAAAGAAATATCGATACACTGGGAAGATTCATTACAACTATTTGATAAACTGAAGAGTAGCAAATCACCTGGACCGGATTGTATACATCCAAGGGAGTTGAAAGAAATGAAATACAAGATTATAGATCTACTATTAGTAATCTGTGAACTATCATTAAAATCATTTGTAATACCTGAAGATTGGAGGATGGCCAATATAACACCAATTTTTAAAAATGTTTCCAGGGGTGATCTGGGAAGTACAGACCAGTGAGTATGACGTCAGTACCGGGAAAAATGGTAGAAACCATTATGAAGAACAAAATTACTGAACATTGTCACCAGCAGGAGCTGGACTGTGGCCTAAGCTAACAGCCAGACTGCTGGGCCTGACCTTTCTTATAGAAAGTTGTAGTTCTGAGTCAAGTGGTCAGGTTTTTCAAAAGGATTTTTATTCCCCTTCTGGGGTTGGATTTTCAAAAAGGTTATAATACAAAAAACTCAGGATACAACCATACTTCTGGTAAACTGAAGAAAACTTAAACATAGCATCTTGCTTCAACAGAACGCATAAATCACAGTATAAAGCTTATCTGATATGCTAGCTGTCTCTTCTTAGCTTTCTCAGCACTCACGAGGCACTCTTATTCTGGCTTCAGCATAAGGAGGCAACCATATCGGATAACAACAGCGTACAATCCATGGCTTCATCACATGGGCTTTCAATACCAGCCTCTGTAATCATAGGCTCACACTTTGCTTTATCATTTACAGTATTTTCATTAGAACAGAAAGTTTGCACCTTTCTTAGTCCCGTATCTCTATCAGTGCTCTCTGAACAGCCTTCTTCACAGCAGGGCAAATAGCTGTCATATAGCTTGTAATAGCAGGAAGGAGAAACACCTTTCTCTGGGTAAGCTTTATCCTTAAAACTTTTAAACTTCCTGCCTTTTACATTTGGCTGTAAACCATAACACTGTTCTCTTCTATTATATGAAGATTTCTCCCTTGGAAATCTTTTGCAGGGTTTCACTGGCACACACTCTTCAGGGTCAGACATACACACATCTTCAATAGCATTTCTTTCCCTCTCTAGGGCTTGTAACTGTTTTAAGCTGCCATGCTTTTCAGATACATACGGTTTGCCTTTCACCGCCTCCCATTCATTCAGCACAGCCCGGTGCTTAGGAAATTCAAGCTGCGTCAGAGGTAAGTGCTTCTTACAGCTGACCTCTCTGTGTGAAACTCTCCGTGTTTCTTTCTGTGAATTTCTTTGTGACTTCCTGCTAGAAGTTTCAGGCAGTTCTGACTCTGTGTCTGTATTTCCTGAATATTCTGAGCTTTCTTCTGAGTCTTGCAAGTCTCCCGTGTCTTGCCAGTCTTGCAAGTTTCTCATGTCCTGCCAGTCTAACTCTGACTGCACTGAGCATTTTTTATACAGCTTCTTGGTCGTTCCCTTGCACAGGTGAAAGCCATTTTCATCAGCAGCTGGGGAATGCTTACTAGCTAGGCGTGACTGCAGACCTCGTATCTGAGTTTGTTTACGTTGCCTATGGTAACTGGGAACCTTGTGACTTGCCTGCCTGTCAGAATCTAACCTGCAAACAGCAGATTTCTGTGCTTCTGAGGCAGAGGGCAGATCATCCGTGTTACAACATGCAGATAGTCATGGCTAATGGAAGACAGCCAACATGGCTTTAGTCAAGGAAGGTCTTGTCTTACTAATCTGTTATGTTTTTTTGAAGGTGTGAATAAAAAGGTAGACAAAAGTGAGTTGGTTGATATAGTATATCTGGATTTTCATAAAGCCTTTGATAAGGTCCCTCATGAGAGACTCTTGGCGAAATTAAAAAGTCATGGATAGGAAACAGTATACTATTGTGGATCAGGAACTAGTTAAAAGATAGAAAGCAGAGGGTAGGGCTAAATGGCCAATTTTCTCAGTGGAGAAAGGTGAATAGTGGAGTACCCCAGGGATCTGTGCTGGGTCTGCTGCTTTTTAACATATTCGTAAATGACAGGGAAATGGGAATAACGAGTGAGGTAATCAAATTTGCAGATGACATAAAATTATTCAAAGTTGTTAAATCCCATGAGAATTGTGAAAAATTGCAAGAGGACCTTGATAAATTGGAAGACTAAGCATCCAAATGGCAGTTGAAATTTAATGTGGACAAGTGCAAAGTTATGCACCTAGGAAAGAACAACCAAAACTATGGTTACACGATGCAAGATTCCACATTAGGAACCACCAAACAAGAAAAAGATTTAGACATCATCATGGATAACATGCTGAAACCCTCCACTCAATGTGCAGTGGCAGGCAAGAAAGCAAATAGAATGCTAGGAATCATAAGGAAAGGAATGGAGAAGAAAACAAAGGATATTATAATGCCTCTGTATCATTCTATGGTGCGACCACACCTTGAATATTGTGTGCAATTTTGGTCACCGATCTTAAAAAGAATATAACATTATTAGAAAAGGTATAGAGAAGAGCCACCAAAATGGTAAAGGGGTTGGAAGGATACCCCTATGAAGAGAGGTTAAAAAGATTAGGGCTCTTCAACCTGGGAAAGAGACGGCTGAGGAGAGATATGATAGAGGTCTATAAATTAATGAATGGAGTGGAACGGGTAAACATAGATCGATTGTTTACGCCATCAAAATATAAAAGGACTAGGGGACATTCAAAGTAGCTACAATGTAACCTATTTAAGATTAATATGAGAAAATATTTTTTCACTCAACGTGCATTCCAACTCTGAAATTCGTTACCGGAGGTTGTAGTAAAAGCTGTTGGTGTAATCAGGTTTAAAAACGGTTTGGACAAGTTCCAGGAGGAGAGGTTCATAAACCATTATTAAAAGAGACCAGGATATCCACTGCTTGCCCCAATACAAGCATTGTGGAACCTGTGTCTTTTGGGGAAACTGCTAGGTACTTGTGACCTAGATTGGCCATTGTTGGAAACAGGATACTGGGCTTGATGGACCTTGGTCTTACCCAGCATGGCATATCTTATGTTCTTATGAATATTTCCTCCAACTCCTTGGCACCATCCAGATGTTGGTTTTGAATTAAAAAGTAAAGTGATTTTTTTTTTAATTTTCAATAATTAAAATGTACCTTGATTGAACTGGCTATATCTGAGCTAGATTCTGTGTTATATGGTCAGACAAAAATAATTTTGTTGTCCCTAGGGGATTATTGTGTCTTGAACCATCCACATAGAGCCAGATTCCAAACATGAACATGTGGCCCGTGGGCATGTCCAAAGCAAAAACGGGCCCAATTTAAATATGATTCCACAGCCACAGGGATAGATGCACCCATGGTTCTGAAATCAGGGCCCTAGACATTTTTGGCATGGCACAAACAAAGCTTGATGGAGTATGGGACACAGCTATATGCAGCACATGGTTGTCTACGTCCCCACGTTCACTGTATTCTGAAAAGATGTGTGTTGTCGATCTTGCCCATCTCCACTATGGCCATGCCTCCTCTGTAAAACGTGCATATCCTAAGCTGCTGTGCTCACTGACAGTGTTGTACTGAAGCAAAGTAAACATGAATACTAATAATATAGAAATATTGCTGCACACTAGGCTATATTTGCTTGTCTGTTGCATACCTAGAACACTATAAAGTAATTTCAGTGCACTCTAACATAGTATAAACGCAGGTATACAGTGATATGTTTGCCATGGAATACCTTGCATTACAACATACTTGGCAGTAGAAGACATTCTTGGTTCTGCTTGCATTGGTCATCTCTGTACAATGCTAAGTATAGACCAGAAAAAATCAGAAAAGGTACTCATAGCTAAATGTCAATATATATCTCTGTCATGAATAAGGGACCCTCACAATCAGAGCATTCAACAGTGCAAACAACACTAATTCATGCCCAAAGTCTTCATCATCACTCTCTACAAATGTGTACATTTTTAGAGACCAATGATGGTGCTTTTGGGCATGTAGTAGTGTTGTTTGCATTGCTGCATGCTCTCATTCTGAGGGTCCCTTATTAGTGACAGGGATATGTTTTGCCACTGAGCAATTGAGAATCTGTTCTGATGTATTCTGCCCAATCACATTGGCACCTGGTCATCCCTACAGTCCAGGTACTTGCCAGACATTCATGTCCCCCCAGATTTCAGCAGCTAGAACATTACAGCATGGAGTCCCAGGACTATATCAACAGTACCGTTTTTCAGGCCATAGGAATTGTTGGGGAACCCTACCTAAGCTCCTTAAGCACAGACAGCAGATGTAAGCATAGCCAGAATAAACACTTTTGCTCTTCTTAATATTTCTATGGGTGTGTTAATAATGTTTCTTTATCTTTCAATCTCCCCTCATCTCTGCTTTCTGTTCTTTAAAACTGCATTTTGTGTTTTTCCAGACTACAGTCACACTGGTACAAAACATAATTGTCACAACCAGTTGTCAATATGAGACACAGTGAAGAGCAGGGCAGGATATGTTCTAAGTCCTTCCCTTATTCCACATTTCTGCAGGAATCTAAGATCCCTCGGTGTGTGGAGGAACTGACAGGCTCACCATCTGCCTTAGGGGCAAAGGGGTTAATTCCTCTCTGCTCCCATCAGATGACAATTACCTCTGTCTGTGGAACACTTTTAAATCTAAACGCCCTCAGTGTGCCCACACCTGAGGGCCTTGCCAGAGGGCCCTTTGGCATGGGTCCAGGGAGCATGGCCTAAGGCCTAGACCTCTGAATGTACTGAGATTACTCGATCATCTTCTTGTCTCCTGGCCTTCTCCATTCTCACGAATGCTTGCTGAGTATTGCTACTTCTTTAGCCCACTGTGCTCTGGATATTCCTGTGAGTCTTGTGTCAGTCTGCATCACATAACGCAGCTCACTGATGTTGCTATTTGTTTTGTTTTGTTCTCCATTTATTCTCTTGTGCACTACTGCTAACTTTCTTCTCTGCATCCTATGGGCCCAATTTTGATATGCGTGATGTGGGACTGCATGTGGGGTGTGCAGCCCCACAAGCCGTCGGTACACTATTCCCCCTCCTGCCCTCCCTGGATGTCCTGAGCATCAGGATGGGGAGAACCGGCGGGGGGCAGGGTCTGGGTAGAGCAGGGGCGGGCCAGCCCAGCAGGACTTAGAGGGCCAATTCAGGTCACAACCCAGTATTTCCTACCGGGTCAAAGGCCATGTGCTGCTTTTTCCACTTCAAAGGTGGAATAAGCAGCACCAACCCGGCGATCAGGCCCGGGGATCCTTCCCTGGGGCCGGGGCTGGGTGCGGGGGGTCCCTGCCACTCGATCCAGGCACTGGCTGGCCAGCTGTGGGTTGTGTGGTGGGGAAGAGGGGGGCAAAGCCACGGCAGCCAAGGGAGCCTGCGGAGAAGACATCCCCGCAGGCAGGCATGAGAATTCTGGGCTGCCCATGGGCCCAATTCTGTGTACCGTTCCCTCGGTCCAGAATTAGTTCCTAATGGGCCTGTCTTTCTCAGGGGCATCCGGATTGCCCAGATGTCCCCCACTCTGAATCAGGCTCCATGTCCCTTTTTTATTTGGCCTGTCTTTTTCTTCTCTGTTCCAACCCTATCCCTTCCTTTCTCAGACCCTTTTTCCCTCCTCTTCCCTTCCACCCATCCTCCTTCTCTATTTCCTCTGCCTTAATTTCCTCCTCAATGTTCTCTGCTCTCAAGTATTACCATCTCCTCTCTCATATATTCTCTCCTCTCCTTCCTCACTTTCTCAGCCTCATTCTCAATTCCGTCGTGCACCCTCCGCCCATCTTCACCTCCTTCTTCTTCTCCTGTTCTTATCCTCTGGTGACATCATTCCTAATCCTGGCCCCCCTTTGTCTCCCTCTCCACTCCACCGCACTCTTATTAACATTCCTCTCTTAACCCCCTCTTCTCTTCCCTTCTCCTGTGCTCTTTGGAATGTTCATTCAATTTCCAATAAATTTTCTTTCATACATGATCTCTTCATTTCCCATGTTTTTCTGCTCTTGCCTCTAACTGAAACCTGGCTCCATGTTGATGACACCGCCTCTGTCTTTGCACTCTCCCTTGGGGCCTCCATTTCTCCCACACCACTCGTGCCACCGGCCATGGTGGTGGGGACAGCTTTTTACTCTCTCCGTCCTGTCAGTTTCATCCTCCCATCTCAATCCTATGCTTTCCGTTCCTTTGAATTTCATTCCATTCATGTTCTACCCCTTCTCTCTTCACATCACCTTTATCTATAGACCCCCTGACAAGCCCATTTCCTCCTTCCTCAATGATTTTGATTCTTGGCTCAGTAGTGAGAGTGCTAGCTGAGTTAGCAGCCTTGCCAGCATGGAAAATCTAACAGACCTTCTTGAACCTAAACGTTAGTTGTTCAGGAAAGATGGTGATCAAACAGGCAGCAGACATAATATCAGGGACATTCAAAATTATTTAAAACCAGAGGGCTGTATAACCTACAAGCATATAACTACTATACTCATAACTAGCTTTGAAAAGTTAACACAGCATGTGAGACATTACTGAGTGATAGAGTAGCAGTAATTGCAGCAGAGGGTAGTTACCATAGAAGGCAAGATTTACAATATGTTGGTCACTGAAGAGTTGCGATGGTTTCAAACAATATAAAGATAGAAGACTTCAGCCTGCCTCAGGACCCCAGGCGCAGGTCCGCCTAATGGTGCTCTGCTTTTAAATTTAAAGCCCTGAGCTCCTCTTCGGCCCAATTGGCTCTGGAAGTGGGGAACAGGGAGGGTTTTGCCTGCCTGCTCCCTTCCCCGATGCCGATCGGGGCTTTAGCCCTGGTGTGCCCGCACCTAATGGCACTCTGCTTTTAAATTTAAAGTCTAAAGTCCTGAGCTCCTCGTCAGCCTGATTGGCCCTGGCGGTGGGAAGCAGAGAGGGCCTTGCCTGCCTGTCCCTTAACCGATGCCAATCGGGCCTGAAGTCCTGGTGTGCCCGCGCCTAATGGCACTCTGCCATTTCTCTGTTGAGTTCTGCGATTGCCTTTCTCCTCTGTCTTTAGCTTTCTGTATTTCTGGGCAATTTTCAGAGTTTCTTCAGTCATCCATTTTGGCCATTTCTGCTTTTTCACCTTTTGTAGAGATTTCTCACAACCTTCTTGATATCATCCCATAACGCTTCTGGAGCTTTCTCATTTATATCTAAAGCAGCAAAACAATTTTGCAGGCAGTCTTTAAATTCCAGGGTATATTCTCAAGGTCATATTTTGCTACATTCATGAGTGGCTTGCTCTTTTTCAGCTTTAGTTTGAGTTTTCATACTAGTAGTTGGTGATCTGTACCACAGTCAGCTCCAGGTTTTGTCTTTGTTGATGTTATAGAACTTTTCCATCGTTGACGTCCACAGATGTAGTCAATTTAATTTTTGTTCAATATATTGGGTGAAGTCCATGTGTACAGTCACCACTTGTGTTGCTGGAAGAAGGTGTTTGAAGTGAAAGCATAGTTACTCACCTGTAACAGGTGCTCTCCAGGGACAGCAGGAATCAGTCCTCACTTATGGGTGACATCAGCACTGATGGAGCCCGCGCGAATAAAGTCAACATTACTGTAACTATTAAACATATCACCTTTTACCCTTACAGAAGCAACAAGAGGGCTCCATGGCCCCAATATATCATTATGTTGGGTTTAATGAGTCCCTCTTGTTTTTTCTGTGTGAATGGGAGGTTCCCACCATCACAGAAGCAGCAAGAAGGCCCTATCATATTACCTCCCAACTCCATGGCCTCAGCATATCACTTCCCATCACCACAGAGGCAACAGGAGGGGCTCATCAATCCCACAAATCATCTTCCAGTGAGAAGTGCTATCTTAGGGTCAATAAGCTCCTCTTGTTGCTTCTATTGGATACGAAGTTCCTACCTTCAGAGAAGCAACAAAAGGGCTCAACAGCCCCTACATATCATGTCTCAGTCCACACGAAGCAACAAGAATGGTTTATTTCTTTATTTTATTTTATTTAACACGTTTTCTATACCGCCTTTCTTGGAATGAAAGCGGTTTACATTACAACTTTATTTATTTATTTGCTTTTATATACTGCGTTTTTAGCAATCAGTGCAGTTTACATATAACATAAACAGCCAAACATTTTACATAGAACAGGAGATAACAAGAACTTCAACAGAATATTACAGAGAACTCATTTAGAAACATGGGAAGGGGTGACATGCAGGAAATGCTAGGAGCATAACTTATTGACAACTGATGTATCGGTATGAAATTTTTTAGGTGTGGGTCATTAGGATATGTACTGCATGTCATCTTTGAAATGTTCAGAGAACAGGAAGGTTTTTAGTTGTTTTCTGAAGTCCTTAAGGTCCTTGGATGTCCTTATCTTCTCTGGCAAGGAGTTCCAGATGGTAGGTTCTGCAAGCGAGAGAACCCTCTTTGAAGTGGTCTTGTTGGCTTTAGTTTAAAAGCCGGTTTAGTGGCCTCAACTTATTTCTTTCCACCCCCACAGAAGCAATAAGAGGGGCTTGGCAGCCACAACAAATCATCTCCATAGAAGCAATGAGGTGCTTGTCACCTATACATGTAAGTGATATGTTGGGGCTTCCATGCTCCTCTTCTTGCTTCTGTGAGGGTCAGAGGAGACATATTGGGGCTGCTGATCCCCTCTTGTTCCTTCTGTGGTGCTGGGAGATGATGTGTTGGGCCACTGAGCTGGATAAAAACCTGATCCGATCTATGTCCTACTTAATTACTTGAGGTACAATATCAAATCCATCAAATTTACATTTTTTGCCTTTTCTAGCACCCATCATCCTCTTCCTTCAATGTTACAAATTACAATACCTTCTCACCCTCTCTTTTTCCAGTCTCCAAACCTTCTCACTTTCCTTCTTGTCACCCCAATATCTCCCCTCTGTGTCCTTTCTTTTTTTCCCCTATTCCCTTCTTTCTTAGCCTTTCAACCCACATCACACTCAGTCACCCATCTCTGCTCTTTTTCTCACTGGTGCACCTTAAAACCTCTCCACACTCTGTCCCAAAACGTCTACGAAAACTCTACAATGCATTTTTGTCCCTTAAATTTCTCCTCCTACATCCTGATAAAAAGGTCAGTCTGTGCCTTCATTTTCCGAGTTCACTGACCCGTTCTGACAGGCAGAACCACTCCTATCCTGCCGGCAGTCCTGTAGGAGTAGGGCAGCATTTTCAATGGATAGACTCTTATATGCGTCCACTATTGTCTAACATCCCGTCTTATATTAAGGACACCACCCACTTCCTGAATATTTTGAAGGATTTTGGAGAGTGGTCTAGCCATAATGACATTATGTTAGTCACCATGGATGTAACGTCCCTCTATACGAACATTCCGCAGGGTGCAGCATGTGAAGTGGTGAACCATACGCTATCTCGGCGAGGAGACCTGTCCGATATGCAGATAGATTTTTTGATGGAACTCGCATGGCTAGCTATATATCATAATTATTTTGTTTTTGAAGGAGAGTTATTCCAACAAACATCAGGGATAGCTATGGGAGCAACTTGCGCTCCCTCTATAGAGAATTTCTATATGAGTGAATTTGAGGAGCGGTGGTTGACTTGTTCTCCATACACTTCTAACATTATTGTGTGGAAACGGTTCATAGATGATGTTTTTCTTCTGTGGAAGGGGTCGGAAGAGGTGTTGAAAACCTTTTTCAGTGGGTACATCATCTCGTCAATAATATACAATTCACTCATGCATACCATAGGGATACTTTGACATATCTATATGTAAAGATCAGTAGAGGGCAGGGTGAGTGGATAACATCAGTTTACAAAAAGAATACCGATAGGAATACCTTTTTACATTTTAGAAGTGCACACCCACGTCAGCTGAAGGAGAGCCTCCCATTTTCACAGTTCCTACGATTTAGGAGAAACTGCTCAGACAGAAACGAGTTTAAACAGCAGGCAAAACATCTAATAAATGATTTCCTGCATAGAGGTTACCCAAAAAGCACAGTGAAGCGAGCTTACAATAGGGCCCTGTATAATCATAGGAGCTCATTATTGGAAATGAGGACATTACATCACAAGGAAAATAATGGGTCGGACAACGTCAACTTGATAACTAGATTTTCCCTGTTGAGTTCAGGGATTCAATGCATTTTACGCAAGCATAAGAACCTTTTGACGGCAGTCCCAGGACTGACTGGTAAACAGATTCATTGCTTGTGGCAGAGGGGCCGTATTCTAAAAGAATGGCTCAGCCCGGCAGTACTAACTTCTATAGTACAAGCCACACATAATAAAGGATATGAAAAATGTGGCACATGTGACATCTGTGATGTTACTATAGAGCTATCCAGATTTACATATCAGGGATTTGAACACGTTTTGAGTTCCCATACCACCTGTGAGTCTTCAGCAGTGGTATACGCTATACAATGTCCGTGTGGGTTGATCTACGTGGGAAAAACAACGCGCCCCTTTAAATTAAGAATGAGAGAGCATAGGAGCCGACTAAAGTGTAAGGTGCTTGAGGCACCAATAGTTCAACATTGCATCATGAAGGGGCATATTTTTGAACAGCTATATTGTTTTTGTATAGATAAGGTGCCAGAAGGAACGGTAGGCAAATCACATGATAAAACACTCCTAATTCGTGAGCAATGGTGGATATATAAATTGAAGTCCACCGTGCCCACAGGTCTGAATGCTACAATAGATTGGGGGGCTTGCCTGTAACAGCTGAATAATTGAGAAACCCAGCGAGTCTCCTTTTTAGCTAAGCAGATATCAGGGATCAGGATGAGTTAATAATAAAACAATAGTAGGTAGTGAGGTATTATACTATGAATGTGACTTGGGGTTCAGAGCAAGTGAGTGCGGGAGTGAGATGTCAGGTGCCTGTTGAAGTGAATAAGAGCGGAAGAATTATGATTTCATAATAATTGTAGTAGACAGTTAAGATTCATAGAAACCAATGCTGAATCTAGGCTAATCATCAATTGAATAAGCTTCTAACTGGATAGGAGCTCATCAAGTGCAGAGCCAATTGAGTAATGGCGGGGAGGGGTTTTAAAAGAATGGTGCTTAGAGCGCTCCGCATGCGCAGCGTCTTGAGAGCAAGTGGGAGGATGAGTTTCATACAGACAACAGTCCGTTAAACATTGAAAAAGAGTAGACGTGGGTAGCATCATCACAAGATTTTGGTAGGAGTCCTTATTTATCTATTTATAGATTTTTGTATAGAGTGATTGTAAAGTTAGGGGTTTTAGCGGGAACAATGAGTAGAGTGTTGATTAAGTTTTGTGTTTGCACAGAGCACACAAGGGCAATAAGAAGATCCCCTGAAGAAACCGAGGCAGTGAAATGCATTAACGGTACCTGGGGAGAGCGTCGGGAGCGTCAGAGAGAGAACCATAGGAAAAAGAAAAAAAGAAAAAATATAACAAAACCGAGAGAAAGCTAAGTGTTTTTTGATAGAATTGAAAATTAATAGAGAAGATGAGTTCAACGTTGGAAAAGTTCAGAGAAACCAATGAGAAGATCAGCATTCAAATTAGTTTCTAGGACACAATAGCTTTGTAGATTAGGGTTCCCTTGTTACACACACTCATAAAAATGGTCGTTGATGCTACCAGGCACAGTTAAAAATCAAGACGTGAGTCTGACAAGACAGTGCCATGAAAAGGTCTGAGACCTTTTTTTAGCTATTAAGTGCTTTGGTTGCGTTGGGAGGATGTAAAGTTAATTTTAGTTCCCTTTAGGATATAGTCTTGAACGTATTGTGCAATTTGGAGGAACATTGAGCGTTCAGAAAAAGACCTAAGAAGACTGTTTTCAAGGTAGGCAGTCACAAGTGTGCGCATTGCACTAGTCAACTCCATTTAAAATTATGGCTTGCAAAACCTGACAAAGTCAAGAAAACCTAGATAATATCTTAGAGGCCGTCCCATTGTCAAGTTGAAAAAGGTAGTGATGCCTACACGCTTAATCTATCAAGGTCCATTGTAGAATTTTATACAAATGGAAAAGCCTGAATTCTCATTGTCCATATACAGATATTATGGTGAATTTCTAAAGTAAATATGCAAACTCTAGTAAAAATCCCATCAAAGTTGATAGGATAAAATGGCCGAAAAACTTATGGAACAATGTGTATATGTTTCTCGAGGATGGTGAGTTTTCCAATGTCAATTAGAGTTTGTGTATGTGTCTCTTTATAAGTTGGGGTTCATAGGTATGTGTGTGGTGGAGAAGTTGGTGCAGTGTGTAGTATGTGGGGGACAAAGTGTCTCTGGACATATGTATGGGGAAAGGGGTGTGTATCTATTAGAGGTGAGGCATGTCTATGTGAAAGGTGGTATGGTATGCCTCCCTGAGTAGGGTTATATGTGAGTGTGAGTACTGTTTGTAAGAGGTTTTCTGGGTGTGGTGTATGTATGCGAGGAATATGTGTGAGAAGGTATAGGGATGGAGGTTGTGTATGTATACAGGGGGTATATGTGTGAATGCGTGCTTCATGTTTTCCTGTATTCCAGAACAGACATACTAACTGATCGCAGCCTTCCCTACTGGGTAGCAACTACAGCACACCCATGTAAAGTTTAGTCACTAGTGTACACATATAAATACCACAACTGGCCTTCAGGCTGCCATTCATATATGGGAATGTTTAGAATTTTATTTATTTATTTATTTGTTTTTATATACCGCGCTTTTTCAAATCAGTGCGGTTTACATATAACAAGAACAATAACTTCATTAAAATAGTATCTAGGATAAAAATAAGAGCATTGCATTTCAGCTGAATGATCTTTGAAATGGTTACTAGTGATGTGCATTCATTTGAAACAAAATGGAAAATATCAATAAACTATTCATCTCATATCATTTTAATCTGAAACATGGCCAGAAATTTTATTTCTGATAATATATTGACATCATTTCACAGAATTTCTGGCACAAGAACATGGCAAAAGAAAATCTTTAAGGTAAATCTCTACAGCAGGACTTCACCAATATGTATATTTAATCATTTCCCTAAGAATGTCTTAGTCCTTTGTGTTGTCATAGCAGATTGAAAGCTCGCTTGAGCAGGGGCTGTCTTTTATGTATATTTGTACAGTGCTGCATATACAGTCAAACCTCGGTTTTCGTTTGCCCCGGTTTTCGTCGGTTTCGGTTTTCGACGTCTTTTCTGACTGAGATCTTGTCTCGGTTTTCGTCTATCGCCTCGGTTTTCGTACTCGCGCTGGTCTGCATACACTGCCTGCCCAGTCCCAGCAGTACTACCCCCCTCCCCGGACTCACCGATCGCGTGTGCCAGATCTGAAAACCAAAATACTGTACTGTACAGTACTGCAATACATACACCTTCGCGCTGGTCTGCATACACTGCCTGCCCAGTCCCGGCAGCACTACCCCCCCGGACTCACCGATCGCGTGTTGAGATGCGAAAGTCAGGTGAGCAACATCCTCGAGCCAGAGATGCAAGGATTGCACAGAGAGGAAGGCCCCGATCTCTCCACCGCCTGCCTGTTCTCTGGAGCGCCCCCTCAGGCTCGGAGGTAGCAGGGTAGCAGGAGATGTTGAATGGGTAAGCAGGAGATGTTGAATGAATGTGGGAGGCAGTTCTTTCTCTTGCGGGGTACGCTGTTGAGACGGAGTCAGCGATCAGATTAGTGTCCTACAGTATCTGTGTGTTTGCTGTGCTGTGGACGATCGGGCAGCTGAGAGAAGTGACAGGAGCTGTTCTACTGCTGGCTGAGACTTCGGGAGCTCGTGCTGCTGCAGCCATTGCCACATGGCTCTGGAACGCATGCTGAGCGGGAGAGTGGTGTTTCCGGTGGCTGTGGCTGGTGCCTTTTTTTTTTGTGGATCCTTCTTTTTTTTTTTCTGTTTTCTTTAAAAATTTCTGGATGTTTTTTTGCTGAAGATTTGCATCTTGACCGTGCTGTTAATCTTTCTCCCTTCTCAGCAGTTTAAACAATTTGTCTGCCAAAAATACCTCTGGAGCACCATCTTGTGGCCAGAAGTGGGATTGACTCTCTTCCTGATTGCAAATTGCTAAAAGTTCTCATTGTGCCTTGACACAGACTTTGAGGGGAGCAGTGATCTGAAAATGGTCTGTATCAAACTCGTCCGCCTGCTCGCGTGACTCGGCCACTCATTTCCCGGAATCGAGCGCCCATACAAAGTGCGTTTGTGATTCAGTCTGCCTTTGTTTCTCGTTGAGTGAGCATCACCCCGCATTCATTGAGTGTGACTGCTAAATAAGCCACCATGGGGCCAAAGAAAGTTCCGAATGCCAACCCTTTGATGATAAAGAAGGTGAGAAACACGATAGAATTCAAGAAAGAAGTCATAGCAAAGTATGAAAGTGGCGTACGCGTGGCCAATCTCGCCAGGATGTACAGGAAGTCTGCATCAACGATCAGTTCCATCCTGCTGAAGAAAACGAAATTAAGGAAGCTGATGTTGCGAAAGGAGTGAATGCGCTAACGAAACAGAGATCGCAAACAATCGAAGATGTTGAGAAGTTGTTGTTGGTGTGGATCAACGAAAAACAGTTAGCGGGAGATAGTGTTTCAGAGGCGATAATTTGTGAAAAGGCAAGGCTGTTGCATGCAGATCTTGCAAAGAAAATGCCTGGAACGAGTGCTGATGTTACTGAATTTATGGCCAGCAGAGGCTGGTTTGAGAAATTTAAGAAGCAAACTGGCATACGCAGTGTGGTAAGGCATGGCGAGGCTGCAAGTTCGGACAAACTTGGGGCCGCAGAATTTGTTGATGAATTCAAGGAGTACGTAGAGGCTGAAGGATTCATCCCCCAACAAGTCTTCAATTGTGATGAAACAGGCCTCTTTTGGAAGAAAATGCCAAAGAGGACCTACATCATGCAGGAGGAAAAGGCACTGCCAGGACACAAGCCTATGAAGGATAGGCTAACTCTTTTGTTGTGTGGTAATGCTAGTGGGGATTTCAAAATGAAGCCTTTACTGGTGTATCACTCTGAAAATCCCAGAGTGTTCAAGAAAAACAATGTTATCAAGAGTAAATTGTGTGTGATGTGGAGGGCTAACAGTAAGGCATGGGTCACGAGGCTAATTTTCATTGAGTGGGTCAATGAAGTGTTTGGCCCGAGTGTGAAGAAATACCTCCTGGAATATCAATTGCCACTCAAGTGCCTCCTGCTAATGGACAATGCTCCTGCTCATCCTCCAGGCTTGGAAGACCAATTGTTGGAGGAGTTTAGTTTCATCACAGTGAAGTTCCTGCCCCCTAATACCACTCCTCTCATCCAGCCCATGGATCAGCAGGTCATTTCAAACTTCAAAAAACTCTACACCAAAGCACTGTTTCAAAGGTGCTTTGAAGTGACCTCGGACACTGAATTGACCCTAAGAGAGTTCTGGAGGGATCACTTCAATATCCTCAATTGCATAAGCCTTATAGATAAGGCTTGGCAGGGGGTAACTTCCAGGACATTGAACTCTGCTTGGAGAAAATTGTGGCCAGAATGTGTCCTCGAGAAGAATTTTGAAGAAGGGTTTGAGGCTCACCCTGATGACCCTACGCCTGTTGTGCAATCTATTGTGTCTTTGGCGCAGTCCATGGGGTTGGATGTGAGTGGCCAGGATGTGGAAGAGTTGGTGGAGGACCACAGGGAAGAGCTAACCACTGAAGAGCTGCAAGACCTTCAAGTGGAACAGCAACAGATGGTAGCTGAGGAAATTGCTTCAGAGGAGGAGGAAGAAGAGAGAGAAGAGAAGGTGCCTTCTTCAGTGATTAAGGACATGTGTGCAAAGTGGAGTGAATTGCAAAGTTTTGTGGAGAAATTTCACCCTAACAAAGCTGTTGCAAGCCGTGTCTGCAACATGTTCAATGACAATGCCTTGTTCCATTTTAGGCAAATCTTAAAGAGACGCCAGAAACAGACCTCTCTGGACAGATTTTTTGTGCGACAGGGGTCCAGTGACTCTCAAGATGGTCCTAGTGCCAGTAAAAGACAAAGAAGGGAAGTAACCCCGGATAGGGCCTTGATACCTGAGGTCCTTATGGAGGGGGATTCCCCTTCCAAACAATAACCTCTCCTCCTCCTCCCTCTCCCCTCCTCGCCGTCTTCCATATGCCAACAAGAGTCTTCAATAAAGGTAAATGTGATGTTAAATGTTCATTTATCCATTTCATTAGTCATTTATATGTATTTCTCATTGTTTTCTGTATGTAAAAATATAGTTATTCTCTATAAAATGTATTTTTTGTCAATATTTTTGGGTGTCTGGAACGGATTAATTGAATTTACATTATTTCTTATGGGAAATCTTGCTTCGGTTTTCATACGTTTCGGTTTTAGTCAGACTTTTTTGAACGGATTAATCATGAAAACCGAGGTTTGACTGTACCTAGTAGCGCTATATAAATGATAGTAATAGTACTAGCAGTAGTCAAGAGATTCACAGAGCAAAAAAATCCAGTTAGCATTTTACATAGACCTGGAAACTAGACAACCTTTGAGCTAATCAGGAAGCCGGAAGGAAAATCACCAAAAATGCTGTCTAGAGCTAGCACACAGGGAGATATGATGACTTTATAAAAATAAATTATTTATAATTTATAAATTTATAAAAACAAAATGAAACAAAAAAAACCTGCAAATGAAACAGAAAACAAACCAAAACATGTATCTTTGGCCTGCACACTGTTAGTGGCTACATGATTACTAGGGTTTAATTTGTAGACAAAAAGGATGTGGAACTGTGGGTGGGGTAGGAAGTGACCTGTGGGGCCGAGGCCAGGGCAGGAAGTGTTTGCATACTTTTGTTTGTAGCCTTCTATTTGTTTAGGCCTGCTATTTGGCAGGCCTAAAATTGTAGTTACTCACCTGTAACAGGTGTTCTCCAGTGACAGCAGGAATCAGTCCTCACATAAGGGTGACATCGGTGCCAATGGAGCCTGCGTGGAGCATTTAGCCAGCTTTCAAAGAAAGCCTTTGGGAAAACTACCATGCATGCATGGTCCCCTTCCCGCCCAAGGGTGCCATCTTGCTCAGTCAGATGACATAACTTAGGCAAAAGGAGAAATAAGGTAAATAAGGTAAAGGAGGCAACTCCTAGGGGAGGAGGGAGGGTTGTGAGGACTATTCCTGCTGTCCCTAGAGAACACCTGTTACAGGTGAGTAACTACGCTTTCTTCAGGAACAAGCAGGAAGTCAGTCCTCACATATGGGACGCCCTAGCTCCAGGCTGCCGGAGACCGAACCACGACAGCACCAACGGCTACCAATAGAGAGGACATGAATTGCAGATGGTTAGTCCCTACCAAGAGAATCTGCAGACTCCAGCATCCAGCATCACCATCACTCTGGTAGCCTGAACACAGAAGGGTTGGTGGGCAAGAGTTGCCTATACACTGAGAATGCTTCGGATTACTTCCTGGCCAAAGGCACTGTCCCTGAGGGACTCGCTCTCTAGGCAGTAGTGAGCTGCGAACATATGCACTGAAGATCCTGTGGCGGCTTTACAAATTTCTGTCACCGGCACCGAGTGTAGGTTGGCCCCAGACGTGGCCATAGCCCTGACATGATGAACAGTGATGCGGTGCTTTAGGGAGGGGCCAGCTCGCTCATAAGCGAGAGCAATGCAGTCCACCACACAAGTGAACAGAGTGCGCTTGGTCACAGGTAGCCATAGCCTGCTGGGGTCATAAGAGACAAAGAGTTGGGAAGCTTTGCGGTGGGTCTGGGTCCTCTATAGACACAAGGACAGGGCCCTCTTACAATCCAACATATGCAGAACTGACTCTTCCTTACTGGCATGAGGCCGTGGAAAGAAGGTGGAGAGGGCCACCTTCTGATTGAGGTGTAAAGCCAACACCACCTTCGGGAGGAACTTAAGGTGTGTGCAAAGCACAGCACTGTTTGTATAGAACCTGGTATATGGTGGATCTGCCACTAAGGCCTGTAGCTCACTCATTCTCTGGGCATATGGCAAGGCCACCAGGAAGGCCACCTTACAGGAGAGCTACCTCAAGTGGCAAGTTGCCAAGGGCTCAAATGTCAGTCTGGTGAGCTGTGAGAGCACCACATTGGGATCCCATTCTGGTGAAGGGGGATGGAGGGGGGCTTCAATAGCAGAAGGCCTCTGAGGAAACTGGAGACCAGGGGCTGGCTTGAGAGGGGGGTATTCCCTCCATAGGGTGATGGTTAGCTGCTATGGCACAGAGATGCACCCTGACCAAATTAGATTTTAACCCTGAGCGGAAGAGATGCAGCAGGTACATCATTATGAGCTACAGATGGCAGAAGAGATTCTCATTCCACTGTGCAGACCATAGAGAGAATTTCCTCCACTTGAAGGCATATGTCCTCCTGGTGGAGGGTTTCCGGGAGGTCAGGAGGATCTCTTGCACTTCGTCTGTGAGACTGAAAGGGGATAGTGCTACACTTTCAGCATCCATGCAGTTAATATCAGAGATGCCATGTTGGGGTGGAGAAGGGAGCCTCCCTCCTGTGAAAGAAGATCTGGCTGATGGCCCAGTGCCACTGGGGGTGCCACTAACAGGGAGAGTAGCAGGGGGAACCAGGGCTGTCTGGGCCACCTGGGAGCAACCAGAATTACTGCAGCATGGTCGCTCTGGATCTTGAAAAGGCACCTGGCAATTAGAGGGGTCGGTGGGAATGCATAAAGCAGGCCTCTCAACCATGAGACGAGGAAGGCATCCGCTGCCACCCTTCTGTGGTGTGACTGGGGGGAACAGAATTTGGGCAGCTGTGCATTGTCCTGGGAAGCGAACAGGTCCGGCCAGGGCCTGCCCCAGAGTCAGAAGAGCCTCTGTGCCACCCAAGGATCCATAAGTCACTCGTTTGGGTAAAGAATCCTGCTGAGTTTGTCTGCCAGGAGGTTATCCTGGCCCGGCACATACACCGCTCTCAGAAGCATGCAGTTGAGCACTGCAAAGGAGTGGAGGGCTATCGCCCCCTGACAAAGGGAATAGGAGCCCGTGCCTCCCTACTTGTTGACATAGAACATGGCAACCTGATTGTCGTTCTATGAGGATGGAGAAGTTGCTCCGGAGGTAGCAGAAGGCCTCTAGGGCCAGGAAGATGGCTCTGAGCTCGAAGAGGTTGATCTGTGACCAATATTCGCCTGGGAATCAAATTTCCCTGAGTGCAATGGCCTTCACAATGTATGCCCCAGCCCACCAGGGAGGCGTCTATTGTCAGGACCTTTTGTGGTGCTGGTGTTTGGAAAGTCATCCCCGTCCTGAGATGTTGAGGGAGGTAGCTATTCGGTGGGTGACCCTTACCATGTCCCTCAGCCTGCCTGTGGTCTGTGTCCATTGGGATCTGAGGCACCACTGGGCTGCTCGCATGTGCAGGTGAGCCAAGGGCGTGACATGAACCGTTGAGGCAATGTGGTCTAACAAGCGGAAGAGCAGGCAGGGTGTCACCGATCTGCAGTTTTGAACCTCCTCCACTTACTGCATCAGGCTGTGGGCCCTTTCTATTGGGAGGAAGGCCTTGACCTACAGAGTTTCTAGCTGGGCTTCTATGAAATCCCGGTCTTGAACTGGGGCGAGGCTGTACTTGGGGTAGTTGATGACAAATCCCAAGTTCTTCAAGATGTGGATTGTAAGCCTTGATGAGCCAGTCATCCAGGTAGAGGAAGACATGGGCCCCCTGGAGGCGCACATGGATGACCACAACTGCCAGGCACTTCATGAAGACCCTTGGAGAGGAGTTGAGACTAAATGGTAGTACCCTGTGCTGGTAGTGCTGCCCCCCATCACAAATCTCAAGTACTATCTGTTGGAGGGATGGACCAGGATGTGTGTTACGTGTCCTTGAGGTCCAAGGAGCAGAGCCAGTCTCCGTGGTGGAGGTATGGCAGCAGCATCCCAAGGGAGAGCATCTTGAACTGCTCCCTCACCAGGAACTTGTTCAAGTTGCGCAGGTTCATGATGAGCCGGAGGCCCCCTATTCTCTTGAAACAATGAAATATCTTGAGTAGAACCCCTTTCCCCAGAGGTGTTGGGGTACAGACTCCACTACCCTGTCCCTGGAAAAGCCTGCAAATTCTGCGATGAGCAAGACCTAGTGGAGGAGAGGCCATGATGATTCTCCTCGGAAGAAGTCTGGAGGGTTCTGTTGTAAATGGAGGTGGTAACCCTCCCTCACCAACTGCAAGACCCACCTGTGGTGATTTTGGACCAGATGTGGGCAAATGAGGTCAGCCAACCCCCTGTGGGCTGAGATGGGACTACTGGGGGAAGGGAGGCCCTGTCCAGGGTTGGGTGGGAGCTGGTGTTTGAGGCTTGGGGACCTTGGGCTTCCAGGTCCCATGCCCCTGGCCTTAGGCTGTTAGGCCTGGTGCTGCTGCCCCGAGTAAGGCTGGCAGGGCCCGGACTGGTGATTTTTTCCACGAGGATTTTTTCTTGGGAAAGGTCGAGATCTTCCTGGACAGCCTTTGCCTGGTCACTACTTCAGCCCTGATTTCAGCCGCCTTGTCAGACATCGGTTTCCCGAACAAGATCTCACCATTGTAGGGGACATCCAGCAGCTTTTCTTGTACCCACTGTTCAAGGTATGAAGTTTGTAACCATGCCTGGCACTGGCCCTAGAGAGGAATTTGGAACAGGTCTGAGGTTTGTAGCCATGCATGGTTGTAGGCGGCCCTAGAAAGGAATTTGGAACAGTCCCAGATGTCCGCCGCCAGGGACTGTAACCTCTGCAGGGGTTCCCCAGTGAGGCCTGCTGAGAACCCCGAGAGCTCCTGGATCAGCCTTTTAGGTACATTCCCATGTACAGCTCATACGCCTGTATCCAGCACCTGAGCATGACGCCCGGATAACACTTGCGGCCCAGGGCATTGAGGGCCCTGGCCTCCTTGCTGGAGGGAACCGAAAAGTAGGTTTTTTGACTCTTCAGTTTCTGCATTGAGGACTCCACCATCATGGAGTTGTGGGGGAGTTGTTGCTTATGGAACCCGGGTCCTTTCTGGATGCGGTAAATAGCGTCCAGGTGCTGACTCACCACCGGTACCAAGGCCGGGGTCTCCCATATCCTGAGGAGTAGCCTTTCGAGGATGGGTTGAACTGGCACCATGAGAGTCTCTTTGGAAGGGGACTCGTATTGCAGGATCTTGAGTTCCTCAGAGTGCAGATACTCCTCCGACTCCATCTGGACCGAAAAAGTACAGGCCATGTCGCGGACAAAGTCGTGAAAGGCTATGTCCCTAGGCAGGGAGTGGTGCCGGGGAAGATGGCTCAGAGGGAACATACCAGTGTTGGGAGGTCTCTGGAGAGGCCTTCTCCTTGGTTTCCCATTCGTATCCCAAGGGCATCGAGGAATCGGCCTCGGAGGTAGCCCTGAGGAACCAGGGCCCCCCCGGAGGATCTGGGGTCAGACTCCCAAAAACTTGCTGGGGAGGACCAGATCCCCGAGGAGTGTGACCGGGACCTCGATCAATGCCCAGGACTTATCAGAAGCTGATGGTTCTTGATGCCCAGCTCGATGCCGGGGGACTCCCCCGAGGTCGAGGGGCCTGGTGTCAGGGCCGATGATGCTGAAAAACCAGACATCAATGTCTGCCACAAGACCAGGATAGAGAAGATGCTCTGCTCCATGGCTGCCATTCGAGACTCAAGACCCTATGGCTGTGCAGCCCTCGGCGTGGACACTGAGGGCCTCGGATCTAATGCCGACACTCCAGAGAGTGCGTCCTCAAGGAGGACTACTGGCTCACGGATCCTGGAATGGTTTTCGCTGGCCGAGGACTCCTGTCTTGAGACTTTCTGAGGGCGCTGCTCAGAGTCGCCCGAGTCCTGCCGCGGGACTTTGCCAGGTTTCATCGGACGCACCTAAGCAGGCTTCGGTACCTTTTTCTTTTTCTTGGGAAGGTCCGGGGCCACACTAGAGGAACCACTGCTGCAGGACTCTGAGGATGCCTGGACCTCACGGGAAGTGCCAGCTTTGGGGCTCAACAATAGAGAAGCTGGAGCAGAGTCAGAGTTGCTGCTTCCCCTGCAACTCTGACCAGTTTTTGTTTGTTTTGGGAGTTAAGGCCTGGCATCAGTCACAGGTGGAACTGCCATGGTCTGGGCACAGGCAGCGAAGACAACAGTCATGGGTGTCAGAAACTGAGATAGTCTGACTGCAGTGGTCACATTTATTGAACCCACAGGGAGTCATGGTGGGAGAACACCCGGCTGGGGTCAATGACCCCCAGGTGAAAAATGTTGCGAATGCCGGTCGAGGAGAAACCTTGAGGAAAAAAAAAGGGAATGAGAGCCGAGGACAGCACCAAAGGTGCCGCTCAAAGCTGGAAGAGAACCAGTATGCAAACCGGAGAATTTAAGGGATTTCAATAACTTTTGAAGAACGTTTTCTGGGGAAGTAGAGGATGACGTTCATAGGGCTTCATGGAAAAAAGGAGACTGAGCAAGATGGGACCCTTGGGCGAGAAGGGGACCACGCATGCGTGATAGCATTCCCAAAGGCTTTCTTTGAAAGCTAGGGAAATGCTCCATGAGGGATCCATTGGTACCAACATCACCCATATATGGACTGACTTCCTGCTTGTTTCTGGAGAACTGCACATGTAACTTACCTGAACAGTGGCTAAATATTGTCACTATCTGGATAATTTTCTGGCCTACGCTTGCTTCTCCCCTCACATGGCGCACAAATATATGGATAATGTCTGGCCATTTAGCCCAATATTATCTGTATATTCTTTGAAAATGCATAGAGACCAATCCCAAATGAGGCACATCTAGGCCGTCTGGAGGCCCTGAACAGGATGGGCACATCAGTGCCCAATTATGCACCATGGGCGCAAGACATTCCTGCAGGTGCAGGATCGGACACTGAGACAGCCCAGCATGCCCCTGCATCGCCATGGGGACATCCTCCCAGCGGCACATCCATCCCATTGTGGTGGAGACCCCAGTTTCCCCACCACCCGACCCCGATGGACTCACTTGGCTTGTTGCTGTTGCTGCTGGGGGACTGGTCGACTGATCCAGAGGGGCGGCCAGTGCTTATTCCGCCTCCAAGGTGGAATAAGCTGGCCGTCCCTCCGGTGCTCCCCAAACATGCAGAGTCATGACCTGAATCGACCCTGTACATCTGTGGGCCAATCCTACCCACACTCTGCCCTCTTTCTGCTTCTGTTCCCTGCAGCATGCACAGTGGCTCTGTGCATGCAGGGGAGCCAGGAGGTGGCATACAGTTCAGGCGACTAGCTGGGCTGAACGTCACACCGGGATGTACAGCCTCCGCTATCCACCTTGCAGAATCGGGCCCATAGGCTATTTATGCATTTGTCAGCAAACACATAATTGCCTTTGAATGGGGCATATTTATTCATTTGTCTAATATGGTATAATTATTCATTCATATGGAACACTCCAGATTCACCAATAAAACTCTCCCAGCAATGAATGCAAAGCAGAATTATGTTTTTTCACTTTACAACTCAATATACAAAAAAAGATTCTATTTAAATTCTGGTCTCAAATCAGCGACAATACCCCCAACTCCCTCCATTGTCAAACATTGTGCATCAAAACACAAAGCCCTGCAAATGGACAACCAACACTTGCATCAAACCTAAGAACTCAATCCTACCTATGAAAAATCACCACTATTATTCTAGAACATCAGTAACCTCTAGTTGGAAAAAGAGAATAAGCCAAACTACTACAGAACCAACATGTTAACAGAATCCCTCACCTCAGCTGCACATGGGATAAGAGACCATTATCTACTAAATAATAAGAAACTACAAATTAGAAAAAAATATGCAGACAAAAATTAAAATGGAAAACCTCCAAAACAGACACTGAAGAAAGAGAAAGAGAAATGCATTTCCTCCTCTTCTGAACTCTGAGAAATATACATTTTCAATATTTCATTCTCCAAAAAACTGCTATTCCTTCATACTTGTGTTATCCGATCATTGTAAACTTACCCTCGGTTATCCAAGTTTTGCTGTCCTGTTAATTGTAATATCAGGCATATGTATTCCTGTCTGATTTTTTCTGTTCCATGTAAACCGCGCTGATGCCGAATAGTGCAGTATATAATAAATTGTAAATAAATAAATAAATAATTTTAATTTTCTAATTGGTTAGTCATGGCCTCTCTTTTCCACTTCCTCTGGTTGTTTTCTTCTAAGTCATTTTCCAGGATCTCATTTCCATTTTCGGTTTCTTCACACTGCCTGTCTTCGTCCTTTCCTTCCCTTCATCTCTCTCTGACACTGATCCTTCTGTTTCATCTGTTTTTTCTCCATTTCTCTCAACTGCCTTTTACCCTAACTATAGATTCATTCCATTCCTCCCTCTCCCTTCTTCAGTCTTCCACCTTCCTCTTTTCACCTTTCACCCTTTTACCAGCTTTCCATTTCCTAACCTTACTCCCCTAGTCCTTCTATTCCCCACCTGTCTCATTCCTTTGCCAGCCTCCTAAGTCCCCATTTTTCACTGACTTTCTAGTCCCTCATTTCCACCCTCCCACCGTATGCATCCCTTCCAAAGCCTCATCTGCCACCTTCTGCCTCATCCTCTACTCAGCCCTTGCTCATTCCCTAGCACATCCTTTCTCCACCGACAGGCCCTTTCTTATGTCTTGACCCCAATCCAGGTTTCTATTTAGACATTTACCTCCACCATTTCTACTCTCTCTCACCGCCTTCAAAGTAGATCTGTCCCTTCCTGTAGCTCCCATCTACTCTATAGCTCTTTGTCCTTTTCAACTTCCCTTATCCTTCTCCAGACCCTCTAAGGCCCTTCAAACCTTCTCTCCCCATATTTTTGTACTTTGTCTCACAGCCCTACTCATACCCCTCACCTAATCAGCTTGTCCCCATTGGCCTCCTAAACTCTGGTCAATTTCTCATTCTCCACTATCCCCTCAGAAAACTCAAGTGCCTGCATTTTCACCCTGCTTAGTCCCTGAGCCCCGAGCCCCCTCTTACACACTCAATACCCAGTCTACATTACTCTTTCTTCTGTTTTCTCATACAGTTTTAGATTTTCTATCTAAGCTCAAGTCCTTGCTCTCCCACATTCCCATGCCTCAGTGTCCATCCATCTACCTCCTTCTCAAAAACTAATTAACCCTTCCTTTCCTCCTCCTTACCTCAGCATCTGATCTTATACCCTACGCTCTCAACCTTCCCCTGGTTATTGTAGAAGCTGGGAGAAAAGCAAAGTCATATCTGTCCTCCTCTCCTTTCTCACTCCCCCAGCATCTCCTTCTTTTTCATACTCTGACCCCAGAATTTATCAACACTAACTCCCTTTCAGTACCAAGTCCCCCAGCCCTAAAATTAACCCCTTTCCAGCACCAGTAGCCTTCCAGTCCCAGTCCCCTTCCTGAGTAAGCTCATTTTTTGTTCCCAGTCCTCCCTTCCCCCAGCCCTAACATCAGCCCATTTCCAGTCCTCCCCAAACCCAGTAACAGCTCATTTCCAGTCACAGCCCCAGCATTGGCCCTCTTCCAGTTACAGCCTCTCTATCACATCACTTGAGACCAGCTATCTCTTCCCTACCTCTCCCAGCTGGTAGCTGGTTCTACGTTATTATAACCGCGGGAGCACTTTTGTTTGTTCCTGTAGCTGTGCTGTACTGAAACAGCCTGGCCACAGCATTTACAGTAAGGCAAAATCAGCACTTCCTGATTTACTAAAAGTGCCACGGCCAAGCTGCTTCGATACTGCACAGCCTCAGGAATAAACAAAAGTGTTCCTTCGGCTGTATTAAGTGTTATTATGGCTGTGGCAGCACAGAGCAGGTGGAATGGCAGACTCTATAAAGGTGCATTTCACAAAAGAAGAAAAACTTAAAAATCCTTCAAATGGCCCAGAATGTTACGGCACGAATGATATTCAAAGCCAAACTTACTGACCACATTACTCCAATCCTATATGAACTTCATTGTTTACCCATATTGAGTAGGATCCAATACAAAATCATATTGACCACTTTCAAATTAATTAATAAGATTGCCCCATCATACCTATCCACATTGATTTATAACCCACCTGACAACAGAGCAAGAAGAAGAAGGAATCTCAAACCATTCTAGTGCCTGACTCAATAAGGAAGACTAAACAAACAACTAGCAACAGCGCCTTCTCATATATTGCACCAACTTTGTGGAATAACCTCCCTGATCAGCTTAGAGAGATAAAAGACCTACAAATGTTTCGAAGAGAACTAAAAACACACCTTTTCACACATTACATCAATATGGATTGTGACATGGATATGACCTCCCATCCTCCATAATACAGTCTGATTCTATTTTTCCCATACAATTTACTACTACCCACATTTCTACCTAAGCCGATATCTAAAACTTGCATATATGTAAAATATGTCAAAAAACAGTAAATAGTTCTGAACCTCCATAACTATACAAAGTTGCTTAAAGTTACTTGTACTTGTTGATAGTTACTTATTGTTTCTCTGCATTTCACATTGTTCTCTGTATTTTTGACTTTTGTTTGATGTAAACCGCCACTGATCTTAGGAATTGGCGGTATATAAAAACGTTGCAAATAAAAATAAATAAAAAATAAATAAAAAAAGACGTCTCAGTGCAAGCCAGAACATCCCTAAAAACGGCAAGCACATCCAAGTTCAGGCACAATTTCACAAACGTGGATGTGCCCAATATGGACTTCTAAGAGATATGCAGCGATGGTGCAAACCCAAAACATGTTTACCAAACACACACAACATATAATTTTGATTGTGGAGAATACTGAGCATAGTGTTGTGCCAACCTCTCTGTACATGCCAGGTCTAAGTTTGGATGTGGGTGTAGACATCCCCAAGGGTTCTAAGCTTGATCAGAGACATCTATGTCAGTTGTTCTATTCCGGATATGCCTCCATCACACTCCGTGCCGATTTAAATGCCCCCGCTGTGGAGACAACTAAAAATGCCATTTGTAAAATGACTCAGAGGACGTCGCCACAATTTGGATGTCCACATGCACATTTTCAAGCATCCAAATTGTGTCTAAGCAATTTAAAATGACCCTCATAGTCAAATAACAATTTTGTAGGCTTTTATAATTACATAAAAGGGGTATGCATCTCTCTCTCTCTCTCTCTCTCTCTCTCTCCATCTCTCCTTTTAAATTAAACCTTGATCAATGAGAAAACACAATTTATGAATTTGCAGAAGGAATCTGTGTCTTGAAAGCAAACTGTGTGTTCTTCAGAATGCCTCTATCTCCTAGGGATGATGTACACTTCTGCACTATGGTATCTTGGTGAGTTTCCAGATGTTTGGCTCATTTGGCATGCATCTCACACCAGCAATGTAGGAGTGTGCTTTAGAGATCAAAATTCAAATGAGAAAAAAAAATCTAATTAGGCAGCAAGATGTTAATTAATAACCTCTAGTTGAAAAGATAAGGATTTTTTTTCTTGTATAATCATCAGCAACTGAGAACATAACCATAGGCATTTTGCATTAGTGCCAAAGGGTTAACATTTTGTATGACATGTCTCCAAATAAAGACAAATGGTGCATGTGCTTCATTAAATGTCTTTTAACAAACTATGCCAAATAACATTCCCTGCTTCATTTCTGATATCCTTCAGGGTGTTATTTCTAATAGATCATGAACAACTGTCTCACTAAAAGAGCAATGCTTCAAGTTTATTGAACGGTGGTTCCAAGATCTCTCCTTATGACCCCATATTCAGCTGGGTTTTCAGGATATCCACACTGAACATCTATGAGATAAACTTGCATACACAGGGTCCCAGACTTCCATATCAGTACCAAAGCTGGCCCTGCTCCTCATAACAGAACTGAATGTATAACATAATCATACATATTGATGCAGGGGTATAAGAAAAATAGGACAAGACTTAAAAACATAAAGCTAGTCGGTGTCTGTCCTTGGATAACTATCCAGTTGACAGTGGCATGGACAGAAAAAGGAATGCCAAAAATAGTATGAACCTCTCAAATTTTAGCCTTAGAATACAACAGAAGATTTCTATTGGAAAGATAAAACGGTTTTCAGATGTTCTTTATACTTGACTCTGGAAGAGTTCCTGTATCACCCGGTCACCATGACCTTGATGAAGTGATGATTCCAGTCCTGTGTTATTTGACTTGTACTATCTTAATTCTACTATTTTGCTTTCTGCTATGTATCTGTGCTGCCTGATTACTTGACTAACTATTGTATTACAAATATCTTTTCTCATTTGCAAGAGTAGGTAAAGGGTTGTTTGATGATCAAATCTGTGTTACTGGGCCACTCTTTTAGATGTCACTAGTTTTTATAAGCACCTGAGTTCCTTTGCATGCATACCTAACCAAACTAAGCCACATATCTCAGATAAGCAACCAGGAAGGAAAAAACCTGCACGCTGGTACACCACCGAGCTACAAACCTCACTATGAATGCTGAGGAAACTTGAAAGAAAGTGGCAACGTACACGGTCCCCAACAGACCAGACAGCCTACAACTCCCACCTGCAAGCACATCGGGACTTAATATCAACTAAAATTAAAGAACATCACTCCGAACTTCTAAACCGATCCCTGAACAAACCCCACGAGTTGTTCAATATAGTGAAAACCCTAACAAAGGAACCCTCATCCTCCCAACCAGCCTTGATACACCCTCAAGACTATGCAGACTACCTGATAGCCAAAACCAAAAACATTAGTAAAGCTACGCTCTCTAGCCCCACTAGGAATCCACCCAAGCAACTCACCTCTCTCATGACACCATCGGATACAAGTATTGAGGGCATCATAGCTGACATCAATGCCACCACTGCCCCAAACAACCCTTGTCCAGCACCCTGGATAAGGTCACTACATAATGAAATCAGCCCAATAATAGCCAAAATCATTGACTTATCCTTCTCTACAGGACAATTCCCTCCATGCCTCAAGCAGACATCCATCCGGCCCCTCCTGAAGAACACCAAATTAAACTCTCAGAAGGTGGAATCTTACCGACCAATATCAAGCATCCCGCTGCTAGAAAAAATAATCGAGAAGGTTGTACAATGTCAAATACAGGATCACATTGACTCTACAGCTCCCCTTGACCCATGCCAACATGGCTTCAGGGAATCACATGGCGTTGAAACTCTCCTCGCCACACTCATCAACACGCTGATCACGGAGATTGACAATATCAAACAAGGTTATGCTTTCATCTTCCTAGACATTGCAGCTGCATTCGACTCTGTAAACCATGAGCAACTCCTAATACCTAATACCTAAGCCTCCACTAGTACAATCCAATGTAGATACGTAAAGTCTCCTCTTATACAATCAATGTAAAAATTGTAATTGCTTGTTGTGCCTTTCACCCCCCCTGAAATCAATGTATGTTCAAATTCCGGCCTGTACAGCCGCCCCATTATGTATAGAATACCGCTGCTGATCGCTGGAAGCAGCAGGATACAAGTGTACACTAAATAAATAAATAAATAAATAAAATAAATAATACGGCTCCAGGATAAGGGAATAAATGAATCAGCATGACGATGGTGCAAATCCTATCTAACGGACAGATGGCAGCAGGTACGGACAGGATCCACAACCTCGGAGCCTTTCCAACAAAAGCATGGTGTACCTCAGGGCTCCTCACTCTCCGCCCTCTTATTCAATATTTACATGCAACCCATATGTGAAATAATCCGCTCATTTAACATATTATGTCTAATCTACGCAGACTCTTCACCCCATTCACGATTGAGAATCCGGACTTCTCCCAACTGGTAAAATGCTTTGACGCTATAACCGACTGGCTCCACTCACAGAGTCTCAAGATTAACTTTAGCAAGATGGACATCCTGTTCGTTACTAGAAGCCAATCCTTCTCTCCTCCTTCAACCTTAAAGACAAGAGACGCAGAGCTCCCAAGTAGACCCAGCATCCGCTACCTAGGCATCACGTTAGACCAGCAGCTCGATTTCAAAACACACATCAGCAACACCACCAAACAAATATACCACAAAATACGAACACTGTGACATCTCCGACCCCTGCTGCAACCGGATGACTTCAGATCAGTTTTTCAGGCACTGGTGACCCCCCACTTTGATTACGCCAATGTGATCCTGCAGGGTCTACCCAAAAACACGCTAAATCCTTTACAGTTGGAAATGAATGCTGTTGCACGCATCCTGAATGGAGCTGCTAGAGGTGACCACATCACCCCAATCCTTAAGGACTTACATTGGCTACCAATCTACTGCCGGCTCTCCTATAAAGTAGTCCTTATGACCTTCAAGGCCATCAACAAAATATCCTCCACATCCCTAACGGACCTTATTCACCCCACTCCAGCGAATAGAGTAAGGAGAACATTCACCGCCACCACCTTACAAATCCCCAAGGAAATAACAAAATGCACCAAGACAACAAGGAACCGAGCCTTCAAGTTCTATGCCCCCAGCTGCTAGAATGCGCTCCCACCTACCATCAGGGCCATAACAGTTCTCACCCAATTCAGAAAAGCACTAAAACATCACCTCTTTCTCTTGCACTACTCTCAACCAGCAACTCAACCTCATCCATCACACACCCAGCTAGGAAATCACAAGTTATAGTCAAATCATGTCCATATTGTAGATACCTGTAAATAGATGTACATAGTTCCCCCATTTGAAACCCAAGTTTAACCTCCAGTTCAATGTAAGTGCTTAATAGTGAGCCTGTTCTGCACAAAACTGTTATCTGTGAACCGCGCTGATTTTTAAGAGTGCGGTATTTAAAAAACAATTAAATAAATAAATAAAATATAGCGTCTTTGATCTATTGCATAACCTCTTTCGGGCACTGAAGGAGCAATTTGATCTAAGAAATTTGTTCAGTTAAGAGGAAAACAATTTTTCATTCATTAATTCTACTATCTTAATTCTGCTCTATTACCTGTCCTACTTATCTATTTATTCCTAGCAGTATAGCAGGCTCCAAAAGACCATAGGCATCCCTGAGGCATGAAGGGGGCTAGCAACCCAGTCCCTTTATTTTCATTTTTAAATCTTTCCAAAAAATAAAAAAAGAGCAGCAGAGCTATCAATAATATACATACTGAAAGCTTCTGGAAGAAACTGTGATGAACTCCCTAAATAAGCTTTCAGATCACCTGCCTGTTCACAACCTCTCTCATCCACATAGAGAATGTTGGAGCCACCAGTACCTGGAAGGATTGCCACTTTTATCGGGAGACTACCACAGTAACTTCATGGCATGTCTCACACTCAGCCCTCACCACAATCGTCACTGTCATCAGAGGAGAAAGGGAAGAACCGGGCTAGCTGCATCATGGCATCACATGGAGGGAACCAGGCACCACAGCTATTTTGCGGCTTTAGACTCGGTAATGTGCGCTGTAACATACATCATTGCTCTCTGTTTACTAATATTCACTTGGGGCTTCATTCATGCAAAATAGGGTGGTAGCAAATTTCCAGCCTAGAGATATTCACTGATTTTCACAAATAAAAATGCTCATTACTAGCGGTGACGTCTGACCTCCAGATTTCACTTCTGATCCTAAGACTGGCTGGGGATGGAGATGTTATGGATAAACAAGTTTCTTTTAATCTTTTCTTAACAGATTAGGGAGAAACTGTAAACAATGAGAAGCAGAATTGCTAACAATCAGAGCATAGTGAAAAGGTCAATGCAATGCGACATGCTACTTTAATCCTTTGGAATTATGAGCCATTAACATTCACAATGAGAGCAGTGCATAATATGAATTTTTATTTGGTTATGGCTGATGTTAGAAAGAGTGTAGATAGAGAAGGCACAAATGAAAGCCCTTTACAAAGGTAAAATATCATTTTCCTGCAGAAATCAGGTGTTTGAGCATTGCCCATCTTCCTTCCAGGGAAAAACGTGATTTGTTCTACCCTTACGTCATGAAGAGCCAGCGTAAAGCAATATGTGTACTTCTGTATAATCAAAACTGCACGTGTTGCTTTACTAAAAAAAAAAATAAAGTCGTCCATCGAGAAAGTAGGTGCAAATGCCCATGGATAATTTTTGAAGGTGAAATAAAGCAAAAATACCCTCATACTTTTATTTTGAGTATTGGTGCAAATGCTGCAGGTAAAATGTATCTAATGTTTACATCAACATGAACAGTTTATTTCCCTTTAATAACGATACAGTAGAATGAGTGGCTTTATTATTCACTTTATTCTTTTGGGGGGGTTCTCACTGCATCTTTACAACTCTATACACATGAGACTTCAAATCGTATCTATAGTTAATAGCACTTTAGGGGAATGCATCTTAGAATGCAGCATTGTCAACAGCATAATAATAAGAACACGTAGCGCATCTAGACACTCAATATTCCTTACAAATCTTTGTCTTCTTTCAGAGAAAATTTCAAAGAGAACTTGGAGACTCAAGTGCTATGCTGCAAATAGCTTCATAAATGTGTTTATGCACATTAAAATGACAAATGATGTGCATAATCTTGTTTGCAAAATTTTACATGTGCTATTTGCCATTTTAATGTGTATAATTTTGCATATTGGGAAGGCAGTCGCAAAAATTATGCTCTGAAGCTATACAAAGCCATAATTTTCTGCAAAACGACATGGAGGTGTAGTTAGATGATAAACTTCACAATTCTGTGCCGATAACTTATCTGGATATCTTTCATAGAGATGAGCAGGCCGAAATCTTTTGGTTTGTTTGGTTCCCCATGTTGTTTTCAGGCTTTTTCATTTTGTTAATTTTTTTATTTTAATTTTGTTTAGGGGAAATGTCGCTCTATAGCGTGTGTTGTGGGTGAATAGTATTCACTATCAAGCAACACTGCATGCTGTGGAGCGATAGAGCATGCTATTGAATGATAGTGCACATGCATACACAAATATATGCACCCTATCATTCACTAGAAAGCACTATTGCTCACTAATGTATACTATTGCTTGATAGTGCACATTATTCATCCATAATGCGCACTACTGAGAAATAGTGCACTCTATTGCTTGCATTTTCTTTTGAAAAAAAGCTTGAAACAATATAGAAAATGTTGTTGACATTACCTATGTCATTTCATAAGACCTCATATCCCTAATCTTCAAGGGGCAGATTCCTAATTGAATATCAACTCCATTAAAATTTAGCATAAGAACATAAGAAATGACATAATGGATCAGACCAAGGTCCATTAAGCCCAATATCCTGTTTCCAATAGTGGTCAATCTAGGTCACAAGTACCTGACAGGTTCCCAAAAGGTATGTAGGTTCCACAATGCTTGTCCTGGGGTAAGCAGTGGATTTTGCAGGTCCTCTTTAATAATGGTTTATTGACCTTTCCTCCAGGAACTTGTCCAAACCTTTGATAAACCCAGCTGCACTAAAGCACAGTTACTTACCTGTAACAGGTGATCTCTGGGAACAGCAGGAATTAGTCCTCACATATGGGTACGTCGGTACCGACGGAGCCCGTGCGGGAAAGCTCCCCAGCTTCTTAGAATAGAAGCTTTTGGGACCTCCCACTGCACATGCGCACTGCCTTCCCGCCTTCCTGAACAGCTCTCCTCAGTTTCGAGTTTATAGCTGAGTCAACAGAGAGAGGACAGGAAGATAGATAGATAAAAGATACAACTCCTAGGGGAGGTGGGTGGGTTGTGAGGACTAATTCCTGCTGTTCCCAGAGATCACCTGTTACAGGTAAGTAACTGTGCTATCTCCAGGAACAAGCAGGAATAAGTCCTCACATATGGGGACTCCCTAGCTTAGATGCATGGGATCCCCTGTAAAGGTTCGCCATCTTCGTATGGATCTCAGGCATCCATTCTGGGAAGGTGGGCAGGAGTTGTTTAGGAATGGAACAGGTGCTTGAGGACAGCCTGGCCAAACAAGGCATCCCGGCGGGAGTCCTTGTCCAAACAGTAATGGGCTGTGAAGGTATGAACCGAGGCCCAGGTAGCGGCTCGACAGATCTGATCTATGGAAACAGAGTGCAGATGAGCCATAGAAGTTGCCATGGCCCTCACATTGTGAGCAGTGACATGGCCTTCCAGAGAAATGTTTTTGCTCTGGTAAGCAAAAGAAATACACTGAGCAATCCAATTGGAAAGTGTACGCTTGGAGACTGGAAGTCCCAAATGGGAAGGATCAAAGGCCACAAAAAGTTGAGAAGACTTTCGATGTGGCTGAGTCCTATTAAGGTAAAAAGCGAGAGCTCTTTTACAATCCAGAGTATGAAGGTTCCTCTCTGCATTGGATGCATGAGGAGCTGGAAAAAAGACAGGTAGATATACCTCTTGATTAAGATGAAAAGGCGAGACCACTTTAGGCATAAAGTGGGGATTCGTCCTAAGGACCACCTTATCATGATGAAATCTTGTGTAAGGTGGATTAGCCACTAAAGCCTGCAGCTCACTGATGCGGCGAGCCGAAGTGACTGCAATGAGGAAGATGACCTTCCAGGAAAGAAATTTCAAGGAGGTGGAAAACATTGGCTCAAAAGGTGGCTTCATAAGTTGACCGAGCACTAGATTCAAATCCCATGCGACCGGGGTGGTCTGATGGGAGGTTTAGTGAGAGTCAGGCCTCTCATGAATCTTGCAACAAGAGGATGAGAGGAGATAGGTTGTCCATTTATATGTTTCAAGGATGCTGCAATAGCACTTAAATGGACTCTTACCGAATTCGTCTTGAGGCCTGCATTGGATAGATGCAGGAGATAATCAAGAAGAGAATTCAAAGGAAGTGCCAGAGGGTCAAGACCCTGCTGAGCACACCAAATGGAAAAACGTTTCCATTTGAAAGCATAGGAACGCCTGGTAGAGGGTTTCCTAGAGGCAGAAAGGATATCTTTCACTGGTTGGGAAAGATGAAAGTCTTGAAGGCTTAAGCCTTCAGTAACCAAGCACTGAGGTGAAGGGATTTGGGGTTTGGGTGCCACAAAGTCCCTTCCTCCTGAGACAGGAGGTCTGGCGCAGCTCCCAGATCCAAGTAGGATCCCTGGGAGAGCTGTAGAAGTAGAGGGAACCACACTTGGCGTGGCCAGCGTGGAGCTATGAGGATCATAGTTCCATGATCCCTCTGGAGTTTGAACAGAGTCTTGGGAATCAAAGGAATGGGTGGAAAGGCATATAGGAATGCCTGATTCCAATTCAGGAGAAAGGCGTCCGTAGCCTGAGCTCCCTGACACGGAGTTCTGGAACAGAACCGGGGAAGTTTGGCATTCCACGGACTTGCAAAGAGGTCTATGTCCGGGGTCCCCCATTCCTGAAAGATTCGGTTTATTTGGTCCAAATGTAGGGACCATTCGTGTGGTAGCAGAACTCGACTGAGCCTGTCTGCCCGAGAGTTTTGAACTCCTGGGAGATACACTGCTAGCAGGTGAATCTGATGCTCTCTGGCGAAGGCCCATAGTCTTAGAGCTTCGTTGCAAAGCGACAGAGAGCCCGTCCCTCCTTGTTTGTTTATGTAAAACATGGCCACCTGATTGTCCGTCTGAACTAGGACAGTGAGGTTGGCTAGGAGGGAGTGGAAGACCTTGAGGGCAAGGTAAATTGCTCGCAGTTCCAGAAGATTGATATGAAGGGTGGTCTCCTGTAGAGACCAAGTGCCCTGAGTGGAGAGAGTTTGCAGATGGGCTCCCCACCCTGTTTGGGAGGCATCTGTTGTGAGGGTTGCTTGGGGTAGCAATGGTTGAAATGGAGCCCCCAACAACAGATTCTTGGTGGAAGTCCACCAGTGGAGGGACCAAAACAGACGATCGGAGGTTTGTATTTGGTCTGAGAGCGCTCCTGACGCCTGAGTCCACTGAGTGGCCAGGGTCCATTGAGCTGCTCTCATATGAAGACGAGCATAGGGCACCACATGCACTGTGGAGGCCATATGACCCAGTAGGCGTAGCATTTCCCTGGCTGTCAAGTGAGTGCTGGACTGAGCTTGGGAGGCCAAACTCAGGAGGCGCTGGCCTCGAACATGTGGAAGGTAGGCCCTTGCAGTGATGGTGTCCAACTGGGCCCCTATGAATTCTAGAGATTGAGTAGGGATGAGTTGGGACTTGGGAAGGTTTACTACCAGTCCCAGATACTGCAAAAGGCTCCTTGTGTGGTCCAGGGAAATCTGGGCCTGTGACTGAGTTGGAGCTCGGATGAGCCAGTCGTCCAGATATGGGAAGACAAAGATTCCCATGCCTCTTAGAAATGCGGCTACGACTGCCATGCATTTTGTAAATACTCTTGGAGCAGAGGCTAGACCGAAGGGGAGTACTCTGTATTGGAAATGTTTTCCCTGAAACAGAAAGCGAAGATACTTTCTGTGGGATGGATGGATGAGTATATGTGTATACGCATCCTGTAGGTCTAGAGAACAAAGCCAGTCCTGACCCTGGAGGTAAGGAAGGAGAATGCCGAGAGACAGCATTTTGAATTTCTCCTTGAAGAGAAATTTGTTCAATTCTCTCAGATCTAGGATTGGTCTGAATCCCCCTGTCTTCTTTGGAATGAGAAAATAAGGGGAGTAGAAACCGGACCCTTGTTGAGGAAGAGGAACCTCTTCTATGGCCCCTTGGGCAAGAAGAGAGGAAACCTCTTGACCCAACAGGGTTAGGAGAGATGGGGGAGAATTGAATGGTCTCACCATATGATGGGGAGGAAGGCTGGAGAAATGAAGTTTGTAACCCTCTCGAATGATAGAGAGGGTCCATTGTTCTGTTGTGATTTGTTCCCATCTGGGAGCAAAGTGAACCAACCTTCCGGGTATGGTGAGAGGTTCTGGTTGTGTTAGAACCAGAAGTGGCAAGTTCCCTAGGAGCAAGTCAAAACCCCTGAGGGGTTGGAGCCTGCTGAGCTACAGTAGCTGCTGCAGGCTTAGCTCGTGCTTGTTTGGATTGCTGACGCTTAGCAGTATAGCGAGGTTGAGAAGACTGCTGGCCAGTATTTGAAGCAACTCTGGCCTTCTTATAGTAAGGCCTTTTAAAAGACTTTTTCTTAGTAGGAATTGAAGTGGACTTTGAAAGTCTTTCCAAGGTGGCATTTTCAGCATCCATCTGGGTGGCTTTGATTTGCCACTCTTCCCCAAATAAGTTCTCACCTGTACAGGGCAGATTTCGTAAGCCATCTAGAACCCAAGGTTCCAGATCAGAGGCCTGGAGCCAAGCAAGACGTCGGGCTGCAATAGCAATGCCCGAAGCCCTACTGGCTCCCTCAAAGGAATCATATGCTGCCCTATTAGAGAACTTAGAAACCTCTAAGAGTTGTTTCACTAGGGAAAGGAATCCCTGCTTTTTATCCTCAGGGATAAAGGGGGCAAAATGCCGCACCTTTTTGGCAAGTTCCTCCAGGAACATGCCCATATAGAGACTGTAGGAATTAATCCTGGCTATAAGCATACTAGCCTGGAAAATTTTCCTACCAAAAGAGTCCAAAGTCTTACATTCCCGTCCTGGAGGGGTGGAAGAGTGCCTTTTGGTACTCCTAATCTTCTTCATTGCAGACTTCACCACAATAGAGTGGTGGGGCAATTGAGTCTTTTGGAAACCAGGAGAAGGAGGGACCCTATACATGGTGTCCAACCTACGGGAATAAGGAGACAAAGTCAAAGGATTTTCCCAGAAATCCATCAGTTGTTCTTGAAGGATTTCATGGATAGGCAGGGTAACTGCCTCCTTAGGGGCCTTTGAGTATCCCAAAATATCCAGTTTTTTGGATCTGGGTTCCTTTTCAGAGGATGTGGTAATAGAAAGGGCTGTAGCCATATCTAAAACAAAGTCCTGGAAGGACAAATCCTCTGGAGGGGACATTCTCCTTTTAGGAGAAGAGGGCTCCTCAGGTAAGTTGAGTGAAAACTCAGCAGAATCATCAGAGGAGTGAAAATCCTCAGAGGAATCGGTGCTTTCCTCTAACGCACGATACGCGTACCGATCGGTATCGATATCGGGCGTATCGGGTATGGAACCGGTATGGAGCGAAAGCCCATACGGTACCGACTTGCGTTTAGAGGTGGACGGCCTCGATACCGGCATGGCGGACGATACCGGTATCGGGCCCGGAACCGCTGAAAGCGGAACCGATGGCGTTGCAGCTTTAATGAAAGCCATGACGGCTTGCTGCATGGACTGTACAGTATCGCCCATGGACGCCATAGCTGCCTGGATGTCGGTACCGGAGTGACCCGGTACCCCAGAGCAGGCTAACAGGTGATCTGTCGAGGCCGTAGCATCGATATCAACCTGAGACCCCTGAATTGGCGTTTTTGGAAGTTGGACTTCCCGCCGGGGTTGTTTGGCTGGGGCAGGGTCCTCAAGTTCTAAGCTAAGAGCCTCTCGATGCTTTGAAGGAGATTTGCTCTTTGAGGACTTGCCCACAGAAGGTTTGGTTACCTGAGATCCATCCGGAGAAGAAGACCTGGATGACTGTGATGCTGTATTCTCTGAAGCAAACAGCACATGGAATTTGTTGGCCCGGTTCTGCAGCCCACGTTTAGACATGTGGGAGCAAGATGGGCAGTCCGGTATGGAATGGTCAGGCCCCAAACATTTCAGACACCAGTCATGGGTGTCTGTGACTGAAATAACAGCATTACATTTGGTACACTTCTTAAATCCAGGGCTGGCTTCTCCATGAGGAGAAATTGAGTAGGCCGAGAGGCCTCTCTGAAGTGACCAAAAAGCTAAAAAATAAGAAAAAAGAATTATAATTTTTTAAAGAAAGAAAGAAAAGACCGGCGATACCGGTATCGGTATGGGGAAGGCAGGTACGCGGTCTAAAGAAACAAATAAAATAACAATTTCTTCAGCGGTGACAGGAACACGACCTGCTGGCTCCGCGGAAAAAGAGAAACTGAGGAGAGCTGTTCAGGAAGGCGGGAAGGCAGTGCGCATGTGCAGTGGGAGGTCCCAAAAGCTTCTATTCTAAGAAGCTGGGGAGCTTTCCCGCACGGGCTCCGTCGGTACCGACGTACCCATATGTGAGGACTTATTCCTGCTTGTTCCTGGAGATCAGCTTTTACCACATCCTCTGGTAATGAATTCCAGAGTTTGATTACGCATGTGAAAAATATTTGCTCATCATCTTAAATGGATTTCATTGTAGCTTCATTGCGTGTCCCATAGTCTTTCTACTTTTTTGATGGAGTAAACAACTATCTACGTTTACTCATTCTCCTCCATTCATTAATTTATAGACCTCTATCATATCCTCCCTCAGCCTTCTCTTTTCAAAGCTGAAGAGCCCTAACCTTTTAAGTCTCTCCTCATAGGGGTGTCCTTCCATCCCCTTTAACATTTTGGTGGCTCTTCTCTGTACATTTTCTAATTCTACTATATCCTTTTTAAGATATGGTGACCAGAAATGCACCCAATATTCAAGGTGTGGTCGCACCATATAGCGATACAGAGGTATTGGTTTTGTTCTCCATTCCTGTCCTTATGATTCCTAGCATTCTATTTGCTTTCTTGGCTGCCGCCAAATGCTGGCTAGAGGGTTTCATCATGATATCCACGATGACGCCTAAATCCTTTTCCTTAGGGATGGCTCCTAATGTGGAATCTTGCATTGTGTAGCCATTGTTTGGGTTGTTCTCTCCTAGGTGCATAAATATGTCTAGTCTTCCAATTTATCAAGGTCCTCTTGCAATTTTGCACAATCCTCTTGTGTTTTCACAATTTTGACTAATTTTGTGTCATCTGCAAATTTGATCACCTCATTCATTAGTCCCATTTCCAGGTCATTTATTAATATTTATTTATTTATTTAGACAGTTTTGTATACCACCTTATCCTTCAATCAAAGTGGTCACAACACAATTGGGGGATACATTTAACACGAGGGGATATGAGACACATACACTAATACTTACAGAGAACATGGGCAATGGAGGGTTAAGTGGCTTGCCCAAGACCACAAGGAGCACCTGTGGGACTAGAAACCCCAGTCCTTCCTGCCCAAGGTTGCTGTCCTCTAGTGGGATTTGAACCACCGACCTTCCGGCCTGTGGTACCTTGCCCCAACCACTAATATGTTAAAAAGCAGTGGGCCCAGCACAGATCCTTGTAGTACTCCACTATTCATCTTTCTCCATTGAGAAAATTGGCCATTTAGCCCTACCCTCTGCTTTCTATTTTTTAACCAGTTCCTGATCCACAATAGCGCACTGCCTCCTATCCCATGACGTTTTTAATTTTGCCAAGAGTATCACATTAAGGACCTTATCAAAGTTTTTATGAAAAAATCAGATAAACTATATCAACTGGCTCACCTTTATCTACCTGTTTATTAACATCTTCAAAAAATATAACAGATTTAGTCTTGTCTTGTCTTTAGTAAGACAAAATCTTTCTTGGTTAAATCCATGTTGGCTTTCTCCCATTAAATCATGAATATCTACATGTTCAGTTGTTTTATTTTTTATAATGGTTTCTACCATTTTGCCTAGTATTGATATCAGGCTCACCAGTCTGTAGTTTCCCAGATCACCCTTGGAACCCTTTTTAAAAATTGGTGTTACATTGGCCATTTTCCAATATTCAGGTACTACAGATGATTTTAATGATAGTTCACAGATTACAGGTCTGCAATCTCATATTTCAGTTCTTTTAGCACCCCCAGATGTATACTATCCTGGTAATTTGCTACTTTTTAGTTTATCAAATAGAAGAGGTGGTGAGGCTGAGAAGCGTTCAAGACAGTGAGAAGTTCATTGATGAGATGCATCTTGAAACATCCAAGCTGTCTGACAGAGGTGAAGATGGGAGGCTGCAGAATGAATAAAGTTGGACACGAGTCACCAGAGTCTGCAGAATCAACATTCCAATTCCTCCAGCCCTTGAATTGAAGAACCAATATGCAGCCCTGGAAGTGGAGGAGTTGAAAGAACCCAAGCAAGAGAAAACCAGAGCTCCAGCATACCAAATTTGCAGAATTAGTGTCCACAAGGAAGCAAAGGTTAGTGGTGGTTGGTGACTACCTTCTGAGGGGTACTGAAGTGCCATCTGCTTACCAGGCTTGATGTCAGAGAGATATGATGTCCGCCAGGTGCCAAAATCCACGATGTTACAGAGAGTTTGCCGAGACTTAAATCTACTGACTATTATCCAATGTTGCTAATCCATGTCAGCACAAATGATACAGTCAGGTATTCCTCTGATCATATCAAAAGTGACTTCATGGCTCTGGGACAGAAGATGAAGCAGATAGGTGTGCAAGTAGTGTTCTCTTCAATTTTCTCTGTTGAGGGTAAAGGCCGAGGCAGAAAAGCTTGCATCCTGGAGATGAATGCATGGCTGCGTGGATGGTGCATCGAGAACATTTTGGTTTCCTGGACCATGGGATGAAGTTCCAAAGGATGCAGGGCATCCATCTGTCCAAAAAGGGTTGAAGTGTCTTCAGAGGCAGACTGGCTAACCTACTAAAGAAAGCTTTAAAATAGATTCGTAGGGGATGGGTAAGAAAGCCCCCAGGTAAGTGAAAGCCTCCAGGTAAGTGAAACCTTAAATACCTCTGTAGAAATGGGTAAAATCCCGTAGCATGAGCAAGAAGATCACAGATGCCGAGGCTTGAATAGCAGAGGCTGACTTGGATTTAGTGGTAATTGCAGAGACATGGTTCACGGACAACCATGACTGGGATGTTATTATACTGGGGTATACTTTATTCAGAAAGGTAAGCATAGGAAGAAGGGGAGGAGGAGTGGCACTATAAGTAAAAAATAATATTAAAGCTATAGAATTACAGGGCTTAAAAGGGAGAGAGGAGGCACTGTGGGTTAAACTAGAAAGATGGAAAGGGAAATCCATTTGCATTGCAGTGATATATAGATCCCCCTCACAGGGAGAAGAAGTGGATGAAGATGTAATAGAAGACATATACAGCATTGCCATGAAAAGAGAAGTGCTAGTGATAGGTGATTTCAATATGCCGGATGTTGATTGGCACATCCATGCTGCGGTGTAATCTGGAAGTAAGGAGATCCTGGATTCTCTACAGGGAGAACTATTCAGGCAACTGTTAACAGAACCTACATGTGAAGGGGCCATACTGGACTTGGTGTTTACGGATGGGGAAAGTGTTTCTGATGTTATAGTGGGAGAACCTCTCACATTCAGTGATCACCAGATGGTGTGGTGCAGTATTAGGACTAGGGCTGACAAAATCTATTCAAAAGTGAGGGTCAACTTTGCCAAGATGGAACAATACCTCAAGGAGCCATTAGTGGGATGGAAACAGCTAGGGGATGTAGAAAAACAGTGGGCAAAACTGAAAGGGGATATTTTAAGGATAACAGACCTTTTTGTTAGAAAGGTAAATAAATATAAAAGGAAAAGGAGGCCGCTATGGTTCTCAAACGAAGTAGCTGAAAAGGTGAAGAAAAAGAGGGAGGGCTTCAGGAAATACAAAAGATCACAGAAAGAGGAAGACAGGCATCTATAGTTGAAAAAACGTAGAGAAGCTAGAAAAGTATTCAGGAAAGAAAAGATACAAAAAGAAGAAGAAACAGACAATGCAATAAAATTGGAGGATAAGACATTTTCAGATATGTTAGTGGCACCATTGACCACAACTTTCTCCTTCATACCTTGTCCTTGCTTGGTTTTAAGGGCTCTGTGCTATTCTGGTTCTCTTATCTCTCCCATCGCTCTTTCAGTGTTTCTTCTGGTGGATCTCCCTCTATTGCTATCCCGCTTTTAGTTGGTGTAAACCAAGGATCTTGGGTCCACTCCTTTTCTCCCTATATACCTAGTCCCTTGATGCACTCATCTCTTCTACTACTAATACTACTACTAAGCATTTATATAGTGCTACCAGATGCACGCAGCGCTGTACAAAGAGAAAACACACAAGAGACAGTCCCTTCTTAAAGGAGCTTACAATCTAGTAAAGACAAAACAAGAAAAGGAGAAGGATAAGATAAGAACAAGGGCAAAGAGAGGAGAACAGTAGAGACAAGACAAAGGGCATAAATATTAAAAGAGGGCTGCTACACAGTACCCTGTCCTGTGCTGCTGAGGTAAGCTATACTCTTATTTGATTTTAAATTTTAAATTATAGCTCTTTGCTGCTGCTAGGCTCTAACTTATTATGACATTTAAACTACAAGCTCTCTGCTGGGTTCTAAATTTAACCAGAAAGCTCTCTTCTGTGTTTTAAATTTAAACTAAAAATACTTTGCTGATGCTAGGCCCTGAGTGACTATTAAATTTAAACTACAAGCTCTCTGCTGGGTTCCAAATTAAACCATAAAGCTTTCTTCTGTGTTTTAAATTTAAACTAAAAGTACTTTGCTGATACTAGGCCCTGAGTGACTATTAAATTTAAACTACAAGCTCTCTGCTGGGTATGATATGTAAGCAGAAAGTTTTCTTCTGTGTTTTAAATTTAAACTTAAACTGCTGCTACTAGGCCCTGACTGATTTAACAAAAAATAGTGGGTTCACAGATTAATTAGCTTTAATACAAAGAATTCCTTACAGAAAATTCCCAGAAGTATATACTCACAATTGCAGATCTCTCTCGAGAAGTAACAGTCCCCTTTTGTAGTCCTGCAAGACTGAAGATCACAAAGCTCTGGTTGAGCTATTTATGCCTGTGCTGTTGAGGTAAGCTGTGACTAACTTCCTGGATGATTACCAGACCTTGCTTGGATAGGAGGAGTCTTTCAAAATGGCCTTTTGTCCTGCCACCTGGTGTTAACACCTATTGAAAAGATTTCACAGGCCTCTTGCCCCCAAGGTAGAAGACCTCTTTGTAAAGGTGTCTAGAAGACTTTATTTGCTCTTCAAAGAGTACTGACCCTGTTTTGCCTTTTGTGATAATCTATATTCTTATTTAAATTATAGCTCTTTGCTGCTGCTAGGCTCTAACTTATTATGAAATTTAAACTACAAGCTCTCTGCTGGGTTCTAAATTTAACCAGAAAGCTCTCTTCTGTGTTTTAAATTTCAACTAAAAGTACTTTGCTGATGCTAGGCCCTGAGTGACTATTAAATTTAAACTACAAGCTCTCTGCTGGGTTCCAAATTAAACCGGAAAGCTCTCTTCTGTGTTTTAAATTTAAACTAAAAATACTTTGCTGATGCTAGGCCCTGAGTGACTATTAAATTTAAACTACAAGCTCTCTGCTGGGTTCCAAATTAAACCATAAAGCTTTCTTCTGTGTTTTAAATTTAAACTAAAAGTACTTTGCTGATACTAGGCCCTGAGTGACTATTAAATTTAAACTACAAGCTCTCTGCTGGGTATGATATGTAAGCAGAAAGTTTTCTTCTGTGTTTTAAATTTAAACTTAAACTGCTGCTACTAGGCCCTGACTGATTTAACAAAAAATAGTGGGTTCACAGATTAATTAGCTTTAATACAAAGAATTCCTTACAGAAAATTCCCAGAAGTACATACTCACAATTGCAGATCTCTCTCGAGAAGTAACAGTCCCCTTTTGTAGTCCTGCAAGACTGAAGATCACAGAGCTCTGGTTGAGCTATTTATGCCTGTGCTGTTGAGGTAAGCTGTGACTAACTTCCTGGATGATTACCAGACCTTGCTTGGATAGGAGGAGTCTTTCAAAATGGCCTTTTGTCCTGCCACCTGGTGTTAACACCTATTGAAAAGATTTCACAGGTCTCTTGCCCCCAAGGTAGAAGGCCTCTTTGTAAAGGTGTCTAGAAGACTTTATTTGCTCTTCAAAGAGTACTGACCCTGTTTTGCCTTTTGTGCTAATCTATATTCTTATTTAAATTATAGCTCTTTGCTGCTGCTAGGCTCTAACTTATTATGAAATTTAAACTACAAGCTCTCTGCTGGGTTCCAAATTAAACCGGAAAGCTCTCTTCTGTGTTTTAAATTTAAACTAAAAGTACTTTGCTGATACTAGGCCCTGAGTGACTATTAAATTTAAACTACAAGCTCTCTGCTGGGTATGATATGTAACCAGAAAGTTCTCTTCTGTGTTTTAAATTTAAACTTAAACTGCTGCTACTAGGCCCTGACTTATTTAACAAAAAATAGTGGGTTCACAGATTAATTAACTTTAATACATTTTCCTTCAACAATAAGGCAAGTGCCCCCCCCCCCTAGAATTATGACGACACGCTTTCAGCCCCTTGTTAAGGAGAAGGCCCTCGAGAAGATCCTACCTCTCCTCTCTAATGAATCCCTTGACCCAGACGAATTGGTATCCAACTGGGATGATGCCATCAGAACCACTGCCTGTCTCCCAGCTACCAACAAGAACCCAGCAAAATGGGAACACGCACCATGGTACTCCCAGGACCTGCGAGCTTCGCTTCTCCACCTGCGCAAGCTCGAGAGACAGTGGCGACACACCCGGACCTCTGAGGAACTCGGGGCATACTCCGCTCAACTACAGCTACACCGGAAGAAAACCATGGAAAAAAGAAAACAGTACCATTCTGAATTATTAAAGCGATCTTTGAACAAACCACATGACCTATTCACTATTGTCAAGACCTTGACAAGCGACCCAGCTCTAGCCCAATCGCCCACGCCCCAGCCGCAAGACTATGCCAATTACCTACAGTCAAAGTCGATCCAGACCAATACGGTTACAACCATCACATCTTTCTTCACCCCGAATGTGTCCTCCCAGCCAACCTCTCTGCTGGAATTCTCAGAGGTATCCAATGAAGAGATCGTAGATATTATTACCTCTATTAACCTCACTACTGCTCCTAATGATCCTTGCCCCGCAAGCTGGATTAAAGAGTTGCGCCATGACCTCAGTCCAACAATATGCAGAATCCTGAACCAATCCCTATCAATAGGGTCCTTCCCTCAAAGCCTAAAATACACGTCCATCCATCCTCTGTTAAAAAATAGTAAACTTGATCCATCTAAAGTTGAGTCCTTCAGACCAATTTCGAGCATCCCTCTACTTGCTAAAATCTTTGAGAAAGTAGTCCAGCGATAAATTCAACACCATGTCGACATTGAAGCACCCCTGGACACATCCCAGCATGGCTTTAGAGAAGCACACGGAGTTGATACCATCCTTATAACCCTCTTTAACAATCTAGTCACTGGACTTGACAACATCCACCAAGGATATGTCCTCATTTTCTTGGACATAGCAGCCGCTTTTGATTCGGTGAACCACTAGACTCTATTACTTCGCCTCAAGGAAAAAAGAATACTAGGCTCAGCGCTAGCCTGGTATAAATCTTATCTGTGCAATAGATGGCAACAAGTCAGAACAGGATCCACGATCTCAGAGCCATTCCCACTGAAACAAGGTGTACCTCAAGGCTCATCCCTATCTGCATTGATGTTTAACATCTACATGCAGCCCATCTGTGCATTAATTCAATCCTTCAATGTCCAATGCCTAGCCTATGCAGACTGACCTTCCATCAGTGTATCAATAACAGTATACAGGTCAGTTTAATAAGCTGTGGCGTCCACGCAAAAGAAATTGGGTTATCAGCTCAAAATTCGACCATAGGAAATGAAAACCACAAGAGGTAATTCACCTTATACAGTGTACCAAGGTCTCAGTTAAAAACACAGCAGTTTGTTCAGGATTAATATTCAACACCCTGACTATTCGCTGTAATTCACATCAATGACCTTATTTTATAGGTACACTAACCAAATTTTTATTTTCTTAAATTTTATAACGGATTTAAAACCGCTAAGCACAGCTCTTGTCAAAATGATGAAATTCAAACTCTCATTGTCAAAAAAAGGGCTCTCTCCTGCACCCAATCTGGGGTCCCTATCACTGACAGCATGGCTGCTGAAAGGGTAACCTTAGCCCCTTTCAGCCTCTCAGCGGAAGTGATCTTGCTGGCCTCCCATAAGACCTCCACCAAGGGGGAGCAGTGGCCTAGTGGTTGGGGCAAGGTACTACAGGCCGGAAAGTCGGTGGTTCAAATCCCACTAGAGGACAGCAACCTTGGGCCGGAAGGACTGGTGTTTCTAGTCCCACAGGTGCTCCTTGTGGTCTTGGGCAAGCCACTTAACCCTCCATTGCCCATGTTCCCTGTATTAGTGTATGTGTCTCATATCCCCTCGTGTTAAATGTATCCCCCAACCGCTTTGACCCGGTGAAAAGCGGTATATAAATGCAGCTAAATAAATAAATAAATAAATATAAACTTATGGCTTGTACTTAGCTTTGAAAACTGAAATCATCATGAAATCATGTAGAAATGTAGAAATTCTGTCATGTAGAAATGTAGAAATTCTGTACCAACTCCAAACGCCGTATATCAAAGGCGCCCATGCGTTTCACAAAAAGCGTTTCATCAGGGGATAGATTTCTAATGAGAAAAAAGAAGAAAAAAATAACAAAACAAAAAAATGGTTTTGTCATGGTTCCTCCATTCCCTCAAAACATTCACCAAAACTCACTTTGCCAGAAAAACATAAGATGAGAAAACTCCTACCTCTCAGGATAGCAATGGCCAGTTCAATATTAACGAAAGAACATCTTATCAGAATGTTTCCTTCGTAGTTGTAATCCAAAAAACGCCGCGCATGCGGCTTAAACTCATTAAGGTGTCCTTAAATGCACTCCACTCAGGGAGCCCCTCCCATTGATGATGTAATCCACTCAAAAGAACTACATACAGACAGTCCATTCAGTCGAGGCATTCAGACCATGGGGTTTGACTGTGTTCAACTTAAAAATCCAACGCTGCTCTTCTCTAAGGAGGGTCTGTTCTTTAGATCTACCTCCCTTAGAAAAATCAATACGATCGATAGCAAAACAACGAAGCTGCTCAAAAGTGTGACCCTCGCTGATACAATGTTGGACAAGGGGAGCCTCCATAACTTTATTATGTAATCTGCTACAGTGTTCACACATATGGACCTTCAAGGTCCGAATCGTTTTTCCAATATATAGCAGTGCACACGGACATCGAATCACATACACTACGAAGGTGGAAGAACAAGTAGTTTCCTTTCGTAAATAATAGGTAAGTCCTGCATGGGTGAATTGTGTGAAGTCCAACGAGATTAAACAAATGTTGCAACTGCCACACTGCCTATGTCCCGGCGGGCTTCCCAAAGTTCCTGAGGGACCCATTGGGACCAATATGGCTGGACATAATTGTTCCTTCAAGTTGGCACTCCTACTCCATACACATCTTATGGTTTTATCACGAAGGCCCAGGGTGGTACTTAGCACCTTACTATGTTGTCGAATAATCTGCTGAATGTCACTACTCAATGGGTAAAATCGAGTAATGAGATTAATTTTGTCGGGATCCGATATTGAAGTCTGTCGTGTCTCTGTCGCTGCTCCCAAACTATGAGAAGATAATAAGAGGCTCCGATCATTATACTTTGCTCTCGTGTACGCTCGGGTCACCACTGATCTTGGATACCCTCTGGCCAAAAAATTGTTTTGTAACTGTTTAGATTTCCTGCGAAAATCTGATGGATCTGAACAATTTCTCCTATATCTCAAAAATTGAGAGAAGGGCAAGCCCTCCTTTAATCGTCGTGGATGGCCGTTATCAAAATGTAAAAAAGTATTGCGGTCGGTAGGCTTGCTATATAACGTAGTTTCCCAAGCAGCTGATCCTCTGTGAATTTCCAAATCCAAATAAGTGATAACATCCCTATGATAAGTGGAGGTAAAGGTGATATTGGGATCCCGTTGATTTAGCCAAGCAAAAAAAGACAATAAAGTGCCTTCTGTCCCATGCCACAGCAAAAAAATGTCATCTATATATCGATGCCAGGCTACCACGTTGACTCGATAAGGCGATGTATTCAGCCATGTACTTTCAAATAAACCCATGTACAAATTTGCGATGGAAGGGGCGCACGTGGCACCCATCGCCACCCCTGCAAGAGCTGTGCTTAGCGGTTTTAAATCCGTTATAAAATTTAAGAAAATAAAAATGTGGTTAGTGTACCTATAAAATAAGGTCATTGATGTGAATTACAGCGAATAGTCAGGGTGTTGAATATTAATCCTGTACAAACTGCTGTGTTTTTTACTGAGACCTTGGTACACTGTATAAGGTGAATTACCTCTTGTGATTTTCATTTCCTATGGTTGAATTTTGAGCTGATAACCCAATTTATTTTGCGTAGCCTATGCAGACGACATCCTCATTTATACACCCTTCAAGATTGATCAACCTGACTTCTCTCCTATATTAAGATGCTTTGAAGCAGTGGCAGACTGGCTCCTCTCTCAAAATCTATGAATTAACCACAGCAAAACAGATGTTCTATTCGTCACGAGAAACCAGAAGTTCACGCCACCTCCCTCTCTACAAGTCAACAACACAGAACTTAAGGCAAAACCCACAATTCGCTATCTAGGTATTACCCTTGACCAGAGGCTAGATATGTCAGCACATATCAAAAACACCACAAAAGCGATTTATCACAAAATCAGATCACTACGTCACCTCCGACCACTATTGGACTTCCCTGAATACCGATCAATTTTCCAAGCCTTAGTTATTCCTCACCTCGACTTCGCTAACATCATCCTTCAGGGACTTCCGCAGTCGACTCTAAGCCCGCTTCGACTTGCCATGAACTCAGCCGCAAGGGTTCTGGTAGGTCTATCAAGGTCAGACCATATAACACCAGTCCTGAAGAACCAACACTGGCTACCCCTGCAGGCCAGAATCCACTACAAAACGCTTGTCCTGACATTCAAAGCCCTCAAGTGCCAGCCGCCCACGCCCATCAGTAAACCTCTTCACAGCACTCCAGCCAACAGAATCAGGAGATCCACTTTGATGAATACCCTTGAAGTCCCCAAGTTATTGATAAAATGTACAAAGACAACAGCCAGGAGAGCCTTCTCCATCTTCGCGCCCAGGGCCTGGGACGCCCTCCCTGCAGAAATCCGAGCTATCCCCAATTTACCGTTATTCAGAAAAGCTCTCAAACATCACTTGTTCCTGCTACATTACCCTGATAATAACTCTGGTAAGCACACAGCCATCACTTTACCCTCCTACCTAGCCCATCCCTTTGATCAGCCCCCCTTAGAGAACGGTTAATCACTTGTCCCCACCTTCTCTCCCTGACCCAGGAGCTCTAGACATCTGTTTACGAACCTTATTTGTCCTGTAAGAATGTTCATAACCTGTATATAGTTTCTCCCGGTTCTTCCAAGTTGACTACCCCTGTTCAATGTAAACTCAATGTGACCTGCTTCATTGTAGTATGTTTTGTTCAACTGTAAACCACACTGATTATAAGAGCGCGGTATATAAGAGATATAAATAAATAAATACAAAGAATTCCTTACAGAGAATTACCAGAAGTATATACTCACAATTGCAGATCTCTCTCCAGAAGTAACAGTCCCCTTTTATAGTCCTGCAAGACTCTTTGTAGTCCTGCAAGACTGATGTTATGGTACCTGCTCCTGGTTACGTTGCACAGGTCTGCTATATCCACAGGATGCTGCAGGGCTCACTACAGAGGTCTATTATCCATCCTGGTGTTATGGTATCTGCCCCTGTGTAGGTTATAAAGGTCTGCTATATCCCCAGGATGCTGCAGGCCTCACTACAGTGGCCCAAAATTCATTCTGGTGTTATGGTACCTGCTCTTGTGTAGGTAATAAAGGACTGCTATATCCCCAGGATGCTGCAGGCCTCACTACAGTGGTCCACTATTCATCCTGGTGTTATGGTACCTGCCCCTGTGTAGGTTATAAAGGTCTGCTATATCCCCAGGATGCTTCAGGGCTCACTACAGAGGTCTATTATCCATCCTGGTGTTATGGTACCTGCTCCTGGTTATGTTGTACAGGTCTGCTATATCCCCAAGATGCTGAAGGCCTAACTACAGAGGTCTATTATCCATCCTGGTGTTATTGGACCTGCTCCTGGTTACGTTGCACAGGTCTGCTAAATCCCCAGGATGCTGCAGGCCTCACTTCAGAGGTCTATTATCCATCCTGGTGTTATGGTACCTGCTCCTGTGTAGGTTACACAGGTCTGCTATATCCCCAGAATGCCGCAGGTCTCACTACAGAGGTCTATTATCCATCCTGGTATTATGGTACCTGCCTCTGTGAAGGTTATAAAGGTCTGCTATATCCCCAGGATGCTGCAGGCCTCACTACAGTGCTCCATTATTCATCCTGGTGTTATGGTACCTGCCCCTGTGTTAATTATAAAGGTCTGCTATATCCCCAGGATGCTGCAGGCCTCACTACAGTGGCCCACTATTCATCCTGGTGTTATGGTACCTGCTCCTGGTTACGTTGCACAGGTCTGCTATATCCCCAGGATGCTGCAGGCCTCACTACAGAGGTCTATTATCCATCCTGGTGTTATTGTACCTGCTCCTGTGTAGGTTATACAGGTCTGCTATATCCCCATGATGCTGCAGGCCTCACTACAGTGGCCCACTATTCATCCTGGTGTTATTGTACCTGCTCCTGGTTACGTTGCACAGGTCTTTTATATCCCCAGGATGCTGCAGGCCTCACTGCATAGGTCTATTATCCATCCTGTTGTTATAGTACCTGCCCCTGTGTAGGTTATAAAGGTCTGCTATATCCCCAGGATGCTGCAGGGCTCACTACAGAGGTCTATTATCCATCCTGGTGTTATGGTACCTGCTCCTGGTTACGTTGCACAGGTCTGCTATATTTCCAGGATGCTGCAGGCCTCACTACAGAGGGCTAGTATCCATCCTGGTGTTATGGTAGGTGCACTGGCAGAAGGCCTCTCATACCACCATGTTGAGTCTGGAGTCTGCAGGGCATATAGCGGTACTTCCCCAGGGCACACCCGGGTGCGACTGTTGATGTGTGCAAGGGCCACAGGTGAGACACATGACCACGCCCATGCAAGTATGCACAGTATCACATGGCTATGCAATCTGTGCATATGTTGGGCAAGGGCTGGAGGCAGGCTGATGGGTCCTGCAGACATGCTGACATAGTGGTGCATATGTACGGGATGTGTTATATGGCTGCCCGCCCCCCCTCCAGCACACCGTGCATGTATGCCAACACCATGCAGTGCCACATGCATGGCTCCCGTGACCAACAGTATGGCAAGGGCACATATGGTCAGCGTCATAGGCCCAAACACGGATAGGCTACCCGTGCGGCAATGGGTGCCATAGGGCACACAGGGCACGTAGGGGCCAACCTGGACATGCACAGCTTCAACGCACACATATGCATGGCAGGGGCAACAGCTAGGGGCCGTCACATAGCACACAATAGGGGCAGCCACCTGCTACACACAGGTATCTATGTGGTGCAGCTCCGGCTGGTGATGGATGTCTGTCTGCTAATGTCTCAACACGTTGTCTCCACTACTGGTCGAGGACCTGTGCAAGAAGGCTGTTGAGCTTTGAGCCAGGTATCCCCGCTTCGTGGCACGGGTGCAGCGGGAACGGCTGGCCCACCGTGACGGTGAGTGATGTGGCATAGCCCTGTGGGGCAATGGCCTGCGAGGTCACAGGACACGTGTGAATGCTGTGCCTGCTCTCCCACAGCGAACGCATGTGCAGACGAGGGCCCAGCAGGGCTGGACGCAGTAGCCAGGCAGGCAGTGCCAGCCAAAGATGCCACGGAGGCCATGGCGGTAGCCGATGGCGGGGAGTCCGAGGAGGAGGGGCGCCGGATGCAGAGACGGGGAGGAGAAGGAAGGGGGAGGGGGAGGAGGTGGCAGGGTGGGGGAGGTACGGAGGCATAGGGGGAGGAGGGGGCGAGGTGGGGGAGGTGTGGGGGCGGAGTGGGAGGAGGGGGTGGGGTGGGTCAGGTGTGAGGGGTTGAGGGGAGGAGAGGTGAGGGGGGAGGTGTGGGGGCAGAGAGGGAGGAGGGGCCAGGGTGGGGGAGGTGCGGGGGAAGGGGGAGGAAGGGGCGAGGGGTGAGGTGCGGGAGCAGAGGGGGAGGAGGGGGCGAGGGTGGGACCAGTCCCGAGCAGCACGGGCCATCATATGGCACCGGGTGCCCCAGCTACCTACCCCACGGTGCTGGCGATGTCCCCTGTCTGGCTGCGGGCCTGCCCCACATAGCCACAGACAGGTGCACCATACATGCAGGCACACAGACCAGGGGTGTGTGTGTCTGTGTGGCTACATGTGCGGCCTACACCTGGCTGAGGCTGTGTATGCACACTCGCATCCTGGGGAGGGTACTAGAAACCATGGTCGTGGTGGCTGACTGGCTGAGCATGCTGGAGAACATATGCCCAGCAGGTGCACGTGGCCAGCCACCCGGTGATGGGGGACCCCAGGGGGTGTAAGTGTGGGCACTCCGCATGTCACACCCGCCCTGTGCCAGCCCGTGCCATGGGTCTGCCACCACCGCCGGGGCCTGGGGTGGTAGGGCCCCTCCCGCACAGGGTCCCACAGCTGTGTCCGCACCCCAAATAAACAATGTAATATGTTTGACATACCCACGATGGTCAGCTGTCCCTTCTTGCTACATGTCAGTGGTGTGCGAATGACAGGTGTGAGCATCTACATGTGTGTCTGTGCGCATGACAATGGATGCATACATGGTACCATAGCCATGGCAAGGGTGGGGGGTGACCATGGGCAGTGCATGAGGTAGCACCACTGATGGACACAAACACACACAGGACAGGGACGGCATGGAGCAGTTGTGGTGGGATGTGCATGGGTACAGTCAGCAGTGGCGATGGGTATGAAACAGGGTGGATGTCGCAATGCACGTAGACATAGGGATGGCGGACACAGGGGCGAGCGGGGTGCCTGGCCATGGGTGGCCCCAGAGACTGGGACCATGGATGCAGGGTGATGAGGTATGGGCGGTGCACATGGGGCCCGGGGGTGGGGCCTAACCTTCAACAGTGTGGCTGGACACACATGTACGAGGAGGAGGCAGGGATGTACTTGGGCCCTGGAGTGGGTCGCATTGCAGGGGCAGCGTGCTGTATGATTAATCATGGGGGATCCACAGTGCACCCATCAAATGCCTGTCAACCATTGCAGGCCCTATGGCATGGGGGCGATGTGGCCAGGCCGCGCAGCATGTGTCTGCCTACATACAGCAGTATTGTCTATGCATCCCAGGGGGATGCTCCCGCAAGGGGGGGCACCTCCATGGCACGTATCACACTGAACAGGACAGGGCAGGCTACAGGACACCAGCAATGTGCTACCAGAGATGGACGTGTGAGCGGGACAGACAGCGTGGACATGTCAATGGATGTACAGGGTACAATGTCCAACTGGTGAGATGTGGACAGCACTGCACTGAGACGTATCCAGTGCCACACCAACATGCTCTAAGCAGGTACCGGTGGGGACAGGTGGCGGGAAGGGGACAGAGGGATGGGGGGCAGGGGGATACATACCCTGGCAGGGCAGGGGGCAGCAGGGCTTCTGTGGGCTGGTGTGGGGGTGGGGGTGGCATGGCAGCTGGTGCGACCCATGGTAACTCCGGCTAGGGGGCATGACACAGGCTGGCCAAGGTGGTAGCATGGGGTTGGTCCCTGGGTGGCCTCGGGTGTGGCAAGGTGTACATTGGGCTCCCACAATAGACACATGACACATGAATTCTGGCAATGCCACATGTGCAGCAATTTATTTTCCACAAGCACGGCTGCACCTTGCGTGGCCCCTCCCATCCCATGGTGCAGGTGCCATGGCTGGCGCTGCTGCTGCTGCTGGTGGCAGGCATTGTTGTCCCAAGGGGGTCCCCTGGCCAGCTGCCAGTAGCTCAGTGCTGGCAGCTATGGCCCACGCTGATGCGGCCAGGCCCCGCATCTCTCTGCGGATCCCCTCCACAGCATGGCTCATGCGGCGCATCTCATGCCACTGCCATCACTGCTCATGGAGGACCGCACGAAGCACATGCCATACACCTGTGGGGGAGACATGTTTGCGCCATGAGACATGGTTGCACCTGCCACCTGCACACAGGCAACTTCATATGACCACTGTTGGACACTCACCCTCTGCATCGCCGTGTGCCACCTCGGAGTGTGCCCACATCTCCCCTATGATCTCTGCCGGGGCGGACCATGTATCCCATGTGGCCTGCTGAGGGGAAGAAGGCACAGCCTCCCCGGTCACTGTGGTGGCAGATGGCATGCTGTCTTCAGCCGGCCCCTGGCTCAGCCCACCGTCGCCCTCCAGGGGTGATGCTGGACCCTCCACCCCATGTGTCCTGCATTTGTCTCTCCAGGCGGCAGTGCCTCCAGCCCAGCATCATCATGGGGCCATGGCCTGGGGTCCGTGTGCTCTGCCCCCTCCTCAGCCCCCTCAGTGGCACATATGTCACCTATGGGGGAACAGGTTGCACAGCTCAGGTGGGGCATGGCTGCCTGCCTGCCCCTGTCACACCCTTTATCTAAGTGCTGTGTAAGGTGTAGGGCACCCTGGTCACTATGCGGGTTCCCCGGCTGCACACGTGTGGCCATGGATGTCACCTGTGCAGGGATGTGTGTGGTACCATCCCATGTCCATGCCCCAGGTGACTGGCAGGCCAACAGTGTCCGCGTATGCGTGTGACTGGGGGCACCCCACATGGCCAGGCGTGGCTGGTGGGGTGGGGCCGGGGTGCTGTGCCAGTGCAGCCTGGGACAGGTGTGCCCTGTGGTGATGGGGATATGCATGCATGGGTGCATGGGTCTGGGTGGGGTGGCCCTGTGGCTGTGTATCCATCAGCAGTCTGTGGGTGGCTGTGCGTAGCTGGTGCATATGTGGGCCACACGGGTCTGTGTTAGAGCCCATATGCCCCCCACTGGCACCACCTCTTGTACAGTGGTGCCCCCTGGGTTCTGCATCTGACACTGGGGGGCCATTTCCCCTCTTGTGCATGCAGTCACCTACACCGTGCCATCCCATCACCACTTGTGTCCCTGCACCCAGCACCTATGGCACGCACAGGTGCGTTGCACCTCTGTCTCCCCCGCATAGCCACCTGTTTGGCCCTGCTGTCCTCACCAGCCCTGCACTGTGTCTCCACAACACATTGTCACGCAAAGCTGCTACCACGGGCATGACCCCCCTTCCCCTGCACCCTTCCACAGTGCTATGCTGACCCCCTGCTCCACATCGCCATGTCCACCCCATACTGGCCCCTGCACCTACAGCTGCACCTGTGCCGCCATACCCACTGCTCCTGTGTCTGTGCCCTCCCCTCAATCTATGGCAGCTGTGCCCTGCTTCCATGGCTCGGACCCCTCTCTGGCTGCCACCCCACCCCATGCCCCCCTGACCCTCTCTCAGCAGGGGCTGTCGCCCCCAGGATCTGCCCCCCATGGGCCGCTGTCGCTACTTGTGGGGGATCAGCACGCAATGCACTTGTTGCAGTTCCATGGCCCCCACCCGGCCCGCGACCCATGCGCTTTCCAGTACTATGTGTTGTGCACACCCTGCTCCTCCTGCCCCAGCTCTCGGACATGATCCCCACATCTCTGCTGGCCAGACCCAGCATGCACTGCCAGACACCTGCTGGCCCCTTGACGGGTCCGCACATGGTTCCGCGCTATTTCCTCAGGTACTTGCATTCACCCTTACCCCCTGTTCCCCTGGCCAGGGTGCTGGTGTTGGGCCCAGCACTCCTTACCCCCCCCCTGCATGCCAGGCCGGCCCCCCTTTCAGCCCTGTACCAGTACCTCCACCATTGGCTGCTCCATCCAATGGTGGACCCCCTCCACCCACCCCCCCACTGACTGGGTACATCATTGTGTCCGTGTTCTCAGCTAGGTGTATGGCTCTGTACTGTCCTCGGTGGCTGCATACCCTACGCCATGCTATTCTTGTATGTGTACCTGTCACTGCACCCCCACTGCTATGCCATCCCCAGGGGGTTTGGCCCCATGGCTCTGTTTGTGGCCTGATCATCCCACCCTATTAGTACGGTCCCTTAGGGCACTACGGATTCCCATGTGTGCAGTGGAGGTCTGTGTGCCTCGTAGGTCTATTCCTGGCACAGAGCAATGCATGGCAGGTGGTGGCACACTGTCCACATCCCTTTTGGAAATTGAAAGGGCTGCCAGCCCGTGGATGGGCGTGTGGGGTCCCTGGACCTGGCCATGTGCCATTGCAGGGCCCTTCTGGGATTGGCAGGTGCTCGGGGGTGGCAGTGCATGTTGGCCAGTGGTGTGCTGGGCCACATAGTGTGGTGCGGGGGATATGGCTGGGGAGGGGGTGGGATGGTGACCCCCATTGGGCCAGGTTCCAGCCCCTGCATGTGTGGGGTCTGCGTGCGGCGGCCTATGCAGTGCATGGCTGAAAGGGGGCTGTGGTCCAGGGGCAGTGTGGAGATGGTGCACCTGGTGTGCGTCATGAAATATTTTGCATGGGACTGGCTGGTGTCATGTGTTTTTGAATGCCACTGGCATGGCCACCCCCCCACACCCCACACCCCGCACCCCTACGTCCGTCCCTGCACTCACTTGTTTATGGTCTGTCCCCGGTACACCTCTCTCAATCTTACCTGCATGAGGGTGTGCTGTATCCAGCACAGGGGGTAGGCCATGTATATACATGGGCCTGAGTCTGTCTGCTAGGCGCTGCTCCAGGCTGCTCAGGGTGGCCTCCTGCGCTGGGCCCCCACCAGTGCCCTGTGCACTCTGTATCTCCCAAGTGAGTTGGGCATGTATGTTGCGTTTGATGTCACAATACCATTTGCGTAGACTTTCAATTTCACGATGAGGGCCCCCTGCTGCCACCACCTCGGCTTGTACCTCAGCCCATGCTCTTGTGTGGGTGGCAATGGTGGTGGTTGCGCTCTTCCTTACCAACAGCAGCTCAAACCTCTCAAGGATACTGGCTAGGAGGAGGTCATTCTCCTCCTGGGTGAAGCGGACCGCCCTCCTCCTGGCATCCTCGGCCACCAGTGTCCTGCGGCGCTTCTGCCCTGGCACACCTTCAGGATGGTCTGGAAGCTGGTGTATGGCCCCGGATGGGTCTGCTCCCTCACTCTCCGGGTCTGCATCTGTGGTGGCCACTGGTGGTTGTTGGCTGCGTTCCCCTACTGCCTCATGGCTGCCGCCTGACTTGTCCTCCATGTTGTGGCAATTTGCATTTACCATAGCCCTTGCCGTTCTTGGCATGCTGTGTCATTATGTACCTTGGGTGTGGCCCTACGCATGTTCCACATGGGCATCATGCGCCTGTGCAGTAGCGCGTGTAACCTTTTGCGTTTGCCTTCCACCCGTACGGGCACCTCTCCTGTTCCGCACGAATGTATGCGCCTTACGTACAACGTATCCTTACATGCACTAGACACGCGATGAACTATCCCTATGCTCTACGTCCTCAGATTTGTCCTTGTGTCTGCTGTTGGTGTGCACTGCTCCATACATGTGCCGTTTATCCTCTGGCGTTGTTCATGCTGCATGCACGCACACTCTGCTGGGTCTCATTGCTTTCAGTGTTCAGGCACGTTCCATAAAGCCTAGGTAGGTCATGCTACGTATCCCCAAGCACTACTCTGCATCAGACATACGTGTACCCATGACGCCACTGCGTGTTGGAATGCGCCTTCCGTTCTGCTCTCATCTATGTGTCTGGGTGGGGCACGTAATTCAGGGTGCCAGGGAACACGTGTTTCTGTGCGTGTTACACTTCCATACATGCAGGGCGTTCTCATGCTGTTGATGGTGTATGTCCCAGCATCAACAGGTGTGTAGGGTTTGATCTGATTACTTGCCGCACCCCACATCTTATTTAATATCTACCTGTACTCCATCCCATGTCTATCATGGCTCAGATAGTGAATGTGGGTTGTGCGGTGGCGGCGCTGGTGGAGCTGGCAGAGCTGTGTTTGCCTGAGGAAGGAGATGGTGTCCCTGGGGCTGTGGCACTGGGCATGGGTGCAGTCCCGCTGCAACTCAGACCTGCAGCTGTGGAGGATCCACAGGCAGAGGTGAGACCAGCAAGGTGCCATAGGCGTGCTGAGGCACGGCCCCGCCTGCCATGCCTCTACAGGCCCAGGCCCATGCTCTAGGACATATGTGAGGACCGGGTCATCTCCCTCTACCGTCTGGACACAAGGGCTATTAGGGAGCTCTATGAGGATCTGCGACCTGACCTCGAGCCCCGGACTGCCCGGTCACATGCCAAACCAGGATTGGCCAAGCTCCTGGATGCCCTACATTTCTTTGCCTCTGGCAGTTTCCAATCCTCAGTGGCCGCAGTGGGTGGGATGAGCAAGCCAACATTCTCACGCTGTCTCCACCAGGTACTGCGGGCCATGGTCAGCTGGGTTGGGGATTACATTACGATTCCTAACAGTAGGCAACATTGGGGGGCCCTTGGCCAGGCATTCCAGTGGATTGCAGGGATACCACACGTGATGGGAGCTATTGATTGCATACATGTTGCCCTGGTCCCGCCACGCAATAGGGAGGTTGTGTTCCACAACAGCAAACACTTCCATTCCCTGAATGTGCAGGTTGTTTGTGATGCAAATATGCCTATTCTGAATGTGGTTCCACAGTTCCCAGGATCAGCCCATGACTCCTATATCCTGCAGCACTCAGCACTGTTTGGCCAATTTGAGGCCGGACAATATGGGTACTGTGTCCTGCTGGGTGGGTATTCATCATATCTAACATGCACGTACATATCTGGGGTCCCATTGTCACCTGTGTCCTCTGCATGCCTTTCCTTGAGTTGTGGTTGTGGGCCTTTCCTTGCATTGTGGTTGTGGGGCGCTGCCTTGTTATGGGCCTTTGTACAACGTCACACCCTGTCACCGGGGATGTGGTCACATACCTCTGTGTGCTGCTAAACATCTCTATGTATACCATGTGTTTTTATTGCTTATCTGGGTGTCTCAGCACACATGCATTTGTGACTGGTATCTGCTACTGCTGTTTGGTTGCACAGGTCTTATGTACAGGGACACTCTGAGCACATATGGGGTATCCCTTCTGTGGCTGGGTGTGACACCTCTGGTTGGACCATGGCTCCCACACATGGCCACAGACAGACAGCACACACAGATGTACATGTGTATGCCTTTGTGGTATGTGCCTCATGGATCCCATATTCAACGTGTGTGAGTGTGTGCAGTCCAGGAGGTGGGGGGGGGGGGTTGGTTATGCACACAGACCCATCCTCATGCTGTACGGTGTGTATGTGGCCTTTTCTCCGTTGTCCATGTGTGCTACAACACGTGGGTGGAGCTGTGGTCGCACTTGGTATCACACATGTATGCTGTATGTTTGCCCACGTTATCTTGTCTCTACTGCCATTCAGACCTGGACCCTGGGGTATGTGTTCCGGTGACTTCTGCTTTGTGTGCACTGTGTCATGGGTGTCACATAATTGCACACATGCGCATCTCTGCCCTCTCCAGTATGCTTTGCCACTGACGTCCAGATGCTTTCACACCTGCCACTGCTGCTGTTTTGGCACCGGTTTTTAGTAGTGTTTTTTGCCTAGAAACAGTTGATGTGTGTTGCCCTAATTATCCTTCCACAGGGTTCTGGGTCTCTCATCTTCAGATGCTGGTGCAGTGCCATCGTGTGTCATTCTATGACATCGTATGTTTGTGTCCCTGTTTATCTGCTGTCCAGTTTAACGTTGCTACTTCTGTGCTTTTGTGTGTCCATCATCTCCCAATTGACTGTACTACATTTCTTTCTGCAGGTGATGCAGGATATAGATGTCGTGCCTGGTTGCTGACCCCTGTGCGTCTCCCACGGCCAGGTGCAGAGATGAGGTACAATGAGGCCCATGCCTCCAGCCGCTCTGTCATTGAGTGCACCTTTGGCATTTTGAAGAGTTGCTTGAGGTGTCTGGATAGGACCAGCGGTGCCTTACAGTACAGACCCATGACTGTGGCACATATCATTCTGGCCTGCTGCATCCTGCGCAACATTGCTCTCAGGCACAATGTCCCAGTCAAAATTAATGAGCATCTTGAGGAGGATCCAGTGTGCCCTCCTGCACGTGGCCATGGTGATACATGTGAGGGGATGGCAGCCAGGCAACATCTGATCGATGAGCTGTTCTCCTGTAAGTTCTGCATATGTGGGGATATGCATATGTGTCTCCATGTTTGTGGTGACCTGTGTGTTTCATGGCTCTACCATGACATATATATCTTATCATCTTATCTGAGCAAGGAAAAATGTATTGTAGTTCACTAGAATTATTAGTGTAAAGAGTAAATGTGATAATGTGTAGAATTGGGTATTGTAAGACAGAATAAGAAAAAGGAAAAAGTATGTTGTGAATTAACGAATATGAGTATACATGAGTTTAAGTGGGAAATATTTCATCTATTGGGAATGAGTCTCCAAAGTACTCTATAAATGTGAGTTTTAAGATCTTTTCGAAATGCTGAAAGATCTGTGATATCTCTGAGTTTATCCGGCAGAGCGTTCCATATTAAAGGAGCATTGAAGCTGAATGCCCTATTTGTTGTAATTTTATTGAGTTTTGAAAAGTTGTTTGGAACAAGTAGTGTGTTCAGGTTCCTTTGTCTCACTGTTCTGGTCCTTGAATGAATTGTCAGTAGATCAGTTAGATATGATGGGGCTATATCTCTTATCAGTTTGAACGTTGTTATGATAACTTTATACTTTATCCTACTTTGTATAGGTAACCAGTGAAGTTTGTACAGTATAGGGGTTATGTGTTCAGTTGGACCTGCATTTATAAGCATTCTTGCAGCAACATGTTGTGCTACTTTTAGTTGGTGTAAAGCATGTTTTGGAATACCTTGAAGAATTATGTTACTAAAATCTAAGTGAGGCAGGATCATGGCTTGAAGGACTGATCTGAAGTTCAGATTTGATAATAATGGTTTTAGATTTTTAAGATATCTTAATTTATTATATATTGTGTTTGTTGTATTCCTGATGTGTGTTGTTAGACTGAACGTTCTGTCTATGATAACGCCAAGGTATCTTATTTCATCTTTTATGGGGATGCTTATGTTTTCAATTTTTATTTCTGTTGGAGGGGTAAATTTTTGATTTCTAGAAACAAATAATGCTTCTGTTTTCTTGAGGTTAATGTGTAGATTGTGTTCATTTAGCCATTGCGTCATTTTAGTGAAGCATGATTTGATATTGGAGAAGTCCAGGGAGTCTATGTCCATAGGGATATAAATCATAACATCATCAGCATAAACTGCATATTTTAATTTGCACTGTTGAATGATGTGGCATATAGGTTGTAAATATATGTTAAAGAGCAGAGTTGACAATGCAGAACCTTGTGGGATTCCTTGTTTTTGCATATAGGTTTTAGATGTATGGTTTCCTATTTTTACCTGTTGCGATCAATCAGTTAGATATGATTGGAACCATGCAAGAATAGAAGACTCAATTTGTTTGAGTCTTTCAAAAAGGATACGATGGTTAATTGAATCAAAGGCAGCCAATATATCCAAAAATATAAGTAATACTGCTTGTTTTGATTTGTCAATGTATTTTAGAATATCATCAAAGATAACTGCAAGAAGTGTTTCTACACTATGGTATGGTCTAAAGCCATATTGGTGTGAATCTAAGGGGGCATGAAGTTCAATGTGATCCTGAAGTTGATTATATACTATCTTTTCTATAATCTTTGCCATAAATGGAAGGCTAGAGATAGGTCTATATGAAGAGGGATCAAGATTGTCTAGTTTTTTGTTTTTCAGAATAGGTCTAATCAAGGCTCTCTTTAGGATGGTTGGCATTGTACCATGTGTGAGAGAAAAATTTGCTATATTTAGAATGTAGGGCGCTAGGAGTGGTTTAGTATTTTTGATCCAGCTAACTGGGCAGGGATTAAGACTAGAAGTGGTTGTGTTAATATCTGAGATCACCTTATCCAGTTCTTTTAGTGTTACAGTATGAAATTTATCCCATATGTGATCAGGCTTTGGGTTGGAGTAAATTAGTGGACTTGGAGGGTCTGATAGTGGAGAGAGCTTAGTTATGTAATAGTCAGCAAGAGTTTGTGGGTTAATAGGGTGACATCTGTATTAGGAGGGTTTGATACTTTTTAAACTATTTCAAATAATTCTCTGGGACGATTGAGGGAATTTGTTAGTAATTTTGTATGAAAGGCTTTTTTAGATGCATTTATTGTTTTTCTGTAGTAGTCTAGTTTCTCATTGTATAAATTTCTGTCATTATTTGAGTTAGTTTTCCGCCATCTTTTTTCAATATTTCTAAGTTCCCTCTTCATTTGTCTAATTTCTTGCGAGTGCCAAGGTTGGGAGTCTCTCTGTTTGGATCTGGATTTGCTTGTTTTAGAGCTAGGAAGCATAGCTGCTTTTTTTATAGTCTCGTTCCAGTTAGCAATACTGATATTGATGTCTGTTACTGTTTCAGGAATATGTGGTAATATCTGTCCTAAACATTTTTCCCTGTCAAATTTCCTGAACATTGTAGTTAGTCTTTGTTTCGGCTGTTGGGTTGTGATTCTATTGAAATGTGGGAGATTGAATCTAATTAAATGGTGGTCGGACCATGGAATGGGAATAGCCTGGGGTTGTGAAACATTGAGATTATAATCTGGAGATCTTTGAAGAAAGATTAGGTCAAGGGTGTTTCCTTTTGGAAAATCTATGATTTGCTCAAAGTCAAGTTCAGACATGGTTTCAATGAATGCTTTTGAGTGTGATGGTGTAGTTGAGGGGAGGTTTAAGTCTCCAATGATTACTAGCTGTTTTTTTCTTGTGTTGAGGGAACATATCATATCTAATATGGAGGATAACGGTTTTGTATCTGTGGATGGAGGTCTGTATATGAGACCAAATGAATGTGAAGTTGTTTCAAACATAAGAACATCCATGTTCTCAATATTGTTAGTGGAAATGAGGGAAGCTTTAAGGTTATTATTTATAATAGCGATGACACCCCCACCCCTTTTTAAAGCCCTAGAGCAGTGAAGTAGCTCATATCCATCAGTTTGTAATTGATTTAGGAGAATGTTATCATGAACCGTGAGCCATGTTTCTGTTAAGAATAATATGTCAGGTTTATAATCGGTGAGGATATCAGTTATGATCGGTATTTTATTCCTAATTGATCTCACGTTTATAAGCAAACAAAGAAGGTCTTTAGATAAGGATTTGTGTTGTTGGACATGGTGATGGTAAGATTTCCCAGGTGTGATATATATTAGACAATTTCTTTGACCTTGTGCATGAGGTGTTTTGTGATATGGTGCATTATGAGAGATGTTGGGATTCTTATGTTGGAGAATAATTGGAATGTTATGAGTAACAAGGGAGTATGCTTGGATATATTTTGGCACAAATATTGTAAGTAGAATTAGAAAGATAGACATCATTTTAAGCCGATTGATGTAATCCATAATGATAGGAGTCTATTGTATTAATTACCTTTCTGAGATTTCAGACAAATTGAAAAGGTGAAAGGCAAGGTTTCTGCTCTAAGGTCGAAATTAGGTTAATGCTCAGCTAATTACTAATTACTGGCTACTGGCAACAGTATATGAATCTCATGATAGGAATAATTACTGACTACTGGCAATAGTATATTTATATCACTTGTGCTTTTAACTCCCCAGGATAGGCTGCCGATCCTGCCCGGTGCTGTGGTGCATGTGGGAACTGTGTGTACGTCATTACGACCTGCAGGTGACTGGGGTGGGTGGACATACAGGTAAGTGTTCTATGGTGGCAGTACAGCATTACACATATCTGTGTTTCCCTCTCCCCTGCACGTCTGTTGTTGTACATGTGTTTGGCCTGCTGCTCCATTCCCATATGTTCTGATTAACACGCATGTGGCCATTGGCCTGTGCACATTTCGGGTGTTTACACACTGTACCTAGGGCACGTGTTACCGAGCTGTGTGTGTCTCCAGGCACAGGGTGTGGGGTAGGTGGATAGCACATACAGCCTTCCCTGCCATTGCGGCATTACACAGCATCAGTGTATCCTTGCATGCACTGTGATGCTTGTCTGCACTGGTCCCTGATTGTGCACAGACATGACGTATGCAACTTGCGGCATGCTCACCTTGTCTCACGGTGTATTTCTCTGTGTCTTTTGGGCGTGTCTAGGTGATGGTACCTTCTGCTTCCCCCTGCCATAGTATGGTGCAGGGATGTGTCTAGCCACCTGTGCGGTGGTGTTCACCCGTCTCTCTGTGACCTTCTGCTTTTGCCCTTCTGTACATTGTGCACATGTGTCATGTATTGTTCCCTAATGAGCAAGTTAAATACCCACAACCAGTTTAAAATAATCAAACACAGAAGCCCTGGTGCTTATGAACATGTTTTTCAAAACCTTTTTAAATAACCAATTTTTTGTCGGAAAAGCCAACCAAGCTAAGAGGATCAAACCTCAAGCCGTTGTGGCCGTCCATTTTATTTAATTATGAAAAAATACTTTTTAAACCACTTTGGAAGCAGCCTCTAAGCTGGTTACTTAGCTGAATCCTTTGCAGAACGAAGGCTGTCTAGATAACATCACAGTCAGCGGGAGGACGACGTGACACGTTTCGGGGTATGTAAGAAAATCCCCTGCTTCAGGTCAAAGCTGCCGTGCTATAACTTCCCAGCCATTCAGATTGTGAAGCTGAAAAACCGTGTTTAATTTATACTATGCTTCTATGACGTTTGCGCAATTACATCAAACCGTCCCAGATAGAAAGGCCAATCAGAGTGGTTGTGGGGAGGGATCATTATGCCAAGCTCCACCCCCAAAAAAACGCAAATGTGATGACAATGCTGACAATAACAAGAGCAAATTAATAGATCGTGTGCCAATCTATTTGCATATTCATACCATATGGTTGTACAGAGTTCAAGCGAGAAATCCACCGTTGTTCTAAATTCTGAAGCCGATGGAGATGATCACCGCCTCTTGGATGTTTCGGTACAAAGTCCAGCACACGCTATCTAAGATCCCCAAAATTGTATGATGATTGTAAGCAATGTTCAACCATGGGAGCTGATAGAGTGGCAGTCCTCAATCGAGAGGCATGTTCTGCCAATCTAACTTTAAAGGAACGTGACGTACGGCCAACATAGTAGAAAATGCAGGGACATATAATTAAGTATACCACAAAAGAGGATATACAATTAGTATGCCAACGAGAGGAATGTGTAACCTGAGTGTGGTCATCCATCCAAATAGGGCCAGAGATAGTGTTAAAACAGTATTGACAAGACCCACAAGCAAAATGACCAGCTGAGTCATGAAATGTGAGAGGACAGTCAATCATTGCAGCAGTATGTACTAAACGATCCCTCATATTTGATCTACGTGAATATGCTATCCGAAGTTGGTCAAGAAAACAAGCATGTAGGCTCAATACTGGCCAAAACCTATGTAATATTTTCATGACAGCTGCCGACCCCCGCATATACGGGAAAACACCCGTAATTTTGTTTTGAGGGTGTCGGGGAGACGCATTTTGTAAGAGCCATTCACGATGAAGATGATGAGCTCTCTTGTAGGCTCTATGTATCTCATTTCGGGGATAGCCCCGCAAAAGTAAACGTTGGCTTAATTCCCTTGCATGTTTCTTGAAATCCATCAAAGTGGTACAGTTGCGACGTAAATGCAAGAATTGACCAAAACGTAATCCACTTTTTAATGCCGGTGGATGGAAACTATCATATCTCAACAAGGTGTTCCTCTGAACGTTTTTTCGAAACAAAGAGGTGGTGAAGCCTGCCGGAGACAACAAAACAGTGATATCCAAAAATTGAATCACCCGTGTTTCAATCTGGGCTGTAAATTGTATATTCTGCTTGAAAGAATTCAAACTATGAATGAAAAAATCCAATTCAGTCCTAGTCCCAGACCACAGAAAAAAATGACATCCAAAAACCTTCGCCAAAATGGAATCTTATCATAATATGTATCAGAATACACATAACTGTCCTCAAACCAAGCCATGTATATAGTGGCTATTGAAGGTGCCACTGTTGCCCCATGGCAATGCCAAAGGTTTGGAGGTGATATTGTTGTTGATAAACAAAGTAATTATTGTTGAGTACCATCTCAAGCAGATCTAACAAAAAACATTTTGGAATGCGATCAGGCAACTGCAGAGGAAATTGCTGTATGCAAGTTAATGCTTCCTCTTGATCTATGTTGGTATATAGAGATTGAACATCTAAAGTCACCAAATGTGTATAGGAAGACGTAGCCGTACACTTTGCCAATTGTCTCAAAAAATCACCTGTGTCCCGTCAGCTTCACAATCTGAACGGCTGGGAAGTTATAGCGCGGCAGCTTTGACCTGAAGCAGGGGATTTTCTTACATACCCCAAAACGTGTCACGTCGTCCTCCCGCTGACTGCGATGTTATCTAGACAGCCTTCGTTCTGCAAAGGATTCAGCTAAGTAACCAGCTTAGAGGATGCTTCCAAAGTGGTTTAAAAAGTATTTTTTCATAATTAAATAAAATGGACGGGCCACGACGGCTTGAGGTTTGATCCTCTTAGCTTGGTTGGCTTTTCCGACAAAAAATTGGTTATTTAAAAAGGTTTTGAAAAAATGTGTTCATAAGCACCAGGGCTTCTGTGTTTGATGTATCGTTCCCTGACATGTCTCATGTTTGCTGACAGGACACTACATATCAAAGTTTGGGTTACATGCAACTCACCATTCCTTGGACCTGCGCCACTGATGGCTGACCATGATGACATGGTGATGGACGCAGTTCAGCAACATCTGCAGCCTCTACTGTGGCCCCTTGTGCCTTTTGCCTGGCTCTGACAGTCCCCATCAGACAGCTGCTGTACAATTAAGGTAGGTTGCACCTAAGATCTTATCTGACTAACATCCATGTGTAAATGTTTCATTTGGGCTGTTTGTATCATCGTGCCTTTCTGTGGGATCTCTGTGCACCACCACTGCTGGACATGCTGTGGACCTCTGGGATGCCTGTGTGACATGGGCATTAACATGACCATGTTGAGATGGTAACCTGGTCTGCAGTGCCATCTCCTGCTGTGGTCAACATGCACTGTGCTGTATGTTGTGGCCGTGTCATGTTTTAATATCTGGGCATTCATTATGCATTTAATGTGTTGTCACTGTCTGCATTGTGACATGATGGTGGGTGTGGCATACCTTTACCTTTTCCCTACTCCTTTAAACACAGGGCACAGCCAACGCACACAGCACATATACTACGCTGCATCTGGAGTCCCCATCGCCCAGATGTGGTTGGACAGGACACCACGTCGTCTTGAAGGACTAGAAAGGGGGACTGTTACTTCTGGAGAGAAATCTGCAACTGTGAGTATATACTTTTGGTAATTTTTCTAAAAATAATTCTTTGTATTAAAGCTACTTAATCTGTGAACCCACTGTTTTTTGTTGGATCAGTTAGGGCCTAGTAGCAGCAATTAAAGTTTGAATTTAAAACACAGAGGAGAGCTTTCTGGTTACATTTCATACCCAGCAGAGAGCTTATAGTTTAAATTTAATAGTCACTCAGGGCCAAGTAACAGCAAAGTACTTTTAGTTTAAATTTAACACACAGAAGAGAGCTTTCTGGTTAAATTTAGTACCCAGCAGAGAGCTTGTAGTTTAAATTTCATAAGACGTTAGAGCCTACCAGCAGCTAAGAGCTATAATTTAAATCAAATCAGAATTTAGCTTACCTCAGCAGCACAAGACAGGGTACTGTGTAGCAGCCCTCTTTTAATAAGTGTTATTTCCCTTCCTCCCTCCCCACACCCACCCTCCCCTGGGATAATCATAGTTTTATATGTACTTACACATCTTAAAAGACAGGAGGTGCTTTCAGGTGAAGCTCATTACCCAAATCAGTCATACACTAAGGACCTGAGATTAATTAAGCTTCAGGTGAACAAGGTATATTAAACTTATTAGGTACAGTTTTATTGGTATAAATATCCATAGCAACCCCTAGTAAGTAAGAATTTAAAGATCTAGACACAAACTTAAACTAAGATGCAGACAGCAGTCCAGCAGCAGGATGGGGGCTTTCCAGTCTTTTGCATTGAGTGTCACATGTATGATTTTCTCCCAGTTGGTGAGAGGTCTTACGTTTGCACTAGGTGCAAGGAGCTCTTTTTTCTCAGGGAACAAGTCCATTCTCTAGAGGCTAAAGTAGCAGACTTGGAAAACATAAGACAGACAGAGAGGAAGCTTGCTTGCTTCGGTCTTTACTGAGGAAGATGTAGGGATGTTACCCATGACTGAAGTGGTATTTAAAGGTGCGGAAGAATTGGAGGAAATATCGATACATCGGGAAGATGTCTTACAACTATTAGATAAACTGAAGAGTAGCAAATCACCTGGGCCGGATGGTATACATCCAAGGGTGTTGAAAGAACTGAAATATGAGATTGCAGAACTGCTATCAGTAATCTGTGAACTATCATTAAAATCATCTCTAATACCTGAAGATTGGAGGATCGCCAATGTAACACCAATTTTTAAAAAGGGTTCCAGGGGTGATCCGGGAAACTACAGACTGGTGAGTCTGACGTCAGTACCGGGAAAAATGGTAGAAGCCATCATAAAGAATAAAATTACTCAGCATGTACATAGTCACAACCTAATGGGAGACAGCCAACATGGCTTTTGACAAGGAAGATCTTGTCTTACTAATCTGTTATGTTTTTTTGAAGGAGTGAATAAACAGGTGGACAAAGGTGAGTCGGTTGATATTGTGTATCTGGACTTTCAGAAAGCCTTTGACAAGGTCCCACATCAGAGACTTTTGGCAAAACTAAAGAGTCATGATATAGGAGGCAATGTACTATTGTGGATCAGGAACTGGTTAAAAGATAGAAAGCAGAGAGTAGGGCTAAATGGCCAATTTTCCCAATGGAGAAAGGTGAATAGTGGTGTACCCCAGGGATCTGTGCTGGGTCCGCTGCTTTTTGACATATTCATAAATGACCTGGAAAGTGGAATAACGAGTGAGGTTATCAAATTTGCAGATGACACAAAACTATTTAAAGTTGTTAAAACCCAAGAGGATTGTGAAAAATTGCAAGAGGATCTTGATAAATTGGAAGACTGGGCATCAAAATGGCAGATGAAATTTAATGTGGACAAGTGCAAGGTTATGCACCTAGGGAAGAACAACCCAAACTATGGTTACACGATGCAAGGTTCCACATTAGGAACCACCACCCAGGAAAAAGATTTAGGCGTCATTGTGGATACCATGTTAAAACCCTCGGCCCAGTGTGCAGCGGCAGCCAAGAGAGCAAATAGAATGCTAGGTATGATAAGGAAAGGAATGGAGAATAAAACAAAAGATATTATAATGCCTCTATATCGTTCCATGGTGAGACCGCACCTTGAATATTGTGTGCAATTCTGGTCGCCGTATCTTAAAAAGGATATAGCGATTTTAGAAAAGTTACAGAGAAGAGCCACCAAAATGGTAAAGGGGATGGAAGGATACTCCTATGAAGAAAGGCTAAAAAGGTTAGGGCTCTTTAACCTGGAAAAGAGACGGCTGAGGGGAGATATGATAGAAGTCTATAAATTAATGAACGGAGTGGAACGGGTAAACGTAGATCGATTGTTTACCTTATCAGAATATAGAAAGACTAGAGGACATGCAATGAAGCTACAGGGTAAACTATTTAAGACTAATAAAAGAAAATATTTTTTCACTCAACGTGTAATCAAACTCTGGAATTTGTTACCAGAGGATGTAGTAAAGGCTGTTAGTGTAGCTGGGTTTAAAAAAGGTTTGGACAAGTTCCTGGAGGAAAGGTCCATCAACCATTATTAAGAAGTGACCGAAGATATCAATGCTTGACCCAGTACAAGCATTGTGGAACTTGTGTCTCTTGGGGAAACTGCTAGGTACATATGACCTAGATTGGCCACTGTTGGAAACAGAATACTGGGCTTGATGGACCTTGGTCTGACCCAATATGGCATATCTTATGTTCTTATGTTCTCTATGCAACGGTCCCTGGGTGATGATGCCAGTGGGAGATGGACCTATGTGAGTCAGACATATGCCTATGTTGGACATCATTGTTGGCCTAATACTTTGGACATCACCAGGGGGAATGACACACCATCGCTGCCGTGCTCTGTCTGGGTGTTGCGTGGATTGCAGCAGAGAAACATCGCCTTTGCATTGTTGTGGATCATTGAGTTGTCACTTGTGACTTTGCATGGTCATGTAATCTGGCATGGTCATAGGCAGACTTGTAGGGTCATAGGTGGCATTTGCACTGTGGACACTTGTCCGTACATCTACGGACAACTCACATGGAACTCTATGTTGTACATCCATCTGTATATATTGTATATATTGTGGTTGTACATAGTTACCCTGTTAGCCTGTTACCCTGTTAGCCAAGTTGAATATCCTGTTCATATGTAAACACAAAGTACTATTGGAAATGTGTATGTTCACTGTTTATTGTAAACCGCGCTGATGCTGAATAGCGCGGTATAAAAGAGACTTTATTTTTTTTAATTCTTTATTTTCGTTTTATAGGTATAAAAGAGACTTTAAATAAATAAATAAATCTGACATTGTGTAGCTGTGTGTGGGCAATGTGTGGGGCTCGCATCCCAAGCATTGCACCAATATTTGGCTACACAGGTACATGCAGCCACGTATGAGGCACAGGGGGTACATTCTGTAGGTCCTGCTTATTTGTGTGGCTAACATCCACTTGTACTTGACACACTATTTTCCTACAGAACACTGTGGTACATGCCACCATCTCTGATTGCTGTTTGACCGTCACAGGGGATGTTACAGTGGATATGGGGCAGCACTCTGTGGTGTTTAAATGTATACGGTACATGTACATGTGCCAGACTCATCTCTTACACTGGTGCATGTGATAGGGTGGGGTTTGTGCGGGTACATGCACCATTGTGAGCATCTCTTTGTAGCTCTACGTACATGTTATTGTGTGTGTTTACTGGACAGATGTGGCAATGTACATTGATTTGCTGGCTAATGTTTGCATGTGTGCTCAGTCCTCTTTCTGACATGGCATTGCTGCACTCACATTGTGCCAGTACCTTTGCACTGTGGCGGCAGGTGTGTCCATTTCCAGGCTCCATTTGTGCAGTCCCTGTACATTGCCATATTGTGACTGCTCCTGTTTTCACAGCACCCATTGCGGTGTGACTTCCACATAGTGCTACCTCTGTATGTTAGTGGGAGCCCATCTTCTTTGCTATTTGCCCACATGTGACTCTCGTCCTGATACCGTGTCCTCATGTTGCATTGTGTCACTGTTGTTGATGCCATGTGTGCATTAAATGTATTTTTTAACACGACTATCTGACGTCCGGACTTTCTCAGCACATCACATGTTGTTCTAGGGACATCTACACTGCTGTATGACCCACTGACACTCACACATCAGATCTATACATCTGATGGGTGTTGCTGGGCCTTTGGGACATGACATCATTGGCATGTTTGTGCATTTTCCTGTGCACTGCGTATGCACTTCACTGTGTGGCTGCATCACATTGCATCTCTGTATCTTCCCTTCAGACCTTCTTGCCTTGTGTGTGTGTTGTCAGCCTGGTGTACCTGCATGATACATGCCACCTGTCAGCTGTGTGTTCTGGTACTGTGGCTGTGATGTTGCAGACATGTACTTCTACCACTACGGAGCATTTGCATAGTGCTACATGGCGAATGCGGTACAGTGCCGACAGGTGGGTGACATGTTCTTCGCATGAGTGATTACTATCTAGTCAGCACGAACACAGATAGGGAGAGAGGGATACTGCTAGGGACAGTGGGGGGTATGTCTGGGGGATCATGCTTCTATGGTCGCAGCGAGGATGTGTGGTTTCATCCTGGATCTGTGGGGGGTTGGAGACGGTGTCTGCTGTAGGACAGCAGAGGTTTGCTCAAAGCATACGTGGCATCACAGAGAAAGGGGAAGAGTGTGGGGCTGCCAGTAGGGGTGTACTGCACAGGCGGTGGGTGTCTGCTTGGGCCAAATGATTTCAGGGGTTTATGTATGGGAAGATGGGAGATGGGGGGTGGTGGGTAGCCACAGAGTCTCTGCATCTTGGCCTCAGCAGGGGGGGGGGGGGTTTGACACGGGTATGGTAAAGGTTAGGGAGGCTTTGATGTGACCGGACAAGGGGGATGGTGTGGCCATGACTGGCCTGGCGCACGGTTGTATGCAGGGGTCAGACTACTGAGATACTGATGGGATGCGATTGGGCAGTGCATGGTCATATTGGTGGTGTGTTCAGGGTGGATGGGGTGGGTATCACTGCTGTTGTGGGGGAAGGGGGAAGGTGTTAGCTATCAGATGGCTGTGTGTCATGGACGGGGGTGAAGGGTCAGGGATGGGCCCAGATTGTGGCCTGGGGACACTAGGTGAGGTACAGAGTTTTCCACAGACACCAACAACAATGGGGGAGCATGGAGGTGTTACGATGATGGATGGGAGGTACGGTCGTGGCCATGTTCACTTTAAGGCCATGGTGAGACATCCAGGCAGTGATTTCATCATGACAGGCGTGGATCAGGGTTTGGTTAGCAGGGGAGGGTTCAGGTTGCGTAGATGGCTCTGTGAGCCATCAGTATGTAGTTGGTACAGCCAACCATGGGTGCTGATGGCCACACTGGGGGACTGTGTATGGAGGGGGTAGGGGGTATCCATGCCAGATCCTTGGAGTACACCATACGGGTGCGTGGTTGTGGGGGAGGGGGTCAGTGTACAGGTATTGTTACTGTGTACCGTGTATGGGTATAGTTACATCACAAGGTTTTATTTCACTACTTTCATTACTACCACACCTACTGCACCTGCACAGTGAGAAACATGGCCTGTTGGTTAGGACACGGTACCTCAGACCAGGGGGCTGTGGATTCACATTCCACCTGGGGACAGCAACGTTGGGACTGTGGTTTCTAGTCTTCTTGCCATTCCTTGTGGCCTTGGGCATGCCATGTGGCCCTCCATTGGCCACTGCTTCATTTGATGGTAAGGCGGGATAGACAACTGGTTACTTACAGAGATACCTCAGTACTTATGTTTGTCCCTACCCCTTGTACATAGTGTTGCACAGACATGTCGAGCAGAAACCCTACTCATCACAACTTACATTCTAGTTGTGATAAGTGAAGGAATGTGGAAGCAGGGGTAGGGGAGGCAACGGTGGGGAGGGGGGTTCAGGGTAGTTAGAGTCCACAGGCAGCAGTGGGTAGGTGGGCCCTCAGCATGGATTGGATGTGTGTTTGCGGATGGGCCTGGCACATAGACCCCGTGGGTTTATCCGAGGCAGACGGTGCATCAGGGTGAGGGACATGATGTCCGCTGTGCTCCAGTGTGTGCCTTTTGTGATAACTTGTTTGCATTGTGCTTGTAGGGGTTCTTTTGGATAGTGGTCACAGACACCCATTGGCAGTCCAAAGGTTGCTGGTTTGATTCCCACATGTTCTTTTCCTTTTCCTTTCCTGTGTTCTGCTAACCTTCCCATGCGATGGCTGCAGCCTCATCACATCTCCACACACCCCTGCATCTCTGCGATGTGCGCTACAGTGTGCCCTCTCTGCAGCCTATCTGTCGCATATTGTGTGTTACATATGGCTATTTCTTTGTAGTGTCCATGTGACCAGTTTGCTTGGTGAATTGGTACTGATGTTATTGGCTGGTCTGTGCCACATCACTGTGCAGGTTGGATTCACACATGCTCTTTTTTCACTACATTGCGCTGTTCCACGGGCCGTCCACTTAGCTGTCCCTTCAGCCGGCCCCTGACACCATTCGTCTATTGCTCCCATGCTCTTTTGCATTTTGTGTACACTGCATTAAATCTCATGGTGTGTGTGCATGTGTTTCTATGTGGCTCCCATCCCACTTACAGACTGTGATATGAGCTGTGGACGCCTGTTGTACATGTGCGTTGCATCATGGTGATTGTCTGGGTTGGCCTCTCCTGGCACACAGCAGGCATTTTGTGTGGTGCCCTGCAGTGTTCTTGTATGCAGCCATTGCTGTGGACCTCACAGTGGGTGGTGGGGCCTATTGGTTTGTGCAGTGCTTAGGAAAACATGAGGCAGGGTCATCCATCTCATGCAAGCGGATGGCCAGCGGTGTAGCAAAATGACCAACGGTGTAGCACAATGGCCAGCGGTGTAGCACAATGACCAGCGGTGTAGCACAATGGCCAGTGGTGTAGCACAATGAAAACATAAGCCCCATCAGTGTCCATTGACATGCTGTAAAAAAAGGAGGTATTAGTGTAGCTCTTTCTTAACAACCTCCAGACATTTGCCTGACAAAATAAGCACTTTTCAGATGCCTGTTTGTGCCTGGAGCCAGTATAATCTTAGACGCAACTCCGGACGTCCAGGGCATTCATGGTCATGTTATTGGGAAAGCCCTGACCATGCATCTGCCACGTTCCTGTTCAGACTTAGACATCCTTGCACTCAGGATGTCCACAGATCCAGCTTCTAAAATGGCTTTGGAAATGTCTCTGTGCTTTGGACATCTCTATGCTTGTTTTCAGATGTCCAAAGTAGGAAGAGGGCTTTCAAAATAACCCCCTTAATGAACACTAAAATAGACACAACCTGCATAGTGCACTTTAGTAAAAGGGCATCTAAGGCAAGCTGATCATAATGGGGGAATGAGGAAATGTAGGCACATATGCACTGAAATACCTTTACATGTCATTTTAAGATACCGTCAGTTCAGGTTGTTTATTTATTTATACCAAGGTTTTTCTTCCTTTAGGCATTTATGGTAAAAATATTTAATATATCTAGCCTCTCATTTCTAGCTATTTCAGTCAACTAGGGGAAAGGGAAGAATGTTTTCCTGATCTACTTAGAAGCTGCAGGTAAAAAGCTGCAAAAATAAAAATTAAATTAAAAATGCTAGCCGTCAGAGCAAATGCTTCATTCCAGTGCAGTCTCTTGCAGCAAAGATTCAAACTCTGGGGAAAAGGTAAACAAAACAAGGAAAACGAAATTGAAAAGGTATATATAGATTTCTGTATTCAGTTAAGGACTGTCTTTTGAATCAGGAATCAATGAAAAAGCTGCTTATCTAATCACTGAAAATTAAGCTCTGTGTACTGGCATTTCAAAGGTAATAGAATTTCCAGTCATTGCTTGGGCAAGCCTCTGCTTTCTTAACATCTTCAAGGACTACTTCTCTGATCACTATACAATAAATGCACGTTGTTATACTGTAGAATTTGAGAAGCAATATAAAAATAATCAATATAAAATCTGTTATGAAACAGAATCACTAATTAAATCACTAGCCTGCAGACAAGAAGTTCACAACATTATCAAATCTGCAAAACTCCACAAACAACACAGTTTCAAATGAGATTTCATTTAATATATTTAATTTTAAAAAATTCAAAATTTGTACTAGACAACGTTAAGATAACGATATAATTTGAATTCGATTTGGATCTTTGCAGTGTTAGAAAATTTGATTTGGGGCACTTTTCAAAGACTCATTTGGTAGTTTGACTACCACTAGGGTGATATAAGGCAGGAATGACAGGAGATCATTTCTACCACCCCCTCCCCTCCCCTCCCCTCCCCCCCCCCTCTGAACTAACTATCAAAAAGGCACCCAGTAGGTGCTGGTAGGGATTAATAGGGCTGGAGGTTTTAAGAGAGGGACTGGAGTAGGTGTGTCTTATCTGGGATTGGGAGTGGGGTGTCTGGGGGAATTGAAAGTACAGGATGTGCAACCTGCAACAGCCCCTTTAAGAGGCTCCCTGGGAGCATCAGACCACTTGGGGATGCCAACTCAAAGTTGACGTTATCTGTCCATAAATAATGCAGTTTGAGGGGTCAAACACAGACTATTATTCATTTTGGCCAAGTAATGAGCTGGTTTGTATGCATTAGTGTGCTTGTGTCTCATAAGAACATAAGAAATGTCATACTGTCTTAGGCCAAGGTCCATCAAGCCCAGTATTCTGTTTCCAACAGTGGCCAATCCAGGTCACAAGTACCTGGCAGGTTCCCGAAAAGATACACAGGTTCTTCTCATTTTACTTAACTTGCACAGGGGCTTAAAAAATGTGCATTAAGGGCAAATATCACAGGATTTTGTCATTTTTGTGCTATTTCCTTGTGCTATCAAGTCAGTGTTGACTCATAACAACCCAGCTACCTCTGGGTTTTCTTGGCAATGCATGACTGGAAGTAGATTGCCAGCCTTTTCTTCTGAGGCAATAGAGGGTAAAGTGACACCTAAAGTCACAAGGAGTGCTAGTGGGAATCCAACCCTTGATCTTCTGGATAGTAGGCAGTTGCTCTAACCACTAGGCTACTCCTCAACTTCCTTATTACTTATTAGTAATTTCCCCTTTAAGCCATTTAGTGCTAAGAATAGTAATTGCTTGATCTGATTGTGGTTTTATTTCATTTCTTTATTAATTTCTTAGATGAGTTTTTTGTATTGTTCATGTTTGCTTTGTGATGTATATCTTGTTTCTAAGATTTTAAGTTGATATTAGTTTTTAATACTGTGTAAAGGAATTTCATGTTATTACTGTTTTTGTACTGGATTACTGCCTGTCTCTGCTTGAACCTCACCTAGAGCATTTCTTCTTAATACAGGAGTAACTTTTACACACAGAAAATGGCAAATATGTGTCCCAACAAGATGGTATATATATTTTTACATTTTGACCTTTTTTCTTCTATGTTATCATTTGCCCTTGAGCTTCACCATTTTCTTCCTCTCATTCAGCCATCTCCACTCTCACTGAGGGAACCTCACCCTCACTTCCATCGTGCCACCTCCTCTCTCCCCTGTTCTCTCCTATTCCTTCTCCTTCTCTTTCTCCTTCTCTCATCTGGAGATATAAATCCCAACCCTGGCCCTCCTAGACTTTTTTCACACTCCTAACACAGATCAATGCGTTACCTCTCAAATATGGTTCTTATCCCTCTCCTTTCTCCCTCTTCTCTCCCTTTTTTCATGCACCTTCTGTCTCCAATAAACCTGCCTTCATTCATTACTTTATTTTTATCTCTAATACTCTTCACCTCCTGGCTCTTCCTGAAATTTGGCTTCTCCCTGAAGATTCAGCTTCCGTTGCTGCCCTCTGTCATGGAGGCCTCCTATTTTCACATACACCTCGGCCCATTGGGCATGGTGGCAATATTGGGTTTCTATTCTCTCAGTCCTGCTAATTTCAGCTCCTCCTGCCTCCATTTAATTCCTTTGTTTCCTTTGAAGTTCATGTCATCCGCCTTTTTACTCCACTACCTCTCCGGGTAGCTGTTATTCCCAAACAAGTCCACCTCTATCTTTCTCACAGACTTTGATTCCTGGCTCTCCTTCTTTCTGGATGTATCTTCCCCTTACCTTATCCTTATGGATTTAAACATCTACGCTGATGACCTTTCTGAGACTTATGTCTTAAAGCTCTTTTCCATAACCTCCTCATTCAACCTCTAGTTGTGCTATACCGCTCCTATTCACAAGCATGGCCACTGCCTTGATCTCATCTTCTCCAACTGCTGACCCTCAAACTTCTCCACCTCAGGTCTTCCCTTATCTGACCATCACCTGCTAACCTTCAGTCTTAGCACCCCTCATTCTGGTCTCACCTGATCTCCACCAATATGTTTAGGAATTTTCACACTATTGATCCTTCAGCTCTTTCCACTGCAGTCGTATTGCCTCTTTCCTCCACTATGTCATCTGAGTCTGTTGATGAGGCAGTATCTTTCTATAACACGATACTCTCCTCTGCTCTGGATGCACTTGCACCTCCCATTCCATGCCCTGTGTGGCATACCACACCTCAACCCTGGCTGTCCTCAACAACCCGTTACACTGGTCAACATTGAAATCATTACTGACTTTAAAAGGCCCTAATCTGTAGTATCTTGGTGAGCTGAACACGAATATAACATTAAAAAAATTTATTGGTTCTTGTTTTGAAGATATTGCATGTAGTTCATTTTTGACGTTTCACCGTGTAAATTTATCCAGTAGGACATCAACAACATCCCAAATAAGCCTTGAATGATGTAATATTGCATCAAATTGGATAATATCAGCATGCACACATCATCCAGAGTTGATTGCATCATTTTCTGATACAATGCAATACTACTGCCAGACTGCTGCTGAAGCCATCTGACGTCAGCAGTGTAGTATACGCAGTCAGAAAGGAAAGTAATCTGGTATTCTGTTCCTATATTGAAAGCCTCATGAATGCCTTAAAAATCACTCATGACCCACAAGACTGGAGACTATTTATAGACTCCTCAAAACTGAGTCTGAAGGCTGTGCTTTTGAACAATGGAAACCGTCTTCCATCTATTCCAGTAGCGCATGCCGACCACATGAAAGACCAACTATCAAAAAATCGTTCATGTATCAATGGATGTTTACAAAATCTTCAAACTTTTATCAAAAAAATTACTACAAAAAACAATATCATGAATTTTTTCAATACCAACAGAGGTCTCAGACTAATTTGGCTATGCCATCTGGACTGTCGTCCGTTATCACGGCAGTATGCCCATTTGCATCAACGACCTCACAGGTAAGAGTAGGTTGAAAAACACAGTCACAAAATCCAACTGAATGATTAAACAATCTGGAAACTCTATTCTTATCTGTGTTATAAAAACAGCCCACTCTAATGGATTGAGCACTGATCCCACAGGTACCAGTCATGCGTTTCACGACGCTAACTTTCATCAGGGGATCACTCCAATACTCTCATCCAACTTCGAATGTCCTAATAAACAAACCAAACAAAAAGCTATTACCATTACAAACCACCAAAAACACCCAAAACTTAACCACCATAACACTTTTCACCATTCTAAATATCAAAAAAAGAAAGAAAAAGACCTCACCTTTTTAACTTCTAAAGCTGCCCACATTCCGCCAGAGATCACCTCTTAGTTTATCAATTATAGCCCAGAACGCCGCGCATGCGGACTACCAAACAAGTTCCCAATCTTATGGAGAATGCTCAACTACCTTACTCCAATCACGTACCGCCAGGTCACACTATCAGAAACCCAACCAATCCCACACTCACCTTCCTGACCACGTAACCTCCGCTTATTCACGTAGCGCCAGCCAATCTACCCAAATCCTAAAGCCAAACCACATTCTAAACATACAATCTAAACACATGATAAAACAGCGCCTCTTACCAACATGTCATGCTTTATCTTTATCAACTCCTGAGTAACGTCCCTAACGAAATATTACAACCTGTTCAAAAAACAAATCACGGCCAAGAAATCTAACTACAGAACCAGCCGATCACATCCACCTGCAAATGCAACCTATCATGACCACCCTCAGATACAACGTGCCCATTCTACAGAAACATTCAAAACCTTAGGGGATACTGTATTAAAGGTGTAAATCCACCATTGTTTATTGAAGGAAGGTCCGACAGGATGGACGAATATTTTTAGCTTTCCTCACGATCATATTATGCCTTTGACAAAAGAAAAGACTCCTTTTTCATCTTTAGATTTAAAAGAATCTTCAGCTTCTGATGCTTCCTGGGAATCTCTCCTTAGAATACAGAAGAAGAAAGTTCGAATTGAATTGCACCGCCTATCTCTTATTGAGTATATTCATCGCCAGCAAATCCCACGGGGGTTACGTGTATATAAGGAACCTCGGATGCCTAAAATGGATGTTGAATTCATTGATCAATGGAACAAAATTCTCAATAAATGTTCCCTTGACCTAATGGTCTTGATAGTGGATACGACCAAACTAGAACTGGATCAACTGACCGCTGAGATTAATTCAACTTTAGATACTTTAAAGCGAGATGAGTCAGCAGACAATTATGCATCCAAATTGGAAGCTTTGAATCGTCAAGTTTCTTCTCTGCAGCAAGAAGTAAAGGAAAAGAAAATTAAAAAACTGAAACGAGACAATTCTGATTACACTATAGGCTACATCTACCCCTGGATGAACACTAAACGGGTTTTCAATAAAAAGTCAAAAAAACGCGTTAATTTTGAAACATCTTCTGAAGAAACGTCATCGGTTGATTCTGCATCTTCAGGACGAAGTACACGGGATTTTTTAGACGACAATTCGGGACACAAAGAGAAAACAAAGAAATCATCAGAACCACAAGGGCAAACGAGACGTTACAACACTCGCCAGAAATGATTTCTCAGGATAATTTATTATTGAATATCTCAGGTGACTCACTGTCGGCAGCAGCTGTTAATGTACTGAATAAGGGCTTGTCTTTTGTACCTTTTATTCGATTTGACTCTTTTCAGTTTAGGCTGGATTTTGAGCGATTAATACGGAAACTCAGTCTTAAACATTATTTTGGTGGGAGTGATCTTTTGTCCAGCCACTCTGCTGATGAGGTTGTGGTCCCACGGGAACCGTTGCCCCTCCGATCTACATGGTCCCCCCCTGGTCCACTGCATCCGGCGTTGGAAGTGTTCAAACGCTTGGTTTTAACAGACGTGCGGGAGTTGGAGGGGAACCATAACCTGAGGAATACAGCTCTATCTTGGGATGAACAGAAGGCCCTGGTTGAGTTACAGAATAGACAAGATATTGTTGTAAAACGGGCCGATAAGGGGGGAGCTGCAGTGGTCCTCTCCCGGATTGGTTACATACAAGAGGCCTTGTCACAATTGCAGGATGCAACGGTATATAGTAAGCTGCAGTTTGATCCATGTGAGTTTTTGCAAAGAACGATTCGATCTGTGACTCAACAAGCCCTGATGGATGGTTTCATTTCTAGGAAGGAGTTTTCATACCTGAATGTAGCTGCGCCAACGACTGCTAAATTCTATCTGGTTCCCAAGGTGCATAAACGCCTACAAGATCCGCCTGGTCGGCCTATTGTCTCTACAAGGGGCAGCATCCTTGAACCACTGTCTACATATGTCGACTCGTATTTACGTCCACTGTTATCAACCATTCCTTCCTATATCCGCGATACAACTCATTTTTTGAATGTGTTAAAGAATATGGATGAGTGGTCTCAGCATGAGGATGTTTTTCTAGTGACATTGGATGTGGTGTCATTGTACACACACATCCCACAGGATGCTGCGCTACAGGTGATACTGGAAGTACTTCAGTCGCGGGGAGATGTATCTGAGCCTAAACAGCAGTTCGTCCTGTCTTTGGCCCGACTGGTGATTAAACATAATTATTTTCTTTTTCAGGGGGATCTATATCAACAAATAGCCGGGGTGGCCATGGGTGCGACATGTGCCCCATCTGTGGCTAATTTCTATATGGGGCTGTTTGAGAAGAAATGGGTAGTTTCGTCATCTTTCACCCCTCAGATTTTGTTATGGCGTAGATATATTGATGACATTTTCCTGATGTGGCAAGGTACAGAGCAGTCCCTTTTTCAGTTTTTTGACTGGTTGAACCAACTAGATGAGAATATCACCTTTACTCATGCTTTTCATAGAGAAATTCTTCAATATCTTGATGTAGAGATCTGTCGTTCCTCTCGAGGGTGGAGTACCTCAGTTTTCAGGAAAAGAGTAGATAGGAACACCTTCTTACATTTCCGCAGTTTGCATCCATGCAGACTGAAAGAGAGCCTACCGTATTCTCAGTTCCTGCACTTTCTCAGGAACTGCTCTGATCTTAAGGATTTTAAACGGCGTGCTAAAGCACTTTTTGCTGATTTTCTAGCCAGAGGGTATCCCCTGTCAGTGGTTAAGAGAGCTTACACTCGAGCGCGTTTTAATCATCGCTCTTTACTTTTGGAGCCTCGTTTGAACCCTACAGAAGCAGTAGCCTCTTCTCATGTGAACCTCATTACGAAGTATTCCCCGATAAGTTCAGAGATACAGCGTATTATTAAAAGACATTCTAACGTTTTGGCAGCTGTCCCTTGTTTGACTGGGAAGGTAGTGAGGTGTGTATGGACTCGTGACCATAATCTTAAAGAATTTTTAAGCCCCACTGTTTTGCGATCATCTGAGATGGAAATGAGTGAGATCCCTAGTAGAGGCCACCGTCGCTGTGAGAATTGCGATATATGCGCGCTGACTATTGAAGCTTCCTGCTTTGAGTACAACGGGTTACGTAGAAGTTTGAGATTTTCCACCACTTGTGGTTCTAAAAATGTAGTTTATGTTATCTTGTGCCCCTGTGGTTTAGCCTATATAGGGAAGACCACACGGGCGTTTAGAGTTCGGATTCGTGAGCATAAAAGTTGCTTAAAGCATGCAGTGATGGAGGCCCCGATAGTTCAGCATTGTGTAGAGCAACATCATCAATATGAACAGCTTCGGGTTTTGTGTGTAGATCAGTTGTCCCAGAGTGAATTTAGTGCACCATCGGATCAGATTCTTATTAGACGAGAACAATGGTGGATTTACACCTTTAATACAGTATCCCCTAAGGGTTTGAATGTTTCTGTAGAATGGGCACGTTGTATCTGAGGGTGGACGTGATAGGTTGCATTTGCAGGTGGATGTGATCGGCTGGTTCTGTAGTTAGATTTCTTGGCCGTGATTTGTTTTTTGAACAGGTTGTAATATTTCGTTAGGGACGTTACTCAGGAGTTGATAAAGATAAAACATGACATGTTGGTAAGAGGCGGCGTTTTATCATGTGTTTAGATTGTATGTTTAGAATGTGGTTTGACTTTAGGATTTGGGTAGATTGGCTGGCGCTACGTGAATAAGCGGAGGTTACGTGGTCAGGAAGGTGAGTGTGGGATTGGTTGGGTTTCTGATAGTGTGACCTGGCGGTACGTGATTGGAGTAAGGTAGTTGAGCATTCTCCATAAGATTGGGAACTTGTTTGGTAGTCCGCATGCGCGGCGTTCTGTGCTATAATTGATAAACTAAGAGGTGATCTCTGGCGGAACGTGGGCAGCTTTAGAAGTTAAAAAGGTGAGGTCTTTTTCTTTCTTTTTTTGATATTTATTTAGAATGGTGAAAAGTGTTATGGTGGTTAAGTTTTGGGTGTTTTTGGTGGTTTGTAATGGTAATAGCTTTTTGTTTGTTTTGTTTATTAGGACATTCGAAGTTGGATGAGAGTATTGGAGTGATCCCCTGATGAAAGTTAGCGTCGTGAAACGCATGACTGGTACCTGTGGGATCAGTGCTCAATCCATTAGAGTGGGCTGTTTTTATAACACAGATAAGAATAGAATTTCCAGATTGTTTAATCATTCAGTTGGATTTTGTGACTGTGTTTTTCAACCTACTCTTACCTGTGAGGTCGTTGATGCAAATGGGCATACTGCCGTGATAACAGACGACAGTCCAGATGGCATAGCCAAATTAGTCTGAGACCTCTGTTGGTATTGAAAAAATTCATGATATTGTTTTTTGTAGTAATTGTTTTGATAAAAGTTTGAAGATTTTGTAAACATCCATTGATACATGAACGATTTTTTGATAGTTGGACTATGAGTGTTTCGTTCGGTAACTGACCAGCGGATTGTGTGACCACATGAAAGAGACATACAATAACTTAAAGCATCTACTGACTTCCATTAACTGTAACAAGTACAGCTGGCACCTCTGTGGTGACTTGAAGGTAGCTGCCCTTTTAATGGGACTGCAGCAGGGATATATAATATGCATGTGTTTCTTATGTGAGTAGGATAGCCGAGCAAGGGATTGGCACTACTTGCGGAAGGAATGGAATCGCAGACAAAATGTAATAGTTGGAGAGAAGAATATCCAGCACCCAGCTCTGGTTGAGGCTCACAAAATCCTGCTACCACCCCTTCACATCAAACTAGGTTTGATGGAAAACTTTGTGAAAGCCATGGACCGCACTTCACAAGCTTTCCGATACCTGCATGAAAAATTCCCTCGACTCAGCAAAGCAAAGATTAAAGAGGGAGTTTTTGTGGGTTCTCAGATTCGAGAGATCTTCAAAGATGACCAGTTTAACAACTTGCTGCAGGGTGATGCGAAACAAGCATGGAATGCTTTTCGCCTAGTGTCAACAAACTTTTTCAGGAATGTTAGGGCAGAAAACTACAAGGAACTAGCAGAAGACATGCTGATGCAGTATCAGAAACTTGGCTGCAATATGTCTCTAAAGATCCATTTCCTTGATTCCCATCTCGATTTCTTTCCTGACAACTGTGGTATGGTTAGTGATGAACAGGGCAAACGTTTTCACCGGGATATTGCAAGGATGGAGCAAAGATACCAGGGAAAATGGTCCACTACAATGCTGGCTGACTACTGCTGGACACTCCCCAGAGAAGCTCCCGAACAGCTGTACAAGAGACAGGTGAAAAAATCTAAGAAGTAGTCTATGACTTGTTTTTTTACAGGTATTAACTGAAGGCCTATTGTATTTACTATTGACATGCATTTTGTGATGTAAACATTAATTCTTGTAGATTACAAAAAAAACTAGAGACAACTTTGCAATTTCACTGTCATATTCGTGTTCAGCATATAAAAATTGATAAGAAATGACTATTTTTATTTCAATAACATGACTTTTGTAAAAATTTGTTGACCAGTGTTACCTACGTTCCTATGCCCACTCAGCTGAGCACCTTTGGCTTAAATCATGTACCCTTGCTGACTACCTGCATTTCAAATTTCCTGCTAGCCTTTTTTCAGTCAGCCATAGCATTTGCCAAGCAAGAGTACTAAGTCCATCTGACTAACTCTTTGGCCTCTGACTCTCACCGTTTCTTTGCTACACTTAACTCTCTCTTCAAGGTCCTTCCTCCTCCAATCCCTCCTTCACTTTCTGCCCAGACCTTGGATGACTATTTCCATGACAAAGTCTAAAAGATTAGCCTTGAATTCTCCACAGGTTCACATCCCCCTCTTCAATTCCAAATCCTTCCCTTACCTTCTGTCATCCTTTCTTCCTTTTCTGAAATCACTGAGGAGGAAACTGCAAATCTTCTCTCCTCCAAATTGACTACCTGCTCCTCTGATACCATTTCTACTGTCTACTAAACTCGATCCCTTCCATCATCATCCCTTCTAGCTGTCATATCCTTAACCTTTTTATTTCCATTACAACGGTTCCTGTGGCCTTCAAGCATGCTCTGGTAGCACCTCTCCTCAAACAGCCTTCACTAGACCCTGCCTATCCTTGCAGCTGTCCACCTATCTCTCTCCTCCCCTTTGCTTCAAAACTACTTGAATGAGCAGTTCACTGCCACTGTCTTGACTTTCTTTCCTCCCATGCCCTCCTGGATCCACTGCAGTTTGGCTTTTGTCCTCTACATTCCATAGAAACAGACTTGTCAAAGTCTCCAGTGACATGTTTCTTGCCAAATCCAAAGGCCGTTATGTGATCCTCATCCTTCTTGACCTTTCTGCTGCCTTTGACACTGTTGATGACCACTTTTTCCTCAATATCTGTTGTTGCTTGGATTTTGGGGCTCTGTTTTGTCCTGGGTTTCTTCTTATCTCTCTCAGCGCACCTTTAGTGCATATTCTATTGGATCTTCCTCTACTGTCATCCTGCTTTCAGTTCGTGTACCTCAGGGCTCTGTCTTGGTACCTCTACTTTTCTCTCTCTACACTCGGTTTCTTGGTGCACTTATTTACTCCCATGGTTTTCAGGGCCATCTTTATGCTGATGACTCTCAGATTGACTTCTCTGTGCCGGAAATCTCTCCAGGAATCCAGTCACAGATCTCTGACTGCTTATCTGACATTGCTACCTGGATGTTTCACCACCATCTGGAATTGAACATGGCCCAAACTGAGCTCCTTATCTTTCCTCCTAAACTCACCTGCCCCCTTTCTCCCTTCTCTCTATCTGTGGATAACACTCCACTCCACCCCATTTCCTCAGTTCGCAATCTTGGGGTCATCTTTGACATTACTTTCTCTTTCTCTGGGCACATCCAAAAAAACTGCCACTTTTTTCTCTATAACATCAGCAAAATGTTCCCTTCCTTTCTACTCACCCTACTAAAACCCTTATCCACTCACTAGTCACCTCCCGCCTTGACTATTGCAACTTGCTCCTCACTATTCTCCCTCTGAATCATCTCTCTTCTCTTCAATCTGTTCAAAACTCAACTGCACAGCTTATCTTCCGCCACTATTACTATGCTCATATAACCCCTCTTCTCAAGTTATTTCAATGGCTCTCTATCAGTTTCCACATTCATTTCAAACTTCTCCTCCTGACCTACAAGTGCATTCATTCTGCGGCGTCTCACTACCTTTCCACTCTTATCTCATGCTAAACTCTTCCTCGGGAACGCCCCTCCTCTGGCAGATCCCTTTTATCTGTGCCCTTCTCTGCCATTGCCAATTCCAGACTTCGTTCATTTCACCTTGTTGATCTATATGCCTGGAACAAACTACCTGAGTCTGTGTATCGGGCTCCTTTTCTAGCCCTATTCAAATCCAGGTTAAAACCCCACCTCTGTGAAGCCGCTTTTGTATCCTGATGCTCTTCACTTTCTTCTCCACTACTTATATGTATCTTAGCATTCTCTGGTCCCCAGTTTCACTAGATATGTCACTCCAGAACATGAATAAAAGGTTTGTAAGTGCAGTGGGGATGTTTATTTGCCGAAAACATCCCCAACCATATTCTGAAACACTGCTGTTGTGCATGTCCACAGTGCTAGCATGGGGATCTCAGAACATGCCCAGAAGAGGCGAAATGGGGCCATGATCAGCCATGGAGATGTATAAAGTATATTCAGAAAAGGCCCATATACATTTTCAGTGCTTCCCACAAATATTCATGTTATTCCTGCGGAAACATAGTATAAGGCCAAGACCAAAATAATTCTGCTCTTCTTTGTGATACATCCTATATTGAAGAATGGCTATGATAATTATATTTTGAACTGGTGTGACTGCAGTCTGAAAAAAAAACACAAGATGTAATTTTAAGGAACAGAAAGCAGAGGTGAGGGAATGTTATAAGGTACAGAAACATTAATAAACACCCTTACATAAATATTAAGAAGAACAATTTTGGCTATGTTGAAATGTGCTGTTTGTGCTAAAGGAGCCAATCTATGGGACCCTAACAATTTCCATGTTCTGGAAAATGGGACTGCTGATGTAGGGCACTGATATATGGGTGTGAGTTGGGAAAAGATTCTTGTTTAGGTGAGAAATGGTGATCATATTTTTAGTCCTGGTACCCCATACTATTATGTTATGCCATTACTGTTATGTATAGATTCAGGGCATCATTTTGGCAGAATTATGTTTTTGTGACTGAAAGTGAGAGTGTGTGTGTGTGTGTGGGGGGGGGGGTGCACAAGAGGATCTGGTGTGCTCATTTGCAATTCAGGGGGGACATGAAAGCCTGGTCAGCACCTGGACCGTATGGATAACCGCAGCGTCACCAGGTGCCAGTGTGATCGGGCAGACAAAATCAGAGAAAGTTCTCTATAGCTAAATGCCAAAACATATCTGTCAATAATAAGGGATCCTCAGAATAAGAGCATTCGACAGTGAAAGCAGCACTAATTCATGGCCATAATGCACATTTTTAGAAACCAATGATGATGCTGTTAAGCATGTATTAGTGCTGTTTTCACTGCTGAATGCTCTTATTCTGAGGGTCCCTTATTGATAGGGATATGTTTTGACATTTAACTATAAGGAACCTATTAAGATTCCTTCTGGAATATTTATCATAGGGCACTCTAATAAGATCATATATTGTTGGCTGTGTGATAGGGCAGCTATACATCTGCTGTGCTAGGCACTGGGAGACATGACTGATGTTGTGCCAACATTTCCCAGATTGTTCCATGAGGCCTACATCCCTACCCAGTCCAGGATCTATGAGAGCTGCGAGAGTGGTGATAATCTGGAGGCTGGCTTCTTTGGGAGCAGCAAGGTGAAAGGAGCAAAGTCAGGATTTGGCAGTAAAAGACAAGGGCACAGTTAGAAGCGATCTGCCAGAAGAGTGGAGTTCCCGAGGAGGGGTCTAGGGAGAGATAAGAGGTGAACAGAGTGCAGAGCAGCATAATCAGTGCACTTATAGGCCAGTGGCATGAAAAAGGCATGCATTTGTTGCTCAGCAATATTATGCATCCTTTGAGGAACTGCAATGTTAGTTTTGGGTTTTGTGCACTCGGTAAAGGTCTATCCTTAGCAGTTTAAAGCATGTTTGTAGAAATGACCATGAAAGGGATCACTGAGGCCATTTTATAATGCCAAGTACCATTTGATGCAAGGTAAGTCCTGTCATACATGTTCATATTTACATTCTCTTATACCACATTAGGGTGCACTGGGATTACTTAGCACTTCTGAGCCTGAGGAGGACTGTTATAAGATATAGGTTGTAGCAGCAGTCATTTCTCATTAGGCAGGATCCAAGATGTGTAACTTTTCAGAATACGGTCGGTGCGGAGACATCCAAAACGTTTACCCATGTCCCATAATATTGTGGGGATGTGTTTCTCCATTATACCGCATGACCCATGCGTGGGCCACAAGCTGGATGTATGCATGGGTTGAGCACATAGTGCTTTGCCTGTGCCACACTGGACACATTTGTCTCCCCGATTCCGGACCCATGGGCACGTCTAGACCCGCGGATGCAGAATTGGATTCAAACAAGGTGATTTTCAATTTAGACGTGTCTCAGGCAAGATGTGCATGTTATGGCATTGGGCTCCTTGTGTTTTGTCTTAATTAGATTGTAAATTCTGATTAGCAGGACCTTTTAGTGCTATACAAATGATTCATAGTAGTAGTAGTAAGTGCACCTGGGGCACTGTTTGAGTAGCGGTGAGGCAGAGTTGAAATATACATGCATATTTTCTAAAATATATGAACAATCAGATGGGGCTAATTTTACAACAGGGTACCTATGTGAAAAGTCCCAAAAGGCACTGATTTTGTAAAGGCAACACAGGCATATATTTGCTTCAGTAGCGCCCACAGAGGCATGTTTACTAATTCCCATGCTAGTAATGTAGGTTTGGGCTGGATTACTAGCCATTACTAGCGTTAGATGCATGGTTGTGAAGATAGCCACCCCACTGCATTTAGTGCAGTTCATCATGTTAGTGTCATTTTGGGAAACAACTACCACCATCGATTGTGCTGGTGGTCTTTGCTCCCTTCCAAGCGGCATCAGCATGAGCCTTCATGGTCCACACTAGCAGAGCTGAGGAGGGACTCTGGGTGGCACTCTGTCCAGCGTATGTCTGGGTGTTACTCTGCCCAGGTACCACCCAGACATGCGCTGCCAGTTAGTGTGGGTTTTTTTAGCACAGGACACGTGCTACTTTTTTAGCATCTGCCAAAAATGTGTGCTACCATCGCACTACCTGGGGTGGTATGCTTTTATAAATAAGCCCCAAATGTTCTTGAACAAATTTGCACCTACTCTGAAAGGGCTTTATCTTTATTTCAACATTTGATAGACCGCTTTGGCCGAGACATTAAAGCGGTGTACAATAAAAATCAAGGTCAACACTGCAAACTATAGAAAAAAGAATGCCATAAAATAACAGGAAAGCAAAGAAAGGACAGGGCAAGCAATTAATGGCCACACATTTAGACCAAGGACTTCCAAAAGACCAAAACAGGGAAAACAATCAAGGGGAGACAGGACATACAATGGACATTGAACAAACAAACCATCAACAACTTCAGGGAGGAGTACCAGGAGGGAGATCAAAGGCTTGTTGGAACAGATGAGTTTTGAGTAGTGTTTTGAACTGGGGATAAGAGGGTTCTAGCCGGAGAGAAGGTGGCAATGCATTCCATAGTAATGGGCTAAGGAAAAAGAAAGCCGAATGCCGAGTTTGTTCCAGACATGCTTGAGACGGAGAGGGTAAGGACAAACGATTAGCATGGAGGGACCGAAGTTGACGATAAGGGGTATAGAGGGAAATAAGGTCAGCAAGATACAGAGGATTGTCAGTATAAATAGTACGGTGTGTTAAGATGAGAAACTTATAGTGGAAACGAAAATGGAGGGGCAACCAATGCAAATGAAGGAGAATGGGAGTAATATGATCAAAACGATGGCAAGAAGTGATAAGGCGAGCTGAAGTGTTTTGAATAGACTGCAAGCACTGAAGCTGATAGCTCGGGAGATTAGCTAAGAGGATGTTGCAATAATCAAGTCTATTGAAAATCAAAGCTAGGACAAGGGTGACCAGAGAACCAAAGGGAAGAAGGGAACAGACAGCCCTAATCTGACGTAAAACTGCAAACGAATGATGGGTAAGGGAAGAGATATGGCCATGGAAAGAAAGCGATGAGTTGAGAATTACTCACAAATAACGGAAAGAAGAGACAAGTGGAATGGGGGTCGAACCAATCACGGGGGCAATGGTAGGACAAGAGCCACTCAAGTACACCCACATAGCCGTGGACTTTGAAGGGTTTAAGTGAAGGAAATTCTGAGAGAGCCAAGAAGCGATATGGGAGAGACAGTTGTTAAATTGGGAGATATCCAGAGTGAGCGGAGAGGTATGACAAAGGAGGATGATGTCTTCTGCATAGATATAAGAGGATACAGGATACTGTTGAATCAGAAGGGGCAAGGGAGTGAGAAAAATATTAAATAACAGAGGGGAAAGGACAGAACCCTGAGGGACACCACAGGTGAGAGAAAGAGAGGAGGAGGAATGACAATTAGATTGAACGGTGAAAGAGTGAGCCGTGAGAAAGGAGCAAAGCCATTGTAAAACCGTGCCCCGCAGCCCTATATCAGATAGACAAGAAAGGAGAGTACAGTGATCAATCAGGTCGAATGCTGCAGAGAGGTCAAGGGAAACGATAAGAGTGATATCACCACGGTCATGGGTGACATGCAATTCGTTTAGGATCGCCAAAAGAACAGTCTCGGTGCTATGTCCTTGTCAAAAGCCTGCGTGACGAGGGTGGAGAGTATTAGTGGCCTCAACGTGAGAGTTTAATTGTTCAAAAGCAAACCGTTCCAGAAGTTTAGCTAGGAAGGGGAGGTTCGAGACAGGGCGCCAATGAGACAAAATAGAGGGGTCAAGGGAAGACTGCTTCAGAAGGGGGCGGACAACAGCAGATTTTCACAGAGAGGGGAAAAGACCAGAGGAAAAGCTAGAATTAATAATGATAGTGAGGATTGGTATAAGTTGTAAAGAAGGCTCAGATAGCCAACGGGACGGAATCGGGTCTAACAAGCAGGTAGTCTTCCTTGATTTAGACAACATCTGTAGTAACTCTACAGAAGCGACTGGATGGAAAGAGGACCAAGTGTGAGCAAGAGCTTGGTTAGGCAGAGAAGAAGAGGGCACTGACACAGGGTCGATAGAAGAACTTGGTAGCCCACAAGGATGGGCGGGAGACAAGGGAGATATAAGAACATAAGAACATAAGATATGCCATACTGGGTCAGACCAGGGTCCATCAAGCCCAGTATTCTGTTTCCAACAGTGGCCAATCTAGGTCATATGAACCTAGCAGTATCCCCAAGAGACACAAGTTCCACAATGCTTGTACTGGGTCAAGCATTGATATCTTCGGTCACTTCTTAATAATGGTTTATGGACCTTTCCTCCAGGAACTTGTCCAAACCTTTTTTAAACCCAGCTACACTAACAGCCTTTACTACATCCTCCGGTAACAAATTCCAGAGTTTGACTACACGTTGAGTGAAAAAATATTTTCTTTTATTAGTCTTAAATAGTTTACCCTGTAGCTTCATTGCATGTCCCCTAATCTTTCTATATTCTGATAAGGTAAACAATCGATCTACGTTTACCCGTTCCACTCCGTTCATTAATTTATAGACTTCTATCATATCCCCCCTCAGCCGTCTCTTTTCCAGGTTAAAGAGCCCTAACCTTTTCAGCCTTTCTTCAAAGGAGTATCCTTCCATCCCCTTTACCATTTTGGTGGCTCTTCTCTGAACCTTTTCTAAAATCGCTATATCCTTTTTAAGATACGGCGACCAGAATTGCACACAATATTCAAGGTGCGGTCTCACCATGGAACGATATAGAAACATAGAAACATAGAAACATGATGACAGAAAAAGACCACAAGGCCCATCTAGTCTGTCCTTCCATAACAACAACTACAACAGTCCACTTTCTACCTGTAGAGATCCTCTGTGTTGGTCCCATGCTTTTTTGAATTCAGTTACTGTCCTCATCTCTACCACCTCCACTGGGAGACTATTCCATGGATCCACTACTCTTTCCATAAAGAAATATTTCCGCATATCACTCCTGAATCTATCTCCCTTCACCCTCACCCCATGTCCCCTCATAGCAGAACTTGCTTTCAATTGAAAGAGGCTCTCTCCCTGAACATTTATGCCACGGAGGTATTTAAACATCTCAATCATATCACCTCTATCCCGCCTTTCCTCTAAGGTGTACATATTAAGATCCTTAAGTCTGTCCTCATATGCTTTATAATGAAGCCCATTAATCATTTTAGTAGCAACCCTCTGCACCGACTCCATCCTGTTCACATCCTTTTGAAGGTGCGGTCTCCAGAATTGCACACCATACTCCAAATGAGGTCGCACCAAAGACTTATACAGAGGTATTATCACCTCCTTTTTTTCTGCTAGCCATTCCTCTCCGTATGCACCCAAGCATCCTTCTAGCTTTTGCCGTCGCCTTTTCTACCTGTTTAGCTACTTTAAGATCATCAGACACAACCACGCCTAGGTCCCGCTCTTCTTTAGTGGACAAAAGTACTTCACCTCCTATACTGTATTGCTCCATTGGATTGCTGCAGCCCAAATGCATGACCTTACATTTTTTAACATTAAATCCAAGCTGCCAAATTCTAGACCATTCTTCAAGCTTAGCTAGATCCCTCCTCATGTTATCTACACCTTCCTGGGTGTCTACTCTATTACAGATTTTGGTATCATCTGCAAAGAGGCAAACCTTACCCGACAGCCCTTCCGCTATATCACTAACAAAGATGTTAAAAAGAATCGGACCAAGGACAGATCCCTGGGGCACACCACTGGTAACATCCTTCTCCTCCGAGTGAGCTCCATTTACTTGTACTCTTTGTCGCCTCCCACCCAACCAATTTCTAACCCAAGCAGTAACTTTAGGGTCCATCCCTAGGGTGCTCAGTTTGTTTATAAGTCGCCTGTGAGGAACAGTGTCAAAGGCTTTACTGAAATCTAAATACACCACATCTAGAGCTCTCCCTCGGTCCAACTCCCTGGTCACCCAGTCAAAGAAATCGATCAGATTTATCTGACAAGACCTGCCTCTGGTGAATCCATGCTGCCTCGGATCCTGTAATCCGCCGGACTCCAGAAACCTCACTATTTTCTCTTTCAGCAGCGTTTCCAATAATTTACTCACCACTGAAGTTAAACTAACCGGCCTGTAGTTTTCAACCACATCCTTACTTCTGTTTTTGTGTAAAGGCACCACATGAGCCTCTCTCCAGTCCTTTGGCACCACTCCCGACTCCAACGAGGCATTGAAAAGGTCAGTCAGTGGAGTTGCTAGAACGTCCCCAAGTTCCCTCAGTATTCTAGGGTGTATCCCATCCGGTCCCATCGCTTTGTCTACTTTAAATTGAGCTAGTTTCTCATGAACACAGTCTTCTGAAAATTGTTCAAGATGTCCCTCGCTTCTGTTCTTATTTGTGGGTGTTTTCTGAGGTCCTGCTCCTGGTTCTTCATCTGTGAACACAGAACAAAAATATTTGTTAAGCAATTCCGCTTTATCCTTATCAGCTTCTACATATTCCCCCCCTGCACCCTTGAGTCTGACAATACCACTTTTGCCCTTCCTCTTCTCACTAATATATCTGAAAAATGTCTTATCCCCCCATTTTATTGCATTGGCTATTTCCTCCTCCTTTTGAATCTTTGCCTTCTTGACTACTTTGCTAGCTTCTCTAAGTTTTTCCAAATACAGATGCCTGTCTTCCTCTCTCTGTGATCTCTTGTATTTCATGAAGGCCTCCCTCTTTTTCTTCACTTTTTCAGCTACTTCCTTCGAAAACCATAGCGGTCTCCTGTTCCTTTTGCCTTTATTTACCATTTTAACAAAAAGGTTGGTTGCCTTTAAAATACCCCCTTTCAGTTTTGCCCACTGTTTTTCTACATCCCCCAGCTGTTCCCATCCCACTAATGACTCCCTGAGGTATTGGCCCATCTTCGCAAAGTTAGTCCTCCTAAAGTCTAAGATCTTCACCTTGGAATGGATTCTAACAGCCCTAGTCCTAATACTGAACCACACCATCTGGTGGTCACTGGATGCAAAATGATCTCCCACTACAACATCAGAAACACTCTCACCATTGGTAAGCACCAAGTCCAGTATGGCCCCTTCACGTGTGGGGTCTGTTACCATTTGCCTGAATAGTTCTCCCTGTAGAGAATCCAGGATCTCCTTACTTCTAGATGATACTGCAGCAGGAATGTGCCAATCAACATCTGGCATATTGAAATCTCCTAGCAGTAGCACTTCCCCTTTCCTAGCAATGCTGTGTATGTCTTCAATTAACTCTCTGTCAACCTCTTCCTCTTGTGAGGGAGGTCTGTATATCACACCAATGCAAATGGATTTCTCTTTCCCTCTTTCTAGTTTAACCCACAATGCCTCCTCTCTCCCTTTTAAGCTCTGTAATTCCAAAGCTTTAATAGTAGTTTTTACATATAGTGCCACTCCTCCTCCCCTTCTTCCTCCCCTGTCCTTTCTGAATAAAGTATAGCCAGGTATAGTTACATCCCAGTCATGGTTTTCTGTGAACCATGTTTCTGTAACTGCCACTAAATCCAAGTCAGCCACTCCCACCAAAGCTTCAACTTCAGGGATCTTATTTCCCATGCTACGGGCATTAATACACACTGCTTTCCATGTGTTACCCCTGTTACCCATTTCCATAAAGGTATTTAATGTATCACCTACCTGGGGGCTTTCACTTACCTGGAGGCTTTCTTCACCCATCCCCAATGAATCTAGTTTAAAGCCCTCTTCAGTAGATTAGCCAGTCTACTACCAAAGATGTGTTGACCTTTCTTGGACAGATAGATGCCATCTCTGCTCTGCAACCCTTGGAACAGCATCCCATGGTCTAGGAAACCAAAACGCTCTCGAAGACACCATCCACGCAGCCATGCATTCATCTCCAGGATGCGAGCCTCTCTGCCTTGGCCTTTACCCTCAACAGGGAGGATTGAAGAGAACACCACCTGTGCACCTACCTGCTTCACCCTCTGTCCCAGAGCCACGAAGTCACTTTTGATACGTTCCGAGGTATACCTGGCAGTATCATTTGTTCCAACATGGATTAGCAACATTGGGTAATAGTCAGTGGGCATGATGAGTCTCGGCAAACTCTCCGTAACATCTTGGATCTTGGCACCAGGCAGACAGCACACCTCTCTGGACATCAAGTCTGGTCGGCAGATGGACGCCTCAGTACCCTCAGAAGAGAGTCTCCAACAACCACTACCCTTCGTTTCCTTCTGGTCACTGATTCCGCAACTATGGGGTACTTGAACTCTGGTTCTTCCCTTTCCAGGGATGCTTTCACCTCCTCCACTTCCAGGGCTGCATAATGGTTCTTCAATTCAAGGGCTGGAGAAGTTGGATTGGTGATTTTGCAGGCTCTGGTGACTGTTGTCCAACCATCGACATTCTGTTGGCACCCATCTTTTCCTGTGCTGGAGAGCCTGGTTGCTGCAAGAAGCATCTCATCAATGTACTTCTCACTGTCTTGAATGCTCCTCAGCCTCGCCACCTCCTCTCTGAGTTCCTCCACTTGTTTCCTCAGAGCTTCAGCATGCAGGCACCCTGCACATGGAACCGGTTCTTCAACTGGCATTAGGACCTCTGTCTGGACCGAGGCAGAAGCTGTAACGGGGGCAACAGCTTTAGCAATACGATTTTTCCCAGCCATTGTTCTGTTTGTGGAGCTTAGGTATCTGTTAAAGCAAAAGAGAGAGATCTACCAAGTACCAGCTGGTTTCGCAGCTGTCCATTCAGAGAAAAAGCAGTTAAATCTCTTTAATTATATTCAATATGTGCTGGTCCAATTCACTGTGATTTGCTAAAGGGGGAGGTGCCCTATAAAGCAAGACTGCTCACTAGGGGTGGGTGGGAGCTGGGGTGGGTAGGGAGGGAACTAACACCTGATTAGGTGTTAGCAGTTTCTGAATCTGAGGAGGTTACAGAGTTCAGCAACCTACTGTGCTCCAGTAAAGTTCCCCTAAAACAGCAAAAATGTAAGTAACCTTGCTTTTATAAAGTATACACAAAACCCTTTTAAGAGCTCCCAGTCAGAGAGCTAGCAATTTAATAAAAAAAAAACACAAAAAAAAAAAACAAAGAAACCCTCAAATCCTTACTTACTGTTTGATGTGTGGAGCCCTGGTTTGGAAAGCCTCAAAAGGGCAGGGCACAGGAGCCTTTTATGCAGGCTTCAACTGCACTCAGGGAACAGGCCTACTAACACCTGATTAGGTGTTAGCAGTTTCTGAATCTGAGGAGGTTACAGAGTTCAGCAACCTACTGTGCTCCAGTAAAGTTCCCCTAAAACAGCAAAAATGTAAGTAACCTTGCTTTTAAAAAGTATACACAAAACCCTTTTAAGAGCTCCCAGTCAGAGAGCTAGCAATTTAATAAAAAAAACAAACAAACAAACAAAGAAACCCTCAAATCCTTACTTACTGTTTGATGTGTGGAGCCCTGGTTTGGAAAGCCTCAAAAGGGCAGGGCACAGGAGCCTTTTATGCAGGCTTCAACTGCACTCAGGAAACAGGCCTACTAACACCTGATTAGGTGTTAGCAGTTTCTGAATCTGAGGAGGTTACAGAGTTCAGCAACCTACTGTGCTCCAGTAAAGTTCCCCTAAAACAGCAAAAATGTAAGTAACCTTGCTTTTAAAAAGTATACACAAAACCCTTTTAAGAGCTCCCAGTCAGAGAGCTAGCAATTTAATTTAAAAAAAATAAATTATAATATCTTTTGTTTTATTTTCCATTCCTTTCCTTATCATACCTAGCATTCTATTTGCTCTCTTGGCCGCCGCTGCACACTGGGCCGAGGGTTTTAACATGGTATCCACAATGACGCCTAAATCTTTTTCCTGGGTGGTGGTTCCTAATGTGGAAACTTGCATCGTGTAACCATAGTTTGGGTTGTTCTTCCCTCGGTGCATAACCTTGCACTTGTCCACATTAAATTTCATCTGCCATTTTGATGCCCAGTCTTCCAATTTATCAAGATCCTCTTGCAATTTTCCACAATCCTCTTGGGTTTTAACAACTTTAAATAGTTTTGTGTCATTTATTTAATTTATTTAACACTTCTTTTATACCGCGCTATTATCTGCAAATTTGATAACCTCATCTGCAAATTTGATAACCTCACTCGTTATCCCACTTTCCAGGTCATTTATGAGTATGTCAAAAAGCAGCGGACCCAGCACAGATCCCTGGGGTATTTATTTATTTATTTCAATTTTTTATATACCGCACTATTTATAATCAGCGCGGTTTACAGAGAAACACAAAGACCAGAACAACAGGTTGTTCGGTGTTACATATAACAGGAGTATAAACTTGGATAACATGGGAGAACTATATACATAGAATATATAATTAATTATTTCGATATCATGAAAAACTATTTACATAAAATAGCAGTAATGCTAGGGTCAGGAAGAGATTGTGGTTAAGTTTGTGGTAAGGCTAATCTATTGCACTTTATGTAGGGTAATATTTGATAAATAGGTTATATTTGAGGGCCTTTCTGAACTGGGCTAGGTCGGTTATGGCACGTATGTCAGGTGGTAGGGAGTTCCAGTGTTTTGGGGCGCAAAACATGAAGGCTCTGTTCGCTGTTGATCGGCTGCATGTTGTTATGGCCTTTGGCATTATTAGAGTGTTTAGCGCTATTTGTCTTTTGGATCTGGTTGTTGGTACAGTTTGTGTGAGATCAGTTAGTGAATTGGCTGACAAACCATGGATGGCCTTGTATGTGAGAATCAGTGTTTTGAAAATGAGCCTGGCTTGTATTGGGAGCCAGTGAAGCTGCTTGAGGATTGGTGTCACATGATCACTCCTGGACGCTCCTTGTAGAACCCTTGCAGCAGTATTCATGGCGAGTTGTAGAGAACTTATGGTGGATCGTGGGAGACCTTGTAGAATTGAATTGGCAAAATCGAAATGCGGCAAGATGAGTGCTTGGAAGATGGTTCTGAAATCCTCTGGGTCCAGTAAGGAGCGTAAATGCCTGAGTGTGCGTATCTTGAAGTATACAGCTTTTACAATATTGTTTACGTGTGATTTCATATCGAGACGGTGGTCCAGCATAACTCCGAGATATCTTATTGTTTCTTTGGTGGATAGATCAGCTCCCTTAACACTTATATGTGATTGTGGAATGAAGTTGGGGTCTCTTGTAACAAAGAGAACCTCAGTTTTCTTGTGCTGGATGCGGAGGTTCTGTGAGAGAAGCCACTCTGAGACTGCATCAAAGCAATTTATTATGGGCAATAAATCCATTTGCATTGTGGAAAAAGGCATATAAAGTAGGATATCATCTGCGTATATCATACATTTAACATTGAATGATCTGATGATATTGCAGATCGGCTGCATGTATATGTTAAACATGAGAGATGAAAGAGATGAACCTTGTGGGACGCCTTGTTTTTGATGGAAGAGATTTGATTCTCCTGTTGCAGATTTTACATATTGCATTCTGGTGTCCAGGTAAGATTTACACCATTCCAGTGCTGAACTACTGATGCCTTTTTCCTTCAGTCGTGCAATGAGTATCTCATGATTTACCGAATCAAACACTGCTGCTATATCCAAAAAGATTAGCACGACGCCTTGTCTGATGTTGTCTATGCTGGTGAGTATATTATTGAAGAGGGTGGTGATGAGTGTTTCAATGCCATGATATTCTCTGAAGCCATGTTGAAAATAGTCCAGAGGGGCTGCGGAATCTATGTGGTCTTGAATTTGACGTTGCACCTCTTTCTCAAAAATTTTTGCTAAGAGGGGAATGCTAGCAATAGGCCTGTATGAGTCAACCCTTTTTGGGTCTAGTTTGGATTTTTTTAGCAGTGGTCTAATGGATGTGAGCTTTAGAGCAGATGGGAAGAGCCAGTTGTAAATGAAAGGTTCATGATTCTTGCACTATTTACCTTTCTCCATTGGGAAAATTGGCCATTTAGCCCTACCCTCTGCTTTCTATCTTTTAACCAGTTCCTGATCCACAATAGTACACTGCCTCCTATCCCATGACTCTTTAGTTTTGCCAAAAGTCTCTGATGAGGGACCTTGTCAAAGGCTTTCTGAAAGTCCAGATACATAATATCAACCGACTCACCTTTGTCCACCTGTTTATTCACTCCTTCAAAAAAACATAACAGATTAGTAAGACAAGATCTTCCTTGTCTAAAGCCATGTTGGCTGTCTCCCATTAGAATGTGACTATCTACATGCTGAGTAATTTTATTCTTTATGATGGTTTCTACCATTTTTCCTGGTACTGACGTCAAGCTCACCGGTCTGTAGTTTCCCGGATCACCCCTGGAACCCTTTTTAAAAATTGGTGTTACATTGGCGATCCTCCAATCTTCAGGTATTAGAGATGATTTTAATGATAGTTCACAGATTACTGATAGCAGGTCTGCAATCTCATATTTCAGTTCTTTCAACACCCTTGGATGTATACCTTCCGGCCCAGGTGATTTGCTACTCTTCAGTTTATCTAATAGTTGTAAGACATTTTCCCAATATATCGATATTTCCTTCAATTCTTCCACACCTTTAAATACTACTTCAGTCATGGGTAACATCCCTACATCTTCCTCAGTAAAGACCGAAGCAAAGAATTTATTCAGTCTCTCCGCTATCGCCTTGTCACCTCTTAGTGCTCCTTTAACCCCTTTATCATCTAATGGACCAACTGACTCTCTCACAGGTTTTTTGCTACAAATGTACTTGAAAAGGTCTTTATTTCGCGTTTTTGCTTCCGCAGCAAGCTTCTTCTCAAATTCTCTCTTTGCCTGCCTTATCAATGCCTTGCATTTGATTTGCCAGTGCTTGTGCTGTTTCCAGGTTTCGTCGTTTGGCTCTTTTTTCCATTTCCTGAAAGATGCTTTTTTGGCAACAACAGCCTCTCTGACCTCACCTTTAAACCATGCTGGCAGTTTTTTGGACTTCCTTCCACTTTTCTTAAAGCATGGAAACCAGCTGGTCTGGGCTTCCAAGATAGTATTTTTCAACAACACCCAAGCTTGATGTGCATCTTTAACGTTTGCAACTGCTCCTTTTAGTTTTTTCTTAACTGTTTTCCTCATTTTATCATAGTCTCCCTTTCGAAAGTTAAAAGGTAGTAATGTGGATTTCCTTACTATCCCTCCTCCACTAATTAAATCAAAGGCGATCATGCTATGATCACTATTGCCAAGTGGCCCCCACACCCTTATCTCTTGCACTAGATCTGGTGTTCCACTAAGGACTAGGTCTAATATGGCTTCCCCTCTGGTCGGTTCATGAACCAGCTGCTCCAAGAAGCAGTCATTTATTTCATCTAGGAACTTTATCTCCCTAGCATGTCCTGACATGACACTGACCCATTCGATACCGGGGTAATTGAAATCACCCATTATTATTACTGCTCTGTAACTTTTGTTAGCTTCCTTGATTTCTTTGAGCATTTCATCATCCATTTGGTCATTTTGGCCAGTTGCTCGATAGTACACCCCCACTGCCATTGCCTTCCCCCTTTTATATGGAATTTTGTTTCCTGCAAAACTTTAATCCTTTCTGAGTCAATGCCCTCTCTAACATAGAGCGCAACCCCTCCACCAATTTGATCAGCTCTATCATTACAATATAGTTTGTACCCAGGTATCACAGTGTCCCACTGGTTGTCCTCCTTCCACCATGTCTCTGATATTCCAATCATATCTAACCTTTCATTTAGTGCTATATATTCTAACTCTCCCATCTTATTCTTTAGACTTCTAGCATTTGCATACAAGCATTTTAGAGAATGTATTTTATTCATGTTAATTTGGCTATTGTTAGACATGGGTAAATTGGGATCTTTAAGCTCTGTCTGCTCCATGCTTGAGGTCATTTTGCTACTTTACTCTTTTGTGGAACCTCTCTGCTTTTGGTAGTATCCTTCAAGGATACATTCTTCCGAACCATCCGCTCTTGGGCGACTGTCGGCTTTCCCCTAATATCTAGTTTAAAAGCTGCTCTATCTCCTTTTTAAAGGTTAATGCCAGCAGCCTGGTTCCATCCCGGTTAAGGTGAAGCCCATCCCTTCGGAAGAGCCCCTCCTTTCCCCAGAATGTTCCCCAGTTCCTAACAAATCCAAAACCCTCATCTCTGCACCATTGTCTCATCCACGCATTGAGACTCCGGAGCTCTGCCTGCCTTTTGGGTCCTGCACGTGGAACAGGAAGCATTTCGGAGAATGCTACCATGGAAGTTCTGGATTTCAACTTCCTACCTAAAAGCCTAAATTTTCCCTCCAGAACCTCCCTATCACATTTTCCTATGTCATTGGTACCGACATGTACCAAGACAGCAGACTCCTCCCCAGCACTATCTAAGACCTTATCTAGGTGGCTTGTGAGGTCCGCTACCTTCGCACCAGGCAGGCATGTTACCAGGGGATCCTCACGTCCACCAGCTACCCAGCTATCTACATGCCTAATGATTGAATCACCAACTATAACGGCTGTCCTAACCCTTCCCTCATGGGCACATGGCCCTGGAGAAACTTCCTCGGAATGAGAGGGTTTTACATCACCTGGAGGACAAGTCCTAGTTACAGGATCACTTCCTGCCACACCAGGGTGATGCTCTCCTGTCACGTGACCTCTCTCCTCCATGGCAACAGGGGTGCTGCCAGATTGGAGGTGGGACTTCAGGACTATATCCCTGTAGGTCTCGTCTATGTACCTCTCTGTCTGTCTTATGTTTTCCAAGTCTGCTATTTTAGCCTCTAGAGAACGGACTTGTTCCCTGAGAGCAAAGAGTGCACACGTAAGACCTCTCACCAACTGGGAGAAAATCATACATGTGACACTCAATGCAAAAGACTGGAAAGCCCCCATCCCGCTGCTGGACTGCTGTCTGCATCTTAGTTTTAAGTTTGTGTCTAGATCTTTAAGTTCTTACTTACTAGGGGTTGCTATGGGTATTTATACCAATAAAACTGTACCTAATACGTTTAATATACCTTATTCACCTGAAGCTTAATTAATCTCAGGCCCTTAGTGTATGTCTGATTTGGGTAATGAGCTTCACCTGAAAGCACCTCCTGTCTTTTATTTTTATTTATTTATTTAGCTGTATTTATATCCCGCTTTTCACCGGGTCAAAGCGGTCAATTGGGAGATACATTTAACACGAGGGGATATGACACACATACGCTAATACTTACAGGGAACATGGGCAATGGAGGGTTAAGTGGCTTGCCCAAGACCACAAGGAGTACCTATAGGACTAGAAATCCCAGTCCCTCCGGCCTGAGATTGCTGTCCCCAGGTGGGACTTGAACCCCTGGCCCTCTGGCCTGAAGTACCTTGTCCTAACCACTAGGCCACTCCTATGATTATCCCAGGGGTGGGTGGGTGTGGGGAAGGAGGGAAATAACACTTATTAAAAGAGGGCTGCTACACAGTACCCTGTCTTGTGCTGCTGAGGTAAGCTAAATTCTGATTTGATTTAAATTATAGCTCTTAGCTGCTGCTAGGCTCTAACTTCTTATGAAATTTGAACTACAAGCTCTCTGCTGGGTTTTAAATTTAACCAGAAAGCTCTCTTCTGTGTTTTAAAACTAAAAGTACTTTTCTGATGCTAGGCCCTGAGTGACTATTAAATGTACACTACAAGCTCTCTGCTGGGTTCCAAATGTAACCAGAAAGCTCTCTTCTGTGTGTTAAATTTAAACTAAAAGTACTTTGCTGTTACTTGGCCCTGAGTGACTATTAAATTTAAACTACAAACTCTCTGCTGGGTATGAAATGTAACCAGAAAGTTCTCCTCTGTGTTTTAAATTCAAAATTTTATTGCTGCTACTAGGCCCTAACTGATCCAACAAAAAACAGTGGGTTCACAGATTAAGTAGCTTTAATACAAATAATTTTTTTTAGAAAATTACCAGAAGTATATACTCACAGTTGCAGATTTCTCTCCAGAAGTAACAGTCCCCCTTTCTAGTCCTTCAAGACAGTGGATAGTGGAGGAGGTGGGAGGGATTCAAAAATGAGGAACGCAAATTCAATATTTTGTCAGAGAAGAAAGTGGCCAAAAGTTGAGGGTCTGGAGTCTTTGATACTGGGGCACAACTAGAACCAGTAGTAGAAAGCTTACGGAGGATTGTGAAAAGCTGTCTTGAGGAGTTCGCGGCATCAGAAATCTCAGCAGTGTAAAAAGTGTGTTTAGCAGCCTGAACGGCCGAACGATAGTCAGCAAATAGCTGCTTGAAACGAAGACGTAATTCTGGAGAGGGGTGATGAGACCAACGATGCTGCACTTGTCGGAGCTTTTATAAATAAGCCCCAAATGTTCTTGAACAAATTTGCACCTACTCTGAAAAGGCTTTAAATTTGTGCTTGCATTATATGTATAATATATATACATGAAGACATATTTCACAAAGATCATGCAGCTGAAATTTGAGACGTCCAAGTCAAAACAACCAAAATGCTATGGAAGGGGGATCTGCCGCATAAAAGTGAAAATGTGGACATGCAGAGTAATGATGAGGTATGTGCTGATTTCCACCCACTTTTAGAAACTTCCACATGTTGGATATGGATGTCCTCCATTCTGGAAATACAGACGCTCTGTTTCAGAATGCTCCTGTGTATCCCCCCCCCCCCCCCCCACCACCACCATAAACAGACACATCTCGGCCTGCCATTTTGCAAATGGGGGCCAGGAGAAATGCTTTTTTACTTACATGCAGGAATTTTTGAAGGAGCCAAAAATAATGGGGGAGTGAGGGAGCATTTCCTTCTTTTGAGACTCCCATTCATGTCCTGGAGCAGCTGCTGTGTAGCCATGGATGTCTCTAACACTGGAATGAGACACACAGGACAGTTCTAAAAGTAGACAGACACAAGTATCATTGGCCTGCCCTGGGCATGCCCCAGTCATACCTTCATGTGATTGGACATTATTGCACTGGTCATATGTATATTTCAGGTCTTTCTAAAATGACTTAGAGGATATCCATCTGATTTCCATGTCTGAATGGGCATCTTCAGATGTGGAAATAATGAACAGGCCTTCAAAAATGACTCCCTTAGCCAGCAACTATTTTGAAAGCCAATATGCTAAACTGTGATAGCCTTTATGTCAAACTAAGGCTTATGCATGTTGAAATTCACTAAATTGCCTGAAATGAACCAACAATACTGAACTTTTTTCTTAATTGAAGATTTTGCTTAAGTGTACAAGCAATAAAAAAGAAAATTGCCATCATGTATAAATATAATGGGCTCGATATTTGAAAGGATTTACATTGTTTATAGCCCTGTAAACCATGTAAATGCCTTAGATGGGAATATTCAACGGCACCTACACATTTAGTGCCATTGAATATTCCTGTCTATGTCCCCTACGTGCCCTGATGACATCTGGTTAGCATCGGGGTGTGTTGGGAGCATTCCAGGATGGAGTGGAGGCAGGGAGTCCTGGTAACCAGGTAGCAGCAATATTGGACCACTATCTGATTAGCCATCCATGGCAAAACTAGACTAGTTTTAGCCGTGGATGGCTAACCAGGTAGAGGTCCAATATCACCGCTACCCAGTTATGTGCTGTGGGTGAATCCCCTCTGCTCCTAACCCAGATATTTAATGCCATCGCTGCAGCACTGAATATCCAGGTTTAGAGGTCAGTGGGCATAGCCCACCCAACTGAGTATCGGGCCCAAGTTTCCTAGCTCACGTCACAGAGAGAGAGCACCCTACCTAGACTGGAATAACATTATCTTTAGGCAATTCAAACCTTATTCTGTAATACAGAAAGAAATAAAGAAAGGAAAAATGCAGAAAGATCATAGGCCAAAACAGGAAACATAATTGCCTTTCAAAAAATTTTCCAATTGGATTGGATCAACAAAAACATACCTAACGCCTTGCTAAAGCACAAAATATTTGCATGGAAAATGTTGAAAGAAGGAGACACCCACAGCTAAGGCAAGGGTTTCAACTGGAGAAGCTTTTTCCACCTAAGCTGAGAAGCCTTAGCTACATAAAGAAATAGCATACTTTTCTGACTGTAAAACCAAGTCTTTTTTTTTTTTGGAGAATTAAGCCTTCATTATTCTAGATGTATCTGCCTCTAAGGGAAATGTAACAACTAAATTAGCTCTAGAGGAGTCACATGAGTGCATGAGCGGGTGAGGACGTTCCTTGACTCACTCCGGGACCACTCTCAAAATTATCTTACATTGCCAGCGATAAGACTCTCCCTGCTACTGAAAGAACGTGAGTGCATGGGGAAGATTCTAACCTCTGTTCTGGGTGCCCAGAGGTCCATGCAATGAAAAGATCAGTTGAAAAAAGAGAGAAAACGAAAACAGGGCACAAAAATAAAATGGCACTTGCCGAAGTGGCAGCGGCTGCGCCGGCATCACCAGGAGCTGCCAGCATAGATTCAACACCAGAGGAGATATCAAAAAGAAGTGGCCAAGGTGTTGGAGCCTAAATTTGACTCTTTCATAAATTGGATGTGATGGGAGAAGCCCTAGCGGAGGCAGGGCACCAAGTGGAAGAAGTAGAACAGCGAGTTTCTTCATTGAAGACACTGAGGCCCATAGAGAACATGAAGGGAAGGCTCAGTGTGCCCAAATTGATGCGCTACTCTCCAAGGTTGATGATCTGGAAAACCAGTCATGCCGAAATAACATCTGTGTGGTCGGTGTGCCAGAGTCATGGACTGATCAACAGCTGCCATCTCTGCTAGATGCTTGGCTGCCCAAGAAACTCGGATTAGATGCATTGGGGGGGGGGGGGGGGAGGGGGAGGGGTGGAGGGGGATATTCAGTTGGAACAGGCTCTTTGTATTGGACAAGAATGAAGGGAAAAGTGTGCCCGAGAGTGGGGAATGCAAAACTACTTAACTTTCAGCATACCACAAGAAGTGAGATTTTCAGTTAGAAAATCACCACATTTTGCTGTTCCAACACTATTCCACAGTCGTAGTGGCAAAACGGAAGGCTTTTGCAGTGGTATGCTCTTCGATGTCTCAGCGGAACATGCGGTTCACGTTGGTTTACTCAGCCATTTTATGGATCTATCATGGTGGCACAATCCATACATTTGAGCAGCCAGAGGCCACACACAAATTCATGGAATCCTTGTCAGGCCCAAGTGGGGAGCAGCCTGTGTGAGAGGAACTGGGTCCAGAGGATCTGAAAAGGACTGGCTAGAGCCGTAGGGGTACAGGCCACATGGACATCTTAAATGACTGTGGAGTCTCAGACAGCTATATGGTGGTGTGAGACTAATTGTCCGGTTGATTTGTGGACTGCATTGAATTATGTATGTTTTCTTTTGCTTGTCTCAGGGCCTTGATGTGGGTCTATAGGCCCCAGTCAGCGCTATCCTGTTTGGAGGTTCCTAGGAAGATGGAAATGAAATGGGGTACAGGGGTGAAGGTAATCAGCTCTTTGAGGAGGAGTAAGGAGCATTTTGAGTATCACTTTGAAGGGTGGGTATATTTGTTTGTGTGGTTTGGTGTGTTAATAAGGAATAATGTTAGGGAATGGGGACTGTATGTTAAAGGGGAAGTAGGGGGAGGGGAGGATGGGAAAGTGTGTTGTGGAACTTTGGGAGAATATTAGTTTGTGGGGTGAGGGGTTGATTGATTGTGTTGGGAGGGTGGGAGGGGAAATGATAAATGGGGAAGGGATGATAAAGGTTTTCCATGTCAGAACCACCACACATATGTTTGATACCTGGGGACCAAGGCTGGGCAGCCCTTGGGGGATTAAAGATGAGGGTCTATCGTATAGCCTGGATCAACTGGGGTGCTGTCACATAAAATACTTTTCACAACTTGGAATGTTGGAGGCATAATGTCTCTGATTAAACGCACAAAACGTCTCCAGGCTTTGAAGCGACAGGGCACACAGATAGCACTCATACAGGAGACACAGCTGAGTGCTCGGGAACATGCAAACTTTCTGAGAAATTGGGTGTCAGAGGTGTATGGGGCTTCCTCGGGAACAAGGAAGGGTGGGGTTGCGGTCCTCGTAAAGAAAGGGGTGCCTCTAGAAATACTGGATTGGGAGGCGGATCCCTGTGGATGATTTATTTTTCTGAAGGTGAGATTGTATAATGAAGAGGTGGTTATAGGCAATGTGTATGCCCCAAATAAATATGACCATGTTTTTTTCCAGGGGCTGCTCCATCAGATTAACTGCACAGGACAGCATCAGGTAATATTAGCAGGGGACTTCACCTGCCCTCCTGGTTTTGGATCAGTCTGGAAAGAGCCAAGATTAGGGATGGACGGTAAGAGGGGTTGGATACCTTTGTTACCTATGGGGTTTGGGGGACACATGGTGCATCCTTCACCCGGATGAAAGGGACTACACTCATCTATCAAGAGCAGATGTTTTTTGTTCCCGAATAGATTATATGCTGGTCTCCTCGGGCAGCCTCAGCCGGATTGTCAAGGGCAGAAATAGAGTCCTTTGTGATCTCAGATCATGCTATGGTGTGTCAGGAATGGGATAGCCAAAGGACACTGGATAGAGGTTGGTGTTTTCTGGCCTATCTGTTTGAGGATGAGGACTTTTGGAGATTTCTGTGTACTCAGTGGGACAACTATAAACAGTTTAACGAGCAGCATAAAAGTACCCCAGTATTGTTTTGGGAGGTGAGCAAGGCGACTTTGAGAGTGGCCATTATAGCCTACATGGCTTTTAGACAGAAACATCTATACCAAAGTATCCTCCAACTTCGGAGGGATTTGCAAGTGAGGAAGCGGAGAGCTCTTGGCTCACTGGAGCCAAGGCAACGGCAGGAATACACAGCTACTCAGGCCGCGCTGAATGCTGTTCTCCACCGGAGAGCAGTGTTGAATGTGCAATACTATAAGCATCATTTCTATCAATTAGAAAACCAGTCCTAGAAGCTGCTGGCGTGAGTGGTGAAAGAGTGGGGAGGGGCACTCACTATGTATCAGTAATGTGGGATGGGCATCTTGGGGACATGGTTTGGGGGGAACAACTGACAGTGCCCCTATCTCGGCCCTGGACTGGTTGCTGGGCCTGTGCCACCGACTTTATGTTTTGAACATGGATGCTTCTCGGTTTTCTGACAGATGGAGCGGCAAAAGTATCTACTTATGCACGATGCGTGCCGCTTGGAGTATGCTCTGTAGACACTTCACCATGTCTTAGAAATGCATCGGGTTTTTATCGTTGGTGGTTATTCCTGATTTTCCCCCTGGACTTCAGACTCAGGCTCCTCATAGATGGGCCTAGCAGGGTACTGTAAGATTGGGTGACCTTCATATGGAGAATAAGTCAGAATTAGCTTCTTTTTAGTTTCTGAAGAAAAGATTTGGGTTAGCAGAGAATGACTTTTTCGGTTATCTGCAGACCTGACATTACATCAGATCTCTACAACAATTAGAACCTAATATTCTGCAGGGCATGTTGGTCTGGAAGGAGCAGGGGGGATTGTTAGGAATAAAAATGGCACTATGGCTGCCGAGAGACAAATTATATTTGGAGGTACTCTCAAACCAGTGAAGTTCTGATGGTTTGACGGTAGCTTCACCACTGTTTTTTAGGAGAGTCTTTAAAAACGCAGTGGTCTTTACCGAATCAATTTATTTACAAGAATTACAATTTAAATTTCTGTGGCGTGCTTATGTACATGATGTCTGGGCCTATAAGGCTGGATTACGTGAATATCAGCTTTGTCAGATTTGTGAACAGGAACCAGGCATGATGTTGCATGGTTCTGGAATTGTCCTAAGGTTTTTAGTATGTGGGAGAAGGTGTGTGATAAGTTGGCCCGGCTTGTGAGGATTGTGATGTCTCCTTCCACTGAACTTTGTCTATTTGCCCAGTATCCAATGGAATGGTGTACCCGCTTCTGTGAAAAACAGCTATGTATGAGTGGTTTTATTATGGTCAAGAAATTGTTATTATGTAATTGGATGTCTGAGGAGTTCCTGGGGTTGCAACAGTGGGGGAATGCACTGACTGAGCTGATAGAGTGTCGAATGGCAAAACAGCTAGGTTCTAAAGTTCATGAGCACTTTCTGACGGTTTGGGCCCTGGTCATTGCTGCTTTGTCACTAGATGCCAGAGCAAAGTCGGTGAATGTATGAGGAGTAAACTGTGTGAGGAGATGGATGGCTAAGGGGCAGTTCTGCCCGAGCCCACTACTCCTTCCTCAGATTTGAGAACTCAGATTGGCAAGTGCTAAATGTTGGGTTTGGTGGGTAAGGTTTGCATCTTGTTTGGAGGTGTATTGCACACACTCATGGGATGCCTGTAATTGAGGTGGGGTGGAAGAAAGGAGAGGGAGGGAAGGGGAAGTTGAAGTTGAAATATGAAATGTGAAATATGTCACTGGTTGGTTTGTATTATGTTTTGGTTGTTAAGCTTTCTAATAAAAATGATTGAAACTAAAGTAGCTCTAGGAGATATTTCATCTTTAGAAAACTTAAGAAAACCTGTTAATTCCAAATGGGTAGTCGCAGCATCAACCAAACTTTCTGCAGTCTCATTTACCACACAGAGGGCAATCTGGGACGTCTAAGCCAGAATGTCTAAAATAATGCAGGCACATCCAGGTGCAGACATGATTTCACAAATCCGGACATGCCCGATATGGATGTCTGTGGAGGCGACTATCTAGACATCCCCAGAATGGTGTTACAATACCAGGATGTCTAGGATAGCTTAATGGTCAGAAAATGATGCAATCAACTCTGGATGATGTGTGCATTCTGGTATTATGCAAAGTGATGCAATATTACATCATTCAAGGCTTATTTGGGATGTTGTTGATGTCCTACTGGATAAATTTACATGGTGAAACATCAAAAATGAACTACATGCAACATCTTCAAAACGAGAGCCTATAAAATTTTTTAAATGTTATATTCGTGTTCAGCTCACCAAGATACTACAGATTAGGTCCTTTTAAAGTCAGTAACAATTTCAGTGTTGACCAGTGTATTATAATGCCTCTGTGTCATTCCATGGTGCATCCACACATTGAATGTTGGGTGCATTTCTGGTCACTATATCTTAAAAAGGATATAGCAGAATTAGAAAAGGTACAGAGAAGAGCCACCAAAATGGTAAAAGGGATGGAAGGATACCCCTATGAAGAGAGGCTTAAAAGGTTAGGGCTCTTCAACCTGGAAAAGAGATGACTGAGGGAGGATATGATAGAGATCTTTAAATTAATGAATGGAGTAGAACGGGTAAATGTAGTTTGGTTGTTTATGTCATGAAAAGTTGAAAGACTAGAGGATATGCAATAAAGAAACAATGTAACCCATTTAAGATTAATAGGAGAAAATATTTTTTTTACTCAATGTGTAATCAAATTCTGGAATTCAATACCAGAGGGTTTAGTAAAAGCTGTTAGTGTAGCTGGGCTTAAAAAAGGTTTGGACTAGTTCCTTGAGGAAAGGTTCATAAATAATTATTGATGAAGACCCGGGAAATCCACTGCTTATCCCAGGATGAGCATTGTGGAACTTGTGTGCCTTTTTGGGAATCTGCCAGATACTTTTGACCTGGATTGGCCACTGATGGAAACAGGATACTGGGCTTGATGGACCTTGGTCTGACCAAGTATGGCTTTTCTTATATTCTTATTTTCACTTTTTCAATATCACTTTCCACAAATCTGTCCTTGGCCCTTTTGAGTCTTGGAATTCCACTTCTGATCTTCCTCCTCCCGAATATACCTGAAAAAAGTTGTGTCTCCATGCTTCAGATCTTTAGCCATCTTTTCTTCTGCCTTTGCTTTTGCTATCCTTTTTTCTCTGTCTCTTTTAGCTTTATCCTATATTCTTTTCTGTGTTCCTCTTTTTATGATCTTCTGAATTTTGTGAAAGCTATGTTTTTTGCCTTTATTTGTGCAGGCACTTCTTTAGTCAACCATATAGATTTCCTTTTCCTCGTGCATTTATTTACTTCCCTTACATATACAGTATATCCGTTGCTGCTTTTATTGCCTCTTTCAGTTTAGTCCACTGCAATTCCACTTCCCTTATGTCCTCCCACCCTGCCAACTTCTCCTTCAGGCACTTTCCCATTTTACTGACGTCAACATTTTTGAAATCTAGGACTTTGAGTTTGATGTGATTGGATTTTGCCTTGGCTTTTACCTCAAACTACACTGTGTGTTGATCACTGCTGCTCATATGGGCACCCAACCGGACATTTGACATGCTATCTTCATTGGCGAGAACTAAATCCAGCATCAAATTTTCCCTGATTGGTTCCATCAACAGTTGTCTGAGCAGTTTCTGGAAGGCATGCATATTCTTTTTTTACTTCTTTCCAAATTTTCAGAAGGAATACTCCAATCCACATCTGGTAGATTAAACTAACTCAATATGATCTTCTTCCTTCATAGCTACCTTTGCAATATCAATGATCAAGCCTCTATCCATTTCCTCAGTCTGAGTTGGAGGTCTGTGGACTACACCAGTATGGATGACAGTGCCATCTCCTCTTTCTAACACAATCCACACCGTTTCTTTTCCCCACATCCCTGCATTTCAGCAGCTTTAATGTAGCTTTAATATTGTGGATTCATGGACCTGTCTCCCAGTGGATGGAAGTGGTGGAAATGAGAATTGTATCTGAATTCAAGAAAGCATGGGACAGGTTAGGACAATTCCTGAGATAGAGGAATGAATAACCGGGAAAGGCGGACCGGTCCGCCGCCTCCGCATAGCGGCCCCCCCCCCCCGACATACCAGGACAAATGATACACAACACTTATTGGGAATTCAACTGGTCGCAGCTTTATTGACCCATTAACAAAATTAACAGTAACCATAAACAATTCCAACATTAACTTTACCCCCCCCCCAGCAGAGCGAACTGTCACCAGCCATGTGGGCAGCAAAGTGACGCCGCATCTGCTTCCGCTGTGTCCAGGCCCTGGCAAATTGCCTAGCCTCCCTCTTCCGACTTCACCATATTATTAGCAAAAGCCTGAGGGACTGTCCAGGTCGGGGGTACCCCACCCACGCCCTACTGCTTGGCTCCGGCTCCGGACCCCGGAATCCTCCGGGATCCCGCCACCCCCCCAGCTGCAACACCCCAGAAAATTGCCCCGAATGACATACGTGCCTGAAAAAGAGAGGGCGGGTGGGCGGGACGTCCGACTCCCCTGGCTGCCGAAATGGAAAGGCCAGAGGAACCCCGATGCCCCCACCACATCCCCCCCCAAGCCCGACTCAGATATCTCTCATTGGCTCCCGCGCCCCTCAGCGCCCCGCGGGAGCCAATGGGATCCCCGCATGCCATAGGCATGCCACCGCGATCTGCGCACGAGCCCGATGCGGCGCGCAACCGGCCGCCCCCCCGGTTTACACTGGCAGCACGCACACCGCGGGGGCCTGCGGCCTTGCCATAACCGGGTAAGGCGGACTGGTCCACCGCCTCCGCATAGCGGCCCCCCCGACATACCGGGACAAATGATACACAACACTTATTGGGAATTCAACTGGTCGCAGCTTTATTGACCCATTAACAAAATTAACAGTAACCATAAACAATTCCAACATTAACTTTACCCCCCCCCCAGCAGAGCGAACTGTCATCAGCCATGTGTGCAGCAAAGTGACGCCGCATCTGCTTCCACCGTGTCCAGGCCCCGGCAAATTGCCTAGCCTCCCTCTTCCGACTTCGCCATATTATTAGCAAAAGCCTGAGGGACTGTCCGGGTCGGGGGTAACCCACCCCCGCCCTACTGCTTGGCTCCGGCTCCGGACCCCGGAATCCTCCGGGATCCCGCCACCGGCTCAGGCCGCGCCCGACCTGAACCGCCCCCCCCCCCCGGCCAAGCTGCGACCAGTGCCCCTGTTCTTCAGCATATCTTCCAAAGCCTCTTGCCAATCATTGAGGAGTAAATCCATCCCCACCGGGGACAGATGTACCCCGTCCGCCCTATACAAGCCAGCACACTCCACATCAGCCCAGGAGTGCAATATCTGACAACACCCTCGCTCCCCCACCCATCTGCCAATTTGGCGATTACTCTTCATCAACCCGCGCGACCACCGCCGCTGAGCCTTGCAAGCTGGCCTGGGAATGATATCTGACCATAGCAACAATACACCAGAGAACATAGTCATGATCGCTCCCAAGTCCTTGATGACAGTCCGAATCAACTGTCGGCAGGTCCAGGACACCAAGTCGTTGCCTCCCAAGTGTATCAACAAAGCATGTGGTGACCTTCGGAGCCATTCGTGGTGCCGCAGCAAAGGCAAGAACTGAATCCATCGCAGTCCGCACTCGCCCAGCCATGAAACAGTCACCCCGAACTCTTCCAATCCCAAATTCCGCCTGATCGGGCGTGTTGCTGCACGACGACTGGCCCAGAAAACAAACGAGTGGCCAAGCACCCAACAGTGACAAGATTCTGGAAAAAATTCTGCAAGACAAAGAGAGCCATAGTTAGCCAACCACCCACCGCCTCCAGAAGCGCAAGTATCTGTGACAGGCCCCCGACTTCCATCTGCCTATGCTCTGAATTGCCTCCTCGGGTGACCCCCAGGCCGCCGCGCTCGTCGCCGCACCAATACGAAAGGAATGCGGTGCAAACAACCCCACATCCTCCCCGAGCCACCGTAAAGCCAGTCTCAGTACCGCCGTAAACTGGAAGTGCGTAAGAACCCGGGTATACGCATTTTTCAGATATATTAGTGAGAAGAGGAAGAGCAAAAGTGGTATTGTCAGACTCAAGGGTGCAGGGGGGGAATATGTAGAAGCTGATAAGGATAAAGCGGAATTGCTTAACAAATATTTTTGTTCTGTGTTCACAGATGAAGAACCAGGAGCAGGACCTCAGAAAACACCCACAAATAAGAACAGAAGCGAGGGACATCTTGAACTATTTTCAGAAGACTGTGTTCGTGAGAAACTAGCTCAACTTAAAGTAGACAAAGCAATGGGACCGGATGGGATACACCCTAGAATACTGAGGGAACTTGGGGACGTTCTAGCAGCTCCACTGACTGACCTTTTCAATGCCTCGTTGGAGTCAGGAGTGGTGCCAAAGGACTGGAGAGAGGCTCATGTGGTGCCTTTACACAAAAGCGGAAGTAAGGATGTGGTTGAAAACTACAGGCCGGTTAGTTTAACTTCGGTGGTGAGTAAATTATTGGAAACGCTGCTGAAAGAGAAAATAGTGAGGTTTCTGGAGTCCAGCGGATTACAGGATCCGAGGCAGCATGGATTCACCAGAGGCAGGTCTTGTCAGACAAATCTGATTGATTTTTTTGACTGGGTGACCAGGGAGTTGGACCGAGGGAGAGCTCTAGATGTGGTGTATTTAGATTTCCGTAAAGCCTTTGACACTGTTCCTCACAGGCGACTTATAAACAAACTGAGCACCCTAGGGATGGACCCTAAAGTTACTGCATGGGTTAGAAATTGGTTGGGTGGGAGGCGACAAAGAGTACAAGTAAATGGAGCTCACTCTGAGGAGAAGGATGTTACCAGTGGTGTGCCCCAGGGATCTGTCCTTGGTCCGATTCTTTTTAACATCTTTGTTAGTGATATAGCGGAAGGGCTGTCGGGTAAGGTTTGCCTCTTTGCGGATGATACCAAAATCTGCAATAGAGTAGACACCCAGGAAGGGGTAGATAACATGAGGAGGGATCTAGCTAAGCTTGAAGAATGGTCTAGAATTTGGCAGCTTGGATTTAATGTTAAAAAATGTAAGGTCATGCATTTGGGCTGCAGCAATCCAAGGGAGCAATACAGTATAGGAGGTGAAGTACTTTTGTCCACTAAAGAAGAGCGGGACCTAGGTGTGGTTGTGTCTGATGATCTTAAAGTAGCTAAACAGGTGGAAAAGGCGACAGCAAAAGCTAGAAGGATGCTTGGGTGCATACGGAGAGGAATGGCTAGCAGAAAAAAGGAGGTGATAATGCCTCTGTATAAGTCTTTGGTGCGACCTCATTTGGAGTATGGTGTGCAATTCTGGAGACCGCACCTTCAAAAGGATGTGAACAGGATGGAGTCGGTGCAGAGGGTTGCTACCAAAATGATTAATGGGCTTCATTATAAAGCATATGAGGACAGACTTAAGGATCTTAATATGTACACCTTAGAGGAAAGGCGGGATAGAGGTGATATGATTGAGATGTTTAAATACCTCCGTGGCATAAATGTTCAGGGAGAGAGCCTCTTTCAATTGAAAGCAAGTTCTGCTACGAGGGGACATGGGATGAGGGTGAAGGGAGATAGATTCAGGAGTGATATGCGGAAATATTTCTTTACGGAAAGAGTAGTGGATCCGTGGAATAGTCTCCCAGTGGAGGTGGTAGAGATGAGGACAGTAACTGAATTCAAGAAAGCATGGGACCAACACAGAGGATCTCTAAAGGCAAAAAGTGGACTGTTGTAGTTGTTATGGAAGGACAGACTAGATAGGCCATGTGGTCTTTCTCTGTCGTCATATTTCTATGTTTCTATGTTTCTATGGATGAACAAATTTCCCCCCCCCCCGGGGCCTCAGCTGCAAGTAAGCCTTCAACAGCTCCACTGGGCAACTGGCTGCCCCTCATACTGCTCGCAACCGAACCCACACGCCTCGCCCCAACTGGTCAGTCTTGGAACGCGCTAGATAAAGGCTGACCCTGCACTCCTCCCACTTCACCTGATGCACCTGCAGGCCGCCTGCTCCGTCAGCCTTCTGCGAATCCGCAACCAATTCGCCCACGCGAAAAGCACCAAAAAAGGCCACGGAAAATACCGCCCGAAAAAGGACGCCTTCAAAAACGGATGAAACCACCTGAGGCAGAGCCGCACACAAACATTGCAGCAAATCATAAGTAATTGGCCGTCGGCCACCTCTCGGCGAAGGACAGACTTGCCCCCAACCCTGTAGAAGTTGACGCATTAAGAAGCCCCCACCAACAGCCCCCCCATCCCGCCACCTTGGCAAAGAAAGCGAACCCCGCCAGGTTTCTACTCACCATAGCTCGAGACAATCCCGCAACCTTTGCTGTTGACACATACAGACCCGTAAGTTGATCCGGAGGAGGACCGCCGCGCCATCCCTGCTCCTCCAAGAAGCCGACCACACTGTCGCAGCCCCGCTGGTAAGCCATCCACGTAGCCGCCGACACGGACTTCTTCAAAAGCTCAGTCATCTCTGGAGGCCAATCTGCCATAAGTGATCTGGGACAGACTGCCCCACCTCTTCTGCATCTGGCGCCAATGATCGGAACAGCTCCCACTTAAAACGGGAAAGAGCATCGGTGACTTTGTTAGAACACCCCGGAATATGCCGAGCCCGGATCACAGTATTCAATTTCAAGCAAGCCAACACAACCTGCCGCATCAAGTCTGCCACCATCCTGCAGCGCGGTGTGTAATTATTGATCACCGACACTACCGCCTGGTTGTCGCACCACCATACCAGTCGACGATTACGAACCTTGTCCGGCCACAAGGTCAAGACGACTAGGATAGGGAATAACTCCAAAAAAGTTATGTTAGCCGTGAGACCCGTTACCTTCCAGGAACTGGGCCATTCCGCCGCACACCAGGAGCCCGCAAAGTACACTCCAAGACCCAACCCTCCAGCCGCATCAGTAAACAACTGCAAATCTTGACTGGAAATCTCCATATCCCTCAACACCGTAATGCCATTGAAATCCCGCAAGAATTCATCCCAAATCGCTAAGTCGGCGCGAATGCTCCGAGACACCTGCAGCCGGTGATGCGGCTTAAGGACCCCAGCAGTAGCCGCTGCTAACCGTCTCATGAACACATGACCCATCGGAATCACCCTGCAGGCAAAGTTCAGCGAACCGATCAATGACTGCATCTCCCGCAAAGTCATTCGCCGGGGACGCAAGGCATTCGCCACCAGGACCCTGAGCTTTGATAACTTGACCATCGGCAAGCGCGCCACCATCACCACAGAATCCAGCTCGATTCCTAAGAAGGTAAGCAGCGTTGTTGGGCCCTCGGTTTTTTTGGCTGCCAACGGGACTCCCCACGCCTGCGCCAGTTGGATAAGCCCATCTAACAAAGCCTGGCACTGCCCCGTCCGGACTGTCCCGACCAGCAGAAAGTCATCGAGATAATGCACCACCTGATCGAAACCGACCAGATCCACCAAGGCCCAATGCAGAAATGTGCTGAAATGTTCAAAATGAGCACAGGAAATCAAACACCCCATAGGCATACACCTATCAAAATAATAGCTACCCTCAAAACGAAACCCCAACAACGGAAAAGCCGACGGGTGTACCGGTAACAACTGGAAGGCAGATTCTATATCTGCCTTTGCCATCAAGCAAGCCCTCCCCCAGTCTCATACGAGATCAACAGCTGAGTCAAAAGATGCATACCACACCTTACAAAGACCCTTGGGGATCAGGTCATTTATGGAAGCCCCGCAAGGATAGGACAGGTTATGAATGAGCCAGAATTTCCCGGGCTCCTTTTTTGGTATGACCTCCAAAGGGGACACTACAAAATCCGCGAAGGGCGGTTGCCCAAAAGGTCCTGCTACCCTCCCCAAGGCGATCTCCTGTGCTAACTTATCCTGCACGACACTGGCAAAACGCCTCACTGAGGGGGCATTCCGGATAGTAATCCCCCTCACCCGCCCGCCCGTCGGAATCCGAAAGCCCTCTCGAAAACCCCCCTCCAGAATAACCCCATCCTTTTTTCTAGGATATCTCTGCAACCACCCCCGTAAAGCATCGAGCCTAACAGGTGTCGGGGCAATTTCCCACCAGCACTCACTGCTTAGGGGGGGCAAACCAGCGCCACCCGCACCTCTCTTAACACATTTGAGGGCAGAATGCCCCCCGTTACAGACTGAGCATGCATGCCGGAACTTGCAGTCGGTAAAGGGGCAGGAGGACTTGTTGAAATGCCAACATACATCCCCTGTGCCCCCCCCTCCCATAGCTTTCTGTCCCATCGCCGAATCACCCGCCCGAAAGGGCTGCGGCGCCCCAGAAGCGGTGACTAAACCACCTTTTGCACCAATCGCTGGCCCTCCAGATGCTCTGACTGACATTTGCTTGAGCCATAAATTAATGTCCTGAGTGCCCCACGACAGTGACCAATTCTCCTCCATCTTATCACGGAACTTCTCATCGTAGTTGAGCCACGCCCAACCCTCATGCAACTGAGAAGCCTCAAGGATGGAGTCCGCATAAGCCAATAGCATGCCATACTGTTCCGGATGAACCCGCCCCCAAACACTGGCTAAAAGCAAGAATGTGCGCGTCCAGTTTGTCACATTACGTGCAACTCTGCGCACCCTCCCGGCCTTTTCATCAGCTTTTCTCTTCCACCTACTGTCCCCGTAACGCTTACGACCCTCAAGCAACTGGAAAATGTCCACGTATCGGCGCTCCTGGATTTTCCGCCGCAATTTCCTCGGCACACCTTCCCAAAGCTCCGAGAACGCTGCCACAGTAGGCACTGGCCCCAACGCACTGCCACCCTCGCCCTTGCTACCCTCGGAGACAGAGGAAGGTGTCGAAGATTCCGAAGATGTGGAGGACTCGGAGCCTGATGCCCGATGCCTGCAACACGAATGCCGCCGCTTTTTCTTGGCCGCTCCCTTCCCCGGACCGTTGCTCGACGCAGTCACCACAGTGCCTTGCCCTAAAGACTCAACTGCCACTCCTGCTGCCACCGCCAAAGCTGGACTGGCCCCCTGCTGCTCCGACGCCGTGCTCGCCAGGCCCTGCGCCGAATGGGAGGAATCCACGGGGAGTGACGTCTCCTCCGATCTCTGCGACATTCCAGGGGTTCCTGTGTACTGCCAGCCGGGAGGTACCTGCGGAGAGAAAAAGGGAAAAGGCGCAGCGGAACCTGCCACGGCCCATGGCTGCTGCCACACCCCCAGCCAATCCACCCTCGAAGAGCCCTGCCCCCCATACTGCCAGTGCTCCCAACCAGGCGAGAAGCCCCCGCCGAGAGACTTCGGCCCACCCATGTAACCCCCCCAACCACCCCAATTGCTACTGCTTAACCCCCCTACCGCCTGTATGCCACCCATCGCAGGACCCTCCCCCACCCCCGAGCCCGGCCCCTGCCCCACTCCCGAGCCCGGTCCCTGGGGCTGTCCTTGCACTAATGCCTCCCTACCCGGTCCAGCTGTAGATGATGCTGAAACCGGCTGTGCCGCCCCCCCCTTCCATTGAGGTGTCCTGACCGGAAAGAGCCTCCGAACTGCCTGGAGGCAGTGAGGAAACCCCCCTATGCCCCGCGCCACCCCTAAGACTTCTACCCCGGGAGGCTGATCGGTGGACGGAACCTTTGTGCCCCGCTGAGCTGTGAACGGGCCTACTGCGCTGCCCCGCACTGCGTCCCCTAGCCACGACACCCAAATGCACCCCCCGACCGCCCGAGGATGCCCGACCTCCCCCCTCCACACCCAGCGCTGCTCCGCGCCCCTGAGGAGCCCCCCACCCTGTTACCCCCCTGGCCCCTTTTTCATTCTGCCTGCCCATGCCGCGAGGCTGAAAATTTAAATTAATGCCGGTTGTGTTTTTTTTTTTTTTATATTACCGCTCGCCCCAAAGCAAATAGACGCTCTGAGCACGCAGACTCAACTATTAAATGTGCCGCTTAACAACGCTCACCTTGCCACGTGGCTGAAGCCCATAACGAGGTACCGCAAAAAACGTCCGACTCCCCTGGCTGCCGAAATGGAAAGGCCAGAGGAGCCCTGACGCCCCCACCACATCCCCCCCAAGCCCGACTCAGATATCTCCCATTGGCTCCCGCACCCCTCAGCACCCCGCGGGAGCCAATGGGAGCCCCGCGCACCATAGGCACGCCACCACGATCCATGCACGAGCCCAACACGGCACGCAACCGGCCGCCCCCCCCCCCCCCGGTTAACGCCGGCCGCGCGCACGCCGTAGTGGCCCGCGGCCTTGCCATTACAGAATTTAAGAATTCTAAGGATATTCAGACTGGATAGGCCATATGGTCTTCTCTGCTGTCATTTTCTGTGTTTTCCATGTTTCTATTTTCATAGTCTTTTTGTAAGGACCTGGTGGTCCAATGCCATGTGGTTACACTGAAGGATGGCCCTATTGGGGAACTAAAACTGTTGATGTTTTATATATAATGGTCCCACAATGATATATTTCAGAGTGGAAAGATGCATGATCAAGCATTGTTTGAAAGTGGCTATTGAAGTACCACTCCCTCCCCCAGCAGGAACAATAGCAGATGACTTCCTTGCGGCTTCAAGCTCAGGGCCAGCTTAACCACTAGGAAAGATTAAGCAATCACCAGGGATGGCAGTTCTGAGGGACAGCAAAGAACAGCTGCAGTCAAAGCAAAACAATAGATCCTGACAGCTCCACAAATTCCAAGAGCCATCAGCTCATTCTTTTACCTGTATAGAGAGCAGACACACACATACACACAAAGCAACGTTTTATGATGTCTAATGGCACATTTTTACAGGAATGTTATGGGAGGTGTGGTATTGGTATAATCATGATTTTGAGTTTAATTAGCAAACTTTTGGTGGTGTGAGAAGCATAAAGCTGAAAGTTTGTCTAGGATGCCCAATACCCTTGCACTGGCCCATTTCAAGCTGCTTAGCGGGGATATTGCACAATACAATCTTAATAGCTAACACAACGTGTTAGTTGTCATCTTAAACAGCTAATGCAGAAATCACCAGTTAGGAGAGTGTAAAAACTGGGGATTTTACACAGTGGTTGTCGCCATACTTAACTGCTAAGATGGTGCAGTTAGCTACGTCCCTAGAGATATATGACAGTTTTCACACCAAAAGTTGGCAATGCCCTCAGTCGTTATTTGTATTTTGAAGTTACCAGTGGATAACTGCAGTGGCAGTTAAAGCAAGTTAACTGTTAAATCTTAGTGTGCCTTAATAAATAGGTGCCTTCATATTATTCAGATTTTTCAATTGACAGACAGCTGCATTTTCTATCAAAGTTCCTCTATCGACTCTTTAATATGATATCTGCCAATGCCAAGTTTTCATATAGAATTTAAGCCCTTTATTTTTAAAATCCTATCTTCAAATGCCCTATATTTTTAATCTTCATTAGAATTGCTATTGCATACCAGTGACCGATCTATGGGCCAGTACGAGAATTGGAGATATGAATGGATAGAGTTAAGATAATCATCATAATGTGACCCCGTTGCGTCTAAGCCCTCCTCCACCCCTAAATTTGATGGTAGTAGTCGTGGCCAAGAGGTGGAGTAAACGCAGACAACGAGGCACAAAAATAAAACTAACCTCGTTCACTTTGCTCAAAGCTAAGTGAAGGAATTAAACTAAAAGAATTCTTAGAACTCGGGTTCCAAGTGGTAAATATATCAATTTTATTTTTTTATTATAGATGGTTAGATTAATAATAGATTTAAGTTACTTTGTATTCAACATCTTATTTTTTTACTACTTATTGCACATTTTACTATAGAACATTTCTAAGTAGTAGTATTCCTTTTCTTTCCTTCTTCCTAATTTCTATATAATAATTTTCTAGTTTGGTTTCTTACAACTTGAACATTTGTATCACTTTTATCTCTAGAGAAAAGTTCAGAACATCACTTTTATCAGTTTCTTTTCTCAGGTAAGTATCAATTGTCCTTGTTCTCTCTAAACACAGTCTTTATGAACACTTAGCTCATTGTAGTTTCAGCAGTTGTTTGGCATCTGTGGTTGTAGAATTGTCTTATGTCGTTGGATGATTTTGTAATTCTTTTGTTGGGAGCTCCTGTTAGTGGAAATATCACTGCTGCTCAGCTGACGGTAGTCTTCTTAATCTCCAACCTACTACCTAACGTTAAACAAATCAAAAATACAAAACCCTATCTAACTTATCAACCATCGAGCAAACACTGTGAAATTATTCCATATAAATCCCTAACTGTCTAAGTAAATCAAATTATAATTCAAGTCCCTGAATAGAAAAGTCTAATCTTTTCTGTATTTCTCTAACTACACACAGAGCTTTACTTATGAATTCCCTTTTTCTAAACAATACCTTCCTTCATCAATTACCGTCTATGGCTCCAGGCATTTCTCTTCTGCTACAGTGACATCGGTCACTCACTGTGCAAGTATCTTATTACTTTAGAATTTCCAGCATCACATACTGTAAGCTACTAAATAGCAAGGCACTTCATAGACACTGCTACTTCCTCTCAGCCTCCCTCTTCAAGAGAGCTCGCCTGGAATTTATAAACAGTGTCACTTACTTTATTATCTGACAATACTTCTCCATAAGTATAGTCCAGTGCCACAGAAAAACCAGGGCTGTCATTCACTTTGCCTGACTTCCTAAAGTTTCAGCAACAATTTCTCTCTGGAAACAATTCTTCATCTATTTGTACCTCTTTACTGGAATAAACAGCTCATCTTTCTAGCATAGCACAACTCACTTCTGCTTTTCTGTTACAGTTTAAGCTCTTCTCTCTTTTCCAACAATAACTTTTCTGTGGTTGTCAAGGTTACCATGACTCTTTTTACATCACCATTTTCCATACTAGAGCTGCTAACCAATTACAAACAGGCTTTAAGAATATGCAGATTATACTTTCCTGTTGTCACGGTTACAATGACTCTTCTGACAATACTAATTTCCACACTAGAGCCACTAGCCAATCATAAGCATGCTCTAGGAATATGTAGATCAGTCATTAAAGCATGTTCTAACTTTTGCAAAGAAAAATCAGTTTTATTTCCAACTGTAATTCCTCAATAAAGTGAATGGCACGACCTTAATTTGAAAGGTTTACACACCAAAATCTTTCCAAACTAATTCAAAACCTATAATTCCACTTAGCTTATCTAACTAACTTATCCCACTATTTCCAATTTACAATTAATACATTACTTTAGACGCTATACATTTTCCTCCAGAAAATTACCTATAACTTTGTCCAATTTAAACAACCTGCACATCAATTATTCACTCAGGATTCCAAACTATCAAGCACAATTAAAAACCATTCAAACCAGTTACCCACCCCAGCGCAAGCACCAAATTTAATCTCTGGGTTACAATAAGGAGATGTGTTAACATGCAAGAAAATATGTATACAGTCTTAAAAACAGCTTAACATACAAATGATCTAAAATTAATCCAAACTAATTTGGGTATTGAGTATTCATAAACAAACCATTAAAAAAAATGTGGCTTCTAGGCCAAGGCTTCCCTGATGATCCCACAGCCAGTCGGGCTTTCAGGATATCCACTGAAATTGCATCATTTCAAATGCCCTGATTCCACTGCCCTCTTCAGATACTAGAGCCCAGCAGCCTTGCCAGTCTTGTAGGCTCTGCCATTCTGAGCCTAATAAGAAATAATAATAGTAAAACTTCAACTGGATTTAATTATAAACAGGAAAAGTAAGGCAGATTAGAGAAATTAGCTTTGTAGGCGCATTTGATCCATGCACTGGAGTTTGGGGGCCCCTTATTTATTTATTTATTTATTTATTTACAGTCTCTTATATACCGCCCTATTCATCATCAGCGCGGTTCACATGGAACAAAATGCTCAGTACATTTAACACGTATGAGTTTACAGGTAACAGAGTATAAATAACTTGGATAACCGGGGTAACTATTTACAAAACATATGTATGTATGCATGCATAAATTTCTTTTAGGATTTTATACTTATCAAGAAAAAGATCAGAACATACAACTTGAATGTTGGGGATTGACTTGCTATAGAGGGCAATTGCAAGGAGAGAGAAGGCTTGATGTGAGAGGTTGCATGTTTAATTATAAGGATGCACAGATAAGTAGGTAATACTTGCATACACATGCTGTACTTTAGAGAGGCACAACAAGCAGAAGTGTTTTCAGTAAATAAATATTGTAAATACTCATATATTAATTTTAGTTCATGGCATTTTGTTTGCTGAGTTAATAGGACATGGATGGATGGAGGATACAGTTTTCATATATTATCTTTCAACTTACTGGTGGTGAAAATGTTAATGAGAAACATTATAAACGGGAATCTGATATTACTTAGGAAATCTACTTGACATGAGTAAAAGTTAATTTCAACTGTGCCTCATTAATCAGATCTGCCGAAAGCAAAAAAAATTGTCACTTAAGTATGTTTTGCTTTCTGCTGTGCATTGCAGATGAAGAGACTGACATACAAAACAGGAGTAATTGGATTTGTGCTACTAGGCAGCAGTAAAGAGAAAAGCACTGAATTGGAATCTGCTGCTGAGTGACCTTTGTCAAGCATGCCTAAGGCATCACCATGTGCTAGCTGTCAACATTAATAGTGACAATAGATTCAAGTTTGTTAGAGCAGTCATACACAAAACTATTTTGCATGTACCACATCCACGATGGATCAAATCTCTCTCCTGTCTATATGAAAACAGGAAATTGTTGCCTAGGGTTAAGTGGAATACCAGATGGAACCAGTGGTCTGTATTAAAGTGGATATTTTTATTTAACATTGCTGTCAAGTTTCTTACAGCCACTAAGGATATTCACCACCTCACAATATATCAGCTGAGCAACTTTGTAACACATTTTTAAAATATATTAACAGAAATGAATAAACACAAAAATGTGTCTAGCTTAAAATAGAAACATAGAAACATAATGGCAGAAAAAGATCACATGGCCTATCTAGTCTGCCCTTCCATATCAACCACTACCACAGTCCCCTTTTTTTCCTTTAGAGATCCTCTGTGTTTGTCCCACGCTTTTTTGAATTCAGATACTGTCCTCATCTCTATCACCTCAACTGGAAGACTATTCCACGCATCTATCACTCTTTCCGTAAAGAAATATTTCTGCATAGTACTCCTAAGTCTATCCCCTTTCACCCTCATCCTATGTCCCCTCGTAGCAGAACTTGCTTTCAATTGAAAGAGGCTCTCCTCTTGTGCATTTATGCCATAGAGATATATAAACATCTCAATCATTTCACCTCTGTCCCGCCTTTCCTCTAAGGTGTACATATTAAGATCCTTAAGTATGTCCTCATATGCTTTATAACGAAGACCACTGACCATTTTAGTAGCCACCCTCTGCTTTGCCTCCATCCTGTTTATATCCTTTTGAAGGTGCGGTCTCCAGAACTGTACACGATACTCCACATGAGGTCGCACAAAAGACTTATACAGAGGCACTATCACCTCCTTTCTTCTGCTGGCCATTCCTCTCCCAGCTTTCTCCACCTAACACATATACATATAGGTGGGAATGCAATTATATTGTTGTGTTCGTATTCCAAAACTGAAAAAAAAAATCTCAATTGGCAGTTTTTATCTTTATGATCTGAGACATTTTTTTTGAGTGAATAGTACTCAGAAAGCTTCTAGTCCTTTGCTAGACGTTTTCCAATTGACTTTGTGTGCTGTTCATTACAGAAATTGAAATAAAAGGTGACAAGTCCTGGAATATAGCGAAAATCTGTTTTTTCTCTCTTTCTTTTCTTAAAAGATGTGGTTATCACCTCTTGATAGCTTAAAGGGCTAGATTTACTAAAAGGTACTGCTATCACATCAAAGCAAATGAATTACAGCAGGGGACCTATTTACTAATAATAACGTTAGTGCTGTCCGGCAGGCTCAGATATTTAATGCCGGTGGTCAGATATGACTCTGGCATTTAAAATCTGGGTCTAAGGTTCTACTGTGGTAGCCAGATGCTTCAGAATAGCCGCTACCACAGAATATCGAGCCCATGGCTTTTTAATCAGGTCTTTGAATAATATCTTAATATTAATTGAATCATAACTATTCTTCGAAATCTATTTGTTTGTCCATGGATGATTCTGTTCTTCTATGCATAAATGCCTCCCATTTGTCTCCTTCATTCTCAATGAATTTGAGTTTTATTTTTTTATTAGCTCTGGTGTAGACTTGCTCTAATCACCACTGGTACTGTGAACCACTATAACAGCAGTATATCAAATCTCGATTCATTAATTCATTTATTACTAGGTTAGTAACTAAGAGGTTAATTTTCAGAGGTGCAGACGCCTAATTGGTCCCTTTGAAAATTGGCTAGATTTTACTGAAAATCTGTTTAACGTAGGCACTCAGCCAAGTAATTAAAACTCACTAAAAGGGTGTAATTTAATAAAGCACCTTTGGAATTAGTTCTCTGAGACAGGGACTCTGGTATGAGGAGGGCTGATAAGTCTCTGTGTAACAAAGCAGAAAGCTATGGGCACACTTCAGTTCCAGAGGTCCAACTGATCTCTCTGCAGTTTTGTTTTATTGATTGATTTCCAAAGATCAATGTGATTTACATATAACTAATTTTAAAATTACAAAGAACATGTAACATAACAAACGACTAACAGGGAAGGTATAAGACTGAAAGGAGAAACTTATGATATAACCTATTATACAAATAGTAATTAAGTGATTTATTTATTTAACCTTTTTTTTATAATACTGCATCATTCAGTCAAAGCAGTTTATATTGGGGTCATTCTGAACCACAAATAAGCTACCTGCACATGTGGGGTAGACATGTATCGTGTGAAAACATCCAGAACCGTATTCTGAATCTTCACAGCCCTGCACGTACACGGCACTTAAACAGGGATCGGAGAACATGGGCGGGAAGGGGCAGAATGGGGGCGTGGCCAGCCACGGAGACATATAAAGCGTATTCTGGTCACACCCATGTATGTCCGCAGTCAGCCCCATAGATGTCCAGGTTATACCTGCTAAAACATGGAATAAAGGTACAGTAGGACTTAAAAATTTTCCTGCTCTATACCTCAATGCAGCTAAGTGAATGGATGTGTAACCTATACTGCCCATTGCTGTGTCTGCAACCTGGAAAACCACAACAGGCAGTCTTATGGAATAGAAAGCAGAGGAGAGAGAGGATGCAAGTCAAAGCAGCAGAAATAAACCCCCACAAATTAATGCAGTAGAGCACTGGTGCTCAATCTGGCTATGCTGGCATTTGCTGTGTGAACTAAAGGGGCACAGCCACTGTTCCCTCTAAGCTGTGCGCGTGCACACACCTCACCGAGCGAGCGCACATACTTTACAACAGAGCGCACAAAAATTACGGTTCTGATTCTGATAGAAAACAACACAGATGTCAAAAAATTTAAAAGTTGTGATTGTAATTACTAGAAATTTTCCACTTCATTTAGTAATCGTCTATTTTCATTTAATTTGATTAAAATCAATGTGGTGTACATACTGTATTCTGACGTGTAGTCAAATTTTTAAGTATATAACTCCGAGTGTCGTTATGTGGCACACAAAAATTTAACCTTCCTTCAAAAGCTGCACAGCTGATATTTTATGCGCACACGGTCTACAGAAAATTAGAGGGAACATTGGGCACAGCTAAGGCTCCCTAACAAATGCCCTTGTCCTGGAAATGATACTGGTGATGGAGTCCTAGCACCCCATGTGAACATGTAAGCACAGCCATCAGTGCTATGTGCAGCACCCAGCCAGCTGGAGTGTTGCTCTCCACACAGTGGATTTCTACAATATGCTCTATGCAATGTGTACAGTCTCATGATGCAGATGAGGGCATATGTGACTCCAACTGGAACACGATATTGGGGATATCATACGCCGGTGGCTATATGGCACATATCCTGTGCACAGATCAGTATTGTGGTTGTTTACATATGTGGGCCTATGATATGCAATGCGCATACGGGGTTTGACCCTTGAGGCTGATATACTAGAAGGGCTGTTTGGGTCTACTGCAGCTCTGCATCTGTTAGAGGACTGCTATTGTAGTTACTGCGTATGTAAGTAGACAAAGAGAAATGTAGTGAGTAGGTATGCTGCTGGGTTGGAAGTACTGATTGCTATGGTTTCCTTTCCATCAGCTAAGATATTCGGTGCAGGGCATTCCTTTGGCAGATGGCTGTGTCTGTGGGACTGCAAGTGTGTGCATGGTTGGGGGGGGGGGCTGCTTGGAAGGGGTCTAGATTGCTCATCCACATATCCGGAGGAACAAGTATGCCTGGAAGGTACCTGGACCATAGGTCTGTCTGCAGCATCACCAGGTACCAGTGCATACAGGCAGGCATGAGCAGGATGGTTCCACATTCACTTTCCTGTCACTACTCAGGGGACCTCAGAGGGAGGACACGCAGTATGCCATTCCCAGGTACATCAGCATTGGTCTCTACAAATGTGCACAGCTGTAGGGAGCAACGATTGTGTCTCTGGGTATGTATGTGTGGTGCTTGCACTGCTGACTGCTGTCATTCCAATGGCCCTTTTGTAGTGCATGGAAATTGCTTGGGTAGTTCGCTATGAGGGGCCTGTTCTACTGGGATCATGTCCTTATTTAGCATTGTACAGTCATTTTCATGAGATGTTCACAATGTGCATACATCAGGGGGGTCATCTTCTGCCATGTATGTAACACTGCACTGCATCTTTTGCCAGTAGGTTTACTCTCTGCCTGTTGTCCTGCTATATCACTGTGCACTGCAATTGCTTTGTAGTGGTCTGGGCATGCCACAGACTAGTTTCTATTGTGTAACTTGCATCCACCTTTAAGTATCGCCAACTTTCGTTGCCATTCAGCCTCATAACAGCACTGTCCATGCCCACAGTAGCACATTTTAAAGGAAGGGTGTGGCCATTCACAGGTATATCACAAAAACAGGTGGGGTCACAGACGTACATCTTTTCAGAATACAATGAATGCAGAGATGTACAATGCCACTGTCAGCCTGTACCCATCTTTGTCCAACATAGCACTATGTACAGGCCACAGCTAGCACATCTATGTGGGCAGTTCTTTACACACGGCTGCATTTATCCCTACATGTGCAGAATCAGGTTCTCTTCCTGCACATTTCCATTTGGACATGCTCACTGCCTGGATGCGCAAGTTTTCAGAACTGGCCTCATTGTAACTTAAACTTGGTAATGTACATTAAACAGGATCATTGCTAACTTGGATTTTTCTGAGGCAATAGAGGGTTAAGTGACTTGTCCACGGCCACAAGGAGTGCTAGTGGAAAATGAACCCTGGTTGCTTGGTTCCCAAGCCAATGCACTAACTATTAGACTACTGTACCATAGTGAATAGAGTGGAGGAGTAGCCTAGTGGTTAGAACACTGGCTTGGTAACCAAACAACCAGCATTCAGTTCCCCTAGCACTGCTTGTGGCCTTGGGCAAGTCACTTAACCCTCCGTTGCCTCAGAAGAAAGGCCTAGCAAACTACTTCTAGTCACACTGCCAAGAAAACCCAGTAGCTTCTGGGTCACCAGAAGTCAGCACTGACTCAAAGGCACACATTGCATTTTTACCATGGTGAACAGTTGGATTGTTAACAGGAGTGCTATGGTACAGCTCTGCAAAAAAAAAAAAAGATGGTATAACATTATTTTATGAGTGATGGGAGTGGGAAAGAGTATAAGAATCCATAAGATTGCAATATTAAACCTGTTATTTATTTATTTATTTATTTAACAGTGTTGTTATATCACTTCATCCTATGGTCAAAGCGATTTACACTGTAACATAACAGAATTCATTAGAATTGGGTAGTCAACTTGGATTGTAACATCATATGTCTGAGTAGATTATAATCTACAGGGTAAACAACTTGGAGCATTTTAACATGAGGTGAGGATATGATTATCGACGTAGCCAATATTCCTGAAACACCTGAATGCTATGAGATGGACTGTTCTCTTTGTAACATTGATCACTTAGATTTACGTTAAACAAGCTTTGTAGGAGAAGAATACAAAGTTGTTTGGCTGTTTAAGTTGCTGTGAAGAAACAGTTTTTGTACTTTATTTCTACTTTTCATTTGCTCCTGTTTCCTATTATTTTGGAAAGAAACTCTATGCTTTGCCTAAGCCTGTTGAACCCTTGTGAAAGGAGAAACCCCTAAATAAATTTATCTGTTCAAAAGACCCTCGTGCCACAACACATTTTGTTGAAGAGTGAAACTTAAAAACTACAAGTCCCAGCAACCCTTGCTGCTACATAGTAGAAAGACACTTGGAAACAAGATTGTGGTCACCCTTGCTATAGAGCCATAGGCCCTAGGCAGGGGAAGCGTGACAATATTAAATGATAACGCTGAGAGAGTAGATCCTTGAGGGATACCTTGTTCTTGATTGTATGATCGGGATGTCTGGTGGCCGATTCGTTCCTGCTGGGTGTGATCGATGAGGGAGGATTGAAACCACTTAAAGACATTTTCATGTATCCCTATCTGGTGTAGTCTTGTAAGTAATATACTGTGGCTGATATTATTTATTTATTTATTTATTTGTATTTCTTCTATACCGCACTCTTTTTCATCAGCGCGGTTTACATTAAACAGGAATACTCATTTCAATCAACAGACTGTGGTGAGCTTACATATAACAGGAAATATACAACTGGGATTATAACTTAGGGAAACTATGTACATATTTGTAGCATGTATAGGACCTATATACACGGGATAGAGTTTCTTTTCATCATCTTAAATAGGGCGGTTACACTTTATCTGAAAGTGTTAGAGGGTTGATGATGTGCTTTGGAAATGTAGAATGAAGAGGTGATGCTTTATGGCTTTTCTAAATTGTTTGAGGTCAGTAATAGCTCTAATGTTGGGAGGTAGGTTATCAAACGCAGAGGCAATGTCAAGAAATACAAGTACAAAGGCTTGTCTTGATTTATCCTGCCCTCAAATTAGGTTATCAAAAAGAGCTAATAGAAGAGTCTCTGCCATGATATGGTCTGAGACCATATTGCTGCTCATCTAAAGGGGAATTTTGATCAATATAATCTTGTAGTTGGATCTGAACAATTTTTTCAATCACTTTAGCCATGAACGGGAGACTAGAAATTGGCCTATATGAATTAGGGTTCTGTTTATCTAATGTTTTATGTTTTAATATTGACCTTATCATAGCCTGCTTTAGTGCTGAAAGCATAGCCCCTAGTGTGAGTGATTGGGCAACCATTTGAAGTATGAATGGTATCAATTCAGAATGCAAGTTTTTTTGCCAGCTTACTGGGCAGGGGTCTAAACTGGATGCTGTGGTATTAATTTTAGAGATTATATTCTTAATAGGCCTGATTCTGACATGGTCGTGTAGGCCCTCTGTGCGCCCGGGGGATCATAATCATGACCAGGTTTGTATGTTCAGGCCGGGACCCTGATTCAGTCTGGCATGCATGTACAGGCCTTGCCCAGATAGCTCAGTCAGGACTGTTCAATGGAGCCGTGGCGCCAAAGCATCCGGTTGCCATGGCACCATGGCTCCATTGAAAAGCCACAATCCCCAGCCGCCAGCTCCAAAGGTGCTTTCCCTACAGCCTGACTGCCGATCTGGCCTCCTAAGGCCAAGGTCGGGCTATAGGAATGTCCTCTGCCCCCCTGCCCTTTCTGTTTCCCAGACCCACCGTCCCCCGCCAATTAGGGGAACTTATTCCACCTCCGAGGTGGAATAAGTTTCCTGTTCAAGTCGCCGGAGGTGTCGGGTGTGATGTTTGGACCCCTTGGCAGGGTTTCTCTTTTTGTACCCCTGGTGAAGAAATCATAATAAAGAACTTCTTTTGTTACCATGCACATTCCACAATGGGACATCCAAGTGCAATCTGGGATGTCAAAGCCAGAATGTCTGAAAAAATAAAGCAGGCACGTGCAAATCAAGGCATGATTTCAGATATGTGGACATGCCCAATATAGATGTCTATCAGAGGTCTATATAGACGTCCTCAGGATACCAACTTATAACCCAGATGTCTAATAGCATAATGGTTAGAAAAGTAACTCAAGAACAGAGTGGTCATGATTTAAATTCCAGTGTGGGCCTTTGTGATCTATGACAGGAGGATGTTGGGCTGCATGCAGAGAGGAATTACCAGCAGAAAGAAAGAGGTTCTAATGCCACTGTATAAGTCACTGGTGAGGCCTCACTTGGAATACTGTGTTCAGTTTTGGAGATCATATCTTGCAAAGGATGTAAAAGGAATGGAAACTGTTCAGAGGACGGCGACCAAAATGATTTGGAGCCTGCACCAGAAGCCTTATGAGAAGAGACTTGAAGACCTAAATATGTACACTTTGGAGGAGAGGAGAGATAGGGGAGATATGATTCAGACCTTTAAATACTTAAGGAGAAATAATGAACAAACCTACCTCTTCCAAAGGAGGGGAAGCTGTAAAACGAGAGGGCATAACATGAAGCTGCAAGGTGGAAAATTGAAAGGTAATGTCAGGAAATACTTTTTCACTGAGAGCGTGGTGGATGCTTGGAATGCCCTCCCGATGGAGGTGGTGGGGGCAAATACAGTGACAGAATTCAAAATGGCATGAGACAGACACAATGGATCCATTTATAGCAACAGAATAAAATCAAAATAAACTGAACCATCTAACTTCTCATCAAATAGGGGTGTCCTGCATGGAGCGGTGGGTTTACCCCTAAACAAAGACATGGGGAGGGGTGGCCTGAGGGGTGGCCTGCACAGAGTGGCACTTACTCCTGCCATCTTACTGGGCAGACTAGATGGATCGTACTGGTCTTTATCTGCTGTCATTTACTATGTTGCTATGTTACTATGTTACTATGACTAGACACTTAATTTTCCATCTTCTCTATGCTCTCTGGATTTTTTAAGGTGAAAACAAACACTTTCCTGATGCCAGTCGTGCCTGGAGCAGGTATAAGCGTGGGCATCACTGTTCCCTCTAAGCTGTGCGCGTGTGCGCGCGCACACACCTCGCCGAGAGAGCGCACATACTTTACAACAGAGCGCACAAAAATTACGGCTCTGATTCTGATAGAAAACAACACAGACGTCTTAAAATTTAAAAGTTATGATTGTAATTACTAGAAATTTCCTGCTTCATTTAGTAATTGTCTATTTTCATTTAATTTGATTAAAATCAATGTGGTGTACATACTATATTCTGACGTGTAGTCAAATTTTAAAGTATATAATTCCGAGTGTCGTTATGTGGCGCACAAAAATTTAACCTTCCTTCAAAAGTTGCACACAGCTGATATTCTATGCGCACACAGCCTACAGAAAATTAGAGGGAACATTGGTGGGCATGCCTGCAGACTTTTCTGAGATCGAAAAAAGGGAAGTCTAAGTCAATTGCTCCTCCCCAGACTTGCCTCTGCCACACCATCTTGCCTACTTAGATTTCCCTGCAAGGAGACATCTGAGTATGTCATTTGTGGAATGGTTACAGAGATGTCTCCATCTCCATGATTTCAAGGTCCACATCTTCAGATGTCCAAATCATGACTAAACCTTTTTAAATGATCCTCCAAGACAATAACATGTGCATCACATGATTGCTAAAAAAAAGTGGAAAAATATATAACATACATGTTAAAATTTTAATTATGCATCCTAGTGGAAAAATTATGATAATGCCAGCTGTGAGGCATGTTATTCATTGAGGTAGTTTTATAGGAGCCGCCTAGATTTATGTATTAACTATGTGCATAAATGTTGCTATTTTAGTCATTTATGTGCATAAGTGACTATGTACATGCATAAAGAAATTCATAAAATGTGATGCGCATGAAAGTACACTCATAGCTTGCATTGCATGTACTTTCACTGTGGGCATGCACATGGTTGGAGTTTGGATGGAATGTGGGCAGTGTGAGCAATTACTTCTATAGATTAGAAATGTTTTCTATTTATGCACATAATTGCTAAAAGTTGTTGTTAAGTGTCGTCGAGTCGGAGATGACTCATGGCGACCCTCTGGATAGTTGAGTTAAACTTTGTTTGGTCTTCAGTCAAGTGATTTATTGTTGATGAAGTGGTATCCATAGCTGTTGTTATTGTATTGATCCATCTCATTGCTGGCCTTCCTCTTTTACGGTGACCTTCTACCTTGCCAAGCATTATGTCTTTCTCCAATGATCTCTCTCTTCAAATGAAAAGTATGAAAGTCAAAGTCTTGTCATCTGAACTTCTAAGGAAAGCTTAGGTTTGATCTCCTCTAGTACTGAGTGGTTTGTTCTTTGGGCAGTCAATGATATACACAGTATTTGTCGTCAGTACCATGATTCAAAGGTATCAACTTTCTTCCATTCTATCTTTTTCACTGTCCAACTTTCGCATCCATATGACGTTATTGAAAATACCATGGTCTGGACAAGTTGAATCTTTGTATGGAGAGAGACATCTCTGCTCTTGAGAATCTTTTCTAGGTCATTCATAGCTATTCTACCAAGAGCAATACGTTGTCAGATTTCCTGACTGCTAGTCCTTTCTTTATTGATTGTTGATCCAAGTAAGTTGCAGCTGTCAACTATTTCAATGTCTTCTCCATCAATGATGAACTTATTGATTTTGCCAGTTGTGAGGATCTTTAATGTTAAGGTGCAGATCCATTTTAAAACTATGTTTCTGATCATCTTCACTTTCAGCCAGTTATGTGGTATCATCAGCACAACAAAGGTTGTTGATGAGTCTTCCACCAATCTTCACACCTCGGTTGTCTTCATACAGTCCTGCTTCTCTGATGAGTTGTTCTGCATATAAATTAAAGAGGTATGGGGAACGTATGCAGCCTTGTCATATACCTTTGCTGATTTTAAACTATTCTATTTCTCCTAGTTCCGTTTGAACTGCTGTTTCTTGATTAATGTAAAGGTTGTGCAAGAGAACGATCAGGTGTTCTGGTATACCCATACTTCTTAATGTGGCCCTGAGTTTCTCTTGTTTTACACAGTCAAAAGCCTTGCTATATTCTTTTGTCTTTTCAAGGATCCATCTCACATCTGTGATGTAAAATAGGCATCAAGTACATGAGTAAAAATGCACATCAATTAGATGCCAGCTTATAAAATCAGCCTCTAAAAGTGCAGTATTTTGTACATACACAGTGAAGAATTTCTAACCTCAAAAAGTTCTAAAAATCAAGGAAATATTTGTTTCAATTGCATTTAATTACTGTGCATAGAAAGATTTTATATGTGTACAAAATCATATTTAAGTGCATTGAAACAATTTTAAGCATGCAAGCCTAACTTTATACATCTATTCTCAGTTAACTATGGACTCACAAGTGTCAGTTTTAGTAAACAAAGTTTTTAATAATCTGTGAGTTATTAGGCAACATAGGAATTTTTTGGAGGTGAGTCACTTACAATCTGTGATGCAGGCTGTTGTACTCACCCACCTAGATTATTATAAAATAGTTTTGTAAGGCTTACCTGAAAAGCATCTTCGGAGGCTACAAACTTTGCAGAATGTGGTGATGAAGCTTGTTCAGGGTAGAACCAGGTGGTGCACAGCAACACCTTTTTAGATTAAATTGCATTGGCTCCCCATAAAGGGATTACTGCTCATTGTTCCACTCCTTCTTGTGAAGTTTTTTGGTCAGGCAAGCAGTCAAATATATTAAAATAAAAATAAATGAACAAATAAATTCTTTTATCTTAACAGGATTCATTCAGCAAGATGTTTTCAGTTTTATTTAGCTTTTCTTAAAGGAGGTTGCCTTAGCATATTTGTCCAGGCTAAAAGTTAAATACCAAAACCTAAAAGAACACTGCCTTCAAAAAAGCGATATGTTAATCCATTTATACATGAGTTCATTAAAACAGAGGAACAGTGACATCAGTTTCTCAGTTCAACAAGATGCTGATAACAAGGCAGCTAAATATACATTTGCCTTGTGAACCCTTAGATAACATCACATTTGATATACCACCTTTCAGTCACAACAAAGCGGTGTATAATAAAAAAACATCATTTGGAAGAAGAAAAGAATGCCATAAAAACTTGATAGGACAGCATAAGAGAAGAAAAAGTAGGAAAAGATAATAAGGAAGAGAGGGAATGAAGGTCAGGACACAAGGAGAAAGATCCCTGAGTGCCTGTATATACCGTCCGAGACAGCAAGAGGTCAAGGACATTAAGGAGCAATAAGAAGATCAAAGGCAATGGAAAACAGATATGTTTTCAAAGAGGTCTTAAATTTTGAGTATAGGGGCTACAGTCTAAGATCAAATGACAAGGACTTCCATAATGATGGGCCCAAGAAGAAAAAGGCAGAATGTCAGGTCCGTTCTAAATGGGCCTGCGCAGGGGAAGGTAGGTATAGCCGATTCACATGCACAGACCTAAGGACTCGAAAAGGTGCATATGGAATTAAGAAGAAGGAACGATATGAGAGGATACCAGAATGAAGAACTTTATGAATAATGTTAAACAGCTTGTATTGTGAGTGGTGAGACAGTAGAAGTCAATGTGATTGTATGAGAAGTGGGGTGACATGATCAAATCTGGATGTGTGATGAAGTAATCGTATGGTGATATTCTCCACTGACTGGAGATGTTTAGTTTGAGAAAGAGGAAGACTAAGATAGATGATGTTGCAATAGTCTAGCTTAGCAATAACAAGAGTAAGCAGAAGTGTCATGATAGATGGCAGAGAGAAAAGAACGAATGGCATGGATCTGTCGTAAAGTGTAGCAGCATCATTTCACTACGGCTCTAATATGGAACTGAAAGGAAAAAACTGAACCTAAGATAATACCAAGCTATCTAAGCTGGATGACAGTTGAAATGAGTTGGGTGGTATATCACGCGATGAATAAAGATAAAGATAAGAGGGGCTGACAGAAGGTGGAGAGAAAGGATCTGAGAGTCATAACGTAAAAGTTTTTGTTGGGTTCAGTTTCAAACGACTGGCATAAAGTCAGGACATAATAGCTGTCAAACAAGCATTAACTGTGGAAAGATCAAGAGAAGCATCATTCATACAGAAGAGCAGCAGGATGTCATAAAAGTACGCAGAGCACCCTGCTGCTGCTGAATCAGGGTAGAGAGAGATGACAGAAAAATATTAAGAAGGAGAGGGGCAGGAACAGCTCCCTGAGAGACACCACAGTGCAGAGTATGGTGCAAAAAATCAGAGCCCGGATAAGAGACATGAAACAACTGGGAAGAAAGAAAAGAGTGGAACCATTAAAGCACAGAATCACTCAAGCCATTCAAAGAGAGTCTAGTAAGCAGAAGGCCATGAACCACAAGATCAAATGCAAAGGAAATAGTCAGAGTAACATCACCCTTATCCAATGCCATATGTACCTCATTCAGAACAGAAAGAACAATGGTGTCAGTACAGTGACCTTCTCTGAAGCCGAATTGGTGAGGATGTAAGAAGTTAATCTTGATGAGATGTGCTGATAGCTGGTTAAAAACAAGCCTTTTCAGAAGTTTTGAAAGGAAAGGTACGTTTGAAACGGCGAACGTTTGACAGAATAGAGGAATCGAGGGAGGGGTTCTTTAGAAGTGGGCGGATGATGGCATAGAAACATAGATATAGAAACATGAGGGTAGAAAAAGACCACATGGCCTAACTAGTCTGTCCTTCCATAACAACCACTACAACAGTCCCTTTTTTTCCTTTAGAGATCCTCTGTTTGTCCCATACTTTTTAAAATTCAGATACTATCGTCATCTCTACCACCTCCTCTGTAAGACTATTCCACACGCCTACCACTCTTTCCAGAAACAAATATTTCCAAATATTACTCCTGAGTCTATCCCATTTCAACCTCATCCTATATCCTCTAATAGCAGAGCTTTTTTCAATTGAAAGAGGCTCTCATCCTTTGCATTTATGCTACAGAGGTATTTAAACATCTCAATCATATCACATCTGTCCCGCCTTTCCTCTAAAGTATACATATTCAAATCCTTAAGTCTGTCCTCATATGCTTTATAATGAAGACCACAAACCATTAAGTAGCCACCCTCTGCACCGACTCCAACCTGTTTATATCCTTCTGACGGTGCGGTCTCCAGAATTGCATACAATACTCCAAATGAAGTTGCACCAAAGACTTATACAGAGGCACTACCACCTCCTTTCTTCTGCTGGCCATTCCTCTCTCTATGAACCCAAGCATCCTTCTAGCTTTCACCATCACCCTTTCTACCTGTTTAACTACTTTAAGATCATCAGACACAATCACTCTTAGGTCTTGCCACAGGAACATTTGAATGTTCCTGTGGCAAGACTATTTTTGAAAATGAGGAGAATGACAGGTAATAAAGCCAAGGAATGCTCAGAAACCCAGCCAGGGGGTATAGGATCTAAGATACATGTGCTTTTCAATGATTTGGTAATGGCTTTGGAGAGAGCAGAGGGAGACTATCATAAAATGAGGAAAAAAGTTAAGAAAAAACTAAAAGGAGCAGTTGCAAAGGTTAAAGACTTACATCAAGCTTGAGTGTTGTTGAAAAATACTATCTTGGAAGCCCAGACCAGCTGTATTCCATGCTTTAAGAAAAGTGGAAGGAAGTCCAAAAAACTGCAAACATGGTTTAAAGGTGAGGTCAGAGAGGCTGTTGTTGCCAAAAAAAGCATCTTTCAGGAAATGGAAAAAAGAGCCAAACGACGAAATCTGGAAACAGCACAAGCACTGGCAAGTTAAATGCAAAGTAATGGTAAGGCAAGCAAAGGGAGAATTTGAGAAGAAGCTTGCTGCAGAAGCAAAAATGCATAATAAAGACTTTTTCAAGAACATTCATAGCAAAAAACCTGTGAGAGAGTTAGTTGGTCCATTAGATGATAGAGGGGTTAAACGGGCACTAAGTGGCGACAAGGCTATAGCAGAGAGACTGAATGAATTCTTTGCTTCAGTCTTTACTGAGGAAGATGTAGGGATGTTACCCATGACTGAAGTGGTATTTAAAGGTGCGGAAGAATTTAAGGAAATATAGATACATCAGGAAGATGTATTACAACAATTAGATAAACTGAAGAGTAGCAAATCACCTGGGCCGGATGATATACATCCAAGGGTGTTGAAAGACCTGAAATATGAGATTGCAGATCTTCTATTAGCAATCTGTGAACTATCATTAAAGTCATCTGTAATACCTGAAGATTGGAGGATGACGAATGTAACACCAATTTTTAAAAAGGGTTCTAGGGGTGATCCGGGAAAATACAGACCGGTGACCCTGACGGGAAAAAAGGTAGAAACCATCATATAAAACAAAATATGAGATAGCCATGGCTTAATGGGAGACAGCCAACATGGCTTTAGACAAGGAAGATCTTGTCTTACTAATCGGTTATGTTTTTTTGAAGGTGTGAATAAACAGGTAGACAAAGTTGAATCTGTTGATATAGTGTATTTGGACTTTTAGAAACCTTTGACAAGGTCCCTCATCAGAGACTTTTGGCAAAACTAAAGAGTCATGGGATAGGAGGCAGTGTACTATTGCGGATCAGGAACTGGTTAAAAGATAGAAAGCTAAATGGTAGGGCTAAATGTCCAATTTTCCCAATGGAGAAAGGTGAATGGTGATGTACCCCAAGGATCTGTGCTGGGTCCGCTGATTTATGACATATTCATAAATGACTTGGAAAAGGGAATAACGAGTGAGGTTATCAAATTTGCAGATGACACAAAACTATTTAAAGTTGTTAAAACCCAAGAGGATTGTGGAAAATTGCAAAAGGATCTTGATAAATTGGAAGACTGGGCATAAAAATGTCAGATGAAATTTAATGTGGACAAGTGCAAAGTTATGCACCTAGGGAAGAACAACCCAAACTATGGTTACATGATGCATGGTTCCACATTAGGAACCACCACCCAGGAAAAAGATTTAGGCGTCATTGTGGACAACATGTTAAAAACCCTCGGCCCAGTTTGCAGCGGCGGCCAAGAGAGCAAATAGAATGCTAGGTATCATAAGGAAAGGAATGGAAAATAAAACAAAGGATATTATAATGCCTCTATATCGTTCCATGGTGAGACAGCACCTTGAATATTGTGATATAGCATTATTAGAAAAGGTTCAGAGAAGAGCCACCAAAATGGTAAAGGGGAAGGAAGGATACCACTATGAAGAAAGGCGAAAAAGGTTAGGGCTCTTTAACATGGAAAAGAGACGGTTGAGGGGAGATATGATAGAAGTATATAAATTAATGAATGGAGTGGAACGTGTAAACGTAGATCGATTGTTTACATTATCAGAATATAGAAAGACTAGGGGCCATGCAATGAAACTACAGGGTAAACTATTTAAGACTAATAAAAGAAAATAGTTTTTCACTCTTCGTGTAATCAAACTCTGGAATTTTTTACCAGAGGATGTAGTAAAGGCTGTTAGTGTAGCTGGGTTTAAAAAATGTTTGGACAAGTTCCTAGAGGAAAGATCCATAAACCATTATTAAGAAGGGACCCAAGATATCAATGCTTGACCCAATACACGCCTTGTGGAATCTGTGTCTTTTGGGGAAACTGCTAGGTACGTATGACCTAGATTGGCCACTGTTGGAAACAGGATACTGGGCTTGATGGACCTTGGTCTGACCCAGTATGGCATATCTTATGTTCTTATGTTCTTATGATGGGATTGAAATGCAACCAGACATGAGAAAGATTTGGTATCTGTGGTGCTGTAATGGAAGCAGAGGAGGGAGTGGAGAAGCATTCAGTGGAGGGTTGTAGAAACTCAGACTGGGGCAGACAAAACTCTGCACAAAAGTATCTGAAAGCCAAAGGAGGTATGGCAGGGCAGGCAAATGAAAAGTGGATAAACGACACGGTACCAACATATGAAGTTGTAATTGAGAGGAGGAGTGATAGGAGGGAAGGTGGGAACAATTACCCCACACTACTGGAATAGAATATGTCATATGAAGTAGCAGGAGGAAAGAATGTACATGCATTGAAATGCGGAGATAATTAATAGAAACATAGAAACATGATGACAGAAAAAGACCACATGGCCTATCTAGTCTGTCCTTCCATAACAACTACAACAGTCCACTTTTTACCTTTAGAGATCCTCTTTGTTGGTCCCATGCTTTTTTGAATTCAGTTACTGTCCTCATCTCTACCACCTCCACTGGGAGACTATTCCATGGATCCACCACTCTTTCCGTAAAGAAATATTTCCGCATATCACTCCTGAATCTACCTCCCTTCACCCTCATCCCATGTCCCCTCGTAGCAGAACTTGCTTTCAATTGAAAGAGGCTCTCTCCCTGAACATTTATGCCACGGAGGTATTTAAACATCTCAATCATATCACCTCTATCCCGCCTTTCCTCTAAGGTGTACATATTAAGATCCTTTAGTCTGTCCTCATATGCTTTATAATGAAGACAACTAATCATTTTAGTAGCCACCCTCTGCACCGACTCCATCCTGTTCACATCCTTTTGAAGGTGCGGTCTCCAGAATTGCACACCATACTCCAAATGAGGTCGCACCAAAGACTTATACAGAGGCATTATCACCTCCTTTTTTCTGCTAGCCATTCCTCTCCATATGCACCCAAGATTCCTTCTAGCTTTTGCTATCGCCTTTTCTACCTGTTTAGCTACTTTAAGATCATCAGACACAACCACGCCTAGGTCCCGCTCTTCTTTAGTGGACAAAAGTACTTCACCCCCTATACTATATTGCTCCCTTGGATTGCTGCAGCTCAAATGCATGACCTTACATTTTTTAACATTAAATCCCAGCTGCCAAATTCTAGACCATTCTTCAAGCTTAGCTAGATCCCTCCTCATGTTATCTACACCTTCCTGGGTGTCTACTCTATTGCAGATTTTGGTATCATCTGCAAAGAGGCAAACCTTACCCAACAGCCCTTCCGCTATATCACTAACAAAGATGTTAAAAAGAATCGGACCAAGGACAGATCCCTGGGGCACACCACTGGTAACATCCTTCTCCTCAGAGTGAATAATGAATGACCAAGGCACTGGGATAATGTACGAGGCACTGTGACTTGCAGAATTCATGGGTTCACAAGAGTCGCCCCGAGGAACAGGACCTGCTCCTTGGGCGCACTCCTTCATCATGCGCCTGCAGTGTGGGAGGCTCCTGAAGTACGTTTAAAGTTGTGCTGCAGTTTTTTTTTTTGTTTTTTATTTATTTATTTATTTTTTTTATTGCATCTTTTTATAGCTTTTAATCAAAGACAATCAAAAAAACAACCATTACACTATAACCAAAACCAACTACTCATACTAAACTCCCCCAAAAAACCGCTAAACCACCCACCCCGTACCTTGCAAACCTCTTTAGATACACAGAATTAGCATGCTGCAGTGCCTGCAAACCGATCCAAGGCGGACCATTTATTGGGACTAACTCTATTCCCCCTTAAGATAAGAGCTTTATCCTGACTTTTTTCATATCTGCTGAATAGACATACTTGATTCCACCAAAGAAGCCAAGTTAGCTTGGAGGCGTCCTTCCAGCAAAATAAGATTGTTTTGATGGCAATAGCCACCATAAAATTCAGAATAAAAAAATGATCTTTATCTAACTGTGGAATTCCTGCCAGCGATCTCAACGCGACTAGACGCCACGTTAACGGAATAGAGTAGCCCAGTACCTTCTGAATCCTGTCCCATACTAATACCCAGAATCCCTGAACAAAAGGGCAGTCAAAGAACATGTGCCGCATGGTGCCCTCAGTTTGCTGACAAGACCAGCACAGGGAGGATTTAGTAGTAGACCACTTAGCCAGCTTAACAGGAGTTATGAATGCCCGATGGGCAAAAAAAAACATCGATTGAGTAAGCGCTGCCGATCTTGAGGCGCGAATAACCTGCCCCCAAAACAAACTCCAGGACTTTGGTGACCAGGGCAAGTCTACTTCTTCTTCCCAGAGTTTACTTAAACCCTGCAGACGGCTTGGACCCTGCGCACGAAAAAGCGCATAGATATTCGTAATGCCACCTTTCTTGGAGTTCAGGTCCATCATAATCTTCGCTAGGCCCCAACTAGGCATACATTGTCCAGGCCTTATTCCTGACTATAAAAAGCAATGCCTAAGCTGAAGCCACTGAAAAAAACACGTTGAAAGCAGCCCAAATTCGGTGTGTAGCGCTCCAAACTCCTTCCAGTGGCCACCATCAATCAGTTGTCCCACTGTCCAAATACCACATCGCTGCCATATAGTCCACGCAAAAAGGGACGAATGGATCTTAAGACCCGGATTGTACCATATGGGCAGGAGGAGAGAGGGTGGGTTCTCTGCTGCAATGACCGGCAGGAATGATTGAAATGCACTTTGCATAGACAGAATTATACTCCCCACTTTACATGACTCTGGAAATTTCATTCCCATGACACTCCGCATCGGATATGGGTGACACAATCGTTCTTCTAATTCCAGCCAGGTGGGCTTGTAATCAAGCGACTCTGCCGACGCCCATAGACTGCCTTGCTTAAGTATCGCCGCCAGATGGTACCAGTGGAAATCAGGAAAGTGGACTCCCCCCTTCTCTTTTCCCGTCTTCAGCTTCCGAAGAGCTATTCTAGGGGTTTTCCCATTCCAAAGAAAAATACTCAGCGAGCGTTCAAGCCCCTTGTAAACGGACAACGGGAGCACAATAGGAATCATTCCCAGTATGTAATTTATTTTTGGCATAAGCACCATCTTGATGGATTCCAGCCGTCCCCACCACGATAAATGTAGCGGGGACCATTGTAATGTAAAGGAACGAGTTATCTCTTTTACGCGCTCCACGTTGATTCGTACTGTTTCCTCCAATGGAGCAACAAAGTGAGCTCCTAAGTATTTTATAGGACCCGCTGCCCATTGAAAAGAAAACTCCTGCACGAGGGTGCTGTTAGCTTGTGTGTTAAGGGGGAAAGCCACTGATTTTGACCAATTCACCTTATAGCCTGAATATTTGGCGTACTTGTCAATCAGCTGTAGCAAGGGAGATATGGAAGGTGGTTGTAAAAAAAACATAAGATCATCGGCATAGGCTGACAGCTTGATGTGAAGGTCGGCAACTTTGATGCCTACAATGTCGCTAGATTGCCTCGCCAGCAGTACCAAAGGTTCCAGCGCCAGGTTAAATAAAAGAGGCGACATTGGGCACCCTTGCCGAGTACCTCTATGCAGACTGAAAGACCGGGAAAGCTCTTGATTGACTAAGATTCTAGCAGACGGATGGGAGTACAGCACCTGAATCATGTTGATATATTTTCTGGGCAATCCAAACCACTCCAATACCCGGAAAAGGAAAGGCCATTCCAGTCTGTCAAATGCCTTTTCAGCATCCAGGGACAGGCCGATGAGGGGCGAGTCACTGAGTTCTGCCACGTCCAGAAGAGAGCAGAGCAGTCTGGAATTATCTGCAGTAGACCTTCCCGCCACGAAACCGCATTGATCCGGGTGGATAACCAAATGAAGGACTCTGTTAAGACGCCCAGCCAGTACGGCTGAGTAGAGCTTGTAGTCAGCATTCAAAAGGGAAATGGGTCAGTAGTTACCTACTAGAGTCGGATCCCTTCCAGGCTTTTCAAGCACCACTATCGTGGCCTCAGCAAAGGCGCCTGTATTTGAAGCTTGTTCTTGAAGCAATTGAAAGTATGTTAGTATACGAGGAGACAGCTCTGTGGCAAATATTCGATAAAACTCAATCGGGATACCGTCAGGACCCGCAGCCTTGCCGCTTTCCATTTTAAACATTGCTTCCTGAAGTTCGCCTTGATCCATGTCTCTGCCGAGCAAGGCAGCCTGAACCTCATCCACTACTGGGTGCAATATCCCTTCTAAGAAGCGGTCCACTTCTGGGTCGTCTCCAGCTCCATCGGAAGTATACAGTTGCGTGTAAAAATTTCGGAAGATTTCCATTATCTGAACATTACCGTCTTGAGAATTGCCATATGCATCTTTTAATGACACTATATGCGATTTCACCTTACGAGGCTTCAGGCGGGCAGCCAGTATCTTACCAGCCTTGTTCATTTCTGTATAGTAACACGCTTTCTGCTCAAAAACCTGCTGATCCACCTCATTGCTTAGCAGCATATTATACCGATATCGCAACCGTTGAAGCCGTATAAGGACCTCTGAACAGTGTTGACGTTGTAGTAGCCTCTCGCCTGCCCTGATCTGCAAATCCAGATCCACAAGCTCTCTTTTCGCCTTCCTCTTAATTGCTATGACATAGGTGGAAATCCTGGCCCTGATGAATGCCTTAAAAGCCTCCCACCATGCCCAAACAGAAATATCTTCCGAAGAGTTTACCGTGAAGTATTCTTCAATAGCTTGTTTGATATATTGTCGAAAAGGTTCCTCAGCCAACAACGGCCTGGGAAAAAAACAGCCGCCACCTTTGACAGGCTCTATTGACGGCCCCATTTCAAGCATTATTGCAGCATGATCCGAAATATGTGTGCTTAAAATCTCTGTACCCTTGATATCTGTAGCCACTGACCGAGACACCAAGAAGAAATCAATCCGCGAGTGCGACCCGTGCGGAGGCGAATAAAAAGTGAAATCTCTTTCCTGGGGGTGCATGATCCGCCAGATATCAACCATTCCCATGTCTTCCATCATGGACAGAAGGACTTCAGATGCTCGACTTCGCCATGGCGCTCGACAAGGCTGACAATCCAATAAGGGATCGAGGACCAAATTGAAATCACCCCCAAAAACAGTGGGGAGAGAGGAAAAATCAATCAGCGCCTCTGCCAAATTGGAAAAGAACTTAGGGTTGTCACAGTTAGGTGCATATATTCACTATTAACATTTGCCGGTTATCCAGCTTGACTTGCACGCAGGTCCACCTGCCCTCTAGATCAGCTCTGGACGTCACCAATTGAATTGCACAAGATCGTTTGACTAATGTAGCCACCCCGCTTCTCTTTCCCATAGCAGGAGCATAGGACATGAGCGAGTAGTGCTTCCCTGCCAATTTCAGAGACTCTTTAGTATTTAAATGCGTTTCCTGTAGGAGCACTACTTCAGCCCCCTGTTTTTGACAGTAAGTTAGGATCTTTTTTCTCTTAATAGGATTTTTGATGCCCTTTACGTTGAGGGATACTATTTTAATTGAGGACATATTGGGCTAGTATGGGAAGGTACTCACGTCCACCTGAGGACCTCCCTGGATCTGCAGCAGTAACACGGCCCTCGTACCGCATCTCAAAAAAAAGAGGTTTGCAAGGTCCCAATATCCCCTCAGCATCCCGGGGGTAAGCCCTGGGTGAGCCAGTAGAGTATCGAGAAGGCCACCCGTCGCCCCCCTTAATACAGAACACTTAACCCACATAAGCTAACAAAAAATCTATCTTAGCCAGAGCCTAGTACATTTCTGAACAGTTTACCAGTTTCCCTAAATCGCTTCCACAAATACTAGTTAAGGAGCAATGCCCAAGTGAATTTAAAACATCAACACAGGACATCATTACATAAACATATGCTCAGATAAGAAAAAGGGAGAGAGAAAATGAAGGCAGCGAAAAACAGAGGCGCTCACCTACAATACCGCCCTCTACAAGAGCGGGGCAGATCCCATATGACACCGCCCTCACAGCAGCAGAACCATACATGTAAGAGCTTTTTTACAAAAAACAATAACAATAGGCCCTGGTAAAACATCAAGACAGCCCAACCTACTAAGCTTAAAGAACCTGCAAAAGTCCAGGGTCCATCATCCTTCAGAGAGACTGCCCTAGAAGCAAAGATCAATTATTGCATCTTGAGGCCTTCTTGTTCTTCAAGAAATTGTAAAACATCTCCTGGGTCATCATAAGTCTTGGTAACATTGTGGAAAGTAACTCGAAGGCGTGCAGGGTATAGCAGGCCATAACGCGCTTGAAGCTGCTGCAAGCGCGGCCTCATCGCTAGGAATCTCCGTCTTTTATCCACAGTCGTCTTGCACAGGTCCAGGTAGAATGATATACTCCTGCCCTCATAGGACACAGGATCTTGAGCCTTAGCTGCTGCGAGGATCTGAATTGCCTGCTGGTATTTTAATAGGCAAAAGATCACCGGCCTAGGGCCCTTCGCGTGTGGACTGACTTGCGCCGGGACTCTATGTGCCCTTTCAAACTCAAGCGGCCCCGTAAAGGTGAGTTTCAGCACTGCAGGAATCCACTTACTAAGGAACGTTAAAAGATCCGCTCCTTCAGCGCCCTCCGGGAGACCTATTAGTCTTACGTTGTTTCTTCTACCGCGGTTATTCAGGTCCTCCAATTGCTGCTCTAAACTCTCCACTTTCTTGGCGGTCTTGTGAAGGCGGGCAAGCTGAGCGGAGTGCGCAGTGACTTCTACGTCCACTTTGTCGATGCGCACAGAGAGACCTTGAATCTGAGCTCTCATTTCAGACACTTCAATTTGCACTCTCGCAATTGTGTCACCATTTGCAACGACCAGGCCCTTTACCGCCCTTATTTCTCCTAGGACTTCTTTCAGCGAGTCCTCCGTTTCACGGGGAGAGGCCATCTTGTGGGGCGAGAGAGGATCCGATTTCGCCCTTTTGGAGCCGGGGTTTGCGGGGTTAACGAAATCCAATTTTGTAGGTTTACTACACGATATCCCGTCTCCACCGATTAAAGATAGACCCGCAGCAATTTATGACACAATTGGGTTAGCAGTGCAGCGATATTTGCAGGAGTCTTGACCGGGGGCCTCGGAGCAGAGCTTTTATGCGGCCATCTTGAATCTCCGCTGGCTCCGCCTCCAAGTTGTGCTGCAGTTTGAATGAGGTCACATGGGCAGCGTCAGATTAGATCCGTGACTACTGAATGGCTGATCTGCGGGCTGAGTAACAGGCACAGGAATGTTTAAAGCTGTGCTGCAGTTCGAATGCCACTTCAATCCTCTGAATTACAAAATGGTTACAATATGCTTCAGAAAATAGTAACAATTTATCTTCTCAGTATGTCACTCAACTCTAGAAATTAATTGATGCCTCAATGCTGGCGTTTTGCATCTCAACTGCTTCAGGAGGCGATTAATTAAATGTGACAATGGAGCAAAAAGGACATAAGATTAGCATTCACACATTCAAAATCATGGTGACAATCAATATTAGAAATGCCAATGAAACCCCTGCTATCATATAACCTTAAAAAACTTTCATTACAATGATATATGCAAAAAACTATATTTCCATACCTTTCATCGCATACAATAATCTTATGAAAAATGGGGATAATGTCCAAACCTGCTTCTTCCCCAAGAAATCCTCACTCTTGTGGTTCCCAATGCTTCCACTATTTCGGACTCAGCACATACAAAAAACACTGAAATTTAAACCCACACCACTTCAATCATGGACCTCAACTAATATACCTCAGCCAATCAGTTTGCTGCATTCTAACACCAATCGGAGACAATCCACACAGAACGGCATTGGACCAACACCTTCCCCCAAAACCAATCATTCGTGAGAGAGCCCTACCCCCCAAAACTACTCATCAATCAAGACACCTTTCATCATATCCATTCATAAAATCACCACAAATCCTCTAATAGTGTATACAAATATACCTCTGATTGAGACTTTATTTAGTTAGAAAAGAGGTTCTGATGGAAAGAGGAGACCTGACCGATAATCATGTTGATTTTCTGGTGTTAACCACCATAGCGATGATCGAGAATTACTTTATGTTTGATATTGGATTTTTCCAGCAGGTGCAAGGCATCACTATGGGTGCTACTATGGCTCCCTCAGCAGCTCATTTTTAAATAGCCAAGTCTGAAAAACAATGGCTGACACAATTCCCCTATATGTTATTATGGAAATGTTATATTGATGACATATTTGTCTTATGGAAAGGAAATAGTGAGTCCTTCAATGCCTTTGTTAGATGGTTGAACTCAGTTAACCCTAACATTAAGTTCACAATAGTCATAGTAGTGACATCTCCTAACATCATCACCCCACACTTTGACTACTGCAACAGCCTGTTGCAGGATCTACCAGCAAAAAACGAGCGCAAAACATTGCAGCTAGAATCACCTGAAAAGCCTGATTAACTGACCATATCACACCCCTCCTATACGACCTACACTGGCTCCCAATAGAAAGCCGGATAAAATACAAACTACTCGTGATAACATTCAAACTCATCAACAAAGTTGCACCATCCTTCCTCTCAACCCTCCTCCTCATCCCTGCAAACACCATATCCCGAAGGGAGAATGCTCTTCACTCCCTAAAAATCCCATTCTTTATCAGGAAAACAAAACAAACCACCAGCTCCTGAGCTTTTACATACACTGCCCCAAGCCTCTGGGACTTCCTCCCTCTACACATCCATGCAATCAAAGGCCTCAAAGAGTTCAGAAAGCAGATCAAAAGCCACCTTTTCACCATGCACTATGGAGAAGACAACCCATACCCAAATTCACATGCTTCATCGAAACACCAGCCTATCACCTAACACAACTAGGAATAAGGATCTCACAAGGCCATGCAGAACCAAATCATGTGCACGCAAACCAAAGAACACCTGTATATAGTTAATCTGTACATAGTTACGTTTGAAAACTGGTTCAAGTCAAGTTCTCTTGTAAAACATTTTTTACCCCTATTTAATGTAACATGTTCTGGTTCCCTGTAAACCGCCCCTGATCTCTGGAAGGGGTGGTATAAAATAATGTAATAAATAAATAGTTGGATATTATGGTGAGAAAAATCAATGGATCATTGTAGATGAGCATTTTTAGAACCCTTCGGCTTTAAAAATTAGTTGCCGATTTTGCAATTTATTCAGTATCGCTGAACTTGCAGCTCCAAAGATTTTTTAGTTCAGTCTAGGAGTTTGGCAGATGATTTTTATATTCCGTGGGTACCCTCACCAGTTAGTACACAGGGTGAGGGTATGTGCTCTCTATAATAACAGAGATCTCTTGTTAAAAAGTAACTGTTCAGATAGTTTGGAAGGATAGTTCTTTCATTATTTGATTACTCAGTTTTCCCCTTTAGGTGCAAAAGTGAAGAAGGTGATACAGAAACATGCAGCTATTTTGGATGCTGTCCCAGGGTTACAGCAAGTTAAATCTAGGGTGGTGTTCTCGAGAAATCGAAACATTAAAGAATTGATCAATCCAGCTAGGTTCCCTTCAGTAGTAGAGAGTAAAATAGAAGAAGGGGGTCTTTAGACAATATCAGATATGTAGAGTATCTTTAGAACTTAATGAATTCCAGCATAGGTGGTCAAACATATAGGTTGCGGTGGCATACAACATGCAGATCGACTTTTGTTGTTTATGCTGTAAAATGCCCTTGCAACCTGTTATATATTGGTCAAACAAGAAGAGAATTATGGGTTCATATATTACAACATAAAAGTCATTTAAATTGTAGAACAATAGAAGTTCCTATGGTCCAACGTTGTTTGTCTTCAGGTTATATGTTTGAAGAACTTCAAGATTTTAGTTTAGAACCCACATCTTCCAAGAACTTATGGAACTTCTTCTACATGAACCATCGTAACCCAATTAACATCCTTACTTTGGCCTGCTATGGTAACCTATCAAAACCTAGACCTAAACTGTTAATACTTCTTGCAAAAAAGTTCTTAGTATCCATCTTATAAATAAGTTTAGTATCCACATGATTCCCCACCCTATCGTACTATGTAACCACTAAGTAACTGTCCGGGTCCCCAGATCCGTTCTCTCCCTCCAGTTGACACCCAATTTCCAATCTCCCCTTCCATTCCAAGTTCCTAGAAAAACTTCCCTCGCACTGCACCCTCGGCAATCTGGCTTCCGCCCCGGCCACAGCACTGAATCCATCCTTCTTTCCCTCCTCAATGAATTGCACGCTGCTCATGATCATGGTTCCTTCTCTCTTGCTGTTGCACTCGATCTCTCTGCCGCATTCAATCTCATCAACCATCGCACCCTTATCTCTCGTCTGCACGACGCTGGCCTCTCAGGTACTGTTCTTCACTGGTTCCACTCTTTCCTCTCAGGTCGCTCCTTTTCTGTTCACACTGGGCCCCTCTCTTCCCCCTCCACCGGTGTTCCCCAGGGCTCTGTCCTCGTGCCTCTCCTATTCAATATCTTTCTTGCCCCCTCACTCTTCTAGTTCAACAGCACGGAGTCTCTGCTTACTACTACACAGACAATATCTTTCTTCTTTACCATACTGACTCTGCCTCCCCCAACATCTCTCCTCTCAATGACTGTCTCTCATCTGTGTCATCCTGGCTCTCTTCCAACTTCCTCCACATCAATCTTTCCAAAACATCAGCCATCTGGTTCACTGCTGGTAGTCCCACCCACCCTCTCATTCCCCAGTTTTCCTCTTCTCCTATCCCAATAGTTTCCTCCTTGCGCTACTTGGGCGTGACCCTTGATTCCTCATTATCCTTTAAAGCTCATATTTCCTCAGTTGTCCAACGCTGCTTCTCTACCCTAAGACAACTCCGCACTGCCTGTCCTTTCTTCTCTTCCTCTGCCATGACCACTCTTCTTATCTCCCTTGTTATCTCCCGCTTAGACTATTGCAATGTTTCCCTGGCTGGTCTTCCTCAATCTCAGCTTCTACGCCTGCAACGAGTTCAGAACACTACCGCCCATATTCTTACCTGCTCTTCATGCTTCAACCACGTCACTCCTCTCCTCATCCATTTCTATTGGCTCCCGCTCACTTTTCAAATTCAATACAAGTTCCTCATCTTTGTCCACAAATCTATTCACACTGGCACTCCCCTCTATCCTGCCGATTTGGTCCGCCTCCACAACCCTCACCACTCCCTCTGTTCCATACACGCAAACCGCATGATCCTCCCTTCCCCATCCCATGCTCACTTGGCATCCACCCGCTCCTCCGCCTTCTATTTCCTTGGCCCCCAACTCTGGAACTCGCTTCCCCCAGCCCTCCATCTTGAGTCCTCCTTCAAAAATTTCAAGGCCATCTTGAAAACCCACCTCTTCTGTACAGCTTCTGACCTTCCCCTATCTCCATCTCCTCTCTCTCCCCCCCCCCTCACTGATGCTTAATCAATCTGTCCCCTCCTTTCACTTTTCTGTTCCTCATCTGTCCTCTATTAGCCATTATTCTATTCTTTCCTATCAAACATACTGGCGTTCTTTTCCTTTTCTAGCAACTTTGTTTTATTTTTTTGTGAAGCGCTCAGACGCTATCGTGATGGGCGGTATATCAAGTTCTCTAATAAACATAAACATAAACATCTGTAGTTATCATTCCACATAATCCTAAGTTTTGTTCAATGTAAACTGCTTTGATAATTTGAAAAGTGGCATAAAAGAATTGTTAAATAAATAAATAAATAAATGTCCCCCTAACTTTCGAGCGGGCGCTTGAGTTAAATGTTTAATTCATAAAGAACAAAGCTGGATCTTTACCTTAAACACAGTATATCCTGAAAGTTTGATTGCAGCTGTGGATTGGCATTTCTGTTAAGAAGACATGGAGGTCGACTGAGTTAGGCTATTGAGTCTTTAGTAAAATCAGAGGTATATAATTTGGAATAGAAATTAGTATTGAGCTGCTAGGTGGGATCTGCCTTTGGATAGCTATGGGCAGATGTGATCAAAGGAAAATATTTCTTGAGTTCTTGAGGCTGTGTGTTTTTTTAGATGTGCAAGTGGTTTCTAGAATACTATGCTGATTTTGATCTTGGGTAGCTATATTTCGAGTTGATTTGTGGGTTTTATGGAGGCTTTATGGCCTCAGTGATTGTAGATGTGTAATCGGGTAGTGTTTAAGTCTTTGGTTATTGATTGTCTCAAAAAAGTATTCCTATGAAGATAAATTATTTCTGAATAATAATGTGTTATTACGAATTGCACAGTTTGCTGATGTAATTTTGCTTAGGGTATGAAGCAGTAGAATTTTTTTATGAAAAAGTGTTATTAATAAATAATATATTATTGAGAATAATGTAGATTCCCGATGAAAGTTGAAGATTGTAGTAACAACTATTTTATATGAGTATTGTAATAAAATTGATTCTGGTTAGAAGGTTTTTTCATAAATAAAGATTTTCATTTGTTAAAACTATTATATTGGTTCTTTTTAGATCGGCAGTTTATAGAGAATTTGTGATGTTTTTATGAATGGATATGATGAAAGGTGTAGTGATTGATGAGTAGTTTTGGGGTGGGTCTCCCGTGAATGATTGGTTTTGGGGGAAGGTGTTGGTCCAATGCCATTTTGTGTGAAACACTGCAGGTGTTGAGGCCTCAATTAATTTCTGGAGTTGAGTGACATACTGAGAAGATAAGTCGTTGCTATTTTCTGAATCATATTTTAACCATTTTGCAGTCTGAAGGATTGAAATGGCATGAGATGTTATCTAAGGGTTCACAAGGCAATTGTATATTTGGTTGCACTGTTATCAGTATCCCATTGAATTGAGAGACAGATGTCACTATTCCTCCGTTTGTGTTTATGAATTTATGTATAAGTGGATTAGCATATTGCTTTTTTGATGGTAGTGTTCTTTTAATTTTTGGTGATTTGCTTACTGCTATATTTTGAGGATTGAGCTTTTTGTCAAGTGACAGGCTAAAAGTTATCCTGGTATTTGAAAACAATAGGTGTGATGTTACCTATAAATTTTTAGTATCTTTAGGGCCAAGGCTAATCCCATACACGCTCATTCCATCCCAGATGTACACCCCCTCTGTATGTCCAGTTTGACCGGACATACAGAGGGGGTCACGATTCTGATCCCACGGGCCACGTCTAGCCCCACGGGATCAGAATCTCAATCAGTCCTGTACATGCAGGCTGGGACTTCAATTCAGCCTGGCCTTCATGTACAGGAAAAGCCCAGCTAACTCAGTCAGGGCTTTTAAATGGAGCCATGGCACCATGGCGTCCAGTTGCCATGGCACCGCGGCTCCATTTATAAGTTGCGATGCCAGCCGCCAGACTTCAAAGGAGATTTCCTCACAGCCAGACCGCTGATCTGGCCTCCTAAGGCCAGGGTCGGGCTGTGGGAATGTCCCCGGGCTCCCCCTGCACCAAAGGTGCCCCAGGCCCTAAAAAAAAACATCCAGGGAAGTTATTCCACCTCAGAAGTGGAATAACTTCCTGCACAAGTCGCCAGCCCTGGACGTACAGTGCCAATATTAAAATTGGCCCTGTACGGCCAGGGCCAGCCACCACCCACCACCCGCCCACACTCCACTCCTGAGCTGCCCCTTCCCTGCCCCGTCTAACTTCCCCGCACAACCGGCACAGAATCGGGCCCATAGCCCAGAGGAAAAAAGAACACCATCACATTGGGAAAAAAAATGTGCAACTGTAAACCAAATGTGACTGGGAACAGATTTATAAAATTGCTGCTCCCGACAGCATCCATCTCTCTCACTCTTCTATATCCCACTAGAATCAATTCCCTTCGATGATATCCCTGGCATCGTCCCTTACCTGATCCCCTGACATCAAGCTGCCCCAGCTTCATAGCATCAAGCCCTTACCTGAACCTTCACATACTTAACCACCCATGTGACACCCCCTTCAATATCAAGAAACCTACATGACAGCCCTAGGCAAACTCTTCCACCTCTGATGCCATCCCTGGCTCTTACTGGAATCCTTGGTAGTCTAGTGGAGCAGGAGTGATCTCCAATTGTTTCCATTCATTGTGGCTCTTGTTTCCAAAATGGTGTGTGTCATCCCTAGAGATAATCTCACATTACAGATAGGAATCACACACACCATTTTAGAACCTGGAGCTGCCATGAGCAGTGATGACTCGGGATTGTTCCTGCTCCCCTTAGACTATCATGGACACTAATAAGAAGAGGTTTGATGTTGTGGGGAGATCAGGGTGGAACTTGATGCTGGGGGGGTTTCTAGTGAAAGTTTGATTATAGGAGACTGATGCTGGGGGGTGGGGGGAGAGATCGGGGATACCATGTTCAGTCTTTGCACCTGTCCCTTTAAGCAGGACATTCTTGGGGGAAGTGTAAATGTTGATATGGGAAATTTTTCATATTCACATGTATGTCATTTATAAAGTGGGGAATAGACATCAGTATTTTAGATCTCCATGCCCTAACCATGCCTACATGCAATCTGTGCATGGCAGGGATTACCACATGTAACTAATGGCTTTCTAAAATCATTATCTGCATGTTTAGGCAATCTACATATTTAAAAAAAACACTATTTACACATGGGGATGTTTTTAAATAAACTCAATAGGGCCCTTTGTTCTAAAGAGCAAGGTTGCTTCACAGAAGTGCACTTGAGGACCCAGGAAATGCGCTGCTTACACCGGGATGAGCATTGTGGAACCTGTGTATCTTTTTGGGAACCTGCCAGATACTTATGACCTGGATTGGTCACTGTTAGAAATAGGATACTAGGCTTGATGGACCTTGGTCTGAGCCAGTATGGCATTTCTTATGTTCTTATGAGCATGATAAATGCACAAAAACATTCAAGTGCAAGTGTTTTGTGTTACTTTTTCCACTAAAATACAGTTTTGCAAAGTCACTTCAGGAAAGTACATTTTGTATACGTTGCACAGGGGCGGCCCAAGGGGGGTGCGGGGCCATGTGCGGAGACTCGGTGCATGGCCTCATTTGCATAAGGTGCCTCATTTGCATAAATATTTGCATAATGTTACCATACACTAACGTTTTGTAAACATGCCTCTTAATGAGTATATGGATAATTAAAGACTAAAAGATTTCTACATTACTATAATCCAGTACCAACTGCCAGACACATTAGGAACTACTACAAACACTGGCCATTTAGAACCCATAGCAAACTTGCAGTATCCTAACAGCACTACCAGGATTCACAAAGCACCATACCCTAACTATCAAAAGGCAACACTGCAAATATTAAACCAATACATTTCAGAGAATAACAATACACGACCTACTGGAGAAAGCGAACAAGTGGCAATGTCAAATAGGAATTATAAAAAACAGAATACCTCAGCTCAGTTACACATGCAGAACATAGACCATCACCAAACAAGGAATCACAATTTAGAAACAGGAACACAATAATCAAACTGGGAACCCCAAAAGCCAAACTTGGAATGTACAACACTGTAGAAATAAAACTATAAATTAATTTCCTCTTGTACTAAACAAAGCGCAGACGTTAATGATGCACATTTCCCAGAGCTGACATATTCTAGTTAATAAATTCAAAATAAAGAAATATTTTTCTACCTTTTGTGCATTTTTTTTCAGTTACAATTGCTCCAGCCACTTTCTTCTAGTTTTTTCGTGTCTTCTGCTAACTCTCCATCTGCTGTCCATTTGTCCTTTCTTCTCTCTTCTAGTTTTTTTTTCCATTCTCTCTCTACATCTGCTTTAACATACTAATCTTTCTCCTTTTGCTCTTTCCTCATTCCTATTTCATCCATTCAAATTTTACCCCTCCATCCTCAATCCCCACTTACTCTCCCAATATCCGGCCAATTGTAGATTTGTCTTCCCTCCCACACAAAATATTTTCCCTCTCCATTTCACTCTCCCAGCTCCATCCCATTCTAATCCTCCCCCAACATTAGCTCCCTTCTAGTTCCAGCCCCACCCAGCATCCACTCCCTTCTAGTCCCCGCATCAGCCCATTTCCAGTCCTAGCACCCCATCAGCTCATTTCCAATCCTATCCTAGCCCCACCATCAGCCCATTTCTAGTCCTAGGTCCCCCATCCATTTCCAGTCCTATCCGCGTCCCTCCATCAGCTCATTTCCAATCCCAGTCCCCCATCAGTTCATCTCTAGTCCTTTCCTAGCCCCACCATCAGCCCATGTCAAATCCTAGCTCCCCTCCACTCATCCCATTTCCAATCCAACGCCCCCTCATGAGCCTACTTCCAGTTCTAGCCCCTCCATGAGTCCATTTCAATTCAAGCCCCAACCACAGACCATTTCTATCCTTAGCACCCCCAACAGCCCATTTTCAGTCCTATCCTAGCCCCTCCATCAGCCCATTTCCTGTCCTAGCCCCCCCCCCACTCAGCCCATTTCTAGTCCTAGCTCCCTCCCCTCACAGCCCATTTCCATTCCAAGCCCCCTCCCCATAAGCTATTTGCAGTTCAAGCCCCCCTTCCACTCAGCCCATTTCCATTCCAAGCCCCTGTCCCCATCAGCTATTTGCAGTTCAAGCCCCCTTTCCACTCAGCCCATTTCCAGTCCTAGCAACTCCCCATCCCATTACCAGTCCTAGCCCCCCCATAGCCCATTGCCAGTCCTAACCCCCCATCAGCCCATTTTTATTTATTTATTTTATTTATTTATTTAACAAGTTTTCTATACCGCCTTTTCCTTCAATCAAAGCGGTCACAAGAAATACAAAGGTTATAGGCAAGGGAAACAAACACAGTATAAACATAACAGTACAATGGTAATATAGGAAAAATAACAAGGGTTAACAATAAGGCAAATTAGTTAAAATAGTTAAAATAAATATAATATATTTAGTCAATTGTTGATCCATATTGTTCAATGAAAAGTGTAGTTTTCAATTGTTTACGAAAGTCTTTTAAATCATCCAGTGAGCGTAAATCAGGAGGGAGAGAGTTCCAAATTAAAGGGGCGGCCAAAGAAATTGCTCTTTGTGAGGTACATTTGCATGATTTAGAGTAGTTTGTTTGGGGTGCTGAGGGTGTTGGAAGTGGATAACCTTCTTGGTCTTTTGTTGATATCATGGAGTAAGAGGGCATGAAGGCTGATTGCAGAACTGTTGTGTTTCATTTTGAATATATTTATGATTAATTTATACTTTATGCGAAGGATTATTGGGAGCCAGTGGAGTTCTTTAAGGATGGGGGTAATGTGTTCATAATTTGAGGATCCATTGATGATTCTAGCTGCTGTATTTTGTGCCATTTGAAGTGGCTTGAGAGCATGCTTAGGCAGTCCATTGTAAATAGGGTTGCAGAAATCCAGAATGGGAGTAATGAGTGCCTGACAGACTGTTCGAAAGTGATCATAAGAGATAAGAGGCTTAAGTCGTCTAATTATCTTCATTTTGTAATACGCGTTTTTAACAGTTTTTCTTATATGAGAACGCAGGTTTAGCTTCTTATCGAGGGTTATTCCGAGGTATCTTACTTCGTCCTTAACTGGAATCTTTGTGTTGTTGCATGTAATGTAAGGTGGAGGGATAAAGCTGGTGTTTCTAGTTACAATAAGTGCTTCCGTTTTGTTCAGGTTTATTGCAAGGTTATTATTTGTTAGCCAATTTGAAATGCTAGTAATACAGTTTGAAATTTTAGTCTTACCCCCCCCACAGCCCATTACCAGTCTTAACCCCATCACCCCATTTTCAGTCTTACCAGTCCTAACCCCCATCACCCCATTTTCAGTCTTACCCCGCCACAGTCCATTACCAGTACTAACCCCATCAGCCTATTACCAGTCCTAACGCCCCCCATCAGCCCATTTCCAGTCCTAACCCCCCATCAGCCCAGTCCTAACCCCCCCATCAGCCCATTACCAGTCCTAGCCTCCCATAGCCCATTACCAGTCCTAAGCCCCCATCAGCCCACTTGTAGTCTTAGCCCCCCCACAGCCCATTACCTGTCGTAACCCCCCATCAGCACACTTTCAGTCTTAGCCCCCCCCCATAGCCCATTGCCAGTCCTAACCCCCCATCAGCCCATTTCCAGTCCTAACCCCCCCATCAGCCCATTTCCAGTCCTAGCCCCCATAGCCCATTACCAGTCCTAAGCCCCCCATCAGCCCACTTGTAGTCTTAGCCCCCCCACAGCCCATTACCTGTCGTAACCCCCCATCAGCACACTTTCAGTCTTAGCCCCCCCCATAGCCCATTACCAGTCCTATCCCCCCCATCAGCCCAATTCCAGTCCTAACCCCCCATTAACCCATTTCCAGTCCTAGCCCCCCCCATAGCCCATTACCAGTCATAAGCCCCCCATCAGCCCATTTGTAGTCATAGCCTCCCCACAGCCCATTACCTGTCGTAACCCCCCAACAGCCCACTTCCAATCTTAGCCCCCCCATAGCCCATTATCAGTCCTAACCCCCATCAGCCCATTTCCAGTCCTAACCCCCCATAGCCCATTACCAGTCCTAACCCCCCCATCAGCCCATTTCCAGTCTTAGCCCCCCATAGCCCATTAACAGTCCTAACCCCCCATAGCCCATTACCAGTCCTAACCCCCTCCCCCCCATTCAGCCCAGCTAGGTTAAAAAAAACACAAACTGGCTGCTGCTGCCACTGCCATGGCGGCAGCGGCAGAATCAAGCATCCTGCAGGGCCCCCCTGCCCTTCAGAGTCTTCCATGTGGCCTCAGCAGGGGCTTTTCAGAGCCGCGCAAAGGGAGAGTTTCCCTTTCTCACAGCTCTGTTAATCCTGCCGCGGGGCTGATGGGAAATCCCATCAGCCCCGCGGCGGGATTAACAGAGCCGCGAGAAGAGAAGCTCTCTCTCTTCGCGTGGCTCTGACAACCAATGCTGAGGCTGCATGGAGGTCTCTGCAGGGCAGGGGGGGCCCCGCGGGATGCTCGATTCTGCCACTGCCACGGCGGCAGCGACAGCAGCAGCCGGTTTGTGTTTTTTTTAACCTAGTTGGGCTGATGCAAGATGTTTTTTGTGCGGGACCCCCTGAAACGCGGGGCCCTGTGCAAAAAACATTCTTGCTCAATGGACAGGCCGGCCCTGACGTTGCATAACAGTTTATATAAATGTTGCATTATAGGGCTGCTGCAATGCAAATCATGCAAAGTAGCTCTTTAGTGTGAAAAAATTGAAGACAAGTGCATTTTTGTAGAAAAAAATAATTACAGATCAAGAGCTGTAGCTATTGTTTCAGGTGCTGCCAAAAGCCCCATCCCTTTTTGCATGACAGCAGCATGCCATAATGGCCCACTGGCCTGAATGGGAGCCTCCTGGACTCTTTACTCTGGAGGGGGACCTTTAATCTCAGGTGGCTTCATGGGTTGAACACCACCCTCCCCTGTCCTTGTGTGAGGCTAAAATGTCAGAAGCATCCCAAGCACTCTCTAAGTCCTGTCTCTTCAAGAAATGAGGGTAAAAGTGGCCCTGCTAGCAATGCTCCTAGCCCCTCCTTCTCTTTTGAAGACAATGGGGAGAGGAGCAAGGTCCTCTCAGTGCTGCCCAGTGAATGATTTTTAAAATGATACAACTGACTCCTTGTGCTAGTCTTATGGTACTACTACTAGGGATCAGATTACTAAATAAGGGTGTACACTCACGCACATACCCACCCACCCACACACGCACACTAACATGCACATATCCCCAAAATATGCATGCACCCATTACAAACATTCCTACACAGTTCACAATAGGCACACATCCGCTACATACACAAACACCTATGACACGCAAACACACACACATATCGCCCACCCTCTGAATTCTCACTCTCACATCCCCGCAGAGAGCCAGCTAATCTATAGACAATGGAGAGACATGTTCATATCATACCATTGGTACACACACACACACACGAACGCACATCAAATCAGATACTACACACACTATGCTCACCCATACAGCAAGACATTGAGAAATTTCCTGCGACCTCACCGAGATGTGCTTCACTCTAGCTGACTCAATCACGGTTCCCACATGACATGTCTGAGTCTGTAAATGGAGGAAAGCAGAAACACACTTGATTATTTTTTTACTGTTTATAGCTGTATTTTTCCTTCAAACAGTGAGCATTTGAGTTCTGCTTCAATTAATTTCTTGTTATACTTGTGTATAGTATCTTTGACTTCTTCAGCTTTGTTCCTTTCTACTGTGATTTTTTTTTCAGCTTTTTTCATTGGGTATATGAGCAGTTGGGACACTTTTTATTATTTCCTATACATGCTTTTTTTTTTTTAACAGTACATTCAGAAATACCCTTCTTGACTATAATGTTAAAGAAATACAATCAAATATTTTCTTTAACTACAAAATGGTTGGCCTTTTTCTTCTCAGACATTATGTCATTTATTTGTGCAATGTTAGAAATTAAGGGTAGCAGTTTTGAAAGCTGAAATGCTTTTCAGCCAAATATTTCAATAGAAAAATGGTTCTGCTTCAAGCAGCACTTTGCGCAACATTTGAGTTTGAAAACTCACAAGCTCCGGAAGCAGCCAGAAGACGAAACATCGATGCCTGCCAATGCTAGAGGAGTACCAAGAGGGAAGAAGGAACAGATAAGTGGCTTTGAATGATTTTTGCAGCATTTTTTATTTAAACTTTTTAAGCTGTGTCTAAGAAAGACAATATAGATACTACTGGTGTGACAAAACTTCAAATGGTTTTGAGGCAAGTAATGCAAATATGTTGTTAGGGGGGACAGAAGTTTTATATGACACCCTCCCCCCCCCCCCCCCATGCACAGTAATGATGCCTCTTTTAAACATAAAAGAATAAATTAACTAATAAACAGTGTTTCTGTTTTGCTTAATAATAGTATTTCTGTGAATGACAATGGGTCCAATATTGGAAAGACATTTACATTGTAGCAGCGTATCATTGGTTTGTCTGCGCTTTGCTGCTACAACATGGTTTACAGCCCTATAAACCATGCACATGCCACTATCCTGGATATTCAATGGCACTAAAGAATACCCCCTCTCTTCCCCATTACATGCCCTGATTCTAACCACTTGGCATTGGGGCATGTCACGGGCATTCTAGGGAGAAGTGATGGTGGCAACGATTGATAACCGGGCAGCAGCGATATTGCATGCTGCCCAATTAGTGATCTGCACCTAAAAGATAGGTGAGGCAAAATCTCACCTATCTTTAAGTGCAGGAGCTGATCAGGCAGCATGCAATATGCTGCTGCCTGGTTATCGACCGCGGCTGAGAGGGAGTGTGGTGATCCTGGGTGTTCAATGCCAGGGCCGCATATGACCCCAGCATTGAATATACGGGATTAGAGGTCGGCAGGAGGGCTCTACGCTGAAGGGGTGCATAGCCCTCCTAACTCAGTATCAGGCCCAACATATTTTCCTATCTGTCTTTATAAAATAGCCTTCCAGAACTATCCCCAATAACACACAGATGCATTCGCACAAAATTCACATGCACGCATATACATGCATATGGCCCAATTTTCAAAAGGGCCAAGATATAAACACCACAGTGTCAGCCACAGCACTTTAATATCAGCAGGATATTCAGTGGCAGAATCCAGATAGGAACTTCCACTGGATATCTGGGGTGAGCAACACTATCTGGATAGGTGCCAGAACTTACTCGGTTAATGCAATTTTCAGCCAGCAATTATCCAGATTGCAGCTTAGGCCTGAGGGGTCCATCTTCCAGTGCTATAATGCAGTTTGTTTTGCTATACCTCTATTCGTTGGATTTTCATGGTGGGATACAGATGTAGAATGCTAGACTTTTCTTCTGCACAAATAATGCCGGTCTTCTTCTCAAAACTGTGGATTAGGAACTACACTTATGATGGCTGCCAGTACCATGTGACCAAGAAGGAGGGGCTGCTGGGTCATAAAATGGTTGCCTCGGGCCTTTGCTACATCACAAAATGGCCACTCTGCCAGGGTGAGTTCTTGAAAGAGGAGCCTATAATGGGTACATTTGCATTAATTTAATTGAAAGGACAGTCCTGCATTTGTCCATGCAGCACTGCCTATACCTTTACGCTGTATGACTGATCCTTCTTTCCACTTAGTTCTATTAATACTGTTAAGATAGCTCTTATATTAATTCTTCTGTTCCCCTCCATCTCTTCTCTCCTCATGTCTCCATATTATTTTTTCTTTTTATTTTTGTTACTCCCTAATCTTCTTCCCTCATACTAACTTCCTCATACCTCCTCCTTATTTCCCTCTCTTTTTTGTTTATCTCTTCCCCAGTCTTGTCTTCCTCCCTTTCCTCAGCTCTTGAACTTCACCTTTTTCTTCCTTTCATTCATCCCTCTCCCTCCTCTCTTAAAATACCTCATCCTCATTTCCTTTGTTCCATCTCTTCTCTACCTCACACTCTTCTCCTCCTTCTCCTTTCTTCTGGTGAGATTAATCCTAATCCTGGCCCTCCTAGACCAGGGGTGGGCAATTGTTTTGGCTCGGGGGCCACTTTGAGAGGGCCGTGGTTAGCGGAGGGTCACACCTTCTAAAACTGATCGTATTCATTAGTTAACATTAACTTTCATTTAATGCGCAGTGTAAATTGCATATGGTCTGTAGTCCATCTGTCATTTCTTGTCTCTCCTTCTGCTTTCTTCATTTTCTTCTATCAGCCTTTTTTTAGTCCCAGTAACTCTCCCTAGTATCAGCCAACTTTACAGCCTCCCCTCCCAGTACCAACCCCCTTGTCTTTCCAGTACCGCCACTGGTGTCTATTCTCTTCAGCCCCCCCCCTTCCCCATCATCCAGACCCTTCTAGTTAAAATACCATCCCAGATATCAGCGAACTTACAGTCCCAGTGCCCCCTCCCATGTCAGCTCCCTTCCAGCTCCCCCTCTCTCCTGTCCATCCGCCTTCCAGTGCCATCCCCAGGTGTCAGCTCCCTTCCGGCTCCCCCCCCATGTCTGCTCCCTCCAGCCCCCCCCCATGTCTTCTCCCTTCCAGGCCCCCCTTTTCTGCTCCATTCCAGGCCCCCCCATGTCTGCTCCCCTCCAGGCCCCCCCCATGTCTGCTCCCTTCCAGGCCCCCCTTGTCTGCTCCCTTCCAGCCCCCCCCCCTGTCTGCTCCCCTCCAGGCCCCCCTTGTGTCTGCTCCCTTCCAGGCCCCCCTTGTGTCTGTTCCCTTCCCTCCTCCCCCCTTGTCTGCTCCCTTTCCTCCTCCTCCTCCTTGTCTGCTCCCTTCCCTCCCCCCCCCCCTCACCTCACCTCACCTCACCTCACTGATTCATCCCTTAATCAAATGAAAGCAGTCGAGGGAACATTTCTCCATTCCTGCGGTTCTGCTTTCAAATGCTGGGTCGCTGCCTTCAATCTTCCTGGAGCCGGCAGAGTGGGGGGGGGGGGGGCCCGAGGTCATCTTCCGCCGCCCTTCCGCTTCCAGCTGCTGAGTGCATTTGTCTCAAATCTCTCTCCATTTCTGACTTTCTTCACTTCAAATTCATGCTTTCCTCCTTCCAGTCAACTTTAGCACTTGGCAAGCAAAACTACTATATCCACCTGACTAATTCTCTTGCCACTGATCCCCGCCATCTTTTCTCTACTCTTAACTCTCTCCTCAAGATGCCTCCCCCTCCGGCCCCCCCTTCTGACTTTTTCCATAACAAAATCCACAAGATTACTCTCCAGTTCCCCACTAGAACAACTTCATTCCCTCTTCCCCCACCTCAATACTAACTTTTCTGATCAATCTCTATTACCCTTTCATTCTTTCTTGTGATTTCTAAAAATGAAACCTCTTATTTTCTTTCCTCCTCCAAACTTACTACTTGATCTTCTGATCCTATCTCCACCCATCTCCTTAACTCCATTTCCGCTTCTGTCATCCCTTCCATCTCACATATTCTCAACCTCTCGCTCTCCACTCCTACTGTCCCTGCAGCCTTCAAGCATGCTTTAGTTACACCCCTACTCAAGAAACCTTCTCTTGATCCTACCTCTCCTAGTAATTATCATCCCATCTCCCTTCTTCCCTTCATTTCCAAACTTCTTGAGCACACAGTCCTCCACTATTGTCTGGAATTTCTTTCCTCTCAAGCCTTTCTGGATCTTTTCAGTCTGGTTTTCACTCCTTACATTCTACTGAAACAGTACTTGCCAAAGTCTCCAGTGACCTGTTCCTAGCTAAATCTAAGGACCTCTACTTCATCCTTATCCTTCTTGACCTTTCTTCTGCTTTGTATACTGTTTACCATCAACTTCTCCTTGACACATTATCCTCACTTGGTTTTAGGGGCTCTATCCTATCCCGGTTCTCTTCTTATCTCTCTCATCACTCTTTCAGTATTTGTTCTGGTGGTTCTATCCCACTCTCAGTAGGAGTACCCCAAGGGTCTCTTCTGGGCCATCTGCCTTTTTCTCTCTACACCCAGTCCCTTGGTACTCCGATCTCCTCCCATGGATTTCATTATCATTTTTATGCTGATGATTCTCAGATCTATCTTTCTACACCTAATAATTCTCTGACACTACAGGTCCATATCTCTGCCTGTCTTTGACATCGCCACCTGGACTTCTAACCGCCATTTGAAATTAAACATGAACAAAACGGAACTTCTTATTTTTCCCCCTAAACCTTCCTTTCCCCTTCCTCCTTTCTCTGTCTCTGTTGATAACACTCTTCTACTTCCTATTTCCTCAGTCTGTAACCTTGGTGTCATTTTTTATTCCTCCCTTCTCCTCACATATTAAACAGATAGCTAAAACCTGTTGTTTCTTTCTCTATAACATTAACAAAATTTGCCCCTTCTACTCTGAACATACTACTAAAACTCTTATCCACTCTCTCTCATCTTGACTATTGCAATCTCCTTCTTGCTGGTCTCCCTCTGAGTCATCTCTCTCCCCTTCATCGATTCAACTCACCAGCCTCAATATACTCATATAACCCCTCTTCTCAAGTCACTTCATTGACTTCCCTTCCATTTCCATATCCATTTCAAACTTCTCCTTCTGACCTATAAATGCCTTCATTCTTCTGCTCCTCACTATCTTTTCTCTCTCCTCTCCCCCTACATCCTTCCTTGTGAACCTCTATCGGCTTGCTCCTCTCTTTGCCCTTTTCTGCCACTGCTAACTCCAGACTTTGGTCCTTTCACCTTGCTACTCCTTAAGCCTGGAACAAACTTCCTGAATCTGTATGTCACGTTTCATCTCTGCCCCTTTTCAAATCTATGCTAAAGGCTCACCTCTTTGAGGCTACCTTTGGATTCTGATCCTTTGTTTCCTTGTGTCATCTTACCTTTCCCTATTCTTTCTAACTTTTGTCTTGTTTATCTTGATTATATTGTAAGATCTAACGAGTAGGGACTGTCTCTATCTTTGTACGGCACTGCATATGCCTTGTAGTGCTTTATAAATGTTAATAGTAGTAATAGTAGTAGCTTAATCTTGATAAGAAATGATGAAAGGAATGAATGGCTGAACATGATTGGCAAAAGAAGCTTTCTTTGTGTAACTTATTATAAAAGGGACTGTCTGGCTTTTGGAGCACAGACTGGGGGCAGCTCCTGAAACATTCAGACTGACTGGACTATTCAGAACAGGTGAGCTGTTTGGGAGGGGCTGTGTTCATTTTCCGAGAAATTACTATAATTTGACTTTGTAATTATCTGTATTAAACCCATAGAAGAGGAAACTACTAGAGTTCCGATCTGTCACTCCTGCTTCTTTTACATGTAGTTTTTTTAAGGGTGTTAATTCATCTACTCTGTAGTTTTAATTTATATGAACAGAATGCCTGATAGTTTTGTTCTTTTCCTCTCCTTTCAGTCAGAAGGCATCAATAAAGGGGTCTTATCAAAGAGACAGTTTGTTATGGTTTGAAACAAAGCTTTATTTTACTCATATTTTACATATGTCACATCCCCTGACTTATATAGGAGTTTTAGTTTCTTTTGTTTATGATATTTATTTATTGGTGTCTATATGTAACTTGTGTTTTAATTATTTATTTATATTATCATATTTTTTATATTTGTTCATGATATAGCAAGTTTTATGCTGTTCTTTTATGTTTATTAATGTTTTAATATACTTGTTAGTTTTAATTGTTTATATTATTTTAATTTGTATTTTATTTTCATTTTTAACTTTTCATGTTTTTAGTACGCCAAAAGAACCCCTAAGGAAGGCATTGCCGAAACACGGCCGTGTTGGGTGTGGCATTTGGACCCCTTGGTGGGGTTTCTCTTTTTGTACCATTGGTGAAGAAATCATAATAAAGAACTTATTTTATTTTATTTTTGTTTACAAAACGTTTTCTGATGTGTCTGCTCTTTTTCTGCAAGAAATGTTTTTGTGAACTTTCTTGATTCTTTGTTAAAACTTTATAAATAATAAAGAATTTCTTTTGTTACCACGCACAGATTGGACCTTAGTTTTTTCATGTGGTACAGTGCTTTGTGTTTGGACCATTGTGGAATGTGCCTCTCAGTGAATATCAAGTTAACAGTGATTTTAGCATGCACACAAAATTAATTACTCATACACACTAACATATATTTGCATGAATTTACAACTAAAGTTATTAGTCCTTGCTGAATCTGCTCCTTTGTGCATATTTCCTTTAAGGTTTCCATTATGGTTTCTTATCCTTAAATGCTAAGGGTGTGCAATTTGTGAGCATGCATTTGGTTTGTCTGGTTACCTTAAATTTTATGTTAATCACTTCTCTGCAAGTGTATATCTATGAATTGATACACATACAATCAAGTACATGTTTAAGCTCTTTTATGCATATAATGTGTGCCTAAAAAGTAAATAGGTCAAACAAACACAAAAAGTGAACATGAACCAAACCTTTTCTTTAGCTGTGCATAACTCACCCCCTCCCGCCCCCCGCTCCCCTCATTATGTACCTTCTATATAACTACACTTTGGAAAATTATGTGACGACAACAGTATCAGTGTTGGGACAAATTGCTTAAATACAATAACAATAGCTTATCTGCTTATATTATGCAATTTCCTTAAACACTGTTCTGTATGATGAGCTGAACCAATTTAGATGGACCCATAACCTCATTTCCTCACTTTCCTTACTAAACGACCTATTATGCTCAACCTTAAGAAAGCTGCCCATTTGTATCAACATTGCTAGATGTGAAAGAATGTTACACCCTACAGCTTAAGCTGTCAATGCAACAAATATTAATAGACATCCAGAACTGCTGTGAAAGCATTAAAAAATAGATTTTCCTTTTAGGCACTGTTGAAGCTGTCTGTATACAATTTCGAACCAGTGTCTTCCATCTATGAGGCAATTCACTATACAATTACTATGCACTTCTCTTAGAGATGAGAGACATTGAGCAGCAGATTTTCATGCATTTAAATGATGGCCCAGATCAAAGTTACTTGAGGCAAGGCTGCTTTTGTAATTGCAATATATTTCTTTGGACCATGAATTTGCACTTCTGTTTGAAAGATGGAGATTAGTGTATGTAAAGACCACAATTAGGGATCACAAAATTAACATTGCCTACAGGAAGAAAACCATTGCCTTTAAATTATGGTGCTGGTGAAGAATACTGTGTATACCATGGACTGCCCAAAGAACAAACCAGTCAGTACTAGAGAAGATCAAACCTAAGCTTTCTTTAGAAGCTCAGATGACAAGACTTCAACTTTCATACTTTGAACACATCATGCGAAGGGAGAGATCATTAGAGAAAGACATTGTGCTTGGCAAGGTTGAAGGTCAACAAAAAAGAGGAAGACCAGCAATGAGATAGATCGATACAATAACAACAGCTATGGGTGTCGCTCTATTAACAATGAGTTACACCCGAAATACAATAATTACCTTCTGACCACCTAATCTTTCCTCAACTGCACACTACACTACACTAATCTACACTATGTATATAGTTGTTTTTGTTGCTGTTTCTGTATATAGTTCCTCCTGTTATCCAGGTTGACTTCCCTGTTATATGCAATGAACAGATAAATGTAACTTATCTGAAGTTTCTTGTTCCATGTAAACCGCGCTGATATCGAATAGTGCGGTATATAAAAAATGTTAATAAAATAAATAAATAATAAATAAATAAATAGAGTCGCCTGACTGAAGACCGAAGACAGTTTAGTACAACTATCCAGAGGGTTACCATGAGTCAACACCAACTCGAGGGCACTTAACAAAAACAATCTTTTATTTTTAAGTTGTGGACATGTATTGTTAAGAATGGTATCCTCTGCTTCAATAACTCATTTCTTCATTTGTCTGGAATGGGATACAAAAATGTTAATTCTTGATGATGATATTTGACTACTATTCATAAGTTTGAAGACACTCACTCTCAGGTCAGCATTATTTAGTGTCATCCTGAAACTCTGAACAAAGCAATATCATTACAGACTTGCCAAATTATACTATACATCACAAGGCAGTGAAATAGGGTGGGCTACAGGGCCTATGACCCCATTGATATTTTACCCAACACAGCATCAGCAAATAGAGTTTTGGGGCAATGCCAGTGATTGGTTTATTTGATCCCTCCAACCAAAAAGGTACTCCACTGCCTCTGACACATTCTAAGATATTTCTATTTGCTCTATATAGAAGTATATGTGAAAAATAATAGTGGACCAATGATTAGATGAGCCCTCAGCCTTATTTTTTTATTTTCATAATAAGCCTATGCCTTTCCTTTCACAGGCTTAGATTCTTCTGCTAGCCTTTTGATTGGATGAATAGCATCATCAGATTAGGTTTAAAGAGACACTGACAACATGTTTTTTTAAATTACAGAATATTAAATGAGAGAGTTATGCACTGCAATATGGACCACAGTGTTTGCTAGAAGAGACTGGATCAATGAAGTAGGGCAAGCTCAAAACATGGCATCACATTGGACTGATTTTGAAGCAGTTATGTGATTTTATAAATTCATAGGTGTCAATATTCAAAACGCTTATCTGATGAGCTCATGGGAGAGGAAAGAGTTATCCAGATAAGGGTGCTTAGTGAGATACTCAGTAGCTCTATCTGGATAGTGCTGCTGAATGTTTCCATAGACCATCCTGGCACTATCTGCTTAGTACAGGAATGGCCAACAGGCAGAGCAGAGAAGGTACAACTTCTATCCAGATCAGTGCCAACTTTATCTGGATAGCATGGATTTTCAGCTGGCACATTCAGATAGTTTAGGTCGTATGGAAAGCAGGCTTGAATTGCTATCTGGATAAGTACTGGTTGAAAATCGATGCTATCCAGATAAGGTCTCCCAATACTCCTTCACCACTATACACTATGGGGTATGTTTACTAAAAGTTAGCACACGTTAAGTAAGTTTAACACACATTAGGGGAGCTGTTTTACTTGCTGCCTGCTGGGTGAAGGTGTGTCATCTGCCTGCCTGCTACTCCGACACTGCTGTGGTCAGCTGGACTCCAACCAAGAGCGCTATGAATCTCTTGTCCACCCACGGAGCACAGCTGCTGGTGCACGGACAGGGGTGTGCACTAAGGGGCATGCAACAAGGGACATGAGCCCCTTAGGAGCTGAGGACTGAGGTGTGGTGAACAAGTGTGTGGTACGTGGAGAGCAGAAAACAAACAGCTACAGGTTTGGGTCCTATGGACAAGCATTTGGTGCCCCAGAACAGTGTGCCAGATTTAGATAAGATGGAGGCGTCCTTGGATGGACCGTCTTTAAGCTTCTTTGAGTGGATTCCACCTCTTGTATCTTGTCTGTCTTTGCTACCTAGTCTTCAGGAAGTCATTGTAGAGTCAGGCCCTTTAACAATAGGGTTTAAGAATATTGCATTTGTCCTAAACCTGTAGTGTGTGCTTTAGATAAGGCTGTTATTCAGCATCCCGGAGCTTAGGTTTCTTTACAAGATATATGGCAAATAGTGTCGCGTACTGAGAAGTTTTTTTCTACTACTGTTTAACAACTCTGCAATTTCTCCCAGGAAGCTGTAGCAAAGTTTAAACAGATGGATGTTCAGTTGGAGACCTTGGGGGAAAAGGTCTTCATTCTGGACAGCCAGGTGACCTCTCTGAATGCAGTAGGCATGTCTTCTACTAAGGACAGCCTTATGATGCGCAACAAATTGGAATCCTTTGAAAATTCACTTTGTAGTAAAAATTTGAGGATTTTGAATTTCCCCATTACTTGGTTGCTTTCATCAGAGATTCTTGTACGTAAATACTTCAAGGAAATTCTATGTTAACTAATAGTGATGACATTTTACTATCTAAATTGTAGTATGTTCCTGTTAAAGTGGTAAGCACATCTTCTGGGCAGGAGAGAGAGGGCGTTTTGGTTGAGAGACTGATCTGAGTCTGTCTGCCTTCCAAGAAGATTCTCAGGGTGTGATTGGCACTAGATCGACCGTAGTGGTTTCCTTTGCCAAAGACACTGATAAGGTGTTAATTCTAAAAAGTTATTGTAAGTTTAAGGAATCCTTTTTTGTGGTGCTAGAATACAATTATACCCTGATGTTTCTAAAGCCACCCAGGTGGGAAGGAAGACTTTTCTTTCTTTCTTTCAAATCTCAAGTATTAGCTCTTTCTGGTACCATTTACCTTAGATTCCCTTAAAAATGTCTGATTATATTGAATGGGATTAGATATGTTTTCCAAGATCCATCCCACCGGGAGAAGCTTTTGAAGGATTGAGAGACTACTGTCCCTTAGGATCAGGGTTTAGGGGGCAAATAATGCCATATGCTTTGGCATTGTATTGGAGTAGATTTTTATGGCAGTAATTTAATTTAATTTAATTAACAGTTGCTTATATACCGCACCTTCCAGAGATCAGGTGCGGTTTACATTTAACAACAATATAACAGGCTGATGTCTGTTTTACAATGAACGTCTGAAACAGTGTAACTATTATACAACAAAACAGTCAGTAATCATTTACAAGGAACATCTTAAAACAAAGGAAAATTGTGCAAAAACAAATAACATTTTGGTAACTATATACAATTGGGGTACGAGTGCCTTACATAAGATGTAAAAATATATTATAAATTTCTAAACTAGTGTAAAATCTTAGGGGTGGAAGGTGTTGGATCATGTCAATTTTGTGTCACTCAGTCAAACAGTGTTGTTATCCGTTTTCTTGTTGGGAGAGGGAGTTTGTTGATAGCCCGTAGTGTGCCTTAAACAGATGTGTTTTTAGATTCTTACGGATCTCTTTGATCTCGATTGATCTGATTTCCTCTGGGAGGTCATTCCAGATAATGGGGGCCACATGGGAAAATGCTTTTTTGTTAGTCGTCTTTTTAGCTTTTATGTATTCTTTTGGGGTCCTTAATTTGTTTGTTTGGTCTCTTCTATGTAGATTATTGGTTGATTCTTTAGATATGAGATTTTTTAGGGTCGGTGGGACCATATTGTTTAGAGCCTTGAAAGTTGTTGTTAGTGTTTTGTATAGGATTCTGCTTTGTATTGGTAGCCAATGGAGATTTGCCAGTATAGGTGTTATGTGATGAAATGGTGGGACATTCATGATGGTTCTAGCCACTGCGTTTTGAGCAAGTTGGAGTCTTTTGATGTTTTGTTTCATTACCCCTAATAGAGTTAGGTAATTGAGTAGTTTATGCTGCTTGATTGCTTTGTTAAATTATTTTTTTTTTGGATGCTCCCTATGATGTGAGCTAATTTTCCTTTCTTTATTTGTTTGAATAAGTTCCTCAGCCAACTCTGCCTTCGTGGACATACAGGGCCGCGACCGGAATCGGTCCTGTATGTCCGAGATCATTGGCCCACCTCCATTCCACCCACACTCCACCTCTGGCCCATCCCCTTCTGCCCTCATCCAGAGCTCACTGCACATCTCCTCTGTACATGCGGGGAACTCATGGGGCAGAATCAGCTTCAAGCAATTAGCAGGAGATGTATGTCCAAACTGGATGTACATTCCTGCTAAATGCTGTACAGAATGACTCTCTAAGAGGCCAATTCTAGTCAGGGCATGTCTGGGATATCTGTACGTCCAAAATCTGTACGGCCTGAAGTTTTACCTGATTCTGCACCCGCAGGAGCCAGATGTCCCCACGTGTGCAGAATTAGGCATTTAGATGGGCTGGACGTGTGCCGATTCTGGCCCGCTGCACATACGGCTCCTTCCCCGTCTAACCCTCTCAATGCTCTTGCATTGAGCCCGTGCCATGGTGCCCCATTGCCATGGCACTGGGACACCATGCAGGAGCCCTGATCCCATACGGAAGTTAAAAGACACTGTTCCTTGCTGTCCATCCCCCAAAGGGGCCGGCCAGGGCTGGGATTGGGGTGTGGGGAACCTCCTGGTGCTCCTCACCTCTTCGGGGGAAGGGGGGTCCTCTGGTGTTGAACCCCTTCCTCAGGGAGACTTGATTCCACCTCCAAGGTGGAATATGTTTCTCGGCCAATTCTGCCTTCCTCTGCCCCACCCATGCTCTATCTCCAACCCTCCCAGTTCCACACCCTACAAAGTTTCCCACACATCTCCTCTGTACATGTGGGGAGCTCATAGGATGGAATCGGCTCCAAGTGATTAGAGCAGGATGTATGTACAAACCAGAATGACCCCCTGAATATTTAAATGGAAATTTAAAAAAAAAATGTTAACACACGTTAAGTGCTGCAACTGCCCATTCATGGGCCACTGCAGCACTTAACATGCATTAACTTTACTTAACTTGCATTAACCTTTAATAAACAAGCCCCTATGTGAGAAGACTGGTAAAACTACTTACAAAAATATTGAAAGGGTATAAGGGACCATCAGAATGGGACAATGCAGATAAGGTCAGCACTTATCGGGCTATTACCACTCAGTCTGGATAGTCAGCAGTAGCTATTATATGGGTACTGCCATAGAATACCTCACTAATATTTAAGCACTACAACTGACCACCGTAGCATTTAAATTGCAGCACTTTTGAAATCCAGGCCCGTATTATTTTGCAACATTATGGACACTGGATAAGTATATATATATTTATGTACATATATACAGTATATATAAAAGAAGAGTGACCGAGGAAGTGCTAAAGCACACAGGTATTTATTTATTTAGTTATTTAAACGGATTTCTATACCGCCTTTTTCTACAATCAAGGTGGTCTACACAGCAAACAATCAACAAAATACAGTGTCTAGTGTGCACATGCTTTGAGCAGTGAGTGTGTGTGTGTGTGTAGATGGTCATTGATTCTTGGTGAGCTGTTTACAGCATGTGCTATTTACAATACTATGTACATCAGGACATTACTTTAATGCTATAATCGTGTCGCTAGGGTAGGGTGTTGAGTTGGGGTATTGTCTGTTGCACATTTTAAGTGACGTCACTGTAGTGCTCTATGAAGAGGGTCGTCTTTAGCAGTTTTCTAAAGTCCTTAATGTCTGTTGTTGACCGTAGTTCATCAGGGAGGGCATTCCAGATTGTTGGTGCCGCCTTTGATAAGGCTCGTTTTTCGGTGTCCTTGCGTACCTTGTTGATGTCTTTAGGTGTGTTGACACGGTTGGATGTGCCTCTCCTCCTCGGTCTTGTGCTGCTGTCGGGTTGTATGAGTGGGTGTAGGCTGAAAGCTGATGACTGTTGCTTGATTTTGAATATGTTAATGATTGTCTTGTATCTGATGCGGGAGCTGATTGGTAGCCAGTGGAGATCTTTTAGGGTGGGTGTGATGTGTTCTTGTCTTGTGGTGCCAGTTATTATGCATGCTGCTGTGTTTTGCACCAGTTGGAGTGGCCTAAGTGTCTGTTTTGTTAGGCCAAGATAGATTGGGTTGCAGAAGTCTAGGATTGGGGTTATTAGTGCCTAACAGACTGTGTGGAAGTGTTCCTGAGAGAGGAGGGGTTTGAGGCGTCGGACTAGTCTCATCCTGTGGTATGCATTTTTGGTGTTTCTGCTGATGTGGGACTGAAGGTTCAGTTCTTTATCCAGGGTCACTCTGAGGTATTTCACCTCTGGTTGTATGGGTATGGTTGTGTTGTCTATCTTGATGCTGCGAGGAGGGATGAAGTTGGAGTTTCGTGTGATGATTAGAGCCTCGGTCTTGCTGTAGTTTATGTTCAGGTTGTTGTCTTGAAACCAGCTGTTCATGTGCATGAGACATTCCGTTATCTTGGTGTAGTCTGGGTTGTCGAGGGTGATTGGTGTGTATATCATTATGTCGTCTGCATAGATTGTGTATTTTATCCTGTGTTCTTTTATGATGCTGCATATTGGCTGGATGTAGAGGTTAAATAATAGTGCTGATAGGGAAGATCCTTGAGGAACGCCTTGCATGACCTTTATGGGTCGGGATGTGTTGGGACCGATCTTGACCTGTATCTATCTGTCCGTTAAGTGGGAGTGGAACCACCTCAGTGTGGCTCCGTGTAATCCGATGTTCTGTAGTCTTGCTAGTAGAGTTCCGTGGTCCACTGTGTCGAATGCTGATGAAATGTCAATAAAGATCATGAGTATTCCTTTCTTTCTGTTGTCTATGAGGTGTAGTATGTCATTAAATAGGTATAGCAGGAGTGTTTCGACTCCGTGGTTGGGGCGTAAACCATGTTGGTTGAGGTCCAGTTATGTGTGGTTGTCAATGTGTTCTTGTAACTGATGTTGTACCGCTTTCTCAATAATCTTTGCCAGTAGAGGGATGCTTGAGATAGGTCTGTAGGCTGCTGGGTTGTTCTTGTCGAGTGGTGATTTCTTCAGGATTGGTCTTATTGTGGTGAGTTTTAGCTGGTCAGGCACGATTCCTTGGGTTAGTGAACTGTTCACTATGTTGTGTATGGTGTGGATGAAATTTGACTTTGCCGCCTTAATCCATGTAACTGGGAATGGGTCTTTGGGGCCGTGCTTTTGTTGAGTGCGGTGATGATGTGTGAGAGCTGCTCTGTGGATGGGTTGCTGAATTTGTCCCAAGCTTTTGTTGAGGGAGTGGCTGGTTTGGTGCTTGTGTCTGTTTTCCATTGTGAAGCTGAATGGAATTTTTCTTGGATATGGTCTGCGAATGCTTGTGGGTCTATTTGCACTTTGCTCTCAGTTTTCTGTTCCTTGGTAAGGGTTTTCACAATTTCAAAGAGCTCTCTTGGTTTGTTGTTTGATTTGAGTATGATGTTGGTGTGGTATTCTTTCTTTGGTTGATGAGTTTGTTGTATTCTTTTTGTTTTGTTAAGTATAGAGACTGATTGTTGGGTGACTTGGTGTGTCTCCATCGCCATTCTAACTTCCTGAGTTCTCTCTTCTCATTCCGTATGTTTTTTGAGTACCAGGGTGTGTGATGTGCTTTGGTGTGGCGAGCTTTCTTGGGTCTGTATTCGGTGGCTTTGGCAGCAGCATTTATGATGCTGTTCCATTTTCTGATTTGTTTGTCTAGATCCTCTTCTTCCGTGTTCAGGTGGGGTAGCGTGTCCTGTAGAAATTGGTCCCTGTTGAAGCTTTTAAATCTTCTTTGTGGTGGTGGGTTGTCCAGGTTCTCGTCGTGCTTTTGCCCTTGTGGCATAAACTTTATTTTGATTATGTGATGGTCTGACCACGGTACAGGTGTGACATCGGGTGTTGATATGTTACTGCTGTCCATTAGAAAGTTGGGTGCGAATATGAGGTCTGGTGATGATCCGTGTCTGTGTGTCGGGGTATTGATCAGTTGGGTGTATTGTAAGGATCCCATAGCTCGGAGAAAAGCTTCTGCATCCTTTGTGTTGGTCGATTTTAAGTTGATGTCTCCTAATAGTAGCAGGGGTTTGTGATTTGTGTTGATGGCACAGACCTCTTCTAGGGAGGAGGCTAGTTCATCTGGTGGCGCATTTGGGGCTCTGTAGGTGAGGCATAGGGCCATTGGTTTGTTTTCCACAGTGATGGTGTTGCATTGGTTTGTGTTTGAGGCACTTCTTGACTTGAGTCTTAGACTGTTTTTGCGATGATCAAGACCCCTCCTCCTCACGGTTGTGCGTGTGGGCAGTTGAATGCTGAGTAGGTGGATGGTACTAATTGATTAAGCATTAAGCATATCCAGGCATTAGAAAAGTGGCATAAAACACCCAAATTAGCAGGGGAGGGGTCAGGGCCACTTCAACCCATTATGGGGCCCTGGGCAAACATTTGTGACTAGGCTTCCTCCATTTGCAATCCCCCTCCCATTTGCAGGACCATCCCCCTCCCCCCCACCCCCACAGAACAGCACAGACAGCAGCCCTGTTCCGACCTTCTGCTCTCTCAGGCTGCTTGCAAGTGAGCAGCACATTAGTGAACAGATCAGAATCAGGAAGTCATCGTAGTAAGGCTCCCCAGGGGCGGAGAGAAGGGGGTCAATGGGCAGAGAGTGGGCAGGGAGAGGCCCCATGCACACTAATGGTGTGAAATGAAGGGCTGAAAATTAGCGCGAGTGAAAACCTCGCGCTAGAGGCACATTTGCAGGGGAGAGAGACCATTTCAGTCAGCAATGTGCAGCACAGGCAGGGAAACTAAAAAAAGTGAAAGTAGTGATACATGTGCAGCAACATCACAGTGCCCAAGTACGAGAGGGCACTACGGTGATGTTGAAAATGGGGTACAAGGGACTACAGGCGGAAAATGCAGTGGGGCAGCTGGGGCACAGGGTGGACTAGGCAGATGCCTAGGTGATACATAGGAATGTAGAAGCGGAAAACAAGCAGGACAGCAACTGACCAAGGGCAAACATAGCCACGAGTGTGTGTCCCATAGTGTCCCAGGGGACAGTACCCAGCAAGAACCCCAAATGGCACATAACATTGGCAGGCAGTACAGGGGGGAAGCATGGATGTCTATGCAGGCACCCCTACCCAATATCATGCAGCATAGGCAGCCGCCTACCGGCACACTGGATGGCCTGGAACTGCGCACCACCGGCACAAGGGCATCTCAGCATGGTGGTGGAGGGGGCAGTGGCATCTGCCCACAGCAGACCACGGCCAAGCCCCATTTAGGTGGGTGCCATACACTGCAACAGACAAGGTCTGTCATGGTATCCCCAGGGAATGACTTGCCCCTGGGGCAACAGTTTGGTGCAGTACACAGAGCCAATGTGTTGGGGGCAGAAGGTCACAAGTTCAAGTCCCAACTGTGCTTCCTGCAAACCATACCCCTATATTTTATCCAGTACTAAACCATAGTAATAATGACTGAACCGTTATTGCAGATAAAAGAAACATGCCATAAACCCCTATATTTTACCCTACAGAGCACAGACACCATAAACATGTGCAATCTCTAGAGCAGAGTTTCCCAACTGCAGCCCCAGAGGGCCAAACACTATTCAGGTTTCATGCTGTCCCTAATAAATATCCCTGTGCTGCATTTGTATACGCCGCCCCCATTGTATGCAAATGTATCTCATGTATATTCATTAGGGACAGCATGAAAACCTGAACAGTGTTTGGCCCAACAGGACTGGAGTTGGGACATCTTGCAGGACTAATCTGCGCTAGGCAGTACAAACTCTTTCCAGGCACCTCGAAACGCCAGGACCTCTGCCGCATTAGGAGGGCATGTGAGCGCGTCATGAGGCGGTACAATCGTACTTGCAGACTACCCATGTGAGGTAAGTGTATGGGGACAGGTCACACAATGCAAGGTGTGCAACACATTATCCAGCAATGAACACACATCATACATATACAACATGGTAGAGACACCAGTCTTTGGGCCATCCATTGCTGAATGTAGCTGCGTATGCTGCTGTGTGTAGGTATTGTGATGAGGAAGCTCCATTCTCTACCTTAAAAACACAGGATTCACTGCATTCTAGTCCTGAAGCTGACAAGCAAGCAGGCCATGTGAGCAGCTGTTGTCAGGGACGACAAAAACAAACTCAGCCACGAGGTTTCAAAACACGCTCAGCTGAGAAACATTCCCCAGTTCCTAATAGCTTGCACCTGGAAAGGGGAAGAGCTTATAGCCACTATAATAGCTATGCAGGAAACACAGAGTTAGAACGAGGAGAACTGACTGAACTAGGAGAATTAGCTGAACCAGCTGACCTAGAGGAGGAAGGAGGAGTTTCAGACTCTGACCCAGGACGTGAGTCAGAGGCAGAACCAGGAAGAGTTCACTGCAGAAACTACCCAGAGTCCTACAGGAGGAAACAGCTAGTGAGGGCAGAGAACAGGTGTGAATGTTCTGCTGATTGCAAACCCTTTGGAGCTCAGAGGCAATGTTCCAACCGGTGTGATTGGAAGCCTAAAGACAAACTGTATGTATCAGAGAGCGGTAGCCTGACGAATGATTCTGGTGGGAAGCTAAAGTTTGTGGATAAAAGAAATACCTACAGGGTTAATGCTGAGAAGCCTCGTGTAGGAAATCCTAGGTGGGGGCAGGGCTTTAACACCCAGCTGAGGGTTTTAAGCACAGAGCTGAACAGAGAGCAGTTAACACCTCCAGAGAGAGAAAGGTATTTCCCTGAAGATGTGTGCATGTCTGAGGATGATATCCTAGAATTTCCTAAGCCTCAAAGAAAACCCCGCAGGCTGAAACCTGGTGTTAGGAGGGGAGAAGAATCTTATCTATCAAAGCATGAAGATAGAGCCAGTAAGCTTTCCAGGGGTAGAACCTCCTACAAGAAGTGGGACTTTAAAAACCCTGAATGGTGGCTTCCCTCTCTCCCAGACACAGGGGGATACGGTAGCTGTTATTCCTGCCATAGAGGGAGTGCTGCAGAGAGACACTGTAACGGCCCGTTACAGGGGAACTTGCAAAGGTATTTTGATAAAGAGAACTCAGATAATTCTGAATGCATGCAAGAGCCTATGGTCATTGATACACTCAGTGAGTGTTCATTTAATGGTGACCCAATGGACTGCACATTGATTTTATCAGATAAAGTGGCGTCTCTGTGTTAGTCAAGGCTGTGCATAGTGTATAAGGAAAACACTATAACTGAAGATTGCTGGTTTGCACATAGTGAAACTATGTGCTGAGTTTGAATGTTTAACTTTGACCATTTACTTTAAGAAGCAAGAAGAAGCTGTGTTACTTTCCTTTATGTTTTGCCAGAAAGTATGGCTCATTTATTTTGAATATTTTGTTATGTTATCTGAATAATCCGACCCCGGAAGGGGAAATAAATCCTTTTACCTTCAACCACTCGTGTGTACAACTACTTAATTGCCATCAGACACAGACCTGCTACCCCTAGGCGGCAGCCTGCCCACCTGGTGGTGACATAACCTGGCGTAGTCTTTCGGATTTTTTCAAGAGAAAAAAACAACACAGTACAAGAATACATAAAGGATAACTTGCTGAAAAGAAGAAAAAAAAGTTTTGCTGTCTTGGATGGAGAAAAGAAAAACCGGAGCGGATTTTTCAAGTTCCTGACCTGGAAGGCAGTCAAGACACAGCTTTTCTCAACGCACGATCCTGCACCATGCTAAGGTAATGGTAGGAAGGCACGGGGGTGATTAGATCAGAGAAAGGGGGAGCTGTGGTGCTAAGGGATGCAAGTAAAAGGAAAAAAAAAAAAAAGAAACACATAGTCTGTGCCGCACTTGGTGGGCCCTGTCTTTCTTTTTCCTTTGCAGGTACGCGACGGAGTGACGGAATGGAACCGCAGCAGATGAAAGACTGGATGGAGGCCCAATGGAAGGCCCAAGGAGAGCTGGCCAGACTGAGCCAAGAGAGGATGATAGCCGCGATGACCGAGCAGCAGCAGCCGCTGTTGGATTTGCTTGGGACTCTTATCCAGAGGATTAGTACAGCAGCAGAAGTTAATCCCGCAATGTCTAAGGCGGTAGGACTAAATGATTGCCATGCTTTGACATTGGGACAGCTAAAATCATATGACAACTTTGATGATTTTACAGACGCTTTTGAACGTATCGCAGAAGCGGCTAAATGGCCGATTGATCAATGGGCTGTAAGGTTCGCTATGACCTTATCAGGTGAAGCGCTAGCTGCCTACAAAACTATGCCTGTTGGTCTTTCGTCTAGTTACCCGGAGGTAAAATCAGCCATAAGGGATAGGCTGGGTTTAACACCCACGCACTATAAATGGCTCTTCAGAGAAGCTAGGCTTATGAATAGAGAAAGGCCTAAGGCGTTATTACAAAGGTTAAGAGGACTAGCGACCAAATGGCTTGCTCCAGAGAGGGCGACGGTAGAGTCATTGTTAGACACCGTCATCTTAGAGCAATATTTGGAAGCTATACCACCCGAGATAAAGGCTTTCATAATGTTACAGAAGTGTCGTTCTACCCAAGATGCTGCCAACCTCACGGAGAATTATTTTGAGGCTGAATTAGCCAGCACCTCCGGAGGCAATGTTTTAAAAGGGGCCGGTCTTGATAGAATGTGTGGAGCAAGAAAGACCTTTAAGGGAAATGCATGTGGTGAGAATGTATGTAAGGAAAAGATGTTTGGTAAAAATGTAGAGAAAAATATTTCTAGGAAATGTTTTAATTGTGGCCAGCCTGGACATTTATACAGGAAATGTAATGAGCGCACTGCCCTAGTGTCGGGAGGAGAGAACCACCTAGAGAAAGGAATTCTGCTAAAAGTCCAAATAGAAGGGTTAGAAGCTTTGGCACTCCTAGATTCTGGAGCCAGCCAAAGTATGGTCTCACAAGAAATGTGGCAGACCATCACCGCCCATAACCCATTCACCCTGAGGCAAGTAAGGGACAAAATAAAAGTGAGGTGCGTGCATGGCACATCTATATGTTACCCGCGCTATAGAGTGTCTGTGGAAGGAATGGGCACTGAGGAAAAAGTACAGGTAGCTGTAGTCCCACATCTCCCTTACAAACTTGTTTTAGGACGTGATTGGCCACCGTTTCACCAAGGTCTAAAAAAAAGGTTTGGGTAGAAGGACTAACTTGGTTTCTACCAGATCCCAGGCCAGGGCCTCAGAAATAGGGGCAGATCCCGCAGATGAGGAAGAAACCCCAGAGGAGGAGGAGGGCCTAGGGGATGAGCTAGTTAATGTACTCCCCTCTCATGATGATTTGATTAACCTTCCCTCTAAAGAGAGAAAGGGAAAGGCAGAGAGACGTCGGGAGCAAAGGAATAGGTCCCAAGGGAGAGCAGAGCTGGAAGCGGGGGAGGATTTACCATGGGTCCCTGCTGAACTGGTTCAGAAATTCCCGTCCTTCCCAAAGGAGCAGAGAGCAGATCCTGCTCTAAAAAGAGCTTTTGAATATGCTCAGGAGGATAGGGCCATCTTGCCCCGATTCTTGCTAGAGGGTAAGTTATTATACAGGGAAAGTGCAGACCCATATACTGGGACTATCCGAAAACAGGTAGTTGTGCCAACCACTTTTAAAATGATAGTGATGCGATTGGCACATGATCATCCAGTGGGAAGTCACAAAGGCATACAAGGCACGTTGGACCAGATTTTGGCCCGATTCTACTGGCCGGGAGTCTTTAAGGAGACAACCCGCTATTGCCAGTCTTGTCCCACTTGCCAAAAGGTCACTGCCACAAAGCCAAAACCTGTGCCCATGATAAGCACACCCACTATTTCAACGCCAGTTCATCGCCTGGCTATGGATATAGTTGGACCCTTAATTAGGACGCCAAGGGGCTTCCAATACCTGTTGGTAATCGTAGATGTGGCAACTAGATTTCCGTGGGCCATTCCGCTACGAAATATCTCGGCTAGGACAATATCCCTAGAACTCATCAAATTATTTTGCGAAATTGGATTTCCCCAAGAGATCCTAACAGACCAAGTGAGCAATTTTACTTCTAAATATTTGGCCTTGGTGTGGGACGTATTTGGGGTACGGCACATTCGGACCTCCGCTTATCATCCCCAGTCTAACGGACTGGTCGAAAGGATGAACCAGTCGATCAAACAAATGTTACGACGTGGCCTGGAGGGAAAGATGGGGGAATGGGATAATTTACTCCCATTTGTGCTCTACGCATGCCGGGAGCGTAGGCAGGCATCTTTAGGGGCATCGCCCTACGAGCTACTATTTGGTCGGGCTCCGAGGGGGATTTTAGATATCCTAAGAGAGCAATGGATTGAGCCCGAGGCAGAAGAGGTAGGGGTACCCCAGTTTCTCAGGGACCTTAGGAACCGCCTGGAAAGAACTTCCCGGGTGTCCGTAGAGAATTTTCAGGTGAGTCAATGCCGGCAAAAGCGGTACTACGACCGGGGGACCAAAGAAAGGCAATTGTACATAGGGGACAAGGTATTGGTCCTAGTGCCAGCCGCGGGTCCAAAATTTGAGTCTAGGTGGAAGGGACCCTGTACAGTGGTAGCCAAAGTGGGCCCAGTCTCGTATAGAGTCGAGCATGAAAGGGGGCGTCAACAAGTCTACCACCTGAATTTACTAAAACCATGGCAAGACCGATCAGCGTCAGTACAGCTGGTCAAAATAGAGAAGCGTTGGGATAGCCAGCCTAGGCTTACGTGCTGTCCGACGAGGGCGTCAGCAGCCCGTAAGGTTTTAAGGGGGGGGGATATGTGATGAGGAAGCTCCATTCTCTACCTTAAAAACACAGGATTCACTGCATTCTAGTCCTGAAGCTGACAGGCAAGCAGGCCATGTGAGCAGCTGTTGTCAGGGACAGCCACGAGGTTTGAAAACACACTCAGCTGAGAAACATTCCCCAGTTCCTAATAGCTTGCACCTGGAAAGGGGAAGAGCTTATAGCCACTATAAGAGCTATGCAGGAAACACAGAGTTAGATCGAGGAGAACTGACTGAACTAGGAGAATTAGCTGAACCAGCTGACCTAGAGGAGGAAGGAGGAGTTTCAGACTCTGACCCAGGACGTGAGTCAGAGGCAGAACCAGGAAGAGTTCACTGCAGAAACTACCCAGAGTCCTACAGGAGGAAACAGCTAGTGAGGGCAGAGAACAGGTGTGAATGTTCTGCTGATTGCAAACCCTTTGGAGCTCAGAGGCAACGTTCCAACCGGTGTGATTGGAAGCCTAAAGACAAACTGTATGTATCAGAGAGCGGTAGCCTGAAGAATGATTCTGGTTGGAAGCTAAAGTTTGTGGATAAAAGAAATACCTACAGGGTTAATGCCGAGAAGTCTTGTGTAGGAAATCCTAGGTGGGGGCAGGGCTTTAACACCCAGCCGAGGGATTTAAGCACAGAGCTGAACAGAGAGCAGTTAACACCTCCAGAGAGAGAAAGGTATTTCCCTGAAGATGTGTGCATGTCTGAGGATGATATCCTAGAAGTTCCTAAGCCTCAAAGAAAACCCCGCAGGCTGAAACCTGGTGTTAGTAGGGGAGAAGAATCTTATCTATCAAAGCCTGAAGATAGAGCCAGTGAACTTTCCAGGGGTAGAACCTCCTACAAGAAGTGGGACTTTAAAAACCCTGAATGGTGGCTTCCCTCTCTCCCAGACACAGGAGGATACGGTAGCTGTTATTCCAGCCATAGAGGGAGTGCTGCAGAGAGACACTGTAATGGCCCGTTACAGGGGAACTTGCAAAGGTATTTTGATAAAGAGAACTCAGATAATTCTGAATGCATGCAAGAGCCTATGGTCATTGATACAATCAGTGAGTGTTCATTTAATGGTGACCCAATGGACTGCACATTGATTTTATCAGATAAAGTGACATCTCTGTGTTAGTCAAGGCTGTGCATAGTGTATAAGGAAAACACTATAACTGAAGATTGCTGGTTTGCACATAGTGAAACTATGTGCTGAGTTTGAATGTTTAACTTTGACCATTTACTTTAAGAAGCAAGAAGAAGCTGTTTTACTTTCCTTTATGCTTTGCCAGAAAGTATGGCTCGTTTATTTTGAATATTGTGTTATGTTATCTGAATAATCCGACCCCGGGAGGGGAAATAAATCCTTTTACCTTCAACCACTCGTGTGTACAACTACTTAATTGCCATCAGACACAGACCTGCTACCCCTAGGCGGCAGCCTGCCCACCTGGTGGTGACAGTATGCCCTATCCCCAGGAGGCTAAGGAGCTGATCACAGAGGTCCAGTTGTCAGCCTGGTGTTATGGTACCTGCTGCTGTTGATGTGTGAAAATCAACCCTAACCCCAGGAGGCCTTAGATCTGCCTAAAGAGGTCTGGTAAACAGCATGCGGATATGGTAGTTTCTGCAGTTGCAGGTTCACACATCTTCCCTACCCCCAGGAGTTCTGAGACCTGATTACAGAGGTCTGTAATAAATCCTGTTAGTATGGTAGTTTATGCAGGGTCAGGTCACACATCTGCCCTATTCCCAGGAGGCCCAGACCTGATTACACAGGTCTGTTATAGATCCTGATGGTATGGTAGGTGCTGCTGTGGATGTTTTCCAATCCACCACACCCCCAGGAGTCATGAGACCTGATTACAGAGGTCTGTAATAACTCCTGTCAGTATGGTAGAGTATGCAGTTGCAGGTCACACATCTGACCTATTCCCAGGAGGCCAAGACCTGATTACACAGGTCTGTTATAGATCCTGATGGTATGGTAGGTGCTGATGTGGATGTGTCTAAATCCACTCTACCCCCAGGGGTCCTGAGACCTGATTACAAAGGTCTAATAAATCCAGATATTGTGGTAGTGTTTGTAGGGTCAGGTCACACATCTGCCCTATTCCCAGGAGGCCCAGATCTGATTACACAGGTCTGTAATAAATCCTGTCAGTATGGTAGTATATGCAGTTGCAGGTTCACACATCTGCCCTACCCCCAGGAGTCCTGAGACCTGATCAAAGTGGTCTGTTATTCATCCTGGTGTTATGGTATCTACTGCTGTTGATATGTTCTACTCCACCCTACCCCCAGGAGGCCAGAGACCTGATCAAAGTGGTATGTTATTCATCCTGGTGTTATGGAATCCGCTGCTGTTGATGTGTTCTACTCCACCCTACCCCCAGGAGGCCAGAGACCTGATCAAAGTGGCCTGTTATTCATCCTGGTATTATGGTATCTGCTGCTGTTGATGTGTTCTACTCCACCCTACCCCCAGGAGGCCTGAGACCTGATCAAAGTGGTCTGTTATACATCCTGATGTTATGGTATCTGCTGCTGTTGATGTGTTCTACTCCACCCTACCCCCAAGAGGCCTGAGACCTGATCAAAGTGGCCTGTTTTTCATCCTGGTGTTATGGTATCTGCTGCTATTGATGTGTTCTACTCCACCCTACCCCCAGGAGGCCAGAGACCTGATCAAAGTGGCCTGTTATTCATCCTGGTGTTATGGAAGCCGCTGCTGTTGATGTGTTCTACTCCACCCTACCCCCAGGAGGCCAGAGACCTGATCAAAGTGGCCTGTTATTCATTCTGGTGTTATGGTATCTGCTGCTGTTGATGTGTTCTACTCCACCCTACCCCCAGGAAGCCAGAGACCTGATCAAAGTGGTCTGTTATTCATCCTGGTGTTATGGTATCTGTTGCTGTTGATGTGTTCAGATCCACCCTACCCCCAGGAGTCCTGAGACCTGATTACAAAGGTCTGTATGAAATCAAGATATTGTGATAGTTTATGCAGGCTCAGGTCACACATCTGCCCTATTCCCAGGAGGACCAGACCTGGTTACACAAGTCTGTTTTGGATCCTGATGGTATGGTATCTGCTGCTGTAGATGTGTTCCAATCCACCCCACCCCTAGGAGTCCTGATACCTGATTACAGAGGTTTGTAATAACTCCTGTCAGTATGGTAGTGTATGTAGTTCCAGGTTCACACATCTGCCCTACCCCCAGGAGTCCTGAGACCTGATTACAGAGGTCTGTAATAAATCCTGTCAGTATGGTAGTGTATGCAGTTGCAGGTTCACACATCTGCCCTACCCCCAGGAGTCCTGAGACCTGATCAAAGTGGTCTGTTATTCATTCTGGTGTTATGGTATCTGCTGCTATTGATGTGTTCAGATCCACCCTACCCTCAGGAGGCCTGAGACCTGATTACAAAGATCTGTAGGAAATCAAGATATTGTGGTAGTTTATGCAGGGTCAAGTCACACATCTGCCCTATTCCCAGGAGGCCCAGACCTGATTACACAGGTCTGTTTTGGATCCTGATGGTATGGTAGGTACTGCTGTGGATGTGTTCCAATCCACCCCACTCCCAGGAGTCCTGAGACCTGATTACAAATGTCTGTATTAAATCCAGATATTATGGTAGTGTATGCAGTTTCAGGTCACACATCTGCCCTTTCCCCAGGAGGCCCATACTGATTGCAGAGTACTATTATAGCTGCTGTTGTCAGGGTACCTGCACCTGTTGGGGTCTCACAGCTCTGCCCTAAAACCAGTAGGCCCAAGACAGATGTTAATAGCTCAGCTAGGTGTGGTGGGCCATGCTCGTGTTGCAGCCACCCACAACTGCCCTATTCAAAGGAGGCCTAGTCCTGACCATAGAGGTATAGTAGAAGTCTCGGTGTCATGGTAGTGGCACCTGGTGATGTGTTCAGGGCCACCCACCTCCCGCTCCATCTCAGAACACATCACCTATGTTTTGTAAGGATATCATGGTGCCATGACGGGTATGTCAGCTGATGTGTGTAGGTCAGGCAAACACACAGGTGTGTGCTGGACCACACAGGGAGTTAGGGAATACCTCCCCTGGAGACCAGCATGGTCAACCCACACATGGCATGGTGCTGCCATGTCATGCAAGGAGAGTGTAGGAACACGGTATGGGGGGTCCAGGGGTTTGCACACAGTACACATGGGTGGTACCTCACACATGCCCTGACCCACAGCCACACATGCAGGTGGTGCTGGCAACAGGTAGTAGAGGACACACTGGCCAGAGCAGCAACAGCAGCACCCTGCTGCCCACAGTGATGTGTGATATGCGTTGGGCACCCACCAGAGATATCTGGCCCCTAATGCTCCCATCCATTGCTTTCCCCCCCCCCCCCCCAAGTAGAGGATCTATGGAAAAAGGATCGGGAGTTGCGGCTGCACTGCCCGGAGGTCCTTGCCTGCCTCCAAAGGAGGGCGCTAGAGCAAAGTGGCGGTGCATGTTGCAGCCTCTGCAGTGCAGTACAGCATGTCACAGTGGCCCAACAGCCTGTGGGAGGACAAACTATGTACATATTTTATGTGAATCACATGATGGTGTGCTAATGACTGTCTTTGCCCACAGAGGATGCTGCTGCTGGTGAGGGCCCCTCTACATCGAGGCCCCCCAGAACAGGTCCCACAGTGCCAGTCCAGCCAGAGGAGGAGGAGGAGGGGACAGAGGCCAAAGAGGAAGAGGACAACATGGAGGGGGCAGAGGGCGGGGTGGGGCATGAGGGAGGGGAGGGGAGGGGAGGGGGAGGTGAGTTATATGTGGCAGGGGGTGAGGCGGGCGAGGGGGAGGTGGATGAGGGGGCAGAGGAGGAGGAGAGCAGGGAGGTGGGTGAGAGAGAGGGTGGGTGGGGGTGTCAGGGGGTGTCAGGGGGAGGAGGGGGTGTGGAGGGGGAGGGTGGTTCTGTGGGTGGGAGGGGACACAGGACAGCACAGGGCACTGTGGGTCCCTGCCAGCTGCCACATGTGTGCGGCAATGGTGGCTGCCTGGGAGTAGCATCCCCACCCATTGCCACGGACAGGACCCACGCACATGCCACCACACAAATACCGGGCACCTGGCGTGGTTGTGGTGGCAGGTGTGTGCAGGACCTGTATGTGGCAGTGGGTGGTGTGCTGCAATGCCAGCAGAGCCAGGACCACACCATCCAGTAGCTGGCAGGCACCATTCAGTGGCTGGCTGTTGAGATGCACATGCAACATGCAGCTGCTATGGGCGGTGCATCTTGACAGCCATCCCCTGATGGGCATCTCAGGAGTATTTAAGGGGCACAGGGGTGCCCACACATGTGCCCTGTGCTGTCCTGTCATGCGGGACAGAACATGGGGTGTCATGTACATTTTACCCATTTTAATTGTTATAATAAACACGTTTGTACTTACAGCACAATGGTCATGTGTCTCCCTTACAGTCAGACTGGACATGAGCATGGGACATGTGTGTAGATCCCTATGTGTATGCGTGGTAGACATAGGTAATATACATGGACCATCTCCACACGCAGGTGTGGGGCTGCCCATGTGCGTAGGTGTCTGTGTCTCCTGGTGCCACTGTGTTGTACTGATGTGCAGTGTGTCCCAACAGCTATGGTCACATGCATGCTGCCTGTGATATGTAGGCTGCATATCTGATGCACCATGCTTGGGGGGCAATAGGGGAAAAGGATAGCAGCAGGTATGTGGCAGAAGGGTAAGGGGGACTGCTGTACCCAGGAGCTGCACGGGGGGATAGCTGGTGGGGCCATAACAGGCAGGTTCTGGTCAGGAGGATGAGCGACGGCGCACTGGGAATGAGTAACCAGATGACTGTAGGTAGATACCTTTGTCTGCCTGTGCCCCCGCAAGCATATGTGTGTCAGAAGCCACATAGGCTCTGGTGTGGGCAGAGAGGATGGGCACACATGTGTGGAGGGTAATGTAGAGCATATGGTATGTGAGAGAGTGACATATCCATAAAATATATATGTACCACCATAAATATATTGCTTGGCGATGGGAGAGGTAGGGTATACCCAAACACATAGGTAGAAGGGCGCCGACATGGCACGGTGCTTGGGACACAGGGAATGGTATTACGTATGTGCGGTGATTGGTGGCAGTGCAGACTCCACACCCCTATGGGAACTGCCATACCAGGTTTGGTCAAGCTCCTTGCTGCCCTACATTTCTTTGCCTCTGGCTGTTTCCAGTCATCTGTGGTCGCAGTGGGTGGCATGAGCCGCCCCACCTTCTCACGCTGTCTCCACTAGGTACTGCATGCCATGATCAGCCGGGTGGAGAATTGCATTGCCATTCCCAACACTAGGCAACAGTGGGGGACCCTGAACCAGGCCTTTGAGGCATTTGCCAGGATACCACATGTGATGGGAGATATTGATTGCACGCATGTTGCCCTGGACCCACCCAGAGACAGGGAGGCAGTGTTCCGCAACCGCAAATGCTACCATTCCCTGAATGTTCAGGTAGTATGTGATGCAGATATGCATATTCTGAATGTGGTCACTAGGTTTGCAGGGTCCACCCATGACTCGGCACTATTCAGACAATTTTAGGCAGGACAGTATGAGGACTGTATACTGCTGGGCGGGTATTTCACATCTCTGACATGCACATGATGATCCTCTGACTAACCGAATGTGCACATGTCTGTCTTTGGAGTGTATCCCTAGTTGTGTGTGTGTCTCATCTGTCTGTGTGTGATCTAACATTGGGGGGTCCCTCCAGCTCTTCCTTGCTACGGTGCTGTGTCTTGATGGTAGGATGCATGCTAGCATTTGTGTCGTGGTTACAGATTATGTTGATTGCAATCCTTATACCTACCCCTTGTTTTGTGTGTCAGACCTTCAAATGCTGCTTCAGAGTTGTGGTGTCCCATCATGTGATGTCATATGTTTGTGTCACAATTACTTGTGCTTTTGGTTTGCACGTACATACTTTTCACCATGTGTGTGAACATCAGCTCCTGCTTTAACGTATCACATTTCTTTCTGCAGGTGATGCAGGATATGGGTGTCATCCCTGGTTGCTGACCCCTGTGCATCAACCACGGACACGTGCAGAGATGAGGTACAATGAGGCCCATGCCTCCAGCTGCTCAGTCATCGAGCGCACCTTTGGTGTTTTGAAAAGTCACTTCAAGTGTCTGGATAGAACCGGTGGGGCCTTACAATACAAACCCATGACTATGGCACAGATTATTCTGGCCTGCTGCATACTGCACAACATTGCTCTCAGGCATGATCTCCCATTACAAATTAATGAGGATCTGGAAGATGATCCTACGTTCCCTCCTGTACATGGTTGTGGTGACACACATGAGGGCACAGCAGTCAGGCGGCGGGTGATTGAGGAGGTCTTCTCATGTAAGTACAGCACATGTTTGAACATACATTTCTTTACGTATGTGTTTACTACTACTACTGGTGAACATTTGTATCGCAATAGCAGTAAGATGCAACACTGCACTGACATATGAGAGACAATGCCTGGCCATCAGATCTTACAATCTAGTCAGGACTCAAACACAGAGGATGTGAGCAGGGCACCACAGAGAGTGGAGGTGGATTATGTGTGTTAGGATTAGTAGGCTTGGGGAAGGTGGTAAGGTGTCACACATAAGTTGTAGCTGATTGGGAAAGGGGCTGCTGTGCAGCCACAGGTAGTTAGCTCCAGCCTTTGGGTGCAGCAAGGTGAAAGGCGTGTAGTCTGGGGTCAGCAGTAGGTGAGCAGACCATAGATGGGACCAGTTGCCTAGACTTGTATGGTTCACATTTTGTAATATGAGGCGCTTGATTTGATTGTATGCTCTGCTGAGCAGGGGTTGTGTGTTACTTGTTTCGGTATAGTGCTACATATGACAGGTAGCACCATATACATGCTCAGTAGTAGTTGTATTGGTGGTATTTGAGATCATCAAGGAAAGGTACTGCAAAGCCACAGTGTGACTACATGTATAGGTCAGCAGGCGAGCCTTGACATGGATGCGGAGATGGATAGGGAGCCTGTGAGGTGTCATGACAGGGGGCGTATTATTGCCATTATGCGTCTGGTGGTAGATTGGCCATGCAGTGCAGTGTTGCATATTTCCACGCAGACAGAGATGATTCATAGGAAGATCAGCAAGATGTAGATTACAGTAGGCAAGCCGGGAGATGATTAAGGGGTGGGTTTGCGTTGTAGTTGTGTGTTCAGGAGAAACTGGGGAAATATAGCTGATGTCATCTAGAAAGATACCCCAAGCCTCAGCTGCAAGCTGGATATGTGTGGAGAGGAGGAAAGTGGAATCCAAGACAACCCCTACATTGAGGACCATGGAGAAAGGAAGGTGTGGCCACCCACACACAGACACTGTACAGGGAGGGTAGGGTTTATTTGGAAATCTGGGATATCCATTCTTTGCCCTTGTACATTTCATGCAGTGGGGTGACATGCACCCAGCAATGTCATGTGGCAAGCAGACAACGGTGTGTGTTTTTTCAGAAATAGCTCAACCGTAGAGAGATATATTTGTAGCTCATCAGCACACAGCTGGTAATGTAGGTCAAAGGATGAGATAGCCACACCAAGAAACTGGATATCAGGAGAGGGAAAGGAAGATGCCCCTGGATATATCCCTGTGGTACAGGTACTGGCAGCAGGGTAGCAAAGGACATGGCACCACCATAACACACGCTTAAGGGGCAGTGCGAGAGATATTGGGGGCGCAGGATAGTACAGAGGCCTTAGAGACGAGCAGGCACACAGTAGGGAGGATACGGTTGTGTTCAACAGTTTTGGGGGCAGCAGTGAGGTCAGGATGGGGACGAACAGAATAGAGGCCCTTGTATTTTGCCACACACACTTCAGTGAGAACTTTAGCATGAATCGAGTTGTAACAGTGTGATGGAGAACAGCCAGTCCTTAAGGGATATTGGGGGGTATGAGAGCTGCGAACGTGAAGGTGCTGTGTGTGTTGCGCAGCTCTAACATGACATATGTATGTTTCTCTTGTGTTTCTCAATCCACAGGACTTCCTTGGTGAACCTCCTGGTCCTGTGGTGCAGTGCCAGCTGACTGTACGTCATTCAACATGTAGTAGTCTGGGGTAGGTGGACCTACTGGTAATCTGTCTGTGAGAACAATCAGGGGAAACACATGTCTGAGATAATCTGTCATAGTGCACATATGTTGTTGTTCACCTCTTTGCACTGCCCCCCAAACCCCATATGTTGCTGTTGGCACACATATCCACATGTGTGCCTGGCCAGTTTGTCGCCTCCAACACTGTCTCTGGGGCACATCCAACAGAGCTGCGTGTGTCTGCAGGTCCTAGGTATCTTGATGGTGGGCTGCACATACACCCTTCCCTGACATTGTAGCATCAGCCAGCAGCAGTGTATCATTGCATTTGACAAGCCTTTACCTCCACTAATCTCCAATTGTGCACATACAGGCTGTATGCTACTGGTGGCACGCTCACCTTAGCATAGTGTGTGTGTGTGTGTTTTGGTTGGCTGTGTGATGATATAGTGTGCAGGCATTTTGCATTATCATGTGGTGTGAGGGGTCTGTACACCTGTGGAGCGGTGGTGACTGTGCTATCTCTACCTTACTGCTGTTGACCATGTGAACATTGTGGGCATGTGTTGTGTGTTGTGAGCTGACCTATCTCTTGTGTGCTGACAGACCACTGCGAAACAGCATTTATGTATCACAGATATCGCCATACTTTGGACATGCATCAAGACTGGCTGGACATGGCAATTCTACACATTTCGATGACATCTTCTCCCTTCACGTGATGTGTTGTGACGTGACATCTTCTCCCACTGTGATGTGTTGTGGCCTTTGCCAGCCTCAGAGGATCCCAAGCAGACACTTGCTGCAGAAACACGGTAGGTTGCACCTTGGGTCTTTTGGGAATGACATATGCCTTTTGCTGTTTGTTTCATGGACCTTTCCTGTTGAGTCTCTGTACACCAACGCTGATGTACATGGGGTGTAGCTCTGCAACGTCTGTGTGACATGAGCATGGACATGACCATATCTAAGTGACACCCTCATCTGCGGTTCCATTTCCAAATGTCCACAACATGCAGTGTGTTCTGTGTTGTGATCATGCTGTATTTGCCTGTGTGACATTTCATTACGTACATATTTATGTTTGACTCCCTGCAATGTGGCCTGATGTTGTGAGCAGCATACCAGTACATTTTTTCTCCTTCTTCTGCACAGGGTGGAGGACACACACAGCACATCTACTACAGTGCATCTGCGGTTACCATCACCCACCTGTTGGTGGACACAACACCATGCAACTATCCCTGGGAGAAGGTGCCATAGGATGTTTGACCTCTGCAAGTGGGACACCTTCCTCAGATGGACATTGTTGTTGGACTTCTACTTTGAGCATAACAGGTCTGTCCAACACACCATTGCTACTGTGCTCTGGATGGGTTTTGTGCTCATCGCAGGAGACACATGTCCTCTCCAGTACTGTGGCATACTGAAATGTCACACTTGACTATGCATGCCCATGGTTTCAGGGAGAGTTTTAACAGGACTTGTTGGGTTGCAGATACCCTTTGCACTGTGGACACTGTGTACTGGTCCCTACATGTGCAGCAGGGACTGACATTGTCGCTGTATGTTGTACATCCATCTGACATTGTGTTGGTGTGTTTTGCCCATGTGTGTGACCTGAACCGCAGGATACCCTCATCTGTTTAGTTCAGCAGGGGCATACAGCCATGCGTGTGGCACAGGGGGCACATCGGGGAGGTCCTCTTGTCCATGTCCACTTGGACATGAGACAGTATTTGCCACCACACCACTTTACTGCACACCAGCTTTTTGGATTGATGTTTGCCCTCACCAAGGGTGTTACAGTGCATGTGTGGCATCACTGTATCATGTGTCAACGTACACGGTGCATGTGCATGTGACTGGAAATGTTGGTGCAACACAGCATGGGACAATATGGCTTCTGTGTGAGTTACTGGAACTTGTTTGACCTTTCTTTCAATCTCTATAGACAGGCTATTGTGTTTGTTTACTGTATAGATGTGTCGCTCTACATTGATTTACAAACCTAGCATTGCATGTCCGCACAGTCCTATTTATCCCCTGAGGTTCCGGCACTCACACTGCCCCATTATATTTGGAGTGTGGCAGTGTGGGTGTCCATTTTCTTCCTCATTTGTGCATTCCATGTACCATGATATATGTGTACAGACACTGTATCCACACCACCCATTGCAGGGGACCTTCTGCATAGTGCTCTCTGCATGTGTCTGCGGTTCGTTTTATTTAAATTTGCTGTGTTCATGTGCCTCTTGTACTTGTTACCATATCCTCATTTTGCATTTGAAAATTGTTTTTGGTTACATTATTGCTGCTTTGACAACTATATCAGACATTATGTGGCAGCTGTAACATATATTTCGATATCTGTGTTTACACTTGCTTACTTTTAACAATGCATGCTGTTTCATTTTTGTGCCTCCTGTATTTGCGCACAGATATGTTTTTGGGTAAAAATTATGACTACTGTGTGTTGGGCCCTCATCATGAACCACCTGTCTACATGCACACATATGTGAATGAGGTATTTGGGGCGTGTGCCAGCATGTGGGGGTGGAGAGTTAATGCATAGTGCACACCATGCACCTACTGCACATTATTTCTCCAGACCATCATCTGTAGACGGCCCAGTGACTTTTCTGTGACATGTGGGTTGCTGCCCTGCTAAATGTGTTTTCACTTTTTTCACAGTTATCCATACACCTTGATATAATGTAAGGTGGTATCTACGCTATGTGTCAGAATAAAAATATGTGTTGGACGTACATTTGTCTCTGCTGCTGCTTGACCACACTAACACACGCATTTAGTGATTTCTTGGGCAGGTACATGGCCCACCTGTGCTCACATCCTTGTATGGTGCCAGCTGTCTATCTGCGAGCCGTCTGCCACATCACTGGGTGTTATGGGTCCCCCTATACACATTCCCTTTGAGGTAATATCTTTGCATTGTGCTTGCAGTGGTTGTTTGGGATAGTGGTTACGGACATGTGTTGGCAGACCGTAGGTTGCAGGTTTGATTCCCACATGTTTTTTTTTTGGGGGGGGGTTGTGCTAACCTGACCATGAGCTGCCTGCAGGTTTGTCACCTCTCCACACACTCTTCTATCTCTTCACTGTACACCACAGTGTGCCCTCTGGACTGCCTATCCATCACATATTAGCTGTAACATATGCCTCTTTCTTTGTACTGATCATGCAGGCCATCCACTTGGGGGATTGGCATTGCCATTGTTCAGCTGATCTGGGCCACACATGTTTGCAGGTTCAATTCTCACATGCTCTACTTCTGTTCTGTTCCCTATTTTGGTGGCGGTATCACAGTCTGTAATTGGGATGAGAGCCACACATACCTACATGCACACACACAATGAAATGTTATGCATCCCCTGCCACCCTTTGTGTCTAGTTTCTTTCCTCTTTTGCATGCTGTATACACTGCATAACATTTCATTGTGTGTGTGCATGTAGTTATATGTGCCTCTCATCCCAATTACAGACTGTGATCTGGCTGTACACACCAGTTCTGCATGTACATTCCATCATGTTTACTGTTGGGGGTTGCCCTATCCTGGCAGAGAGCAGGCTTTTTGTGTGGTGCCCTGCAGTGTTCTTGTATGCAGCCTTTGCTAATGAACTCACATTGGTGGTGTAGCCTACCGGATTGTGCATTGACATTTGAGCTAATGGCCATGGGTTTGATTCCTCTCTGTTCTATTTCATTTGTAGGCCTGTCCTACTCAGCTACTTTTCATTCTTGTAACAGTCATATCTGTGCAGATCTGTGCTGTTGGCACATTGTACCCTTGTCGCAGTTGCCAAACATACTTCTGTCCGTCTATGTGTGTCTGCCAGCTGTGTGGCATCCTGCCTTAATGTGCAGGCTGCTACCCCATGTCCTGCACTGGAACACGTTTCTGCATTGCAGCTCTACCTGCTTGCCTCACCTGTGTCTGCTCTGCATGGCACTACTACCTCTCTGTCCTCCTGTCATTGCACCTATCCTGCCACCTTTACCTCCTCTGCTGGACACGTCTTCCCATCCTCTGCCACACACTGTCATTGTTGCATGGTACATTTCCATCACCCTGTGCATTGGTACAGCTGCACGCGATATGTTTGTACACTTTACCAGCTGCCACATGGGCTGGCCGCAGATTTGTCTGGTCCATCAGCTCTGATCTACTTCCTTCCATCACTTGTGCATTGTCTTGCCTTGTTGCTCTATGCAGTGTTAGGGTTACATCTGTGTTTGGGCCATAACATTCTGGCTTGTCAGCTTGAGGCACCTTACAGCCCTTGGCCACCATTTCTTGAGTCACATATAGATTCTTGGGGCATCTTTGGTGGCACCATAGATTCTGACAGCTTATGGTGCACCTTATATGGTGCCTTGGGGGTTGCCAGCCTTTGTGCCGCCCTCTGGGGCACATTATGACCTGCCTTTGCTGACATGCTGGTTTATGATGTGCCTTCTGGTGCGCCCTAAAAGGTGCATTAAGTTACAGCACTGGGGTGCGGGTATTTTTAGCTGGCAGCACAGATTGTTGGAATGTGTCTAACTGTTCCAAGCAGGAAAATGAATTGCCTTGGGCACCCTTATTAATTGGGCCCACTGAGGGATCAAACTCATGACCCCTGTCATAGCAGTCATTGCCTTAACCAGTGTGCTACACCTCTGTTGCTATGATTGCAGGTCAGCACACAAAGTTAAGGTTAACATGCATTAACATGCCATGGCTCCCTCTATCACGCGATAATGGACATGCACCCTCTATCGCGCGATAGCCCGCCATTGCTACCTTAAGACCGGAATGCCCACTTCTTATATGGCATCCTACACATTATCACTGCAACTAGCGTCGGTAACATTAAGACGGTTTAGTAAATATACACCAAAGACAGAATTTGAAAAGAAAATTATTGTGGAAGCAGAAACTCATAATAAAAGCCCTTTCAGATATATTTGAAGCAGAAATCCTGCAAGGAGTCAGTTGTAGAGTAAATGAGACACTAAGGGGTATGTTTACTAAATTGTCTTAATGTTACCGGCATTAGCTCCAGCGATAATGTGAAGAATGCCATAAAAGGAGTGGGCGTTCCAGTCTTAAGGTAGCATTTCAGGTTATCGTGGGATAAAGTTTGTTATCATGCGATAGAGGAAGCCGTGGCACTTTAACGCGCGTTAGACTTAATTAGGCACGCTGACCCACAAACATGGCAACAGAGGCGTAGCACAATGGTTAATACTTTGACTAATAAAACAGGGGTCATGAATTTGATCCCCCAGTGGACTTAATGAGTAAGGCTGTCTGAGGCATTATCCTTTACTTTAAATCAGTGCTGTCTGAGGCAGTTTCTTTTTTAATTTAAATTAGTGCTGCCAGCAAACACACCCTCACAGTGCCGTAACCTAAGGTGCTGCATAAGGCACCCTATAAGGCACTCCAGAGGGCATATTATAAAGTGCACTGTCTGCCAAGGCATCTTATAATGTTCCCTATAGAGCGCCTTATAAGGTGCTTTATAGGGCGCTTTACAGGACGCCTTATGAAGCACCTTAAGATTACAGCACTGTGAGGGTGTGTTTGCTGGCAGCACTAATTTAAATTAAAAAAGGAAATGCCTCAGACATCCCTATCAAATAACACCACTGTGGGATCAAACCCATGACCTCTGCCTCCACAGTCAGTGAAGTAACCAGTGGGCTACCTCTCTATAGATACCAAAGAACCCCTGGCTGGCTACAGAAGGACTACAGGTCACCACACAAACTGTCTGCTGTGGTTATCAGGATAAGGTTAACCCACCCATACCCATGATGCACTGCACATGCAGATCAGAAGTCTACAGTTGATCACAAGATGGGGTATGCACCCCCACAGCACCTCGGCCTGGTAGGGGGAACTGACCATGTGTGTTACTGGCACAGAGTAGCTACAGACCATCACATTGTGGGGGGTACTGTGCTCACCCTGAGGTCGAGGTGGGGCGCCAGCACCAGGTCTTCAGCACCTGGCTTAACTGAGATAGACTATGTTGCAGGTCATCATCAGTGCCAGTGTGTGATAGGTAGTCTTTGCAGACACACCTAGGATACACCTGTGTCCATCAGTATTTCCCAGTCACATTTAGCCCTTGTGGACTATGATGCACCCAGAATAGTGCATATACGGTGTGGGTGCCATGGTCACATGATTTAAGTGAGGGGGGGTGTTTGGACCCATAGGTGGATTATGTAGCACCAAACAACCTGCCCTCTGGGGCTCAGGGTGGGGGTCAGGATCTCCCACCAACAGATCCACATTCTACATCCATGCAATGGTGGAAGTAGAGAGAACCATCAACAACCAGTCCTGCTGGGGAACAGGCACCCTACAGGGCAGTCAATGCAGATCTGGACCAATCCATAAGACAATGGCAGACAAACAGTAGGCATGGAAATGCTCAGCTGCCCCCCACCACTATCTCACATTCTCCAGCAGCAAGCACAGTGAGTAGCTAGCCGCTGCACCCTGCAAGGTGTGCCAGCCATACACATACTAACTGCAGACAGTCTGCTAGCTAGTCCATAGTGCACGTTCCTGGAAGAGATGTGTGCACCCAAAACTGGGATGTGAGCACGCGCACACACACCAAGCAGATAAGCCAGTGATTAGGCCACAGAAAAGAGAACCCATAAATATCACTTGAGAGAAATACTGTGTAGCACTATGGGGGAACCTAGCAATGCCATGGTCACTGCACAGTCAGGGTGAGAGTGACCTCCCAGCAGGACATGCTGTGGCCACCCTGTCCATGCAGGTGGTGGCCAGGCACTTCACTATCCCAGCCATTTCCCTATGCCCTGTGCAGATGCATCCTGCCCAGGCCACCCTGTCCCGGCCATACCCACAGTACCTTGCTCCTCATTATGCACATTGGCAGGCTAACACTGGAAACAGTGTAAGCAGTGTGGACTGAGTAAGGTGTAGGCAGCTACAACACACTGGATAGACAGACATACACTCCCACATCTATGCCAGCATTGTGCAAATATAGAGGCTTTTGGCAGCCCTGGCCACCACACCAGTCCTGGGCACAGTGCAGGCATGGCTATGGTATGCAATACTGTTGGGGTCACTCCCCGGGGTGGTAAACACTGTCAGAAACCAAAACTAAAACACACTCCACAGATATCAGAAAGGTTGCTATGAAGCAGCTTGTGATGGCGCAGAAAGCAGAGAGAATAGAGAAAGAGGGAAAAAACAGGCATTCTCCCCAGATAGTAGGAAAAGAACCAGAAGTTTAAGGGTTAAAATGTCTGAACTAGAAAAAAAAGCTCCACAGAAATCAGGTAGCAAGGAGACACACCCCAGCTCCATGGTTACCAACCCTGCTCACGAGGGACAGCTGGGGGTAGGGCCAGGAAGCCGAAGGGGAAAGCACTCATATAAACTGCCAGAGAGTGAACTCGGGGGAGAGGAAGCAGCAGAGGAGGACAGAGAGGAGTCTGAACTCAGAGGGAAGCCTGAACTCAGAGAGAGGTCTGAGTACCGTGAAGGGAAACGCTTGACGAGGATTCCTAGTTCTGGTTCCAGTGCATCTTGGAACAGGTCAGAACGTCCCAGGAGGGGAGGAGGTCCTAGAAGCTCTGGAGAACCACGCAAAGAAGGTACCCGGGGAGTCAAGGGAGCTTCATTGGAAACCTCTGGGAGAAGGGCAGAGCCAGCCAGAGGATTTGGAGCTAACCCAGGGCCCTGTAAGGGAGACAGGAGATAAACTTCTAGAAGGAAAGCTTACCCAGGGGAGTTGGTCAGCCATGTTGGCAGCAGAAGCCCTTCCCCCGAAGTATGCATGGAGCATGAGCCTTCAGCAGTAAAGCCTGTTAAGTGCTCAATTCCAAAAGATAAGATGAGCAGCCTAAAGCCTTCTATTAACTCCTTAAAAGCTAAGAGACTTTCTAACTGCTATACTATTCCTCAGAGAAGGAAGGACACTGCCTTGACTAAAGTCTTAGAAATCCTGAAGGGATTAAAGCCTGATAGTTTTGAGTATGAATCCTGTGCCTCTCAAGCAGACTCTGACCTGGAGAGTATGGAAATAGAGATGCCTGGTTTAATAGAGGAGAATTCTGATGAGGAAATGGAATGTTCGGTAGCCTCTAGGCATTGAGAAAGGCCAGAATATTTGCAGAAGCTTTAAATCTGGTAGCTGCTCCTTCAAGAGAGCACAGCTGGGAAATATGCAAATAAGGTTCCTGAAGTTTTAAGCCGTAGCTGAGTGTGTGAGCATTTGTATGCTAGAAAGTGAAAAGCCTGAGATACAACAAGCTGAAGGAATTACTTGGTGGAAAGAAAGAAAAAACAATGTGTAACAGAAGTTTGCCTGCTTGGAAATGTAACAACTTCTGTTTGTTTTAAAGCTATGAAAGAAGATGGGTATTTTTTCTAATTCTTTTTGCACCGGAGTTTCAGTGCTGTGTTTGGTTATAGTATGAGGAAATACTGTGTTTTCATTTAAGTGCCAAAGCTGAAGAGAAGCGAGTTTTCCTTTGTTTGATGCTGTTGGAAAATATCCTTACCTTATCCTGATAATTGGAATCTTTAAAGTTCCTTTGGCTGAAAAATAATAAAAATCCTGTGTGCCTATAATTAGCATCTCGGCTGGATTATTACACAACTACAAGAAATAGGCACTTAAAACAAATAAATATATTGATTGCCCGTTCCCAAGCCTTAGGCAACCGTCTGGGCAAGGGAGGCGGTGACAGGATTGGCGTAGTCTATTGGATTTTTTTTTTAAGCCTATATCCAGAAGTAAGGAGGGCCTGGGAGGAGTCCGGAGAGGCCACGGAGGAGCTGCAGCAGCCCTAGGACCGGACGGACAGCGGAAGGAGAACCGGAGCAGTGTTTCCAGGAGGGTGCCTACCTTGATGAGCTGAGTCTACCCTGCTGGCAGGTAACCAGTAGATAAGCTGGGTCAGCGTAGGATTGCCTGACAGGGTGGGGTACTGTAGTCCTCAGTTGAATTGGGAAACAGCCTGTGTGTGTGGAAGAGCCGCACTTGGTGTGTTTCTGTTTGTTTTTTTCACAGCATCAGCGGAGAGATGGAGCCGCCAAATCTGATCGGCTGGGTTGCTGAGCGTTTCCGGGAACAGCAGGAAGAGGCCGCTAAGGCTCAGGAGCGCATGGCCACCATGATACAGGATCAGCAGCAACCGCTCCTATCACTGATGACAGACTGGTTAGGAGAGCAGAGAAAAACATCAGATGCCCTCAGGAGTGTGACCACGTCTTTGGGAGCAGCACAAGGACTGGGACTACCGGGGAAGGGTATTTTTTCTTTTAGCCCTCTAACCAAGGATGACAATGTGGACGATTATTTAGTTGTTTTTGAGAGAGTGGCTCAATTAAGCGGGTGGCCGGAAACCAATGGGCACTTCGCCTCGCAGCCTCACTTACGGGTGAAGCCTTGACTGCATACCAGGCAATGCCTAATGATCTTGCCTCCTCTTATATTGAAATGAAGAAGGCCATAAAAGATAGATTGGGTCTTACCCCAATGGTTTACAGACACCAGCTGAGGGCCTGTAAATTGAAACTGGGAGAGACGCCAAGGGCCTTATGCCACCGGATAAAAAACCTGGTTTGGAAGTGGTTAGAACCACAAGGGAAATCTATTGATTCACTTCTTGATTGCATAGTGTTAGAGCAATTTGTAAATGCTGTTCCTCCCGAACTAAAGTCCTTCCTGATCCTCCAGGATTGTAAAACCACCAGGGAAGCCACCTCGCTGGCAGAACGTTTTCTTGAGGCCAGGTTGGTCGGCCAGATGAAGGTGGGTGGTGCAAACAATCCTGAGCCTGGAGTTTCAGAAAGGACACGGAACACTTTGTCAAGAGAGATCATAGGTGTAAAACCCAGGAGGAAATGTATGAATGCTCAGGGTAAATGTTTTTCCTGTGGGGAAGTGGGCCACTATAGTAGGGAGTGCAAGGCCAGGACAGTTCTGGTTTCCACCCATTGCAAGGACGAGGGGGAGGGATTCCTGCTAACTGTGGAGGTTGAGGGCATTTCCACCGAAGCTCTCCTGGACTCAGGAGCAGAGCAGTCTATGATATCGGCCAAACTGTGGACAGATATACAGGCACATAGTGAGCAGACCCCAACCCAATCTGAGCACTCCATTAGGATAAAGTGTGTACATGGAGCCACGTCAGCATACCCCTTAACCAAGGTGAAAGTGAAGGGCTTAGGCTTGGAGCAAGAAGTAGTTGTCGCTATAGTCCCTAAGCTCCCTCATCCCTTAGTACTGGGGAAAGACTGGCCCCAATTCAGGTCTGGCCTGGAGAAAGGGTTGCTAGGAGAAGCCGCTAACAAGACTGGTCTACCACCAGCAGGGACTGGGGGGTTAGACAAACAAGCTATGCCCAATAAGGAGGAAGCACCCTTAGGCAGTAAAGAGAAGAGTAAGTTACCCGGCTCCTCTAGTAAAACCGAGGGAAAGCCTAACCCATTACTAGCTCCCTTATTTGTAAAGAAACCGGAAAGGAGAATTACCCAAAAGGAGTCCTCAGAAAATAAACCTACATTTATTTTGAGAGTCTGTAGGACCACCCCTAATGCCAGAATACCTAGGCGAGCAACAGAGCAGGCTGCAGGGTATGAATAATTAAATAAATAAAATAAATAAATAAATTTATACAGTACGGAAGATAGGATCATTCCCAGACAAGGCAGAGCTCTGGTTGAAACTGGTATTCAGGTGGAGATACCTCCTGGATGTTACGGGAGGGTGGCTCCACGTTCAGGGTTAGCGGTAAAGAACTCTGTTGATGTAGGGGCAGGGGTAATAGACCCTGATTTCCGGGGAGCAATAAAGGTTTTGCTCATTAATTACTCCCAAACAGACTTCAAAGTGAATGTAGGAGATAGGATAGCGCAGTTGATCTGCGAGAGAGTAGGGTTTCCACCTATAGAAGAGAGGGAAGAGCTAAGCACCACTCTGAGGGGAGCCCGAGGATTTGGTTCCTCTGATCAGGCAGAAGTTAAAGCACTAACAGTAACTCATAGCCACCCCTTAGAAGGCCCAAAGGGCAGATTTGGGGGACGCTGGCAGCGTGCCACCCAAGCCGTAGAGAGAAATGTGAGTTCTAGTCAAGCCTATCAGAAGAATGGTTGTGACTGGTGCACCAGACCTCGGGCGGAGGTCGGGAAAAGAATTTCAGTAACAGAGTTTAGGAAGAACCCTGACTTTGGGAGTACTTGGGGAGGCCATTGGGGGGTCATAGGACAAGTAGCTCCGCGGTTATACCGGGTAAGCAACAGGCGGGGAAAACAGCGAGGTTTTCATGTAGGTTCATTGCAGCCTTGGCAGGAGGATGTAGGATATCCTCGCTTTGCTGTAAAGGAACAGTGGGGTGAACCCGGCCGTAGGAAAGTAGGGGTTCAAGGTTTGTTAGGGAACTCACACGGACACTCATGGCGTTCTGCCCAGGGGTGAAGCAAGGTCTTGCCATTAGCCAGAACCACTCGGGAAATTATTCTGACTTAAGGTTCCGACCCCATCAATTGGGAATCGGGGAGAAGGTGGCCATACTGGTGGAAGGGGCCAGCCCAAAGTGGGAACTCAAATGGAAGGGTCCTTTTAGGGTTGTCAAGCAGGTAGGACCAGGTTCCTATACTATAGAGACCCGAAAGGGATAGCAGTGGACTTTCTCTATAGAGATATTACGCCCATGGCAGGTGAGGGTGACGGTACCACGGTTAGGTGGTATCAAGCCCAATCATAAGGACTGCCAATCAGATCAGGATTCCTTTTGGGGGATTCCGTGCTGGGCTGACAGTTGTCTGCCAGCCCGGAATATTTTAAGGGGGGGGGGATCTGTGATGGTGCAGAAAGCAGAGAGAATAAAGAAAGAGGGAAAAAACAGGCATTCTCCCCAGATAGTAGGAAAAGAACCATAGGTTTAAGGGTTAAAACTTCTGAACTAGAAAAAAACGCTCCACAGAAAGCAGGTAACAAGGAAACACACCCCAGCTCCATGGTTACCAACCCTGCTCACGAGGGACAGCTGGGGGTGAGGCCAGGAAGCCGAAGGGGAAAGCACTCATATAAACTGCCAGAGAGTGAACTCGGGGGAGAGGAAGCAGCAGAGGAGGACAGAGAGGAGTCTGAACTCAGAGGGAAGCCTGAACTCAGAGAGAGGTCTGAGCACCGTGAAGGGAAACGCTTGACGAGGATTCCTAGTTCTGGTTCCAGTGCAGCTTGGAACAGGTCAGAACATCCCAGGAGGGGAGGAGGTCCTAGAAGCTCTGGAGAACCACGCAAAGAAGGTACCCAGGGAGTCAAGGGAGCTTCATTGGAAACCTCTGGGAGAAGGGCAGAGCCAGCCAGAGGATTTGGAGCTAACCCAGGGCCCTGTAAGGGAGACAGGAGATAAACTTCTAGAAGGAAAGCTTACCCAGGGAGTTGGTCAGCCATGTTGGCAGCAGAAGCCCTTCCCCCGAAGTATGCATGGAGCATGAGCCTTCAGCAGTAAAGCCTGTTAAGTGCTCAATTCCAAAAGATAAGGTGAGCAGCCTAAAGCCTTCTATTAACTCCTTGAAAGCTAAGAGACTTTCTAACTGCTATACTATTCCTCAGAGAAGGAAGGACACTGCCTTGACTAAAGTCTTAGAAATCCTGAAGGGATTAAAGCCTGATAGTTTTGAGTATGAATCCTGTGCCTCTCAAGCAGACTCTGACCTGGAGAGTATGGAAATAGAGATGCCTGGTTTAATAGAGGAGAATTCTGATGAGGAAATGGAATGTTCGGTAGCCTCTAGGCATTGAGAAAGGCCTTTGGTTTCCCTTCCTTTGCTGCACATTGCTGACTGAAATGGTCTCTCTCCCCTGCAAATGTGCATCTAGCATGAGGTTTTCACTGGCGCTAATTTGCAGACCTTCATTTCACGGCGTTAGTGTGCATGGAGCCTTTCCCCGCCCACTCTCTGCCCTTTGACCCCTTCTCTCCGCACCTGGGGAGCCTTACTCCGCCCTCTGGGAAGCCTTACTCCACACTCTGTGCACCTTAACACCACGGGAGACATTATCGTGCGATACGTGACGTTCTCGCACAGTAATGCACCATTATCACAAGATAACATCACGTATCGAGCAATAACATTGCAGCCGCGCCATTAGCGCTGTTTAGTAAACATACCCCTAAGGTAGGACAAGGTCAAAGTGGAGAATCAAAGAATTATTTCTGGTATGAGATACTCATACCAGAAACGATGGGCCTGATATTCAGCCTTGGCAGTCAACAAAATGAAACCAATTAATCAGTACTGGAGCCTATCTGGTGTGAGGCACTGAATATCCGGTTTTGCCACTCAAATTTATTGTTTTATTTATTTATTTATTTATCGCTACAATATTCAACCACTAACTGGATAGCAAAACTATATAAAGTTAGGACAGCTATTGACCTGACCTAACAATGTGGTTTGACTATCTGGTTAGTCACGGTATATCACCGCTAACCGGATAATCTCCAAAACTGCTGAAGCTCCAGCCACAGACTGCACCAAAGTGTTTTCAGAGCAGTCTGTGGGCGGAGCTTCCAATCTTGTTACTTCCAACAAATATCAGGATGAGTGGGGTTTAGCCAGTTAGCAAGTCCTGATAAAAAGCTAACCCTTTTGAAAATTGACCTCAATAATTAAAGATGATGGATAAGAGGAATTGAAACAAATCTCAGTGCATCTTGAAAATATAATAATGCAATGTGACAAATTAAAGAGTAGCAAATAACCTGGACTGGTTGGTATCCATCCCAGGGTGTTGAAAGAACTCAAAAATGGAATTGAAGACCTACTATTAGTAATTTGTAAACTATCATTAAAATCATCTATAACACTTAAAGATTGGAGAATGGCTAATGTAAAGCATTTTTTTTTTAATATAAAGGGTTCCAGGAGTAATCTTGGAACCTAGAGAGAAGTGATTCTGACATCAGTGCTAGGCAAAATGTAAAAGCCATTACAAAAAAACAAAAATACTGAACGTATAGTGTGATGAAGCTGAAGCCATAGAAGCTATAGACTTAGAAAAAAACACTGAAGGTGCAGTTACCTAAAAGCGCAGCTAGAGGGAGCAGGCACGAGGCTGCAGAAGCTAAGCTGACACACCCAGGTTTTGAGAATACAGGAGCTAATCAGGTACACCTGAGTAGAGAGCTAGGAAGCTCAGTGGAGAAACATCTTTATAAACAGCTCAGAAGGAAGAAAGCAGAGAGGACCTCGAGCTGAGAGAGGAACTGAGAGAGGACTACGAGCTGAGAGAGGACCTCAAGCTCAGAGAGGACCACAAGTTTGGAGAGGAACACAAGTTCAGAGAGGAACTGAGAGGGGACCTGAGAGAGGAACCTCACATACGGAAAGGCAGAGAAGCTTGGAGTACCTACAAGGAAGAGCTAAGTTCCAGGGAGGACAAGGCCATTCCAGAAAGCTCCAGGAGCCAGTCTTCAGGGAAGACGGTGATAGAAGGAGACTGCCAGGTAGAGCAAATACCAGCAGAGCACATCTCAAAGATCCAAGGTACAGTTATATTTCCTTTCCAAAATGTGAGCCAGCTCCTAGAAAAGCTTATAACCCAGAGAGCCATACTGATAGGAAACAAAGCTGGAAAAGGCTTGTGAAACCTTTACAGAGAGGCATAGTAAAAAGCCATAACAGTTATTCACCAAACCAAGACCAGCAAGGCTGGGGAATATTGGAGAGATCTATTGAACTACAACCTGCCTTATCCAGGGAAAGCTCAGGACTAGCTGACAACATGGCTGAACAGGAACCTATGCAAATAGAGGTGACAGAACCAGAGCCGTTGCAGTTAGAGCACCCGATGGACTGCTCACTTTGTGTTTCCAAGAGTCTAGAGTCTCTCACAGAATTGTAACCGGCAGGACATGCTTTAACATATCCTTTTGCTTTTGCTAAGCTGAAAGAAGAAGTTTTTATTTTTCCTCTTGGTGTTGAAAACCTGTTTGCTAAGCTGAAGCTGTTTGCTAAGCTGAAAGAAGAAGTTTTGTTTTTCCTCTTGGTGTTGAAAACCTGTTTGAACGCAAAGAACTGCGAAGTGCCTGTAACAGTTACTGACTTTGTAAATATTTTGGCATAAACCCTGAAGTAAGGTACATTCTGTTTTTGTCTTCCTGGAGAACCTTTGCGCAACAAAGGGAATAAAAACCATTTAAGTTTAACCCTGCACAAGGCTCACAACTATTTCTTTATGAAGTGGGACTACAAAGACCATGATGCACCTGGTCTAGAAAAAAATTTCCTTCTTCAACCAACAAGAAGTGTCCGCCCTCTCCTTTCTGCATGCTGCCACTAGGAGGGGCTGTGACATAATGGCATAGTTTTTAGGATAATTGCTGTTAAGCAAAAGAAGAAACCGCCAAGTTCAAAGGAAAAGAAGCACTGAGTGGAAGACAGAAGTGTTGTCACCAGTACTGCTGGAGGATGTTGGACACATCGTTTGCTCAAGGCATGAATCAACACCTGAAGCAGGTAACATGTAATTGGGCATAACCTGTGGTGGATTCAGGTGTGGGTATTGAGAAAAAAAAAAAGAAAGAAAGAAAGAAAAAAGGGGGGACTGACAAAAGAGTGCCAGTGCCACACTTGGGTTTTTTTCTCTCTCTCTACATTTCTCTCTAGGAAGTGGTCGCCATGGACCCAAAGGAGATCCTACAGTGGATGGCAGTACAATTTGACAAGCAACGAGAGACGGCTTGCCAAGCGCAGCAACAAGTGGTGTCGGCCATGCAGGCGCAACAAAAGCCCGTGTTGGAGATGATGGAGGCTTGGTTAGCTCAACAGAAGACAGCACAAGCAGCAGCTCCTTCTCTTCAAGGACTACATGCTATAGGGGTAGGACCGTCGTCTTATGAGATATTGACTTTGGGAAAGTTGTCACCTAGCGATGACATTGATGACTTTTTGGAATCCTTTGATAGGATAGCGCATACCATAGGATGGCCAAAAGAGCAATGGGCTATACGCCTGGCAACCTCACTCACAGGAGAGGCATTGTCGGCGTATAGAGCTATGCCCGCAGCCCTAGCAAATGATTATGTAGAAGTAATGAAGGCTGTACGGGATCGCCTTGGCTTAACTTAATTGGGAGGAGTGGCTCAGTGGTTGGGACAGGTTACCTCAGGTCGGAGGGCCAGGGGTTCAATTCCCACATGGGGACAAGTAGCCTCAGGCCGGAGGGACTGAGGTCTCTAGTCCCATGGTTGCTCCTTGTGGCCTTGGGCAAGCCACTTAACCCTCCATTGCCTCAGGTACACTTAGATTGTGAGCCCTTCGGGGACAAGGAAATAAAAAGTACCTATTAGTATATACTTGTAAACCGCTCTGATGCATAAGTAAAGGGCGGTATATCAAATGCCTAAACCATAACCATAACCATAACTCCTTTGGTGTACAACTGGATGCTAAGAGCTACCCGACTTAAAGCGGGAGAAACTCCAAAAGCTTTAGGTCAAAGGCTTAAGAGCCTGGCGATAAAGTGGTTGAGACCCGAGAGTAAGAGCATTGACACCATAGTTGATGTTATTGTATTAGAGCAATTCATGACTGCTGTGCCCCAGGAGGTGCAGACCTTCCTGATACAGCAGAACTGCCATACCACTGAAGAAGCAATCCTATTAACAGAAAGGTATTTTGAAGCACAATTGGCTACTCGAAAAAGTGGTGAAGCTTCAAAGACGGCAGTAGAGGCTATGATGCAGTCAACAGAAAGGATCTCAAGGTATAAACCAGGAGATTTGGAAACTGGTAGGCCTATGCCAGGAAATCACTCTGAGAAAAAGAGATGTTTTCTTTGTGGGAAAATAGGGCATCTAAAGAGTGAATGTAAATCGCGTACTGCACTGATAAGTGAAAATACAAAAATGTTGCAAGAAGGATTTTTGTTAGAGGTCAAAGTGCAAGGTATATCTGCGAATGCTCTTCTCGATTTTGGTGCAGACCAGAGCATGATCTCTAAAAGGCTCTGGTGCACAATTGAAGATCAAGCTGAGTCTGCACCGAATCGAGCAGAAGGAAAAGTAAAAATTAAATGCATTCATGGTGCTTCTTCTTTCTATCCTGTATACAACTTGATAGTAAAAGGTTTAGGGATAAAAAGGATATGCTACTAGCTGTAGTTCCAAAATTGCCTCACGATTTGGTGCTAGGTAGGGACTGGCCCCAATTTAGAAAGGGGTTGGAAAAGGGACTATTTTCCCAGGAAGCCCTCGTATCCACACGCACCCAATCTAAAGCTCCAGGCAAGATCTCCAAACCCCAGGATGAAACTCTAGCTGAGTTGCCCTCACACGAAGACCTAATATCTGCCCCAGCTGAAGGGAATAGGAAGCCTAAGGCCGAAAAACGCAGGGAGAGGATATGCCACTCTCAAGGGAGAGCTGAGGTAGAGGCAGGGCAGGGATTGCCCTGGGTTCTGTCGGAGTTGGTAGAGAGGTTTCCATCTTTCGCCAAAGAGCAGAAAGCTGACCCCGCACTCGCTAGGGCATTCGAGTATGCCCAGGTGGGAAAGGATACCTTCCCCAGGTTCATTTTGGATAAAGAGGTGCTATACAGGGAAAGTGTAGATCCTCAGACTGGATCTGTCCATAAGCAACTAGTAGTGCCCATGGCTTTTAAGTCCCTGGTTTTGAGGTTAGCTCATGATCACCCCGTAGGAGGTCACAAAGGTATACAGGGGACCCTAGACCAAATACTAGCGTGGTTTTACTGGCCAGGAGTCTTCAAAGAGACCTCGCGATTTTGCGAGTAATGTTCCTCCTGCCAGAGAGTAACCTCTGTCCGACCACCCAAAGTGCCCTTGTTTCCGATGCCGGTTATATCGGAACCCATTAGAAGAATAGCTATGGATATAGTGGGACCCTTATTGAAGACGCCTAGAGGTTTTCAGTATATACTGGTCATGGTGGACCAAGCCACAAGATTTTCCGTGGGCTATTCCCTTAAGGAATATATCGGCCAAGACTATAGCCTCGGAAATAGTAAAACTATTCTGTGAAATAGGGTTTCCACAGGAGGTACTAACCGATAGGGGCAGTAACTTTATGTCAAAGTATTTGGCCCAGGTGTGGGAGGCCTTTGGCATACGACATGTTAAGACAGCCGCCTATCATCCTCAATGCAATGGCTTAGTAGAGAGACTAAACCAAACTATAAAGCAAATTTTAAGGCGTGCTTTAGACGGTGAGATGGCCGAATGGGATACCATGCTCCTGTTTATATTATATGCTTGCCGAGAACGGATGCAAGTTTCCTTGGGGACTTCGCCCTACAAGCTAATGTATGGACGTACCCCATGGGGGATTTTGGATATACTCTGCGAACAATGGGTAGAACCTGTTGAAAAGGAGATAGGAGTACCCCAGTTTTTGCGAGACTTGAGGAGTCGTCTACAGAGAAACTCCCATTTTGCAGAGGAGACATTAAAGATTAGTCAAGGGAGACAGAAAAGATATTATGATAGGGATACAAAACCCCGCCAGCTATCAGTAGGTGAGAAGGTGATAGTAATGGTAATAGGGGCTAACCCAAAATTTGAAGCCCGATGGAGGGGACCATATACAGTGGCTAAACAGATTGGTCCAGTGTCATATATGGTAGAGAATAAAAATGATCGTCAGCAAGTCTACCACATTAATGTCCTCAGACCATGGCATGAGCGGACGGCCCTAGTTACCTTAGCTGGAGTAGTGCCGAGGAAACAGAGATTGTATAGGGTCGAGCCCAGAGGTGATAGAACCAGAGCCGTTGCAGTTACAGCACCAGATGGACTGCTCACTCTGTGTTTCCAAGAGTCTAGAGTCTCTCACAGAATTGTAACAGGCAGGACATGCTTTAACATATCTTTTTGCTTTTGCTAAGCTGAAAGAAGAAGTTTTTATATTTGTTTTTCCTCTTGGTGTTGAAAACCTGTTTGAACGCAAAGAACTGTGAAGTGCCCGTAACAGTTACTGACTTTGTAAATATTTTGGCATAAACCCTGAAGTAAGGTACATTCTGTTTTTGTCTTCCTGGAGAACCTTTGCGCAACAAAGGGAATCAAAACCATTTACGTTTAACCCTGCACAAGGCTCATAACTATTTCTTTATGAAGTGGGACTACAAAGACCATGATGCACCTGGTCTAGAAAAGTTTTTCCTTCGTCAACCAACAATAAGTGTCCGCCCTCTCCTTTCTGCACGCTGCCACTAGGAGGGGCTGTGACAATAGATAGTCATGGTTTAATGGGACAAAGCCAATATAGACTTAGCCAAGGGAAGTCTTGCCTCACAAATTTTTTAAGGTGCAAATAAACAAGTAGATAAGGGTGTATCTGGATTTTTAGAAAGCCTTTGACAAGGTCCCTCATGAGAAACTTGAGGAAATTAAACAGTCATGGGATAGGAGGTCATGTCCTTTTGTAGATTGGTAACTGGTTAAAAAATTGAAAACACAGAGTAAGGCTAAATGGTAAATGTTCTCAATGGAGAAAGGTGAATAGTAAAGTAGCTCAGGGATCTGTCCTGGGCCCAGTGCTTGTTAGAATTTAAAAATAACCTGTAAAAGAGAAGAATATATGAACATGATCAAATTTATGGACAACACAAAGATATTCAAAGTGGTTAGATCACAAGGAGATTGTGAAAAATTGCAAGAGAATATTAAGAAATATGGGAGACCAGGCATCCATATAGCAGATGAAATTGATTGGACAAGTGGCAAGTCATACACTTACAGAAGAAAAACCCAAATTATAGCTACATAATGCAAGGTTCCGCATTAGGAGTCACCATTCAGGAAAAGGATCTAAGCATCATAAGAACATAAGAAATGCTTTACTGGGTCAAACCAAGGTCTATCAAGCCCAGTATCCTACTTCCAACAGTGGCCAATCCAGGTCACAAGTACCTAATAGTTTCCTAAAAAGACACACAGGTTCCATAATGCTTGCATTGGGGCAAACAATGGAACTTGTCCGAACCTTTTTTAAACCCAACTACACTACACTTGCTACTCCTCATGCCTGGAATAGACTACCTGTATCTTTACATTAGGCTTCATCTCTTCCCCTTTTCAAATCCATACTAAAGGCTCACCTCTTTCAGGCTGCTTTTGGAACTTAATCCTTTGTTTTCCTTCTGTCTCTTTCCCTACTGTTCCCTTATTCTCATTTTTTGTACTGTCTGTCTTGATTAGCTTGTAAGCTCTGAAGAGCAGGACCATCTTTTATATGTGTCTGTATAGCGCTGCATACGCCTTGTAGCACTATATAAATGATGTATAGTAGTAGTAATAGTAGTAGTAGTAGTAGTAGTATGAGGAAAGACTTAAAAGATTAGGGATCTTCAGTTTGGAGAAGGGATGGCTGAGGGAAGATAGGATACAGATTTATAAAATAGTGAGTGTGCTACAAAGTAGCACATTTAAGACTAATTGTAGAAAATATATGTTTACTCATTGTGTAATTAAGCTCTGAAATTCATTGCCAGAAGATGTACTGTAAAAGCTGTTAGTGTAGCTGGGTTTAGCAAAAGGTTTGGACAAGTTCCTGGAGGAAAAAGGTCTTAAACCATTACACAGGTACACTAAAAAAAAATTTTTTTAAACTGCCTCTAATGTTTCGATTGATTTTTACGTTTTTTGGTGCGCTGAATCCAAATCTGGTAACCAATTTGCTCCATCACGTACAGATTTTTTGCTACATTGGGTTAGCAGTTTGAGGTGAACGTTTCAGATTGAGTGCGATCGAGATAAACGTTTCTTGGATGAATTCTTTATACTAATTGTTTAGTAGTTATTCAAATAAGAATAAAGAAAATTGTAACAAGGCAGCACATAAGATTAGAGTAATGTCAACAAAACACACTGTGATGGTAGCAAAATTGTCTGCACTTTAAAACAGCCACATACATGTGCACAAACATTGAGCATATAAGAGCGAGGTTAGACACAAAGCAAAGCAAAGAAATGTGCAAAAAATGTTGTACAGGTATGTATGTAAGAATAGAAAACGCAAACCGCACCATTGCAATACATTAAGACAAACACCCGATGGTGTGAAAATAAAATTCTAATAAATGAGATCCGACACTGTGGTAATAACTAGCAAATTTTTATTTCAAAGTTTAGTAAAAACACGATATTTGTCAACACAGTTTAGATTTTAAAGTCATTCTTGGGTCAATCAATCTCCTGGTGGGCCCGTTTCTTCTTCCCCCGAATGCTTCTCTTGGTGCGCTGCTTGGCGTATTTTTCATCTGGGGTTTCCCGCAGCAGCAACCAGCAGAAATCAGCCATCATAGTGGTGTTCCATCTTCCTTGGTACCTTCTCTCTCTGCGTCCTTGATGTCCTGGTGAAACCTTTCACCTTGTTCTTCACTGTACGCCCCCAGGTTTTCGGGAAAGTAGTTCACATGGGAGTGCAAGAAATGGACTTTCAGGCTCATGTTACAGCCTTGTTCTTTGAAGGCATTGAGCATCCTGGCAACAATATCCTTATAGTTCTCATCCCGCCTGTTCCCCAAGAATTTGAGAACAACATCCTTGAAGGAATCCCAGGCTTCTTTTTCCTTCTCAGACATCGTTTCAGCGAATGCTCCATCTGAAATGAGTTTCCTTATATCAGGGCCAACAAACACTCCTTCCTTTAGCTTTGCTTCAGAAAGTCAGGGGGAACTTTGAGCAAAGGTACCGAAAGCACTCACCATCTTTTGGAAGGGACTTGATGAATTGCTTAATGAGACCCAACTTAATGTGGAGAGGTGGTAATAGAATTTTATCACGAGGTACCAAGCTCTCATGAAGAACATTTTTCTCACCGGGTCTCAAATACTCCCGAATTGGCCAGTCTTTTTTCCCCCAGTGTAGGTCGCGGGCCCGGCTATCCCACAAGCAAAGGAAGCAGGGATATTTGGTGAAACCGGATTGCTGCCCTAATAGCATGGATAGAATTTTAAAGTCTCCACAAATCATCCACTTATGCTCATCATAACGAATCTTCTGAAGAATCAGGGCCAAATTCTCGTATTTTTCTTGGAGAATAACAGAGTGAGCAATAGGAACTGAAGCGAATGTGTTGCCATTATGAAGAAGAACACCTTTTATGCTGTCTTTTGACGAATCTATGAACAGCCGCCATTCAGCAGGATCATATTTGAGTTTAAACTTTTCCATCACTCCGTATATATCGTTGCAAAATACCAAATCTTCCTCTTTGCTGAAATACTTCAAAAATTGTGTCTCGCTGTTGCGGTACCAATAAAAAGTTGTTCCTGGTGACAATAGATTTTTCTGTTTAAGCCGAGAACCTAGCAGTTGGGCAGCATCTTTTGGGAGTCCTAAATCCCGGACTAAATCATTCAATTCAGCTTGAGAGAAAAGTTCAGGTTTCGGATCTGGTTCAGTTTCAAACTCGGAAGTACTGGACTCATCGGGAAAAGCCATCGGATGAGTCTCATCATGATCAGAACCGTCCACACAAATATGATCCAAAGATTTTGGTGGTTCAGGCACAGGTACTTCGTTGCTATGAGGCATAGGCCTAATTGCTGAGGGAAGGTTGGGGTAACTTATTACGTTCTTATTTTTTAAGTTGTATCCCTTCACAATGCAAGAGCAAACATAGCAGTCACTGCTGTGGTCTCTTTGTTCACGCCACATCATAGGTATTCCGAAATGAAATGCTTGTTTTTTAGCTTTCATCCATAAGCGTAGATCTTCCTCACATGTCTTGCACACTTTGTGAGGAGCCCACGGTTTGTCTTGATCGCCTAACTTCAAACCGAAATAGGCGAAATATACTTTTTTAATAAATGCAGAAATGTTCCTCTGCCGCTTTTTCACGGTATATTCCCCACAAATAAAACAAAAACTGTCCGGAGAGTTGACGCAACCTCTGGCTCTGTGAGCCATCACAAATACACAGCACTGCAAACTACAACTGTAGTGAACCACTTCGGAATAAAGCTGGATTACGACTGAGCAAACAAAAGGTAATAATGAACTTGCAAAAAACTGAAATTTGACAGGAACGTTCATGTCGCAACCACCGTGTTTGAGCGAGCGAACGAGGCGAGGCGAACAGGAAAGAACATGCGCCAGCGCGAGTACTTGATTTAGCCCCCTGCCTTCCAATTGTCCTGTTAATGTATAAAATGAATACAAAACACTCTAAAATATCATGAGGGAGTGTTTCTAGTTAGTTAACCATTACAACCTCTATTTTGGGCCAAGAAAATAAACTGCAGTCGGCTAAAAAGAAATGATGTGAACATTCCTTATATGGGTAAGAAATCTAATTTTGCAAGAAAACGTGACGTGATGGAACATTTTGGCTATTTTTCCTGGATTCAGCACCCCAAAATCTATAGGAATCAGTTGCAAAACTGGAGGCAGTTTTTTGGTAGTGTACCTGTGAAAACTGAAGTTCAGGAAATCCACTGCTTAACCTAGGGAGAAGCAGCATGAGATCTACAATCCTGCCAGGTATTTGTGACCTGGATTGGCCACTGTTGCAAACAAGTTACTGGCCTTGATTGACCTTTGGTTTGATTTGGTATGGCAAATCTTATGTTCTTATATGCCGGAATAATTAGAAGGAATTTCCAGTAGCACTATCTGTGGAGAGCCCCTGAAAATTAATGAAAAAGGAACTTATCCATTTTGCAGCTGCTGCTAAACCTATATCCCTTTGAATATTGGGCCCACAGTACCTAAACAGGATCTGTTACCTTATTTTCTTATCATTTTCCATTAACGACCGGAGTTCTTTTGCATCTGAATTTATAAAAGAAACAAGAAAGAAGAAACTGGAATGAGCTTTCACATAAGTTTGTATTCACACACAGATACCAAATACTTGATTTTTCACAACTGAAGCGTGAGCAAAGATTTTTCCATTTCCAATTTACATTTGATGGTCTAAACTGTTCGCTAATGTGAAGTCAGCAAGAAGGCCACCTGGAGAAAGCCAATAACACAACCACAGCATAAAGGCAAGAACACAAGATAAATTCAGTCGCACGTGCTACATCTGTACTCCTCTCTTTTTATTGAACACTTTATGTCTTTTTGTCAGAGCTTCATTTGCATAATTGACAGAATATTTAAATTGCCAAGCTGCTGATAGTCCCGGATCTAATCTGCTGTTGTTGTGGAATCTGGTAAGCACTGAAATCTCATGCCTCACAGTGTATTGGTAGAGGGACTGCTGTGTTTGTAAATATGTGTCCATTTTTCAGTGGGAAATTTATATACAAATCAAACTGTCCTGGGTCACTTCCAAGATGGCTAACTTAACAAATGTGAGAGAGAGGGCTACTCCCAGGCCTTTGCCACTTCTAAATCCATCTTCCTTCTTTAATTTAGCCTGATGGTAAAAAAAAAGATGAAGGGAAAGTCAGAGGGAGACCTGAAAACCTTCCTTCGGGGCTAAACGTCTATGAGTGTGTGGCATCTTTAGGTAAGACCCAACTTCCTGGGACTCTTTCCATATGCTCGGAGGGTGAAGGAAGCTTGGAGCCAATATTGCTGAGTCCTGATTTCTCTTCTCTTCTCCCACCTCCACAGATGATCTCAGAGAGTTTGGAGGACCTTGTATGCTAACCAGTTGTTCCTGCATAAACCCCTGCCTTTTATGGGAATCAGATGGGTGGAGGCAGGGCAGGAAAACACAATGGGGCTGAGTTGGACACCTGCTTTGATGCCAAGTGGAGTGACGGCATAACAGTAATGGCTGAAGTGCCCACGGCAGGGCCGGATTTACCTTGAGTGAGGCCCTACGCCAACAAAAATTGTGGGCCCCCAGCAGGGGCGGCCCAAGGAGGGTGCGGGGCCTCATTTGCATAAGGGGCCTCATTTGCATAAATATTTGCATAATGTTACCATATACTAACTTTTAGTAAACGTGCCTCTTAATGAGTGTATGGATAAAGAAAGACTAAAAAATTTCTACATTACTATAACCCTGTGCCAACTGCCAGACACATTAGGAACTACTACAAACACTGCCCATTTAGAACCCATAGCAAACCCGCCGTATCCTAACAGCACTACCAGGACTCACAAAGCACCATACTCTACCAATCAAAAGGCAACACTGCAAATATTAAACCAATACATTTCAGAGAACAACAATACATGACCTACTGGGGAAAGAGAACAAGTGGCAATGTCAAATAGGAATTATATAAACAGAACACCTCAGCTCAGTTACACATGCAGAACATAGACCATCACCAAACAAGTAATCACAATTTAGAAACAGGAAGACAATAATTAAACTGGGAATCCCAAAAGCCAAACTTGGAATGTACAACACTGTAGAAATAAAACTATACATTAATTTGCTCTTGTACTAAACAAAGCGCAGACGTTAATGATGCACATTTACCAGAGCTGACATATTCCAATTAATAAATTCAAAATAAAGAGATATTTTTCTACCTTTTGTGCATTTTTTTCAGCTGCAATTGCTCCAGCCACTTTCTTCTGGTTTCTTCGTGTCTTCTGCTAACTCTCCATCGTCTGCTGTCCATTTGTCCTTTCTTCTCTCCTAGTTTTTTTCCATTCTCTCTCTACATCTGCTTTAACATACTAATCTTTCTCCTTTTGCTCTTTCCTCATTCCTATTTCATCCACTCAAATTTTATCCCTCCATACTCAATCCCCACTTACTCTCCCAATACCCGGCCAATTGTAGATTTTTTATCCCTCCCACACAAAATATTTTCCCTTCTCCATTTTACTCTTCCAGCCCCATCCCATTCTAATCCTCCCCCAACATCAGCTCCCTTCTAGTTCCAGCCTCACCCAGCATCCATTCCCTTCTAGTCCCTGCATCAGCCCATTTCCAGTCCTAGCCACCCATCAGCCCATTTCCAGTCCTAGCAACCCCCCAACCCAATGCCAGTCCTCGCCCCCCACACAACCCACGTACTGTCCTACCCCCGCCTCACCCCGTTTTCAGTTTAAGCCCCCCCAAGAGCACATTACCAGTCCTAACCCCCCATCAGCCCACTTCCAGTCCTAACCCCATCAACCCATTTCCAGTCAGCCCCCCATAGCCCATTGCCAGTCCTAACCCCCCCATCAGCCCACAGCCCATTACCAGTCCTAACCCCATCAGCCCACCTCCAGTCTTAACCCCCCCAACCCATTTCCAGTCCTAGCCCCCCCATAGCCCATTACCAGACAGCCCCCATCAGCCCACAGCCCATTACCAGTCTTAACCCCCCCAAAGCCCATTACCAGTTCTAAACCCCCCCAACAGCCCATTACCAGTCCTAACCCCATCATCCCACCTCCAGTCTTAACCCCCCAGCCCCTTTCTAGTCCTAGCCCCTCATAGCCCATTACCAGACAGCCCCCATCAACCCACAGCCCATTACCAGTCTTAACCCCCTCCCCAAAGCCCATTACCAGTTCTACCCCCCCCCCCAACAGCCCATTACCAGTCCTAACCCCATCAGGCCACCTCCAGTCTTAACCCCCCCAGCCCATTTCCAGTCCTTGCCCCCCCATAGCCCATTACCAGACAGCCCCCATCAGCCCACAGCCCATTACCAGTCTTAACCCCCCCAAAGCCCATTACCAGTTCTAACCCCCCAACAGCCCATTACCAGTCCTAACCCCATCAGCGCACCTCCTGTCTTAACCCCCCCAGCCCATTTACTGTTCTAGCACCCACATAGCCCATTACCAGACAGCCCCCATCAGCCCACAGCCCATTTCCAGTCTTAACCCCACCCCAAAGCCCATTACCAGTTCTAACCCCCCCAACAGCCCACAGCCCATTACCAGTCCTAACCTCATCAGCCCACCTCCAGCCTTAATCCCCCCACCCATTTCCCGTCCCACCCCAGCCCCCAATAGCCCATTACCAGTCCTACCCCCCCCCCCCCGGCCTAAAGTAAAATTTAATTTAAAAAAAACCCCTGCTGGCTGCCGCCGCGGGGCCCCCTCTGCTGCCGCGGCAGCATGGACTGACCCGCGTGGGCCCCCTCTGCAATGTCGGTCTGCCGGTCCCTCCCTCCGTGCAGGCTGTGAGAGGCGCGAAGGCAGACTGTCTCCCTCGCGTCTCTGTTAAGCCCCCATCAGCCCCTGCGGGCTTAACAGAGACGCGAGGGAGACAGTCTGCCTTCGCGTCTCTCATAGCCTGCACGGAGGGAGGGAGGGAGGCAGGCAGGCACGGAGGGAGGGATCGAGCTTGCAGAAGGGGCCCCCGCGGGTCAGTCCATGCTGCCGCGGCAGCAGAGGGGGCCCCGCAGCGGCAGCCAGCAGGTTTTGTTTTTTAATTTTATTTAAAAAAAAAAGCCTAACTTGTTCATTTTTGTGGGCCCTTGCCAGCTGTGGGCCCTACGCCATGGCGTACATGGTGTATAGGTAAATCCGGCCCTGGCCCCCGGAGTAAGTCTATCTCCTGGCAGAGGCTTGACCTTTTGGGAAATCAGCGATTGGAAATGCAACAGTTGGAGAAACCAGAAGTAATCACCTTAGAGTCCAAATGGCAGGAAATTGTGACGTTGGAAATGGCTGTAGTGACTTGCAGCATGCCATGAGAAATGTTGAGCAATGGATATGTATAATTGAAAATGCTTCTACCAGTCAGGAAGTGTGTTTTAATAAAGTGGAGGTTGACCTGAGTGAATTACAATGCCAACAAAGAGCAGGGAAATCACATGGCAAAATATTCTTTAAAATAAAATTACACAAACACCAAATTTTATTCACAAAGTATATAAAATGCATAAACCATATTGAACAAACATGAAAACAACATAAACACATTAAATCGTCATTACAAAATATATTTAAAAAACCCTTACAAAAACATTATCTTTGAGCCATGTTAAAACATGCAAAGCCCATCATAGCTGTGTTTTGACATACAGGGTCATTCTGAGCCGTTTGCACGTACTCTGGGGACGTGTGCATTGCATGAACATCCAGATGCGATTTCAACAACAAGCCGCTATACTGTATACATACAAACTAGATGTACATGTAGTTCTGGATGTGGGCGGGAGGGGACGGAACGTGGGTATGGAAGGGAGGAGCATGGGTGTGGCCCGCCACAAAAAATTCCAGACCGTGTTCTGGTCGAATTTGTGTACGTCCATTTGTTTGTGTGTGGCCGTCTACATTAGACCTGTTAAAATGTGGAATAACAGCGCATTTCTGTTAAAGTAGCACTGTATTGTAATAATACAGAAGGAAATCTAAGTTTAAATGAAGCAGTTAGCATAGCTGGGCTATAAAAGAATTTGGAAACATTCCTGAAGGAAAAATCCATAAAGTAGACATGGAGAAGACACACCTCTTACCTTGGGGGTAAGCAGTGTAGCATGTTGCTATTTTTAGGGATGCTACCCTGTAATTGTGATTCAGCTTGGTCATCTCTGGAAATAATAATAGGCTAGATGGACTCAATCAATATGAAAATTCCTATGTCCTTATGTTCAGATAGGTGAAAGAGTATGCAGACTGAAGGAAAAACTACTGAACCATATGGAAGTAACATGAGTCTAATGGTAGCCAGAAACATAGAGGGACCAAAAGAAGGGAAAGGAACATCACTACATACAGCTGGACATATTATACTGCTCTGTACCCCACTGCATTCCAACAAGAGGTGTGACAGTAACACTACCTGTCTGCCTGCTGTAGAAGGAAAAAGAAAGCAGGCTGTAAGAACGCTATTTGCAGCGATGAATCGATGTTTGCCTCAGCAGGTCAATAAGGTAACGACGTGTCACGTTTCGGGGGTATACACATCAACCCCCTGCTTCAGGGTTGATTCAGAGGTCTGACCTGAAGCAGGGGGTTGATGTGTATACTCCCGAAACGTGACACGTCGTTACCTTATTGACCTGCTGAGGCAAACATCGATTCATCGCTGCAAATAGCGTTCTTCCAGCCTGCTTTCTTTTTGCACAGCTAAGTACAGCCATTTTTCAATGAGAGCTGTTTTAAATTTGTATTATAATTGATTAAAAAGGACGGGCCACTGTGGTAGCAGGTAAAATCCTGTATACTGTGCTGGCCATTCCAACAACAAAAAAAAAAGTTTATTTGTGGTTCACTGTATGCTGGGTTCTCTTTGGACTTTTGTGGTTGTTAAACCCAGTTTCGAAGCATTTATAATTCACTTTGCTGTAGAAGGATGCACAGGATGCAGATGTACATACCGTGATGCACAAAGGAGGGACATATAGAATGTGCATGAGAAAGAACAGGCAATGCCAGGGAAACAAGAGCAAAAGATACATATGCCCACAGTGATAGAGACAGAGGGAAACACAGAGTCCAGTAGGTGTGTGAAATAACAATTTTTATGTGCAATACTAAGAATACATAGTGCCCAACCCCACAAACCCAGGTGCCCCCCAAAAGCAGGAAACAAATGCCCCCATCCCCACCCTCAACCCCCACCCCCACCACACCATTCCAGCCCTCACCTCCAACCCCCCACCCCAGGGACAGCCAATGGTACCCATGCCTACCGCCACCATCCACATACCCTGACCCGCCCCGACCCCTCCACCACCCAGAGACACCATAACTGGGCCTCGGTGCTTGGCCATCAGGTGGTGTGGCTGATTGCACACCCTCTGAGACTGGGCTGCTGTCGCTCTCCCCATTGGTCTCCCCACATGTCTCATGGAAGGGTGGGAAGACCAGTGGGAGCCCCACACCTCGGCACACAGGGGCCAGGATGCAGGACTGCCCGATGCTGCTGCATTCCCCCACAGCTGTGGCCCATGCAGTAGCCCATGTGGACACACTACTGGCAGATGGTGGGGCAGAGGATTGAGGCACAGCAGCTGTGGCAGGAGGCACAGTAGTAGTAGTTGGAGGCACACCCTGAGTTCCAGCCAGCTGGACAGTGAGAATATCCAGGCGAGTCCTGAAGTGGGTCATAGAGGCAGTTAGGTGGTTGGCAGCTGCCAGCTGTGCCTCCTGGACTGCCAACCACTACTCCTGGAGGGCCAGCTGCTGGTCATGTTGCTGCACGGATGCTGGAGGATCAGGAGCTTCTCTTCTGCCCATGCTTCCTGGGCCCCCTGCTGGTCCAGTAAGCACTGGAGATACCCAATCAGCTGGGTATAGGTATGTTGGGGGTGACACTCATTGTGACGGCTGCCACAAGGCTGGGGTTGGGGCTCAGGTGATGGAGATGGAGATGAGGCCAGCTGTTCCTCTGAGTCCACAGAGCTGGTGCCCTCTAGCTGTGCAGTGGCGGCTGGCTCTGAACTACCATCCTCAGGGTCTGCTGGCTGTTCTGCAGCCCCCTGTGGTAGCACTGGAGCCCTGTCCACTGATGGTGGCAATGTTGGAGCTGTTGGCGGCAAGGCATGGGACGACCCAGCACTGGGTCCAGCATCTGAGGCGGCATCTGCTGCGAGAAGAAAGGATGGTGAGCTTAATGAGGACCCCTGCAGGCAGCAACCCATCCCCACCCCCTCATGGGCTGCACCAGTGCACTATGGCCATAGGGACACCACAGGACAGCTGGGAGAGTGCAAGGCAGACCAAGGAGGATCCGCCACCACAGAGTCACTTGGTGAGCCAGAGGTGGGGGAAGTGACAGTGCAACAGGGGCATGTGTGACCAACCCCCAAACCAGTGGGGACATGTGTTAGAGGGGCGTTGGGTAGTTCATTGGGTCTTCACACCATGGGTGCAGGTACGGGGTGGGGGACATGCTGCATGTGAATGTCAGCACAGATATGTACCATAGACCTGTGGGTGCCGAGAGGTGTCCACATCCCCACAGCCCTCCAGTATGGCAACATCCACCATAGCTAGGACACACTGCTCTATCTCCGTGAGCCTCAACCCCTGTCCATTTGGGCCCACAGCTTGCGCTTTCTGGCAGACCTCGTGCCACACTTGCTGCCACTTCCTCTTGACATCTTCGATGTCATGGTTGTTGTGGAAGATGGCATTGAGTTTGTGGCAGATGGCAAGCTACCTGTGCTGCCACTCATACGCCCCTACATGTGCCTCCTTGGTGCCCTGAGGATGCTATAATTGGTGAGCACCTCCTCAATGAGGAGGGCCTGCCCCCCTTTGGTAAAGTTCCTCTTTTGTGAGGACACCTTTGGAGCCATTTGCAAATGAAAGAGCTGTATTGACATCTGGCTTGCAGTCAATAGAATGGCTTTCCCAGAGGTGTGTCTATGCTGATGTTACATGTTTTATAGGACTTGGACATGCAACGATGTATACATCAATATTTACAGAATGCTGTTTAGATACATGTATACGTCCATCTTCCACTTCATAGACATAAATATGTTTACATCTCCACATGTTTTTCTTTTCTTGTGTGCAATGCGTCTTGGACATTGTTGAAGCTAATTTTGTGCAATATATCTGCCTCTACAGCAACACTGCCACTGATATGATAGGTACAAAGGGTCTCTGATGTGACTACAATGATATGTGTGCTGGGGCCTGTGCTCCTGATACATGTCTGTGGTGCCTGTGGCCTGTCGGAGACAGTGGTATGCATGGGCCTGGGTGCAGCAGCCAGGTTCCCTGCTCAGGCACCCACTACAGGGCAGGCAGGTGTGGGGATGTCGCTGTCTGGGGCAGGGACTGACTAACTTGCAGTTAGGTGTGGCAGGTCCTGCCCCAACCCCACATCCCCAGCCCCATACTGTTGTCACTGTACAGGGGGTACGCATGTTTGGGCCCCACAGGTGCATGCCTATAGATGTTTTGTCAGTGGGGCCTCAACACCTTGCTGCATGTGTGGAGCCAAAGACAACCTAGCAGTGCACACATGGGGGGGGGGTGCACCCACTCCTAATGGGCATGTCCACAGGTACATATGCAGCCATGCAGCAGTGCATGGTGGATGGGCCACCCACTGGGTGCCCTGGTAGCATGGGTATAGTGGAAGGGTGCAGGACCAGTGGTATGGTGCATCACCTGCCCCCATGCAACCCACAGGGGGCAGGGGGGACAGGTGGTGGCACTTCCACAGGACCCAGACTGTCTATTGACCTGTTGCATCCCCCCACAGGTTCCAGGGGCAGCAGCCAGGTGTCAGAGGATGAAACAGACAGGACCAGAGCTGTGATCACCACCGCCCTTCTTGTGCTCACTGACCATGAATACCAGCATACCACATGTCACCACCCATATGTCAGGGTCCCCAGGCCCCGTTCCCATTACTTTGACCTCAGTGACGAGCTGTGATGAACCCGGTACAAGTTCAACCGTGAGGTGATGCATGATCTGTGTCAGTAGCTGGGGCCACAGCTCACTGCACAGGCACAGTGTCCATCCATGTGAAGGTTCTGGCAGTTCTGGCATTCCTGGGGACCGGCACATTCCAGTCTGTGGTGGAATCGGCATTGGGCCTGAGCCAGGTGGCAGTGTCGCGCAGCATCATCCAATTCCTGGATGCCTTCATGGGATGTGCTGCCAATTACATCTCCTTCCCATGCACCCCACAGCAGCAGCAGCAGTAGACTATGTTCACATTCAGTGAGGTTGCAGGGTTAGCATCCGTCCTCGGGGCCACCAACTGCTCCCATGTGTCCCTCCACCCAAAGGGCCTGCATGAGGCAGCCTTCAGAAACCGGAAGGCATACCACTCTATGAACATGCAGGTCATATGCAATGCCCAGATGGAGAGCCTGGATAATGTGGCATGCTTCCCTGGCTCGTGCCATGATTTCTACATCATGGGATAGTCAGGAATACATGCTGACTTTGAGGATGGCACCATCACTGGTGTCTGGCTGCTTGGTGAGTAGACACAGGTTGGTGTCACATGCACATACATGCATACCCCCAGAGGCACAGAGGCATGGTCAGTCATGTGCCTGCAGGCAGGCCATGCCCATAGGGGGCCACACCATGGCTGTGGGTTGTCCATATATGGCAGGAGGAGGCCACAGACACCGCTACCATTGCATGGTGGGGGGAGCAGCTACAATCACATCATGGACTTGGTGGGGGCTGGGGATGCACCACAGCTGGGAATGCACAGGGATCAGGGCTGGCTGGCCCCAGGCATGGGTGGTGGGGCACCACATGGCACGGATGAGGTTCACATGCATGTTGGGCCTGGTAGGGTGTCACCTGGTGCATGGGTATGATGACACCAGCACAGCTGGCCATGGTGCTACTTGTTGACATTCCTGCCACTGTTCCTCTAAACAGGTGACAGGGGCTACTCACTGTGCGAGTGGCTCACGCCTCCCCCATCAACCTATGCACCCCAGCGGAGGTGAGATACAACTGGTCCCACCAGCTGACATGCTCCATCATAGAGCGGACATTTTGCCTTCTCAAGAGCCGCTTCCGCTGCCTTGACTGGTCTGGTGGGGAGTTGCTCTATGCCCCAGCAAAGGTGTGCAGGATATTCCTGGCATGCTGCATGCTGCATAATTACGCCCTGTGCTGGAGGCAGTCCATGCCAGATGCAGTGATCAGTTATTCCGATGGTGAGGAGGTTGAGATGGTGGCCCCCCAGCCATCACATGCTACCTCGCACTGACATGCAGTGGTGACTTGGAGATCCTTCATGGAGATGCACTTTATGTGAGGTAAGCTGCCTGTGCTGGCGGAACTGGGGGATGGGTGGCAGAGCTGGGTATCAGTGGGCAGGCCCCATAATCCCATGTCCATCCTGGACGTCCTGGCCCTCTGTGTGCCTAGTCGGAACCGGGCACACAGAGGGAGTCGCAAATCTGATCCCACGGGGCACACCTAGCCCCACAGAAATGGGATTGCAAACAGGCCTGTACGTGCAGGCCATGTCTGCGATTCAACCTGACCTGCATGTATAGGCCTACCCTGGCTACCTCGGCCTGGCCTGTTCAATGGAGCTGAGGCACCATCATGACAGGTTGCCATGACACTACTGCTCCATTGTACAGCTGCGATCCCCAGACGCCATCTCCTTTACTGCCTTCCCACAGCCTGACCCCTGATCCAACCTCCCTAGGCCAGGGTCAGGCTGCAGGGGAGGCTCTCTGCCCCCAACTCACCTCTTTAAAGCCCCAGGCCTGTGGTCCACTGGCACATCAGGGAACCTACTCCACCTCAGTGGTGGAAGACATTCCCCATCTACACCATTGGCCCCAGACATCCAGGGCCAGCATTGTACTCGGCCCTGTACATCCAGGGCCAGCAAACACCCACCACCCATCTTAATGCTACTCCCAATCTGCCCCTCTCCCACCCCTGTCTATCTTCCCCATACAATGTGTGGGGACATTAGACTGGATCAGGAGGGAGTATGGATAGCGGGGATGGAAATCCCAACAGGGCATCCATCCCCGCTATTCATGGCATGGACTGGACCCACATGTGTAAACATCTTGTACCACCTTGCTGTGAGCCATTCTGACCACTGCAGGCAGTAACCACCCACCCACCCCTCCCCCTGCATCTGCCACTACATGCCCTCTGGCCCCAGGTAACCTGGGCCAACATACATATCAGCCCTGTATGTCCAGGACCACAGACCATCCACTGACCCCCTTTCTCCACCACCACCCCTCCCCTTTCCCACCCCTGGCTAGCCTCTTGGTACAGCCACCATGTGCATACTGAGAAATTTGTCAGGGTCAGTAGAGGTGGCCGGTTGGCAGGGATTGATGTCCACACAGGAGCCCCACCCCCACTATTCAGGCCTCAGCTGACCCCCTATGTGGATATACACACGGACACAGTGTTTCAAATTAACATGTTTTATTTGTAACATTGTAAACATTAGGATATGAACAATGTCCCCTCAGCAGTGGACATCTTGGCCCTCTGACATCCCATGAAGCCTCATTGAGATGACCTATGTGGGGACAGGAGCGCCTGCATCAGCCACTCCGTGGCCCATGTGAGGGCCTGGAGGTTGCCCCTGATCCCACACAGGTGATCTGCAATGAGCCCCAAGGGTTCCTCTGCTGCTGCCTGCTCTGCCACCCCCTGCCCCTCCCACGCCCTCCCCCCATTCTCCCCCTTCTCCACCCACTAGGTGTCCCTGGGTGCATGGCCCTAAGTTCCCCCCTCCTCCAGGGACTGACTCCTCCTCCTCCCCCTGCTCCTCAGGGCCACCCACCCAGGGGTGCCCTGCCTTTCCACCCTCTGCACAAGTGATGTCTTGGGCCCCCAAACCTGAAGTGCCCTTTCCAGGATCCATAGCACTGTCCAGCCCTTCCCCCTCAGGGGAGTGGGGCACCTCCATGAGGTTGAGGGTAGCAACCTCATCCCACTCTCCTCTGATGGGGAGCTGCTGGATAGTACTATGGGGCTGGCTAATGGTTGGCCATCTGCAGTGGTGGTGGCAGGGATGGGTGTCACTGCTGGTGCTGGCCGCTGTTCCTCCTCTTCCTCTGTCTCCATCTCACTGTGGGCTGTGTCGCTACTTTTCTCCTCCTCCTCCACAGTGGGGTGGTGTCCTCAACTGGGATGGCTGTGGAAGGGATGAAGAACAGTGGCTGTTAGTTTCAGTGGGTGGGGGTGTCCGACTGCCATGCCCCCATTATCAGATGCCTCCCCATGCTCTGTCTGCTGTTGCGCCTGCAATGCCCAGCCACTCCAGCCCTGTGCCATTTTGCATGTCATGGCCCCATTCCTGTGCCATTCCCCCACACTCACCTCGCTCCTGCTGCAGCTGCCACTGGATCCATATCAGTAGACATGGACGTGTGCACCATATGGCGCGATAGCGCACTCTCCCGCAGGACATGGAACCGTCTGTGGAGGCAGGAAGGAGGTATCTTACATATGCATGTTTTTTTCTCCCCCCCCCCCCCAGGTCTGTTACTGCAGCTGCCTGCCTGCTTGCCATAACACTACCTGCATACACTGGACCCTGTCTCATCCTTCTACCACATCTCCAGTGCTGCCACACACTGGTCAGGGCTTTCCCTGGTCCCTTAGGCCTCCTCTGTCCTGTGTTCCTGCATTGATGACTGACCAGGCCATGGGCTGAGGGGCCCACAGGGACGATGCTGCCTGCAACATTCGTCTGGGACCCTGCTGTATTTGCTGCCTGCCCTGTGCTGCACATCGTGGGCTTTGCATGCTAATGTCAGACCTGGCGGCTGATATATCCTGTTTTATGGTTGCTGTGCAAGCATTTGAGCTGCCACTTTCCAGGTAGGCACTATCTTGTGTGTGGCGTGGTATCTCTGTACTCACTTTGGGGTGGGACGTGACCATGATCATGTCTGTTGCTCCTATCTGGGCTGGTCAGATGGGCCAGGCAAGAGTGTCTGTCCTGTCTTGTCACCCAGTGGCAGGGTTTTCAGTAGTGACTGGGAGCCTGTAGAAGGCGGTAGCTTGGGAAGATAGGTGTTCCTTTTTTTGGTATTTCTATCATGTTTTATGCTCTGAGAGTTTGCAGGGGCAGCTACTACTGATATTTTGATTTGGAATCACAAGTTTAAAAAAATTGAATTATATCAAACAGGCGATTGGCAGGAGTAGAACAGTTGATGTGAGGAGGATTGGGCCTGGTTCAAAGTTCACTTTTACCATTGCCCCTGCCTCCTTGTATTCTGAGGCTCTTTTCTCCTTCCAAATCCAATGTTTACCTGATGTGCTGTGGGACGAATGGTAGAGTGGTGCACCTTGCAGTATTCGTATGATTTACACTTTGGAGTTGACCTTCTTGGGCTTGAGCATACTGTGCTTCACAGTGTCATGGGATGGGGGTGGTAGGGGTTATACTCAGGTGTCATATGCAGGAATGCTTCTTTGTGGACACAGTGGTGGCTGCATGGGGCAGTTTCCCATTGGCAGTGGTGCTGTTGTGGACAGTATCAGACTTCATGGGGCATGGGGCAGACACAGGGTTCTCTCAGGTGACTGGTGTGGTGGTTAGTAGTGGGGGCAGCCTAGGTCAGCCATATGTTGTCTTTATTAGCATCATGTATCCATGTTTCCACTGTGCTGTGTTTTGCCTGACAGTATTGGGCCATGTTGCTTTACTGTTGCACACAGTAGTTTTTTTTTCCACTGTGTTCAGGTTTCCTTTCCATATGTGCTTTCCCTTCTGTCCATTCTGAACTTTTTCCACCTTTCTTTCCTCTTGACCATTGTGTTTCTGTTTTCCTGTTTCCAGTGTGGGCCCTGTTTTGTGTGTTTACTGTCCTTTGGTTGTGTGATGGATCCAGCTTACCCCTGCTCCTTTTGCCCTCTTACTTTGCAGCTACTACCTGGCTCTTTGCACTGTTCCTCTATTGTCAAAAGCAAAAAGCTGATATAGTCATGCTTCAAGAAACTCATTTGTCCACTGAGGAGACAAAAAAACTAGCAACAGGGCAATACTTCTTGGCTGCTCATGCTGCAGCTATTCATAAGAAAAATGGAGTGGCCACAAAAAATGCAATGTGTGCCTTCGAGTCAGTCCTGATGACCCAGAAGCTCCTGGGTTTTCTTGGTAGTGTCACTGGAAGTAGATTGCCAGGCCTTTCTTCTGAGGCAATGGAGGGTTATGTGACTTGCCCAAGGCCACAAGGAATGCTAGTGGGAATTGAACTCTGGTTGCTTGGCTACCAAGCCAGTACTGTAACCACTAAGCTACTCCTCCACTCCTGGAGTGGCCACATTAGTGAGTAATTCATTAAATTTTCAAGTTATTTCCACTCGCTCAGATCAGGAAGGCCATTGGACCAAATCCCATATGATCATTGGGATGATACAACTAGTCATAATAAACATTTGTGCTCCAAATTGTGACAACCCAAAATTATTTCAGTCAACAGCAGAGGCAGTACAAGAAGATTCTACTCTTCCATTAATTCTTGGAGGTGATTTCAATATTGTCCTTGATCCCTTAATTGATTGTACACCGAGTACAGCTAAAAGGCACTATAGAACAAATGATGTTCTGAAATCTCTTATGGAGTCCAATGGCCTGGTGGATATATGAAGGTCAACGCATCCTATTGAAAGAGATTATACTTTTTTTTTCCTCTCCACACAGTTCCCACTCCTGTATTGACTTGTTTTTAATATCTAGATCCCTAGGTCATGAAGTTAGCCTCTCAGATATTTTGAGTACACATATTTCTAACCACGCAGTGATAGTATTAGAGTTTCAACCACTTAATAATTCCTCAAGGCAATGCCCTTGGTCTTTTAAAAGATCATTGACAGTGGACGACTCCTTTAAATTGCAGATCCAGCAGGCAATACAAGAGATTTTTGTTACTAATTTACCAGAGGGTATGCCTAATTGGGCTTGGTGGGAAGCTTTCAAGGCCTCAATAAGAACGACTATTACCAGCTTTTCTATTGCTGCGGCTCGAAATGTGAAGGCAAAACTTAAAGCTCTTGATAAGCAGATTAGAACAGGAGAAAGAATTCTTCAAAGACAGGTCAATTCAACAATCCTGAGTTGGCTCCAGAGACTACGCTACCAGTATAATATTATACTTAGCTCAGAGGTTGAACAAATTATGCTTACTCAACAGTCGCGATACTATACTGAACAGAACAAGGCCGGCAAGCTGCTGGCCTCAATGTTAAAGTCGCAACACTATAAATCCCACATTATATCTATTACTGATCAACAAAGATCTTTGACTAGCAATGCTAAAATAGTGGAGGATTTCTGTACATTTTATTCTCAACTTTATACCTCTGAAGTGACCCCAGATGAGACTGCCTTTGAGAGTTTGCTAGGACAGATTGTGCATCCTAAGCTTGGGGAGGAACATGCTGCAGTCCTCGACAAACCCATTTCTCTTACAGAAATGAAGGAGGCCTTAACAGATTTGAAAGTAGGGAAAGCTGCAGGCCCTGATGGGCTGCCAATAGAATTTTATCAGACCTTTGCAAGGGACCTCCTTCTCTATAAGAAGATTTACTATCAGTCATTGCAGGAGCAAGTAAATAACATTGGGGCCTTTGGTAGCATCACTATAGTGGCCCTGGAAAATCCTGGTAAAGACACGAAGTTGGTCAGCAATTATAGGCCAATTTCACTCTTAAATGCAGATTACAAATTATACTCTATTTTAGCCCATTGGCTTGCCATGGTCGTACACTTGTTAATACACTCCGATCAGTGTGGCTTTATTGCCGGCAGGTCAGCTGCTGATAATGCCCGACTACTTTGTAATTTATTAGAGGCCACGGAACATTTGAATACACCGTATGTTGGTCTTTCATTAGATGCTGAAAAGGCTTTTGACAGGCTGGAATGGCCTTATCTTTTTTTTTTTTTATTTAGCAAGCATTTGTAGCCCGCTCCTTCCAGCGATCAGAAGCGGGTAGGATTACTATTGTGAAACTGCCGAATCAAGGCAGGTACAAATTTTGTTTACATACAGATTGTCAGAAAAGCACATCATACAGAGTTAACACTTCTTAGCTATGGGGGAGTTCATTTACATATATACATAAATACATATATACAGGATAATCTTCTTGGACACAGTGGTCAGGGGCTGCTCCATCTGTGGGTTTAGTTCAGGTTGAAATGTGATTGGAAAATGTGCGTTTTGAGTTTCTTTCTGAAGTCTAGAAGGTCATTGCTAGCTCGTAGTTCTGGTGGGAGTTGGTTCCACAGTGTTGGCGCCGCATATGAGAAAGCCCTGTGGCTGGTGTTAGCTTTGGCAGATCTTATATCTGTTGGAGTGTGAAGGATGTTGGAATTGTGGGTTCTTCTGTTTCGGGTAGGAGGTTGCAATCTTACTAGGTTGTTGAGGAAGGAAGGTGCTAAGTTGTGGATGAGTTTGAAGGTGGTTGTTAGTATTTTGTATTTTGTGTGAGCTGTTATGGGTAGCCAGTGTAATTGAATTAGTACTGGTGTGATGTGGTCACTTAAATTTTTCTTCATTATGACCCTGGCAGCTACATTTTGTGCCATTTGTAATATGTTTAGGGTTTTTTTAGGTAAACCTTGTAGGATGGCGTTGCAGTAGTCAAAATGTGGCATGATGAGTGCTTGGGCCACTGTTCTGAAGTCTTGGGGATCAATAATATTCCGAATGGGTTGGAGCACTCTAAGCTTGTGGAAAACTGCTCTGTTGGTCTTTCGGAGGTGTTTTTCCATCTTTAGGTCACAGTCAAATGTGACTCCTAGATACTTTATTTCTTTTTTTGTTTGGTAAGTGTTGTTACATAGTGTTATTGATGTGGGAGGGTCAAAATTCGGTTCTTTGGAGATATACATTACTTCGGTTTTTTTGTGATTAATTGACATACTACTTTGTTGTAACCAGTCTTGCATCTCTCCGATACATGTCTCCAGTGGGTTGTAGTCTGGGTTTTTAGTGTCTAGTTGTGTGTATAGCATGATATCATCGGCATAGATGTGGTAATTAATTTCGTGCCGTGAGAAAATTTTGCATAGTGGCTGCATATATATGTTAAACAGAAGTGCTGAGAGAGCAGAGCCTTGGGGGATTCCCTGTGTTTGTGAGAAAGATTCTGCTTTTTCTCCGTTGAATTGAACCTGTTGTGTTCGATTTGAGATGTAGGATGAGAACCATTTTAGTGGGGTTCCTGTTATTCCTATTGATTTTATCCTATTTATGAGGGTCCCATGATTAACTGTATCAAAGGCAGCTGAGATGTCAATGAATACAAGAATGTACATTTTCTTTTTGTTTTCAAGGCCCTTTAGGAGGTTGTTAAGTAGAACTAGTAACAGGGTTTCAACTCCATGATGTTGCCTGAAGCCATATTGCTGGTCATCAAGAGGAGCACTGTCAGTCAGATGGTCTTGGAGTTGTAGAAGGACCGTTTTTTCTATGATCTTTGCCAGGAATGAGATACTTGATATGGGACGGTAGGAGGCTGGGTCTTCTCCGTTGAGTGTAGTGTTTTTTAGGATCGGTCTAATGACTGATTTCTTTAGTTCTGAGGGCATGATTCCTTGTTGTAGGGATAGGTTAACTATGTGTGCTATGTGAGGTGCTATGTCTTGTTTCACTGCCTTGATCCAGGATGCAGGACAGGGATCTAGTGGGGAGGTGGTGCTTTTCAGGCTTGTGACAATGGCTGTGATTTGCTTGGTTCCTATTTTGTGGAAGTGCTCCCATAACTGGTTTTGCGTTGTGTTGTTCTCACTTCTGATTTGTGGTGTTGGTGGGGGGGGTGGAGGACCAGGGGCCGTCAGTTTGGTCGCGTAGTGGTTGCCAGTGTTTGGACCTTGATGGATTTGTTGAGGTTGGCATTTTGGTCGGTTTTGGTTAGTGATTTGACTAGTTCAAATAACTCTCGTGGGCGATTGATTGCCTTGTTTAGGATGTTGGTGTGATGTAATTTTTTTGCATTGTTCACGTCGTCTTTGTATTTTGCGAGATGGGCCATGTATTTAGTTTTGAGATCGGAGGATTTGGTTTGTCTCCATTTTCTCTCTATTTTACGGAGCTCCCTTTTTGATTTTATTAGAGTTCCTGTGTACCAGGGTTCCGAGTTGATCTTATGTGGGTTTGATGTGTGTTTCAGAGTTGGGTTAGATGTATTTTGGATGTGTGTGTTCCATCTGTTAGTTAGTTCGTCTAGGTCTGTGGAATCTAGGTTTATGTGGGATGCAATGGTGCTTATGAGGTGTTCCTCATTGAGTTTGCTGAATTTCCTAATGGGGTTGGTCATTCTCATCTCCTTTGAGTTTTTGGGTTGGCACTGTAGTTTAAGTTTACAGTTGATTTGGTGGTGGTCTGACCATGGTACTTGAGTTATGTTTATTATAGGTGGTTCATTGCTTTGTTGTGGATTTCTGGGTATGAAAATCATATCTAGGATGTTTCCTCTATCGTGTGTGGGGTTGCTTATTATTTGTTGGAAACCCAATTGGTCGATGGCTTCATAGAAGGAGTCCGTGTGGGACGGAGGAATTGATGCTAGGTTCAAATCTCCGAGGATGATCTGGAATTTTTTGCTTTGTGTGGATGTGATGGTTTCTAGTGCTGTGGCTAGTGTTTCGTGCTGTGGTGAGGGAGGTCGATAGATTAGGCAGATGGATAATGCCATGCTCTCGACTTTAAGTAGGTCAAGATCTGGATTTGTGACCGTAGATGTGGTTGTGAGTTGAAGGCTGGTTTTGGCTGCTATAAGGACTCCGCCTCCTCTTCTGTTGATGCGTGGGCAGTTGTATAGTTGGTATCCGGGCTTCTGTATTTGGTTCATTGTTGCAGAGTCTGAGTCAGTGAGCCATGTTTCTGTTATGCATAGGATATCTGGTTGTTCGTCAGTTAGAATGTTGTGGATAATATGCGTTTTATTCCTTATTGACCTAGCATTAATAAGGATAATGTTACATGTGTGATGTTCTTGGTGTGTGGTTCGTGTGAGTTGTATTTGAGATCCAATAGTGTTCTTTGCTTTGGTTTTAGGGTGTTTTTGAGATTTGTTCCCTTTGATATGGGTGTGTCGTTGGGGTAATTTACTTGGTGTTTGTGTGGTGGTGATAGGATTTAAGTTGTATTGATGCAGGATGGGTAATGGAGGGGGGGTGGAGAAGGTAGATTGGTGTATAGTAGAGGAATGCAGTATTGTGAGTGTGGGATGGTTCTATATGAAGATGTTAGTATACACATGCACAAAATCAGGAAGGTGTGAGCAGGCTCCATTTTATGTCTGCCAGAAATACTTGGATTTTGGATTCGAGTGGCGCAGTGTGGGGTGAAGTCAAGGCAGCTGGCCTAGAGATGAGTTAGTGTAGGCCGGCAAGATAGTTGTTGGGTACCAACAGTCTAGCAGGGATAGATGGGTTGGGGTACAGCGTTTCTTATTACTTTAACAAAATAGGGATACAGTCCTAACGTTCCTTATCACTCAGTATAAACAGATACAGTATTGTGCGATACAGTCCTATCGTTACCTATCATTCAGTATAAACAGATACAGTATTGTGCGATACAGTCTTAAGGTTATTGCAAGAAGGTTATTGGGTTACTGCATTGAAATGTAACAACTTGCTGGTTAGAGATACTTTGTTTCATTTAGCTCTAAATAAACAGTAGTAGCCTTTAGAGTTGGTAGGGGTTTACAATGTAACAGCTGGCTTGAGGAGAACAGGGCTTGTGACAGTGGGGAGTTTACACATTATATATACAGAGGTATGTTGGCTCCTACTTGGGGGGGGGGGGGTTAGGCCAGGGTTGCACAGTGGTCTTTTGCATCAGGAGGTAGATAAGTCCAGTAATTGTTTACCTGGGTGATATCGTTGTAGTTGAAAGCTCTTGATGTCGAATTTTGGTCCAGCTATGGGAATCTCGTGGAGCGTGGTGGTCGGGACCGGCGAGCTCAGACCCAGCCTGGGGAGCTCAAGCCGTCAGTCATTTGATTGTTGCACTTTCGTTTTCTGTCCGTTATCGGAGTTTTGGTCATGTGAGTCAGACTTCTTGATACTTGCAGCCTTGTTGCGGTTGAGTGGATGATGTTTCAACTGCGCCTAATCTCCACCGCCTAAGGGCCACCGCCAAAGGGCCCTCTGGCGAGGCCCTCAGGCGCGGGCCCGCAAGGCGCGGGCGCGCCCTGTAGGGACGCCGCTTTTATGTGTTTCTGCCTGCGTGCGTGTGAGCCTCCCACTGCCCGGATTGGGCAGGAGTGTGTGGAGGGAGGGCTCCCACTGCCCGGATTGGGCAGGAGTGTGTGGAGGGAGGGCTCCCACTGCCCGGATTGGGCAGGAGTGTGTGGAGGGAGGGCTCCCACTGCCCGGATTGGGCAGGAGTGTGTGGAATGAGGGCTCCCACTGCCCGGATAGGGCAGGAGTGTGTGGAGGGAGGGCTCCCACTGCCCGGATAGGGCAGGAGTGTGTGGAGGGAGGGCTCCCACTGCCCGGATAGGGCAGGAGTGTGTGGGGGAAAGGCTCCCACTGCCCGGATAGGGCAGGAGCTTCACCAGGGCGGTTGGAGGGCTAGCGATGCTCAGCGGCTCCCACGAAGTAGGGACGCCACTTTTATGCGGTTCTGCCTGCGTGCGTGTGAGCCTCCCACTGCCCGGATTGGGCAGGAGTGTGTGTAGGGAGGGCTCCCACTGCCCGGATTGGGCAGGAGTGTGTGGAGGGAGGGCTCCCACTGCCCGGATTGGGCAGGAGTGTGTGGAGGGAGGGCTCCCACTGCCCGGATTGGGCAGGAGTGTGTGGAGGGAGGGCTCCCACTGCCCGGATTGGGCAGGAGTGTGTGGAGGGAGGGCTCCCACTGCCCGGATAGGGCAGGAGTGTGTGGAGGGAGGGCTCCCACTGCCCGGATTGGGCAGGAGTGTGTGGAGGGAGGGCTCCCACTGCCCGGATTGGGCAGGAGTGTGTGGAGGGAGGGCTCCCACTGCCCGGATTGGGCAGGAGTGTGTGGAGGGAGGGCTCCCACTGCCCGGATAGGGCAGGAGTGTGTGGAGGGAGGGCTCCCACTGCCCGGATTGGGCAGGAGTGTGTGGAGGGAGGGCTCCCACTGAACGGATTGGGCAGGAGTGTGTGGAGGGAGGGCTCCCACTGCCCGGATAGGGCAGGAGTGTGTGGAGGGAGGGCTCCCACTGCCCGGATAGGGCAGGAGTGTGTGGAGGGAGGGCTCCCACTGCCCGGATAGGGCAGGAGTGTGTGGGGGAAAGGCTCCCACTGCCCGGATAGGGCAGGAGCTTCACCAGGGCGGTTGGAGGGCTAGCGATGCTCAGCGGCTCCCACGAAGTAGGGACGCCGCTTTTATGCGGTTCTGCCTGCGTGCGTGCGTGTGAGCCTCCCACTGCCCGGATTGGGCAGGAGTGTGTGGAGGGAGGGCTCCCACTGCCCGGATTGGGCAGGGGTGTGTGGAGGGAGGGCTCCCACTGCCCGGATTGGGCAGGAGTGTGTGGAGGGGGGGCTCCCACTGCCCGGATTGGGCAGGAGTGTGTGGAGGGGGGGCTCCCACTGCCCGGATTGGGCAGGAGTGTGTGGAGGGAGGGCTCCCACTGCCCGGATTGGGCAGGAGTGTGTGGAGGGAGGGCTCCCACTGCCCGGATTGGGCAGGAGTGTGTGGAGGGAGGGCTCCCACTGCCCGGATTGGGCAGGAGTGTGTGGAGGGAGGGCTCCCACTGCCCGGATTGGGCAGGAGTGTGTGGAGGGAGGGCTCCCACTGCCCGGATAGGGCAGGAGTGTGTGGAGGGAGGGCTCCCACTGCCCGGATAGGGCAGGAGTGTGTGGAGGGAGGGCTCCCACTGCCCGGATAGGGCAGGAGTGTGTGGGGGAAAGGCTCCCACTGCCCGGATAGGGCAGGAGCTTCACCAGGGCGGTTGGAGGGCTAGCGATGCTCAGTGGCTCCCACGAAGTAGGGATGCCGCTTTTATGCGGTTCTGCCTGCGTGCGTGTGAGCCTCCCACTGCCCGGATTGGGCAGGAGTGTGTGGAGGGAGGGCTCCCACTGCCCGGATTGGGCAGGAGTGTGTGGAAGGAGGGCTCCCACTGCCCGGATTGGGCAGGAGTGTGTGGAGGGAGGGCTCCCACTGCCCGGACTAGGGCAGGAGTGTGTGGAGGGAGGGCTCCCACTGCCCGGATTGGGCAGGAGTGTGTGGAGGGAGGGCTCCCACTGCCCGGATTGGGCAAGAGTGTGTGGAGGGAGGGCTCCCACTGCCCGGATTGGGCAGGAGTGTGTGGAGGGAGGGCTCCCACTGCCCGGGTTGGGCAGGAGTGTGTGGAGGGAGGGCTCCCACTGCCCGGATAGGGCAGGAGTGTGTGGAGGGAGGGCTCCCACTGCCCGGATAGGGCAGGAGTGTGTGGGGGAAAGGCTCCCACTGCCCGGATAGGGCAGGAGCTTCACCAGGGCGGTTGGAGGGCTAGCGGTGACCAAAATGATTTTCCATGTGCCTCCAAAAAGGTTTGTGAGCATGCTTCAAGTCCTATACGCTAATACATTGGCTCGTATCTTAGCTAATGGTGTACTTTCTCAGCCATTTTCTTTACTCTGTGGCACATGTCAAGGATGCCCTTGTCCCCTCTTTTGTTTAACCTGGTGTTGAAACCTTTAGCATTATTCATCTGACAAGCCGGCGAGATTCAAGGCATTACAATTGCAGACATTCAAATGAAACTTTCTACATATGCAGACAATCTCCTGCTCTTTCTCTATCCAGTATCGATTCATCCATTCTTACATCTGATTGCTCAATATTTCTATCTCTCTGGGTACAAAATTAACTGGACAAAATTGGCAGCTTTTCCTATCAATCGATTTTCCAATGGTGCTTTGGTACAAATTTTCCATTCCAATGGGAGCCCTCAGCAATGAAGTACTTGGGGGTGAACTACTATGCTCCCTTAGACAAAACATTGAAAATAAATATTTAAAAAATAAAAAACTTAGCACATTCCTTTACTTTAAAGTGGTCCCCACTTCATCTTACTTGGTGGGGCTGGCTTGAAGCTATAAAGACGGTCCTTGCACCGAAAATAAACTACGTATTAGGAATGCTCCCTATTTTGCTTCCAATGTCAATTTATAAAGCACTGGAACATACTATAACTACTTTTCTCTGGGAAGGGAAACCAGCTAGGGTAGCACTAAAGAAGTTAAGAGCTAGTAAATTTAAAGGAGGAGTCCACTTCTGAGACTTTTATTTGTTCCATCTTGCCTTTCTCTTGAATCAAGGAGCCTTATGGGCCACCGGTGATAATCTCCCACAGATACCTATATGGTTGGAACTAGAAGACCGGTTGGTCTCCCTATGCCCAGCCAAATTACTAATGGGGATGAGACATCCAGACAACTCCAGAGTTAGTTGAATAATTACCTCTACGCAAATGGCTTTTCAGTCCTTCCTTCCATCTATCAAAGTAGACAGTCCTTATTCTTTTTCACTTCCAATTAGGTTTAATCCTTTATTTAAAATTAATAAAACTCCCTTCGCGTGGAAGACTTGTCAAAGGTGTGGTATCTGGACACTGGAGCAACTAATTTTCGGATCTCTTTGGAAACCTTTCTCGTCACTGCAAAATGAATTTGGCCATCCGTCCTCATGTTATTTCCAATGGCTCCAACTCCATCACTGTATAGTTAGTTCAAAGATTGATTTCTATGGCCTCTCCTATACATGGGGGCTTAGAAGATTTATGGAGGAAGAGGTCAGCAAGCCTGGTGCTATATCGAGGCTTTATGCACATATTAGAGATCACCTCCCACTTAAAAATAAAGGGTTGTTGAAAGTATGGAAAGAAGAGGCTGGCTCCTCTGTAACACAATAATCCTAGAACATCTTTTGGGCCTCTCTTATCCGTGTTTCAAGATCTGCTGCTCTCACTCAGCCAATTGTTTTTTTTTGCTCATCGAGTATTTATTACCCCAGTTAAGCTAGTTAAATGGAACAGGGATGCAACCAATCACTGCTGGTCTTGTCAAATGGAAGTTGGCACTTTTGCTCATATGTTTCTAGACTGCCCTAACATTCAGGTCTTTTGGGTCCCAGTCTGGGCTAGGATACAACAAATACTAAATTTTTCATCCCCACTGTCATGGCGTATAATTATCCTGAGATCTCTTGCAGGGATCCCATCGCTGCCACAGGAAAACTTCTTCCTGTTAAATGTCATGATAGCAATAGCCATAAAACTAATATTGACCAATTGGAAATCTGAACTGGCATGTATGGTGGAATCTGAACTGGCATGTATGGTGGAATCAATTATGTTTGTTTTCCAAATGTGAAAAATCACATGACAGGGTTTCTAGCCTCAGAGGTAGAAGCTTAAATTTAACTGAGTGGTCTGCTCCAGATGCATTTATTGCTTTGCTACAAGTTGATAGGTACTTATCCTCAATTTTGCATGAGCCTGTTCTCTCTCTCACAACACGTCTGCCTTTTGTAATTCAATAATGAGAAAGCTTGAGTCCTTGGGGGTTGCAAAGCACCTGGGAGGGGAGGTGGGTATTTGGTAATAGTTTTTCTGTTCAATGTTTTGTTGTGATTGTTTTATGATTTGTAAATTTAAAAAGATCAATTAAAAAAACAAAGAAAACAAAATGGTTCAGAGGAAGGTGACCAAAATGATTTGGAGCCTGCATCAGAAGATGTATGAAAAGAGACTTGAAGACCTAAATATGTATACTCTGGAGGAGAGGAGGGACAGGGGAGATATGATTCAGACCTTTAAATACTTAAGGAGTATTAAGGAACAAACAAACCTCTTCCAAAGATGGGGAAACTGTAAAACTAGAGGGCATAACATGAAGCTGCAAGGGGGTAAACTGAAAGGCAACATCAGGAAATACCTTTTCACTGAAAGGGTGGTGGATGCTTGGAATGCCCTCCTGAAGGAAGTGATGGGGGCAAGAACAGTGACAGAATTCAAAATGTCACAGGACAGACATAGTGGATGTCTTTATAGCAATAGGATAAAATCTAAATAAACATAATTCTCTCTTATATCTCAACAAATAGGGGTGACCTATACGGAGCGGTGGCTACACACCCAAACAAAGGCATGGGGAGGGGTGACCTGCACGGAGAGGCAGATGGACATACTCTTACCGTCTTGCTGGGTAAATTAGATGACCATACTGTTCTTTATCTGCCGTCATTTACTATGTTACTATGCTTTGAATGTCTGAAAACAGACATAGAGACATCCAAAACATGGAGACATCTTGGGAGACATTTTAGTAGCTGGTTCTGTGGACATCCCCAAATATGAAGGCATGTTCGGGGTGATACCAAGAACCTGAACACCCTTGCCCGATTGCAGAAATGCCTTATATGTCCAGTGCCATATCCAAGTTTAAACCAGACATGAATGGGCAGCAGAAAAGTGCTTGTTTTGCCTGTCAAACATCCAGAGGGTGTGGAGAAGGAGGTCAACTCTTATCCCATTTATTTCTGGTGTTGACAACAAACTTTGCCAGGGAATGGAGGCTCAAATTCCAATTTGCCACTCCACTGAACATACCCATATGCAGCCTTGCATTTGCTAGATGTTCCTAACCCACTATTCTGTAGCCAGGATGGCTATGTGGACGGGTCAGCAGATGTCCACTGGGGAGGTCTATTCTTCTAAAATCAGAATGAAGCATAGATGCCCCCAGCATTTTTCTGCATGTTTCACCCTGGGCATCCCAGATTGAATTTGAATGTCCTTTCTAAAATTCTACTTTCAAAGCCCTATCTGGTTAAGGCTGCACAAGTCAAAATCATTATCCTTGATTTTGACTTCTTATAATGTAATGCTGTTCTTTATAATGTAAACCACCCTCATTACATGATAGGGTGGTATAAAAGACACTTAAATAAATAAATACATTAAAGTTAACTGAATAGAGTTATCTAGTTAACTTTAGGACAGTGATTTTTAAGGCTTAACCCATTATCTTTAACTGGATAGCATTGGATATTAGTATTATCCAGTTAAAAAGTAACCATGTCCCTGATATGCCTCCGATTTTTCCTCCTTTTTAACCATTTTTCCCCTGATATTTTCTTCAGATTAAAGATAAACAGATTGCAGCCCCAAAATTTGACAAGTAACAATTTGTCAGGTTACTCTTTGACTGCAATTTGCTGCACTTCTTGAGGGTGCATTAACTTCTCTGCATTAGCTGCAGGGTACTGTATAGTTTCTACCCTATGCATAGCATATTGCCTAATAGCAATGTCTGCCTTAGAAGGGCAAATTTATAACAGGGCTCCATGAGTAAGTGCCTACATAGGCACCTGCATAGTGTCAGACGGCTGCCTGGGTGAGAATCTTCCCAGTCTTTGCAAGTGCATATCTCTATATGATTTGCAAGGTATTGTGGGCAATGTAGTTCATTCACACCAGACACAGCTGCTGACAATAATTTAGTTGTGCTCTTGGGTAAAGCCAATAAGATATTTATTTATGGGGTTATTTCTCCCAACACAGATATGCTTGGTAGCACATAAATTAGGTAACTTGCTTTCAGTGTTAACTTGGAAAAACAAAGTCAAAATCAGGAAAACAACAAATGAAAAGCTACAAAGCAAGAAACAAACTGTTCTTTTCAGGTTAACTTCTGATTACTTCCCACATAAATTCAGAAATGATTCTCTCCTAGCTCACAAGCAATTAGGTAAGGCTTAATTGCTAGCAGTCACCAGCTGAAACCCCTTAGCTGGCTTGCCTTCCACTGTGTGGGTCAAATCCTGCTTCAGGAGCTTTTCTGAGTAGATTAAAGAACAAATTTGTATTTCTTTGTGATGGTTGCTGTACTTTATAACAGAAAGTTACCAACGGAGTTTAGATAGAGAGCAGTCCATATAAACAGGATCCTCATCTGCTATTATTCCCCCTTGTTCAACAAGCATGGGTTCAATATCATGGATTGGCACAGATGAATCTCTCAATGGAGCATTTTCAGGAGAATACTTGTTTCCCTGCTGTCTTTCAAGGTTATAGCTAGGGCATAGATCAGTGTTCATACCTGAGCTTCCATTGCTGCTAGAGTTCCTCTCTATATAGCCTGGCCAGTATGTAGTCCAGTTCTTATGTCCAGCCTTCCAATCCAGATCCCTGGACACTGGATCTCTCTTCACATACCTTCTGGCACAGGTCTTAGGGTCCCTTCCACGTGCAGCCGTCTCCCTCACAGGTAGCCTCTGGTGATTCCTAGCTCTGCAGCACCATTCCTCTGGCTTTCCCCAGTCCAATGGTGTATGCTGGCCCTTGGAATACCTCCCAGTATAGGTACTGCTTTGGACTCTTCTAGACCTCTCAAAGGCTTTTCTCTTCCTTCTTCCAAAGGGTCTCTTTCCCTCTCTGTCCGTCCGGTTTGGCTTCTGCTTCTGATGATCCTTCAGATGAAACTGATGATCAAACTCAAGCTGATTCTCAGGATACTGAGGACAATTCTCTGGATATCCAAGGTGATCATGAAGATGGTCATCTGTAGAATAAACACTACCTTTATTCTGCTTAGATGAGTGCTCCCCCCTAACACAGCGCAGCTGTGCTGAATCAGGCCCTGCCCTTTGAGATGAGTGCTTAGGGATTACCTCATAGCCCTCCTGATTGAACACACGTTTTCCCCACTTCAGCTCCTCTAATGGCTGTTGGAAACCTGGTGCATTCTGGGACTGATAGTCTTTTATAGGAAAATTCTGTTTTCTTATTTCTACCAGAACTGACAGGTTGCTTGTTCAGAGTCACTTCACCTTTTCTATAGCTCCTTCCTGAGCTATGATAAGCTTCCTTATCACAATAGGTGCTATTTTCTAAAGACAAATAAGTACCTACTTGTCATTATGAAATGCCAGTGTGGCACAGAAAGCTTTTTGAATGTGAGTGTAATCATTTACACCTGCTTGTGAGCAGCTGTAAATATTCATGTATGCTTTATGCAATGTGCATGCGTGAAAACCTCACCCATGCTATGTCCTGAGTCACACTTACCAGCAAAGTGTGTACCTCCATGCCAGTTGGTATTTCATAATAGGTAATTTATTTATTTAACTTGGCTTATATACTGCTTTTTTACCAGCATACATATTTTCCCTTGTCCCTGAAGAGCTCACAATCTGCTTTTTGTACCTAAGGCAATGGAGTGTTAAATGGCTTACCCAAGGAGCACTTATATGACTAGAAACCCCAATCCTTCTGACCCAAGGTTACTATCCTCTAGCAGGATTTGAACCCCTGGCCCTCCAACTGAAGGTAACTTGCCCAAGCTATTAGGCCACTCCTCCCCATGCAGGGATGACATGAGTTGAAGGGTAGCCTAGTGGTTAGAGCAACAGTCTAATACCAATGAGAATTGAGTTTGATTCCTACTCATGTCCCTTGTGATTTCAGGCAAGTTATCCTCTTAAACTGCTATTAGAAAGGTGTGAGCCAAATACCAGCTAATTTGAAAAACAGATACATGCATTGGTGAGGTTTTTGTGCCCTGTTCAGTACTAGCCAATTTGCATTTTGCCTGTGTTGCTATGAATGTAAAGTTTGGCTTCTAACTTGTGGCTCCCAGTTATTCTTTGGGTGAGGTTCTCTATGGGGTTTATCTGTATGACTGAGGTGTGGTATTCCTTGTATGGCATTTCTGTGTAGAGCTCAAGATGAGCCTTACTTGTCCTGTTGTCTCAGTAGGAGGGGTACTATAATTGTGTTCCATAAAGTGTATAGATTGCACTGCCTTTTCATAGATTGGTTTGGTGCTGTGTGTGTCCTGGTAATGTAATGTTATTGTTACAGCAGGTTTGCTATGGGCTCTGAGTGGTCTTTTCTGCTGCATGTTCTGCACATGTTGGCACTGGACAGAAGTCATGCAGCAATCTGGTGCAAAGCAATTAGTGCCTTTGAGTCAGTGCTCACTCCTGTTTTCTGGGCTGTGTGACCAGACGTGGATGCCAGACCTTTATTTGGAAGGGTACGTGACTTATCCAAAGGGCACGAGGAGTGCTGGAGGGGGGGGGGGCATCAAACTGAGGTATCTTGCTTAACAATCCACTATTCTGAGCACTAGGTTACTCTCCCACTCTGCAGCTTTTCTTTAACTCCACTGCACATGTCAATGAGGTACACTTCTGAAGTTATTGTTGGAACAAATATGAGAGAAGCACTGGGCACTTTATAGCAATGGCAAACCAAGGGCAAGGCGGTGGGTGCAGTTGGCCCTGGTGTTGACAGTACTGGTCCACATGGGGGTGTCCCACATTCTGCAAACCACCTTTCAGTTGCTTGCTGCGTTGCCTAAACTCCAGGCCACTGCTGTTCCCTCCTGATGTGCTTTGGTAACAGCCACAGCAAGAGACTTTGGCCTGTGAGGGAACAGTGAGCCTGCATTGAAGACTGCACTGCAAGCCAGCAAAAAAATGAAGGTACGCTTGCCATGCATGCACACATGGGAGGGGGCAGGGGTGGCTGCTCCAGATGTCACATTAGCTAGACACACTACTGCCATATACACTTACAAAATCATATGAAGCTTCTGTCATTTTTGCCACTTCAGAATCCATGCTAATATGGCCACCTTACTAACATTGCCATGCTAACATGGCCATTTTCATCATATTGGGACCAAAGTGAGAATTGTGAAGGGCTCCATTGTAATACACTAATAAGAACTTAACAAATGCCATACTGGGTCAGACTAAGGTCCATCAAGCCTAGTATCCTTTTTTCAACAGTGTCCAATCCAGGTCACAAGTACCTGGCAGGTTCCCAAAAAAGCACACAGTTCCTGAGGAAAGCTCCACTCCAGGGGTTTGAACCTCCAGAAACACCAGCTGCAAGTGGCTATCCAGAAGACCACAAACCTTAATGGACTTCACTGAAGTAGCTGGCCAAGCCTTCTTCCTACGAAGGCAAAGTCAGGATCTGGCACAGACAGAAAGCTGGCAGACTGCACAGTGACAGTTCAGTACAACACAGACAGAGCAGAACAACAGCAGTGGCCCAGGAAACAAGGGAGAACAGGATGCATGCAGGCCGACAGTGAAGACTCAGGGGGACAAAGAGACAGATGGAAGGGACATACATAGTAGAGAGCAGTCCCAGAATGTCAGAACCATCCCCAGGTAACACAGATACCCCCTGAGGGGGCACAATAAAAGGGCCCTATACATGCCCTCCCTCACTTGGTTTGCAGCATGTCGTGCAGTGAGAGCTTGTGTGCATCAGTGATGCTGAGGGTTAAGCTATTGATAGTTTAACTACTGGCAAGGTCTCCCAAGATGGACAGGTCTCAGCTGAGGTGCCAGACCAAGACAAACCACCAATCTGGGCAGCAGCTGAATGGGATGGGGTTGGCGGCAGAGGATCACATTATTGTGACAACGGCAACAACACTAAACTTAAACTGTGAAGAGGAAAGGCCTGGCAATCTACTTCTGTATCTTGCCATGAAAACCCAATGGATAGACACAACAAAACAAATTGCACTAGAAGATGAGACCCCCAGGTCAGAAGGCACTCAACTACATAGCTACTGGGGAAGAGCTGAAGACTTTTCAGAGTAAAGCCAGTATTTATGATGTGGTTGGATCAAAGCCCTCGGGACGTCTGACTGCTGATGTAGATGCACATGAAATGAGAGTTAGAAGCTGTAAAGATGTCTTACATATTGGAACATGGAACGTACGAAGCATGAACCAAGAGAAGTTGGAGGTGGTCAAGAATGAAATGGAACGTGTACAACTTGATCTGTTGGGTGTCAGCGACCTGAAATGGACTGGCATCAGGCACTTTGCATCAGAAGATCACATGGTCTACTATGCTGGAAATGAAAGACAAAGAAGAAATGGTGTTGCATTTATAAATAAGAAGAAACTTGCAAGAACTGTAATGAAATACAATGCAGTCAGTGAACGCTTAATCTCTATTCGTCAATGAGGAATGCCCATCAACACAACTATAATTCAAGTATATGTCCCAACAACAGCTGAAGAAGATGATGGAATTAAAGAGTTCTATGAACAAGTTCAAGCTGAAATTGACAGAACATGCAAACAGGATATCCTGATAGTAATGGGTGACTGGAACGCAAAAGTTGGCAACAAAGAAGAAGGCAAAGTTGTTGGAAAATATGGACTTGGCAACAGAAATGAAGCTGGAGAAAGACTGAAAGAATTCTGCAAGACCAACGATCTATTCATCTCAAACACCTTCTTCCAGCAACACAAGCAGCGACTTTACATATGGACTTCACCCAATGGATTGTACAAAAATAAAATTGACTACATCTGTGGAAGTCAACGATGGAAAAGCTCTATAACATCAACAAAGACAAAACCTGGAGCTGACTGTGGTACAGATCATCAACTACTAGTATGCAAACTCAAGCTAAAGTTGAAAAAGAACAAACCACTCATGAATGCAGCAAAATATGACCTGGAATTTAAAGATTGCCTGCAAAATCGATTTGCTGCTTTAGATACAAATGACAGAGCTCCAGAAGAGTTATGGAATAACATCAAGAAGGTTGTGTTGGAAGAAAGCAAGAAGTCTCTACAAAAGGTGAAAAAGCAACAAGGGCCAAAATGGATGATGGAAGAAACTCTGAAAATTGCCCAGAAACGCAGAGAAGCTAAAGCCAGAGAAGAAAGAGAGGCAATCACAGAACTCAACAGAGATTTCCAATGTGAAGCAAGACAGGATAAGGAAAAGTACTACAATGACACATGCAAGGAAATAGAAGCAGAAACTATTAGAGGAAGAACAAGATTGGCTTTCCTAAGCTATGAGTTAAAGAAAAAAAATCCAGCCTCGAATTGGAATGTTACAAGATGCTCAAGGTTCTATACTGAATGATGCTGAGAAAATCAAGAAAAGGTTGCAAGAATATACAGAGTTTTTATATGATAAAGATCAAGTGGACCAACAGCCATTTCAACCTGTACCTTATGATCCGGGACCATTGGTGATGAAAGATGAAGCTGAAGCAGCATTGAAAGCCTTATCAAAGAACAAAGCACCAGGCATTAATGGCATTCCCATAGAAGTATTACAGCAATCTGATGCAGCTGTTACCATACTTACAAGGCTCTGCCAAGAAATTTGGAAGACATCATCATGGCCAACTGACTGGAAAAGATCTGTGTTTATACCAATACTAAAGAAAAGTGATCCAACTGACTGTGGAAATTATCGCACAATCACTCTGATCCCACATTCCAGCAAGATTCTACTGAAGATTATTCAACAGAGACTACAACCATACCTGGAACAAGAAATACCTGAAGTGCAAGCAGGGCTCAGGAAAGGACGAGAAATGAGAGACAACATCGCGGATGTGAGATGGATCTGTGAAAAGACTAAAGAATACCAAAAGGATATCTATTTGTGCTTTATCGACTATAGCAAGGCTTTTGACTGTGTAAACCATGAGAAATTCTGGGCTATATTAAGAAGCATGGGTACAACAGAACACCTGATCATTCTCTTGCACAATCTGTACATTGATCAAGAAGCAACAGTTTGAACGGAACAAGGAGAAACAGAATGGTTTAAAATAAGCAAAGCATACTTTCCTCCTACCTGTTTAATTTATATTGTCATCAACCCCCCCTGGTAGCCAGTGGCTGTAAGGGTAGGTTGAGCATATTATTATTTTCTGGGAGTAGAGGGCTCTTTTAAGGCCAAGGGTATCTTGGTCTTTGTAGTCCTGCTCCTTATGTGAATAAATTGTGTATGCCAAGTAGAGGGTAAATAAGGCTTTTATTTCCCTTTTAACGCAAAAGGTTCGCTGAGATACAGAAATACAGAAAGTCCTTCTTTTCAGGCTTCCACTACAACATAAGTAAAGAGGTAAACTGTTACAAACTTCACAGTTGCTTGTAGGATTTAACCCAGGATTCTTTCAAACTTTAGAGCAGAACAAAGGAGTGAACATTCCTCTTTCACTCAGCACAAACATGAGTATTCTCAAAGCAATGTCTGTATAACTCACAGTTCAGGGAGTGATTCAAAACTGCCCGCAATACAAATGGAGCAATCCATTAATTCATCTTGAGATAAGGGAATAGGATCCTCAAGCGCTATCTGCATGGGCTCTGGGTCATTGTTATCTCCCTCTGAATTGGAGCTTTCCCTGGCCACTATAGTTTGCTGGTCACTGTTTCTGTTCCCTTGTTTCCAGTAAGGCTGTTCTAGGGCTCTCAAATAAGCATGGCTTGTTCCTATGCCCTTACGTCCTGGCTTATAAAACTCTGGCCTGCTTCTTTTCCTTTCACACTGGATATCTGCTTTACAAGAGCTTCTAGGAGCTGAGCTTCTCTTTATGAATAAAGTGTCACCATACCTTGGCTTCCTGTAGCCGGTATAACTGGAGTTTTCCTTCTCAGGTACTTCTCTCAGGACACAGTCTCTTTGGCAGACTTTCTCTTGGAAGCTTCTAGGCACTGCTTGACCTTTCTGTAGCCTAGGAAAGCCTGGTGAGGAATCCAGACTTCCTTGCTTCCTGGTATAGGTAATTCTGCTATCAGTACCTTTCCTTCTGGAGCCTTTCAATCCTGTTTCAGGGTCTTCTGGTGAGCGTAGGCCTCTCTCAAGGTATGGTTCTCTCCTTCTGAGCTCTTTACCTCTGAGGTCTCCTGCTACCAAGTCTTTCTCCGGAGTGACTCTCCACGGCCTGTCTTTCTCTCTGGCTCTTTCTGCTCCTCTTCCAGCTCCTGCTGTCCTTGTCGTGCTGCTTGTCTTGGCTGCCCTGCTTGACCTGGCTGGGCTGCTGTTCCTGGCTGTCTCAGCTCCCCTTCTCCTCCATCTCTCTTCTCCTGCACTAGCTTTCTGCTTATAAAGGTATTCCACGTTTGAGTTCCCCGGGCTACTTTTCAGGTGCAGCTGATTAACTTCTGCAGAATCATCAGCCGGGTGTGTTAACTCAGCCTCTGTAAGTTTTCGGCTGCTCCCTCTAGCTGCGCTGCAGGGCAATTGCATCTTCTGCAGATCATTTGTTTTGTGAAAGACAGCGTTTTTTTCTAAGTCTTCACTTTCATTAGCTTTCGCTCTATGACAATATGCAGAACAAATCATCAGAGAAGCAAAATTGTATGAAGACAACAGAGGTGTGAAGATTGGTGGAAGACTCATCAAAAACCTTCGCTATGCTGATGATATCACATTACTGGCTGAAAGTGAAGTTGATTGGAAATATTTGCTTTTCACAATAAAAGAACATAGTCTCAAAATGGGCCTGCACCTTAATGTAAAGAAGACAAAGATCATGACAACTGGCAAAATCAACAAGTTCATCGTTGAAGGAGAAGAAATTGAAATCGTGGACAACTTTAACCTACTTGGATCAACTATCAATAAAGAAGCAACAAGCAGTCAAGAAATCCGATGATGCATTGCTCTTGGCAGAATGGCTATGAAAGACCTAGACAAGATTCTCAAGAGCAGAGATGTCTCTCTCCATACAAAGATTTGACTCGTTCAAGCCATGGTATTTTCAATAACATCATATGGATGTGAAAGCTGGACAGTGAAAAAGATAGATAGGAAGAAAATTGATGCCTTTGAATTATGGGCTGGCGGCAAATACTGCGTATACCATTTACTGCCCGAAAAACAAATCAGTCAGTACTAGAGGAGATCAAACCTAAGCTTTCTTTAGAAGCTCAGATGACAAGACTTTGACTTTCATACTTTGGACACATCATGCGAAGAGAGAGATCATTAGAGAAAGAAATCATGCTTGGCAAGATAAAAGGTCAACTCAAAAGAGGAAGGCCAGCAATGAGATGGATCGATACAATAACAGCAGCTATGGGTACCAGTATGTTAACAATAAGCCGCCTGACTGAAGACCGAACACAGTTTAGGACAACTATCCAGAGCAGTGGTTCCCAACCCAGTCCTCGGGGAACCCCAGGCCAGTCAGGTTTTCAGAGTACCCACAATGAATATGAATATGCATGAGAGATATCTGCATGCACTGCTTCCATTGTATGCAGATCTATCTCATGCATATTCATTGTGGGTACTCTGAAAACCTGACTGGCCTGGGGTTCCCCGAGGACGGACATTGGGAACCTCTGATCTAGAGGGTTGCCATGAGTTGACACCAACTCAATGGCACTTAACAACAACAACATACATGCCCTGAGGCAGGAGGCAAACCCAGAACCCCAAGCACTGTGGTTCAGGGACAGAACCATCAAGCTACAGAAGTCAGTGTTCCTAGGCAACAGAAAAAGAGAGAGTATGGCAAGTCAGAAGGCAGGCCCAGTGTGAATGGTAGAACTTCAAAATGAAGCAGCCCAAGTGGGAGGTGATCCCAGGACCCAGAACACTGTGATGCAAGGCCAAAGCCATTAGGCTGCAGCTGTCACTGCTCCCAAGCCCTGGGAGGTATTTGGTGTCCCTGTGCATGTACACCAAATGCATTGACCAGCTGCTGCTCACCCCCCTCCCCAGCGTAGCATGGCAAGGTGATGTGCCACTGAGAGCAGATGGAGACAAGGCACATGATAAGCATGTGCAAAGTTCCAGCAAAACCATCCCATAGAGTAGGCAGGTCTGTGCTCTGGCAAGGGTGAATGATGAGGTATGTCTCCACCCCCAAATGTTTCCAGATCCTATGTGACATGGAGGCCTACCGTGTGCGGTACCGCTCAATCTGCTTCACATGCCCATGGCTGATACGGCATATCCAGCAGCAGTTGTAGGAGGAGCAGGGTGAGTAGCCATGCAGATACTCTGAGCAGTGGGCTAACAGGCCCCCCAACACTGAGGTGGGCCAACACATGTAAGAGCAGGCATCACTGTGACATGGATACCACAGAAATAGCATGCCCCCACCCCAGGGTCCCACAACACATAGTCCTGGCCCACACTGCCCCACTCACTGCAGAGAAGGAATATCCTGGAACACACTGTGTATGTGACTGGCCCCCAGCAACCACAGTCGTGAAGCTAGCCATGACCTCCTTCCACAACAGTGGCAGCACAGAGGGAGGAAGACTCCCCACCCACATCCCCAGACACTGTGGAGGATGCCAGCACAGATACACCCTCTAGGCACAGAGGGAACAGCAGCGGAAGCAGCAGCAGTGCACAACAAAGCCCCATTTTCCTATCCAGCTCAAGACCATCTGTGGATGAAGAGGAGGATGATGAGGGGCCAGCAGGGAAGACAGCATTCTCCCCTAAACCTCTTCTGAAGGGGGCAGAGCCAATGGCAGTGGGGAGGGGGGCCTAGGTCCCACAGCATACACGGGGGATAGTGTGCAGCAAAGTGGTGATCAGGTCCCACAGGTGCCATGTGGGCAACCTCTAGATCTTCATGCTCCAGCCTCTGGTGGAGGGTGCATATGGCAGGGTGGGTGGCTGGGAAGGCCCCATGGAGTGTGTTGGGTGAGACTGTAGTGACAAATTGAGGGGTCAGGCAAGCATGGGGAGGGTGTTGCGGCTGAGTGCATGGAGGAGGGTGAGTAGTTGGAGGGTGGTGGTGAGGTGAGGTGAGGTGTCTGTGGGCACAGGGGGAACATGCGGGGGAGTGTGAGTGGCAGGAGGGGGATAGTGATGGAGAAGACCCATAGTGCATGCAGGGGGAGTCTGTGGGGGTGTGTGAGTGGCAGGAGGAGGGGAGCAAGGGTATATGGATGGAGGGGATGCAGAGTGTAGTGTGGGCAAGGGTCGGTGGACAAAGTGGATCGGGAATCTGAGCAGCGGTGTGGGTAGGGATGTGACAGTGCAGCTGGAGGAGAATGTGGATGGCGAGGAAGCAGTAGGTGGGCAGTTTATGGAAGCTGGAGCAGTGCCAGGATACATCAGTGATGAGGGTGGCAATACTGTGGAGGTGCCATTCTTTATGTCCACATGGGAGCTGCTTGCCCATGTTGGTGGGCCACATAACCCACCTCTATCTGAAGTGGGACCTGATGAGGGGGCCCAGGAGGCAGTTGGAGACACCGAGGACATGCCAGACCTGGTCTGACTAGAGTGCATGCTGGCACACAGCTTTGCATGGCTGCGCAGACTCCTCTCACAACTCCCATGCCATGTGGAGGGTCTCAGGGGTGAGGTATGGGCCCTGCGGGGTGACCTCAGGGGCCTGTGCCTGCTGATGGAGGCCCTTCTGAAGCCCTACATACCACCCCCCCCCCCAGTCACACAGTGGGCAGCCTTGTGGCTCGCTGAGGAGGCCATGCGATCTGGGAAGCTCCCAGAGGAAGCAGTGGCACTAGGCATCATGGTCAGCACCAGTGGCTGCTGATGCATTGATAGCCACCAGGGCAGACTTGTTTCCAATTTTAATGGCCCTGTAAGTGTGACAAGGGTAAGATGGGTGCTAGGTGGCACACCTGTTGGCCAGTGTGCATGGGCACTGTTTGCCCATAATCCCTGTCTGTCCCATGCATGTTGGCTGGGAAAATAAAGTGCCATGCAGTTCACTGTGTGTGCTTTGTGTGCCTATGTGTCTGTTGGTCAAAGTGGCCCTGGCCACCAATGGCCTTGGACATATGTGTCATGCCAAAGGGGGAGGACACTGTGCTGTACACCACATGTAAATGGTTGCCAATGCATGTCTGAGGCATATAGCCAGGTAGTCTAGCCACCACAATAGCAGGAGATGATGCAAACAACCAGGGGATTTGGGGGGAGGCACAGGGGTGGGGGAGCAATGAACATGTTGCAGCAGCATAGGCAGTGGCCCATGGGGGTGGCATAGGTCAGGGCAGATGGACAGTGAAATGATGGGGGTACCATGCATATGTGGCATACCATGCTCCTGTCTCATGCTCCCCATGGTAGCCCACAGGTGTGTGCCACCTGCAGTAGGCAATGGGCAGGTGCCTGATGGCCAAGGGGCAGGTGAACCATGTGCTGTGTGTGTCCCTGGCGTATCAGCTGTGGGCAGCATGTCATTGATGCCCATGTCCAGATATGGGGTATCCATGTAGGTCAAGATTGGTGAACACATGCCACACCATATGCTGGATTTGGGGGGAAGGGGGCACTTTATGTGGCTGGGCAATTACTGTATACCTGCCAGTAAAAATAGTGGCAGGGCAGGGCCCAAACCCATCACCCTTAGACCCAGGAATGACCCACAAACCAGCAGACCACAGTGGAGCACTGCTTTGAGCAATGTCGCAGGCAAGCAATGTGCATTATGCATATGGGCATGGCCTGGACACACAGGCCTTGTCTGGATGATGCGGAGTTGCACAGGCCTGTGCCAGCTGTGGTACATACCACATCCCATCCCCATTCACTGGCATGTGCTTGGTTGTTATGGGTGGGATACATATGTATCAAGCTGTCAGGTAAAATGTGCCTGGACAAGGCCAGCACTCACCAACACACCCCATCTGGATAGTGCGCCCACCTGAGCATCTGCACTAGCATCAGGCTTATCCCTGTCAACCATGATTGACTTGGGCTCATCAAGCAGTGCCTGCCTAATCCACAGGGCAAGGTTATGGAACCTGCAGCATACTATGGCAAACTTGCACACCTTGCGAGGCCTGTATAGCAGCTCCCCTTCGGACCAGTCCAGGAAGCTGAATCAGCACTTCAGCTGGCCGAAGACCCTCTCTATGATGCCCCTTGTGGTCCAGTGTGCACGGTTGTAGCAGTGCTGTGCTGGGCTGCTGGGGTGGTATATTGGGGTCATCAGCCAGTCATGAAGGGGGTAGTCCCGGTCATCTGCAGGGGGAAACAGAACAACAAACCGTTAATCAGCTGGTGTGCAGGTGAGGGGGCCATGTGTGCTGGTCATTTTGTGGGCTGTGGACAGCTGACTGTCTGGAGTGTCCCAGCGGTGATATATGGCTATTTTGTGTCCGCAGCCCACCAGGCGTGCATGGCCGCCACCATCAAAGGCAGTGTGGTCCCTGCTGGGGGGTGTTCCTGGGCTCTATGTATATGTTTAGTGCCCCTGCCCTGTGCCTGGTCCATGGCAAGCACACCCTGGGTGGCAGTAGATGGGTCTGTATGACACACCACTATGTGCAGACCTGCTGCCATAACCTTGGTCACCTGCCTCAGACCCCTGCTGCATGCACAGGGCCACTGTGCTTGCTGCAGGGGACCAAGGCATGATGCATGTGGAGGGTATATGTAGAAGGGTTTGGACCATCCCCTAAATGGACAGGAACAGGGCATACCATGCCCATGTAGGTGGGGGGTCCCAGGAGGGTGTCCTGCATATACACCCATCGTAGCGGTGGGAGGTAGGCCACCCCCTCCCCCCATATGTGCCCAGCTGCTCCTTCATGGCCAGGGGATGTTCACACAGGGCCTTGGGGTCATGGAGTGCCAACACCACCTGCCCAGATGATCCATTGCCATGTGTTGCACCTTGTCTACCAGTCTCAGGGTGTCTGGGCATATGCCCACCTAGCAGCCATCCACCACTGATGTGGCACCCTTTGAAGTGCACAAGGATCCCTGACTGGCTCGGAACATAGGCCTCATGGCAGGAACCTGGGTATATGGCATGTACATCTGTAATCTCCCCATTCACATTGTAGACTGCCTGCACATTGACAGAGTGGAATACTTTGCGGCTGCGGTATGCAGCCTCACTCTGTCATGGTGGCTGGAGGGTGATATGTGTGCCATCCATCATACCTAGGACTGGCAGGAATCCTGCCATAGCATATAATTCCTGTATGGTCTGGTGCTGGTCCTGCTGCATTGATGGGAAGCAGATGTTCTGTGACATGGACCGCAGGTAGATGCCCAGAAACTGAGTGAGGCACTGTGAAACTGCAGGCTGGCTGAGTCCCCCCACAGTCGAGAGCACCATCTGAAACAATCCCATTGCCAAGAAGGCCAGCGCTGTTGTCGCCTTCAGGTGTACTGGAATCAGATCGCCCCTCTGCATGGGGCTTTCTAGACATGGATCAAGCTGCAGTCAGAGGTCATGTATGGCGCTGTCAAAAAGGTATCTTGCTAGACATACCGCATTGCTCATGTCCATGTACTGGACCCTCTGCCATGGGACATGGGCATTGGGATGCCTGCGACTCATGTCCTGCCCACCATGGTGCAGCTGTGAAGCAGGGCAAGAGCATACCAGCCCTGGAAGTCTTGTATGTTGTATTCATCCAATCATTAACAGCCATTGCACAGATAGTGGAGTGCCACAGAGAGTTGCAAGTGGTACCATCACTGTGACGCACTGTGTCAGTCCTGCCACAAAGCAGTTTGGGCTGGGCCGTGCACAGCTGTATACACAGCACATGCATAGAGGTGAATGTTTACAGCCACCTGCATGCGTGGTGATATACAGGCAAGCACCATAAAGTTTGCATGTGGCCTGGTCTCACCATATCCCCTATTGCCAAAGTACTGTGCCTGCTCCTTTTACAGCTTCTGTCTGTGCATTCATATTTTTCTCTAATGTGCTGGCTCGAAGAGGTAAACCACTAACCCGCTGTTTCCCATGTACATGGCATCCCCTCCACTCTGTACAGCTGTGGTAACTTGGTGGGTGTGCGGGTGCAGATACATGTGCATGCATGCATGGTCATGTTGGTGCAGGGATATACGTGTTGGCACGTCCCAGCATGGACATCCAAATGGGCCCATCACATGCCCCTGTGCATTGTCTCTGTGACACAGACAGTCCCTGTCATGACACCTAAGGTTGCTACCAGGAAGGCAAGATTCTCTGAGGGTGAGGTGACCCTCATGCTAGAGGAGATTCTCCAGTCGCTGCCACAATTGATGAGGAATGCACCCACACTTGTGGATACCTATGAAAAGCAGTGACTATGGCTTGATGCGTGCTGCCGTATCAATGCCATATATTACTGGAACCGGAACATTGAGGATGTGACATGCAGGTGGTGTCAGGCATGATGTGACACTGCCAAGAAGGCACAGCAAGGGACCAACGGTGTGTAAGGGGAACAGCTGATAGACTTGGAGCAGCACTTCCTCACTACAATTGACCCTGTCACCTCAGGGGGATAGGCCCTCTCAATATATCTGAGCCATCCCAGGATCAAAGTACATGTGTGACATGTGTGTCTCTGCCCCTTATCCCATGTACTCCCCTCCTGCTTTTGTATGCATGCACTTGAATACAGCCACCACCACTGGCTGCCATGGTGTCCCAGTCATGCTGCTGCTGCCAGGTGCACTCACAGTGCATATGGTCACTCCATTGCTGGGCTGTATGTTGGGGGCCTTGGCAGCATGGCTGCCAGCCAGTGGTAGCAGGGCTGGGTGCACAGGCCACCAGGATATGTGTCTGTGCATGTGCCTCTGTGCCCATCTGGCTCTACAGAGGGGCTCAGTGTGTGTCATATACCATGACAGCAACCCCTCTCAGCCTGTGTAGCCTTGTGCCTAACCTACATGGCTGTGATACTGCCACCCCATCAGTGGCACCATTGCAAGGTACAGGTATGACCCACAATGTTGTCTTATGTCTTCATAGGTGCATCTGCTGTAGCTCCACAGGCAGCGGTGACTACTGTGCTGACAGTGTCCATGGAGGATGCCACAGGGGAGGGCAGGGAGGCCCCACTGCTATGCACCATTGCTGATACCACATTGCAGCCACACAATGTCCCAGGGCCAGATGATCTGGAGCTCCATGTCCCCTCCCCATTGCCTCTACCACAGTGCACAATCAGTGAAAATGATGACCAGGAGAGGTGCACAGCATCGCCTAAATGTCTGTGCTGAGCGTCTGCTTGTACATAACATTGCTCAGCAGACATGGTCCAAGTAAGAGCTGCTGTGACAGTCTATAGCATTGCAGGAACAGCATGTCATGGCCACAGAGCAGGTGACCATAGCTACCAGAACCCTCCAAGCAACCATGGTGGAGATCCTGATGGAGCTGTGGCTTGTCACTGGCCGGTCCATCCTTGTAATGCCCAGTGCACACTCCAATGTGCCTTCTATGGGGTCTAGACAGGGGCATAGAGGGGCAGCTCCCACAGCTGCAGCATCTTAAACAGCATGTGCATTGTGCCTCCACAGCCAGACCCCATTGGTGTCACAATGCATGCCTCAGCATGTACCCACACCACTGTTGGTCCACCCGCCACATAGACACCCCCTCTCCTTGGGCCAGTTCCACCGGGCACCAGTCCCTTGATGATGTTTCCTCCATTCCATGAGGGTATCATGGAGTCAGGCAGCATGAGTTGTGATACAGCAGGGTCCAAAAAAACACCACCCATGCAGACTTGTGACCATAACACAGGTGCATGTGCCCTAAGGGAAGGGGAGAGGCAAGGTCCAGGCACAGGACACAAGAATGTTGAATAGCACCAGGACTGGGGTGTGGAATGCTTGGGTGTGTGGGCTTGGGTCCCAAGGGAGTGCACAGGTGGCATGGGTTTGTGCAGGGTGGGTGTCAGTCATGGTCCAGGGCTGTCTGTGTGACATTGTGCTATGTGGTGGGCATGGGCGGTTGTGGGGAATCCAAAGGTTGGCACTGTCTCATAGATCTGGCATTAGGTGTGTGCAGGGGACACACTACCCTGCATGACATGGATACCTATGTTCATGTGTTGCTGCATGAATCACATATGTATGTGCCTGCAACATCCACACACTGTTCATCCCAGGATCCTGGTGTGTGTGGCATCATTATGCTGGCCAGTGCCCCTCTGTGCCACCTCAGGCAGGCACTTCAGGGGGCATTTGCCAGCATGAACACATACATGAGTCATCTGTGCATGCTGAGCCTACAGTCACATCCTCCTCCCATCTCAGTCTGCTTAGGGACACATCCACTGCCACAACTGATCTTGCTAAGGTGTAGATGGCCCTTTTCCTGCCCTTTGCACACACAGCAGGGTATTCCATGACTACCCTTTAATTATCCAACAAAGTGATGTATATATGTGTAAATAGTTACTCTGGTTATCCAAGTTGAGCTCCCTGTTACTTGTAACTTACGGTGTAATCCCCCACCATAAGAATATTATTGTTCCATGTAACCGCACTGATGTCGAATAGCATGGTATATAAGAGAAATAAATAAATAAATAAAATTGGGACCACTGCCTGTGCTCAGAGCATGTGTGCCCCTGGCCCTCAGGGCAGCAGTGGCACTGGGATCCATTTGGTGACCAATGGCGGTTGTTTTACATACATTTGCTTATCTTTGGCTGTGTCATGAAAATATCTTCTTGAGCATGGTCTGGCACATGGTATGGTGGTTGCATGTGGTACACTCCTGTGTGCCTCAGATGCTGCACAGCATGGTGCTGTGGATTTTTCATTGCTACATTAGGTTGTGGTGGGTTGCAAACCCATGACCTTTAGTTTTCAAAGTATTGCTGCTTCCAGTGTGCTACACATCCACTATGTGATTTGCATGGCTGCCTGTAACTATAGCCCTCATTGACGGCATCATACTCTGATCATAGTTGGCAGGGTTTGCCCCTCATGGACAGGTAGGTGAGTGTTGTGGTGCTTGTCCAGCATCTGGTCCCATACCTCCGGCCACTGGTGTTTCCATGGGCCTATGGTGTTGTGTCTGGTCAGCCATGTGCTGTGTCAGGTCAGCCCCCATACTAGCTCTTGGCATCCACAGCTCTCTTTCACCCTGACCATGCATGAGTTATACACAGGGGGCCATTGGTGTATTCAGGACACAGACACTACAAATCTTACACCTGTAAATTTGTCGATCCACCATGACACAATGTGGATAGTGAATGGGTGGGGTTCCTTCCTACTAGCCTCTACTGCGTGTGTCCACATATGGCAGCAACACACTGCCACTCTTCATCTGGATCACTGCAGTCACACCATGGATATCTCTCCAGCTGTATCACATATCCATGTCACAGCTCTGGTATGCATCATTCTCTCAGACCATTACTGAGAGTTTAGACATTTGGCATCCATCCACCACTGGCAGTTGTCATCTGCATATTTCAGGCCTGCCCCGAGGGATAAAATACTTGGTAACATGATCATGGTGGCAAAATTCACAGCTGTGGGGCACAGCTCAATCTATGTGCATCCTCTTTGTCCATTTCTTTGTTACATATATCATATATGCCTAGTAGCACACATCTCAGACATGTTTGAAGGTTGTTTAAGAGGTGTGCCCATGTCACAGCAGTAGCAGTAACATGTGTTGACTGCCAATCACATGGGTTTGCCCTCTTTGCTGTCACATTGCTGCCAGGCAGTGGACCATGCTAACATTTCCCAGAGGAGGGTGTGGGCCATCCAAGGGGGAGTCTTGGGCAGGCCCATGGTGTGGACATGGTTTCCCCTGGTCACATATCATGCTATGGTTGCATTACATGCACATCTGGCTCGGGGACATGTCTTTGGTGGACATGGTGACCATTTGCACACAACACACTGTGCCCACTGATGCCACACCCCTTGGGTAGAACATGCATATTCTAGGCTGGCCGTCACAGCCAGCAGTGTGTTGATGTACTGTGGACATTACTAACACTGTGCTATTGCAGCTGCATGAGCCGGCTCATGTCTCAGTCTCCCTCATGCCCTGTGGAGAAATGCCTGGGCCTAGCACATATCTGAATAGGGTTGCAAATTGCAAATGCCAACATGTATGTTGGGACATGACTACTATCACATGGTATATCACATTCTGGGGCAGTCTCAGTGATTTCCACCATGGTCATCTGTACAGACCCGCCTTCAATGGTTTCAGGTAGACACTCATCCTCACTACTACCTGCTCAACAGCACACTGTGCATCATGGGCATGCAATAGTTCTGTTTGCAATGTTGGGTGCCCCTATTATGGGGGACACTTATCTTTGCCCCCCCTTATCTTTGGCGATTTGGGTATGGTGGACCCTCTCTGGCTTTGCCTGCCTCATCACGCTGACACCTGGCAAACCTGTGCTCATCCATATGGTCCAGGTACTGGCCAGGCTTTCATGTCCCACTTGCCCTGCTTCTGCCCAAATCAGCCCCACCATGCACCCCCAGACCACATCCACACCCTCTCTCACTTTCTGCACAAGCAAGATGATTCCACAGGGGGGGGGGGAGCTGCTCGGTACCTGTACATCATGACATAACATACGCACATGGGGTACCAGGGTTACATATCTGTTTTCCCATTCTCACCCCAAAAGGTATTTTTTCCCTGTTCACATCCATACTCTCCCTGACTCTGCAGTCCCATCTATGTGCCTAGTTTTGTTGGTGTCCCATGGATTGTTTTCTTTGGCAACACATAGGTGCATGGCACTGGCATTCTTAGTTGTATAGCTGCACGTCTGTTTAGTTATGTTTCTTTGCCTGACAACAGCCACTCATTTCTGCTCCCTGTACCTTCTGCATGCATCTTGTATTTGTCCTGTCTGAGGTGGCGCCACTTCAGACTTGACCTGTCATATCCATTCAGCTCTATAGGACGCATGGCAGAACAGAGCTGAATTTTTTCTAATTCAGACCTTTATATCTGGTTTTAGCAGGTCTACACGACTCATTTAGGAATAAGCGTTCTACATTGCAGCAGCTGATCACGCTCCTTTTCCACCCTCTCCTACCCATGTTTTTAACTCCCCGTGCTAATGCCCAGGATATGCATGTTAGCGGTATTGTGGAATACGGGGGGGGGGGGGGGGGGACATATTCACCACTTACACATCCACACTGCATGTGGATAGCCCTTATTCATGTTCTAGAATGAGGACCAAAGTGTATAATGGCATCATGTTTTAAGGGATAATGTTTTCTGGTTGTAAAAGATTTTGAACAGCCTGGTTAGTGGCTGTGCTCTGAGACATAATGCTAGACTTGCAAGCTGATATTTGAAATGTTTGTTTTCTTTTCAGTAATGTGTAACAACTGCACAGATTTGTTATGTTTCATTCTTGGGTCAAGGTAATTTCAGCTGAGGATGTGTTTTGTTTTTTTAGAGAGGTGCACTTGTTTTGAAAGCTTTCCTGGCTTTAGTTTTAATTATAAAAGAGAGAGATGTTGTAGCACTGTGATTTAGATATGTGAGTTTTGTTTGGTTTATTATAAAGTAATTATTTCAATACTGTGAATGATAGTGGATTTCCAGCTTGGGCATTTCTTCTGAAGTTATGGTAAGTGTTCCAATGCCTGATATTATTAGCATTTCAATTTGTTGTACTAATCACCTTTCCTATTGAGATTGTTGTAAAATGTTTTGAAGGAATAATTTTCATATCGTAAGGATTTTAGTTATATGCTAATTACGGCATGTGTAGAGAGTTGTCATGTGGAATGAGCAGAAATAAATTTATATCTTCTATATGCAGTTCATTTAAAAGTAGAAGGAAGTTTTAATACGTTTTAATAGTTTGTTTCTTGAAATCTCAGTCTGTATAAATCCTCTTTAAGATGGCTTCTTCTGTAGTGTGACATTAAGAAATAACTTTGTTCTGTGTGTTGTGGAGATATTCTTAAAGCAGCTGTAAGCTAACACTTTTTATTTGTCTATCATTTTCTGTTATAGAATATATTACATGCACTGAATCTTATGGGCCGAAGACAACTTCTATTTTGAATGAAAGGAAGTCAGCAATGCTACTGAAAGCCAGATTGGAGCAAGGATCAGCGATTCCAGCAATGCTATAGAAGATGTATGTTAAGCCGTGATGCCTGGGTGGAGAGTTACTGACACTCTTTGTCCAAAATGTGCATAGCGCAGCTCATAGTGAAAGAAGAAGCTGCTGAAGAACTTGGAGTTACCAGCGGTGGCAGAAGATGTGGTGCAAACTTCTGAAAGATCTCTGAAGAGCAGTTAGCCACTAACAAATTTTGCTTGTAAGAATAATTGGTAGAGCCTTACTTCTGTGCACATTCTTATTGAGACCTTGCAGGGGCAAACAGTATCACATAGTTTTGATTAATTTTCAGGATGCTCGTAATCCTTTTTCTCTATTGTCAAATGGACCATATATCTAAAAAGACTTCCTCCAACTAACAAGATGAAGTTCACCCATGGACTACAGTAGATGTGCCTAGGACTCTGGAATGAAGTGAAGGCATTTCCCACCATGGCAGAAGATTTGTTTTATTTATGTATCAATACTTTTCTTTATTTCTCTATTTTTATATGCATGTATTTATTTATTTATCTATTTATTTTGGACATGGACAAGTTTTATAGTGATTCTTTACAGATTCATAGGGGTGACTGTTCAGAGGGACTTAAAATGGGGTAACAGAGTTAATATGGAGAATGGCTTAGAATTCACTAGCAGCCTGGAGAGAGAGATATTCCCAAAACCAAGGCCATGTTTAGCAGAACAGGACAGAATGTTTTTGCTTCTTCTAATTCAGCTAAGCAATATGTCTCTGCTTACTTCCTCTCATAACAAGACTTGTAACAAAAGTGGTGCTGACAACACAGTTTTTCTATCAATAAATGAGGTGCTCTAGTCTAGCCAGGTTGAAGAGAATTTACAGGAGCTGTTCGAGTTTGCAGGACTGTGGACTCCCTTCCCTTAAGGCTTTAAGAGTACAGTGTTTTTAACATAATTTTGTGTGTGTGAATTGTTTTATTACTTATTATTACTCTCTCTCTCCCATTGCTTTGAGTGAAGGGATGAAGCCCAAGAGCTCAGGTTCTGTTGCTGGTGAGGGCTGCAGCAGGGTACAATTCAGAAATGTTTTTGGAGTTTACATGTGCATGATTCGGTGACCCATGTTGGATATGATGCAACGGAAATGTTTTCATAGTTTACACATGTGTGATCTGCCCAACCTGCAGGCACATATTGGATAGGCGCAAATGTGGAATAGAGTTGAAATCATGCCTGTGCCCGATTTGCACATGCTTCTGGGACCTATGCAGTCTATGTGGAATCTGCCTCAAAATGTATTACCACCAAATAGAACAGAATATTTAGAAGACTAATAGCAAGAAGAATTCTCCAAAATGGGAAGCTAATATAGTGGTACAGAGGAGAACAATTAATTAGGCAAACGTAAGGGAGTCAACATCCATGTAGCTAGTGTTAACAAAGAGATGTTGGGGTGGACTAGATGGCCATCTCATGGTATCAGTAAATCTGGAACTACTGGAAGTGTGACTGCTGTTTCTCACATGAGATTTTGAAGGTAAGGAAACTAGATTTGCCTCAGCCAGTAGGATACTACAATCAAGCTGGCTGCATCTGTTCTGGTGTTTTTAGATTATCTTGGATATCAGAGTAATTAGGGGAAAGGTATAAAGTTAGTTTTCTTAACATGAAATGGTGAATGCATCTTCTGCTAAGTGTTGTGTGCTGAGATGATGAGAGCAAAAGGTCAGGCATTCCTATTCTGTTTGATGGCAAACACATCTATTTTTAGATTGTACCATTTGCTGAAGAGGTGGCTGACTACTGACTGATGGAAAGACTGTGAGTATGAAGCTGTCAAATGGATCTGTTGATAGATGGTTGTTATCTTCAAGGACCAAGCTAGTCAACATATCTGGAGGGCTTCTCAACAGTCAGAGAATGTTAGCACCTCTTGTATGAAGTTCTCAGACTATTGAGATGAGCTCCCAAGCCAATTTTGGAGGAATCCATTTTGAGTAATTTCTAGGGAACAGGAAGATACATGTATTTCCCCTGAGCAGATTTGATGATGTGGTCTACCATTGTATAGTCTTGTATAGAGTGTTGGTAATAACCACCCAATAAGAGAACAGTTAAGAATGTTGATTCCACTGTAATATGAGTTGCCATTGGATATCTCACATGTGAAGTCATGCACAGGGAGGAACATGGACTGTCGCTACCATATGTCCCACAAGTTTTAATAGGTGTCTTGCAGATGTGTGCTCCAAGGAAGATATGTCAGTTACCAGTTTCTGAATGGTGTGAGCTCTGAGTTGAGGAAATGTAGCTGTGGTTGATGAGATATAAAAGCAGATTCCTATGAATTTGACATTTTGAGATGGAATTAGGGAGGATTTCTTGAGATTGATAATGAATCCCAAGCCAGTCATAAGTTGTCTGGTTATGTTCAAGGAAGTCACAGCAATTTCCAGGGAGATCCCCTGACTATCCAATTGTCTAGACAAGGGAAAATGCAGAATTTTTGCTTTTGGAGGTGTGCTGATATGACAGCTATAAACTTGCTAAAACCTCAAGGTGCTAAGGAGAGGCTGAATGAGAGAATCTGTATTGATATTGTTGTCTGAGAAATGTGAAATGCAGATATTGCTTGTGGTTGCGATGAATAGGGATATGAGTATAGGCATCTTTGAGGTCTGGGTTAACCATCCAATCGCTGATCTAGATGAAAGGCAAAATCAATGCTAGTGAATGCATTTTGAATTTTTCTATGTGGACATACTAGTTCATTTCTCACAAATTCAAAATAGGCCTCATTCTTTCTGTCTTCTTGAATTTCAGGAAGTATTTGGAGTAAATCCACAATTGTATTGGAGAGATGGAACTTCCTCTGTTGTTTGCTGAAAGGAGGGAAGTAATCTCTTCCTTAAGGAGCTACTTTTGATGCAACAGAGGTGAATGAAAGGAAAGCAGACTCTTTTGAGGAAGAGATTTGAATCATATATGGTAACCCTGTTGCATTACACTGATAATCTATTTGTCCAAAGTTATGCATTTCCAATGTCTCAGAAAATGAGAAAGCCTGACCTCTACTAGCAAATCTGGATATAGGACACAATCAAAAACTGGGCCCATTAGTGAGCTGAATTGATGTAGGTGTCTTCTGTTACTTCTTTTCTCTCACTCTCTCACCCTTTGTTTCAGCTGATATGATTGGCTTGATTGTTGTGACTCAGATTTTAATGATACTGATAGCAACACTTGTAAGAGTAGGGAGACCTCTTATAAAAATGATGCTGGCCTCTCTTTGAGGAAGGTTGAGGTGGTTCAATGTTGTCTGCTGCCAAAATGGATGGTTGAGCAAACATATTTGATTAAAGAAATGGTTTCTCTCCAAAAAAGGTTCTCTCTTAAACACAGAACATCAGCAATGAGACTGTGTACATCCTCTCTCAAACCTGCCCATGCCATCCTTCTAGCTGTGATTGTCATTGCAGCTCTTCTAGTAGTAGTATCAGAGGCAACAAATGCTGAGCAAATTATAAATTAAATACACTACTCTAAATCTTGCAGTGTTCTTGCTCAGAAGAATGTTCAGAGGTGGTTGTAAATTGGCAAGCCACTATGCCGGTGTTTAACACTGCATTTTGATTTCTAACAGCTTAGGATCTACTAGGTGGAGGGGCATTGAACTCTTAGACCTTTTCAGAGCTGATTCAACTGCCACAGAGTGGTATGACAATTATAGGTTTTTGTGGCCTAAAGCCAGTTGTATTTAATTTCAGTTCTCTTGGAAGTAGGCTTCAATGAAATGTGTTTCTGCCATACTTTTTTTATGTTGGTCTACCAGGAACACCAGTAAGGTCACTATGGGCCCGATTCTGAGAGGCGACTTGCGTCCTGCCCTTATTCCCCCTCCGACTCCCCTCACATGGCCAGAGCAGCAGTACAGGGAGAGTCGGCAGGGGATGGGAGGGATCGGAATGATGGCAGAGTGGGGCAGGCCGAGGCAGCAGGATGTACAGGGCCAATTCAGGTCACAGCCCTGTACGTTCTGCAGGATCAGGGGCAACGTGCTACTTATTCCATCTCAAAAGTGGAATAAGCTGCTTTAACTGGGCGATTGGGGCCAGAACCTTCCCAAAGTTTGAGGCCGAGAGCAGGTAGATCCTGGCCTGGTCAGGCAGCGGGGGAACAGAGAGTCAGCACCACGGGAGTAAGGGGGTCCTGCAGGGAAAAAGTCCCCCCGGGTATGCTGTGGCACGCCAGGCCATCTCAGGGCCTGATCCTGCACTCGCAGGAATGTCTGGTTCCCAAGGTGCAGAATTGGGTCCAAATGAGCCCGTCCTGCTCAGGGCCATTCAGACAGCCTGTACGTGCCCCTTAGGGAATCAGGCTCCATGTACTTAGGACTATCAAAGAATTTAAGCTGTATCTTGGGTTGTCCTCTCTGTACCTCTCCATTAAAAACACTTTCCAGAGATCAGTGAATACAGAGTGACTTTGATGGTCTATGATGAATGAGTGTCACAGAGGTGATAGGGAATTCAGTCAGGAGGACATCCCTTGATGCGCCGTAGCATAACTTGAGAGACTGCAATGTTTTCTAGTCACTGTGCCAGTTTGATAAGCTAAACCAGTAATATCTGCAATGTTTGCAGAGCACCTTTTTGGTGCCAGGAAGCTAGAGCTAAGAGATGAGGGCATATAATCACGCTATCATTGTAGGATCCCCTTTGCTTGTCTGGTGCTGACTTAGCAGGTGGGACTTGCCAGACACACACCGTGCTGAAGGTCAAAACTAGACTTTGAGTGCTCAAGTTTGGCATTGTGATACCTATCACAGCCATTATCCTTACTCGATTTTGGAGCTGTGGGAATAGACTTATATGAAGGTGAAGTTTGCTTAATGAACTGCCTTGGAAGATTCAGGCTAGGGATTCTTCCCCTACTTTAATAGACTCTTCCACTACTTGCACTTTTGCTACCCTGATCATTGCAGCAACAGGCCAGCAGCCATACCAATCCACCCATATACTGTGCATGTAGGTAGAGGCATGTATGCGTATATGTAACAAAAGTATTCTATGTGCCTCTAGTGACAGTGATCTTTTTGGATGCCATGTACATATGACCTGAATAGACTGATACTTAGGTAGTAGAAATAGAAAAATAATTTTTGACAGGTCAAAAATAAAAGGCTGTCAGGTAGAAAAATGGTATATTAAAAACAGTTATATAAATAAATAAATAAATACCATACAAATTCATATTTTCATAGAATCATATGTTCTCTGGGAGCAAAAAAAACCTAAACCTAATAATCAAACTTGGATTTGTGGCCAATTCATCAACTGAGAGCCTTCTTTATACAAATTTTCTGGACCTTGTTCTCCAAAATGTTAGCTGTATGCTCTGCTTCTCTTGACAAATATCCTTTGAAGATAATGCTCTCTAGAAATGGAAAACACGGGAGCAACCAAAAGAAAATAATTACAGACAAAATTTTATTATTTCAGACCAGCTAGCAGAGGACAGTATATGGATTTTAAGGTAAAGTCCTGAAAATTCTTACAGCATATTAAATTCAGAGATTACAATGTTAAGCACTTTTTTTTTAAATTGACCCTGAAGAATACAAATTTCCATTCTGCGCAGATGGTACAATGCAATATTCTTTTGCTGCCAACCTAAAACAACAACAAAAAAAGAATTGAACGAATTATTAATATTTTTCCCTTAATATTTAGGCTTTTATGAAGACATAAGAAATTCCAATGGACCCATGAAAAACTTAGCATAACAGACTTCTAGGGAGGTGATATTATCTTGCATTATACACTGTTGATTGTGATGACCTCGAGTATTCAAACAAGCCTGAAATGGTTATTTGACACTGAAGTCCTATTACGTTTATCTAGACTCTGTGTCTAGCGCCGTGTTAACATAAAAAAAATTGCAATACTGTATGCTAATATGAGGGTTTCTTTCATTTTTTGTAAAAATATGTCTTGATTGATGCATGCCAGCCTTTTGCCAATTCATTTTACAGACAAAGGCAGTGAGCACTTTTATCAGCTCAAAATCTGCATCTTTTTTGCATAAAGAGGAATTATGAGTAGTCAGAACACTGTATGAAGCTATCTGTCCTGACAGTTTGCATTTCAGAGCTCTGAATTGTCTCCATAACTAAGAACAAGGAGCATAGCTTTTCTTTTCAAACATTTTTGGGGTCTGTTTACTAAACTGTGGAAGAGGTTTGCAATTTTTACACATTAGACAAGATTAGTATGTTGTAGTTGTGCGGCAACTGCTGGGGCATTTCCAGTATGACATTTATCACACCTTTAAGTGCATTGCCGATAATATGTCTGAAGAGGAAGCAGTAAACATCTTAGTAGTATGTGTAAAAATGAAAGGACAAATTTTGACAATGTTATAGAGAAAGAAGCAAAAGTTTTTAGCTTTTTGTTGGCTCTGGGCAAAGAAAGAGATAGTAGAGTCCTCCTCTTAATTCCTTCCCCCCCCCCCCCCCCACCAACAGCATATTGTAAATAGCTACAGGTAACTTAACATGCCTAAATTTGTAAAAGCAAGTTCTGCTTTATTCTCTACTGTATAAAGTTGATCATTTAATTTAACCATTGTTCAAAATATTCAAGGTTCCATGTAAACCGCTTTGACCACTGAAAAAGTGGTATATAAATCCAGCCAAATCTATAAATAATAGAGTCAAAGATGACCCCAAGGTTGTGAGCTGAGGAAAAAAGGAGTGTAGTGTTATCCATAGAAATAGAAAAGGAAGGAGGTAGGTTTAGAGTGAAAGATAAGGAGCTCAGTTTTGGCCATGTTCAGTTAAAAATGGCGGTATGACATCCAGGCAGCAGTGTCATATAAGCAGGCAGAGATCCAGGCCTGGATTCCTGGAGAGATTTCAGGCACAGAAAGGTAAATCTGAAAGGCACAGAAAGGTAAATCTGAAAAGTCATCAGGATAAAGATAGTACTGAAAACTATGGGAGGTCCTACGACAGAGCCCTGAGGTACACCAGCTGAAAGCAAGATGGTGGTAGTGGAGGAACCACCAGAACATACATTAAAAGTGCAATGGGAGAGATAAGAAGAAATTGAAGCGAGAATAGAGTATCAAGGAGAAGGTGGTGATCAACCTAGGGAAGAACAACCCAAACTATGGTTACACGATGCAAGGTTCCACATTAGGAACCACCACCCAGGAAAAAGATTTAGGCGTCATTGTGGATAACATGTTAAAACCCTCGGCCCAGTGTGCAGCGGCGGCCAAGAGAGCAAATAGAATGCTAGGTATCATAAGGAAAGGAATGGAAAATAAAACAAAGGATATTATAATGCCTCTATTGTTCCATGGTTAGACCACACCTTGAATATTGTGTGCAATTCTGGTCGCCGTATCTTAAAAAGGATATAGCGTTATTAGAAAAGGCTCAGAGAACAGCCACCAAAATGGTAGAGGGGATGTAAGGATACTCCTATGAAGAAAGGCTAAAAAGGTTAGGGCTCTTTAACCTGGAAAAGAGACGTCTGAGGGGAGATATGATAGAAGTCTACAAATTAATGAATGGAGAGGAACGGGTAAACGTAGATCGATTGTTTACGTTATCAGAATATAGAAAGACTAGCGGACATGCAATGTAGCTACAGGGTGAACTATTTAAGACTAATAAAAGAAAATATTTTTTTTCACTCAACGTGTAATCAAACTCTGGAATTTGTTACCGGAGGATATAGTAAAGGCTGTTAGTGTAGCTGGGTTTTAAAAAGGTTTGGACAAGTTCCTAGGCAAAAGGTCCATAAACCATTATTAAGGAGGGACCCAGGATATCAATACTTGACCCAATACAAGCATTGCGGAACCTGTGTCTTTTGGGGAAACTGCTAGGTACATATGACCTAGATTGGCCACTGTTGGAAACAGGATACTGGGCTTGATGGACCTTGGTCTGACCCATTATGGCATATCTTATGCTCTTAAGTTCTTATAACAGTGTCAAAGGAAGCAGAAAGGTCAAGAAGGATGAGAATCAAGTAGAGGCCTTTGGATTTGGCAAGAAACATGTCGCTAGAGACTTTGGCAAGAGCCATTTCTGTGGAATGTAGAGAACGAAAGCCATATTGCAGTGGGTCCAGAAGGTCTTGAGAGGAAAGAAAGTCAAGACAGCAGTGGTGAACTGCTCATTCTAGTAGTTTTGAAGCAAAGGGGATGAGAGGGATAGGTCATTAAATGGAAGGACAGGTAGGATCTAGTAAAGGCTTTTTTGAGGTGTAATCACAGCATGTTTGAAGGCCACAGGAACATTTGCAGTGGAGAGCAATAGGTTAAGGATATGACAGATGTAAGAGACAGACCTTAGTAGATGAGTGGGGATGAGATCAGAGGAGCAGGTAGTCAGTTTGTAGGAGGAGAGAAAATTTGCAGTTTCCTCCTCAGTGATTTCAAAAAAGGAAGAATAGGGTGGCTGAAGGTGAGGGAAGGATTTAGGATTAAAGAGGGGGAAAATGAGGAAGAGGTGACCCTGCAGAGAATTCAAGGCTAATCTTCTGGACTTTGTCATGGAAGTAGTCAGCCAGGGTCTAGGCAGATGGTGAAGGTGGTATTGGGGAAGGAGGGACCTTGAGGAGAGAGTTGAGCATAGCAAAGAGACAGCGAGAGTCAGAGGCAAGAGAGTTAGATGGACATAGTACTCTTGCTTGGAGAGTGCTATGCCAACTGGAAAGAGGTTAGCATGAATTTGAAATGTAGGTAGTCAGCAAGGGTATATGAATTAAACTAAAGGTGTTCAGCTGAATGGACACAGAAACTTAGGTAGTGGGTTGTCGAGGACAGTCAGGGTTGAGATATGGTACACTCACAGGGCATGGAATGGGAGAAGCAAGTGCATCCAGAGCATAAAAGAGTATAGTGTTATAGGAGGATACTGCCCCATCAATAGACTCAGATGACATAGTGGAGGAAAGAAGTGATAAGACAATGGTGGAGAGAGCTGAAGGGTCAATAGAGTGAAGATTCCTAAACATGTTGGTAGATATTGGGCAATACCAAGATGGGAAATGTATAAGGGTAAAGGTTAGTAGGTGATTGTCAGATAAGGTCAGAAATGAGGTGGAAACAGAGTGTGAGCTGTTGGAGGAGAAGACAAGATCAAGGCAGGGCAGTGCTTGTGAGTAGGAGTGGGAAAGTACAACTTGAGGTTGAATGAGGAGGTTAAGGAAAGGAACTTTAAGGTATAAGGGTCAGAAGGGTCATCAATGTGAATTTTAAAATCCCCAAGAATAAGGGACAGGGAAGACACATCCAGAAAACAGGACAGTCAGGAGTCAAAGTCTGTTAGAAAGGTAGAGGTGGACTTGTTTTTTTTTTTTGTTTTTTTTTTGGGGGGGGGGGGGAGTCGATAAATGACATCTACCCGGAGAGGTAATGGAGAAAATAGGCAAATGGCATGGACTTCAAAGGAAGCAAAATAACACAGGTACACTACCAAAAAACTGCCTCCAGTTTTGCAACTGATTCCTATAGATTTTGGGGTGCTGAATCCAGGAAAAATAGCCAAAATGTTCCATCACGTCACGTTTTCTTGAAAATTAGATTTCTTACCCATATAAGGAATGTTCACATAATTTCTTTTTAGCCGACTGCAGTTTATTTTCTTGGCCCAAAATAGAGGTTGTAATGGTTAACTAACTAGAAACACTCCCTCATGATATTTTAGAGTGTTTTGTATTCATTTTATACATTAACAGGACAATTGGGAGGTGGGGGGCAAAATCCAGTACTCGCACTGGCGCATGTTCTTTCCTATTCGCCTCGCCTCGTTCGCTCGCTCAAACACGGTGGTTGCGACATGAACGTTCCTGTCAAATTTCAGTTTCTTGCAAGTTCATTATTACCTTTTGTTTGCTCAGTCGTAATCCAGCTTTATTCCGAAGTGGTTCACTAAAGTTGTAGTTTGCAGTGCTGTGTATTTGTGATGGCTCACAGAGCCAGAGGTTGCGTCAACTCTCCGGACAGTTTTTGTTTTATTTGTGGGGAATATACCGTGAAAAAGCGGCAGAGGAACATTTCTGCATTTATTTAAAAAGTATATTTCGCCTATTTCGGTTTGAAGTTAGGCGATCAAGACAAACCGTGGGCTCCTCACAAAGTGTGCAAGACATGTGAGGAAGATCTACGCTTATGGATGAAAGGTAAAAAACAAGCATTTCGTTTCGGAATACCTATGATGTGGCGTGAAAAAAGAGACCACAGCAGTGACTGCTATTTTTGCTCCTGCATTGTGAAGGGATACAACTTAAAAAATAAGAACGTAATAAGTTACCCCAACCTTCCCTCAGCAATTAGGCCTATGCCTCATAGCAACGAAGTACCTGTGCCTGAACCACCAAAATCTTTGGATCATATTTGTGTGGACGGTTCTGATCATGATGAGACTCATCAGATGACTTTTCCCGATGAGTCCAGTACTTCCGAGTTTGAAACTGAACCAGATCCGAAACCTGAACTTTTCTCTCAAGCTGAATTGAATGATTTAGTCCGGGATTTAGGACTCCCAAAAGATGCTGCCCAACTGCTAGGTTCTCGGCTTAAACAGAAAAATCTATTGTCACCAGGAACAACTTTTTATTGGTACCGCAACCGCGAGACACAATTTTTGAAGTATTTCAGCAAAGAGGAAGATTTGGTATTTTGCAACGATATATACGGAGTGATGGAAAAGTTTAAACTCAAGTATGATCCTGCTGAATGGCGGCTGTTCATTGATTCATCAAAAGACAGCATAAAAGGTGTTCTTCTTCATAATGGCAACACATTCACTTCAGTTCCTATTGCTCACTCTGTTATTCTCCAAGAAAAAATACGAGAATTTGGCCCTGATTCTTCAGAAGATTCGTTATGATGAGCATAAGTGGATGATTTGTGGAGACTTTAAAATTCTATCCATGCTATTAGGGCAGCAATCCGGTTTCACCAAATATCCCTGCTTCCTTTGCTAGTGGGATAGCCGGGCCCGCGACCTACACTGGGGGAAAAAAGACTGGCCAATTCGGGAGTATTTGAGACCCGGTGAGAAAAATGTTCTTCATGAGAGCTTGGTACCTCGTGATAAAATTCTATTACCACCTCTCCACATTAAGTTGGGTCTCATTAAGCAATTCATCAAGTCCCTTCCAAAAGATGGTGAGTGCTTTCGGTACCTTTGCTCAAAGTTCCCCCGACTTTCTGAAGCAAAGCTAAAGGAAGGAGTGTTTGTTGGCCCTGATATAAGGAAACTCATTTCAGATGGAGCATTCGCTGAAACAATGTCTGAGAAGGAAAAAGAAGCCTGGGATTCCTTCAAGGATGTTGTTCTTAAATTCTTGGGGAACAGGCGGGATGAGAACTATAAGGATATTGTTGCCAGGATGCTCAATGCCTTCAAAGAACAAGGCTGTAACATGAGCCTGAAAGTCCATTTCTTGCACTCCCATGTGAACTACTTTCCCGAAACCTTGGGGGCGTACAGTGAAGAACAAGGTGAAAGGTTTCACCAGGACATCAAGGACGCAGAGAGAAGGTACCAAGGAAGATGGAACACCACTATGATGGCTGATTTCTGCTGGTTGCTGCTGCGGGAAACCCCAGATGAAAAATACGCCAAGCAGCGCACCAAGAGAAGCATTCGGGGGGAAGAAGAAACGGGCCCACCAGGAGATTGATTGACCCAAGAATGACTTTAAAATCTAAACTGTGTTGACAAATATCGTGTTTTTACTAAACTTTGAAATAAAAATTTGCTAGTTATTACCACAGTGTTGGATCTCATTTATTAGAATTTTATTTTCACACCATCGGGTGTTTGTCTTTATGTATTGCAATGGTGCGGTTTGCGTTTTCTATTCTTACATACATACCTGTACAACATTTTTTGCACATTTCTTTGCTTTGCTTTGTGTCTAACCTCGCTCTTATATGCTCAATGTTTGTGCACATGTATGTGGCTGTTTTAAGTGCAGACAATTTTGCTACCATCACAGTGTGTTTTGTTGACATTACTCTATTCTTATGTGCTGCCTTGTTATAATTTTCTTTATTCTTATTTGAATAACTACTAAACAATTAGTATAAAGAATTCATCCAAGAAACTTTTATCTCGATCGCACTCAATCTGAAACGTTCACCTCAAACTGCTAACCCAATGTAGCAAAAAATCTGTACGTGATGGAGCAAATTGGTTACCAGATTTGGATTCAGCGCACCAAAAAACGTAAAAATCAATCGAAACATTAGAGGCAGTTTAAAAAAAATTTTTTTTAGTGTACCTGTGTATTAGATGCAGGCGAAGGAGGGACTGAAATTGGCAGGAATGAGAGAGTAGGAACCCAACACCACCACCATAGCCAATGGGCCGAGGTGTATGGGAAAATTGGTAGCCTCTGTGACAGAGGTCAGCGACTGAAGCTGAATCATTATGGAATAGCCAAGTTTCAGTAAGAGCCAGGAGATGTAGAGTATTAGAGATAAAGAGGTCATGAATGAAGACAAATTTATTGGAGACAGAATGTGCATTCCACAATGTGCATGAAAAGGGGAGAGAAGAGAGAGAGAGGAGAGGGATATGAGAAAGATTAGAAAGGTTATGCATTGATCTACCCTGGGAGTGGGAAGAAAGTTTAGGGGGACTGGGGTCGGGGTTGATTCTCCAGATGAGAGAAAGAAAAGGAGTAGTAGAGAACAAGGGACAGAGGAGGCGGCATGATGGAAGTGAGAATGAGGTTCCTTCAGTGAGAGTAGAAATGGCTGAATGAGAGGAAGAAAAAAGTGAAGCTCAAGTGCAGATGATAAGGTAGAAGACAAAACTGTAGGGGAGGCAGGGACAGTAAGGATTGGGTAATGAGAAGTAGGGCCATGGAACTGTGGGAATGAGTAAAAAGATTAGTTAGAGTTAACATTAAGAACATAAAGTGATGCGGACCATAGGAGAGGAGAGAATGCAGGGTCAAGTTCCAGATCCCTGCTGGTCATAACATTCTTCTCTACTCCAATACAAATGTGGAGTGTGCGAGGTTCCAGTGCTGCCCCTGCAGGAGCTCTGGAGCCACCACTCCCTGCTTGGATGCCTTCTGCTTAAGCCACTGCAGGCTGTGATGGTTCTTGTTCTGGCTGGTCTGTAGGAGAACAAGAGTTACACAGCTCAGGCCTCAGCACTAGCCAATGGAACAGAGGAGGAAATGCATCAAATGTGCACCAGCCCTGATAAAAGAGTGTCCGGTGGCCCAATGCAGCTCCAATCCACTGTAGCTATATTCCCACACCAGATAGGTGTGAGAGGTACAGTTACAGTGTGTTGCAAGCAGTGGAGAAGTGGCATCCATCAGCAGTATGTAAAGTAGGTCTGCACAGAATGCATGTCTGTCTAGGTTTTGCATGTGGCCTTCAGAAAGCTACAAAATGTGGATGTGCATATCTGGCAACATAGCACCTGTTGGCCACAGATTCCCTCAGCAGCCAGCTACCAAGCAGCCACACAGCAAGGAGCAGGCAGACCGCAAGGGAGAAAGGCTACATGACACTGCTCACCAGTATGTACAGCACATGTGCCCAGGGCACAGTGAGCAGTAACTATAAAAAGCCTTGATGTCCCTTGCACCTGTGTATATCCAAACACACCATAGTCTACTGTGGGGGTGTATCCTTTACGCATAACTTATCCCAACCATGCTTTGTAGATATGAGTCACATTGCCAATGAAGGAACAGCTCAGAGGTGTTTCTGGATGCACAGAATGGAGTCCCAGACACAGATGGAGAATATGGCATCATCTGCCAGGAGTCAGCAATGGTGTAATAACACTATATTGTTCTTCCCCTGATAATACAATAAACCATCCCCTGACACCAAAATGGGACAAGTGACACCAGGTGGGGGGGGGGGGGGGAAGAATGGCCAACTGAGTGAGTAGCAGTGAGATGGCAATTAGGATGGGCTATAGGAAGGCATGGAGGATGGCACAAGGAGACACTAGTAGTCCACAACAAGGCACATGCCCTCGCAGAACAGCAGACTGCAGCAGACAGGAGCAAGGCCATCTATTATTTTTTTCACACTGCATTTCAAACCTAGGACAGATGTGTAGATATTGGTCCTTTGCAGGGCATATGTTGCTGCTCTGTATGGATTTCTGTAATGAATGCCACTACATATGGGGGCTTCATTGACACTACCTGGTTGCTCTCACTATCTTCTCCATATCACTCTTCCCAGTCCTCTAGGCATCAGCACATTGTGGCTGCCAGCTTGACCCTGTATATGCTACCTCACATACCTGTCTGTCACCTCTGGCCTCCACAGGGCAGTCTTTGTTCTGCAGTTGTCCTCTTACTGCCCCTTCCATATGCCCTCAATGTCCCTACTACATGCTCTATTCCTCCACTTTCCCTACAACATCTATTCATCACTTTTTCTCACCTCACACTCCACTCTGACTAATCCTTTCTCATCCATGCCTGTTTACACCATCCCCCTCACTCTGCTACACAGTCCCTCTTCCCCTCTCTTCCACTCTCCCTAACCCCCTTGTCCTCCCTATCTCATCAACCCGCTCTGTACCTCTCTCTTGTGACCTCACTCTCACCATCTGTCATTGACCCTGTGGCACCACTCTTGGAGCATGAGACTTGTTTTTCTGTAATGAGGTTTATTGGGTTGCATTTGTGTGATTGCTGCACAGAGCCACCTTGTCATGCTGTACATGTTCTAGCTCTGGAACAGGTGGTGATATGTGAGGAACATGGATTTAGGTGAAGCCATACTGAGGAATGGCCAGGTTTAGGTGCTGTAGCTCCCAGTCCTGTGCAGGCAGAGGGAGCATATCCTATAACTGTGCAGGCAACCAACATTTGCAACATGATTTTTCTGCTGTTTACTTCTGTATTATCTGAATGTTCATAGACAGTAGCATTATTTGCTCATTGCATCTAGGTAGTTACACCAGGCCACAGGACAATAGGTACAATAACAGTGGTGATGCTCCCACAACATGCAAAAGCTGGAATGGTCCCCATAACAAGCAAGACCAAAACAAGGAGCAGGGAAATGATATGACAGTTTATGCAAGTTTGATTCCACTGTGCTTGGTTTTGCTTTTGCACAACAGTTACCCTTCATGGTCGTGAACCTCTGACCCACACATTTGCAGGACATCATCTAATATGGGGGAGCTATTGCATCCTCTTGTAAGAGGTTTCCAGCTGCATATTGTTCTAGGGTGGGGCCCGTAAGCATCCTAGAATGGCAGGGAAGTGCATTTTGAACTGTGTAACCTGGCAGAGTCAGTAACCTAACATATACCGCTGACCACAGCAAATTCCATGGGGCATCCCCAATGTTTGCATGTGCACTCCCACAGCCAAGCCTGTGCCAGGTGCTCATTTCTGACCTACTGTTCTGCCTATTCCCCGTCTCTCCTCCCTGGAGCTCAACTTCCAATTGGCTACTCACCTCCACAGGCAGAACTGGATCCCCCTCCAAATGGCTATGGTCAGATACAGTTTGGTCCTGCGGTGGCCACTGGGGTATAAAACCTCCTCCCATCTCAGCACCATTCTGGCCAGAATTTCAGCCTCTGCAAGGCTGATGTTGCCTGCTCTCCTTGCCGCCATGCTGCTGCTGCTGTGTATTTGCCCAGTCAGAGGGGGCTCATGCACATACAGTATGCAATTGCACATGCAATATCAAAACCTGTTATGGGCTCTATGGTGGGGGACGCTGATACATCCATCTATCCACTGGTGGCACATTTTCTATAGTACATGGTTATTGCACCACTATCTAGGTATGATGGGATATTGGCCTTGCCTACCGTTCCAGCACTGTGTGGTTATGGGCTTCCCTCTGCAGCCTGCACTTCTTATCCATGCATTTGCATGTTCCTCTGTCTTGCATGGGTGTGTTGAATATTGATGCTCGAATTCTGCCTGCATATCTGGATTTGGCCACTGGCAGTTGATCTCCCATACCTGCACATTTCCCATCCTTGCCCACGTGTCCGGTGGCTAACTCACGATTTGTGCCTTTTTTATGTGTGGGTTTCCTTAGCTGGTTATCAGCTCCTTATGCACCTCCTGGAATATCGGGCCCCTGCATTCTAAAAAAAACTGAATAGGCATGTGTCCTGAACAACCTGAATTTTGGTTTTCAGTGTCATTAAAGTCTATCAGACAAAAGAAATTGCACTTATTTTTGTTTGGCTAATGTAAGGCTCACCAAAGAATGCATAACCTTTGAAAGTAGATACATTTGAAACCAGATCCTATGGCTGATTACATCATTATGAGTCTGAAAACACCATTATTTTCTTGTTATTTCTCTCTTGCATTTTATAGGAAGAGATACTTGTATTAGGAGGATATTGCATTCAGAGAACAAAGGTGAAAATTATCAAGCTTCAGAAGCTTGCGATTGGGCCATAGCATGGAGGACCACACCAACTTCAAGGGGCATGTGCATCTATCTCCCTGCCATTGGCACATTCCTAACACATGGCACTACACAATCTGGCATGTGGCTGTACTTAATACCACACAATAAGGTGGCATTAAGTACATTCACACTAACACCTGTAATGGCCATGCTCACGACGATGCACTGTTACCACTCATGTTCCATACCTAACCTACCCAGTCCCGACACAATTGCATGCTAACTAAATAGTGCAGGATTTTTAATGCAGATTCCCACACTAACTTTTAGTGTGGCATGCTTACTGCATGGCAAACCCTGCGCTAAATTAAAGTGGTTTAGTAAACATGGCCCTTATAGATAAGACAAAAGAAATAAATGGCACACATAGGGCTCAGGTAGAGAGAGGCTAGATACTGCCTGAGTTTGTGTCAGAGAAAAGTCAGGATCTGTGCTGCAGAGCCAACAGGCTCTATAAAGAGAAGCTTGATAGATAATAAAGCGAAACAGCACTGGTGTACAAGTGCAGGTATGACACACACTAGCTGTGTTGGTGTATGACAGTCATTTCACCTATAAAGGTCTGGTGCATTCTGTGGGTCCATACAGACTGCAAAGTGACTGGCTCTGCTGCAGTATCCACTGCTTTTTTACTCCTTTACTGGATTGCAGTGCTCTTTGTTGTATATATTTTTTAAAAATTGTATTTTACTGTTTTTTTATACAGCTTTACCCTTTTAGACAAACAGTTTACATTATAACTTAAACTTGGTAAAGTATATTAAATGGAGACATTGATAACTTGGATTCTTCTGAAGCAATGGAGAGCTAAGTAATTGCCCAAGATGTGCTAGTGAGAATCAAACCCTAGCTTTCTGGTTCCCAGCTCAGTGCTCTACCCATTGGGGTACTCCTTCACTCCTTCTTGTTTAGCTGCAAAATCCCTATTTACTCGTACTTGAATCATGACAATGGATGCTAGAGTTAGGAATGGGGATGATGGGAGAATCAGAGGAGAGAAGGATGTTCTCCAGAGAAACCTACAGCTAGAAGCAATAGTAGTGGGATGTGATGATCAGAGACTTAGATCTTGAAGTCCCTATCCTTCATTGGCTATGATAAGAGATGTCATTAAGATAATAGTACCAGCAGCTACAGATGCAGACTTTGAGGTAACAAAATTAACCTCAGGGGCCAAGTCAGGATAATCTCTATGGGAGAAACACATTTCTTTGGAGAAACTGTAAGACAATTTTCATATAAACAGATATGGCTGCAGAGGGATGGAGTTTGAATACTCAATCTCTCCTTGCTCCTACCTTCCAAACAAGCTTCCTTTCTTCCTTTTAGTTAAGTGAGAATACTTAGGCAGCTCTCCCACCCTGTGCAGCTAGGATGCATGCTGGTACAATTCTTCAAGTGCTACGTGCCTAGGTATAGCTTTATTGGTTCAAATATAGCACATGAAGGGACATGTTTACTAAGCCCCAAGTTGGCAATGCGAGTCTGGGCTAGATAAGTAGCACGGAGCTCATTGCTAACTGCAGAGGAACATGTACATCCATCCCCCTGCAGTCAGCACAGACAAGCCACATAGTACCATGGAGACCAGTTCACAGGTACAATTAATTTGAGTGTTGAGCATGGTAGCACAGGCCATTAATGCGTGTGCTAGCCATGATATGCCAGGAATGTCCCTGTCCCATCCTGTCCCTGTCCCACTGTGCTCTACCAGAATATAGAGGGTGACCCTGCACTACCTTTTAGCATGTTGCCCAAATCACATGCTAACCCTGTGATACCCTGATAGCATAGTTTTGTCTTGAAGGACTACAAAAAGGGACTGCTACTTCTGGAGAGAGATCTACAATTGTATTTACTTCTGGGAATTTTTCTAAATCTTTGGGAAAAAGGAATTATTTAGATTAAAGCTGATTAATCTGTGTAAATTAGAATCCAGTGTAATTGTTAAAACAGTCAGAACCTAGTATCAACAAAGAGCTTTTAGTTAAATTAAAAACACAACAGGTAGCTTTCAGTTTATATTTAAAACCCAGCAGAAGGCTTTCAGTTTAAATTTAGAACCAAGCAGAGAACTTTCAGTTTACATTTAAAACCCAGCAGAGGGCTTTAAGTTTAAATTCAGAACCCAGCAGAGAGCTTTCAGTTAAATTTAAAACCCAGCAGAAAGCTTCTAGTTTAAATTTGATACTCAGGGCCTAGAATCAGCAAAGAACTTTAATTTAAATCAAATCAGAGTATAACAGCATAAAAGGAAAAACAGGGTCAATATTCTTTGAGCAATAAATTGTTTCTGACCCATTTACAAAGAGGCCTTCTAGATAGAGGGCAAGAGACCTGTGAAATTGTTTTAAATTGGTGTTAAAGCCAAGTGACAGATCAAAGGGCCATTTTGAAAGACTCCCTCTATCCAAGCAAGGGCTGTGTGAATCACCCAGGAAATTGGTCACAGAAGCACAGGCATAAATAGTTCAACCAGAGCTCTGTGATTCTTAGTCTTGAAGGATTACAAAAAGGTACTACTACTTCCAGAGAAACACCTGCAATTGTAAGTATTTACATCTGGGAATTTTTCTAAATCTTGGTGCAAAAAGGAATTCTTTAGATTAAACCTGATTAATCTGTGAATCCAGTGGATTTGTTAAATCAGTCAGGGCCTAGTATCAGCAAAGAGCTTTTAGTTAAATTAAAAACTTAACAGGTAGCTTTCAGTTTAAGTTTAAAACCCAGCAGAGAGCTTCTAGTTTAAATTTGATAGTGAGGGCCTAGAATCAGCAAAGAGCTTTAATTTTAATCAAATCAGAGTATAACTTAGCATAAAAGGAAAAACAGGGTCAATATTCTTTGAGCAATAAATTGTTTCTAGAGACCTTTACAAAGAGACCTTCTAGATAGGGGGCAAGAGACCTGTGAAATTGTTTTAAATAGGTGTTAAAGCCAAGTGTCAAAATCATTCACATCTCTCAGCAGACGTACTACAAAACATTATAATAAGAGACATAAGCAACAGACCAAGAAGAACCAATAATGAATGACAACATGATCGGCATACCTGCAGGCTATCACAAAACCAAACAAACAACTTCAAAAAGAGCACCATCACTACTGGCATCCACACTATGGAACTCCCTCCCAAATGAGCCTGTGGGCATTAGATGACCTCACAGACTTCCGCAAACACCTCAAAACATTTTTATTTATATAAACCTATGAGCATTCAGGCAACATCCCTACCCAAGCAGAAATACTACTACCACTGCCAACTAAGCGCACACCCATCCAATCCACACACACAAACCTGTCATACCACATTATTAAATACCTTCATGTTAAATGTTATCTCAATTGTACTGTCTAAATGCTGCTAAGTAACTGTAATGTCTAAATGTTTATATCTACCCTAATCTTAAATGTAACCCTCCAATCGTGATGTGACATGACCACCTTGATTGAAGGAAAAGGTGGCATACAAATCTGTCTAAATAAATCAAATAAAATAAGTGACAGATCATAGGGCCATTTTGTAATGCTCCCTCTATCCAAGCAAGGGCTGTGTGAATTACCCAGGAAATTGGTCACAGATTACCTCAGAAGCATAGGCATATATAGTTCAATCAGAACTCTGATTCTCAGTCTGGAAGGATTACAAAAAGAGACTGCTACTTCTGGAGAAAGATCTGCAATTGTAAGTATTTACTTCTTGGAATTTTTCTAAATCTTGGTGACATTTTAGGTTGCATTCCAATTTTCTTTTCATAATAGGAGCCCCAAGTCCTTTCTTGCCTTTTTTTTTTTTTTTTGGCAGAGTGAAAAAAAAAATGCCATCTATGCAGACACTTCGATACTTCTTAATGTGCTTCATTTCCCTTCAAAACTCTGACTTAACCCTACTGATGCTTCTTTGCCCTCTACCAAGAGGATATGACGTCTTCATATCGATGATGGTGCAGCTTTGCTCCTCTTATGGTGTTTTGGGTTTTCCTTCCAGTTTGGTATTGTTTTGCACTGTTCCTGGTTCCTTTGAATATTGTCACGCAGCAGACCCTCTGGGAACAGAAGAAAATGTTTTAAACACAGAAAAAGTCAGGCATAAGCTGCAATATTTCGAGGAACCAGATAGAGGGAGCAAGAGGGACCTCCGAGAGACTGAGGAACCACGCCCCATAGGTCATGAGGTAATGCCAGCCAGCCTCCAATCGAGGAAGAGAGGAGTACCTCTTAAAGAGAGTCTGGAAGACTGGAGAGCGGAAGAGGCAGGACCAGGAGAAGAGGCAGGACCAGCAGAAGAGGCAGAATCGGAAGGACGGACAGAATGGATAGATCCAAGAGAAAGAGTTCTCCTCAGAGATAAGGAGAGAGGAGAAAGTGTGCTCTTCAAGGAAGAGAGGTGCAGGAAGAAGGCCAGTTCTGGGAAAGGAAGGGCTGAAGCAGTAGCCCTTGGACAGGAGTTTGGCAGAAGGCAACAGCAGCCGCTGTGGCATGAAGAGAGAAGCAACCGAGGAGAAGGAGAGACAGCTCCATCAAGAGTGAGTGCTCTTCGTCCAGAGAGGCGAAGGCATTGCTGTGACTGCAGTAGAAAGCCAACTGAAGGACGGCTGGAGAACCTAAGGCCTATTGCTCAGGCGAGTCAGAATCCCAGCCGAGGCAGGCCTCAACCCTCACCTGGAGTAGAAAAGCCAAAGATAAAAGGTAACCCTTATTTTACTCGAAGCAGGTTTCAGACTGCTGGTATATGGGGAGGACAGGGAGCAGAGGAATACTGTCCATATAAAACTGCCTATGATACAACGTACAAGAAACGTTTATCAAATAAGAGACTTTTTAATGAGAAAGGTTTGCATGAAGCTAATGTAAAATCCTTGCAGAGGGAGGAGCGTTCTCAGTATAGGAGAGCACAGGACCGACGCCTTACGCTTAACCCTGAGCATTGGGAGGTCATACAAAAGTTATATAAGAAGCCTGACTACAATTTGCCAGAAACTACTGACTCAGTTTCAGAGGCTTCCGAATTGGAACCGATGCAAGTGGAATTTGCTAAAGAGCTTTCAGATGCAGAAATGGACTGTAATTACTGCATGACAGGAAGCCTGGAGTCCTTGCCTAGCGTATAAGCTATAACTTGTGGGATAGAAAATGTTTGTTTTTGTACACCACTCTGTGACGATAACAGTTTTGCTTTAAACTCATGTTTTACTTTTTCTTCTAACCTGAAGTAAGGACACTTGTGTTGATGTTATTGCCCAACCATTTGAACCTTTGCAAGAAGGGGAAATAAATGCCTTTGTTTTCCCTCCACTCTGACCCTTGTGTTCTTTGAGATTTGGTAACAAGGAGGCTACAAGGCTAAAAATCCCTGGGCCTGGTGAAACACTTGCCAAACTCAACCTTATATATTTTTGTGTCCAACCTACCTTGGTCTATTACCCTGCCAAGGTGGTGCACGTGACATAAAATGGCGTAGTTATTGGATTGCTTGCTTGCAGGGGCGGCCCAAGGGGGGTGCGGGGCCATGTGCGGAGACTCGGTGCGGGGCCTCATTTGCATAAGTGGCCTTATTTGCATAAATATTTGCATAATGTTACCATACACTAACTTTTAGTAAACATGTCTCTTAATGAGTGTATGGATAAAGAAAGACTAAAAGATTTCTACATTACTATAATCCAGTGCCAACCGCCAGGCACATTAGGAACTACTACAAAACGCTGCCCATTTAGAACCCATAGCAAACCCGCTGTATCCTGACAGCATTACCAGGACTCACAAAGCACCAGTCCCTACCTATCAAAAGGAAACACTGCAAATATTAAACCAGTACATTTCAGAGAATACTGGGGAAAGAGAACAAGTGGCAATGTCAAATAGGAATTACATAAACAGAATACCTCAGCTCAGTTACACATGCAGAACATAGACCATCACCAAACAAGGAATCACAATTTAGAAACAGGAAGGCAATAATTTAAACTGGGAACCCCAAAAGCCAAACTTGGAATGTACAACAACACTGTAGAAATAAAACTATAAATCAATTTCCTCTTGTACCAAACAAAGCGCAGACGTTAATGATGCACATTTCCCAGAACTTTCATATTCCAGTTAATAAATTCAAAATAAAGAGATATATTTCTACCTTTTGTGCATTTTTTTTCAGTTGCAATTGCTCCAGCCACTTTCTTCTGGTTTCTTCATGTTTTCTGCTAACTCTCCATCGTCTGCTGTCCATTTGTCCTTTCTTCTCTCTTCTAGTTTTCTTTCCATCCTCTCTCTCTACATCTGCTTTAACATACTAATCTTTATCCTTTTGCTCTTTCCTCATTCTTATTTCATCCACACAAATTTTACCCCTCCATCCTCAATCCCCACTTACTCTCCCAATACCCGGCCAATTGTAGATTTTCATCCCTCCCACACAAAATATTTTTCCCCTCTCCATTTTACTCTCCCAGCCCCATCCCATTCTAATCCTCCCCCAACATCAGCTCCCTTCTAGTTCCAGTCTCACCCAGCATCCATTCCCTTCTAGTCCCTGCATCAGCCCATTTCCAGTCCTAGCCCCCCATCAACCCATTTCCAGTCCTAGCTCCCCCATCCATTTTCAGTCTGAGTCCCTTCATCAGCTCATTTCCACTCCTAGCCCCCCATCAGCCCATTTCTAGTCATTTCCTAGCCCCACCATCAGCCCATGTCAAATCCTAGCTCCCCTCCACTCAGCCCAATTCCAGTCCAAGCCCCCCCATGAGCCTACGTCCAGTTCTAGCCCCTCCATGAGTCCATTTCAATTCAAGCCCCCACCACAGCCCATTTCCAATCTTAGCTCCCCCCAACAGCCCATTTCCAGTCCTATCCTAGCTGCTCCATCAGCCCATTTTCAGTTCTAGCTCCCTTCCCTCACAGCCCATTTCCATTCCAAGCTCCCTCCCCATCAGCTATTTGCAGTTCAAGCCTCCCCGTCCACTCAGTCCATTTCCAGTCATAGCAATCCCCCGCCCCATTAGCAGTCCTAGCCCCCCATCAACCCATTTTCAGTTTAAGCCCCCCCCTATAACCCATTACCAGTCCTAACCCCCCATCAGCCCACTTCCAGTCTTAACCCCATCAGCCCATTTCCAGTCAGCCCCCCATAGCCCATTGCCAGTCCTACCCCCCCCCCATCAGCCCACAGCCCATTACTAGTCCTAACCACATCAGCCCACCTCAAGTCCTAACCCCTCCCCATCAGCCCTTTTCCTGTCCTAGCGCCCCCATAGCCCATTAGCAGTCCTAACCCCCCGCCTTAGCCCATTAGCAATGCTCACCCCTATCACGCTATTTCCAGACAGCCCCCATCAGCCCACAGCCCATTACCAGTCTTAACCCCCTCCCAGCCCATTTCCAGTCCTAATCCCCCATCACCCCATTTCCAGTCAGCCTCCATCAACCCCCAGCCCCTTACCAGTCTTAACCCCCCCAGCCCATTACCAGTCTTAACCCCCCCAGCCCATTTCCAGTCAGCCTCCATCAGCCCCAGCCCATTAGCAGTCTTAACCCCCCCCAGCCCATTTCCAGTCCTAACCCCTCCCCAGCCCATTTCCAGTCAGCCTCCATCAGCCCCAGCCCATTTCCAGTCCTAACCCCCCCTCCAGCCCATTTCCAGTCCTAATCCCCCCCAGCCCATTTCAAGTCAGCCTCCATCAGTCCCAGCCCATTTCCAGTCCTAACCCCCCCCTTGCACTTTTCCTGTCCTAACCCCCCCCTTGCACATTTCCTGTCCTACCCCCCCCCTGGCAAATTTCCCGTCATAACCCCCCATCCCCCCATTTCCAGACAGCCTCCATCAGCCCCCCCCCCCCCTTCCCTTCCGGCAAATTTAAAAACAAAAACCTGGCTCTAGCTGCTGCCGCGTCCGTCGCAGCAGCGGCAGAATGGCGTGTCCCGCGGGGCCCCCTCTCCACGTCGAGCCCTCTGCAAGGGCTTTCAGATTCGCGAAGGGAGAGTGCTCCCTCGCGTCTCTGTAAAGCCCGCAGGGGCTAATGGGAAATTTCCCATCAGCCCCTCGCGTCTAAAGGGGCTGATGGGAAATTTCCCATTAGCCCCTGCGGGCTTTACAGAGACGCGAGGGAGCACAACTCTCCCTTCGCGAATCTGAAAGCCCTTGCAGAGGGCTCGAAGAGGAGAAGGGGCCCCGCGGGACACGCCATTCTGCCGCTGCTGCGACGGACGCGGTAGCGGCAGCAGCTAGAGCCAGGTTTTTGTTTTTAAATGTAATAAAAAAAAAGCAGAATGTTCTTTGCGCGGGGCCCCCTGAAACGCGGGGCCCTGTGCAAAAAACATTCTTGCTCAATGGACGGGCCGGCCCTGCTTGCTTGGAACCTACATCCGCAGAAGGAAAAAGGAAAATAAAACTCCTGAGTTAAAAAAGAAAGGAAGTAAAGCCTGGACTAAACTGCTGGAAAAACAAGACCCGGAGCAGATCAGCTATAAAAACCGGATCGGAGGGAGAAAACCTGAAGTAAAGTAACTGAAATCCGGAAGGGATGGTGAAAATCCTGAAGGGAAAATCCTGTTGCTAACACCGAAGCAGAGGAGCTGCAGAGCGGGACAGCAACTAACATTCCAGGGCTGACTCAACACTAATGTCAGGTAAAACGTAAATAGGCCTGAATAAGTGTTGGATGTCAAGGGAAGTGTGAAAAAAAAAAAAAAAAGGGGGAAAGAAAGAGAGTTTAGGAGAGCCACACTTGGTTTTTTTTCTCTTTGTCTCTTTATACAGGTGCGTCATGGAACCAAAGGATCTTTGTGCCTGGATGGCACATCAACTTGACAAGCAAGCTGAGGTTGCGATGAAAAACCAAGCGCAAGCATTACAAGCCATGCAAGCGCAACAACTGCCCATCTTGCAGACCATGGAGAACTGGTTGGCTCAACAGCGAGAGGCAATGGCAAAGGCCAGCACGGAGAGGTTGCAGGCAGCCGGACCAACCAACCCAGGGACTGGACAATGGTCATGCAATGATCTTGTTGTGGGAAAGCTAAGTCCTAACGATAACATGGATGACTTTATAGATTCATTCAGTAGGATTGCAGGTTCAGCTAATTGGCCACCCGAGCAATGGGCCATTCGACTTGCAGCGTCCCTCACGGTCAATGCCCCCAGCTCTAGCCAACACCTATGAGGAAGTAGTCACAGCTATTAGGGATCGCTTAGGCCTTACACCATTAGCATATAATAAGATGTTTAGAGCCACTTCCCTTAGGGCTGATGAAACACCCAAAGCACTTGGCCAAAGGATAAGGAGTCTAGCAAACAAATGGCTACAGCCGGAAAGGAAAAATATAGATACGTTAATGGATGCCATAATATTGGAGCAGTATATGTCCGCCGTACCGAGTAGAGTACAGAACTTTTTAATTTTACAAAATTGCTGTACTACTACGGATGCAATAGCTCTCACCGAGTGATATTTGGAGGCAGAAAGAGTCACCCAACCCAGGGTGGGGTCGCCCAAATTGACAGTAGGTATGGAGGCACAGAGAGTAGAAAGTCCTTCACGACCTCCATATGGCAGTATGAAAAGTAAGAAACCTCTAGTAAGAGAAAATGCCAAGAGATGTTTTGCTTGTGGTAAGAAGGGTCACCTGAAAAGTGAGTGTTATTCTCGTACTGCTCTTGTGGGAGAGGCCCCAAGGACAATACGGGAAGGTTTTGTATTAAATGTAAAAATTCATGGAATAAATGTAAAAGCACTTCTGGATTCAGGAGCTGACCAAACCATGATTTCAAAAAGGTTATGGTTTGTGATCAGGGATCAGGGATTGTCAGCTCCCGAACATCCAGAAGGTAATGTTAAAATAAAATGCATACATGGAGCAGCTACCCGCTATCCTGTCTATAAGCTGTGGGTTAAGGGATTGGGCATAGAAAAGGAAATGCTAGTAGCAGTCATGCCTAAGTTGCCGCAGGAGTTGGTATTGGGCCACGATTGGCCACAATTCCGGAGAAGTCTTAAAGAGGGCTTATCTCCACCAAAGGTACCAAATTCCACTTGCACTCGGCATGAGCCTACTGAGAACCCCAAGCCACAACCGAATAGACCTGGGAATACTACAAGCCCCATAATTCCTAGCCCGCTTTGGGAAAAACCGAAGAAGTCACCCTTAAAAGAACAAGCAGACTCACCGAAGAAGTTTGTCCTAAAGTTTTGCAAAACTTCAGAGAAAGCTCATAGTCCTCAACGGGCTTCTGCACAGGCGGCTGGCTATGACCTGTATAGCGCTGAGGACAAGGTTATCCCAAAACAGGGGCGTACGTTAATTTTTACAGATCTCCAGATAGAGCTACCCCAAGGGTGCTATGGGCGGATAGCATTGCGATCCGGACTTGCTGCCAAGCACAGCATTGATGTGGCCGCCGGGGTAGTCGACCCGGACTACAGGGGCGTATTGAAAGTTCTTCTGTGCAACTATTCGAGCGAAGACTTTAAGGTCCAATTAGGGGACAGGATAGCGCAATTGGTTTGCGAACATGTGGGATTCCCCAGCCTTGAAGAGGTCGCTATGCTAACCCCAACGAGCCGGGGAACAGGAGGTTTCGGCTCTACTGGGAAGGGAGACCTGGAGGGCTTCATCGCTATAGGAAGTGAACCCCCAGAGGAGGATCTGGGTCCCCGTATAGAGGAATGCGGAGAATCCCCTACACCAAGGATTGGGGAGGAACTCTCCTTAAGGCAGAAGCAGGACTTGACCCAACTATTGGAGGAGTATAGGGATGTGCTGACTCCTGTACCAGGAGAAACCGCGTTGGTCGCACACGAGATACTCACCCCACCGGGAAAAATTATTCGGCAACGACCATATCGATTGCCGGAAGCAAAGAAGCAGGAAGTCATCACTCAAGTACAGGAGATGCTATGATTAAACATCATAGAAGAATCGTATAGTCCTTGGTGCAGCCCTGTGGTACTAGTACCTAAGCCCGACGTAACTATGCGCTTCTGTATAGACTTCTGACAAGTGAATGCCGTATCTACTTTTGACGCCTACCCGATGCCTCGGATTGAGGAGCTATTAGACCGGCTCGGGCAGGCAAAGTTCCTTACAACTCTGGACATGACCAAAGGGTACTGGCATGTCCCTTTAACCCGTGATGCTAAACCCAAGACTGCCTTTAGCACACCTCTGGGCCTGTTCCAGTTCCAAAGAATGCCTTTAGGTCTGCACGGGGCAGCGGCCACATGCCAGCGTCTAATGGACATCATTCTTCGGCCCTACCAGACTTTCGCAACAGCCTACATGGACGATGTCGTGATCCACAGTACCACGTGGAAGGAACATCTTCATCAAGTGGGAACAGTCCTAGAAGCCATGAGGATGGCGGGATTGACGCTAAACCCGAAGAAATGTACCTTTGCGGCCAAGGAGGTCAAATACTTGGGTCACCTGGTTGGACGGGGCACGGTGCGACCGCTCCTGGACAAGGTGGAAAGTGTCAGGACGTTTCCTGTACCGCAACACAAAAAACAATTGAGAAGTTTCCTCGGCCTTATCGGTTATTACCGACGCTTCATACCGCACTTCGCAGAGGAAAGTGCTGTTTTTACAGAAATGTTGCGGAAAAATGCCCCAAATATGATACAGTGGTCAGCTGAGGCCGAGTCAGCCTTTCAAAATTTAAAGGAAAAATTGTGCCGGGCCCCCATATTGCGTGGTGTGGATTTCCGGCAAACCTTTCTCTTACACACAGACGCGTCTGAAACAGGTTTGGGTGCTGTTCTCTCGCAAATACAAGAAGGCGCAGAACACCCCATTATGTTCTTTAGTAGGAAACTATCGCTGGCTGAGAGAAAGTATGCAACAATTGAAAGGGAATGCCTCGCCATTAAATGGGCTATAGAAGCCCTCAAGTTCTATTTGACAGGCAGGAAGTTTATTCTAATTACGGATCATGCCCCTCTGAAATGGTTACACACCATGAAAAACGAGAACAACCTCTTAACCAGGTGGTACATGGCTTTCCAGCCCTATGATTTTAAAGTGGAGCATCGAGCAGGGAAGCTGCATTTTAACGCAGATGCTATGTCACGTATTACGTGCTGTGTGGAAGAGGCTTCACCAGCCCGTAATATTTTAAGAGGGGGGATGTGTGATGCTGCAGACCCTCTGAGAGGGGAAGAAAATGTTTTAAACGCAGGAAAAGACAAGCACAACCTGCAATATCGCGAGGAACCACATAGGGGGAGCAGGAGGGACCTCCGAGGAACTGAGGAACCACACCTCCTGGGTCATGAGGTAATGCCAGCCAGCTTCCAATCAAGAAAGAGAGGAGTGCCTCTTAAAGGGAATTTGGAAGGTTGGAAGGCAGAATTAGAACCGGAACAGGTGGAGGCGGAATCAGAACATCCTGGGAAAGGAGAACAGGCTGGGAAAGTGCTACAGCCCTGGAAAGGTGGATATCCTGAGGAGACAGGACAGCCCTGGAGAAAGGCACAGGCAGGACGGCCTGGGAAAGGAGGACTGCCAGGAGAACCAGCAGAACCAGCAGGTTGGGCAGGACAGCCGAGTGAATGGGCTAGATATCCAGAAGGAGCAGTAATCCCTGAACCACGGTTCCGCAGGAGGCAGCAGCAGCCGCATTGGCTTGGAGAAAGGAGACCCCGTGGAGAAGGTGGGACAACTCCAGCCAGAGTGAGTGTTTGTTGTACAGAGAGGCCAAGGCGTGGCTGTGACTGTGGTCTAAAGCTAACAGAAAGACGCTGGGAGAGCTCAAGGCCTATTGCTCAGGCCAGGCAGGATCCCAACTGGAGCAGGCCTCAAACCTCACCTGAAGCAGACAAGCCGAGAAGAAAAGGTAACCCATATTTAACTAAAAGCAAGGTGCAAACTGCTGATATATGGGGAGTACAGGGAGCACAGGAATATTATCCTTGTGAGAATGCTTATGAGATAAGGTGCAAGAAACACGCACCAACCAAGAGACTTTTTAGTGACCAAGCTTTACAGAAGGCTAAGACAAAACACTTGCAAAAGGAAGACAGTTCCCAATATCTGTGGGCGCAGGACCGACGCCCTGTATTCAGCCCTGAGCATTGGGAGGTTGTGCAGAAGATATTTAAAAAGCCTTATTACAACTTACCAACAAATACTGACTTAGGCTCAGAGGCTTCAGAAGGGGAACCGATGCAGGTGGAATTTGCATCAGACACTGAGATGGACTGTAGCTTCTTTAAGACAGGAAGCTTGGAGTCCTTACTAAGCAACTAAGCTAGGTCTTGGGAGTTGAGACTGTTTGTTTACCTGCTATACCATTTATTGTGAAGATAACAGTTTTCCTTTAATGCTTTCTTTTTCTTTTACCCGAAGTAAGGAATTTGTGTTTGACGTTTTGTGTTCAAGCATATGAACCTTTTTGCATGAAAGGGGAAATAAATGCCTTTTGCTTTCCCTCCACTCGGACCTTTTGTATTCTGTGGGATTTTGGTAACAGAGGACGCTACCAGGGCTGAAAGTCCCTGGGCCCTGCAATATATTGGCCAAACCCAACCTTAAATGTTTTTATGTCCCACCTACCTCAGTCCAGTACGCTGCCTAGGTAGGCCCTGTGACTATATATATATATATATATATATATATATATGTATATATTTACTACAATTAATATATGTTAACTACAAAATCTTTATTAAAAACTGTCTCAGTGCAACTTTCTCTTCAAACACTGGCATAAAGTCTATGGGTTAAAATTTCTTAATGCAGTGATTTTCAGACTGCACTGAGACAGTTTTTAATAAAGATTTTGTAGTTAATGTATATTAATTGTAGTAAATGTTTGGAGTGTTTTCATAAGTTGAGAGAAGGCAGCTATGCTGCTAATGTAGAGCAATAGTTGCTAGTGTGCATTAACAGCCTGGCTGCCTATAAGATATTCGCAGATCACCTCACACACACACAGACACACACAAAATATATAACTTTCACACAGTTATTCCCAATAAAATTCAGAGGATAAACAGATGGTGACAAAACAATCGACCACATCTTTATTAACCAGATCCAATTAGAACATAGTAAAGTGTATATAAACCACACTAGAAAACCCCTATCTCCCATGTTGGCATTTCCAGTTCCAAACAACTTCACATCAGGCACACCACCTCACGTTGTTCAAATATATTGTCCCTTTATGTAGCCGTCCACCATACTCGGCCACTCAACTAGTCTGTTGTGACTTAGCTTGAATGGGGTACCAAAAGTACCCTGTGGCAATCATCCCCAATAAACATAGCCTGCAGTAAGGCCAGACTATGCCCCTCTTCTCCCAACATGCCCCCTCAGATCAAATGTTCAACCCCACAATAAGAAGGTCAATTTTTCGAAGACATCAACTGCCACCAATAGCAACAACCTATAGCTTGTCACTCCCACACTCAAAACTGGTGACCAATCATTGCACGCACACACTTCCAAAATACCTTGAATAGAACTCAAATATATCCTGACCAACCTCTGAGAGATACACCCCATCTGAACTATATAAACCAGGACAATCAGAAGTCAGCAACTCGTGTGTCTACACCAATCCACCTATCAAGCTTACAAATCCAGAAACCCCAGCATTCACCCTCCTGTGCATTTCTTCAATGGCTTTAACTTTCCTTGCACCACTCCACATACACCAGGGAATAATCTGAGGCCAGATCATTTGAGAAGCAGGAAAGTAACAGTGTATCATGAATATAAATCTCTCTTCATTTGTCTTAAGAGCTCCACCCCTTTTATGTTGCAGATATTGCTGCGCTCCCTCCCCCCCCCCCCCAGGAACCTAGAAGAAGAGAAACACTGGACCTGCAACAGTGACAGTGGAAGCTGGTTCCAAAGCATACCATGAATCCCCAGTCAACAAATCCTCGCTCCCATGAGTCCAAAGCCTGGTGAGGGCCCATTCAGGGTTTTGCTGCTCTCTTCTGCAACCAGAAGATATAGGAGTGCCTACACAGCACACAGTCTTCTAGAAAAATAGGTGCTGGAAAAGAAACCAAAACATCACAAAATTAGAACCTAAGAACCAGTACAATGCCAGCACCCCAATCAAGGCTTGGGAGCCCCCATGTGATGCCACCCACAATGCTGCGCCATGTGGAAAGAATGCATGCCAAACTGATGGGGATCATACTCGGTAGGTGCCAGACACTGCTTCAGTACTGATTCAAATTGAAATCTAGTTAAAATGTACCATATGCATGCACCAAGCAATAAAGAGCACCAACAGGGTGTAAGGATAGAAAAACGGTCACAGTGCACAGTGCTGGGGATTAGTACACCTGTCTGAGGACCCCACAGTACTCTGTTGCACAATATCCTCAGACAGGTTCACCAATCCCCAACCTGACTCATATGGACACAAATCCCTTTTCCTAGCTGATTGGTTTTTGAATGCTGAATCCACAAGCACATATGATGACAGTCCATCCAAACATCATTCCATAACAAGCCCATAAAACCTGAATCTGATTTGGCAGCCCCAACCAGATCACTCACCCATACATTATGGGACGGCACACCAGCCCCCTAGCCCCCACACTCTCTGCAATGCACAAAATCATGCAATAGCTTCCACTCCAAAAAGGAAGAGGTAAGTCTTTGCAACCTTATAATTTACAGAGAAAGCCCACACTTGCCAAAGCAGAAGCCACAGCATGACCGGAAATACCCATGTGTTTTGTATGTCCAAAAAATAAAGCAAGACTTCAAAACAGAATGGATCGTGCACAGGTAGAACCCAGGCGCCCAAAAATTCTGCCACCCAGCATCATATGATCACCAACTGCTTGCAGCTATAGATGATTTCAGCAAGCTCTCTAAAACTTGGGGAGAATGTTCCATAACCACTCTGATATTGGAGTAGCAATATCATAAATATCAGAAAAAGTGGCAAAGCTTAAAAACATGGCCACTAGAAATGAGAGCAAGTATCAGCAAGCTCATTAGTAGCTCCTGGAACATGCTTGGCTAAAAAAGTGACATTCAAGCAGACAATACAAGATCAGAACTGGCCATAACTCAGCCATAGGTGGGCACAGAGAAGACTGCTTCTTGATAGCCTCCACCACTGCCAGGTTATCAGACTGCACCACTGACCAATAGCCATTTGATCGCCCCATGTGACGAAAGCTACCAGGTAACAGTTATTTATTTTTATTTATTTAACCAGTTTTATATACCACCTTTATCCTTCAATCAAAGTGGTTTACAGTATAACTTGATTAGATACATTTAAGAGGGTCAGGGCGGGAGGGGGAAGTGAAGGCGGTGGGATTATGTGCATCTGTACATGGGATTATGTGCATCTATCCATGGTTCAGCCTGGAGCTGGTGCAAATCGTATCTAACAGATAGATGGCAGCAGGTACGAACAGGCTCTATGACCTCCGAGCCTTTTCAACAAAAACATGGCATTCCCCGGGGCTCCTCGCTCTCTGCCCTCTTATTCAATATATATATGCAGCCCATATGTGCAATCATCCGCTCCTTCAACATCTCCTGCCTGATCTATGCGGATGACGTACTACTCTTCACCCCATTCACTATCGACCAACCAGACTTCTCATCACTAGTAAAATGCTTTGATGCCATCACTGACTGGCTCCACTCACAGTCTCACGATAAACTTCAGCAAGACAGACGTGCTCTTCATCACAAGTAATCAAACCTTCTCCCCACTGCAACATTAAAGATGAGAGACGTCAAGCTCCCGAGTAGATCCACCATCCGCTACCTAGGCGTTACGCTAGACCAGCATTTCGACTTGAAAGCACATATAGGCAACACCATCAAGCAAATCTACCATAAGATGTGGACAATTCGACATATCCGACCCTTGCTGTAACCAGATGACTTCTGAACAGTTTTCCAGGCACTTGTAACCCCCCACTTTGACTACACCAATGTGATCCTGCATGGACTCCCTAAGAACACACTAAACCCACTACAGTTAGCAATGAATGCTGCTGCCCGCTTCCTACACGGGGCCTCTAGAAGAGACCACATCACTCCAATCCTAAAGGACCTGCACTGGCTACCAATCTACTGCCGGCTCACCTACAAAGTAGTACTGATGACCTTCAAAGCCATCAACAAAATATCCTCTACCTCCTTGATGGACCTTCGCCACCAACACACTAATAACCCCCAGTGAAATAACAAAATGCACTTGGGCAACAAAGAACAGAGCCTTTCGTTCTACACACCCACTTGCTGGAACGAGCCCCCAACTACCATCCGAGCGATCACTGACCTTGCCCAATTCAGAAAGGCACTAAAGCACCACCTTTTTCTCCTACACTACTCACAGGCCAACAACACAACTTCACCTGCCATACCCCCAACCAGCTAATTGTAAATAACAGACAACCCTGTAAATAAAGTACATCCCTGTACATAGTTCTTAGGGTAAGCCAAGTCACTACAACTGCTCAGTGACATCCTGCTTAGACTGTATATAGTTACTCCAGTTCTAAATCCAGGATCTCCCTGCTCTGTACAAAATGTTATCTGTAAATCACACTGATTTTAAAGAGCACGGCATATAAAAGCATTAAATAAATAAATAAATTTACAAGTATACCAATTGTGGGTTGAATGTAATAATGTTCATAGCCATGTCTATGGGCTTTGGGATGGCCCATAGTATTCTGTGAATAATATGGTCTTTAGCATCCTACGGAAGTCCTTGGTTCCAGTTCCAGGTATACCACATTCTTGCACAAACCCCTCTGAATCCTACTTGGGGTATGCCTCTTTAAACTAAGCCCCCTTAAAGTACACCCCAATATGCTGCCCCCCAAAGACATCCAAAAAGAACTCCAAATCCACACCGGACACCACAGGAGCCTGCCATTGAAATCGGACAAAAAAGACTCTCAGATATGCAGATCCTCCTTTACAGGTAAGGGAATTCACAGGAAATGATGCTTCCATATCCTACCCATTGGTTGTGAATGTTGTTGTTGTTAAGTGCCGTCGAGTCAGAGTCGACTCATGGCGACCCTCTGGATAGCTATCCTAAATTGTGTTCGGTCTTCAGTCAGGCGGCTCATTGTTGACAGACTAGTACCCATAGCTGCTGTTATTGTATCGATCAATCTCATTGCTGGCCTTCCTCTTTTGCGTTGACCTTCTATCTTGCCAAGGATGATGTCTTTCTCTAATGATCTCTCTCTTCGCATGATGTGTCCAAAGTATGAAAGTCAAAGTCTTGTCATCTGAGCTTCTAAAGAAAGCTTAGGTTTGATCTCCTCTAGTACCGACTGGTTTGTTCTTCGGGCAGTCCCTGGTATACACAGTATTCGCCGCCAGCACCATAATTCAAAGGCATCAATTTTCTTCCTGTCTCTCTTTTTCACTGTCCAGCTTTCACATCCATATGATGTTACTGAAAATACCATGGCTTGAACAAGTCAAATCCTTGTATGGAGAGAGACATCTCTCCTCTTGAGAATCTTATCTAGGTCTTCCATAGCCATTCTGCCAAGAGCAATGCGTCACTTGATTTCTTGACTGCTTGTTGCTTCTTTATTGACAGTTGATCCAAGTAGGTTAAAGTTGTTCACAATTTCAATTTCTTCTCCTTTAACGATGAACCTATTGATTATGCCAGTTGTTATGATCTTTGTCTTCTTTACATTAAGGTGCAGGCCCATTTTGAGACTATGTTCTTTGATTGTGAGAAGCAAATGTTTCAGATCATCTTCACTTTCAGCCAGTAATGTAGTATCATCAGCATAGCGAAGGTTGTTGATGAGTCTTTCACCAATCTTCACACCTCTGTTGTCTTCATACAATCCTGCTTCTCTGATGATTTGTTCTGCATATAAATTAAACAGGTAGGGGAAAAGTATGCAGCCTTGTCTTACACCTTTGCTTATTTTAAACCATTCTGTTTCTCCTTGTTCCGTTCGAACTGTTGCTTCTTGATCAATGTACAGATTGTGCAAGAGAACGATCAGGTGTTCTGGTATACCCATGTTTCTTAATGTGGCCCAGAGTTTCTCATGGTTTACACAGTCAAAAGCCTTGCTATAGTCGATAAAGCACAAATAGATCTCCTTTTGATATTCTTTAGTCTTTTCAAGGATCCATCTCACATCCGCAATGATGTCTCTCATTCCTCGCCCTTTCCTGAACCCTGCTTGCACTTCAGGTAGTTCTTGTTCCAGGTATGGTTGTAGTCTCTTTTGAATAATCTTCAGTAGAATCTTGCTGGCATGTGGGATCAGAGAGATTGTTCGATAATTTCCACAGTCAGTTGGATCACCTTTCTTTAGTATTGGTATAAACACAGATCTTTTCCAGTCAGTTGGCCATGATGTTGTCTTCCATATTTCTTGGCAGAGCCTTGTAAGTATGGTAACAGCTGCATCAGATTGCTGCAATACTTCTATAGGAATGCCATCAATACCTGGTGCTTTGTTCTTTGATAATCAAACAAAGAAATCCCAATATCGCTAGTATTCAAAAGATACAAAGTAAAAAGCAGATAAGCAGATTGAGTAGATAAGTGTGGACTTGTTTTAAGTTTAAGAGTAAAGTTTTTGGATAAAGACCTAAGAAAAATAAAAAAGGGACATGTACTGCGTGAGATGTAGAGGGGTTTCCTCTTCACCTTGTGGTTTATGCCCGACAAAAATTAAGTAATGCTTGTTGTTGGGGAGTAGCAGTATTTCTTTTTACTTTGTTCTTTGATAAGGCTTTCAATACTGCTTCAACTTCTTCTTTCATCACCAATGGTTCCCGATCATAAGGTACAGGTTGAAATGGCTGTTGGTCCACGTGATCTTTATCATATAGAAACTCTGTATATTCCTTCCACCTTTTCTTGATCTTCTCAGCATCATTCAACATAGAACCTTGAGCATCTTGTAACATTCCAATTTGAGGCTGGAACTTTTTCTTTAACTCTCATAACATTAGGAAAGCCAATCTTGTTCTTCCTCTAATAGTTTCTGCTTCTATTTCCTTGCATGTGTCTTTGTAGTACTTTTCCTTGTCCAGTCTTGCTGCACGTTAGAAATCTCTGTTGAGTTCTGCGATTGTCTTTCTTTCTCCTCTGGCTTTAGCTTCTCTGCGTTTCTGAGCAATTTTCAGAGTTTCTTCTGTCAGCCATTTTGGCCGTTTTTGCTTTTTCACCTTTTGTAGAGACTTCTCGCTTTCTTCCAACACAACCTTCTTGATGTCATTCCATAACTGTTATGGAGCTCTGTCATTTGTATCTAAAGCAGCAAATCAATTTTGCAGGCAGTCTTTAAATTCCAGTGGTCTATTCTCAAGGTCATATTTTGCTGCATTCATGAGTGGTTTGCTCTTTTTCAACTTTAGCTTGAGTTTGCATACTAGTAGTTGATGATCTGTACCACAGTCAGCTCCAGGTTTTGTCTTTGTTGATGCTATAGAGCTTTTCCATCGTTGACTTCCACAGATGTAGTCAATTTGATTTTTATACAATCTATTGGGTGAAGTCCATGTGTACAGTCACTGCTTGTGTTGCTGATCATTGGTCTTGCAGAATTCTATCAGTCTTTCTCCAGCTTCATTTCTTTTGCCAAGTCCATATTTTCCAACTACTTTGCCTTCTTCTTTGTTGCCAACTTTTGCGTTCCAGTCACCCATGACTATCAGGATATCCTGTTTGCATGTTCTGTCAATTTCAGCTTGTACTTTTTCATAGAACTCTTCAATTTCATTCTCTTCTGCAGCTGTTGTTGGGGCATATACTTGAATTATAGTTGTGTTGATAGGCAATCCTCATAGACGAATAGAGATTAAGCGTTCGCTGACTGCATTGTATTTCACTACAGTTCTTGCAAGTTTCTTCTTTATTATAAATGCAATACCATTTCTTCTTTGTCTTTCATTTCCAGCATAGTAGACCATGTGATCATCTGATGCAAAGTGCCCGATGCCAGTCCATTTCAGTTCGCTGACACCCAACAGATCAAGTTGTATGCGTTCCATTTCATTCTTGACCACCTCCAACTTCCCTTGGTTCATGCTTCGTACATTCCATGTTCCAATGTGTAAGACATCTTTACAGCTTCTGACTCTCATTTCATGCGCAGCTACATCAGCAGTCAGACTTCCCGAGGGCTTTGATCCAACCACATCATAAATGCTGGCTTTACTCTGAAATGTATTCAGCTCTTCCCCAGTAGCTAGTTCAGTGCCTTCCGACCTGGGGGTCTCATCTTCCAGCACCAAGATTGTGGTTGTGAATAAGGTGTGAATAAGGTGGAACCAAGATAGTGGTTGTGAATAAGGTGGAATTTTCCAAGTTCCTTTTTAGGAAGCAAACCCAAGAGAGATACCACAAAATTTTCAAAAGGAAAATCAGGATGGACCTGCAATCTGGTCCAAGCATAATACCTCCTCCACATCACTCCTGGGTGGACAGACACAGAAGCAGTATTACAGCCCTAATGTGCCAACAGTGAACCACTGAAGAGAATGGCAAAACCCAAAGATAACTGCTACCATAAAAATGGAGTGATCTCTCTATCAGGATAAATCTGCAGCCATCTTCTTAGTGCTGCTAATCTAATGGGTGATAGAGCTTTGCAGATGCACTCTGATAGACTCTGACAAGGAAGCTCTTCCCATGGATCCTCTCCCTGTACCTGAAAAAGAGTAAAAACACTTACATAAAGAACAGCGGTGACAAAAATGTCTGGCCGGATGATCAGAATGCTCAAAATGGAAGTTAAAGCAGATTTCCAAATACATCCTGCTAGACCAGTCCAGACTGGTGGGTTGTGTCCCCCTGCCAGCAGATGGTGAGACAGATAAAGATTCCTGAAGCTTTGAGATATCACCCTTGGTATAAAACCTCACCTTCAAAGGAAAACTTCAGTATTTTCTTTGTCAGCAGATGGTAGACTTCTCCTAGCTCCTAGCGTTCTCTGAAAAGAAATTTGGTGTCAGTGTAGCTGTCGTTCGCAGTTTTGCACACTGTGGTGCCCCATTTTTCTTCACTTTCCAGAGATACTCCTGGACAAGAGGACCAGTAGAGCACCTCTGAAGGGAAGTGCTCTGCTCATGAGGAGCAGTTGTCTGGTCTGCAAGCAAGACTTCTATCAGATAAGTTGACAGTTACCTCTTGTAATTTTTCTAACTCTTTAAAGTTTGTTTTAAAAAAAACAAACACCTTATTCAAGGACCCGGTTGCTGAGGAAGCTGTTGGGAAGTTTTTTATTTTCCAGATCCTTCCTCCTTCATCTGTTTGTTTTTTCCTACTTCAACAGTAGTGAGTGTTTTATTTCTTTTGCGGTTCTCTTTTAAATCTCTTGGACTCTCAAGTGCAAAAGCCTTCGGATTCTTCTAAACCTCAGGCAGACTCCATCATCGTGGACATCAGGAAAACTTCTAAGTCTTTTCCTTTCCCTTTTCCCCTGGAACTACTAGAGTGGGATTCTCCTGATGTGGGGAAACTGCTGGGTACGTATGACCTAGATTGGCCACTGTTGGAAACAGGATACTAGGCTTGATGGACCTTTGTCTGACCCATAACATTGGCCAGTGGGTACTCAGGTAGAAACACAGGGTTATGCTCTCAGCTTCACCAAGCCCATGACAAACGTCTTCCTCATCTCTTTATGCAGTTCCGTGGCCAAGGCAACATCTGTATGCCTGACTCTTCACCACCTTCTTCAGCTCAATGCAGTATGCCCAGTTCCTCCCTCAGAAAGATGTTCTGGTCACTATTCCATTTACTTTGTCATTTCCAAGAAGGATGGCTCATTCTGTCCTATCCTGGACCTCAAGAGAGTCAATCACTCTCTTCAGGTGCCACGTTCTGGATGGAAACCCTTAGGACAGTCATTCAAGCTGTTCAGCCAGATGAATTTCTCACATCTCTGGACCTGGTGGAAGCATATTTTCACATTCCAATCCACCAAGATCATCAGTAGCATTTACGTTTTGTGGTCTTTGGGCAACATTATCAGTTTCATGTCCTACCTTTTGGTCTTGCCACAGCTCCTCACACTTTCTCCAAGGTGATGACAGTAGTGGCAGCTTCCCTGTGGTGCCAAGGTATTCAGGTTCATCCTTATCTAGATGATTGGCTGATCACAGCAATGAGTTTCGAGGAGGCTACTTCTGTGGTCTCTCAGGTCCTCTCCTCTCCTTTCTGGATCCTCTCGGCTAGGTGGTCAGTTATGCCAAAAGCAATCTGTACCCAGTTCAGTCTTTGGAATTCCTCAGTGCCCTCTTCAACATGAGAGTGGATCACATCTTCCTCTCTTTCAACAGATGCAAGAAGCTTTGCGTTCCATGCTTTCCAGTGGCTGGCAGCTTTCATTGCCTGGGATTACCTAAAACTCCTCGGCACCATGGCTTCTGCTCTCGATGTAGTCCCCTGGACCTGTGCTCACATGAATCTGCTTCAGTACTCTCTCCCATCCACTCAAGACTACCAGATTCATCTACCCCTTTCTTCAGTGGTTTGCTGCAGTCTTCACTGGTGGCTTTGTCCTCATCACTTGTTGAAGGGCGTTCCTTGGAAATTCCATGTTGGGTGATGATCACATTGGACATCAGCCTTGCAGGTTGGGGAGCACATTGCAAGGGACAGGCAGCGCAGGGATCTTGGTCCATTCATGAAGCCTGGCTCTACTCTTCTTTCAATCCCACTTCCAGGATCGAGCAGTTCGAGTACTTTCTGACATTTCCACCACTGTGACTTATCTCAACAGACAGGTGGAACCAAATTTATTTATTTATTTATTTAGTGTACACTTGTATCCCGCTGCTTCCAGCGATCAGCAGCGGTATTCTATACATAATGGGGCGGCTGTACAGGCCGGAATTTGAACATACATTGATTTCAGGGGGGGTGAAAGGCACAACAAGCAATTACAATTACATTGAGTCTCCTATTTCCCTGGGCAGAATCCAACCTCCTGGCTCTTTCTGTGCAGCACATTGTGGGAGACATCATATCCTGGACCCTGGTGAGTGGGAGCTAGCTCAATGGGCATTTGCAAAAATTGTGCATTGGTGGGGTATCTGACTCTAGACCTAATGGCCACCTCTTCCAATGCCAAGATGTCAATCTTTTTCGGTCTTCAAAAGGAACCAAATTCTCATGGCCTAGATGCTCTGGTTCAGACCTGGCCTTAGAACCAGCTTCTAAAGATCTTTCCTCCTTGGCCAGTAATTGGCCATGTACTCCATTGGGTAGAGTCATACTCCAGATGGTAGTGCTGGTGGGCCCAGGATTGGCCTCAGCGTCCATGGTATGCTGATCTCCTCCACCTCCTGCAGGAGGCACCCCTACCCCTCTGTGTCAGAGATGTCTCCTGTTTCAGGGGCCAGTTCTCAACCCTACTCCTTAATTGCTTATGGCTTTGCTATTGAGTAGCATCGCTTGCATCGCAAAGGTTACTCGCCGCAAGTAGTGGCCAGTCAACTATGGGCTCAATGTTCTTCTACCTCACGTGCCTATCTAGCATCCTTTTTTCTTCTTGGTGTTCTAAGAGATCCCTCTTCCCTTGGTGAGTTGATATTCCAGACATTCCTTCCTTCAGGACGGATTTGATAAGGTTCTTGCCCTTAATACTTTAAAGTTGCATATTGTGGCCTTGACATGCTTTTGGGGATCTCTCCATGGGTGGTCTCTTGCTTCTCATGTAGATGTTTCCCATTATCTGTGGGTCATTCATTCCCTGAGATCCTCCATTTGTCCAATTGTCCCTAATTGGGATCTGTTCTTAGTGCTTCACATAATAACCCATGCCTCATTTGAGCCTCTCTGTAGGGCATCTTTCAAATATTTTAATCTCAAAAACTGTTTTTCTTATAGCAGTCACTTTGTCACGGTGCCTTTCGGAGCTCCAGGCACTTTTTTGTCGGTGTCCTTTTCTGTCTTTTTTCCCGGAAGGGGTTACCATTTGAAGAATGCCCTCTTTTCTGCCTAAGGTACTTTTGGATTTTCATGTCAACCAATCGGTTGTGTTTCCTTCCTTTTTAAGGAGCAGTCTTCATTTGACAACCGAGTCCTTCACCTATTGGATGTTGGTAGGGCGTTATGCCATTACCTCAAACTCACTAATAGGTTTAGTCTCTATGACCACCTTTTGGTCCTGGCTTCTGGTCCATGAAAAGGAGCAGCCGCTTCCAAAACAACCATTGCGCACTGGATCAAGCAGACCATTGAGTCAGCTTATATTTTATTGAATAAACCTGTACCCGTAGGTCTTTGGGCACATTCTACATAGGCCCAGGCTACCTCCTGGGCAGAATGCTCATGGGTAGCTGCACTAGATATTTGCAGGGTGGCCACCTGGTCCCCCTTCTCTACCTTTGCATGTCACTATCACTTGGAAGTCCAAGTTTGAGAAGCAGCTTGCTTCGGAGCCTCTGTCTTGGCTGCAGCTGTTTCTTCCTGCCCTGGAGTGGTTTAACTATGGTACTCTTCATTAGTCTGGACTGGTCTAGCAGGATGTGTTTGGAAGGAGAAAATTTACTTACTGATAATTTCCTTTCCTGGAATCCTCCTAGACCAGTCCAGGACCTGCCCCTCTAAACTGTTTAGTCCATTGCCTCGCCATGTACATACTTCCTTGGCCTGCAGGTCCTGTTTCACGTTGTTCAGTTTTAGCTTGTTATAAGAGTTATTTGTTTATGAACTCATTTTTGGTATAGTTTTGTGCTTCCTTGGCTATTTGAATTCCTGCTGCTTATTATGGTTATACTGAAGCTTCCCTTGGGTGATGGGTTTTTATACCAATGGTGATGTCGCAAAGCTTCAGGAATTTTTCTCTGTCTTGACATATGCTGGCAGGAGCACACAACCCACTAGTCTGGATTGGTCCAGCAGGATTCCAGGAAAGGAAATTATTGGTAAGTAATCCATTAGAAGCAGGTGGACTGTGCACCCCAGCACAAAAACCACTGCTTCCAGCCTTCACTTAAAGCTGACCCAAAAACCCTGGGGCACACAAGCTCCTTCCCACAGAGGGCAAATACCAACCTGGAGCTGATGTTCCTTTCATATTCAATGGACGAGCTGATGTCATTTCTGCAAATCAAATATCTACATTCCAAAAATCCCAACCTTCAGACTTATCTTAGTAGGATCTCAGAGGAGCTGTTCATTGTAGTCAAGCCAAGTCCAACTTCTGAAGATCTTATAAGCTCACAAAATTAGGTCAAAGTATCACAACAATCCTGCACACAATCCCAGCTTTGCCTTACCCCAAATATTGGAATAAATATGAAATGCTAAGATCCAATTAAAAATGGCTTTAGACACCTTACTTTTATTCTTCCCCTCCCTGCCTGGCAAAATCAACACTATCTTCATCCCTAGCCAGAAAAAAAATTAAATCTATATATTTGCTCTGTAAAATTTTCCACCTCAGATTCTATTGCCCCAGTATATGCCCTTGATGCAACATTCATGGCTGAGAAGCACTCGCCACATTCACCACCATTGCACTCTCAGATCCAATTGGGATCAAGTTCCTTACCTCTATGCAAGCACATCTTTCTTATACATTAACTTCTTCACCAACTGCTTCCTCTACCCTGCTTCTCCAAACTGTGGTCCTGATAGGATTTGCCACTACGAAATCCAATGGAAACACTCTTTACCCCCCCCCCCCCATTAGCTAACAACTACTGCTTCAAAGCATGGGGCGCTCACTCATTCACTCCCCCAAAAGAAGCAGTCATCTTACTCTCAGAACATGTCTGGTTTTGAAGAGATGCAGCACTGTATGTCTGCCCCATGACCCACCCTTCACACTGATCTCCATCCCCCCCCCCCCCGAGTCTGCCTGCCACTCTTTTCACCCTAAGAACTCACCCCTGAATACTTCTCAAAATGCACTGGATGCCAAGAAACCCATTTCCCGCAGCCCTAGATCAAGATGCCCCTATAGCCACATCACCATGTGAACTCTTGGGTGCTATGCCCACCCAAAGTAACTCAAACCCCAATGCAAAAAACCCTTCCATAATCCCAGCACCCATTTCTCTACTGAAAACTGTCTTTCTACAGCCACTACTGCCCAACCCAACTCTGTGTAACACACCTTACCTAATTTCTAAGACACTCAACTTCTCCACAGATCCCACAACACAGATCCAAACACAATCCCCACACACAATACAGTAAAATCCCCAGAAACACCACCTCTTGAAGTCAGATTAAAACTCTAAAAAGCAGTCTCTAGGACCACTGGAGCACCCACCAAGCCACACCAGACAGAAGGCAAAAAAAAAATGCCACTTACAACATGCAAGCTTAGAGCTAGAAAATAAGCAGAAATCCAGACTCCCCAATGCCAAAACCTTCTTGGCTCCCTCCAACCCACAGTCAGTGAACTCCACCACATAGAAAATTGCTGCCGTTGCCACTGCTGCTCCACATACCCCAATCAAAAAGTGACCAACCTGCAGAGGACCATGAGACCTACCTAGCAAAATCAACCCTTTAACCAGGTAGCAGAAAAATATTCCTTTCACCAACCCAAAAGGTTTTTTAGGTGCCAAACCAATGCTGAGGCATCAGACTTCAGATGCCACTGGCTGAATTCCATTGATTTCAATTCTCCCACACCAATTCCTAGCCGAACACTCTCGCCCACCAAATGGTCATTTTGTTGCTATGGGGAAGGGTGAGAGCTCAGCCTTGTTATGGCTCTGCTGACTAAGTCCATGGGGCTAGCCAAACAGCAAAGCAATTAACTATGGGGATACTTTTTGAAGCCCTATTTATGCTTTGGATGTCCAAAAAGGAGTATGGAGACACCCCCAGAGCCATTTTAGAAACTGGCTCTGGGAACATCAGAGTCTGCATGTGGACATAGTAGAGGCATGGCTGTGGAATTCCCAGGAATCTGGATGCCCCCACCTTATTTCAGAAACATCATGGACATCCAGCATCACATCTAAGTTTAGACCTGTTTGTTTTGACTTTAAAACAATTAGAGGGTATAGAGAAGAAGGCACTCCTTCATCACCAGTACTCGGCACAATGTCAACAATAGCAATAGTGGGATTTGAACCTTGGCTGCCCTGTTCCTAGCCTTCTATGCAGTGGTGTTCCCAGCCTCCTCAGGAAAAATACAGCTACATCCAGGTACAGACAAAATTTCACAAATGTAGACATGCCCAATATGGAGAGATAGCACAGCAAGCAGGCTTTGTGGTATGTTTGCCGTTCTGCCTCTGTGGGCACAGAGAGGGTGCAACCCCCTCCTGGCCAGCATTTAAGGTGGGCAACACCCACTGCCCTGCCCTGCCCTTGGTACACCACTCCTACTACTTAACAACTAGGCTATCCTAGATGTCCTCCTCCTTAAATATGATTTTGTGGATGTCTGCATAGACACCCCACAGACATCCATATCAGACACGTCTACATTTGTGAAATTGTGTCTGCAACTGCACATACCTGCATTTTTCTTTTTTCAGATGTTCTGGCTCAGATGTCCCAGATTGCACTTGGATGACCCTTCTAAAATTCCCCTCCATACCTCTGGAGGTGTAGCTCACTGTTCTGCAATATCTGCCACATTAGCAATTAATGCATATTTAGTGCACACTTGTTAATGGGAAAGTGCACTCCCCACCTCATTTCCTGCCACCTAATATTAATTTCCATATTAGGAGGTTTATTTACTAAACTGCACTAAGGCTTTGTATCTAGCATGTATTATCAGACAAAGTTAAGGCATGTTAATGTCAAAATCTGTCTGTTTACTGTTGGGGGCAGTCCCAGGATTTTGAGAAAGGCAGAAATGCTTTAATGGCATAGCTGATAATATAGAATGTGCTTAGTTACACCCCCAAATCTGCAGTTAAAATGTTCCCATTCATTCCTCTCCCATATCAAGTCCCCAAATAGGAATTTCTGGATTAAGTATGTAATGCAGCAGTTAGGGGCATGTTTACTAAACCACATAATTGTTTTTGCAGATACCATGCGGCATATGTAAAAATGTCATGCAGTAACTGCAATAACTGCAATATCTACAGGGGGAGTGTCCAGCTCCATCCCTACAGATACAACTGGGGATTTGCAATTATTGTGGAGATCCATGACCCCTTCATTGGCAGGTAATGTGGGAACTCCCTGCATCATCAGGTAATGCGAATCACGGGATGCCTGGCAAGAGCAAGGCAGCAGCACCCTTCCGGTCCCCCTGTACTCTTATTCCCCCCTTTCAAGAAAGCACCGGCACCCTGTAATTACTCCTCTCTTCATAACCCACCCACCGGAACAGCTCTCAATCCTTATACGAAACTGTCCAGGGGAGGATCAGGGCATGCCATTCACTAAAGAAAACCTGGCTAGCCAGTTGTCCTCCCTTCCTTCCACTCTCCCCATTCAGTAAAGGGAACCCAGCTAGCCAGTCAGCAAAAGGTTGACCATCCCCATCCCCCACCTCCTTTAATCCACCCAGTCCTTACTTCCAAAACCCATGGTTGTCTAGCAGGTATGGGGGCAGGAGCAGGGGCAGTTCTATCATTAGGCCAACTGAGATGGTGGCCTCAGGCTGCACTTTCTAGGGGGCAGCACTCCGGCTGTGTTTATTTCTGATTTGCTGCTCCCTATGACCTGCCTAATGGTAGAACTGCCAAGCTTCCAGCAGGGCCGGTGCTACCCGGTAAGCCCAGTAAGCACGGCAGGAGGGTGCCGGTGGGGGGGGGGGGTGGGGGGGGGCACCGTCGCCATCCACCCACCTATCACCTGCCGCTTCAAAAAAGAAAGTAGCCGCGGGAACATTGCTCTGTTCCTCGGCTCTGCTAACTTTTAAACTGCTGAGTGGTGGAGTTTCTAAAGGCAAGAAGTAGCATTTCCTGTTGCAAGCAGCAGATTGCCTGTATCAGGAAATGCTTATTCTTGCCTTTAGAAACTCTGCCACTCAACAGTTTAAAAGTTAGCAGAGCCGCGGGAACAGAGAAATGTTCCCGCGGCTGCTTTTTTTATTTTTTTAGAAGACGAATCAGTGAGGGGGGGAGAGGGAAAGGCACCAGAAGGGAGCAGACATGGGGGGGGGGAGCTGGAAGGGAGCAGACATGAGGGGGGGAGGCTGGAAGGAAGCAGAAATAGGAGGAGCTGGAAGGGAGCAGAACAGACATGGGGAAGCTGGAAGGGAGAAGATATACAGGTGAGTTGGAAGGGAGCAGAACATGGGGGGAGCTGGAAGGGAGCAGAAACGGGTAGCTGGAGGGGAGCAGTCATGGGGGGTGAAAGGGAGCAGAAATGGGGGGAGCTGAAATGGAGCAGACACGGGGATTAGGCTGGAAGGTGGCTGGGTAATAGGAGGAGGGTTGGAAGATAACTGAGAGGGGGAGGCAGGGGCTGGAAGAGAGCTGACATGGGGGTTGAAAGGGAGCGGAAAAGAGGGGAAGGAGGGGAAGTAGGGAGCTGGAGAGAAGGTGGGGGCTGGAAGGGAGCTGACACCTGGGGATGGCACTGGAAGGCGGATGGACAGAGGAGAGAGTACTGGAAGGGAACTGACATGGGAGGGGGCACTAGGACTGGACGTTCGCTGATTCCTGCGATGGTATTTTGATTAGAAGGGGCTGGACGGTGGGGAAGGAGGGGGACTGGAAGGAAATAGACACCAGTGGCAGTACTGGGAATGCAAGGGTGTTGGCACTGAAAGGTACTGGGAGGGGAGGCTGTAAAGGATGCTGATACTGAGGAGATTTACTGGGACTGGAAAAAAGCTGATGGAAGATAATGAAGAAAGCAAAAGGAGAGACAAGAAATAGCAGGTGGTCTATAGACCATAGGAAAAGAGCTAGGAGAAGACAGAGGAAAACAGAAACCTCAGATCCGGACTAGCATGATAAAAATCATCAGACAACAAAGGCAGAAAAAAGTAATTTTATTTTCAATTTAGTGATTGGACTTTGCGCTATCTATATTTTACACAGTATGGAGAACTGCATCTCTTATCTAGTGTGGCGCCACATACGGAGTCTGGCTTCTTGAGTTTCATTTTAATTTTTGTCTACATATTTTTATTTTTGCTTTAGATTGTGGTCACTTATTCTGTATTTGGTGAGGGTCTGTATTCTGAGTGTGTGACCAAGGCCAGGTGTTCTGTTAACATGGTGTTTGTATGTATGGATCTGTACTGTAGTAGTAATTTGACATGTATAGTTTTTCAAATAGGTATATGAATGTTTTAGGGACCATTGCAGTATTTATAGTGCTGCTTTTTTTCTGGGTAGGCCCCTTATTGTATGAGTTTTGGAAGTGTATGCTGGTATAGTATAGTAGATTTGGCCTTGCAGATCTTCAGTGACTTTAGTAGGGTTTTATATTAGTTCCCAATATGCCTGGTACTGGAGAATGTTTGTTTTTGGTGAGATGACCAGAATCAGATTTTTTTAAATTGTTTAATATATTGAGTTCTGTGGGTGAATGTCCTACCTCTGCTCTGCACCCATTGTTGAGGAAAGGGTTCTGTGAATGCAAAATATATGTTCAAAAAGAAAAAGCAAACACCATAACACAATTTATAACAACAAAATACAAATGAATTATAAATTGGAGTCACATTGAGGGAGGAGTGGCCTAGTGGTTGAGGCAAGTTACCTCAGGCCATAAGGTCAGGGGTTCAAATCGCACCAGAGGACAGCAACCTTGGGCCAGAAGGACTGGGGTTTCTAGTCCCACAGGTGCTCCTTGTGGTCTTGGGCAAGCCACTTAACCCTCCATTGCCCATGTTCCCTGTAAATTAGTTATCTCCAAGTTATAATGCCCTGTTCAATGTAATTTCAGTTTATTCAATGTAAACCACCTTGATTTCATGAAAAGTAGTACATAAGAAATGTTAAATAAATAAACCACTGTGGTTCTCACTCTCTTTTAGTTCATTGGTGTGTGAACATCTTGGATTTGCTCCACATTATTTAATTGGCTTTTTGGTTTGGTTGGTTTGGTTCAGTCTCTGACTGGAGTTTTGAGAAAGATGGGGGGGGGGCACCATCTCATCCCTCGCCTCAAGCAGTAGATTGCCTTGATCCACCCCTGGGCAGGAGTGGTCATCTCTGCTCCTGCCCTCATCCTTGGTGCTAAATAAAATGGCACCATTTTTGCGGTGCTGCTCCCTAGTGTGAAGATGCCTCTTCCATCTTACAGCCCAATCTATTCTGTTCTCAAGCCAACAACAAAACAGTATCCATATATCTACTTCTCAAAATATTCTAGCATAACTTCTGTCATACTAGGTTGTCCAAAGGCATGGTTGCACTCAACATATGATCTTGATGAAAAATATGAGGTGTCCTCAATAGAGGGGGATCATCATGCAACGCCCCAAATCCTTCTCCATTCGCCCACTTACTAACACACACTGACTCCGAATTGGAATATGATGAAGACTCCAAAGAATCAAAAGAATCGGAAGACTTCCAAAATTAAAGTGATCCCTAGCTCTCATCTTACACAAGTGCTTCTCTCTTTCCAACCATTTTGCAATATGTCGCAGACTCGAAAAAAAATCTTTGTCTCACAAGCACTGTGTCAACGAACCACTTGTCCCTTTCCTGCTTCCATGACAGAGTCTTCATGCCTTCTCTGACAACCCCTAGACCCTGAGAACTCAGCAAAATCACTCTCGCAACCCTTCCAAAATGGACTCGGCAGCCATTATCCACAGCTACAGTACTGCTACTACTATTTATCATTTGTGTAGCGCTACACAACATATGCAGCCAAAGCTCACCAAATTCCTTTTCACTCCACCAACCCCCCATCTCAGCTGTCATTGGCTGCTTAAGTTCTCCATGCAGCCATACCAACAACACATCCCCCAGCAGCCACCTGCCTTGCTCTGCTCTCCTCCTCACCCCCTACAACTCACCTTACCCAGGGAAGGGGGAGGGGAAAAGAAGGAATTTGATCATGTCAAAGCACCCTTATAATCATGTCAAGGGGACCTGCTAGGTATATAGGGGTTTTGCACATTTTTATTCTACTGGAAAAATAATTGGAACATATTTCTTAAAGTACACAGTCAATGCGCCTTTTGCTACAGGTAGTCAAAAATAATATTCATGATAAAATTCTACAATATTCTTGATCTTCTGTACACATATTTAACATGATTGTTTGTTTATTTTAATAAATTGTAACCAGAAACCTTAAGCAATATAGCATTCATTCTGTTTTATCTACAAAGCACACAGATATTAACATACTAATAGTGTTAGAAATGACAAGCTCCAAAATGTTTAAAATTGATTTGTCATAGTAAATAATTCTTCCTTTCACGCTGCACCCTTGCATTTCACTGACAGTCACAATATACTATCAAATGCATGAAGTCTTACATATCTAGGGTAATATTTTAGTTCTCTACTCTTTTATTATATATAGTCAAATATCATCACAATAAGAATAGCAATAATATTAATTTCAGACATCTCTGTTCACTTGTCTCTGAACGCATACAGGCAACGTTGCTGTGATTCTTACTAAGCAGAGCTTTATAAACACCTTCATTTTATTGCCGGAATCTTTATCTAGATCAAAGGACATTATTATTCTCAGTAATCGGCTTTCTAAATTATTGTATCTTCTGTTTCTATGCCCAGATTTTCATCGCTATCTATCAAGTTGATGTTTGTATAGATTATATTTTGCCTGCTTGCTATAGCCTATCCTGTATACAGTTTCTAAAAATTACAATAACATAATGAAAACAAAAGCACCAAATAGAAAAGTACATACAGAGTATAAGTAGGATTTTTTTTTCAGTTAAATGTGAGACTAGACTTTGCAAAGGTATATTTGTATTAGGTTTTTGTTGTTTCTATGAAAAGAGATAAATGGACCCTTAAATAGCTAGTGTAAATTAGGGATATGTTTACTAAACCGTCTTAACGCAGCAGTGGCAATGTTATCACGCGATACTTGACATTATCACGTGATAATGGCGCTTTACCATGTGAGAGAGTCACGTATCGCGCGATAATGTCTGCGGCGGCATTATGGTGCGCAGAGAGTGGAGTAAGGCTCCCCAGAGGGTGGAGAAAGGCTCCCCAGGGGCGGAGATGAGGGGTCAATGGGCAGAGAGTGGGCGGGGAGAGGCCCCATTCACACAAACACCGTGAAATGAAGCGCCAGTGAAAACCTCACGCTAAAGGTACATTTGCAGGAGAGAGAAACCATTTCAGTCAGCAATGTACAGCAAAGCCAGAGAAACCCAGAAAAGTGATTAGTAGTGATGCATGTGCAGGTACCAAAAAGGCAAATAAACATATTAAATGACCAGAACCACATTTGAAATCCCCATAACCAAGCTGGCCAATAGTGCTACTAATGATAAACATAAATCAACACTACTGACAAAGCGTAAAAAGGAAGATATCATGTTTGGAAGGGGCTATGCTCTCTCCCCCTACAAAGTGAATGATACCACAGTGAAATAGGTGTGATCAGGGTTTTGTCATTTATATTGGGCAGGTTTGTTATGCTGTGGTCCAGCTGGGGCACAGTGCGGACTAGGCAGATGCCTAGGTGGCACATAGGAATGCCGAAACTGTAAAGCAGCAAAACAGCAACTGATGAGGGTCCAACATGGGCACAAGTGTGTGTCCCACAGTGTCACAGGGGATATTACAAAGCAGGTACCCCCAAGGGCACAGAACATTGGAAGGTGGTGCCGGGGGGAAGTGCGCGTGTCCATGTAGGCACCCTTACCTGAGAACCCACACCATAGGAAGCTGCCTTACGGCACACTGGATGGCCTGGGACTGCACACCACCAGCACCACTGGTATAAGGGCATGTCAGCATGGTGGCGGAGGGGTGCTGGTGGTGGAGGGGGCAGTGGCATCTGCCCACAGCAGACCAAAGCCAAGCCCTGTTAAAGTGGGTGTCGTGCGGTGTAACAGACAAGGTCTGTCTAATGAACACTAATGGTAGCCCCAGGGAATGATCTACCTCTGTGGCAACAGTTTGGTGCCATACACACAGCCAGTGTGTTCAGGGGCAGAAAGTCACAGGTTCAAGCCCCAGCTGTGCCTCCTGCAAACCATGTCCCTATATTTTACCCAGTACTAAACCATGGTAATAAAGACAGAACTGTTATTGCAGATTAAATAAACAAGCCATAAACACCTATATTTTACCCTACAGGGCACAGACACCATAAACATGTGCAATCTCTAGAGCAGAGTTTCCCAACTGCAGTCCTGGAGGGCCAAACACCATTCAGGTGTCATGCTGTCCCTAATAAATATGCCTGTGCTGCAATTGTATGCAATGCCCCCATTGTATGCAAATGCATCTCATGCATATTCATTAGGGACAGCATGAAAACCTGAACCGTGTTTGGCCCAGCAGAACCGGATTTGGGAAACTCAGCCCTAGAGCAGTGGCCAAAAGGGGCATAAACACCCACACCCACAGGCTCCACTATCCAAAACCTCATGGAGAGTCAGGCAGTTGGGCCCTGCGCGGAGCAGCATCTCACAATACTAGCACTTGCATACCTTAGCAATGCTGCCCTAATCTTGGGAACACGTTACACATATATCAAAAGGTTGCTATGATTAATGGCAGATAACAAATCCTTAGTTAAACACAATTTGTTGACAGAGCTGCATCATAGCAACCTTTCTGATATCTGTGGAGTGTGTTTCAGTTTTGGTTTCTGCCAGTGTTTACCACCCCGGGGAGTGACCCCAACAGTATTGCGTACCATAGCCATGCCTGCACTGTGCCCAGGACTAGTGTGGTGGCCAGGGCTGCCAAAAACCTCTATATTTGCACAATGCTGGCATAGGTGTGGGAGTGTGTGCCTGTCTATCCAGTGTGTGGTGGCTGCCAACACCTTACTGAGCCCACACTGCTTGCACTGTTTCCAGTGTTAGCCTGCCAATGTGCATAATGAGGAGCAAGGTACTGTAGGTATGGCCCAGACAGGGCGGCCTGGGCAGGATGCATCTGCACAGGGCATAGGGCAGTGGCTGGGACATTGTAGTGCCTGACCACCACCTGCACAGACAGGGTGGCCACAGCATGTCAAGCTGGGAGCTCACTCTCACCCTGACTGAGCAGTGACCATGGCATGACTGGATTCCCCCATAGTGCTCTATAATATTCTCTCAAGTGATATTTGTGGGTTCCCTTTTCTGGGGCCCAATCACTGACATACCTGCTTGGTGTGTGTGCTCACATCCCATTTTTGGGTGCACACATTTTCTCCAGGAACATGTACTATGTACTAGCTAGCAGACTGTCTGCAGTTAGTATGTGTATGGCTGGGACACCTTGAAGGGTGCAGTTGGTGGAGACTGACTGTGCCCTCTGCTGGTGAATGTCAGATAGTGGTGGGGGGCAGCTGAGCTGAGCTTTTCCAGCATTCTGTCTGTCTGCCATTGCCTTATTGATGCGTTCATATCTGCATTGACTGTGCTGTAGGGTGCCTGTTCCCCAGCAGGACTGGGGTTGATGGTCCCTTCTGCTGCCACCATTGCAGAGAGCTAGAATGTGGATCTGTTGGTGGGAGATCCTGTCCCCCATCCTGAGACACAGAGGGTGGGTTGGGTGGCACTACATAATCCGCTTTTGGGTCCAAACACCCCCTTCACTTTTAACATGTGACCATGGCAACCACACAGGATATACACTATTCTGGGTGCATCATAGTCCACAAGGGCTAAACGTGACTGGGAAATACAGATGGACACAGGTGTATCCTAGGTTTGTCTGCAAGGATTACCTATCACACACTGACATTGATGACGACCTGCAGCATAGCCTATCTCAGCCAAGCCAGGTGCTGCGGACCTGGTGCTGTACGTCCCACCTCACCCTCAGGGTGAGCACAGGACCCGCACAATGTCACGGTCTGTAGCTACTCTGTGCCAGTAACACACACAGTCAGTTCCCCCTACCAGGCTGAGGTGCTGTGGGGGTGCACACAGTCAGTTCCGCCTACCAGGCCGAGGTCCTGTGGGGGTGCATACCCCATCTTGTGATCAGCTATAGACTGCTGATCTGCATGTGCAGTGCATCATGGGTACGGGTGGGTTTACCCTATCCTGGTAACCACAGCAGACAGTTTGTGTGGTGAAATGCAGTCTTTCTGTAGCCAGCCAGGGGTGTGTTAGTAGCTATAGAGATGTAGCCCACTGGTTACTTCAATGACTGTGGAGGCAGAGGTCATGGGTTTGATTCCATAGTGGTTCTATTTAATATGGCTGTCTGAGGCTTTTCCTTTTCATTTAAATCAGTGCTGCCAGCAAAATGCACCCTCACAGTGCTGTAACCTTAAGGTGCCTCATAAGGCGCCCTATACAGCGCCCTATAAGGCGCCCTATAGGGCACATTATAAGGTGCCTTGGCAGATAGTGCACTTTATAATGTGCCCTATGGAGTGCTCTATGCGGCACCTTAGGTTACGGCACTGTGAGGGTGTTTTTGCTGGCAGCACTAATTTAAATTAAAAAATGAAATGCCTCAGATGGCACTGATTTAAATTAAAGGGTAATGCCTCAGACAGCCTTCTTACATAACACCACTGTGGGATCAAACCCATGACCTCTGCCTCCACAGTCATTCCCCTATGGTAACATGGCCTGGAAAATGCCTTAGCTGTGGGTCTCCGCTATCCCAGTAAGCACAGCAGAATGTATGTGCATTGACGTGCAGTTGTTGTGTTGTCAGTCCTAGCTATGACATTGGCCATAGAGGCATAGCACACTGGTTAGTACAGTGACTATACAGCCAGCTCTCATAGGTTTGAATCCCCAGTGCAACAACATCAGGAAGAGTGTCTGAAGTGGCACCCATTTGCATGGCTGTAACAGTTAGACACATCTCTGTAGTGTGCAGGTAACGCCAACATACCCACTCACCCTAGTCCTGTAGACTACGGCGGCGCTGAGCATGGGCCGTAGAAGGCACATTACAGGGCGCTGCAAGCTAAGGTGCCCTGTAATGCGCCCACTGGCCAATGCCGGGGAGCCTCACCACCGTAACGTGAACACCAATTCACCAATTAAATTAATAAATGGTGGCGTGGCGGTGAGATCAGGTGTAAGGGGACTGGAGAAGCGGCCCATACCGTTAGCGGTGCATTTCACTGTTCCGATAAGAATACTATGACATGATTTGGCCGTCAAAATCCCACGTGTGCTGTGTGCAGTAATTGTGCCAGGTAGCGCGTAGTATCGTGAGATAGCACGTGCATGACACGGCGCATGAGCCATATGCGTCATCGAGCTGTCGTGCTCATACACGCACTATCTTGAGAGTGAAAAAATGGACAGGAGTTCACGAAAGCCCGCATTTACCTGGAGGAAGCTCAGGATCCTGAGCGAACTGATCTGCACCAGACAGAGCCGTTTGTTCCCGGGCACAGCAAAGAGGCAGGACCTTGCACGGGTGAGGAGAGCATGGGTGTGCCTCACCAGACGGTACAACCGATCTTCCGACTACCCCCGTGAAGTAAGTGTATGGGGACAGGTCACACAATGACGGTTGTGCAACACAAATACAGCAAGCATCACATATCATACACGCAGAACATGGTGGAAATACCAGTCTGTGGGCCAAGCTGTTGCCACTGTAGATGTGTATGTTGTGGATTGCAATCCTGCCCTATCCCCATAACGCCCACAGACCTGATCACACAGGTCTATTACACATCCTGGTGTTATGTTACCTGCATGCGATGTGGTCCCAAATGTCTGCTCCATCCATAGGAGGCATCACACATGCTTACAGAGGTCTAGCATAGATCCTGGTGTTAGGTTAACTGCATCTGTGTCAGTCTCAGAGCTCTGCCCTAACCCAAGGTGGCCCTTGACCTAATTACAGTGGTCCATTAGAGATTCTGTTGTCAGGGTATCTGCATCTTTTTCATTCTCACAGCTCTGACCTAACTCAAGGAGGCCCTGGACCTCATTACAGAAGTGTATAATAGATCCTGGTGTCAGGGTAAGTGCATCAGTTGGTGTTTCACAGCTCTGGCCTAACTCCAGGAGGCCCTGGACCTCATTGCAGAGGTCTATAGCCCAGCTAGGTATGTTGGTGCATGCTCCTGTTACAGTCAGCCACATTCACAGGAGGCCCTGGACCTGATCACAGAGGTCAATTAAAGATCCTGGTGTTAGGGTACCTGCATCTATTTTATTCTCACAGCTCTGCCCTAACTTCAGGAGGCCCTGAACCTTATCACAGAGGTCAATTAAAGATCCTGGTGTTAAGGTACCTGCATCTGTTTCATTCTCACAGCTCTGCCCTAACCCCAGGAGGCCCTGGACCTGATTACAGAGGTCTATTATAAATCCTGGTGTCAGGGTAACTGCATCAGTTGGGGTTTCACAGCTCTGCCCTAACTCCAGGAGGCCCTGAACCTCATTACCATGGTCCATTAGAGATCCTGGTGTCAGGGTAACTGCATCAGTTGGGGTTTCACAGCTCTGCCCTAACTCCAGGAGGCCCTGGAACTGATTACAGAGGTCTATAGCCCAGCTAGGTGTGTTGGTGCATGCTCCTGTTGCAGTCGGCCACAAATGCCCTATTCACAGGAGGCCCTAGTTGTGTCCACACAGGTAGAGTACACATCCTGCTGTTCTGGTAGTGGTTCCTGGTGATGTGTTCAGGGCCACCCAATCCCCGCGCGACACAAGAACACATCACACATGTTCCAATACAGATATCATGGTGGCATGGTGTGTGTTTCTGTGGATGTGTGTAGGTTATGCAGACACTCAGGTGTGTGCCGGACCCCACAGTGGTCAAGAAACACCTCCCCTGTAGACCAGCATACCTACCCCACACATGGCATGGTGCTGCCGTGTAATGCAAGGAGAGCGTAGGATCTGGGTAAGGCTGGTCTGTGGGGTTGCCCAAATGACACGTAGGTGGCACCCCACACATGCCCAGACCCACAGCCACACATGCAGGCGGTGCTGGCAACAGGTAGTATAGGACCCACTGGCATGAGCAGCAGCAGCACCCTGCTGTACGCAGTGATGTGTGATATGTGTTGGGCACCCACCAGAGATATCTGGCCCTTAATGTTCCCACCCATTGCATGCCCACTCAGGTGGAGGACCTACGGAAAAAGGGATGTGAGTTGCGGCTGCACTGCCCGGATGTCCTCGAGCGGCTACAAAGAAGGGTGCTGCAGCAATGTGGCGGTGAGTGTTGTGGCCCCTGCAGCGCAGTGCAGCATTTCACAGTGGGGCAATGGCCTGTGGGAGGCCACACTATGTTTATGTGGCATTGTAATTGCATGATGGTGTGCTAATGACTGTCTTCCCCCACAGAAGCTGCTGATGCTGGTGAGGGGACATCAACCTCAGGGCCACCCACAATACACCCCACAGCTGCAGTCCAGCCAGTGCAGGAGGAGGAGGCAGAGGAGGAGGAGGAGGTGGAGGAGGAGGAGGTGGCGGCGGCGGAGGAGGAGGAGGCAGCAGAGGTGGCAGAAGCAGCAGAGGATGACAGGGACATGGAGGGGATGGAGGGTGGGGTGGGGCCAGAGAGAGGGGTGGGTGAGAGTGTGTGTGATGTTTTGGGAGGGTGAGGAGGAGGAGGAGGAGAGTGTGGAGGGTGGAGAGGGTGTATGGGAGGTGCCAGGGGGGGAGGGGGGAGGGAACACAAGACAGCCCAGGGCACTGTGAGTCCCTGCCTGCTGCCACATGTGTGTGGCAATGGTGCCCGTCTGGGTGTAGCTACGCCACCCATTGCCACAGACAGGGCCCATACAGACATGCCACCATACATACACCTGGCACCTTGTGTGTTTGTGGTGGCAGGTGCGTCTGGGACCTGTATGTGGCAATGGATGGTGTGCTGCAATGCCAGCGGGCCCAGGACTGCACCATCCGGTGGCTGGCAGGCTCCATTCAGTGGATGGCTGCTGAGATGCAGCGTGTGGCTGGTATGCATGGTGCATCTCGACAGCCATCCCCTGATGGGCATCCCAGGAGCGTGTGATGGTCCCTGTGGCACCCACACACGTGCCCTGTGCTGTCCTGTCTCCCAGGACCCAACATGTAGGCTTTGGTATACAATACCTGTTGTACATATGATTTTAAATACAGTTGGGTTACTACATCACAATGGTCATGTGTCTCCCTTACAGACAGACTGTGGATGTGAGCATGGGACATGTGTGTAGATCCCTATGTGTATGCGTGGTAGACATAGGTAACATATATGGACCATCTCTACACGCAGCTGTGGGGGCTGCCCATGTGCATAGGCGTTTGTGTCCCATGGTGCCCCTGTGATGTGCCAATGTGCAGTGTGTCCCAACAGTTATGGTCACATGCATGCTGCCTGTGATGTGTGGACACCATATCTGATGCACCATGCTTGTGGGGTAATAGGGGGAAAGGCTAGCATCAGGTATGTAGCAGGAAGGGTAAAAGGGGATGCTGTACCCAGGAGCTTTACAGGGGGATAGCTGGTGAGGGTGAGACAGGTCGATGCAGGTCCCAAGGATAAGCGGTGGGGGACTACAAGCGCTGGTGAACAGTGATCAGCTGACTGAAGCGAGCTATCTTTGTCTGCCTGTGCCGCATGCAAGCCTATGTGGGTAGACAGCCATGTATTCCCTGGTGTGGGCAGGGAGGATGGTCACACATATGTGTCTAATGATGGAGAGCATATGGGGTGGGAGAGGGTGACAGATCCTTACAACAGACAGGTACCACCGTGAATATGTTGATGTGCAATGGGTGAGGTTGGGTATATCCCCACGCATAGGTAGGAGGGTGACCACCTGCCACAGTCCATGGCACACAGGGCATGGTATAACCTATGTGCAATGATTGGTGGCAGTACAGACACCACACCCCTGAGGTATATGGGTAGGCACATGTGGGCAGGGTGACAACATGGGGTGAAGGGTACGTAGGGGATCACAGTGCCACACATTGGAAACAAACACATCAGTTGTAATAGGTTGTGATGTATTTATTTATATTGTTCACATCCTCCGTGGCCAGCCACGGCGACCACAGCCCAATCCACTCCTCTGTCCCGGAACTGCTGGTGCCGTTGCCGGCTGCTGTGTACGGGCAGCCATGTCCTCCTTGGCATCCGCAATATGAAGGAGCGCCCCTGCCATTGTGTCCACCTTGGCACGCAGCTGGTGGATCTCCTGGTGAATGTCCAACAGAGCCTGATGAGTGCCTGTGGGTGGGACACAAGGTGATGTGTGAGACACCTGTTACAACCCCCACTGTGATACATACGCATGTCAGGCTGTGATAAGGAAGCTTATCATAGCTCAGAAAGGAGCTATAGAAAAGGTGAAGTGACTCTGAACAAGCAACCTGTCAGTTCTGGTAGAAATAAGAAAACAGAATTTTCCCATAAAAGACTACCAGTCCCAGAATGTACCAGGTTTCCAACAGCCATTAGAGGAGCTGAAGTGGGGAAACGAGTGTTCAATCAGGAGGGCTATGAGGAAATCCCTAAACACTCATCTCAAAGGGCAGGGCCTGATTCAGCACAGCTGCGCTGTGTTAGGGAGGAGCACTCATCTAAGCAGAATAAGAGTTTATTCTACAGATGACCATCTTCATGATCACCTTGGATATCCAGAGAATCGACCTCCCTATCCTGAGAATCAGCTTGAGTTTTATCATCAGTTTCATCTGAAGGATCATCAGAAGCAGAAGCCAAACCGGACGGACAGAGAGAAAAAGAAACCCTCTGGAAGAAAGAGGAGAAAAGCCTTTGAGAGGTCTAGAAGAGTCCAAAGCAGTATGTATACTGGGAAGTATTCCAAGGGCCAGCATACACCATTGGACTGGGGGAAGCCAGAGGAATGGTGCTGCAGAGCTAGGAATCTCCAGACGCTACCTGTGAGGGAGACGGCTGCACGTGGAAGGGACCCTAAGACCTATGCCAGAAGGTATGTGAAGAGAGATCCAGTGTCCAGGGATCTGGATTGGAAGGCTGGACATAAGAACTGGACTACATACTGGCCAGGCTATATAGAGAGGAACTCTAACAGCAATGGAAGCTCAGGTATGAACACTGATCTATGCCCTAGCTATAACCTTGAAAGACAGCAGGGAAACAAGTATTCTCCTGAAAGTGCTCCATTGAGAGATTCATCTGTGCCAATCCATGATATTGAACCCATGCTTGTTGAACAAGGGGGAATAATAGCAGATGAAGATCCTGTTTATATGGACTGCTCTCTATCTAAACTCCGTTGGTAACTTTCTGTTATAAAGTACAGAAACCATCACAAAGAAATACAAATTTGTTCTTTAATCTACTCAGAAAAGCTCCTGAAGCAGGATTTGACCCACACAGTACAAAGCAAGCCAGCTAAGGGGTTTCAGCTGGTAACTGCTAGCAATCGAGCCTCACCTAATTGCTTGTGGGCTAGGAGAGAATCACTTCTGAATCTGTGTGGGAAGTAATCAGAAGTTAATCTGAAAAGAACAGTTTGTTTCTTGCTTTGTGGCTTTTCATTTGTTGTTTTCCTGATTTTGACTTTGTTTTTCCAAGTTAACACTGAAAGCAAGTTACCTGATTTTATGTGCTACCAAGCATATCTGTGTTGGGAGAAATGACCCCCATAAATAAATATCTTATTGGCTTTACCCAAGAGCACAACTAAATTATTGTCAGCAGCTGTGTCTGGTGTGAATGAACTACATTGCCCACAATACCTTGCAAATCATATAGATATATGCACTTGCCAAGACTGTGAAGATTCTCACCCAGGCAACTGTCTGACAAGGCATATCCCACCAGATCAGTCTGCAGAAAAATCATGCACGCAACAACTAGCAACACATGACCATGTTTACATCTATGTGTCCCATGAGCCATTCTCATACCAGGAAAGGGTCCTGATGAGGGTTCGTGTGAATCACAGATCTCACACATGGTACAGTGTCGCAGTTCAATGTGTGAATGCTTGATCTGTGCACTGGTCATATGAGATAAGCCAGATGATGTAAGGAGTCATGGCACATACATACATATATCTGGGGAGCCCTGTTTTCTATACCGCTGGTGCACAGTACAGATTATGCTAACAAACGATGCTAGGTACCAATACCCATGGGGAGTGGTCAGTCAAGTAAGCCGTCTAGGTGACCTGGCATAGGTGTTTACTGCTGTGCACTTCCGTGGGGTATATGGGCGTGAACAGTGTGTGTGTGTCTGAGCTCCTCACACATGCTGACACCTGACAAGCCATGCTACCAGAGGGTGGAACGCACATGGCACAGCCCCCCCCCCCCGCACATATGGAATGATCTGCTATGCTGCCAACATATTGTGGTGCAAATGCAATCACATTGTGGATATGACGTCAACCCCCATGGGGATTGTTGTGCATGCTGCTACCCACCTTCAGCATCATGCCTTGCTGAGGCACTGTGGGTCCGCAGCTCTGCCAAGATGATAGCCATGCTTGTGGGAGGGGTGGCTGATGTCCCTGGTGCCTGCACAGTGTGGTGACTCCCCTCCATCTCCATACCCTCTAGAGGCTGTGAGTTGCGCCTAGTGGCCCCCACTGTAGCATTGACATCCGGTGGCGTGTCCTCTGCGTCGGCCAGCACATTGTCTCCTGTTGTGCCCTCGCCCTTGCTGGCAGTGTACCCGTACATTGTGGCCTCTGGCCTCTCACCTTCATGAGGCCTTGCCACATCTTCCTCCTCAGTGCCTCCATGGTCCTGTAGTCACCTGGGGGTTGGAAAAGGGTACACAGCACAGATGAGTTTGCGCAGTGCACCTCTGTACACCTGTGTAGTACATCCCCGCCAAAAACAATGTGTTGTCTGCCTGTGCCTGCTGTTAGTGTGCCTACAATAGGGACAGCACAGGTGCCTTCAGTGTGCAGTGCCTGGCAGGGTGTGTTGGGGGGGGTAGCAGCCTCATTCCCTGGTGTAGCTGTGCCACATGGAATGCGGTGTGTGGGGGATGGTGTACTGAGTGTCGTGCCCCTTATATGAAGTATCAGGTATGGACTGTCCGCCTGACCTTGGATGTGGCCTCAGCAATACATGTGGCTGTGGCGCATGTGGGAGTCCTGACTAGGAATGTGTGGCATCATTGTGTGTGTGAGTGATGTGCTTGCATTGCTCTGAGTGGTATGGACGTTAGGTGTTGCAGGATGTGTCCGTGTCAGCCAGATGTGTGTGGGGGCCCTACGCTTTGCAAGACACTGTGTGGTGTGGGTGGACAGCTATCCCATACTCCATGGGTGTGGTGTGGTGTCTGGGGGGATGGGTGGAGCACTGCTTGGTATGGGGTTGCACCATGTGTGGGTGTATGGGAATGTGTATGTGTCACTGCCGGATATGTATAAGGACTGCTCCTAGGTGTTGTGGGGGTTGTGCTATGTGTATTTGGTATGGGAGTGGCAATGTGCCTTCCAATGTCTAGTGAGGGTGGGTGGGGTATCCCCACTGTATGTGGGCCCCAACAGAGTGTTAAGCATGTGACATGTGTGTGGTGTCTTTGCTGCTGTTTGTTTGCGTCTACGTCGTCATCTCCATGTGTTAGTCCCTTCCCTGTCAATGGTCTGGGATATGTCCCTGGATAGGTAGGTGCATACAGACGTCATATGTGTTTTGGTGGTGTGTGTGGGTACCCACAGGACAATGTGTTCTGGGCTAGTTGTATGTCCCTCTTGTATATCTCCCTCCCCAGTTGTATGTCACAATGTGCTTGGTGACTGGCTGCAGAGGTATGATGACTGGCTGTGACCTATATGCCAGGTACTATTTTCACAAGTAGACTTCAGGGGGACAGAGGACACAGGCTGGTAATGATGAACACACCCCAAATGGAGTAGGCACAAAAAAATAACTAAATGTAAGCCCTCATAAGCCATATGTGAGGAAGGAACGCTAGACCAATCTGGGTAGGATAACTCCAGTTGTAGAGGAATCAGACCTCAGTTAGTCCCCCAACCACATATCCTTAGGAGGAAGAGTACTTCGAAGAACAGACAAGCCCTGTAGTCGCATAAACTCTGCATATATCAGTGGCCAAATTCACCTATATGAAAGGCCCAGAGGGTCCAGTAGCACAGCCAAACTTCACAGCACTACAGAGAAACAATGTAAACGTGATCCAAGGAGGTTATCTGAGTACTGTCAAATGATATCCCAATGTGGCTCTTTACTGTTACATTGCTGCTCATGTATGCTGTGATGCTAGTTGATTACAGTGGGATATCATTAGCCGCTCCTCAGATAGGTCCTTTACATCACTGTTGCATTGATGATCTGTAGTGCTGTGAAATGTTGCTATACAGCTTAACCCTCTGGGCTTTGCATGTCTGTTTTCTGGACCATTGATGTACTCAATGTTCAATCAGATATGGGCCTTGTCCGCCACGCCCCCTGCTTCTCCACTGCATTGTGGTTCTCGACTACATTCAGGACTGTATGTATCATGCACACAGGCCCAGGTACCTGTCACACACACCATGTACCTACCCTGCCATGTGCTGCTGTGTCATCACCCCAAAGTTAGGTGTTAGGGCATGCATGCTCTCAGGACATGGTCCACCACCAATCCCCTCCATGTGCCACTTGTGCTTGGGCATGCCCTGCACGTGTCCTGCATATCTACAACTACTACTCCACTACTACTATGAAGCATTTATAGGGCGCTACCAAGCGCATGCAGCACTGTAAAAGTGGAAACACAAAAATGACAATCCCTGCTCAATGGAGCTTATAATCTAAAACGACAGAGCACTAACAGGTGTGGAAACAGGTTTGGAACAGGAGCAAAGAGACAAGAGCAGGGGAGACAGGACAAAGGAAGGAGGTAGGAACAAGTGTGAGAGGAAGACAGAAAGGTGAAATTAAAAAGGGGAGGAATGGAGAACAGCACACTCATGAGCCAAAGGCAGGGGCAAAAATATGAGCTTTGAACTCAAGTGTGAGGAGGGGCAAAGAAGATGCCTGACACATGGACAAAGGACGTTTATTCCAAGCGTAAGGAGCAGCAAGATGTAAGGTGCATACCTACCTGCCTGTGGATGGGTGGTGTCCAGTGCTTCTGGCAGTCCACGCAGGTAGATGGGCGCAAGACGGTCTGCTAGTTCCTGCTCCAGGGGTGTGAGAGTTGGGGCAAAGGGGGCACCCCCACCGGTGCCCATGGCATGTTGCCTCTCCGCCACCATGTGTGCACGGACACCACGCTTCATGTCTCTTTCTCAGGCTGTACAGGTCCCTGGTTGGTCCCCCTGCCTGGGATATGGCCTCCTGCACCTCCTCCCACACATGTGTATGTGTTGCCACAGTGGTGCTGTTGCTCAGCCGTCCATAGAGCACCTAATACCGCTCCAACACACTGGCCAGCAGGATGTGATTTCCTTGCTGACTGAATCTCACAGCCCTCCTCCGTTCCTAAGCTGGCACCGGTATACACCTTTGTTTGGCACTAGGTGGTCTCTGTGTGGGCTGCGACACACCTGATGGGCCTGCAGCCACCACCACAGGCCCAACACTCCCTGTCGGCTATGGGTCCTGATGAACAGGTGGCCCTCACTCCTCCCCTCCTCCCCTCCTGCCATGTCCTGTCGCTCCATCTCCCTGCCCTCTGTGCCCTCTCCCTCCATGTCACACATCCCTACTCCTCAGCTCCTCTGCTATACCTCACAACTGCTCCTCACCCCACCTCCTCTCCCTGCTAGCTTCTCCTCAACTCACCTCCTGTCTCTCTTGCCTGCTCCTCGCCTCCCCTCCTCTCTCTATTGCCTGCTTTGCCACACACCTCTCCACACCAAACCAGCCTTTGACACTCTCCACCACCACTCACCAACCCAGCCACTCTCCACAACACACCTGCCTCTGACACTCTCCTTGCTCCACCAACAACCAACAGCGCACGCCTTCTCTCCCTCACCTACACAAACCCCTCAACATGTACCAGGTGTACATGTGTATTTATAGGTTTTTTTATGTAGCGTGCATTGCGCATGCACAGTGGCATGACCACATTGGCTGCGCGCATTGTGCATGTTCCACAGAGACACGGAAGGTGCGTGGGCAGGACACCATGTTACACATGTGTTGTGCGTGAACGTGAGGCTTGGTGCATGTGAGTCACGTCACACAGCACATGCGCATGTCTCACACACAGCGCATGTGTAAAATGGTGTCCCGTGCATGCACCTTCTGCATCTCTGTGGCGCATGCGCAATGCACACAGCTGACATGATCGTGCCACTGTGCATGCACAACACGCGCAACTTAAAAAGAAACCTATAAATACACATGCACACCTGCTACACGTTGAGGGGTTTGTGTAGGCGAGGGAGAGAAGGCGAGGGAGAGGAGGCATGCGCTGTTGGTTGTTGGTGAAGCAAGGAGAGTGTCAGAGGCAGGTGTGTCATAGGGAGTGGCTGGGTTCGTGAGTGGTGGTGGGGTTGTGTGGCTGGGTTGGTGTGTGGTGGGGGAGGTGTGTGGCTAGGTTGTTGAGGTGTCTGAGTTTGAGTGAGTTAGAGGAGTTGAGGGGGGCTGGAGTTTATGGCAGGCTTTGTGGTTGCTGCATGTGCAGTGGCAGGTGAGCAGGGGCTGCGGTTGCCTGACGGAGGAGATGGTGTCCATGGGGCTGAGGCACAGGGCATGGGTGTAGTCCCGCTGCAACACAGACCTGCAACTGTGGGGGCAGGCCAGGCAGGGGCTGTGCCGGCATGGAACAGGAGGCATGCGGAGTTGCAGGCTCGACAGCCTCGCCTCTACAGGTCCAGGGCCCAACTGCAGAGCATGCGTGAGGACCAGGTCATCTCCCTCTACCGCCTGAGCTTGGGGGCTATTAGGGAGCTCTATGAGGATCTAATACCTGACCTCGAGCCCCATACTGGTCGGTCACATGCCATACTGGGTTTGGCCAAGCTCCTTGGTGCCCTACATTTCTTTGCCTCTGGCTGTTTCCAGTCATCTGTGGCCGCAGTGGGTGGCATGAGCTGCCCCACCTTCTCACGCTGTCTCCACCAGTACTGCGTGCCATGATCAGCCGGGTGGGGAATTAAATTGCCATTCCCAACACTAGGCAACAGTGGGGGACCTTTGAGGCGTTTGCCATGATACCACACGTGATGGGAGCTATTGATTGCACACATGTTGCCTTGGTCCCACCCAGAGAAAGGGAGGTAGTATTCTGCAACCGCAAACACTACCATTCCCTGAATGTTCAGGTTGTATGTGATGCAAATATGCATATTCTGAATGTGGTCCCTAGGTTTGCAGGGTCTACCCATGACTCCTATATCCTGCATCACTTGGCACTATTCAGACAATTTGAGGCAGAACAGTATGAGGACTGTATACCGCTGGGTGTGTATTTCTCATCTCTGACATGCACATGGTGATCCTCTGACTAACCGTATGTGCACATGTCTGACTTTGAGGTGTATCTCTAGTTGTGTGTGTGTCTCATCTGTCTATGTGTGACCTAATGTTGGGGAGGGGGGCGGGTAGTGCCTTCCAGCTCTACCTTGCTACGGTGCTGTGTGATGATGGTAGAATTGACGCTAGCATTTGTGTAGTGGTTACAGATTAGGTTGATTGCACTCTGTACACCTACCCCTTGTTTTGTGTGTTATAACTTCACACGCTGATGCATAGTTGTGGTGTCCAATCATGTGATGCCATATGTTTCTGTGAGGATGTTTTGTGCATTTGGTTTGCATGTACATACTTGTGTCCATTTGGGTGGACATCAGCTCCTGCTTTAACGTTCCACATCTCTTTCTGCAGGTGATTCAGGATATGGGTGTCGCCCCTGGTTGCTGACCCCTGTGCATCAACCATGGACACGTGCAGAGAGGAGTTACAATGAGGCCCATGCCTCCAGACACTCCATCACAGAGCACACCTTTGGCGTTTTAAAGAGTCGCTTCAGGTGTCTGGATAGGACAGGCGGGGCCTTACAATACAAACCACAGACTGTGGCAGAGATCATTATAGCCTGTTGCATCCTACACAACATTGCTCTCAGGCACCATATCCCTGTCCAAATTAATGAGGAACTGGAGGATGATCCTATGTGCCCTCCTGTACGTGGCCGTGGTGACACACATGAGGGAACAGCAGTCAGGCAGCAGGTGATTGAGGAGGTCTTCTCATGTAAGTACTGCATATGTTGCCAAATACATTTGTTTAGATATGTGTGTACTACTACTACTAGTAAACATTTGTGTCCAAATAGCAGTAAGATGCAACACTGCACTGACATGTGACAGACACTGCCTGGCCATCCCAGCTTACATGAATGAAACACAGACGATGTGAGCAGGGCACAACAGCGGGTGGAGGTGGATTATGTGTGTCGGGAGTAGTAGGCTTGTGGGAGGTGGTAAGCTGTCATACATGATTTGTGGCTGATTGGGATAGGGGCTGCTGTACAGTCACAGGTAGTTAGTTTGAGGCTTTGGGTGCAGCAAGGTGAAAGGCGTGTAGTATGGGGTCAACAGTAGGAGAGCGGCCCATAGATGTGACTGGTTGCCTAGACGAGTGTGTTTCACATTTTGTAATATGAGGTGATTGATTGGTTGGTATGCTCTGATAAGCAGGGACTGTGTGTTAGTTGTTTCTGTATAGCGCTACATGTGATACATAGCACTATATACATGCTGAGTAGTAACTGGATTACTAGTATTTGAGATCAGTAAGGTAAGTTACTGCAACAGCATAGTGTGCCTTGACATGGATGCGTAGATGGATAGGGAACCTGTGAGGTGTCCTGACAGGGGGAGTATTATTGCCATTATGTATGTGGCTGTAGAATAGCCATGCAGTGCAGTGTTGCATATTTTCAGGCAGACAGAGATTATTCAATGCCAGATCAGCAAGGTGTAGGTTACAGTAGGCAAGCCGGGAGCTGATTGGGGGGGGGGGGGTGATTTGGGGTTCAGTTGTGTTTTCAGGGAGGACTGGGGAAATATAGGTGATGACATCTAGACATAAACCACAAGCCTCAACTATAAGCTGGGTATGTGTGTAGAGGAGGAGAGTGCAGTCCAAGACAACACCTACATTGCGGACCCTAGAGAAAGGAAGTTATGGCCACACACACAAGGACACTCTGATGGGAGGGGAGGGTTTAGGTGCTGTGGTAAGGAAGCCTATCCTAAGTTAGCGGAAAGGGAAAAAGGCAAAGAGTTCACCCTAGTAAAAGGGCCCCTTTTACTAGGTCAGGGAAACAAAGCCACGACCTCACCTAGGAACCAGAAAACCCCCAGCTGGAACAGGTTTCATATTTCCCCTAGTGAAATAAGGGAGAGTGAATACAGACCTAAGGTCCAAGACCCTTATGTCAGTAAGCTCCCTGATTACTCAGGTGCCAGAAAGCAGAGTGATCTCCATCACCTGGGAAGAGAGGAGGTGGGGCTAGAACCCTGGAGATATAAACCTATGCTAGATTATAGTAAAGGAGAAGGAGAAAGAGAGAGGGTGGAAGGAACGCCAGAAGCAAGGGCAGAGGCAAAGGCAAGAAGAGGAGAAAGAGAGAGAGAAGCTGATATAGGCCGAGGCACAGGTACGAGCCTAAGAAGCCTGATTAATGCTGAGCAGAGCAGGAGAAGCCTGACTTATGCTGGGCAATGCAGAGGAGCAGGAGACGCTCTCAGCTCTAACGAGAGGCTGTTAGCCGAGCCCGGTGAGCCAGAAGGAGAGTCAGAGTCTATGCAACTAGGAGAGCCTGATGCTGAGCTGAATGAGGAAGACACCCTCATGGATTGCTCTTTGTGCCAAGCCTTAGCCACAGAAGGGTTGAAGGAAAGCCAGCCCTGAGAGGAAGCCCTCCAGAGAAAGGTAACCAAAAGAAGCAGGTAGATGGATTGTAAATTCCCACGTGGTAAAGAAGGGAAGTTTTACTAAGACATAAGAACAAGCTGGAGTTGTGAATTGTGCTTGTTAACCACCTGCTACCTGTGAAGTGAGACGGCAAGAAGCCAAATTAACTGTGAGGAAAAAGCTTTCTTTTTACTCTTGAATTTTCCTGAGAAACCTGAATAGAACTTTGCTTACACATTGAAAGTTTGTTCCTGTTTGGAGTTTTTGTTTTGCTTGTTAATTGGAAAAACAGCCTGGAAAGGTTTGAGACTGGAAAAGAAGGCAAACTGCCACAGAAGAAAGCCTGTTTTGTGTTTTGTGCTTTAACCAGCAAGGCTAAAGGAAGCTAGTAGCCTTGCTGTTAAAGGCTGTTTTTCTGAGCTGAAGAATACTTTAAGCTGCCACTTTGGTTTTGGGTTTTTGTTTTGCTTATAACCTGTTGTACTTTGAAGAAGCCTGGAGAAGTATGCCTGAATGTGGTATTTATGAACCTTTTTTGTGCTCAATAAATTTCTGTCATTGACTTACCCCAAGGAGCCGACTACAGCTTTCTACCTGAAGCCCATATATAGCGCAATTAAACTACATTTCCGAGAAAACATTGCGGGAAATTAGTCAGTTAAGGCTGAAAGGGGAAAGTTTCTCATACAACCATGCCCCTCTAAGCTAGAGGCGAGTGGTGAGGGTGTGACAGTGCACATATAGGATATCCATTCTTTGCCATTAACAATTTCACACAGTGGGATGACATGCAGCCATCAATGTCAGGTGGCAAGCAGACATCGGGGTGTGGTTTGGAAGACATAACTCAGGCATCGAGAGATATATTTGCAACTCATCAGCACACAGCTGGTAATGTAAGTCAAGGTATGAGAAAGACACACCAAGGAAATGTATATCGACAGAGGATAAGGAAAGAGCCCCTGGATATTTCCCTGTGTTACAGGTACTGACAGCGGGGTAGCAGAGGACATTGAGACACCAGAACAGACACTGAAGGGGCAGTGGGAGCGATATGGGGACACAGGATAGTACTGCAGCCTTAGAGCCGAGTAGGGACACGGTAGCAAAGAGACAGTTCTGTTCCACATTTTTTACAGCAGTGGAGAGGTGAGGAAGGGGACGGACAGAGTACAGACCCTTGTAGTTTGCCACACACACTTCAGTGATAACTTTAACATGAAATGAATATGTACAGTATGAACAGTCAGTCTGTAAAGGATCTTGGGGGGTCTGCGAGCTGAGGACGTGAAGGTGGTGTGTGTTGCACAGCTACAACATGACATATGTATGTTTCTCTTGTGTTTCTCAATCCACAGGACATACTTGGTGACCCTTCTGGTGCTGTGGTGCATTGGCAGGTGACTGTACGTCATCCAACATGCAGTAGTCTGAGGTAGGTGGACTTACAGCTACTTTGTCTGTGACGACGGTCAGGGGGAGCACATGTCTGCAGTGATCTGTCATATTGTTGTTGTTCACCTCTTTGCCCTGCACCCCCATACCCCATATGTTGCTGTTGGCACACATATCCACATTTGTTTCTGGCCAGTTCGTCATCTCCAACACTGTCTCTGGTACAGAGCTGCGTGTGTGTGTGCAGGTCCTAGGTGTTCAGGTGTTGGGATGCACGTACACCTTTCCCTGACATTGTAGCATCAGCCAACAGCAGTGTATCATTGCATTTGACAAGCCTTTATCTCCACTATTCTCCAGTTGTGCACATACAGGCTGTATGCTACTGCTTGCATGCTCACCTTATTATACTGTGTGGGTGGGTGTTTTGGGGTTGGCTGTGTGATGATACAGCATGCAGGAATTTTGCATTATCATGTGGTGTGAGGGGTCTGTACACCTGGGGAGCGGTGGTGACTGTGCTATCTCTACCTTACTGCTGTTTACCTTGTGAACATAGTGGACATGTGTTGTGTGTTGTGAGCTGATCTATCTATTGTGTACTGACAGACCACTGCGCGACAGCATTTTTGTATCACAGATATCGCCATAATGTGGACATGCATCAACAGTGGCTGGACATGGGACATGGTGATTCGACACATTTCGATGACATCTTCTCCCTTCACTGTGATGTGTTGTGGCCTTTGAGAGCCTAAGGGGATCCCAAACAGACACTTGATGCAAACACATGGTAGGTTGCACCTTTGGTCTTTTGGGAATGACATTAGCCTTTACATGTTAATGATTTACTGTTTGTTTCATGGACATTTCATATTGGGTCTCTGTACACGAACACTGATGCACATGGGGTGAAGCTGTGAAACGCCTGTGTAACATGGGCATGGACATGATCATATCCATGTGACACCCTATTCTGTGGTTCCAATTCCAAATGTCCACAACATGCACTGTGTTCTGTGTTGTGATCATGTTATGTTTGGTTGTGTGATGTTTCATTACGCACATATTGATGTTTGACTCTCTGCAATTTGGGCTGATGTTGCAAACAGCATACCAATACATTGTTTATCCTCTTCTGACACAGGGCAGAGGACACACAAAGCACATCTACTACAGTGCATCTGGTGTCACTATCAATCCTGTTGGAGAACAGAACAACACCATGGAACTATCCCTGGAAAATGGTGCCATAGGATGTTTGACCTTTGTGAGTGGGACACATGCCTAGGATGGACAGTATTATTGTTGGACTGCTAATTTTGGCATGACAGGCCTGTCCAACACACCTTTGCTGCCGTGCTCTGGCTGGGTGTCGTGTTCATCGCAGGAGACACACATGACCTTTCCAGTACTGTGGCATATTGGGATGTCACACTTGACTATGCCTGCCCAGGGTTTCAAGGACAGTCTTAACGTGACTTGTTGGATTGCAGACACCCTTTGCACTGTGGACACTGTGTACTGGTCCCCACGTGTGCAGCAGGGACTGACATTGTCGCTGTATCTTGTACATCCTTCTGACATTGTGTTGTTGTGTTTTGCCCATGTGTGTGACATGGAACACAGGATATGCTCATCTGTTTGGTTCAACACAAGCATACAGCCATGCGTGTGGCACAGGGGGAGCAATAGAGAGGTCCTCTTGTCCATGTCCACCTACCCTCGACTTGGACATGACACAGTATTTGCCACCACACCACTTTACTGTACACCAACATCTTGGATTGATGTTTGCACTCACCAAGGGTGTTACAGTGCATGTGTGGCATCACTGTATCATGTTTCAATGTACACGGTGCATGTGCATGTGACTGACTATGTTGGTGCAACACAGCATGTGGCAATATGGCTTCTGTGTGGGTTACTGTAACATGTTTGACCTTTCTTTACATCTCTATGTACAGGCTATTGTGTTTGTTTACTGTACAGACGTGACGCTCTGCATTGATTTACAAACCTAGAATTGCATGTCTGCACAGTCCTATTTATCCCCTGAGGTAACGACACTCACATTGCCCCGTTATATTTGGAGTGTGGCAGTGTGGGTGTCCATTTTCCTCCTTCATTTGTGCATCCATGTACCGTGATATATGTGTACAGACACTGTATCCACACCAACCAGTGCAGGGGATCTTCTGCATAGTGTTATCTCTGCATGTTTCTGCGGTTTGTTTCATTTGGATTCTCTGTGTTCGTGTGCCTCTGCTACCTGTTAGCATATCCTCATTGTGCATTTGGTGATTGTTTTGGATAATATTAATATAATAAGTGGATATTCAAACACCTATGAAATTCAGATTTTATGCCAGTGGGTCACGGGTCATAGTTTGCCGGAGACCTGCTCTAAAAAGATGATGATCTGTTTACAGCTATATATGTATTTTAGCTCTGGCACTTGGACAAACGGTGGCATGGAAAATATGCCTAAGTTTAAACATATATGTAGCACCCCCTTGGGTGTGTTTCTGGGTCTGGGATCGGCCTGGCTGGAGTCGCCTCGAGGATGGGCTCCATCGGCCCTTGTCCATTTAGTGCCTGGTGCCTCCGCCAGGAGAAGAAAGGTGTTAGTGGGTAGGATTTCCCTCCTTTCACCCCTGGAAACCTCTCCAAAAAACTGCTGTGAACAAGGCTGGCTTAAATAGTATTTACAATTTATTTACAATATACTATGTGATAAAATAATGCAGAATGTACAACCCATATTATGACAGCAATATAAGATAAGAGATAAGGTAGTTGATATAACCCACTATAACGTTATATATAGTGACTTACTGTAAGTAAACCTTTTAAAGATTATGGATTTAACTTTGTTAACCTGTCTCCGAAGTCTCCTCCCTTTCCCTTTGCCCACTAGTTCCAAGTCTCACCCACTGCTGGAGCTCTGGACCGGTTGCTGCTTGTGAAAGGAGAGGTTTTGTATTTCTGGCCAATTGCTGAGGCTGTAGACTTGACTCCGCCTCCTCCAAGCTCTCCTCCAATCTGGAGAGGGTTTGCATTCCTGTCCAGTCAAGAACAACTGTTGCAGCACTTCCTTGTCCTTTGCAGGCTCTGTCGGGTTTCACTCTCGAGTGTGCTATGAAATTTCAGCCCACCCCTGTGACCCCTCTGACATCACAAGGTGATTCCTGCACCATTTGTTAAACTGTCTCCATCAGCAGTGTTCACATTGTCTGTACTCTATGCTGTCTCTCTGAGCGGTTCCTCTGAACTATGTGGCTTCTAGTTTAGCTCTCCCTGTTTTCTCCCTTCGCTTGCTCTGGCTCCTTTTATTGTGGACATGATTAATAACAGTCTGTCTTTGGGTATTATGCCAGATCTATGGAAAAAAAAACATAATTTGGCCTGTTCTTAAGAACTAACAAGCTAATCCCCTGGATCTTCAATGTATAGATAGAAAAAGTTGTAGTTCACCAGCTTTCGGATCATATGGAAAACACTCCTTCGCTCCACCGCTGACAGTCAGGTTTTCGCCCACATCATAGCACCGAGACAAGAGTAGCTGCTGTTTTGAATGAGGTCTGTAGAACCCTAGAGCAGGTTAAGGTTATTATTGCAGTCTCATTAGACCTTACCGCAGCATTTGATCTTATTGATCATAATTTACTCCTTGCCCGGCTTTATGACATTGGGTTTCGAGGGACAGCTTTCTTGTGGTTGTCTTCTTTTCTTCAAAATAGAACCTTTCAGGTTCGGGTACATAGTGATATTTTATCATCACGTTATCTACCCTGTGGAGTTCCCCAGGGTTCTTCTCTCACCTTTATCATTTAATATTTTTCTTATTCCTTCACTTACTTTGATTCAGTCTAATGGTATATTATCTTATACCTATGCTGATGATTTACTTCTTATGCAAGCAACTGATGGTAATTCACCAGATCTTTATCTTTATCTTTATTTAAAATTTGATAAACCGCTTTTCGTCGAAACATAAAGCGGTGTACAATAAAAGGTTGGCAATGCAAAGACAAGGAAAGGAACGCCAAAGTAAATAGAAAAGTAAAGTATAAAAGCATAGACAGATAAAATAGACAAAACAGAACAAAAACAAAAGGGCCAGTATTTTAAAACATAAGGTTTCTAAAATATAAGAATACAAACAAGATAAAAAAAGGCCCATAGAAGGGAAGACACAACAGATTATGGGTAGACAGAATGCACGACAAGGCAAACATACAGGCAAACAGGGACAAACACGTCAACCAAAAACATCAGGGAGGACCATCAGGAGAGAGATGAAAGGCTTGCTGAAACAGATGGGTTTTGAGTAGTGTTTTGAATTGAGAATATGAAGGTTCCAAACGGAGAAACGGAGGTAATGCATTCCATAGTACTGGGCCTAGAAAGAAAAAAGCTGCATGACGGGTTTGCTCGAGGTGTGCCTGTGACTCTTGTTTGGTTTAAGAACATAAGAACATAGCATAAGATATGCCATACTGGGTCAGACCAAGGTCCATCAAGCCCAGTATCCTGTTTCCAACAGTGGCCAATCTAGGTCATACGTACCTAGCAGTTTCCCCAAAAGACGCAGGTTCCACAATGCTTGTACTGCGTCAAGCATTGATATCCTGGGTCCTTTCTTTATAATGGTTTATGGATCTTTCCTCCAGGAACTTGTCCAAACCTTTTTTAAACCCAGCTACACTAACAGCTTTTACTACATCCTCCGGTAACAAATTCCAGAGTTTGATTACACGTTGAGTGAAAAAATATTTTCTTTTATTAGTCTTAAATAGTTTACCCTGTAGCTTCATTGCATGTTCCCTGATCTTTCTATATTCCGATAACGTAAACAATCGATCTACGTTTACTCGTTCTACTCCGTTCATTAATTTATAGACTTCTATCATATCTCCCCTCAGCCGTCTCTTTTCCAGGTTAAAGAGCCCTAACGTTTTTAGCCTTTCTTCATAGGAGTATCCTTTCATCCCCTTTACCATTTTGGTGGCTCTTCTCTGAACTGGTTTCAGTTTCTGCATAGCTGAAGTCTAACTCCCTGAAGCTTAACCCTTCCAAATCCTTTGAGATTTGGTTATCAGGTTCTTTCTCTCTTCCTTCCATAGCTCCTATTTTGGAAGGGTTCACTTTACCTCTTTGTTCTTCTTTGTTACTTGAGAATTTATTTGGATTTGGAATTGTTGTTTTCTCCTCAACTTCCTCATATCATTAAATCTATTTTCTTGGCTCTTCGACACTTTCGTGCAATTCAACCTTTTCTGAATGCTTCAGCACAAATGATGGTCTTGGTACACAGGATTAGTCAGGTTAGATTATTGTAATATAGTCTACCTGGGTAGACTCCGATACCAGTTGAAATGACTACAAACTTTGCAAAATACGGTGGTGTGCCCATCAATTTGACTCTGCTTCACCCTTGCTCATGAGGCCTCATTGATTGCCCATCTCTTTTCATGTTCAATTTAAGATTCTATCTTTTGTGCATAAAATTATTCATGATAAAAAACTCCAGATTATCTTCTTTGGTTTCTCTACATGCTCCAGCTAGAGCTCTTCCTCTATACATGGCTTTCGGTTGTATATACCTTCCCCCTTAAATATGAAACTATGTGCAAGTCAGCATTTTTTGTAGCTATCCCTTCTCACTTGAATTGTTTACCCACTCCGGTGTGAGCTGAGACAAATTATAAAAGTTTTAATAAATTTCTTAAGACTTTCTTTTTTAGTCCGTTTTTAACTTGCCATCTTTTTAGTGGTCCTTTTCCCCTTGTTTTGTTATTTTTATACTATATATTGTGTTATTTTCCTTCATTTAATAGTGTTCATTTTCTATTATTTATTGTTTTTAACTTTGTAAACCACATAGGTTGTCTTGTCACTTTTGCGTATATCAAATAAATGAAACCATAACCATCTGCTGCTGGTCTTGAGTCTCATAGTCCAGAATGGACTCTCTGCCATAGCAGCTCTCCTCCTGGAGCTGATTCTGCCACTGTAGCTCCCTCTGGAGTTGATCTGCCACTGGACTCCCAAGCCTGGGTTAGGCTCTCCAGTGTTTCTCTGCTGCCATTTCCACTCCCTGGTTGAAAGAAGACCATCCATCCCATCTTTCCTACCCCAGACACTGGTGATTAGGAGGCTCTCTGCTAGCATCTTTACTCTGAGCCTTCCTAGGCTCCCAGAACACTTTTCAGCACTATCTTCAGGCGGAGAAGCTGTTTTTTAGAATAAGAAGCTTAACAGCCTCTAAATCCTAAACTCCTTCATCTCTTCTCAAGCTCTTTTCTGCACAGGGTGGCTGCTGCTAATGCCAACTGATACCATTTTTCTTAGGATGAGCAATTTCCACCAGCCCCAGTGTTTTTTTCTCCACCCTCTGTCAACTGTGTGGACTTTATTCCCCTACACTGTTCCCTATAGATTTAAAGTTAAATCTTAATAATAGATATACATGTGAGCAAATATTATCCTTGATCCTTCAGCACAGGCTGTGATTTGCATATCCCCCTAATGTTTACTTTCCAGCTCTGCTAGCCCAGTGACTGTTATTGCAGGCTGCTCTTTTAATGTTGTCCCTCATCTGACCTCCCCAGCAGCCACCTCTTCAGCAGCATACAGTAACCATTTACCTATGATTCTACATTATTCAACACACTCTCAAACACCCACCTTTAGGGGGGGGTTCGTATAGTAGGTAATTTATAAAAGATCCATGTTGATATGCCGGTATGTGTGCATAAAAGGCCTCTTACAAAATTGCCAAATATGTAAAAACCACACACAGTGCCAATAGGTGAGTACCCGTGTGTGATTTTTAGAGTTATTGTGTAGTGTGGGTGGAGTCACAATTTACACACACATTTTATAAAATACGTGCATAAACAAATATTTTATACACCAACATTTATGTCTTCGGAGCAGGTGCTAATGTCCTGAGCTTCAATATGGCTGCTATTTCTGTTGGATTTGTGCTAATATTTTATTTAGAACACTAGCACAAATCCATCAGAAATAGCAACTATATTGAAACTAAAGACATTAATACATAAGTGCCTGTGGGGGTTATTTGAGAAACCTTATTCATGATTTAAATGTTTAAATACAACTACTTGCACATGTACATTGTATCCCGTCTAAAAGGCCGTTTTAGAAAGGGCTCAGTTTATTTTTTTTTTTAATGCTTTATTTTCGTTTTATAACAACAAAGGAAAGGAAGACATACAGCTAAAAGACAAATACATACATAGAATGTGATACATACACCAAAGTAAACCCCTACCACCCCCTCCCCCCTGCTTCTTCTCTAGAAACTAATCATTCCCGAAAACGGGCGTGTACTGACATTATTGTGGTACAAAACCTAACGGTGATCTGAAACATGATGAGTATACATTAAACAGACATGTCGGAGCAATGAGCAGAGTGTACATAATCATTGAGCATCTGCCATTTAGACAAGCGAGAGTGAGTTTGGATATGGGGAATAGCTCTCCGAGATATCTGCTCATATTTACTATATAAGCAGACGAGGTTCCACCATTCATTGGCAGTAATTCGAGAGCTATCCTTCCAATTCCTCGTGATTAAACATATGGCTATACCCAGCATGAAATCAAGGAGAAAGCGACCCTTCTTAGGAAGAGAGGGGACCTCCGCCACTGAGCGGAGTCCCACAATCTTCCAAGAAAGAGGCTCGTGGAGGTGTAAGATAGATTGAATACGACCCCAGACCCGCCCCCAGTAAACCTGCAGTTGAGGACATTCATAAAGAACATGAGCGAGGGTTCCCACAGCAGTATGGCAAGACCAACACTGGTCCCTAGCAGTTGTGTTCCATTTGGCTATTCTTTCTGGAGTATAAAAGCATCTATGTGCAAAAAAGAAGAGAGTTTGGGTTACAGAGGCAGATCGGGAAACCCGCACTACTTTGCTCCAGAAAACGCTCCATTGCACAGGGGTTAAAGTGGTTTGCAGTTCGCGTTCCCAGGCTTGTTGAGCTCTACAAGTAGCAGTATCAGAACCCTGACATAATAATTTATAAAAGTTAGAGGCTACCCCATGTGTACTACTAATAGAGTGAATTAGTTCTAATAGCCCGTCCTCAGTAGGGGCAGAGGGCGGCAGGATTTGAGCACTTTTGAGGCAGTGTTGAAGCTGCATCAATTGAAAGTAATGTTTCGCTGGTAACGCGAATTCCTTTTGTAAATCAGAAAAGGTCTTCCAACAAGCTGCAGAGAAGAGTTGTTGGGGTGTCCAGATCCCCCTAGAGTACCAGGGTTTCCATGCAATCGTTTTATTTAGGACTTGAATTCTGGGGTTATTCCACAGCGGGAGTCCGTCCTGAGGACATACGTTTGGACCCAGTGACAGAATGAGAGTGTTAAAGGCCGCAAGAGTATCGACAATCATTGGGGGATGGCGTGTGTCTACTTGATGGGACATGCCGGGGAGATGGATCAACGGAATTGGGCTACTTAGCTCCTCTTCAATGTCAAGCCAAACTGGTCTGTTGTCTGTTGAGGCAGCTAGCCATCGGGCACCTTGTTTAAGTAGGAAGGCTTGATGATATCTAAGAAAATCAGGAAAGCGGGTACCCCCTAGTTCCTTCGCAGACTGTAGTTTTTGTTTAGCTACTCTTGGTGGTTTTCCCTGCCAGAGATAACGGACGAGAAGGCCCTCTATGTCTTTGTAGGTGTGTAGCGGGAGGAAGCAGGGCAGCATTTCTAAAATATAGTTCACTTTGGGGACTATCATCATTTTGACGGTTTCTAGGCGGCCCCACCATGTAAGGGATAAGGGAGACCACCGATTTGTGAGCTCACGGACTTTGGAGACTACCTCCTTGGCATTAAAACTAATAGTGTCTTCTAAAGGAGAACAGTAGTGGACGCCAAGATATTTCACCATGCGGGATTGCCAAAGGAAAGGAAAGGCCTGCATGTCAGCCTCATGTACCCAGCGGTTCAGTGGGAATGCTACGGATTTGGTCCAGTTTATTTTATAGCCCGATAATTGCGAGTATCCATCAATCAGGTCCAAGACAGCCGGGACCGAATCAAGGGATACAAAGAGCATAAGGTCATCTGCATATGCAGAGAGTTTAATCTCTCTGTGACTGAAGGGGACACCTCGAATATGTGCGGACTGTCTAATAAGGAGGGCGAGGGGTTCAAGAGCTAGATCAAAGAGCATTGGTGATAGGGGGCAACCTTGACGCGTGCCTCTTTGAAGATTAAAAGGCCGAGACTTAATGGCATTTACACAAATACTGGCAACGGGTTGAGAATACATGACTTGGAGGTATCGGAGGAAGCCCTCCCCAAAGCCATACCATCGGAGAACTGCAAATAAGAAGGGCCATTCCAGGCGATCAAAGGCTTTTTCAGCATCTAGGGAAAGACCCACCCATGGGTGGTCTAAATTGGCAGCACTGGATAGCACATGGCACAAGGTTCGAGCATTGTCAGCGGTGGAGCGGCCGGGTATAAAACCACATTGGTCGGGATGGACTAAGGTGGCCATCCTGTCAGATAGCCGGGTGGCCAAGATCGTTGCGAAGATCTTATAATCGGCATTAAGTAGGGAGATTGGACGGTAGTTGGCGGTTAGCAGCGGGTCTCTGCCTTCTTTCTCAAAAACTACCACATTAGCTGCAGAAAAGGATCCCAAAGAGGATGTATCTACCGCAAGGGCAGTAAAGTAAAGTTTTAAGTAGGGAACTAAATCTGCACTGAACGTTCTGTAGAATTCTGTCGGGAGACCATCAGGCCCAGCGGCTCGACCCGAGGCTGTTCGTTTTAGGGCAGAATGGATCTCTGAAGTAGAGAAGGGTTCATCCAGCGCATCCCTATCAGCTTCAGAAAGGGTCGGCCGCTGAATACCAGAAAACAAGCGCTCAAAGGTCTCGGATGAGAACTCACATTCAGATTGATATAGACGGGTATAGAAATCCCGAAAAAGTTCTACGATATCGGAGTCTGTGGTCAGCATGCCCCCTCCCTGTGGGGCGCGAAGGGCCGCTACGCGTTTGGCTTCTTTTTGACCTTTCAAGGCGTTGGCTAAAAGTCGACCGGCTCGGTTGCTTTCACGGTAGTATGTCCCTTGCTGAAGTGCAATACTCTGAGAAGCTGCAGTTGATAGGATTGCATTATATTGAAAACGGAGACGCTGTAAGCGAACTAAGACGCATGGATCAGTACGTGAAGATAGAACTCGTTCGCCTGCTTTGATTTGTTGGTCTAGTATAAGGAGCTGCTGTTTGCATTGTTTCCGCAGGCGAATTTGATAACTAGTGATCGTTGCACGAATGGCCGCTTTAAAACCCTCCCACCAAGCCCAATTTGCAGTGTCCTGGGGTAGATTAAAGTGAAAGTAGTCCTGTATGGCTGCTCGAATTTCTAACTGGAACTCTGGTTGAGTTAATAGGGCTCTATCGAAGGACCAGGCCCCCGAATTCCCTTGGGGCGCAGTGGTGTGTAATTGAAAAGAAATAGCAGCGTGATCTGAGATATGTTGGGAGTGAATCTTTGCAGTGTCTACCTGAGGAACTAACAGTTTTGATATTAGAAAGAAATCTATGCGAGACTGGGATTTATGAGGGGAAGAGAAGAAGGTAAAGTCAAGCTCATTGGGGTGTAGTAACCTCCATAGATCGACTAAAGCAAGATCTTTGATCATAGAGGTAAGCGTAGTGTGACTCTTGGGGGGACCACTCATCCTAGGCGGCTGTTTGTCAATCAGGGGATCGAGAACTAAATTGAAATCCCCCCCAATTATCAATGAAGTATTAGCAGAGGCCTGCGCAACCTGAGCAATGGTAGCAAAAAAGGCAGGGTCATCTACATTAGGAGCATAAAGGCATATACATGTAACTTCAAGGTTACCTATCTTGAGGTGAGCCCTGGACCATCTGCCTGCTGTATCTGAGCTAGTCGCAATAATAGTAGCATGCAGAGATTTCCTAACCAGTATGGCAACCCCACATTTCTTAGAAACAGCTGGGGAATAGGCGGCCACCATGTAAGGTTTAACATTGAGTTTAAGAGTTTCCTTCGAATTTAAATGCGTTTCTTGGAGGAAAATCAGGTCCGCAGCTTCATGACTTAGATAGCTCAGGATTTTCTTCCGTTTTATTGGGTTATTGATGCCTTTTACGTTCAATGATAAAATCTTACATGGTGCCATCAATCGGTAATAGACATTTTAGGTAAGGGCGCTTGAAAACATACAACATAAGCAGAATCTGTACAGCAATGACATAATCACCGAATATGCTGGCTAATACACCCCATATTGAAAAGCATGTACCAAAGTAACTTAGAGAAGAAGCAAAACCCCCAATGAATATGGCGACCATATGTCTGCGGGAGGAGGCCCTAGAGAGGAGGATAAAGACATGAAAAAAAAGAAAAGAAACACCAGAGTCCATAATTAACACTGTCTCTGATATTCATCGAAGCTACTCTGGGTAGATGGAGTCGGGTCACAAATATCATCAAAATAAGGCAACAAACCGCCCTCGACAGACTCTTTGCTGAACCGTGGCAAATCCAAAATGGCGGGTACAGCGAATTTGAGAACACTGGTAGGAACACTCTGGAAGTCAGCGCATCAAGTCGGCTTCTTTAGCATCCAAAAACTCTGCTAGTAGATCAGGGTCCTCAAATGTTCTTGTCTGATTGTGCAGCGTGACTCGGAGCTTGGCCGGGTACATCAGGCCATAGCGTGCTTGTAATTGTTGAAGCCTCGGCCGGAATTCCAGAAAGCGCTTTCGGCGATCAACCGTGGGTTTAGCCAAGTCAGGATAGAAGGAGATCTTGTGGCTCTCAAACTCCATATGGCCCTTTGCCCGAGAGGCGCTGAGAATTTGCTCCACATGTTGATATCTCAAAAGTCGAAAGATGATAGGCCGCGGGGTCTTCCTGTTGAGCGTTATGTTTGTGGGTACACGATGAGCGCGATCGATCTCCAATTCTTTGGTAAAGGTGATTTGGAGCAGAGAAGGGAGGATTTTATATAGAAACTCCTTCATGTCTCCCGATTCCGCTCCCTCCGGTATGCCCACTAGGCGTAGGTTGTTGCGGCGCGCTCTATTATTGCCATCTTCCACTTCTTTCTGCAAGGCCCGCACCTGACGTTCAACTTTGTCGAGTTTGGACAGCCGGACCGCATGGGAGTCTAATATGCTCTCCATTTTGTCCTGACGCGAGGAGAGCCCCTCTAGCCTGCCTTGCAATACACCAAGGTCTTCCCGCAGCGCTCGGAGTGCTTCCCCGTTTGACTGCACGAGGTCTTTAACCCCTCTGATCTCTGCGAGGATCTCCTGCTGCATTTCGGGGCCCTCGCGTAGAGCCAGCCCCTTCTGCGGGGACGGGGGTTCAGTTTTGGAGCGTTTGCCGTGAGAAGCCGCTGGAGATCCAAATTCCAGGCGCGTAGGTTTGGTCCCCGCCATCTCACCAATGTGCCCCAGTAAGATCAGAGCAGAAATTCAAGAATGTCCGGTGTTAATTCAGGATTCTGAGTAGGCCTCTCGGGAGCCTCAGCGTTATGCGACCATCCCGCTGGACATCAGGCTCCGCCAGAAAGGGCTCAGTTTATATGTAAATGTCCAAATTGTCCATATTATGTTTATGTTGCACAGCGGCATGTTGGGGGATGTGTGTCAGATGTCAGATGCATGTTCTGAGTAGCAACAAAAATCTATGTGTATTCCTGATGTCATATAGGGGATGAATGTATAAGACTAAAATTGTCCACATCAGGATTTACACACAAATAGGAAACAAGTATTCTTTTTAACCCTTCCCCTTATAGGGGGATTAAGTGGGATCCCCCTCTTCATCCCCAATGTTTACATCCTTCTCTTAATTACAATGAGGAATATAGGCCTCTGTAATTAATCTGTGGAATCTACATGCCTAGATTTGCAAAATGGCAAAGATACACGTGTAAAGTGCCGACATATACGTGTGAGTTGTAAAATGCTGACACTTGCGTGTGTAAATTGCTAGGTTTTTAACGTTGATTTCTCCCTTGTGTTAACCATTACCATGCAACAGTAAGGTAAAACCCCCCTGGGCACACCCCCAATAGTTATCATGGGCGTACTTTACCTCCCATATTGCATTTTTGGGCTTACCGTGCATTAACATAGCTCATTCTAGTCAACATGCCCTTACGTGCAGAGATGGGTTTAAAACTCTGAAATCTAAATTGAATGTCATTTGAACTTTCAGGAAAATCATACTCTTTTTTTTCTTTTTTTTTTTTTTGCAATTGAGGAGGGAAAATTCATCTGATTTTTACCAATCATATGAGATAAATCTGCCAGAATATCCCAAGGAAATTTTTGACAAGTTGTAACAAAAGCAGAAGAATCCTCTCAGACTTACTATTAATTTAGGATTTAATTGTTAGAACATAAGAACATAAGATATGCCATACTGGGTCAGACCAAGGTACATCAAGCCCAGTATTCTGTTTCCAACAGTGGCCAATCTAGGTCATATGTACCTAGCAGTTTCCCCAAGGGACACAGGGTCCACAATGCTTGTATTGGTTCAAGCATTGATATCCTGGGTCCCTTCTTAATAATGGCTTATGGACCTTTCCTCCAGGAACTTGTCCAAACCTTTTTTAAACCCAGCTACACTAACAGCCTTTACTACATCCTCCGGTAACAAATTCCAGAGTTTGATTACACGTTGAGTGAAAAAATATTTTCTTTTATTAGTCTTAAATAGTTTACCCTGTAGCTTCATTGCATGTCCCCTAGTCTTTCTATATTCTGATAAGGTAAACAATCGATCTACGTTTACCCGTTCCACTCCGCTCATTAATTTATAGACTTCTATCATATCTCCCCTCAGCCGTCTCTTTTCCAGGTTAAAGAGCCCTAACCTTTTTAGCCTTTCTTCATAGGAGTATCCTTCCATCCCCTTTACCATTTTGGTGGCTCTTCTCTGAACCTTTTTCTAATAACTCTATATCCTTTTTAAGATACGGCGACCAGAATTGCACACAATATTCAAGGTGCGGTCTCACCAGGGAACGATATAGAGGCATTATAATATCCTTTGTTTTATTTTCCATTCCTTTCCTTATCATACCTAGCATTCTATTTGCTCTCTTGGCCGCCGCTGCACACTGGGCCGAGGGTTTTAACATGGTATCCACAATGATGCCTACATCTTTTTCCTGGGTGGTGGTTCCTAATGTGGAACCTTGCATCGTGTAACCATAGTTTGGGTTGTTCTTCCCTAGGTGCATAACCTTTGTGATCCCTCCCCTTTCCAGTACCCGTAGGTAGGGGTTAAGGAGTTTAAGTTCCTTCTTTAAACCAATGTTCTGCTACTTCCTGGAGCAGTGCTCGTAGGGAAATGTAGTTTACCACCAGTTCAAATGAAGAGTAGTGTGACTCAGAATGTTTGCAAGCAAATAGGGATTTATTTCCCCTCCCGGGGTTGGACTTCACAAGGATAAAAAGGTAACACAAAATATCTGCTCTCTGGCAGCAAAAAGGACAAAAATAAGAATAGCTTTCTTCAGCATGAAATAAACATTTTTCTTTCCAGCAGGTTGTAATTCAGCACATGGTTTCATACAGCTCTGTTTCCCTCACAGCCAGCTTGTATTTTCTTCACCATATCTCTAACATAAAGATATTATCTGTTCAGCTAATGTAATCGTGCAATCCATTTCCTCTGTGGGGTAATTCATATAAGACGGCTCTGTGTCCATATGTTCCACCTCTGAGGTAGGAATAATCTGACCTGTTCTTTCTAGGGCCGCGCCCTTTTCTTCAACCCTGAGCTTTTCAAAACATTCAGGATTTAAATACCGGTTAAAGCCAGTATTGTAGCCCCAACCTTTCAGGTCATTACATTCACATGGATTCCTGTAATCCCAGCCCTTGGGCTTACCTGGGGACCTGGCTGTGGAAGCTTTTCTCTGGGGTTTAAAAATACCGGTTGGTTCCCTGCTGAACCTGTGTGAGGCAGTTTCCAAATGCCTTCCTGGCTGCTTGTAATCCCGTGTATGCTTCAGCTGGTCTGGTCTGCTCCTTCGATAGCTCTCAGCCGGAGCCTCTGACCTCCCTTCAGCTGAAAACTCCTTCCAACTTCTGACCGGAAGTCTGCTTTCCTCTCTCTCCTTTTCCTCTCTGCCTGCTGGGGCCTCCTTATGAGACAGCCTTCCTGGGTAGGGCCTGGCTCCACCCCCTAGCAGGTGTTCAGACTTTCCCCGTGACTCTTTGCTAAACTGATAGCAGGGGCGTGTTTCCTTCTCTCGTGCCTTGTTTCCCTGACAACTGGTAGCCATGTGCCTTTGTTTATCTTGCAGCCCTGCACTTTCTACCTGGTTTTCAAGCATTTCTACCGGGCCAGAAGGACTTGCTATATCACAGATCCCCCCACTTAAAATATTACGGGCTGCCGGAACCTGTGACGGACAGCACGTAATCCGAGAAAGGGCATCGGCATTACTGTGCAGTCTACCCGCTCGGTGCTGCACCACAAAATCATAAGCCTGTAACGCTAGATGCCATCAGGTTAACCTGGCGTTAGTGTTTCTCATCTGATGCAACCATTTTAAGGGCGCATGGTCAGTAATCAAATAAAATTTTCGGCCTGTCAAATAAAACCGCAAGGACTCTATCGCCCACTTAATTGCGAGACACTCGCGTTCTACGGTAGAATACTTCTGTTCCGCTCTGGACAATTTTTGACTTAAGTAAGACACCGGATGTTCAATACCCTCAAATATCTGGGACATTACGGCTCCTAATCCCGTTTCGGAAGCGTCGGTTTGTACCAAGAATGGCATGTTAAAGTTAACCCCCCTAAGGACCGGGGCTGTACATAACCTGTCTTTCAGCGTTATGAACACTTCCTCCGCCTCCGGTGTCCACTTGAGGTTATTCGGGGCATTCTTCCTGAGCATGTCTGTTAGCAGGGCACTTTCCTCTGCAAATCTGGGAATAAATCAGCGGTAGTATCCCACCAGGCCCAGGAATCCCCGCATTGTCTTTTGTTCAGTGGGCATGGAAAGTTCTTCACGCTTTCCACCTTACTAGCTAAGGGCTCTACCACCCCTCCTCCCACCATGTGGCCTAAGTATTTCACTTTTGTGCCGGCGAAGAGACACTTCCCGGGGTTCACCGTGAGACCCGCTTTCCTTAGCGTATTCAAGACTGCCTCTACCCTGGGCAAATGCTGGGCCCATGTGGTGCTATGGATGACAATGTCATCCATATATGCCCAGGCGTATTCATGGTGGGGCCGTAAGATGTGATCCACCAGCCTTTGACAGGTGGCCGCTGCCCTGTGAAGCCCAAAAGGCATACGCCGGAATTGAAACAACCCTAGCGGGGTAGAAAAGGCTGTCTTAGGTTTGGAGGCCTGGGTGAGTGGTATTTGCCAATAACCTTTCGTTAGGTCTAATGTGGTCAAATACTTCGCCTGGCCCAGTTTGTCTAATAGGTCCTCAATTCGAGGCAGGGGATACGCATCGAAGTCTGAGATATTATTTATTTGTCTAAAATCGATACAGAAGCGCAGACTTCCATCTGGTTTGGGCACTAACACGATAGGGCTGGACCAGGGGCTTCTGGATTCTTCGATGATGCCCATTCGGAGCATGTCCCTTACTTGCTCTATCATTTCCTTTTTCCGTGCCTCTGGTAGCCTATAGGGGCGTTGCCTAATTATTTTTCCCGGTTCCGTAATAATTTCATGGGCAACGATTCTGGTTTCCCCTGGCAATGTCGTCAGGACATCGGAGAACCTATCTAACACCCTTCTAAGTTCCTGTTGCTGTTGCCCTGATAACCCGTCCCCTATACGTGGCCCTGGAGTTTCCCTCCAATCGGCGGGCTGAGGACCAAAATCGTCCTCCTTCTGTTCTTCGGTGACAGCTGTCAGCCCTTTTAAATCTCCCACTCCGGTAGACCCAAATCCTCCTTCTCCTCTCCCCGTGGGAGTTAATGAGGCCACTTCTACCACCTCCGGGAAACCTACGCGCTCGCAGATCATTTGCGCGACCCTGTCACCTGCCTTCACCTGGAACTCTTCCTGACTGAAATTGAACATTAGCACCTTTACCTCTCCGCGAAAATCGGGGTCAATTACCCCAGCTCCTATGTCTATAAAATATTTGGCGGCTAGGCCTGACCTGGGTGCTATCCTTCCATAGCATCCGGGCGGGATTTGGACCTTCACCCCTGTACTTATTAGGGCCTTCCCTCCCCTGGGTATCACCCTATCTTCCACACTAAACAGGTCGTATCCTGCGGCAGCTTCCGACGCTCGCTGGGGACCCCTGGCCTGAACTGACATCTTACAATACTGAAGTAGGAACTTTGGTTTTTCCGGAGTTATATTCTTTTCTTTGGCTGGGCATTGTGGGCTACTTTTCCCCGGTTTTCCGAACAGAGGGCAGGGGACTTTAGTCGCGATGGCCTCCAATCTAGGTAAATCTTGGGACTCCACCTCTCCTTCCCCCGAGGGAGCTTCACAGGGGGTGGATATTACATTCTGTTCAGTGGTAAGACCTTCCTCGAGCACCTGTCTAAAGGGTGGCCAATCCTTACCCAAGACGACGCTCTGTGGAAGGCGGGGGACCACCGCCATCAACATCTTCCCGTCTGTTCCCAGCCCGCTTATTCCTATTTCATATAAGGGGTAATGGTAAGATGCCCCATGTATGCATCTTATTTTAACCCTTCCCACGGCTTGACCTGGTGCTGACTGGGCTTGTATGGCCTCCCAGAGCCGTTCGGAGACCATGCTCTGGTCAGCACCAGAGTCAAGCAGTGCCTGGGCTTCTATACCCTCCACCTGTACCGGGAGTAAAAACCCTGATTGGCCTTTCTTTTCAATACCAGCCATTAATGCCCTGCGTGCATCACAGTCCCTTTGAAAATGTCCCATGCCCCCACATTTAAAACATTTTCCCCTCATGTTGGACATATATACATTTTCATCAGACAATTTATACGATACATTCTTACTCTTAGTATCAGCCATTGCTGCACCTGGAGCGCTGGATTTTGGGGCTTTGGCAAATTCAGCCTCAAAATACCGCTCCGTCATACCAGCTGCTTCCTCTGCAGTTTTGCAGTCCTGCAGCATAAGGAAGGTTTTTACTTCCGCTGGTATTGCCTCTAAATATTGTTCTAAAATTAGCTCATCCATTATGGACTCAACCGTTCTATGCTCCGGTTTTATCCATTTCCAGGCCAACCCTTTCATTCTATAGTAAAGGGCCTTTGGAGTTTCTCCAGGCCTCAACTTGGCCTTCCTAAATTGGCGCCTATAGAATGAAGGTGTTAGCCCGAGCCTATCCCTCACCACATTTTTAATTGCCTCATAGTCAGTTGTTAATGCAACAGGCATTGACTTATAAGCTAATAGGGCTTCTCCAGATAGGGACATGGCAAATCTGAGAGCCCATTGTTCTCTAGGCAGCTTCATTGCCTCTGCCAGACGCTCAAAGGCGTCCACATACTCATCAATGTTATCTGTGGAAGACAACTGTCCCAGCCTAAAGACATCCCCACCAAACAGTCCTACCCCACGGGTATACTCGGGCAAGTCTCTTGCTGGCTCCTGTTGTTGCTTCTTTACCAACAGCTCCATTAACTCCTTCATCGGCTTTTGTTGTTCCATGATGGCAGCCATGGCTTGATCCTGGACTCTGCGGGTCATTTCCAGCTGTTTGTCCCACTGGAGAGACATCCATCGTAACATCTCTTGGGGATCCATTTCAGCTGCTCAGGTACCTGGAAAAGACACAAGATAAAGACCCAAGTGCGGTCCACACAAACAAATTTCCTCCTTTTTTTTTTTTCACTTGTGCACTACTGCTGTGCACTACCTTTCTCTCTTTATCCCTCTACACTTATGCCTAGCCCCTTTTACCTGGGCTCAGTGTAGAGTCAAGCACTGAGAAAGTAGTTTCTTTGTCTGACCGGTAGTCAGTCGAGTACCGGCTCCTCCTGGGTATCAGCTACTCCTTGCTGCTGGACTCTTGTCCCTCCAGGTGTTCTTTAAATCCGAGTAAAATCCAAACTACTACGCCATTGTGATCCCTCCCCTTTCCAGTACCCGTAGGTAGGGGTTAAGGAGTTTAAGTTCCTTCTTTAAACCAATGTTCTGCTACTTCCTGGAGCAGTGCTCGTAGGGAAATGTAGTTTACCACCAGTTCAAATGAAGAGTAGTGTGACTCAGAATGTTTGCAAGCAAATAGGGATTTATTTCCCCTCCCGGGGTTGGACTTCACAAGGATAAAAAGGTAACACAAAATATCTGCTCTCTGGCAGCAAAAAGGACAAAAATAAGAATAGCTTTCTTCAGCATGAAATAAACATTTTTCTTTCCAGCAGGTTGTAATTCAGCACATGGTTTCATACAGCTCTGTTTCCCTCACAGCCAGCTTGTATTTTCTTCACCATATCTCTAACATAAAGATATTATCTGTTCAGCTAATGTAATCGTGCAATCCATTTCCTCTGTGGGGTAATTCATATAAGACGGCTCTGAGTCCATATGTTCCACCTCTGAGGTAGGAATAATCTGACCTGTTCTTTCTAGGGCCGCACCCTTTTCTTCAACCCTGAGCTTTTCAAAACATTCAGGATTTAAATACCGGTTAAAGCCAGTATTGTAGCCCCAACCTTTCAGGTCATTACATTCACATGGATTCCTGTAATCCCAGCCCTTGGGCTTACCTGGGGACCTGGCTGTGGAAGCTTTTCTCTGGGGTTTAAAAATACCGGTTGGTTCCCTGCTGAACCTGTGTGAGGCAGTTTCCAAATGCCTTCCTGGCTGCTTGTAATCCCGTGTATGCTTCAGCTGGTCTGGTCTGCTCCTTCGATAGCTCTCAGCCGGAGCCTCTGACCTCCCTTCAGCTGAAAACTCCTTCCAACTTCTGACCGGAAGTCTGCTTTCCTCTCTCTCCTTTTCCTCTCTGCCTGCTGGGGCCTTCTTATGAGACAGCCTTCCTGGGTAGGGCCTGGCTCCACCCCCTAGCAGGTGTTCAGACTTTCCCCGTGACTCTTTGCTAAACTGATAGCAGGGGCGTGTTTCCTTCTCTCGTGCCTTGTTTCCCTGACAACTGGTAGCCATGTGCCTTTGTTTATCTTGCAGCCCTGCACTTTCTACCTGGTTTTCAAGCATTTCTACCGGGCCAGAAGGACTTGCTATATCACACCTTGCACTTGTCCACATTAAATTTCATCTGCCATTTTGATGCCCAGTCTTCCAATTTATCAAGATCCTCTTGCAATTTTCCACAATCCTCTTAGGTTTTAACAACTTTAAATAGTTTTGTGTCATCTGCAAATTTGATAACCTCACTCGTTATTCCACTTTCCAGGTCATTTATGAATATGTCAAAAAGCAGCGGACCCAGCACAGATCCCTGGGGTACACCACTATTCACCTTTCTCCATTGGGAAAATTGGCCATTTAGCCCTACGCTCTGCTTTCTATCTTTTAACCAGTTCCTGATCCACAATAGTACACTGCCTCCTATCCCATGACTCTTTAGTTTTGCCAAAAGTCTCTCATGAGGGACCTTGTCAAAGGCTTTCTGAAAGTCCAGATACACAATATCAACCGACTCACCTTTGTCCACCTGATTATTCACTCCTTCAAAAAAACATAACAGATTAGTAAGACAAGATCTTCCTTGTCTAAAGCCATGTTGGCTGTCTCTCATTAGTTCATGACTATCTACATGCTGAGTAATTTTATTCTTTATGATGGTTTCTATCATTTTTCCCGGTATTGACGTCAGGCTCACCAGTCTGTAGTTTCCCGGATCACCCCTGGAACCCTTTTTAAAAATTGGTGTTACATTGGCGATCCTCCAATCTTCAGGTATTAGAGATGATTTTAATGATAGTTCACAGATTACTAATAGCAGGTCTGCAATCTCATATTTCAGTTCTTTCAATACCCTTGGATGTATACCATCCGGCCCAGGTGATTTGCTACTCTTCAGCTTATCTAATAGTTGTAATACATCTTCTCGATGTATCGATATTTCCTTCAATTCTTCTGCACCTTTAAATACCACTTCAGTCATGGGTAACATCCCTACATCTTCCTCAGTAAAGACTGAAGCAAAGAATTCGTTCAGTCTCTCCGCTATCGCCTTGTCGCCTCTTAGTGCTCCTTTAACCCCTTTATCATCTAATGGACCAACTGACTCTCTCACAGTTTTTTTGCTACGAATGTACTTGAAAAGGTCTTTACTTCGCGTTTTTGCTTCCGCAGCAAGCTTCTTCTCAAATTCTCCCTTTGCCTGCCTTATCAATGCCTTGCATTTTACTTGCCAGTGCTTGTGCTGTTTCCAGGTTTCGTCGTTTGACTCTTTTTTCCATTTCCTGAAAGATGCTTTTTTGGCAACAACAGCCTCTCTGACCTCAACTTTAAACCATGCTGGCAGTTTTTTGGACTTCTTTCCACTTTTCTTAAAGCGTGGAATACAGCTGGTCTGGGCTTCCAAGATAGTATTTTTCAACAACAACCAAGCCTGATGTACGTCTTTAACCTTTGCAACTGCTCCTTTTAGTTTTTTCTTGACTGTTTTCCTCATTTTATCATAGTCTCCCTTTCGAAAGTTAAAAGGTAGTACTGTGGATTTCCTTACTATCCCTCCTCCACTAATTAAATCAAAGGCAATCATGCTATGATCACTATTGCCAAGTGGCCCCAACAACCTTATCTCTTGCACTAGATCTGGTGTTCCACTAAGGATTAGGTCTAATATGGCTTCCCCTCTGGTCGGTTCATGAACCAGCTGCTCCAAGAAGCAGTCATTTATTTCATCTAGGAACTTTATCTCCCTAGCATGTCCTGACGTGACACTGACCCAGTCGATACCGGGGTAGTTGAAATCACCCATTATTATTACTGTGCTGTAACTTTTGTTAGCTTCCTTGATTTCTTTGAGCATTTCATCATCCATTTGGTCATTCTGGCCAGGCGCTCGATAGTACACCCCCACTGCCATTGCCTTCCCCCTTTTACATGGAATTTCAATCCATATAGATTCTACAGCAGATTTTGTTTCCTGCAAAACTTTAATCCTTTCTGACTCAATGCCCTCTCTAACATAGAGAGCAACCCCTCCACCAATTTGATCAGCTCTATCATTACGATATAGTTTGTACCCAGGTATCACAGTGTCCCACTGGTTGTCGTCCTTCCACCATGTCTCTGATATTCCAATCATATCTAACCTTTCATTTAGTGCTATATATTCTAACTCTCCCATCTTATTTTTTAGACTTCTAGCATTTGCATGCAAGCATTTTAGAGAATGTATTTTATCCATATTAATTTGTCTGTTAGACATGAGTAATTTGGGATCTTTAAGCTCTGTCTGCTCCAAACTTGAGGGCATTTGGGCTACTTTACTCTTTTGTGGAACCTCTCTGCTTTTGGTAGTATCCTTCAAAGATACATACTTCCGAACCATCTGCTCTTGGGTGACTGTCGGCTTTCCCCTAATATCTAGTTTAAAAGCTGCTCTATCTCCTTTTTAAAGGTTAATGCCAGCAGGCTGGTTCCATCCAGGTTAAGGTGAAGCCCATCCCTTCGGAAGAGCCCCTCCTTTCCCCAGAATGTTCCCCAGTTCCTAACAAATCCAAACCCCTCATCTCTGCACCATTGTCTCATCCACGCATTGAGACTCCGGAGCTCTGTCTGCCTTTTGGGTCCTGCGCGTGGAACAGGAAGCATTTCGGAGAATGCTACCCTGGAAGTTCTGGATTTCAACTTCCTACCTAAAAGCCTAAATTTAGCCTCCAGAACCTCCCTACCACATTTTCCTATGTCATTGGTACCAACATGTACCAAGACAGCAGACTCCTCCCCAGCACTATCTAAGACCTTATCTAGGTGGCGCGTGAGGTCCGCTACCTTCGCACCAGGCAGACATGTTACCAGGCGATCCTCACGTCCACTAGCCACCCAGCTATCTACATGCCTAATGATCGAATCACCAACTATAACGGCTGTCCTAACCCTTCCCTCATGGGCACATGGCCCTGGAGAAACTTCCTCGGTGCGAGATGGTTTTACATCACCTGGAGGACAGGTCCTAGTTACAGGATCACTTCCTGCCACACCAGGGTGATGCTCTCCTGTCACGTGACCTCTCTCCTCCATGGCAACAGGGATGCTGCCAGACTGGAGGTGGGACTTCAGGACTATATCCCTGTAGGTCTCGTCTATGTACCTCCCTGTCTGTCTTATGCTTTCCAAGTCTGCTACTTTAGCCTCTAGAGAACGGACTCATTCCCTGAGAGCAAAGAGCTCCTTGCACCTAGTGCACACGTAAGACCTCTCACCAACTGGGAGAAAATCATACATGTGACACTCAATGCAAAAGACTGGAAAGCCCCCATCCCGCTGCTGGACTGTTGTCTGCATCTTAGTTTTAAGTTTGTGTTTAGATCTAAGTTCTTTACTTACTAAGGGTTGCTATGGATATTTATACTAATAAAACTGAACCTAATACGTGTAATATACCTTGTTCACCTGAAGCTTAACTAATCTCAGGTCCTTAGTGTATGACTGATTTGGGTAATGAGCTTCACCTGAGAGCACCTCCTGTCTTTTAAGATGTGTAAGTACCTATAAAGCTACGATTATCCCAGGAGTGGGTGGGTGTGGGGAGGGTGGGAGGGAATTAACACTTATTAAAAGAGGGCTGCTACACAGTACCCTGTCTTGTGCTGCTGAGGTAAGCTATATTCTGATTTGATTTAAATTATAGCTCTTAGCTGCTGCTAGGCTCTAACTTCTTATGAAATTTAAAGCACAAGCTCTCTGCTGGGTTCTAAATTTAACCAGAAAGCTCTTTTCTGTGTTGTAAATTTAAGCTAAAAGAACTTTGCTGATGCTAGGCCCTGAGTGACTATTAAATGTAAACTACAAGCTCTCTGCTTGGTTCCAAATGTAACCAGAAAGCTCTCTTCTGTGTTTTAAATTTAAACTAAAAGTACTTTGCTGTTACTAGGCCCTGAGTGACTATTAAATTTAAAGTACTGTGGCAGGTGCAGGCCTGTGACCCATGGTGTCTGACATAAGCAGGCCAGCATGGCTAGCTTGACCTGTAAATAAGGCCTGTGGAGAGGCATATAGGATTGCACATCCCCCAATATGCTGCTATTGTAAGATTGAACTCAGTAGAAGTATTGAATTAGCTTAGGTAGGCAGAACTGTAGAACTGAGAAATGGAAAAATACAGAAAAGACATGTTTAAAAGTTACTGATAAGAAAAAGTACATCTGCAAAGAAATAATGAGGAGTGCTGACAGATGAGTTACAGAACCTTGCTCTTCTACACGCACAAATTGGTTCTATGGCCTTGAGAGTGTGAAAGTAACAAGTTGATGAACTGGCCATTGTAATTAGGACTAGAAGGGGGGCATGCAGGTGTCATGCCCACAGAAGGGACATAATTGGATAAACTTATCAGTACCGGGACCAATGGAAGAGGTACGGGAGGTACGGGAGGTTACCGGGACCAATGAAATGTTTTTCTATACATAGAATGGAACAGAAGTCTATAAAAGTTTTTGTAATGCTTGAAAACTTTGCTCAGCCATTTTGAAATTGACTTGCTTGAGACTTGTGCACAAATAAATGATTTGGACCTTCTGAACAGACTCCTGGTATCATTGGTTTGTCTGCGCTTTGCTGCTACATATTCCTTGGTGCGTTGGCCGGGAAGTTGTGGAATCAAAGTGTATATAGGGCAATATACCACGACTTTCCGCCTCTATAGGCTTGGTTCTGCCGGGATCGCGCCCTTCCGACGAGGGCTGCTCCCTGGCGCCACCGGTCCCTTGTATCGGAGGGAGCTGGTCGGACCTCGGCGGGTGCCGGGCCCGGTTGGAGCCAACGCCTCGAACCCGAGTGAGGGGAGTCCGAGGTCCAACTCATGCGCCTGCTTGGGAAGTTTGAGGACCGGATCCGGTGAGTATAGTTTTGATTTTGGGTCTAGACAGAAATAGAAAGAGCAGTACTGCCATTGGAATTTGGAATTTGTAATCTCGAGATATTGGGAATTGGTAAGAGAGCATGATCAACTCTCAAGGAAGAGCCGAGTAACCCCGCATGGGAATTCGCTGGGTGAAACCCTCATCCTTTTTGTAATTGGGAAAAAGACTAGTCAGAATAGATAGAAACGAATTCATTCTGGGATACGTTGCTAGCATGATTGTGTGAACGAAGTGTGAATGAGAGGTCTGGCAGCACGGACCAAGTGAAGGCGGACCCCTGAGTAGCGCATTTCCTGACCGGGCGACCGTGTTCAGTTCGCGAAAAGGGGGAAGCGATTGTCGTCTTGTCTTGTTATTTGTACTCCTTATACGTTTCCAGGGCCGTGAGGACCCCTTACCCACGGTCCGCCCTCCTTTTCCCTTCTGTCTGTTGTTGCGCGCACACATCGAAATGGGAGGGGCGGGGTCTACTAGAAACACTCCATTAGAATGTATGATCGCACATTTTAAAGAGGGATATTCAGGAGATTATGGTATTAAAATGACAGCAGCCCGCTTGCAGATTTTGTGTACTAGGGAGTGGCCCGATCAAGACCCCATCTGGCCCCGAGAGGGAACGTTCACTGTAGAGATTATTCAGTCAATACACCGTAGAGTGCGGGTAGCGCACCCTGATCAGTACCCCTATATAGATTCCTGGTTAAGTATTTGTGAAGATCCGCCCCCCTGGGCGCAGCGCTGTTATGAGGAATAGTGCAGAATAATGTTAGCTAAAACAGATTCTAGACAGAAAACGGAACAGCCTAGAATGAAAGAGCAGGATAAGAAAGCCAAGAAGAAGCCCATCTTGGTAGATCCTGATTCCCCAGAAATAGTCCTCAGGCAGCCCCGAACCCCAGGTCCAGTAAGAGTAGCCCGGCGTCCTGCCCCAGAACCCCAGAGACGGCCAGAGCCGAGGCGGGACCCAACCCCTGATCCCCCTCCCGGAGGAGAGAAAGAGGAAGAATTAGTGGAAAAAGAAGAGGAGGACATAAAAAGCGAGTCAGAAGTGGAGATAGAAGAAGGAGAAAGAGAGAATCCCTCAGACGAGGAGGACAGTGTACAAATAATTGAGAAAGCCAGCGCTAGCACTAGCACGCCAGTGAGAGAGAAACCCAAAGCAAAACCTGTTGAGAAAAAGAAAGTGACTCCTGCAAAGGCAACGACAATAACCCTTAGATCCCAAAAGACACCTATGGCAGCCAAACTGTTTCCCTTATGGCAAGTCCCGGGAGTGCCCGTAAAGAATGATAATGATGAAGTGGTAGCAGGACCCCTAACTTATGTATATATCCCTTTCTCTACAACTGATTTATTAAATTGGAGGTCGCATTATGCCTCCTACACTAGTAAGCCCCAGGAGCTGACAGAATTAGTAACTAGTATTATGGAAACTCACCAACCCACTTGGCCAGATTGCCGTCAGCTCCTGACCACCCTATTCACAACAGAAGAACGAGCAAGAATTAGAAAAGCAGCTATTGAATGGATGGCAGAAAACCCCGTAGCTCCGGGACCAGGGCAGAATATAATAGACCGTCGGGAAGCAGCTCAGAGAGAATTCCCGAATGAAGACCCCCAATGGGATCCAAATACAGATGAAGGATCCACAGCCCTAGCCCGTTTTTGCCAAGGCTTTTTACAAGGCCTGAGAAGGGGGGGCCAAAAAGCTATGAACCTTTCCAAAGTTGCAGGAGTTATCCAAGGGATAGATGAGAGCCCAGCAGATTTTTATGAGAGATTAACTGAAGCTTACAGAATGTATACTCCCTATGATCCCGAGGCACCAGGAAGTTTATGTATGGTGAATTCTGCTTTTGTAAACCAGTCTCAACCAGACATTAGACGTAAATTACAGAAATTAGAAGGGTTTGCGGGCATGAATGCAACACAGTTAGTGGAAGTCGCTCATAAAGTGTATGTGAATCGTAATACTGAAAGACAGCGAGAATGTGATAGAAAGATGAAGAAGAAAGCTGATTTTTTGGCTGCGGCCATAGTTGAAAAGAAAAGGGGAGGTGTCCCTAGTCGAAGGAGCAGAGGAAGAGGGCGGGGTCAAGGCGGAGGCCGGACCCAGAGACTAGGCGTGAACCAATGCGCCTATTGCAGAGAGGAAGGACATTGGAGAGATACGTGCCCGCAACTCGAAGACGCCCATCAAGATGACGACAACGATCATCAGTGGCGAGAAGAAAGACGAGGCCGTCCCCGAGGCCGAGGAGGAGCCAATCAAGAACAATACCAGCGAGAGAGAGGAGGAGCCATTCAAGCATTGGCCACACCAGCCCATGATGAGGATGACGTGGATTAGGACAGACCGGGCTCCAAGTTTGCTTTAGGTCTCCAGGAGCCTATGGTCGGAATACAAATAGGAGACCAAATTATGAACTTTATGGTTGATACTGGAGCACAGCATTCAGTAATAGACAAAAAGATAGCCCCATTCACTACAAAAGCAGTCACCATTATAGGAGCAACTGGTGCCAAAGCCACAAAGTCTTTTCTTCAAAACCGAATATGCAGTCTAGGAGGACAGCAAGTAACTCATCAATTCCTTTACATGCCCGAATGTCCAGTACCACTACTGGGACGAGATATGCTAGCCAAGCTTCAAGCACAAATATCTTTCTCTGAGCAAGGAGAAATGCAAATGACAGTAAATTCCCAAGCCAAACCAGCAGGAGTAATGCTGCTGACAGTTCCCCAAGAAGAAGAATGGAGGTATTACGTTGATGACTCCATTCAAGATACCTATTTTGAACAAACTCTAAAGAACATCGATGCACCACCTGGAGTATGGGCAGAAGGCAGTCCCCCAGGCCTAGCCAAGCATATAGCTCCCGTGATTGTAACCCTCAAGCCTAGTGCTACACCAGTGCACGTCAAACAGTACCCTCTCCCAAGAGCCGCAATTGAAGGCATTCATCGCCACCTACAAAGATTGCTCGAGTATGGCCTACTAAAAGTATGTCAATCCCCATGGAACACCCCACTTTTGCCAGTGAAGAAACCTGGGACAGATGATTATCGCCCAGTGCAAGATTTGAGAAGAGTAAATGATGCAGCTGAAACCATACATCCAGTTGTACCCAATCCTTACACTCTTCTAGGACTAATACCTGCTGAAGCTACCCATTTCACTGTACTGGATTTGAAAGATGCATTCTTTTGCATACGATTAGCCCCTGTAAGCCAAATATTGTTTGCATTCGAATGGCAGGACCCCATCTCTGGAAGAGGGGGCCAACTTACCTGGACAAGATTACCCCAAGGATTCAAGAATTCACCTACCATCTTTAGTGCTGCACTAAATCAAGACCTTTCAAGCTATCCAGTAGCCCCGGGGAAGAGAGTGCTTCTCCAATACGTGGATGATCTGTTGATAGCTGCCGTATCAGAAAGTGAATGTATACTAGCCACCAAAGATCTCTTGCAGTTACTAGATGAAGCTGGATACAAAGTTTCCAGAGCCAAAGCACAGCTATGCCAAAAAGAAGTGAAATACTTGGGTTTTCGTATCACCCAAGGAAGCAGAAGATTAGGCAGAGAAAGGAAAGAAGCAGTATGTAGAATTCCAACTCCAACAACCAGAAAGCAAGTCAGAGCCTTTCTGGGTGCGGCGGGATATTGCCGAATCTGGATACCCAACTTTGCCCAAATTGCCAAACCACTGTATGAAGCCACAAAAGGAGAAGAAAAGTCACCACTGGAGTGGGGACTTGAGCAGGATACAGCCTTCCAGAAGTTAAAAGAAGAATTGATGTCATCACCAGCACTTGGACTACCAGATGTCCACAAACCTTTCCACTTGTTTGTACATGAAGCACAGGGAAATGCCTTAGGCATGTTGACTCAGAAATTGGGAAATTGGGAGCGACCTGTAGCCTACCTATCGAAACAATTGGACCCTGTGGCCAAAGGATGGCCACCTTGCTTGAGAGCAGTTGCAGCTACAGCGTCAGTGAGTGAAGCAGACAAACTCACACTAGGACAGAACATACGAGTCACTGTGCCACATGCAGTCCTTGCCCTTATGGAACAAAAAGCAAATTATTGGCTCACCAATTCCCGAATGTTGAAGTACCAGAGCATGTTATGTGAAAACCCACAGATACAACTCGAAGTGAGCCATGCCCTGAATCCAGCCACCTTGATACCCATCAGTGAAGAACTCCCAGAACATGACTGTATCGAAGTCATGGAAACTGTGTTCTCCAGTCGACCTGACTTAACAGATGTGCCCATAGACAATCCCGACCAGATCTATTATGTTGATGGGAGCAGTCTCATCCTTGATGGATGACGCTGTGCCGGATATGCAGTCGTCACTCAACACGAAGTAGTTGGATCATCAGCTCTAGCCTCAGGCACATCAGCCCAGAAAGCCGAATTGATAGCACTCACCAGAGCATTATTGTTAGGAGAAAAACTTGTGCTAAATGTATATACAGATTCCAAATATGCCTTCACTACCTTGCATGCCCATGGAGCTCTCTATAAAGAAAGAGGACTCATCACATCCGGAGGAAAATCAGTCAAATATGGTCCCGAGATATTGATGTTACTTGATGCAGTTTGGGCCCCAACACGTGTAGCTGTCATGCATTGCAGAGGACATCAAGCAGGAAAAGGAGAAGTTGCCCGAGGGAATAGATTTGCAGATGCCTCAGCACGACAAGCAGCTATGACAGGACAAATTGCCCCACAAGTTATGCCAATGCAAGCAGCATTGTTTCCAGTACCTTTGAATCTATGGACCCCACGATATACCACCAAAGAATTGGATTACTATTGTGACAGAGAAAATGGAGTACTGAAAGATGGATGGATTGAGCTGCCACCAGAAGAGGGCAGTCAACCTCCAGGACGAATAGTAATTCCTGAACTATTAGGACCATCTTTTGTCAAAGCTTTCCACGAAGCTACCCACTATGGGAAGAGTGCTATGGAGAAAGCACTCAGACCACATTTCTATATCCCTCTGATGACAACCATATCAGCCTCAGTAGCACGTCAATGTCTAACCTGTGCCAAAAATAATGCCAAGCAAGGCCTTATTACGGCACCCCGAGTTCAGTCAGGAGGTGTCACCCCCATGCACAACCTCCAAGTTGATTTTACCGAAATGCCAAAAGCCAATGGATACCATTATCTGCTAGTATTAGTTTGTACTTTCTCTGGGTGGGTAGAAGCATTCCCAACCAGAACTGAGAAAGCCCGAGAAGTTACCAAAGTCTTAATGAGAGAGATTGTCCCCAGATTTGGAATCCCAGCAGTAATAGGGTCAGACAATGGACCCTCATTTGTCTCCCAAGTTACTCAGCAGTTAGCAAAAGCCTTGCAGATACAGTGGAAACTCCACACTGCATACAGACCCCAGAGTTCAGGGAAAGTTGAGCGAATGAATCGTACCTTGAAAGCCCAAATGTCCAAGCTTTGTCAGGAGACACACTTGAAATGGCCCCAAGTGCTCCCCATAGCTTTACTCAGAATACGCTCAGCTCCTGTAAAGTCAACAGGATTTTCCCCTTTTGAAGTTTTGTATGGTAAACCCCCACCAATAGTGCAGGGAGTCAAAGGAAGTTTAGCCCAGATTGGTTCAGAAGTAACCAGACAAGAACTCCTAGCTCTTAGTTTTGTTCTGCAGACTCTCCATACGTGGATCCAAGACCAGTTGCCTATCAACTTGACGGAACCCTTGCATCCCTACCAACCTGGTACTTCGGTGTGGATCAAAGATTGGAAGAAGATACCGTTGGAACCCCACTGGAAGGGACCGTACACCGTCATCCTGTCTACCCCAACTGCAGTAAAGGTAGCCGAGATCGACGCCTGGATCCACCACAGCAGAGTCAAGCCCGCCGCCGAACCTGAACCAGAGCAGTGGACAGCAGAACAGCATCCTGATGTACCCTTGCGAGTTACTTTGAGACGGCAACCAGCAGCTTAGACACTTCATCACAAGTGCTTTGCAGTAGCCAAGTCTTTCGAAGAGGATTGCTGTTTTTCATGCAGCAACAGTTTTGTTTCAACGAACCCGATTTGTGTGTGATTTGACACACTACTTTGAGACTACATTGACTAAGCTAGCCATCACAAGCCAACTGAATTGCTAAGTTGGTTAATGTGTACTGGACATCTTGAGGATCTTCAATCAACACTCAGCACCCGTTAAATTGCTTCATTAGCAAACGGGACGAAGAATAAAAGACCGTCGTGATCAAGATCAGCAAGCTGAGGATTCAGAAGAACTCCAATCAACATCAACATGTATCTTTGTTTTTGCTTTGCCTTGGTTGCCCTCTTTGGAGGTTTTGAACTGACTTATGCTTTACCTCCATGCACTGCTTGCATTACTTCTACTAGAACTGGACTGAAAGTAACTCAGACTTTGCTTTACCATTCTTACTATACCTGCAAGGGAACAATAACTCGGTGTATTTATAACACCACTGAACTAAATGTTTGCACTCATGGCAAAATCAAAGCATGCTATAATCCGCATCAGAATCCATCCTATTACACGTTGGAAATAAGATGGAAAGATGCAGATGGACCTATATTAGCTGCTACACCACCACTTAAGGACATTACTAAACCTGCTGTTTTGAATTTTGATGCATGTAATGCCATTAATAGAGATAGTCAGTCTACCTGTGGTACATGGGAGAAAGCGTATCGAAATGACCATAAGTATATGTGTCCAGAAGGTGCCACAAATTGGTGGAAGTGTACAGGTAAAACAGGATCAGGCTATAGTACTGCTACAGCGGCAGACTACTATTGCCCGTATTGGGGATGTGTTTTTTATGCTACCTGGAACACTGGTATAACTGATGAGAAAATAGACAAACGGATGGCTACTCTAACCAAGCCAACCACAAATGATAAATGTCAGAAAGATGCTTGCAAGCCCTTACACTTGCGTGTACATAATCCCCATGCATGGAAACAAGGATACAAGTTTGGTTTACGTATTGCTGGAGGAGCAATAGATCCAGGGACCATTGTGTATATCAGATTGAATACTCAAGCCCACAAGTCATCTAAATATCATATTCATAATACCTTTTATGAAGCTATGCATGTAAATAAGTTTGAGATCCCTCACCCTTCACAGAATTTATTTCTAGAATTAGCCGGAGCAGTAGTATCTAGTCTGAAGATCTCAGATTGTTATTTCTGTGGCGGAACCCAAATGGGAAATCAATGGCCATGGGAAGCCCAAGAATTAAATTATTCTATGACTTACAACCAGACTGAATTACACAAGACTACCAGTGAATGGGTGTTAGCGCACTCAATCGTTGGACGTCTTTGCTATGCCAGAACTGGACCCCAGTTCACCCAAAAGGTAGGACAGCTGGTCTGTCTTAACCAGAAATACTATAATGCCACGACCAAAAAGACAGCTTGGTGGTCAGGAATTAGACATCCTGAACCTCCTAACCCATTAGCTCGATTTCCTGAACTTGCAGGTCTATGGACTAACCTTGCCAAAGTCCAAGCCTGGCAAGCCCCACCTGGCCTATATTGGATCTGTGGAAACCGAGCATATGCACAACTCCCGCCACACTGGGGAGGAGCGTGTGTCTTAGGAACCATCAGACCTTCTTTCTTCCTGTTAAACACTGAACATGGAGAACAATTAGGATACCCTGTATACACTACCCACCGACACAAAAGAGCATTGAGACAGAAAAGAGAAGCCTTACAGATAGGCAAGTGGGAGAAGTGGCAAGGTGATGATTGGCCACCAGAAAGAATTATTGAGTATTATGGACCTGCCACTTGGAATGATGATGGTATGTATGGTTATCGTACCCCAATTTATATGATCAATCGTATTATTCGCTTACAAGCAGTAGTTGAAATAATAACTAATGAAACTAGTCATGCTCTTACGCTCTTAGCTAGACAAAGTACTCAGATGCGCACTGCTATATACCAGAACCGCTTAGCACTTGATTATTTGTTAGCAGCTGAAGGAGGAGTATGTGGTAAGCTGAATTTAACTAATTGCTGTTTGAAAATAGATGATAAAGGTCAAGTAGTTGAAGAAATTGCTAAAGATATGCAAAGACATGCTTATGTGCCAGTACAGACTTGGCACGCATTGAAATTTCCTAACTGGTTTGCTAACCTTTTCTCTTGGCTGGGAGGATTTAAGACTTTCATTGTTTTAGTACTAATCCTTGTTGCTGTTATCTTCTTATTACCCTGTTTAATTCCATGTTGTATGCGTTCCATTCATAATGCTATCGATAGTACAGTAGAGCGGAAGACCGCAACTAAAATAATGGCTTTATACAAAGCTAGTCCTAGTAGAAATCCTTCAATCATGATGTGATTCTTCTAAAAGTGATTTAATTCTCACACCTTATTGAGTAATAGGGTGAGATTAATCAAAGGGGGGAATGTGGCAGGTGCAGGCCTGTGACCCACGGTGTCTGACATAAGCAGGCCAGCATGGCTAGCTTGACCTGTAAATAAGGCCTGTGGAGAGGCATATAGGATTGCACATCCCCCAATATGCTGCTATTGTAAGATTGAACTCAGTAGAAGTATTGAATTAGCTTAGGTAGGGCAGAACTGTAGAACTGAGAAATGGAAAAATACAGAAAAGACATGTTTAAAAGTTACTGATAAGAAAAAGTACATCTGCAAAGAAATAATGAGGAGTGCTGACAGATGAGTTACAGAACCTTGCTCTTCTACACGCACAAATTGGTTCTATGGCCTTGAGAGTGTGAAAGTAACAAGTTGATGAACTGGCCATTGTAATTAGGACTAGAAGGGGGGCATGCAGGTGTCATGCCCACAGAAGGGACATAATTGGATAAACTTATCAGTACCGGGACCAATGGAAGAGGTACGGGAGGTACGGGAGGTTACCGGGACCAATGAAATGTTTTTCTATACCTAGAATGGAACAGAAGTCTATAAAAGTTGTTGTAATGCTTGAAAACTTTGCTCAGCCATTTTGAAATTGACTTGCTTGAGACTTGTGCACAAATAAATGATTTGGACCTTCTGAACAGACTCCTGGTATCATTGGTTTGTCTGCGCTTTGCTGCTACAGTACAAGCTCTCTGCTGGGTATGAAATGTAACCAGAGAGTTCTCCTCTGTGTTTTAAATGTAAACTTAAACTGCTGCTACTAGGCCCTGACTGATTTAACAAAAATAGTGGATCACAGATTAATTAGCTTTAATACAAAGAATTCCTTTTAGAAAATTACCAGAAGTAAATACTCACAGTTGCAGATCTCCCTCCAGAAGCAACAGTCCCCCTTACCAGTCTTTCATTACCAGTTGTTGCTGGGTATTTCCTCTAGGGGTTGTGAACCACTTAGCATTTTAGTTTAGTGGTATATTCATATTTTTGCATAACTTAGCATTCAAATTAGTGTGCACTGTTATCAAATGAGCTTGGTAACTGTTACCATCTTTAATAATATACCGTGCTGCCATGATAGTTGTCATGTGCTAATTCACACAATAACTGCATGCTTTGGTAAGGGGCGGGTTATGGGCTAAGAATGGGCATAACAGAATTTGGCATTTTATTATTCATTGGTGAGGGTGTGTTTACTGCCTCCTCAAGAGAAGACATTAAATACACCCATATTAATTGCAAATACACGTGGAGGGTAACTGTAAATTTCCATGCAGCTAACACTCATTGCCACACATGGGGCAAATTCTATAAACTAAAGAAAAAAAACTATTTCACTTTATAGAATAGGAGCGTAAATGCCTGCAACTTGAATTGTAAAGAAGGCACATAAGTTATAGTATTTTTTAACATATGTGTGTAATTTTAGGCCTCACCTATGCTCCGCCCATGCTCCACCCCTGTGCCCACCCAAACTGAAAGTGCGTGTGATTGGACATACACTTGTGCTTACAGAATAGCAACTGCCTAAAGCTCTCACGTAAGTCCTTTGGAATAGGCATCCTTTAGAATAAGACTACATGGAGCATCCCGGAAAGACCATATTTCACCTATTCTAAAACATCTTCATTGGCTCCCGATACGAAGTAGACTCACTTTCAAAACTTTACTAATTACATTCAAAGCCATCAAAGAGCTCTCATCTGCATCATTATCGGATATGATCCAAACAACACCCCTCAATAGGGACAGAAGGTCAGTAACACTCAATTCTCTGTTAGTCCCTAAATCAATAACACAGTGCACCAAAACTACTACAGACAGGGCCTTCTTATTCTGTGCACCAAGGTGTTGGAACAGCCTTCCTCAAAACATCCGAGCAATACCAGACCTTTTGCAATTTCGAAAAGCTTTGAAACACTACCTCTTCCTCTTGTCTTATCCAGTAAACAATGCAGATATCTCAACCAACCCACAGACCTTCCAAACATACACATACAATACAGACACCCCATAGACCACCCATACACAAAACTGAAGCCAGGATGAGATCATGACTATGTTATAATTAATTAATTACCCTGTTATCCGAGTTGTATTTCCTGTTTTACTGTAAACACAAAGTACCGTTGAATTGTGTAACTCTTTGTTTATTGTGAACCGCGCTGATGCTGAATAGCGCGGTATATAAGAGACTATAAATAAATAAAAATAAATAAATAAATGGAGCATAACGTTCCATGTGGCCTTTATGGAATCAGCCCCTTGATGCACATTAAAGGACTTTTCAGGCACATTCCCAACAATTAGCACAAAGACTTTGCACTTACCCCGAGTTAATTTCTGTAATTAAAGCATGGTAAGTGAAAGAAATGTACCATATTTTAGTAATTTTGCTCCTTAGTTTCCTATAAGTGATGTCATCACTGAAAAAAATCAAAGCTTTTAGAGCAATTGGCTTTGCCAAGTTCAAGTCTTCCTTGACTTGGTAATTTGTTGAATTACTTTGTTGTGCTTTGTAAAATCAGCTGTCTTTATGAGCTGACCTTAAAATCTCTTTGCTGGCTTGAAAGCAGCTAATTATTGATTGTCTGTTGGAACTATTTAATTAAGTACGTAGCTGGAAGATATAGTAGCAAAATCCTAAAGAAAATGTTGCAGACACTTGTCAAGTCTCCTTTCTTTATGGAAGTTTGATATACTTTAGATCATCTATCTTATTCATTTATATTAAAGATGAGGAGATTTAAGGTGAAAAAAATTTGGACTTTTTCTTTAAGCGGGCTATCCAGAAAACAGTCTTGAATATTGTGTTATCCGTGCACTGTCGGTGGGTAGCACCATACCTGATTATTCAGTACCGGTGTCTGAATAGCATCTGGCATTGAATATTTGACTGTAAGTTTAAATGCCACAGTGGCCTTTAAAATAACTCTGCCCGCATAGTTTAAAAATTGACAAAAAATAACTTGGGGAATTGGAAAAAATGAAATGACCGTAAAGGACAAACAAAACATTTTTTTCTGCATGCATCCCTAAAATGGTGACAAACATTCGTGGTTTTGTGTTGGGATCAGCGCAGATTGAGGCCTTGCTTCATATTTGGTTTACTTGAAATCCAAGCCCCTGCCCAGTTCCAGAAATTTCACATTTCTTCACCTTAATTATCCTCATCTTTAATGTAAAGGAATAAGAGATACTGCCTAAAGGGTATGAAACATCCATATAGAAAGGAGACTTAACAAGTGTCAACAAAATTTTCTTTAGGATTTTGTTACTATCTCTTCCAGCTATATACTTATTTAAATAACTCTAAAAGACAATCAATAATTAACTACTTTCAAGCCAGAGAAGAGATTTTAAGGTCGGCTCATAAAGACAGCTGATTTTACAGAGCACAACAAAGTTCTTCAACAGATTACCAAGCCAAAGGAGATTTGAAATTGGCAAACCCAATTGCTCTAAAAACTTTCAAATTTTTAGCTTTTAATGTTTTAGTTTGCTAGTTATCCTGATGGCAGTGCTCATGATCCCCGGATATGTTGGCTTTCTACTCTGGCTCCTCCCTGGACCACCCTGGCATGATTTGGATAGCACAGGGGTAGTCTAGGATGATTTTCACTGGCACGATCTGCATAATGCCACTGAAAATCAGTAGCTGGGTCCCATCAGCATTATTTATCTGGTTAGAAGATGCTGCTAACCAGATACATTTATTTCCTTCTGTTTATCCATTAAAGTCAATGGGGGAAGTTATTCTATGTTTGACCTTAACATTAGGGTTTTATGAAACTTTCAGGCAGATATTAGTAGCAGAAGCAAAAGCATCTAAAGGCACCCAGTGGCACAACAAGAGGCCGCTTCCACCCCCTCCGATGCAGACTTCCAGTTTGTATGAACTCATGCAAATCAGAAGCTTGCATCAGAGGGGGGCAGAAGCAACAGGTCACAGAGGGCAGGAATCGTGAAGCAGCGCCGCAGAGTTCATGTAAGAGCTAAGTTGCATTTTCAGTGCCATTGCCCCTGTTGCAGGCCCTGGAGAGGAGCAGCAATGGTGGCAATGGGTTGCCCTAAGAGCATCGATACTCTAGGCAGCTGTCTAGTTTGCCTAATGGAAACTCCAGCCCTGGCTCAGCCTCCCACAGTTCACCACCAGAACCAAGAATCTTAATAGTAACTGCAGCTATTGAAATATTATTCTACCAGTCCTTAATACCAGATTTTCAACAGAATTTCAATATTCATCAAATTAAAAGATAAAGATAACCAAAAACATTTGCATATTTTTATGTTAGATTTATCACCAACCTAAGAACATCATCCTGAACTACCAAAATGACATTTCTTTTGCCATGACTAGGCCAAAAACCAGCCTGGGCAAGGGCCAGTCCACTTCCATATACTCACTTCCAAAAATAGCACATATATCAACCCCGTGGATGAGAACTAGCAAGGTAATATTTAAAATATTAGGTGACAAAAATGCAGACAAAGGGCCACATATCCAGATGAGCCAGAGATTCAGCCAGCAGTGGCCCACTGAATATTGACATAGAACATTTGTAGCTCTCCAGATATTCAGAGGGGGGGGGGGGTCCTGGGGGTTCTTTGGCTATGAACAAAGGTTATGCGGATTTCGCCAATATTCAGAACCATGGCAGTGGCCCTCTGATATCACATTCCTTGTTAAGGTTAGAGCTGCCGTTTATGCCTTTTTTCTGCCATAGCTGTGAGAGTCCGGGCACAGCAGGGCTAGATATGGGAGCTATAGTCCATTTTTCAACTGATCACTGGAGTTGCAGTCCACACAACCTTTAATGCCTATAATGATGTGAGGTTGCAGCAGTGGTGAAGGGAGATGCCGAGAAGGCCATAACTTAAAAAGGGGTATAGCATAATTAGAAAAGGTACAGAGAATAGCCACCAAAATGGTAAAGCGGATGGAAGGATACCCCTATGAGGAAAGACTTAAAAGGTTAGGGCTCTTCAACTTGAAAGAAAGACAGCTGGTGGGAGATGCTGTATGATAGAGGTCTATAACAATAATGGCGTGGAACAGGTAAACATAAATCAGTTGTTCACTCCTTCAAAAAATAGAAAGATTAGGGGATATGCAATGAAGCTACAATATAACTCATTTAAGACTAACAGGACAACATATTTTTTTTCACTCAATGCATAATCAAACTCTGGAATTTGTTACCAGAGGATGTAATAAAAGCTGTTAGTATAGCTGGGTTTAAAAAAGGTTTGGACAAATTCCTGGAGGAAAACTCCATAAACCATTATTAAAAAGGACCCAGGAAATCCACTGCTCACCCAGGGATAAGCAATGTGGGATCTGTGTACCACCTTGGACAGGTACTTGTGACCTGGATTGGCTGCTACTGGAAACAGGATAATAGGCTTGATGGACCTTGGTTTGACCCATAATGACATATTTTCTGTTCTTATGTTAAGGCACTTGGGGTAACATGTCAAGTAACATGTCCAGGCATGGGGCCAGCTACATGGTCATCCAAGAAGGAGGAGGTAAAGGGCCCAATGATTTACAGGGCCAGAGTGAGCTTCCTTTAAAAAAAATATATAAGGTTCAAATATACATATCACTCAAATGATATATAGAAAATACATTTAAAGTGAACCAAATAAGGAAAAAATTACCATATCAAAGCAAATCGCGAAAGTTTGATAGCCCACAAAATAAAGGGGGGTGTCAAATTAGAAAAAGACAAGGTAAACAAATAGTTATACAAAAGGCAGTGGAATTTGAACTAGACAGGAACAGCTGGATCATGCATTTCAGTGATGCCTCCTACAGTAACATGTACTGCCTCTCTAGCTACAAGAAATTCAGTTAGTTGATTGGGTTCAAAAAATATATACAGTATTCGCCCAAGAGATACAACACACTTACAAGGAAATTTCAGGACAAATCCAGCTCAAAGAGCTAAAACCTTTGGTTGAAGAGCCAAAAAGGCTCGTCAACGGATTTGGGTATTACATGAAAAATAAGGAAAAAGCCTCATATTTGAACCCAGAAAGACAGAATTAATATGATGGAAAAATAAATGCAAAACAGAGTCTCTGTCCGATTCAAACACCAAGGTGGCCACCAGTGTAGTCTGCTCCATTGCTACCTCCAAGAATGATTCCAAGAAGCTGGTCACGTTCATACAACTCTCATCCTGCCCACCCGAAACACAGCTCTTACTTCTTCTAGATAATGAAATATAGTAGGCTCAGACAAAGGAAACGTTATCCGAGGGAAGTTGAAGCACCTCTCTGATACATCCTAAGCATGTCTGCTGGAGCGATTAAAGGACACTTAGAACAATTTTCATTTTTTTTAACTTTTCTTTCTTGACTGATTTTACAAAAAATCTGTCCTCCTATTCGGTGTCTCCTTTTCTTTAATCTGAGCTATAGCCAAGTCTTTACTTGAGCTCAGCACTGATTCTGGATGGGAAACTCAGCAGAATAAAGTTCTAAGTCAGATTTTAAGTTAACGATCAAACCTGCTAAGGAGGACTCCAGTATCTTCAGGGCATCCCAGAGATTATCCATAGTACTGTAACTTTGACAGGCTTTTTCTCCAGCCCAGCAACATCTCCAGAAGTTGCCTCTACTCCCCTATGACTCCATAATTTAGGGAGGGCCCAAAGATGCGGTGCCAAAATCCAGTGGTGAGGAGGTCATCGGGGGCTATCCCTCTAGCCTGTGAACTGCACTTTACTTGCTGGCATCTCACAAGGACATGGTAGTACACCGAAGAGTAATACTTCCAGGTCATTTCTCAAAACTGAGTGAAACCCTGTCAGTGCTAGGAAACAATACACCAGCCAAGGCTCCTGCCATGCTCCATTTTGTGAACCCCAATCAGATTTGCAAAGTTTTCTCTCCCTTAATCGCCACAACCATCGGGACCTCGTTTGTTTTTCACTTTTCCCTTGTCTGGCATCACACCAGTAAGAGATCTCAGGCTAGAGAACATAAAATAATAGTGCAGAAAACTCATTCACACACCACCTGGACAGACGCCTTGTTACTCCCCAAGGACATCTACTGATGGCCAGAGTGAGCTTCCTGATCCTCACTTAGGAGGGGTTCCAGAGATCTGATCTGTGCAAGCTGGTGAGAATGACCTGGAAGCCCCAATCTAGAGGATCCAAACTCTTCCTGTGCATGTGAAGGTGACCATTGTACTGGAATTCCTGGCTAGAGAAAGCATCTAACGTGCTGGGAAGTATTATAGGCATCATCTAGTCTTCTGCATGCCACTGCATGAGAGCTTCTTGCAAGTCACGGTGAGAAAGCTTTGCGATTTTGTCATTTTTCCATCCTCCAGAGAGCAGAGAGAACAGGCCATGCAAAATTTTCATGAATAACCTAGTTCCTCTCTGTACCCATGAAGTCCTGCGACCACCAGGCCAGGAGGAAAAAGAGCCTATATAAACCACAGGCTATACCACTCTATGAACATGCAGGTTGTGTGCAATAAGAGGTACATCATCACCAATGTATGTGACAGGTATCTGTGCTCCTTCCATGATGGGACAAGGGTGTGCCAATGGACTATTTAGAGATGCAAGACTGCTAGGTAAGAAAGTGTGGGAAATGGGAATGGAAGTGAGCTTTCCCTCTTTTCACTCCATTTGAGCAAAGCACTGATGTTTGCATGCACTAACACTTCTGACACTAAAAGGACTGCAACTTGTGTCCACAACTTTCCCTCAATCCCCCATATAGTGACTATCGGGAGACCTGAGGGGAAGGTGGTAAAAAGGAATAGAGAGCACAGACCAACACATGTGTCATGCCAGATCCCTGAATTTAATGAGTGCCGTGTGCCATGGACCTGGAACAGCAAACAGCCTCCAGACAATATTCTGTGCAATGTCTCAGAAAGCCCAAGTGCCTTAAAATATAGTCTTATTTTTTCCCTTACCCATAGGTGACAGGGACTCTTCCCTAAGAACCTGGCTACTAACACCTTTCGGGCAACCGGAGGAGAGGCACAACCAGACACACCATTGCACAAGAGTCATCATTGAGTGTATTTTTGGCATTCTGAAGAGCCTGTACAGCCTGCAGAAAGAGCCAGAGGAGATGAATGAGGACCCTTACATGGACATGGGTTCCTCCCCAGATGCACCACCTGGCCTCTTCCAGCCGTTCACCATAGCAGCTAAAGCTGAAAGGAACAGACTCATCCACCAAGCCTTTTAAGTGCCAAGGTGAGTATTTATTAAAAAAATAAAATGATAGTGAACAGGATAAGGGTGTATGAAGGTAAGAACATGAGAACATAAGATATGCAAAACTGGGTCAGACCAAGGTCCATCAAGCCCAGTATCCCGTTTCCAACAGTGGCCAATCTAGGCCACAAGTACCTAGCAGTTTCCCCAAAAGACACAGGTTCCACAATGCTTGTACTGGGGCAAGCAGTGGATTTTCTGGATCCACTTTTAATAATGTATGGACCTTTCTTCCAGGAACTTGTACAAACCTTTCTTAAACCTAGCTACACTAACAGCTTTTACCACATCTTCCGGTAAAAAATTCCAGAGTTTGATTATGTATTGAGTGAGAAAATATTTTATCTTATAAGTCTTAAATAGGTTACACTGTAGCTTCATTGCACGTCCCCTAGTCTTTCTATATTTGATGGTGTAAACAATCAAGCTACGCTTACCCATTTCACTCCATTCATTAATGTATAGACCTCTATCATATCTCCCCTCAGCTGTCTTTTTTTCCAGATTGAAGATCCCTAACCTTTTTAGTCTCTCTTTATAGGAGTATCCTTCCATCCCATTTATCATTTTGGTGGCTCTTCTCTGTACCTTTTCTAATAACGCTATATCCTTTTATTTTATTTTATATTTATAAAGTATACAACATTATTACAAGGATACAATCACTTGCACGGGAATTGTGGAAATCAATGCATTTAAAACATAAGGAAAAACACTCAGACAAAATAGTTAACCAGATAACCCTGCTCTAGCCCACAATGAGGGGTCCAAAAATGAACAGGAAAATACAAATCAAAATGAAACTCTTACAGGAAATATACAGAGACAAATATCGGCCATATTCCCAATTAAAGCAGAGTAGAACAATTGGCGGACCCCCCACCTGTAACCTCCCGGGTATTCAGAAAAGAAATAAATTGAGATGGAAAAAAGAAAATATAGGAAATACCCTCCAATTTCAAAAGATATTTGTAGGGATACTTCAAAAAGAAAAGCCCACCCAATTGAGAAATCCTCGGACGCAGAAGAAAACATTCTTAATCGGACACGGCGGACCCATCGCTCATCCAACCCCCCTCCCCCCACCTTTCTTGACCATCCTTGTAAATCATACAACAACACAGTAAACTTTCATTTGGACTCCAACTGGTCGTAGCTTTAATTAAATTACAACCATAATCAAACAATTCAACAATTACATCCCCAACTTCACCCCCACCCCCCTTTTGCAGAGCAAGCCATCACCAGCCATGTTATTAGCAAGGTGACGCTGCTTCTGCCTCCGCCGGGTACAAGCCCCGACAAACGTCCTCCCCCTTCCTCATCCGGCTTCGCCATATTATTAGCAAAAGCCCGAGGGATTATCCGGGCCGGGGGTACCCTACCCCCGCCCGCCAGTTTGCATCCGGCTCCGGACCCCGGAAACCTCCGGGATCCCGCCACCCCCCCCCCAGCTGCAACAACCCCCCCCCACACCCACAGCCACCCCCTGACTACAGGGTGGGTGGGTGGGCGTCCGGCGTCTCCGGTAGCCTAACCAAAAAGGCCGGAGCAACGTGTGTCCCCTCTAAGGACGCAATTGCGCAACCCCCACCGCGCTCTATTGGCTCCTACGTTGCCATACTCAACACGGCAGCCAACTGCCACGTAGCACCCACTGGCCCCACCCCCGAGGCCTTCCCACCGCGCCAAAGCTGCTCGCTCCTCGGCCGCCCGACCGATTAAAACCGGCCGCTAGGACGCTGCCCCGCGGCCTCGCCATTCCTGCGTTTTTGGGTTTCCTTGGCTAAAAAATCAGGAAATATGCGAACCAGGCAGCCCTTAAAAGGCACATTCCTCTTCTTAAAAAACATTTTAAGAAGCCATTCCCTATCTGATGCCAAGGCAAACGTTACCAAACATGTAGCAGGAACAGCCATCTCTGTATCTGAATTCTCTAACAAAGAAGTAACATTTAATACATCAGCCATTTGTGGTCCAGGTAGCTGAGCATTAGAAAAAATCTTTTGACCAGTGGAAATATATATCTTAGCCAGTGGTGGACAAAGCTCTAGGGAAACCCCAAGCACCTCTAGCAAATAAGCTTTAAACATCTCTTTAGCAGAAATACCAGTTACTTTTGGAAAATTGATCAAACGTAAATTAGTCAGCCTTGAATGATTATCCAAATATTCCAAACGACTCTTCACATTTCCAAAGTCTTTCATCAATGCCTCGGCTTGGGATTCCAAATGGTCAGTTCTCAATGAGAAATCAGAAACAGAAGTTCTAAGAGTTTCAATGGACTCAACATTTATAGAACAGGTCTTCTTGTTCTGCACCACCTGGGCTTGCAAAAGTTGAACCTGAGGAATAATAGCCTCACCTAACTGTTTGATAGCAGACCAAATTTCCTCCAAAGTAAACTGCTCCGGTCACTGCAAATCAAATGAAAAGGTTGAAGCCTCTCTTACAGCCTCAACTGCAACTGCTGCCATCGTGGGGTCCAGTGAAGGATAGGAAGCTGTTCTCCTTGCCTCGTCTGCCAACAACTGCACTCTGAGTGGTGTCTCAGGACTAGATGGATCCTGTGAGGAAACTCCAACACTCACAGTCACGCTCAGTGAAGCAGCGGGCACACCACCTCCAGAGAGCTCCACCACTTCCACACTCTCCGAGCACACACCTGAGCAAGCCTGCTTCAGAAGTCTCCACACAGCCGGGGGCATCAGGTCACTGCCCGAGGGAGACGCTGAGCATTCTGGGTCCAGTGAACTCTCAGCCGGTCTACTCACCCCCGCATTTTGTGGCTGACCTTCCCGATGCAAAAAAGTAATCCAACAGACTTGAAAAAGGTAAAGCAGAGGCAGAAAGCAGGGAAGTCTGGGGTACTTTCCCAAGCCGAACTTTCCTCCGACATGGCATGAAGAGAATATGTCAGGCTCAGCAGTCTCTGTAAGTTGCCATCTTGGTTCCCTCGTTCCATTTAACACAATATCCTTTTTAAGATACGGAGACCAGAATTGCATGCAATATTCAAGGTGCGGTCATACCATGGAACGATACAGAGGCATTATAATATCCTTTGTTTTATTCTTCATTCCTTTCCTTATGATTCCTAGCATTCTATTTGCTCCCTTGGCTACTGCTGCACACTGGGCAGAGGGTTTCAATATGTTTTCTACGATGATGCCTAAATCTTTTTCCTGGGTGATGGTTCCTAATGTGAAACCTTGCATCGTGTAACCATAGTTTGGTTGTTCTTTCCTAGGTGCATAACTTTGTACTTGTCCACATTAAATTTTATCTGCCATTTGGATGCCCATTCTTCCAATTTATCAAGGTCCTCTTATAATTTTTCACAATCCTCTTGGGTTTTAATAGCTTTGAATAATTTTGTGTCATCTGAAAATTTGATTACCTCACTCGTTATTACCATTTCCAAGTCATTTACAAATACGTTAAAAAGCAGCGGACCCAGTAGAGATCCCTAGGGTACTCCACTGTTAACCTTTCTCTATTAGAAAAATTGGCCATTTAGCCCTACCCTCTGCTTTCTATCTTTTAACCAGTTCCTGATCCACAATAGTATACTGCCTCCTATCCCATGACTTTTTAATTTTACCAAGAGCCTCTCATGAGGGACCTTGTCAAAGGCTTTCTGAAAATGCAGATACACTATATCAACCGACTCACCTTGGTCTATTTATTTATTTATTTATTTACATTCTCTTATATACCGCACTATTCGGCATCAGCGCGGTTTACATGGAACAAAATGCTCAGTACAATAATATGTATGAGTTTACAGATAACAGGGAACAAGAAACTTGGATAACAGGGGTAACTATTTACAAAACTTACTACATGTAAAAATCAAAAGATTCATAGAAAACACAATCACGTCATGGGTTTGAGTATCAACTTGTTGTGTTGTTGGTCTGCTATAAGTTTGCCTGGGAATGTGGATGGTATGGGGTGTCTTGGAGCTCTAAGGGATGCAGTTGGGCTCAATAAGGTGCTTGTTGAAGAGGTGACCTTTGAGGGCTTTCCTGAACTGTGGTAGATTCTTAATAGCCCGGATATCATGGGGTAATGAATTCCAGTATCTTGGGGCAATGAGACTGAAAGCCCTGTTGGCTGTTGATTTAGTGCAAACAGTAAGAGCCTTTGGTACGGTTAAGGAGTTTATAGCCGTGGATCTTCTAGCTCTATTTGGTGATGTGGCATGGATGAGGGAGGTTAAGGATGTGGAGGAGAGATTGTGAAGAGCTTTAAAAGTAATTATCAAGATCTTGAAAACTATTCTAGCCTGGATGGGTAGCCAGTGCAACTGTATTAGCAGAGGTATCACGTGGTCTCTCCTGGACGCTCCATGTAGGATTCTTGCTGCCGTGTTCATGGCTAGCTGCATCGGGTGTAGTGTAGACTGGGGAAGACCTTGTAATATGGCATTGGCATAGTCGAAATGGGGGATGATCAATGCCTGGAAAATTGTCCGAAAGTCAGATGGTTCAAGCATGGAGCGTAAATGCCTAAGTGAGCACATAACAGATTAGTAAGACAAGACTCTCCATAGCAGCCATGTTGGCTGTCTCCCATTAAGCCATGACTATCTATATGCTCAGTAATTTTGTTGTTTATACGTTTCTACCATTTTTTTCTAGTACTGATGTCAGGCTGACTGGTCTATAGTTTCCCGGATCACTCCTGGAACCCTTTTTAAAAATTGGCGTTATATTGACCATCCTCCAGTCTTCAGGTATTACAGATGATTTTAATGATAGTTCACAGATTACTAATAGTAGGTCTGAAATCTCATATTTCAGTTCTTTCAACACACTTGGATATATACCACTCAGTCCAGGTGATTTGCTACTCTTCAGTTTATCAAATAGTTGTAATACATCTTCCCAGTGTATCAATATTTCTTTCAATTCTTCTGCAGCATCACCTTTAAATGCCATTTCATTAATGGGTGACATCCCTACATCTTTCTCAGTAAAGATTGAAGCATCAAATTCATTTGGTCTCTTTGCTATGGCCTTGTCCCCTCTTAGTGCCATTTTTACCCCTCTATCATCTAATGGTCCAACTGACTCTCACAGGTTTTTTGCTACAAATGTACTTGAAAAAGTCTTTATTACACATTTTTGCTTCCACAGCAAACTTCGTCTCATATTCTCTTTGCCTGCCTTATCAATGCCTTGCATCTTACTTGCCAGTGCTTATGTTGTTTCCAGTTTTCATCATTTGGCTGCTTTTCCCATTTCTTGAAGATGTTTTTTTTGACAACAGCCTGTCTGACCTCGCCTTTGAACCATGCTGCAGTTTTTTAGACTTCCTTCCACTTTTCTTAAAGCGTGGAATACAGCTGGTCAGGGCATTCAAGATAGTATTTTTAAACAACACCCATTCTTGATGTAAATCAAGCAACTGCTTCTTTTATTTTTTTTCTTAACTATTTTCCTCATTTTATCATAGGCTCCATTTTGAAAGTTAAAAGGTAGTACTGTGAATTTCCTTGCCGTCCTTCCTCCTTTTATTAAATCAAACGTATGCTATGATCACTATTGCCAAGTTTCCCCAACACCCTTATCTCTTGCACAAGATCTTGTGTTCCACTAAGGACTAGGTCCAAAATGGCTTGCCCTCTGGTCAGTTCATTAACCAGAAGTTCCAAGAAGCAGTCATTTATTTCATCTAGAAACTTTATCTCCCTAGCATGTCTTGCTGTGACACTGACACAGTTGATACTGGGTAATTGAAATCACCTATTACTTCTACTGTGTTGTAACTTTTGTTGGCTTCTCTGATTTCTTTGAGCATTTCATCATGCATTCTGGCCAGGCGGTCAATAGTACACTGCCACTGCCATCGTCTTCTCCATCGCCTTTTTACATGGAATTTCAATCCATAGAGATTCTACCGTAAATTTTGTTTCCTGCAAAACTTTAATCCTTTGTGACTTAATGCCCTTTCTAACATAGAGTGCAACCCCTCTTCCATTTTGATCTGCTCTATCATTACGATATAGTTTGTACCCAGAGATCACAGTGTTCCACTGATTGTCCTCCTTCCACCATATCTTTGAGATACCAATCATATCTAACCTCTCATTTAGTGCTATATATTCTAACTCTCTCGTCTTATCTTTTAGACTTCTAGCATTTTCATGGCTGTATTTTATTCATATTAATCTGGATATTGGTAAACGGGGGTAATTTTGGCGTCTTTAAGCTCTGTCTGTTCTGAACGTAAGGGCATTTGAGTTAACTCTTGTCTTTATTGGAACCTCTCTGTTGATATGCCCTAACTTCAGTCTTTTGCTAGTATCCTTCAAGGATACATTGTTCTGAACCATGCGCTTTTGGGTGACTGTTGGCTTTCCCCTATTATCTAGTTTAAAAGCTGCTCTATCTCCTTTTTAAAGGTTAATGCCAGCAGCCTGGTTCCATCCTGGTTAAGGTGGAGCCCATCCCTCAGAAAAGCCCCTCCTTTCCCCAGAATGTTTCCCAGGTCCTAACAAATCCAAAACCCTCTTCCTTGCACCATTGTCTCATCCACACATTGAAATTCTGGAGCTCTGCCTGCCTCTTAGGTCCAGCACGTGGCAATTCAGAACATGCACAGGTATATGGCACCAAATACACATCCTGGCCTGTCTTAGGAATAGAGATGCGCAGCACAGGGGCAGTATGGGCATCCGCTATCCATCTATAAGGGGCAACATATATTGTGGTGATGAGGGAATGTCCATGTTATCCTTAATCTTGAAAGCTAGCTGAAACAAGAACGTTTAAAATTTATTTTCATGTAAAGCAGCAGGTATGGATATGTCTGCTGGTGGTGTTTTAAACTTGTGGCACCATTCCGAAATTGGAGATGTACATGGATATTTTTATTGCCACCATCAACATACCTCAGTCATGCCCCCATTTTGGATGAAGGAGGGTGCCAGAGCCAGGGGGTATGGACACCAAACACACCTTGTACAAATGATCAGGGCAGCCTGCAGATGGGAGCAATGAGTTCAGGCAGCATCCCCATGGCCCACTCTATTGAACAACCCCCTTGTGGTCTGCCCTCAACAGCATGTGGAGGGGGGTTGCACAGACATCCACCTACAGAAGTCCTTCATGCTCTCTTCTACCTGGAGGGACTCAGGGAGAACACCTTATGGAGGTGATGAATCCCAAACAGCCCAGAGACTAAGTATCTCAGCTGTCCTGGTAACAACAGCCCACCATACCACATGTTCATGGATTGCCTCAGCCCTTGTCCAAGGAGGCCAAGAAGGGAGCGCCAAACAGTGAACTCCAACCTGGAGGCCCACGTTCAGTGACAGAAGTGTTATATAGGTGCTTAGAGCTGGTAGGCCTCTGGCACATCCTCCCTCAGTCAGGATGAGGGGTCATATTCCAAAGGAACCTGGCCCCTGGCAGCACCATGGACCCCCTGCGGGGGATGCTGGGGTTGGAGGGCTCTTTTGCTGTCACACCATCATGTTGAGCGGTGTTTGCATGCCCCTCCTCCCACAGTTCTCTGCTGGCTCCATCTCTGGCTATGAAGCCAGTACTGACTGTAGCACAGAGCGAAGACCTACAGTATCTCCTGGTACCTCCATATCACACCACCAGGAGCCATCTGCTATCTATTCCTTGCATACACAGGTGTTGATGTGTCTGTGGATATTTTCCCACTGCCCCAGCAGGGTCTCTCCTGACCTGAAGGCCCTAGTTTTGTGGCTGTCAGGCTGTTGTAGTCTACTGCCATGTCAGCTGCATCATGCTGCCCCTCTAAACAGGTGTCCTAGACTGGCAGCTTGGTATTCAGCTCACATCTCCTATTGCCCCTATTATGTGGTTGCCCTGCTTCTGCCCTTCATATTTCTTACAAACCATGTGGCCGGATCGTGTAATCATGGTGAGTGTAGCTAGCGCCTGGTCAGATGCTGGCATTAGCTGCACCCACACTAGCGGCATGTTTGTGCAGCAAGTGTACGACTATTGAGCTAGCCCACCATGTGCCCTGATTTCTCCCTCTCTCCACCCATTCTCTACCTTGACCCTGCCTATGTGTATGTTGCTTGGCTAGTGTGAGATTTTTAGCATGGTCGACTTTGGGCCACAAGCTCCTTGCTACCATGCACCCTAAACATGTGCTAACTGCACACGAAACCCCATTGCTACCAGTAATGCATTTTCACAAACATGCCCCATACTTAACTTTCTCCAATTGATTAATTGTAGGAAATTGAGTTTTTGGTAAATTAATTTTAGGGAAGGATTTAAGATGTAACAGAATAGAAAGAAGTGTTAGGTATAGAGGACAATCAACCTATAGTGAAATGTTTTATTGTTAATAGGGCATATGAATATATAGTAAGACTGGTAGTTGTGTGGAGGAGTAGCCTAGTGGTTAGAGCAACTGCCTTGTATCCAGAAGATCAAGGATTTGATTTCCACTGGCACTCCTTGAGCAAGTCATTTTACCCTCTATTGCCTTGAAAGAAAAGGCCTGGTAATCTACTTTGGGTGATACATTGCCAAGAAAACCCAGAGGCAGCTGGGTTGCCAGAAATCAGCACTGACTTGATGGCACTAAAAAACAAAAACATTGTATAGAATTTTTCATGATATCATATAGTGCTGTATTCTCATATTTATTATGTTTTTATTATATGGTATATTTTATTTTATTTATTTACATTCTCTTATATACTGTGCTATTCTGCATCAGTGTGGTTTACATTGAACAGACTGAAATTACATTGAACAGGGTATTATAACTTGGAGATAACTATTTTACAGGGAACATGGGCTATGGAGGGTTAAGTGGCTTGCCCAAGACCACAAGGAGCACCTGTGGGACTAGAAACCCCAGTCCTTCTGGCCCAAGGTTGCTGTCCTCTAGTGGGATTTGAACCACAGACCTTCTGGCCTGAAGTACCTTGCCCCAACCACTAGGCTACTCCTCCACTCCATTGTATATGTGCTCTATTAGATTAAAGATGCTAGTTACTTAAGTAACGCAGGATATAAAAATTGTTAAATAGTCAAATAGGTTACAGAGAACATGAACAATGCCTAGTGTAGGAACATTATGTTATGGCTTACATTAAACAATGAGGGTATACATATCTTGGAAAGTAACAAGGTGCAGAACTTTGGTAACAGTATCAATGGATACATAGATGTTTAACAAGTGTGAGGGGGTTAACATATTATGTATCTAGAAGTGATTACTTAATAGTATAATCAGCAATGTACTAAGGGTAGGAGAAGATAAAAGAGGTGGGGGAGGAGATACAGCAGGGGGTAAGGGAAGCAATTGTTGAGATGGTAGTTAAAGTGTGTGAGGTAGTGTTAGTCCATAGTAAAGTGCTAGGTCCCAAAGTATACTTTAAAGAAGTGGGTTTTCATCTGCTTTCTGAATTCAGGGAGGTCTTGAGTGGTCTGTAAGTCATGGGGAAGCTCATTCCAGGTGATTGGTGTGTAGATTGAGAAGGCTGTCTTTGAGGTTGCTTGAGTGCTAGATCTGTGTGTTGTTGGTACGGTGAGCTTAGCATGCTTGTATTTTCTTCTTGGTCGGTTGCTTGAGACTTCTTGAATAAGTGACTGTAGGTAGGCAGCTGAGAGTTGTTTGTGTATTTTGAAGGATAACTTTATATTTGTATTGTTAAACTGTGTTATTGTTATATTTGTATTGATAACTTTTATATTGTTGATCAAACAAGGACACATGAGTGGTTAAGGAGAGGTGAAATGAAAGCAAAGGATAAGAGATTGATAGTTGCAGCTCAGGACAGTGGGTTACAGACGAGATGGTTCACAGCAAGCATAGAGAAATGGATAAAACAGACATATGCAGATTCTGTAAGAAAGAGATGGAAATGGCTATGCACCTTATAGCTGTTATGAAGTTCTGATGGCAGAAAATTTCTATATAGAAAGACACTACAAGGTGGCAAGTCTCATCCATTGGAAACTTTGTAAGCAATACAACATCACTGTTCCAGAAAAGCACTGGGATCATGACTCTAAGAGAATTACGGAGAATGAAGAAGTTATGATAACTTGGGACATTCCCATTCTAACAGATAAGAAATGGGTTGTGAGGAAACCCAACTTAGTGGTAGAGGGAAAAAAAAAACACCAGAATGGTATTGTTAAGAGGTGTCTATTCCATTTAACCTAAGTTTAGAATGACAGTCATTCTACACTTAAGTTAAATGTTATTTCCATGTAGCTGCAAAAGAAGGAACATTTTATAGTCAAATCAATTAGTGTCCTGAATTTTAGAAGTCAGAATTAATGTGCTACATGATGACATACCAAAAGAATACCTCAATATGGAAATTTAAAATATTTATACAAATATTAGGTGAATTTCGGGGAGATTATTCTGTGACTTGTGTGGAGAGGGATTGGATCCTGAAGTACCAAGAAATGCAGTCAGAGACCAAGAAAATGTGGCAAATATGTTAACGTTAAAACACATTAATTCACTATTAATGCACGTTATTATTAACTAGGAACCATTGAATAACAGGGGACTTGTGCTACAATAAGATGCATTATGGTAAATTAATGCACATTAACGTTTGTACACCTTAGTAACTAACCTCCTAAGGGGGCTATTTTAGAAGTTTTCTTTGCAATTTCCATGTGTAAAATCAGACATTTAAACATGGACTTGGCATTTGTGTTTAAATGATGATTTTAGAAAGCTCATTCTTCACTTTAATTTTCTTACTATATAGAAACTGCAAGGGGCTGTATGGGGAATGGTTTGGGAGTAGTCTGGGTGTGTCAAAAATATACACTTGTATTTCCATTTCATATAGAGAATACATGTGTATGAGTGCAATTATCTATGTTGGAAGTTACAGCTGCTCCCTAGCATGTTTAAGTTTTGCAAAAGTGCTTAGATCCTCCAGCTCTTAATCCCCCTTTGCTTCCCCCACCTTCAAAAGTTAAATTAGGTTGAGATAGCGGCATCTGTTAATTGCTGGCAAACCACCCATCTGAGCAGCAGCAGAATGGGACAGTGTTGGTGGTGGAGGATCACATTTCTGTGGCAACGGCAACAACACTAAACTTAAACTGCATGGAGGAAAGGCCCGGAAATCTAGTTCCGTATCGTTCCATAAAACCCAATGGATAGTCACAACAAAACAAATTGCACTATAGTGCTGGATGATGAGACCCCAGGTCGGAAGGCACTCAACTAGCTACTGGTGAGGAGCTGAAGACTTTTCAAAGTAAAGCAAGCATTTATGATGTGGTTGGATCAAAGCCCTCAGGAGGTCTGACTGCTGATGTGGCTGCGCATGAAATGAGAGTCAGAAGCTGTAAAGATGTCTTACATTTGGAACATGGAATGTATGAAGCATGAACCAAAGGAAGTTGGAGGTGGTCAAGAATGAAATGGAACGTCTACAACTTGATCTGCTGGGTGTCAGCAAACTGAAATGGACTGGCATCGAGCACTTTGCATCAGATGATCACATGGTCTACTATGCTGGAAATGAAAGACAAAGAAGAAAAGGTGTTGCATTTATAATAAAGAAGAAACTTGCAAGAACTGTAATAAAATACAATGCAGTCAGTGAATGCTTAATCTCTATTCATCTACGAGGAATGCCTATCAACACAATTCAAGTATATGCCCCAACAACAGCTGCAGAAGAGGATGAAATTGATGAGTTCTATGAACAAGTACAAGTTGAAATTGACAGAACATGCAAACAGGATATCCTGATAGTCATGGGTGACTGAAACGCCAAAGTTGGCAACAAAGAAGAAGGCAAAGTGATTGGAAAATTATGAACATGACAACAGAAATTATGCTGGAGTAAGACTGATAGAATTCTGCAAGACCAACGATCTATTCATCTCTAACACCTTCTTCCAGCAACACAAGTGGCGACTGTACACATCGACTTCATCCAGTAGTTTGTACAAAAATCAAATTGACTACATCTATGGAAGTCAACAATGGAAAATCTATATAACATCGACAAAGACAAAAACTGGAGCTGACTGTGGTACAAATCACCATCTACTAGTATGCAAACTCAAGCTAAAGTTGAAAAAGAGCAAGCCACTCATGAAATTAGCAAAATATGAACTTGAGAATATACCACCAGAATTTAAAGACTGCCTGAAAATCAATTTTCTGCTTTAGATACAAATAACAGAGCTCCAGAAGAGTTATGGAATGACATCAGGAAGGTTGTTTTGGAAGAAAGCAAGAAGTCTCTACAAAAGGTGAAAAAGCAAAAACAGCCAAAATGGATGATGGAAGAAACTCTGAAACTTGTCTATAAACACAGAGAAACTAAAGCCAGAGGAGAAAGGAAGACAATCACAGAACTCAACAGAGATTTCCTATATGCTGCAAGAGAGGATAAGGAAAAATACAATGAAGAAAGTATACTTCAAACTTAAAATCCTAAAGCAACTACGCCCACTAATGCACTTACAAGACTTCCAGCGAATAATACAAGCCATAATTACACCTCACTTTGACTTTGCAAATCTAATACTACTAAGTACAACAAAACAAAACTTGAAAAGACTACAAATTGCACAAAACGCTGTGGCCAGGACCATTATGAAGGTCCCCCCATTTCAACATATCACACCGATTCTGGCGTACTTACACTGGCTACCGATACAAAGTCTGTGATAAGGAAACTTATCATAGTTCAGGAAGGAGCTATAATAGAGGTGAATTGGCACTGAACAAGCAACCTGTCTTTGCTGGTAGAAATACTAAAACAGAATGTTTTCATAAAAGACTACCAGTCCCAGAATGCACCAGGTTTCAAACAGCCTCTAGAAGAGCTGAAGTGGGGAAACGTGTGTTCAATCAGGAGAGCTATGAGGTAATCCCCAATCACTCATCTCCAAGGGCAGGGCTTGATTCAGCACAGCTGAGCTGTGCTAGGGTGGAGTATCCCTCTAAACAAGTTAAAAGTAAAACAGATTCTACACAGAATCAGATGCAGATGAGGAACCCAGAGCTCAAGAACAGAGAGAGCAAGAAGCAGCAGCAGCGTGGAAGGAAGTAGAGGAAAACATCTTGGAGGTCTAAAGAAGGAGCTCACAGCAGCACGTGTGTTGGGAGTCATTCCAGAGGCAAACATACTCCATTGGACTGGAGGAAGCCAGAGGAGTGGGGTTACAGAGCCAGGAATTCCCGGACGGCACCTGTGAGGGAGACTGCTGCATTTGGAAGGGGCCCTAAGACCAGTGCAAGAAGGTATGTGAAGAGAGACCCAGTGTCCAGGGATCTTGATTGGAAGGCTGGACATAAAAGCTGGACTACTTATTGGCCAGGATATCTGGAGAGGAAACCTAACAGTAAAGGAAGCTCAGGTATGAAATCTGATCTATGCCCTAGCTCTTCATCTGGAAGACAGCAGGGAAACAGATATTATCCTGAGAGTGCTTCATTAAGGAATTCCTCTGAGCCAGACCATGATATTGATTCTATGATAGTTGAAGAAGAAGGAGATATTTTAAATGATCAGAATGAATACATGGATTGCTCTCTGTCTAGGCTGCTGTGGTAAAATACTTTCACAAATACAACAACCATCAAAAGGAAATATAACTTGTTCTTTTATCTACCCAGAAAAGTTTACAAGAAAGCTTTAGGGTAGGATTTGAGCCACGTAGAGAAAGTGAACCAGCAAAGGGGTTTGCAGCTGCCTAATTATTGGTAATTAAGCCATGCACAGTTGCACGTGAGCTCTGAAAGGAAACTACTGTTTGTGTGTGAAAATACAAGAAAGTTATCCTTGAAAAAGAACAGTTTTTGGTTACTTTTTGGGCTTTGTTTTTGCTTTTGGAGCACTGCTAAAAGGTATTAGCAGGAGCCCTCAGAAAGACCTTTCTGTTTCCCATCAAGGTCTTTATTGTTTGATTGATTGCTTAAGAAGCTCAGTTGCTTATATCATGATTTGTTTTTCTAAGTACAATACTGAAAGCAAGTGCCCTTTTGTGTTACCAAGTAAATCTGTGTGGGAGAATTAACCCCATAAATAAAATATATTTTCTTTGCTTACACTCGAGCAACACAACTCATTATTTTGGGAACGGCTGATTCTGGTATGAATAGACTACATTCCCCACAATCCTTTGCAAGTCATAATAGTATTTTGCCTTTGCCAAGACTGTGAACATTCACGCCCAGCGCCCCCGTTTACAGTTGGTGTAGTTTTTCGGATTGCTTTTGCGCAAAGGATGTACATGATATAAGGATTACAACTGAAATCTGAAAGAAAAAAAAGTTCAAGTTAAAAGCTGGAAAAAGGATTTTTCCCTTAACAACACTTTGGAGAAAAAAAGAGGTAGCTGTTCCAGGAGGAAAAGACCTTGTGTGAACTGGATTCATCACTGGCATAAGATAATAAGTACCTGGGCATGTCTAGTGGTGGATGGGAGTAAGACACAGGGGTAATTGGAAAAAATAATTAGGAGAAAAACACCTGTTTGGAGGGTGCTGCTCTGTGTTTTTTTTTTTTTTTTTCTTGCAGGGATCAAGATGGATCCAAAGGAACTAGCCGAATGGATGGCAGCCCAGTTTAGCAGGCAACAGGAGCTAGCGCAGCAGGCTCAGGACACTGCAATTAAAGCATTAAGGGACCAGCAGAAGCCAGTGCTTGATCTGGTGGAAGCCTTAGTTGCTCTTCATAACCAAAGTGGACCGGATGCAAGACCAGCAGTAACAACTGGTATACCGCATGTGGACAATGTGGGACTCAATCAGGGAATTGGGGCATTTAGTTTTGGGAAGCTGACTCCAGATGATAATGTTGATGATTTCCTTGAATCTTTTGAGAGAGTGGCACAAGCATTAGCATGGCCAGAGACCCAGTGGGCAGTAAGGCTGGCAGCCTCGTTAACTGGGGAGGCGCTTGCAGCTTATAGGGCAATGCCAGCAGCTCAGACTTTGAATTATAAAGATGTAAAGGCTGCTATAAGAGATCGCCTAGGGTTGTCTATTTCAGAGTATAGGCAAATGTTTAGAGCTACTGCATTAAGAGTGGGTGAAACACCCAGGGCTCTGAGTCAGAGAATCAGAGGATTGGCTGTAAAATGGTTGGAGCCTGAGGGAAAGACTGTGGAAATGTTATTAGACATTATTATGTTTGAACAATTTATGTCTGCTGTGCCTAAAGATTTGCACACTTTCCTTATACAGCAAAATTGCCAGAATCTTGGAGAGGCAACCATGCTAGCAGAGAGATTCTTGGAAGCCACGCAGGCTTGCCATAGAATGGGTGGCCCTCTGAAGGTTGGTGCTGAGGCAAGCTGTGCTGTATCAGAAAAGAAAATGGTTAAAAATGTTTCTGAGAATAATTGTACTGTGCCAACCCAGATGACACAGTGGAGTAAAAAGAAATGTTTCAAATGTGGAAAATGGGGACATTTGGAAAGGGGATGCCAGATACACACTAGCTTGATGGGTGTTGATTTAAAACAGCCCAAAGAAGGATTCCTTTTGGTGGTTGATGTGCAGGGAATTACCACAAATGCTCTGTTCGACTCTGGGGCAGACCAGAGTATTCTGTCAAAGAGGCTTTGGAAGAGGATAGAGGCCCAAGAAGGATTTGTGCCTAGAACCCCTGAAAGCCAAGTCCACATCAGATGCATTCATGGTGCTGCAACATCATATCCCACCTATAGGCTAATGGTTAAGTGCCTGGGGGAACAAGAGGAAATTCTTTTAGCAGTGGTGCCTAGACTTCCATTTGATTTGGTTCTAGGAAGGGACTGGCCAAGATTTAAGCAGGGACTAGTGAAAGGACTAGGAAAGAAGGAGGGAGAAGGAATGATGGTAATAGCTCCCGGGCCTTTGTTTGGAAGTCTCCAGTCCCTAGCTAAAAAGATGGTTAAGCTTCCAGAAGGCCAAACTATAAGGAAGGAAATAGGTAAGAAGATGGGCCTTGTATCCACCCGCTCACAGGCTAAGGTAGAGAGCCAGAAGGAGGAGAGGGAGCAGGCAGAGTTATTAGGAGACTTACCCTCTCATGATGATTTAATAACTCCACCATCTAGGAAAGTAAGAAAGTTGAAAGCACAAAAGCGGCGTGAGAGACTTTGCAGAGCACAGGGTAGGGCTGAAGTGTTGGCTGGTTAAAGTTTACCCTGGGTGCCAGCTGAGTTAGTGGCAAAGTTTCCTAACTTTCCACAAGAGCAGCGAGCTGATCAAGCTTTCACTCGAGCTTTTAAATATGTTCAGGAGGTCAGGGAGGAGTTGCCCAGATTCAGACTAGATAATGAAATATTATATAGAGAGAGTCAGGACCCCAGAAATGGGACCATACGTAAACAATTAGTGGTACCCACAACTTTCAAAGGACTAGTACTTAGATTAGCACATGATCATCCAGTTGGAGGTCATAAAGGGATGCAAGGAACGCTGGATCAAATACTTATGCGTTTTTACTGGCCAGGTATTTTCAAAGAAACTGCCCAGTTTTGTGCTGCATGTCCAGCGTGTCAGCGAGTTACAGCGACTCACCCACCGGTGGTGCCTTTGATTCCCATGCCAATTGTCACAAACCCAATTGGTCGCATTGCTATGGATATTGTAGGCCCATTAGTCAAAACACCCTGAGGTTTCCAATACATCCTAGTTATGGTAGATCAGGCAACAAGGTTTCCCTGGGCCATACCATTGAGGAATGTTTCTGCAAAAACAATAGCTTTAGAGCTAGTCAAATTGTTTTGCGAAGTGGGATTCCCAAGAGAGGTGTTGACTGACCGAGGGTCCAATTTTGTATCCAAATATTTGGCCCAGGTCTGAGATGCCTTTGGCATTCATCACGTGAAAACCTCAGCCTACCATCCACAATCAAACGGTTTGGTGGAGAGATTCAACCAAACTCTCAAACAAATGTTGAGAAGGGGGTTAGCAGGAGAGGTAAAAGAATGGGATATGTTATTGCCCTTTGCCTTATATGCCTGCAGGGAAAGAATTCAGGTGTCCCTAGGTGTAACTCCATATGAATTGATGTATGGTAGGGCTCCACGGGGTTTGTTGGATATTTTGAGGGAACAATGGATTGATCCTGAACCAGAAAATCAGGAGGTGCCACAGTTTCTACGTGACTTGAGAGCACGTTTAAAAAGGACCTCGCAGGTTGCTGAGAAAAACCTGCAGAACAGTCAAGTGCGCCAGAAAGGGTGGTATGATAGGAAGGCCAAAAGCCGCCAATTAAGTATTGGTGAAAAGGTTTTTGGTTCAAGTAGCAGGTACAGCCCTAAAATTTGAAGTACAGTGGAAAGGGCCATGGAAGGTTGTTAGACAAGTGAGCCCAGTATCTTATGTGGTAGAAAATGCAAGAGGTCGTAGACAGACCTACCACATTAATGTACTTAAGTCTTGGAAGGAGAGGCCTGTAAATAATAATGACACTGAAGCCAGCCAAGAAGTAGGTGAGCGTCAAAAAGATAATACTCTCGTAGGTATTACGGACTGTAGGAAAGAGGTTTCACCAGTTGCACCAGTCTGTAATAACTTAAGCAGGGGGGTATGTGATAAGGAAGCTTATCATAGTTCAGGAAGGAGATATAATAGAGGTGAATTGGCACTGAACAAGCGACCTGTCTTTGCTGGTAGAAATACTAAAACAGAATGTTTTCATAAAAGACTACCAGTCCCAGAATGCACCAGGTTTCAAGCAGCCTCTAGAAGAGCTGAAGTGGGAAAATGTGTGTTCAATCAGGAGAGCTATGAGGTAATCCCCAATCACTCATCTCCAAGGGCAGGGCTTGATTCAGCACAGCTGAGCTGTGCTAGGGTGGAGTATCCCTCTAAATAAGTTAAAAGTAAAACAGATTCTATACAGAATCAGATGCAGATGAGGAACCCAGAGCTCAAGGACAGAGAGAGCAAGAAGCAGCAGCAGCATGGAAGGAAGAAGAGGAAAACATCTTGGAGGTCTAAAGAAGGAGCTCACAGCAGCAGGTGTTTTGGGAGTCATTCCAGAGGCAAGCATACTCCATTGGACTGGAGGAAGCCAGAGGAGTGGGGTTACAGAGCCAGGAATTCCCGGATGGCACCTGTGAGGGAGATGGCTGCATTTGGAAGGGGCCCTAAGACCAGTGCAAGAAGGTATGTGAAGAGAGACCCAGTGTCCAGGGATCTTGATTGGAAGGCTGGACATAAAAGCTGGACTACTTATTGGCCAGGATATCTGGAGAGGAAACCTAACAGTAAAGGAAGCTCAGGTATGAACTCTGATCTATGCACTAGCTCTTCATCTGGAAGACAGCAGGGAAACAGATATTATCCTGAGAGTACTTCATTAAGGAATTCCTCTGAGCCAGACTATGATATTGATTCTATGATAGTTGAAGAAGAAGGAGATATGGATACATGGATTGCTCTCTGTCTAGGCTGCTGTGGTAAAATACTTTCACAAATACAACAACCATCAAAAGGAAATATAACTTGTTCTTTTATCTACCCAGAAAAGTTTACAAGAAAGCTTTAGGGTAGGATTTGAGCCACGTAGAGAAAGTGAACCAGCAAAGGGGTTTGCAGTTGGCTAATTATTGGTAATTAAGCCATGCACAGTTGCACGTGAGCTCTGAAAGGAAACTACTGTTTGTGTGTGAAAATACAAGAAAGTTATCCTTGAAAAAGAACAGTTTTTGGTTACTTTTTGGGCTTTGTTTTTGCTTTTGGAGCACTGCTAAAAGGTATTAGCAGGAGCCCTCAGAAAGACCTTTCTGTTTCCCATCAAGGTCTTTATTGTTTGATTGATTGCTTAAGAAGCTCAGTTGCTTATATCATGATTTGTTTTTCTAAGTACAATACTGAAAGCAAGTGCCCTTTTGTGTTACCAAGTAAATCTGTGTGGGAGAATTAACCCCATAAATAAAATATATTTTCTTTGCTTACACTCGAGCAACAGAACTCATTATTTTGTGAACGGCTGATTCTGGTATGAATGGACTACATTCCCCACAATCCTTTGCAAGTCATAATAGTATTTTGCCTTTTCCAAGACTGTGGACATTCACGCCCAGCGCCCCCGTTTACAAGCCAAATAGTATATAAAACCCTAATAACTACCTTCAAAACTCTAAACAACATGGCACCACCTACCCTATTCAACCTCATCACTAAAGAACCTGCTAAAAACCTTCACAGGAGAGATCATACAAACAAACTAAGGACTCCGAAAGAATTTATAAAAGCCAGAAAGATAACAAACAAAAAAGCATTCTCCCATGCAGCCCCCATTCTATGGAACGCCCTTCCAGATGAGATGAGATCACAGTCAGAGATCAACGAATTCCGCAAAAAACTTAAAATGCACCTGTTCACATCACACTACGGATCTTTGCCAAACACACCTACCCAACTAGAAAATGGATAATACAATGTCAGTCCTCATAAACCAAATTGGACTTGACATAGGATGTGAAACCCAAATGCTTATATATTATGATTCACCCATGTCACACTCACCACTGTATTTAGTTCTCATTTTGATCCCTGTAAATAGTTCTTTTATGTTCCATGTAATGTAATATAAGTTGTTATGGTTTAAAGCTGTTCACTGTAAAAACAGACGTTGACCTGTTATTTTATGTTGTTCCATGTAAACCGCATTTGATCGCTGGAAGGTACGGTATATAAGAAACTGTTAATTAAATTAAATTAAATTAAAAGTACTACAATGATACATGCAAGGAAATAGAAGCAGAAACTATTAGAGGAAGAAAAAGCTCAGCTTTCCTAAAGATAAGAGAGTTAAAGAAAACATTCCAGCTTCAAATTGGAATGCTACAAGATGTTCAAGAAAAGGTGGAGTGCTGAGAAGATCAAGAAAAGGTGGAAAGAATATACCGAGTTTTTATATGATAAAGATCAAGTGGACCAACAGCTATTTCAACCTGTACCTTATGATTTGGAACCATTGGTGATGAAAGAAGAAGTCGAAGCAGCATTGAAAGCATTATCACAGAACAAAGCACCAGGCATTGATGGCATTCCCATGGAAGTATTAAAGCAATCTGATGCAGCTGTTACCATACTTACAAGGCTCTGCCAGGAAATTTGGAAGACAACATCATGGCCAACTGACTGGAAAAGATCTGCTTGTATACCAATACTAAAGAAAGGTGATCCAACTGACTGTAGAAATTATCACACAATCATTCCGATCCCACATGCCAGCAAGATTCTACTGAAGATTATTCAACAGAGACTGCAACCATACCTGGAGCAAGAACTACCTGAAGTGCAAGCAGGGTTCAGGAAAGGGTGAGGAAGGAGAGACATCATTGCAGATGTGAGATAGATCCTTGAAAAGACTAAAGAATACCAAAAGGATATCTATTTGTGTTGTATCGACTACAACAAGGCTTTTGACTGTGTAAACCATGAGAAACTGTGGGCCACATTAAGAAGCATGGGTATACCAGAACACCTGATTGTTCTCTTGCACAATCTGTACATTGATCAAGAAGCAACAGTTCGAATAGAACAAGGAGTAACAGAATGGTCTAAAATAAGCAAAGGTGTACTACTAGGCTGCATACTTTCCCCCTACCTGTTTAATTTATATGCAGAACAAATCATTAGAGAAGCAGGATTGTATGAAGACAACAAAGGTGTGAAGATTGGTGGAAGACTCATTAACAACCTTCGCTATGCTGATGATACCATATTACTGGCTGAAAATGAAGATGTTCTGAAACATTTGCTTCTCACAATCAAGGAACATAATCTTAAAATGGTCCTGCACCTTAATGTAAAGAAGACAAAGATCATGACAACTGGCAAAATTAATATGTTCATTGTTGAAGGAGAAGAAATTGAAATTGTGGACAACTTTACTTGGATCAACTATCAATAAAGAAGCAACAAGCAGGCAAGAAATGCAACGATGCATTGCTCTTGGCAGAATGGCTATGACAAAATTCTCAAGAGCAGAGATATCTCTCTCCAAACAAAGATTTGACTAGTTCAAGCCATGGCATTTTCAATAACATCATATGAATGTGAAAGCTGGACAGTGAAAAAGATAGGAAGAAAATTGATGCCTTTGAATTATGGTGCTGGCGGCAAATACTGCATATACCATGGACTGCCCGAAGAACAAACCAGTCAGTACTAGAGGAGATCAAACCTAAGCTTTCTTTAGAAGCTCAGATGACAAGACTTCGACTTTCATACTTTGGCCACATCATGCGAAGAGAGAGATCATTAGAGATAGACATCATGCTTGCCAAGATAGAAGATCAATGCAAAAGAGGAAGGCCAGCAATGAGATGGATCGATACAATAACAGCAGCTATGGGTACCAGTCTATCATCAATGAGCTGCCTGACTTGAGACCGAACACAATTTAGGACAACTATCCAGAAGGTCACCATGAGTTGACACTGACTCGACGGCTCTTAACAACAACAACTTGAAAAATAGCTACTATACACACAAGTGTCAGCACTTACATGTATATGTCAGCCATGCATTTGGGCTGCAGAAATCCAAGGGAGTGTTATAGTATAGGGGGTGAAGCAGAATCTAGGCGTGATTGTGTCTGATGATCTTAAAGTAGCTAAACAGGTAGAAAAGGCGATGGCAAAAGCTAGAAGGATGCTTGGGTGTAAAAGGAGGGGAATGGCCAGCAGAAAAAAAGGAGGTGATAGTACCTCTGTATAAGCCTCTGGTGCAACCTCATTTGGAGTATTATGTGCAGTTCTAGAGACTGCACCTTCAAAAGAATATAAACAGGTTGGAGTCAGTACAGAGGGTGGATACTAAAATGGTTAGTGGTCTTCGTTATAAAACATATGAGGACAGACTTAAGGATCTTACTATGTATACTTTAGAGAAAAGGTGGGATAGAGGTGATATAATTGAGATGTTTAAATACCTCCATGGCATAAATGCACAAGAGGAGAGCCTCTTTCAATGGAAAGCAAGCTCTGCTACGAGGGGACATAGGATGAGGGTGAAAGGGGATAGACTCAGGAGTAATATGCGGAAATATTTCTTTATGGAAAGAGTGGTAGATGCATGGCATAATCTTCCAGTGGAGGTGGTAGAGACGAGGACAGTATCTGAATTCAAAAAAGCATGAGACAAACACAGAGACTCTCTAAAGGAAATAAGAGGACTGTTGTAGTGGTTTATATGGAAGGGCAGGCAATGTGGTCTTTTTCTGCCGTCATGTTTCTATATTTCTATGTTTACTGCACTGTTTTTTCCTAAGTGTGGACCTGCTAAATAGCTGCTCTGATGCCATGTATCAGCACATACATGTGCAGTCTTTCACCTTGTATTTTAGAAAAGGCTCCATGTTCTGCAACCTCGACCTCTCTATTCGAATCTCCATGCCTTTTCTAAAATGTGCCTTCTTGTACTGCTAAAACTACCCATTTACTGATGCATTGTGCCTCAATGGGAGTAGTAGCTCATAGGAGGTGTTTATAAGGGTTCCATATTAAATTATATTATATGTTTTATATGTTTGAGACCCAATAAATGCATTTTTGTCCCATGATGAATTTTGTAGACCAAACCTTTTCTCTGTTTCCATGCAACACTGCTTGTAGAGTGCTATGGAAGACTATTTCATAGCAGACTGGTTCTTTTTGTATGTTTCTTTTTAGTTAATAAACAAAGGTACATAACCAGAATCTTTTAGCTTCCTTAAAGTGGAAAGGAAAAATCATGGAAGGGGATCCTTCAATATATATTTCTTCTTCATTCATGACAGAAACATATCTGCTTCATGTCACATCTTTTTTATGAATAGATTATGGGGCATTTTAACTAAAGTGAGCTAAGGTTCCACACCTTAGTTTGCGTGAACAGTCAAAAATTAGTATAGGAAAGCAAACAGGCCCACGCTAACAATTGGAGGCATGGGCAGCATGTCCCTGTATAGTTACCACATTGCAGGTTTAGCATGGTAAGGCATTTTACAATCACAATAAACACAGGGGCACTTAATGCCACCATTAAGGTGACTTTAACTGCACCTATGTGAACTACAACCATGACAGTGTGCTATAATCACCCCTGTGCTAACTGCAATGTGCGGTGAATGCCCAGTCTCGATTCCTCACCCATCCAGTTCCCATCTCGTGTCATGCTAAGCAGTTAACACAGGAGTTTGACCCTTCTGGATGCCTTAGCACATGGTAGCTCTTCCAAGGTCCCATGCTAACTGCTTAGCAGGCTGTAAATGTTAAGGCACTTTAGGAAACATGCCCCTATGTTTCGGTTTTACTAGCTTAGTCATCTTTTCTATTCCTTGTCAGTGAATTTTCTTTTTTGATTTGTGTACCATCGCTTCCTTACTATTCTGTGCTTGTTGCCAGAATAATGTGTGCGATTCTTTTTTCTTGTTTGGTGCTCAGATATTTTTCTGTAAGTAATAAGCATTCACATCTTGGGATTTCTCTTTCTTTCTCCAAAATTTATGTCTTGCATCGTATTTCTAAAGCATAATAAGAATGAGTATTCACGTATGTAGTGCACGAACCTCAAAATATTCTAAGGTGCTTCTAAAGCATAACAAATTTTTAGCTTCAGTGAAAACGATAGAACTATTTTCAAAGTCATTTAGCCAGGAAAACAGATATTATCCAGGTCAATTGACTTGTTTGGAAATTGCTTATTACTGACATGGGGAGTATTTTATTTATTTATTTATTTATTACAGTTGCTTATATACCGCACTATTCGGTATCAGCGCGGTTTACAGTATAACAAAGTGACCAATACACACATTCTGTTTGGTTTTACATCGAACAGGAATATAAACTTGGATAACAGGGGCTGAACTATATACAAGAACTATTTACATGAATTTCATAAACATTTTAATACATGTGATGGCTGTTTTACAGGAGGAAAGGCCTTTTATAAAATGACCCCCATGGTATGCACAGATAATAGCATAAGTATGCTGAGTGAAAAGGCAGACTAAAAAGCAGCACGGGCCCTAGCTCCAAAAATCTGCAATGTCTGGGTGGGACAAGGGTGGAAATCTGCTGATGTCACCATATTGCGATTAGTGTGTTAGTAGCCCATGGATCTACTAGACGCAGGGGAGGAGAATATGGAAAAGAAGAGGAGATATTTGGAAATTGGGGATAGGTCAAAGGGAGTAGGAGGGAAAGCTGGACTCGGGGGAAGAGGGAATAGAGGTGGAAAAGAGATGCTAGAAATAGGGGAGGGGTTAAAGGGAGTGGACATGTAGGAGGGTTTTGGAGATGGAAATACTGGGCACAGGTAAGTGGGAATGGGGAAGTGATGCTTGACATGGGGAGGGGTCATAGGGAGGTGGGTAAACGCTGGACATCAGGAGGAGTGAGAGGGAGGGGAGATGCTGGATATGGGGCATATAAAGATGGAGGAGAGATGTTAGACACAGGCATAGAGCTACAGAGGGGAGAAACTGGACTTGATAGGAAATAGAGAGATGGAGTGGAGATGATAGACATGGGAGGAGCTAGGAAATATTTTGGATACGATAGGGGGATATGTCTTCAAAACGAGAGCCAATAACATTTTTTTAATGTTATATTTGTGTTCAGTTCACAAAGATACTACATATTAGGGCCTTTTAAAGTCAGTAACGATTTCAATGTTGACCAGTGCAATCTGTCCTTCCATACCAGCTGCTACACTTCTTTTTTTTTTTCTTCAGAGATCTTAAGATCATCTGAAACAATCACGCCCAGGTCCTGCTCCTGCTCACCTTTCATGGAAGAAGTACTTCACCCCAGGGCCAGCCCAAGGGTTTCTGCCGCCACATGCAGGAGCCCCAGCCAAGCTGCATGCCCCCCCATGCCAAGCCACGCAGCCACAAACCTCTGCTGCTGCCGCTGCCAATTCTGTATTCTAGGGGATTGATGGTGGCAGTTTAAAAGCGGAAGCTTTGTGCCACCACTTTGGTGTCTGCAGCAGGCCATGTGCTTTGGCACACATGGTCTGCCACTTCTTACCCTCCTCTAAAGCAATTTCCTGTTGGAGTGGGATCAGAAGCAGCAAGCCATGTGTGCTGAAGCACATGGCCTTCTGCGGTCACCAAAGCCAAATTCTCGACCAAAGAGGAATGCCCCTTTGGAGCCTCTTTTTTTTTTTTAAACTTTTATTTTCATTTTGCAACAAACAAAAGAAACAACACACCAAAGGAGACAAAACAAGTATACAATAAGGAAAAGCAAACCCTATTACCCCCCACCCCCCTGCTTCTTCTCTAAGCCGACAGTATCAGCATGTGAGCGCTTCCAAACAACAGTGATTGTACATCAAAACGAACATAAAGAGCATCTGCGATACAGAATAATCATGTGACAGAGATTTATACAAATTTAAACAGTCAGATGAGAGCATTTAGCGGTGTGAACATAGTCATTGAGCAACTTCCATTTAGACAGATGATGGGGGGTCTGAACGGAAGAAGCAAACATACGAGGTATTTGTTCATATTTACTTTAGAGACAGACATGATTCCACCATTCATTGGGGCTCAGATGGGAGCTATTTTTCCAGTATTTCGTAATTAAGGAAATAGCAATGCCCAGCATGAAGTCTAAAAGGAAGTAAGCTGATTTTGGAAGAGAGGGGATCCCCGCAGCTGAGCGGAGTCCCACTATCCTCCAAGACAGGGGTTCTTGAAAGTGCAAAATAGATTGGATACGACCCCAGACCCGACGCCAGTAATACTGTAGTGCGGGACATTCATACATAACATGAGTTAGTGAACCAATGGCCGCATGGCATGTCCAGCATTTATTGCCCTGGGAGGTGTTCCATTTGGCTAATCTGTCAGGAGTATAGAAACACCGGTGGGCTAGAAAGAAGAGTGTCTGAGTGAGTGAGGCGGATCTGGAGACCCGTGTCACTCTACTCCAGACAAGGCTCCATTGCTCCGGGGTCAAAGTTACATGCAGTTCCCGCTCCCATGCTTTCTGTGCTATAGGAGTACCTCTATTTACAGCGTTACTTAAGGTTTTGTAAAAGTTAGATGCTACACCCGGTGAGCTCCCGATAGATCGAATAGTCTCCGACAAGTCTTGGGTAGGGGATTCCGATGGCGGGAGCACCTTAGCACTCCGAAGACAATGCTGTAGTTGCACCAACTGAAAGTAGTGTTTCGCTGGGAGACCAAATTCAATTTGCAATTCACTAAAAGTTTTCCAGCGACCATCATGGAACAACTGGGTAGGGGTCCAAATGCCCCTAGTGTACCAGGGGCTCCACGCCATCGGTTTATTTTGTATTTGAAATCGAGTATTGTACCAGAGCGGGAGTCTGTCTAACGGACAGAATCGGGAGTCTAGAGATTGAATAAGAGTATTAAAGGCACCTAAAGTGTCTAAAAGCATTGGTGGATAGTGGGAGTCTGATGGGAGAGTCATACCAGGGAGAGAAGTAAGAGGAAACGGTTTGCAAAGGTTCTCCTCTATGTCTAGCCACACAGGTCTACTCGGTGCTAGATCTTCCAGCCAACGAGCGCCTTGTTTGAGAAGAAAAGAGTGGTGATATTTCAGGAAATCAGGGAATCTGACACCCCCATTTTCCTTATCAGCTTGCAACTTATGCTTCGCTATCCTAGGTGTCTTGTTTTGCCATAAGTATCTAGTCAGAAGGCCCTCTAAATCTTTATATGTACGTTGAGGTAGGAGACAGGGCAACATTTCTAAAATGTAATTCACTTTAGGAACAATCATCATTTTTATGGTTTCTAGGCGACCCCACCAGGTAAGTGTTAAAGGAGTCCAATGGTGAGTAAGCGCCCGGACTTTAGAGGTTAAGTCTTTGGCATTAAAGGAGATAGCGTCTTCCAAAGGAGAGCAATAGTGGACCCCAAGGTATTTGACCATGCGAGGTTGCCATAAAAAGGGAAAGGATTGCATATCTGCTTGATGAATCAGAGAATTTAATGGAAAGGCTACCGATTTGGTCCAATTTATCTTATACCCCGAGAGTTGTGAATATTTACCGATTTGCTCTAGGACAGCCGGCACCGAGTCTAAAGAGACAAAGAGCATAAGGTCATCAGCATATGCTGAAATTTTAATTTCCCTATGAGAGAAGGGGACTCCATGAATCTCCTCCGATTGCCGGATTAGTAAAGCTAAGGGTTCGAGTGCAAGATCGAAAAGAAGTGGAGACAGTGGGCATCCCTGACGAGTACCGCGTTGAAGGGGAAATGGCTGAGACTTTAAAGCATTAGCACAGATACTGGCTGTAGGTTGTGCGTACATGGTGTGGAGACAACGGAGAAAACCTTCTCCGAATCCGTACCAGCGGAGAGTTGCAAACAGGAAAGGCCATTCTAAGCGATCAAAGGCCTTCTCAGCATCAAGTGAGAGGCCAACAAATGGTCGATCAAGATTAACTGCGGTAGTCAGTACATGACATAGAGTCCGAGCATTGTCAGCGGTTGATCTACCGGGAATGAAACCGCATTGATCTGGGTGTATTAAAGTAGACATCCTATCAGAGAGCCGGGTGGAGAGAATGGTGGCAAATATTTTATAGTCCGCATTTAGGAGGGAAATTGGACGATAATTAGCTGTTAGTTGCGGATCTCTCCCCTCTTTCTCAAAAACTACTACATTTGCCATTGAAAAGGACCCAGAAGGAGATCCCTCCTCGGCTAGAGCAGAAAAATAAAGTTTCAAAACTGGAGCTAAGTCAGCGTTAAAGGTTTTGTAGAATTCAGCAGGGAGACCGTCCGGGCCGGCAGCTCGACCTGTGGCACATCTCTTGAGAGCAGAATGAATTTCTGATAAAGTGAATGGTTTGTCCATGGCCTCTCTATCTTCGTCAGATAGGGTCGGTCGTTGTACCCCTGAGAGCAATCGTTCAAATACTTCTGGCTCAAAATCACATTCAGATTGATAAAGCCGAGTATAAAATCACGAAAGAGTTCTAAGATTTCTGTATCTTTAGTGACTAGGCCCCCCCCCCGACGGATTACGGAGAGCGGTAACACGCTTGGCTTCTTTTTGACCTTTCAGGGCATTCGCTAATAATTTGCCAGCACGGTTATTTTCCCGGTAATACAACCCTTGTTGTGATTCAATATTTTTAGCAGCAGCAGTATATAAAAGCTGATTGTATTGAAAGCGGAGGCGTTGTAAACGGAGTAAAATACATGGGTCAGTACGGGACGTAAGGAGACGCTCCCCAGCTTGTATCTGTTGCTCTAGAATCAGTAAGTGTTGCTTTCTTTGTTTCCCCTGTCGAATTTGATAGCTGGTTATAGTAGCACGGATAGATGCCTTAAAACCCTCCCACCAAGCCCAGCTCGCTGTGTCATGGGGTGAGTTAAAATGAAAATAATCTTGGATAGCGGCCTTTATGTCAACCTGAAAATCTTTTTGATCCAGTAGGGATCTATCAAAAAACCAAGCACGGGGATGATCATCTCGCGTAGTGACATGCAATGAGAAAGATATGGCAGCATGATCAGAAATATGGAGAGGATGAGTCCTAGCCGTGTCCACTTGAGAAATCAGTGCTTTGGAAATGAGAAAGAAATCTATTCTAGATTGTGAGTGATGGGGGGCAGAAAAAAAGGTGTACTCTAAGTCGGAGGGGTGAAGCAGCCTCCATATATCTACTAGCGCAAGGTCTTGCATCAGAGCTGTAAGGGTAGCAAGACTCTTGGGTGGACTACTCGTTCTAGGCGGTTGTCTATCTATCAAAGGGTCTAGCACTTGATTGAAATCGCCACCAAGTATTAATGGAGTATTGGCAGAGGCCTGTGCCAACTGCGCAATACTTGCATAGTAAGCAGGGTTATCCACATTCGGGGCATAAATACAAATACACGTGAATTCACTATCTCCAACCTTAAAATGTGCACGGGCCCATCTACCCTCCTTATCAGAGCTAGTATCTATTACAGTAGCTTGCAAAGACTTCTTAACCAGAATGGCTACCCCACACCGTTTGGAAACGGCGGGAGAATAGGCAGCCACCAGGTAAGGTTTAGCATTGAGTTTCAGTGTTTCAGCGGAATTTAGATGCGTTTCCTGAAGAAACACTAAATCAGCATGCTCATGGTTAAGATAGCTAAGAATTTTCTTTCTTTTGATTGGACTATTGATGCCTTTTACGTTAAGTGATAAGATCTTACATAAGGCCATTGAGCAAGGTTAAAAATTCTGAAAGAGAACATGATAACGCACATAAGTTCACAATGTCCCTCATAATAACTGTATCTGGCTGTACACATGACATGATAGAAAATGAGCTAATGTAATACAATGAAGCGCCCCACATTAAAAAATAAGAACCGCAATGCGGTAGAGAAGAAGCAGAACCCCAGAAATTACTGGCGACCATGTGTCTGCGGGGGAAACCCCAGAGAAGGCCGAAATTGAAAACATATAACCTGTATAACTGTGCGTGCTCCGAATCCAACCGAGGCACACATCATGGAGGGATAGAAGACCAAGAAAGTCATATAAAGACAGAAAGAAAAGTCCAGGCAGTCTCTGTGCTTGGCTATGACCACCGCGTCGGGCCCTTCAAAATGGCGGACAGAGCCGGCAGATAATAAGTCCAAGTTGTTGGGTTAACGCATCTGCTCTGCTTCTTTGGAGTCTAAAAATGTTGATAGTAGATAGGATCTTCGAATGTCCTAGTTTGGTTGTGGAGAGTCACTCGGAGCTTCGCTGGATACAACAGGCCAAAGCGAGCCTGTAGCTGTTGAAGTCGAGGGCGAAAAGCAAGGAGTCTCTTCCGACGGTCAACTGTGGGCTTTGCCAAATCAGGGAAGAAGGAGACTTTATGACTTTCAAACTCCAGATGACGATACGCCAGGGCAGCATTTAGAATTTGTTCCACTTGTTGATATCGTAGTAATCGAAAGATAATAGGCCGGGGGGTCGTTCGGTTGAGCGCCATATGGGTAGGAACACGATGTGCTCGATCAATTTCCAGGTCTCTATGAAATGTGATCTTCAGCAAGGAGGGAAGAGTTTTGAGCAGGAATTCTCTGATATCTCCTGCTTCCGCCCCCTCCGGTATTCCAAGGAGCCTCACATTGTTGCGACGGGCTCGATTATTGCTATCTTCTAACTCTTTTTGAAGATTCTGTATCTGGCGCTCAGCCTTGTCCAGTTTGACCAAGCGCACCGCGTGCGAGTCGAGGACCCCCGCCATGTTGTCCTGCCGTAATGAAAGACTTTCAAGTCGGTCCTGGAGCACACCGAAGTCTTCTCGCATGGCTCGAAGCGCTTCTCCGTTGGACTGCACCAGTTCCTTCACGCCGCGTATTTCCTCTAAGATCTCCTGATGCATTTCGGGGTTTTCCCGAAGTGGAACCATCTTCTGTGGGGAAGACACCTCTGTTTTGGAGCGTTTTCCGTGTGAAGAAGAAGGAGACCCGAAGTCCAAGCGCGCTGGTTTATGGGCCGCCATCCCCCCCGAGGTACCCCGGTAAGTTCGGAGCAAAAAATTGAGTTTATGTAGGTATTAAGTCAGGATTCTGAGTAGGCCTCTCGGGAGCTTCAGCGCGAAGCGTCTAACCCGCTGGACATCAGGCTCCGCCCCCCCTTTGGAGCCTCTTAATGCCCAAGAGGAGCCAAGAAAACCCAGAAAAATGTGTTGGACCTTGAGATACTTTGCATGTTGATTAGTGATTTTCTGACCTGTTTTTTTTTTTTTTTTTGGGGAGGGGGAAGGTGAGTTGTCATGGTAAAGAGGAATAGGAAAGAAAGTCTCCTAAAATGTCTCTGGTTGTAAAGGTTCCTATAGATAATGTATACTGTTGAGTTTTTATGTAAACAGCTTTGAATGAAGGATAAAGCGGTATAAAATTTGTTAAATAAATAAAAAAAATTACATAAATAAATAAATAAATAAATAAAGCATTTGATCAGCAGTGATAAAATAGTTGAGGAATTGGACTCTCATGAAGGGGCTTTTTCTGAGTCTGGAGAATTCCTAAACTCGGCCAGCCCGAAAACTCCATCTCCTCCACAAAGGCAAGATTTTCCTGACTTCACTGAAGAAGAAAAAAACATCCTGCTTCGTCCCCATTGTTGTAGAGGATGGTGCCTTTCCTGCTTGAACTCCATACTTCCATCATCATGACCTGTTCTGAAGTCTGTTTATTCACCTGAATTAGCTGCACTTTTTTGGAAACTCCTGCGTTTGACTCCTTATTGGAGGTGTGGAAGGTAGTCTCTTGGCTTGAGAATATGTTAAGAAGGACAATGGCAAATCTTTTGTCATTTTTGTCTGAAAGATCGGCTAAGTTATAGGAAATTGACTCTGCTATTAAGTTTATTATTAAAAACATGACTATGTTGGATGGTAAGGTTTTACTTTAGAAACAACAAGTGGTTCTATGAATAAGGATAGCTTTTTTATACAGCATCAAATTAAAGCATTGGAAAATTCTGTTTCCTATATAGAATATGCATCTTTATGATTTGCACATCTAAGTCTTTATTTTCAGATGTCCATCTCATGAATAGGGCTTATAAAATGATAGCATGCAGATACTTTCATCATGAATTTACAGATAATTTTCAAGGAGAAGCTACCTGGAAAGTTTCTCCTTCAACATTAAGGGGTATGTTTACTAAACTGCGCACTTGTGCGGGGCGCACTTGAGCACTCTAAAATGATGCATTTAAGTGCTCTTAAGTGCCCCGCATGCGTGCACGTTACATTAACGGGCCCCGCACACGTGCGACGAAAACGCGCACGTTTGCGGTGCGCTGATGTGCGATAGAGGCGGGGAAAGGCTAACGGAGGGCGGAGGAAGGCCCCCGAGGGGCGGTGAGACGGGGTCAATGGGTGGAGAGTGGGAGGGGAGAGGCTCCTCGCACAGGAGCGGGGCCGAATTTACATGTAAAAACTACCGCGAGTGAAACACTCGCGGTAGAGCGCATTTAAAGGGAAGAGAAACCATTTCCGTCAGCAATGTACAGCAAAAGCGGGGAAACCTAAAAAACGTGAGCAGTGTGATACATGTGCACAGAAGAAAATCGCAAATATAAAATTAAAATGACCACAACAAATTCCAAATAAATTATAATCCAGCTGGGCAACAGTGCTATTAATGGGCAACAATAACAAACACTCCCAGGAAAAGCCCCAAAAAATAGAAATGATTTTTGGAAGGGTCTACGCTCCGTAGACTCTTTCAAAAGCACTGCAATGTAATGGAGCTTTCCTGGGAGTGTATTTCAGGTTGCCCATTGATATCATTGTTGCGCAGCTTGTTGTTATATTTTCCTCCCCTTTTTTGAAGGGCATATTTGAGTTTTTTGTGCACCCTTGTCCCCATACAAGGTAAACGAGCCCACAGTAAAATTGTGCAGAGCAGGGTGTCTGACTCTTGCGGCCAGGTTTCCTATCTCCAAAGACTGCACTGTCTCTGTGGCCACAGTGTGGTGCAGCAGACACAGCCAATACCTGTAGGACCAGAGGGGCACAGGTTCAAATCCTAGCTGGGGCTCCTGCCAACCCAATCCCCATAGTTTTACCCACCACTAAACAGTGAGAGTACAGACACTCTTTTATTGCAGAGAACATAAGCATGGTCCCAACACCTATATTTTACCCTACACCGCACACAAACCATAACAATGGGCATTACCTACAGCCGAGTCCCCCAAACTCAGTCCTGGAGTGCTACAACTCACTCAGGTCATATGTTTCTCCCAGATAGGGACATGTCTGCATGTTGGCAGAAGGGTACAGGTGGTGGAGGGGGCGGTGGCTGCAAACCACAGCAGACAGTGGCCTAGGCCTGTGCAGGCTGGCACCGTCCACCACAACAGACAGGCTCTGTTGGATGTACAGTCATGGACTCCCCAGGGAACACAGCATACCTGCCACAACACGGTGGTGCAGTGCACACAGACAGTGTGTATAAGAACAAAAGGTCACAGGTTCAAATCCCAGCTGGGGCTACTGCCAATCCAGTCCACATATTTTTCCCACAACTAAAGCGTGATAGTAAGGACAAAACTGTATAGCTAAGAACATATGCATGGTTCATACGCCTATATTTTACCACACCAATCACAGACACCATAAACAGGTGCATTACCTAGAGCAGAGTCTCCCAAATGCAGTCCTGGAGGGCCCCACACCATTCAGGTTCCATGCGGCCTCTAATAATGATGCCTGTGCTGCATAGCTATGCACCATCCCCATGGTATGCAGATGTAGCTCATGCATATCTATGAGGGACAGCATGAAAACCCAAACAGTGTTTGGAACACCAGGACTGGAGTTGGGAAACCCTGCCGTAGAGCAGCAGCCAACAGGGACAGACATACCCACACACACACCCACAGGCCCCATTGGCCAATGCCTCCTGGAGAGGCAGGACATTGGGCCCTGCCTGTATCTCCCAATACTAGCAGTTGCATACCTCTGCAATGCCACCCTACACCTGGGTATACGGTACACAGCTATCAAACGTTTGCTATGATAACTGGCAGATCTCCAGTCCTACGTAAAGCACAGTTTGTTCATGGAGCTCCACCATAACAATCATTCAGATGTCTGCGGTGTGTGTTGCAGGTCTGGTCTCTGACAGTGTTTACCACCCTGGAATGTGACCCCTAACAGTAATGAGTACCATATCCATGCATGTACTGTGTCCAGGACTGGTGTGGTGGGTATGGCTGCTGAACCCCTCTATAGTAGCACAATGCTGGCATAGGTGTGGGGGTGGCTGTCTGTCTATCCAGTGTGTGATGGCTGCAAACACCTTCCACAGCCCACACTGCCAGCAATGTTGCCAGTATTGGGCTGCCAATGTGCATAATAAGGAGCAAGGTCCAATGGGTGTAGGCCGGACAGGTTGGCCTTGCCAGGGTGCATCTGCACAGGGCATAGGGCACTGACTGGGACATTGTGGTGCCTGGCCACCACCTACACAGACAGGGTGACCTCAGTATGTCCTGCTGAGAGATCACTCTCACCCTGACTGTGCAGTGACCACAGTATGGCTAGGCAACCCCATAGTGCTATATAGTGTTTCTTTCATGTGATATATATGGGTGTCCTTTTGGGGCCCAGTCACTGATTTATCTGTGTATGCTGCCATCCCAGTTCTGGGTGCATGCATCTCCACTGGGAACATGCACTATGGACTAACTAGCAGACTGTTTGTAGCTGGTATGTGTCCTGATGGCTTGCTGCAGGAGAATATCAGATAGTGGTGGGGTGTAGCTTACCATATCCTGGTCTAATGTCTGTCTGCTATTGTGCTATGGATGTGTATAGAGCTGCATGGACTGCCCTGTGGGGTGTTTGTTCCTCAGCAGGAGTGGGGTCTATGTTCCCCTCTACTGCCACCTTTGCAGGGAGGTATAAGGTGGATCTATTGATGGGGGACCATGATTGCCGTGGGTGGTGCATATCCCACCTGGGGGCTACACCTGACTAAGACAGATGTTTGTGCAAACACTACCTATCTTACACATTAACACTGCTTTGGACCTCCATCAGCCATGGAAGGTGTTGTGGACCTGGTCCTAGGCGCCTCATCGCACACTCAGAGTGAGCTCAGTAAACACACAATGTGACGGTGTGTAGGTACTCTGTGCCAGTAAAACACCCGGTCAGTACCCCCTACCAGGGCGAGGTGCTGTGGGGGTGCACCATGTCACTTCCCCCTACCAGGCCGAGGTGCTGTGGGGGTGCATTCCCCATTTTGTGTTCATCTGTGGACAGCTGATTTGCATGTGCAGTGCATCATGGGTACTGGTGGGTTAACCCTATCCTGGTGAGCACAGTAGACTGTCTGTGCGGTGTCATGCAGGCTCTTTTCAGCCAGCCAGGGGCTTGCTATCAGCTGTAGCGCAATGGTTACTTCACTGCTTGTGAAGCCAGTGATCATGGGTTCAAACCCACAGTGGGGTTATTTGCCAGGGTTTTCCAAAGCATTATTTTTCTTTAATGTACATATTTTGATGCCAGCAAAAACACCCTCAGCGTACTGTACCCATAGGGTGCCTCTGAGGGCGCTCCATAGGGCACCCTATAGAGCTCCTTATGGTTCCCATCCATATAAGGTGCACTATACATTATCCTGTGACACAACTTATAGGGTGCCCTATAGGGGACATATTAGGGTATCGTGGCGGACAGTGCACTCTATAATGTGCCCTATGGAGTGCCTTATAGGGTGCCTTATACGGCACCTTCACTTACGGCACGTGAGGGCGTGTTTGCTGGCAGCAATTAATAAAATAAACATACGGTGCTGCAGGAAAAAATATGTACATTGCAAAGCTGATGCCACAGCCAGCCTTACGTATTAGGCATCCTGGGGAGCAAACTCATGACCCCTGTATCAGCAGTCAGTGCCTTAACCATTGTGCTCCACTGCTGCTCCTCCTTGCATGTCAGTGCACCTACTAATGCTTTTCATTCCTTAAACTGCACAGTGCTGCCATCATAAACAGTGCTCTGACCTTGCGGGACCTCATACGGCACCCTCTAAAGCGCCCTATAAGCTACATTCTAGGGTGCCTTGGCGGACAGTGCACTTTAAAATGCGCCTTATGGGGCGCCTCATGTTAACATGCTTTGAGGGTGCGTTTGCTAGTAATGATAATTAAAATAAAAATAACATGCCCCTTAAAGCACTCATGCTCATAATACACAATGCCTCAGCCAGCCTTGTTCATTGGGCAACCCTGATCCCTGCACCATTGGAAGATGACTTAACCATTGTGCTGTGGCTCTGCTCTTCTGTTTGCTCAGCAGCGCGCTGCCTTATGCCGCCCCATATTGAGATGTCTCCTAAAACAACATGCCGCCTTATGCCCATTAGCGTGCCGCCTCATGCCGCCCAGTATTCGACTGCCTCCAAAACATTAGCATGCCGCCTTATGCTGCCCATTATTTCAATGTCACCTAAATTATTGCATCAGCCAGCCATCTTTTATTGGGCTCTGTGGGGGATCAAACCCCCGATCCGTGCAGCATTGGTAGGTGCCTTAACCATTGTGCTGTGGCTCTGCTCTTCTACTTGCTCAGCAGCGTACCACATATGCCTCCCGCGCAGCCATCTGATGCGCTAAGGTGCGGGGCGCACAAGGGTGCCGCGCACCTTAGCGCATATGCAAATCACGGATTTCCTTCTTCAGCGCGAAACGCCCACTCCTTATATGGCACCCGCACTCTACCGCGGCCCACACTTTACCGGGGTTTTAGTAAACATACCCCTAACTATTGTAAAGTGTGCACACTACATTATATGTGAATGTTACAATTGTTACTTGAGAACAGTGAACATATTTGGAAATCGCATATGTGTGCTTTATTTTTCTTGATTGTCTTAATTACCTCTACCTCTGTCTCTACTTCTACCTTTGCCCACAGGAACCACTTTCAGGAATATCTCATCTTAACATGGTTACAACTTTGCATGTTGCACATACTTTGAGCCAAACCAAAGAGGGGAAAATTTTCAGGCCTGCAGATTTACCAAAGTAAACGATTCTTTATGTGGGTCAACAGTTTTGAAAATTTCCCTCCAAATCGCAGTATTTGTCAAGTAGTGATCTCCTGTCTCTTGATCTTACTGTGGATATAGAGTAGTGGTTATCAACCCAGTCTTCTGGGACCCCTAGGCCAGTCAGGTTTTCAAGGTATCCACCATGAATATGCATGAGATATGGAATTGGTGCATGCAGAGCTATCTCATGCATATTCATTGGTGGATACTCTCATATTCATTGGTGCATGCATACTTTGAAAACCTGACTGGCCTGGGGGTCCCAGAGGATTGGTTAAGAAAAAGCAATTGAACAGGAACGAGAGTATTAGGACCCTAACACATGCTGAGAGAGTAAACTATTTCAGCTTCAGTGCTAACTTTTTCATTGTCTCTGAAGAAATTGTCTCTGTCAGTATGAATTTCAGAAGGCTGAGTGGGAAAGAGAAGTGAAATGCAGCTAGATAGGTGTCACAAGCTTTATACTATAAAGGAACATATCTCTACAAATCTAGATAATACATGCAATCATGAGATTGCTAAGCACTTAATATTATTAAAAATGTTCAGGCATGTAAATATCACCTGCAAAATATATTTTCATTATTCTAAGTATGCAATGTGTATTTGGATTAACATAGATAGCTCTGTAAATTCAGATAACATTACAGCATGCTTTTCAGTTATATTGCCACCGAAACATCTATGGCATCTAGCAGCCTCACTTATTTTCACTCTGCATAGTGAGCAAAATCTAGTACAGTACTGAACAGAATATTTTCCAAATATCTCATTCAGAATTAAAACACAGAATAGCAACTTAGCTCAAAATCTCTCTTCAGCTTTTAAAAGCATTTTCTGAACACCCTTCAATGTTTAAGTTGTTGCAAGATCAGGACACCACATCCAATATGCAAATAAACAATTGAGGGAGGTAATTTTCTAAGGCGCTGCCTATTTTTTAGATGCTACCATTGCACATAAATGCCAGTATTTTTGTCATTTACATACATAAGTGGCCACGTACATGCATAAATGACAACTTATAAAATACTGGCCAGCAAAAAAGAATGCACATTAATTGCATGGTGCATACTTTCACTGTGAATAGGTATGGGGGGGGGGGGAAGGGAGGGGGGAGGGATTTGGGCAGAGTGTGGGCTCTAGGACTGGAAAGTGATCACATGTTAATGGAAGGTGTGTTCTCTGCTTCTTATGCTAGTATTTTATAAAGTCAAGTCAGTGCCTTCTTGGCTTTATAAAATAGGCTTAATTTAGGGGTATTGAAATATGCTTCAAGTAGGCACCCGCTAATAAAATTACCATTAAGAGTCCATTCTTCAAATGGCCCACAGAGAGGGTAAGTTAATAACAGGATGCCTATGCTGTCAAGGCATTTATGTGCATATGTTGAACGTATTCTATAAAGGCAATGTATATGCTTATTGTCTTTATCAATATACCCTCTGGAAAGCGGGTTCCGGTATTTGCACCTGCTCCAAGGCAGGCATCAATGACTTGTTTATGTATGCGTGGATACCTACATAAGCATCCCCATAAAAGATGAAATAAGATACCTTGGCGTTATCATAGACAGAACGTTAAGTCTAACAACACACATCAGGAATACAACAAACACAATATATAATAAATTAAGATATCTTAAAAATCTAAAACCATTATTATCAAATCTGGACTTCAGATAAGTCCTTCAAGCCCTGATCCTGCCTCACTTAGATTTTAGTAACATAATTCTTCAAGGTATTCCAAAACATGCTTTACACCAACTAAAAGTAGCACAACATGTTGCTGCAAGAATGCTTATAAATTGGAGGCCTCGGGCCCACGTGCCCGTTGGCCGAAGGTAACCGGGGGGGCGGAGTGGCGCGGGCCCCCGGGAAGGCGAGAGGCGCGTGCCCGCGCAAGTAGAGTACATTCAAATTCATTGGCTCCCGCGGGCCTGGGCGGCCGCAGGAGCCAATGAGGTCGGCGGGGGCGCTAGGGTAGAGAGGGAGCGTGCAGGCAGACGTCAGTCCTTGCGGAGCTGGGTGAAGGACGGGCGCCTGTCTGCAATTCGCGCGGTCGCGATTACCTTTTCTGGCCTGGACGTTGAGGCCGCGGCGGTCCGAAGGTGGTGTGCGGTGCGCTGCCGGGAGAGCTGGTCCAGACTTCGGGAGCTGTCTGTGTGCGGGCGCTGTCCAGGGCACGTCGGAAGCTCCGCGGCGGCTGGCTGATCAGGTGCTAGTCCTGCTCTCTCCCTGTTGCATTTCCTAAGTCAGTTTGGGTTGGGGGGGCTGGGGGTGGTGGCACCGGGGGCCGGGGCCCAAAACGGGGGTCGGAGGCCCGTGGGTCGGGGTTCGAGTGGCTCCGGAGGACGGATTAAGGGGAAGGAAAGGGCACCGCGGCAGGCTGGCCCGGGAGGCCCGGGCAGGCGGGGTACAGCCGCGCTCTCTGGTGCTGCTGGGCGGTCACGGGGGGGCAGGGCAGGCCGTGGGCGGGGGGTGGCGCCAGGGGCTATGCGTGGGGACGGGCCCGGGGGGAGTAGGGCGGCAGGGGCCCCGAGGGGGGCGGCTGGCAGTGCTGATCCTCCCCCGTCAGCTGCGGACTCCTCAGGGGGGGTGGGGGCGACGCAGTGCCCGGCAGGTTGGCAGACTTCGGTGGGGAGTCAGGATGCGTGGGTTGGGGGGGCACTGGGGGTGGCCTATGCTCCCGGGGGGTGCGGGGTTGTCGGGTTGGGACTATTGGAGGGGAGGGGGTCAGGGACCCTCCAGGGCGGATTGGACGGGGCCATGGCAGCTCCCTTGGGGTTTGTCCGGTTCCCCTGCTTTTCTGCCGGTGTCTCCACAGGTGCAGACCGGCGACGGGAGGGGCGCGACTCCAAGTGGTGAGGCCTCGGCGCAGAGTACGGGAGCGGCTGCGGGTGAAGTGCCAGTCCCGGAGGCGGAAGAGCGGCGAGAGGTAGCGGCGACGGAGTCATCAACCTTATCACCTGTCGGGCCTACCCGGAGTTCGGATGCTGGTGAGTTGCATGCGCATTTCGCTGAACAGAGTGGGGCGGAGGGCCGGGTGAGGGAGGTGGGGCGCAAAGCGCGAAAGAAGAGTCGTCACTCACGTAAGCGACGGCAGAGGGGGGGCTCCTCTTCGTCTTCGTCTTCTTCTTCATCGTCCTCGTCGGGTGGTAGGGGGGGCGCTCGTCCCGGCGCAGGGGGGGATGGGGTAGTGGGTGGGGGCGGGGGGGCTACGCTGGCTTCTTTTTCGGAGCTTTGGGAGGGGGTCCCGCGTAAGCTGCGGCGGAGGATATGGAAGCGCAAATACCTCGACATATTCCGACTCCTGGAGGGTAGGAAGCGTTCGGGGGAGAGTAGGCGCAAGCGGAAGGCGGACGAGAAGGCGGGCAGGGTCAAGAAGACTTCTCGGAACGTCCTCAACTGGACGAGAGCCTTCCTGCGGTTGGCTAGCGTTTCGGGTCAGCGCTACCCGGGGCAGTATGGGATGTTGCTGGCCTATGCTGACTCTATTCTGGAGGCGGCGCAGACTCATGAAGGTTGAGCTTGGCTCAACTATGATGAGAAGTTTTGGGATAAGATGGAGGAGAACCGCGCATTGTCGTGGGGGACACAGGACATCAGCTTGTGGTTAACGCAGATGTCGGCAAAAGGGGGGGGGCGGTGCTGGAGGGCAAAAGGGGGTCCCCAGCGTGGGGGCCTCGGCGGGGCGGCCCTTTCGGAGTGGCCCGGCTCCCGGGTTGCAAAAAGGCGCGGGCGAGGGAGCCGGGGACGTCTGTTGGCGCTTTAATAAGTCGGCGTGCCCCTTTCCGGACTGTAAGTTCCGGCATAGTTGCTCCATCTGCGGGGGTGGGCACTCCGCACTCCGTTGTGGCAAAAAAGTGCCCAACCCTCCCGCCGCAAAGCAATGACTGTGGGATGGAGTTGGCCCCTACCCCGATTCGTTTGGCAGCACTCAGGCCCTGGTTGCGGCGGTATCGGCGGGTCAAGGCGCGACAGGTATTGGAAGGGGGTTTCCAGTTTGGGTTCCCCATACCTGTGGTGGGGGAGGGGGGCCCAGCGAGGGCGCGCAACGCCCCATCGGTTGGGCGCCTGGCGCAGGTGGTCAGGGGTAAGTTGGCAGCCGAGCTGGCCTTTGGGAGGATGGCCGGGCCTTTTGAGGCACGGCCGTGCCGGAATTTCATCGTGTCGCCTTTGGGCATTGTCCCGAAGAAGGAGCCCGGGAAATTCCGTCTGATTCACAATTTGTCTTTCCCAGTTGGTGCCTCGGTGAATGATCTTATCCCAAAGGAATTGTGCGCCGTGCGTTACGCGTCATTCGATGAGGCCGTACGTTTGGTGCGCGAATGTGGGCATAGGTGCTTGCTGGCAAAGGTGGATATTGAGTCCGCTTTTCGCTTGCTGCCGGTGCATCCTGGATCCTTCCATTTATTGGGTTTCGCGTTTGAGGACCACTTTTACTTTGACAAGTGCATGCCGATGGGCTGCTCCATCTCTTGTTGTTACTTTGAAATGTTTAGTTCCTTCATGCATTGGGCTCTCGAGGTGTCCGTCGGCTCTCGCAACGTGGTCCACTATTTGGACGACTTTCTCTTCGTCGGTGCGGAGCGGTCTGGGATCTGTCAGCAGCTGCTGGAAGGGTTCACGCTTCTCGCGCGTGATTGGGGTGTCCCTTTGGCGGCGGGCAAGACGGAGGGCCCTTCCACGCGCCTTACTTTTTTGGGGGTGGAATTGGATTCGGTTGACATGGTGGCGTGACTGCCGCCCGACAAGGTAGTGCGGTTGCGGGTGTTAGTGGCGAACATATCAGGTGCGGCGAAAGTCACCTTGCGGGAGATGCAGGCATTGCTAGGCTCCCTTAACTTCGCTTGCCGGGTCATCCCAATGGGCAGGGTGTTCCTACGTCGACTGGCGGCAGCTACCACGGGTGTGCGGCGTCCGCATCACCGTATCAGGGTTTCACGGAGCATGCGGGCGGATTTGGGGGTTTGGGACCAGTTCTTGCGGGACTTTAATGGGGTTACCGTTCTCCTGGCTCCGGAGGTGTCTACTTTTGAGTTGCAGATCTTCATGGACGCGGCGGGCGGGCTGGGACTTGGTGTCTACTTCGGGGGTGCATGGTGTGCCGAGCCGTGGCCGGTGGCGTGGCGGGCGGCAGGATTAACCGACAGCATCACGTTCCTGGAGCTGTTCCCCATTTTGGTGGTTCTGGAGCTATGGCCAGAGCGGCTGCGTAATAGACAGCTGCTGTGGTGGTGCGACAACGAGGCGGTGGTGCACGTTATCAATCGATACGCGCCGCGTTGCCTGCAAGTGGCGGCTTTGATGCGGGAGGTGATTTTTGCATGTTTGCAGTTGAATGTATTTGTACGGGCCCGGCATGTGCCAGGATATGCTAACCAAGTCGCTGATGCTCTTTCTCATTTCAAGTGGGATCTGTTCCGGCGTTTGGCGCCAGAGGCGGACCCGGTGGGGCGATCGGTCCCCGAGCGTTTATGGCAGCTTGGCCTCCAGGTATCCTGAGTTTGCTCCAGTGCTCGGTGTCATCGGCGACCTGGCGCTCTTATTGTAAGGGCTGCGACAGCGTGGTGGACTTCTTAGTGCCGCGCGGCTGGCATCTGGGTCCGGTGCCTGAGCATCTTATTGGTGCGTACATCGTGGCAGCGAAGGCTGCAGGCTTGGCGAAGGCGACGGTGCGATCTCACCTTGCAGGTTTTGCCTTTTTCTCAAGGGCTGCGGGGTGGGCTTTTCACCATTGGGGGTTTCTATCTCGCCGACTCTTGCTGGGGTGGGAGCGCGTTACCCCGGCTCAGGTGGACGCCCGTCATCCAATTACCCCCGATCTGCTGGAGCGCTTGATTGAGGCCTTGCCCACCGTGGTGCAGTCTGGATACGAGTCGGTGCTGTTCCGGGCTGTGTTTTGTTTGGCCTTCTTTGGAGCCTTCCGGTCGGGGAATTGGTGGCGCCCAGCCGGGCCGCGGGGGGTGCGGCGCTGCTCCTTCAGCATGTGCGTCTGGCGCAGGGTAGGCTGAGCATATGGCTGGCTAGGTCCAAGACGGATCAGCGAGGGAGGGGGTGTGGGTCAATTTGGGGCCATTGGTGTCATCCGCGCTTTGTCCCGTAGCGGCCATGGCCGCTTACTTGCGGGTGCGCCCGGCGGCGGGCGGCCTGCTATTTGTTCATGCGGATGCGCGGTGGGTAACGCGGTTCCAGTTCACGGCGGTGCTGCGGTTGGCGGTGCGGCGGGTCGGTTTAGCGCCCAGAGACTTCGCCCCGCACTCCTTCCGAATTGGGGCCGCTACTAGCGCAGCGGGGGCTGGTTTGCCGGCGGCGGAGATTCAGAGGATTGGCCGCTGGAGTTCCAATGCCTTTAAGGGATATGTTCGTTTGTGAGCCTGGCTAGCTGGGTATCGGGTTCGGGGTTGCTAACTGTGTTTTTTCTTTTAGATGGAATTGCACTGCCCTGGGCCTGCTGGATCATTGGCCATTCGTTTGTGCATTGGGCCGGCCAGCAGGCGGCGGGGCGGCCACTCGGGGCGAACCTTGGACTGAAGGCTGAAGAGGTGGAGTTATCATGGCTAGGCGAGCGCGGCCTTCGCTGGTTGCAGCTCTTGCCTTTGCTCAGGCACCATCAGCGCGTCAGAGGCTCCCCGGAGTGTTTGCTGCTGCATCTCGGCGGCAATGACTTGGGGTCTTGGACAGTCAAGCAACTGATTAGAGCAGCTCAGCGGGATTTGGGGGAAGTGTTGTTAATGTTTCCAGGTGTTGTCTTGCTGTGGTCCGACCTAATTCCCAGGCCTGCTTGCTGGGGTCTCCGGCGGTGGTCCCGGGGGTTGGTAAAAATTAATCGGCAAATTGGCCGCTGGGTGGGGGCGCATGGGGGTTACCAGATTTTGCATCCCTGGGTGGAGGTCGATTGTGCGGGCTTGTATCGTTCGGATGGGGTACATCTTTCCCCGGTTGGGATAGATTTACTCCTGAACGATTGGCAGGAGGCTTTGGAGTTAGTGGTTTCGGGCAGGAGGGCTGGTCGCAGCTTTGAACTTTGTGGGGGGGGGGGCTCAGGGACAGGTGTCGCTGAGCCCGTGGCGGGATCCCGGAGGTGTCCGGGGTCCGGAGGCATGGCAATATGCAGGGCGGGGGTGGGGGTACCCCCGACCCGGAGAAGCCCTCGGCTTTTGCTAGTAATATGGCGAAGCCGGAAGAGGGGAATGGAATTGCCGGGGAACGGTTCTTGGCGGAGGCGGGAAGGAACTCACTTTGCTACCCATATGGCTGGTGAGGGATTGTCCCGCTGCCGGAACCGTAAGTATGCAGTTATGGTTGTAAGGTTATAATTTTGCTTGTTCAATAAAGCTGCGACCAGTTGTTTTGCCAACAATGGATTGATGTTGTGGTTATTTGTTAAGGAAAAGGGGGAGGGGGGGAACTTTGGGGGGTGAGGGAGGGGGGAGAGGGCCACGTCCGCCATACCTGGTTAATTGGAGGCCTCGGGCCCACGTGCCCGTTGGCCGAAGGTAACCGGGGGGGCAGAGTGGCGCGGGCCCCCGGGAAGGCAAGAGGCGCGTGCCCGCGCAAGTAGAGTACATTCAAATTCATTGGCTCCCGCGGGCCTGGGCGGCCACAGGAGCCAATGAGGTCGGCGGGGGCGCTGGGGTAGAGAGGGAGCGTGCAGGCAGACGTCAGTCCTTGCGGAGCTGGGTGAAGGACGGGCGCACCCTCCCTCCCTCCCTATGGTGGGGTCTGGGGTGGGGGGAGGCGGGGGGTTGCAGCTGGTGGGGGGGGGGCGGGATCCCGGAGGTGTCCGGGGTCCGGAGGCATGGCAATATGCAGGGCGGGGGTGGGGGTACCCCCGACCCGGAGAAGCCCTCGGCTTTTGCTAGTAATATGGCGAAGCCGGAAGAGGGGAATGGAATTGCCGGGGAACGGTTCTTGGCGGAGGCGGGAAGGAACTCACTTTGCTACCCATATGGCTGGTGAGGGATTGTCCCGCTGCCGGAACCGTAAGTTATGCAGTTATGGTTGTAAGGTTATAATTTTGCTTGTTCAATAAAGCTGTGACCAGTTGTTTTGCCAACAATGGATTGATGTTGTGGTTATTTGTTAAGGAAAAGGGGGAGGGGGGGAACTTTGGGGGGTGAGGGAGGGGGGAGAGGGCCACGTCCGCCATACCTGGTTAATGCAGGTCCAACTGAACACATAACCCCTATACTGTACAAACTTCACTGGTTACTTATACAAAGTAGGATAAAATACAAAGTTATCATAACAACGTTCAAACTGATAAGAGATATAGCCCCATCATATCTAAATGATCTACTGACAATTCATTCAAGGACCAGAATCGAGGTATTGCGCGACTGGCTACTACATTACCCTGGGGTGCGGGACAAAGAGGTGTTGCTTGGGGGGTTTTTGAATGGTTTTGTTATCCCGGGAAGGGGCAGGGTGGTTTCTTTGGCTGCACGGAATGCCTCTTCCGTGCGGCGCTTTGCTGCGGTCGTGCAGGAGAAGTTGGATGGCGAACTGAAGTTGGGCCGGATAGCGGGCCCATTTGTGGATCCCCCATTTAAGGAGTTCGTGGTTTTTCCGCTGGGGGTTGTCCCAAAGAAAGAGTAGGGTAAGTTCCGGTTAATTCATAACACAGGTACACTAAAAAATTTTTTTTTAAACTGCCTCTAATGTTTCGATTGATTTTTACGTTTTTTGGTGCGCTGAATCCAAATCTGGTAACCAATTTGCTCCATCACGTACAGATTTTTTGCTACATTGGGTTAGCAGTTTGAGGTGAATGTTTCAGATTGAGTGCGATCAAGATAAAAGTTTCTTGGATGAATTCTTTATACTAATTGTTTAGTAGTTATTCAAATAAGAATAAAGAAAATTGTAACAAGGCAGCACATAAGAATAGAGTAATGTCAACAAAACACACTGTGATGGTAGCAAAATTGTCTGCACTTAAAACAGCCACATACATGTGCACAAACATTGAGCATATAAGAGCGAGGTTAGACACAAAGCAAAGCAAAGAAATGTGAAAAAAATGTTGTACAGGTATGTATGTAAGAATAGAAAACGCAAACCGCACCATTGCAATACATGAAGACAAACACCCGATGGTGTGAAAATAAAATTCTAATAAATGAGATCCGACACTGTGGTAATAACTAGCAAATTTTTATTTCAAAGTTTAGTAAAAACACGATATTTGTCAACACAGTTTAGATTTTAAAGTCATTCTTGGGTCAATCAATCTCCTGGTGGGCCCGTTTCTTCTTCCCCCGAATGCTTCTCTTGGTGCGCTGCTTGGCGTATTTTTCATCTGGGGTTTCCCGCAGCAGCAACCAGCAGAAATCAGCCATCATAGTGGTGTTCCATCTTCCTTGGTACCTTCTCTCTGCGTCCTTGATGTCCTGGTGAAACCTTTCACCTTGTTCTTCACTGTACGCCCCAAGTTTTCGGGAAAGTAGTTCACATGGGAGTGCAAGAAATGGACTTTCAGGCTCATGTTACAGCCTTGTTCTTTGAAGGCATTGAGCATCCTGGCAACAATATCCTTATAGTTCTCATCCCGCCTGTTCCCCAAGAATTTGAGAACAACATCCTTGAAGGAATCCCAGGCTTCTTTTTCCTTCTCAGACATCGTTTCAGCGAATGCTCCATCTGAAATGAGTTTCCTTATATCAGAGCCAACAAACACTCCTTCCTTTATTTTATTTATTTATTTATTATTACAGTTTCTTATATACCGCGCTATTTAGAATCAGCGCGGTTTACATCATAACAAAACGACCATTACGACAAACTGTCAGGTTTTACATTGAACAGGAGTACAAACTTGGATAACTGGGTTAACTATATACATAATCTATTTACACTGCAGTGTGCGGGCATTTCTAGATTGGGTTCTTTCTTGGAGGGGATATCTGGTTTAGTTGCTGTCTGGGAAATATTGGCGGAAAAGGTATGTTTTGAGAGCCTTTCTGAACTGATATAGATTGGTAATGGCTCTAATGTCGGGGGGTAGGGTGTTCCAGCATTTTGGTACATAAAAACTGAATGCCCTGTTTGTGGTGTTCGTGTTGGACTTTGTTGAAGCCTTTGGTATTGCTAGCAAGTTTACAGCTGATGTTCTTCTTGCTCTATTGGGGGGGACCATGTGGATTAGATTCGTGAGTGAGAGGGATGAGGTGCCTTTGATTGCCTTAAATGCTAATACAAGGGATTTGAAGGTGATTCTCCCGTGAATTGGTAGCCAGTGCAGCTGTTTGAGAATGGGAGTCACGTGGTCGTTTCTGGATGCACCGTAGAGGACCCTAGCTGCGGCATTCATGGCCAACTGTAAGGGGGTTAGTGCTTTGCTTCAGAAAGTCGGGGGAACTTTGAGCAAAGGTACCGAAAGCACTCACCATCTTTTGGAAGGGACTTGATGAATTGCTTAATGAGACCCAACTTAATGTGGAGAGGTGGTAATAGAATTTTATCACGAGGTACCAAGCTCTCATGAAGAACATTTTTCTCACCGGGTCTCAAATACTCCCAAATTGGCCAGTCTTTTTTCCCCCAGTGTAGGTCGCGGGCCCAGCTATCCCACAAGCAAAGGAAGCAGTGATATTTGGTGAAACCGGATTGCTGCCCTAATAGCATGGATAGAATTTTAAAGTCTCCACAAATCATCCACTTATGCTCATCATAACGAATCTTCTGAAGAATCAGGGCCAAATTCTCGTATTTTTCTTGGAGAATAACAGAGTGAGCAATAGGAACTGAAGCGAATGTGTTGCCATTATGAAGAAGAACACCTTTTATGCTGTCTTTTGACGAATCAATGAACAGCCGCCATTCAGCAGGATCATACTTGAGTTTAAACTTTTCCATCACTCCGTATATATCGTTGCAAAATACCAAATCTTCCTCTTTGCTGAAATACTTCAAAAATTGTGTCTCGCGGTTGCGGTACCAATAAAAAGTTGTTCCTGGTGACAATAGATTTTTCTGTTTAAGCCGAGAACCTAACAGTTGGGCAGCATCTTTTGGGAGTCCTAAATCCCGGACTAAATCATTCAATTCAGCTTGAGAGAAAAGTTCAGGTTTCGGATCTGGTTCAGTTTCAAACTCGGAAGTACTGGACTCATCGGGAAAAGCCATCTGATGAGTCTCATCATGATCAGAACCGTCCACACAAATATGATCCAAAGATTTTGGTGGTTCAGGCACAGGTACTTCGTTGCTATGAGGCATAGGCCTAATTGCTGAGGGAAGGTTGGGGTAACTTATTACGTTCTTATTTTTTAAGTTGTATCCCTTCACAATGCAAGAGCAAAAATAGCAGTCACTGCTGTGGTCTTTGTTCACGCCACATCATAGGTATTCCGAAACGAAATGCTTGTTTTTTACCTTTCATCCATAAGCGTAGATCTTCCTCACATGTCTTGCACACTTTGTGAGGAGCCCACGGTTTGTCTTGATCGCCTAACTTCAAACCGAAATAGGCAAAATATACTTTTTTAATAAATGCAGAAATGTTCCTCTGCCGCTTTTTCACGGTATATTCCCCACAAATAAAACAAAAACTGTCTGGAGAGTTAACGCAACCTCTGGCTCTGTGAGCCATCACAAATACACAGCACTGCAAACTACAACTGTAGTGAACCACTTCGGAATAAAGCTGGATTACGACTGAGCAAACAAAAGGTAATAATGAACTTGCAAGAAACTGAAATTTGACAGGAACGTTCATGTCGCAAACCACCGTGTTTGAGCGAGCGAACGAGGCGAGGCGAACAGGAAAGAACATGCGCCAGCGCGAGTACTGGATTTAGCCCCCCGCCTCCCAATTGTCCTGTTAATGTATAAAATGAATACAAAACACTCTAAAATATCATGAGGGAGTGTTTCTAGTTAGTTAACCATTACAACCTCTATTTTGGGCCAAGAAAATAAACTGCAGTCGGCTAAAAAGAAATTATGTGAACATTCCTTATATGGGTAAGAAATCTAATTTTGCAAGAAAACGTGACGTGATGGAACATTTTGGCTATTTTTCCTGGATTCAGCACCCCAAAATCTATAGGAATAAGTTGCAAAACTGGAGGCAGTTTTTTGGTAGTGTACCTGTGTAATTTGTCTTCCCTGGATGGGTCATCGGTCAATGATCATATTCCGAGAGAGTGCTGCACAGTACGTTGTGCTTCTTTCGATAAGGCGGTTCGGCAAGTTAGGAAGGCGGGGTGTGGGGCACTGATGGCGAAGGTGGACATTGAGTCCGCTTTTCGATTGTTGCCGGTGCATCCTTCCTCCTTTCCTTTGCTAGGTTTTTGGTTCTCTGGAGAGTATTATTTCGACAAATGCATGCCCATGGGTTGCGCAGTTTCGTGTGCTTACTTTGAGACTTTTAGCACCTTTCTGCACTGGGCTGTGGAGCAAAAGGTGGGTTGTGCTGAGGTAGTCCATTATTTGGACGATTTTTTCTTTGTGGGGGCGGCGCGCACTTCTCAGTGTTGTGAGTTGTTGGAGGGTTTTGTTGCGGTGGCCGGCGATTTGGGGGTCCCGTTGGTGGAGCAGAAAATGGAGGGACCAGCGACTACCATCACTTTTTTGGGAATTGAGTTGGACTCCGTTGCTATGGTGGCACGCTTACCATTAGCGAAGGTGATACAGTTGCGGGTTTTGGTGGCCAATGCGGTGGTCTCAGCGAAATACACTCTGCGAGAAATGCAGACCCTGCTCGGGTCCTTGAATTTTGCTTGTAGGGTCATTCCGATGGGGCGAGTATTTCTGCGATGGTTGGCGATGGCCACGAGTGGTGTTTCTAAACCTCATCATCATATCCGGATTTCCAGGTGCATGCGTGAGGACTTGTCTGTTTGGGATGCCTTCTTGAAGGATTTTAATGGGTCGGCGGTCCTCGTCGGTGAAGGGTGTTCGAGGGAGGACTTGCAGTTGTACACTGATGCAGCCGGGGGTGTGGGGTTAGGTATTTACTTCGGTGGGTCTTGGTGTGCGAGCCAATGGCCGGCGGCCTGGGGGGAGGCGGGGCTTCTAAAGAACATCACTTTCTTGGAGTTGTTCCCTATCTTGGTGACTTTGGAATTGTGGCCAGACAGGTTGGCTAACAAAAGAGTGGTGTGGTGGTGCGATAATGAAACGGTAGTCAGTGTTGTCAACAATTATTCGCCTCAGTGCGTGAACGTTGCTGCCTTGATGCGGAAGGTAGTGTTATCCTGCTTGCGTTTGAATGTGACCTTGCGAGCTCGACACATTCCGGGTCATAGGAACGGCATCGCTGATGCTTTGTCTCATTTGCAGTTGCAGCGTTTCCGTCTGCTTGCCCCAGAAGCGGATCCGGTGGGCTCGGAGGTCCCGTGGAGTTTATGGAGCTGTTGCCGGCAGCGATGACGAAGCTGCTGCGGAGTTATCTCTTGGACAGCACGTGGAATGCTTATTGTCGGGGCTGTCAGCGAGTGGGTACATTCTTATAGGGGCTGGGGTGGTGTGGGGGGGGGGTGGTGCCGGATGCACTGTTGGGTACCTATGTTATTAGTGCAAAGCAAATGGGTTTGTCTTGGACAGCTGTTCGGATGCACTTTGCGGGCTTCTCCTTTTTTGCTAGAATACTTGGATGGTCCCCGTCGGGGGGGGTTCTGGTGCGGCAGTTGATGCAGGGCTGGAGACGTGTACACCCCCCTTTTCCTGATACGTGTCGCTCTGTCACCCATGAATTGCTGGCTGGGATTTGTGACGCGCTGACTGCGGTGGCTGCGTCGGCATACGAGGCCACCCTTTTCAGGGCGGTATTCTGCCTGGTGTTTTTTGGTGCATTCCGGGTAGGTGAGTTGGTGGCGGATTCTAAGAAGGGGGGGCGGGTAGGTGTTTACAGACACATCATGTGCGACTGGAGGGGGATTGCTTGAAGGTTTTGTTGCGCAAGTCAAAGACAGACCCGCAAGGCCGGGGTGTGTGGGTGGTGTTGCGGGCGATAGGTGGGCTCACCTGCCCGGTGGCGGCAACTCGGTTGTATTTGGAGGGCCGTCCCCAGACAGTTGATGGATTTTTTGTCCATGCCAATACCCGTTAGGTCACCCGTTACCAAATGACAGCGGTCTTACGGCTGGGGCTGCAGCAGCTGAGGGAGGATGCCGGCAATTTGCGGCGCATTCTTTCCGCATTGGGGCGGCGACCAGTGCAGCGGGGACTGGATTGTCAACTGCGCAAATACAGGCGATTGGCAGGTGGCGGTCCAGGGCTTTTCTAACTTATGTCCGGTTGTGATACATGGGCATCGGGGGGGCACAGATCATTAACACTTTGTTTTTCTTTGCAGACTGGGGCAGATGTGTGCGGGGCTGTTGGATGCTTGGGCATTCGTTTGTCTTCTGGACTGGCAGACGTGCTGAGGAGAGGCCTATCGGGCGGAACCTGCGGTTGGAGCCTGCGGTGGTGGCGCTTTCATGGCTGGGCGAAAGAGGACTGAGGTGGCCGCAGTTGATGCCCTTGCTCCGTCACCATGCGCGTATTCGGACACAGCCCAGGTTTCTTCTGTTGCATTTGGGGGGTAATGATCTGGCCTCTTGGACCTGCAAGCAGTTGATTAACGCTGCCAAGAGGGACTTTTCTCGCATTTTGTCGATGTTTGCTGGGGTAGTGTTGCTTTGGTCTGATGTCATCCCCCGGCCGGTGTGTAGGGAGCAGCGGCGCTGGTCCCGGGAGTTGACTAAGATCAACCGGCAGATTGGGAGGTGGGTGGTTGAACACGGGGGATGCCATGTGCAGCATGATTGAGTGGATGTGGCCTGTGCAGGGTTGTACAGGTCGGATGGGGTTCATCTGTCCCCGGTTGAACTTGACCTTCTTCTTAATGACTGGCAAGAGGCATTGGAGAAGGTGGTGGGGGGCACTCTGGCAGGTCGCAGCTTTTGCCCGGTTAAGGGGGGCGGCAAAGCCACAAATATGTGTCTATGCCGGTGGCGGGATCCCGGAGGTTTCCGGGGTCCGGAGACATAAGCTACTTGGGGCGGGGGCAGGGTGCCCACGACCCGGAGAACCCTGAGCTTACTTTTGCTAGTGACATGGCGAAGTTGAGCAGGGGTGGTACGAGCTGGACCGGTGGTTGACCGGATCCGGGGCGGAAGTGAGGTCACCTTGCTAATAGTACGGCTGGTGACGTATCGCTCTGCTAGGGGTGGGGGGGGGGGAATTCTTGGCTAAGTTGTTTTGGTTGTTAAATGTTAATTGTTGTTGGGCAATAAAGCTGCGACCTGGTCTTTTTTCCAAGCAATGTGTGTCTGTGCATTTTGTGGGTAATGTGCAAGGTAGGGGGGTCTTGGAGTTTGTGGGGAGGAGGGGGAGCGCCTGGTATGGATCCCTGGTTAATAGGGCATTCAGCTTCAATGCCCCTTTAATATGGGACGCTCTGCCGGATAAACTCAGAGATATCACAGATCTTTCAGCATTTCGAAAAGATCTTAAAACTCACCTATTTATAGAATACTTTGGAGACTCATTCCCAGTAGATGAAATATTTCCCACTTAAACTCATGTATACTCATATTCATTAATTCACAACATACTTTTTCCTTTTTCTTACTCTATCTTACAATACCCAATTACCATTTTTATTATATACAATTTAATGTTCACTGTAATTTCAATTGTTTGAATAAGTTTCAATGTAATGTTCAAGTTTTGTTCTTTGTAAACCGCTTTGATTTTTCTGAAAGGCAGTATATAAAACCATTCAATAAATAAATAAAGAAATATGTAATCAAATATATGTGTATCTTGAAACTCTACCTTACCTCCACATTGTAAAGCATGTGTCTTCAACTGACTTGCATGAACCTGTCTCAGCTGATCCCTGAAGCTAAGTAGGGTCAGGCCTGGCTTACTGCATGGAAGAAAGGTTTGGTGACCAACTTCTGACTGTATCTTGCCAAGAAAACCCCGTAGCTGGGATGATAGGAGTCGGCATTGACTTGATGGCTTACGTTGTATATACCTTCATCTTTGTGTATCCTTTGGGCAACTACCTGAGCTTGCACAATGCTACTTTACATTCTCAAGTCATAAACCCCACAGCAGCAAAGTAAATAGGCTCTTTTAGCAATCACACCTAAGGAACATGTTCAAAGAGACTTTACCTGTCGTTTCTTTATCTTTGAAACTTAGCAATGCAGTCAGCAGTTTATCACATCTGGATATCGTGACAAAGTTAACTGGTTAGTATTAACAGATTTTCTTCCCCATGGTATTTGTGAGGATACTTTTATGAACTCCCATGCAATGTATTGGTGCATACTTCATTTTATGAAATTGGGGTGTAAGTGGTGCAAAAAATGCATGGGAAACTAGTTCTAGTAGTTGTGCCTGCTCTATTGCAACTGTAAACGCCTTGCCTAGATTTCTCAGAAACGTGTGCAAGTTATACCATAGTATTTTATAACTTGTATGTGTAAGTTTATGCTCTGCCTAAACATGCCCACGCTGAAAGCACATGGGATTGGACTTATGCAAGGGCTTACAAAATAGTGACTATATAAATTATGCATGTAAGTCTCCATTTATATGCGTAAGTTCTTGAAACTAGTGACTTACATGCATAAATGGCCTGTATCTTTCTGCGGCTCCCTTTATAAAATCAGCCCCCTTAGTATCAATGTTATATTACTGATAGTCTTGTCATGAATTTTCCTAAAAAACAAAACAAAACAAAACCAATTGCAATGAAGTTTCTACAGCCAGTAGATTGTCTTTAAGAAACTGTCCTGTCCCAGTCTGTTCCTTCTATTATTTCTTAATGCTAAATGAAGTCAGCAAACTCAGTGGATGCCTCATTTTTCTATTCGTGAACTAGCTTAGATCTTATGACTCATTCATTTTACCACTAAAATGAACAGGTTTGCCAGAGATGATTGGTATAAGATCTTCGCATCATAAAAATACCATCAAATCTGACTCTGCAGTGAGACTCGCTGGAGTTTACATTGTTTTATGATCGGTGCAAGTTCGCCATGTCACTGCCGGTTGTCCTGTTTCAGAAAGGCAATTTTATAAAGGAATATAGGCACCTGTTCTGTCTGTAAAATAGATGCAACATATGTGCCTATGTGGCTTTCCAGATTACGTGCCTTGCTATACAATTACCATCGCTAAGTGCAAATGCTATGCTGAAGTTCAGAACACCAGAACTGAACTGAAAAAGCATATAAAACAAAACCACAGGCATTGCATTTCATCTACATACTTATTCTAAAAATGTTCAAAATCTTGTATTTGTTTAAAAACGTACACTGGAAGCTTTAGAGTATGAATTTGGCTTTCAAAATTTCCTGTGCCCAACAACAAAGGTCTATCGAATCTAAAGAGTCCTTCAAATCCATACAGAAGTGTGCTGTGAAATGCTAATTTTCTCCCTGCGATCTATGAGAACTTTTTTCTGTGATTTTTCTGGATGAAAGAAGAAACGAGGAGTCTGTTTTATAAAGAAAGAAGGAGAATATCTGCTAATGAATGCATGAAACTCATAAAATAAAGAATTCAAGCATAAATTGGAATGTCATTGGTTTAATATTCATCTGTCATTGCCAGGTTATTCCCTATGCTCCCTTATAAAAGGATAGCGAAACAATTAATATTATCTTACCCATACTTACACTGCAATTAAAATCCTTTACTGTCCTGCCGTGCTTTCAAAATAAGGAAGAAATTGTACGAAAGAATAGTTAAGGAACACCTTGATGCTTGCTAGAATTTGATAACTGAGGACTGTGAACCCGAGCGGTCTTATGGCCCTGTGATGAAGCTGTTAAACTGGATAGTCCATTAAGCTGTCATTTCAGTTACTCTTGTATTTGCTATGCACGATTTTTACTGTTAAATGAGGGAGTAAAGGGCATTCAGAAATGTCACTAAAATTATACACTGCACAAGGTGGGACATTTGTCCTCCTGGTAGAGGATGGATTAGACGGCTCTGGTCAGGGCCATTTTGATTTAGATTTCTGTCTGTGTTTCTGAGTCAATACAACCTTATTTGGATTAAAATCCACATTCCACACCCTACCCAAGTTTCTTTGCCTGGCTTCCAGTTTAAATTAAATTTGCTTACTAAATAAAAACTGTCTCATATGTTTTAGAAGCATGAGAACAGCTTTGCATAATTCACCAAGTGCTAGGTAATAATAGCTCTCAGATAGGCTGTTCTCCTGGGCAACTTTCACAAGGGGCTTTACAATCATGTGACTAAGTATGGATGTGAACATTCATGTATGCACATGCTGTAAGTGGATGTTCCCAGGGAGGTGTTGAGATGGAGTTGTGATGTACGTGTGTAATTTATAGAATGTGTACTGTGACCCTCCCAGTTCACAGATGGAGTTGCCTCCATCATATCTTTCCTTCCAGGTAAAGGCATAGCAAAGAGGAAAAGGTATGATTAGAAGTAAACCTTGAGGCAGAGGGCAAGGTTCCTTTAATCTCAAGTTGTTACCTGCAGCTTTCGCTCCCTTTCCCAGCCCCTCTGTGGCAGATATAAATCAGGATAGGCTGGGAAGAGGGGAGGAGTTCCTGGGCCAGCACTGGGTGCAATGCCTGAACCAGAAGAGTATATGTTTGAAGAAGAGTTTGGTTGATTGGAACCCATGAAGACTGAGCTTAGTTTAATAGAGGAACTTCCACAAGGTACAGAGGTTATGGAATCAATGGGCTGCTCTCTGAGCAGAGGAGAAACTTTATGCCTGCTTGAGTGTAAGGAATATGTAGGGGATGAAGCTGTTCTCTCTTAGGACTGCTTGTGGGAGGGGCAAGCAATAGAAAGCTCAATAAAAGTGAGCTTGCTTGCCAGAGGGTGAGAGCTGTCCTCCTTGCTACACCGGAATAGAAAAGAGACACAATAAGAAAATGAGCAGCATCGACCCTACCAGCCCTGAATCTGACTGAAGGGTTTGACAGCTGCCTATGGTGACAAGAGCCTAGCTGCAGACAATGGGAGAGGGAACCCTGGACTAGACTCATTCCTTTCCAGGACCTGGAGCCTTCAAGGGCCTGCAGGACTAGGATAAGAAGTCTAGGCTTAAATATTTGAAACTGTGCTACTAAAGAGAGCTGCTATTCACTTCTGGTGAATTAGTAAAGACTTGAGATGCTAAGGAGAACTGTTTGGACATGTTTTGGCTGCTTCAAACTCTGAAAGGCTGGCCTGGTTCTCTTTGAGGCATCCGGCCTTGTGCTTTTCCTTTGCATTGTCTCCCCTTTTCTTTTTGGAAGTAAAGGTCTGTGCCTGTATCATTAGATAGTAGCTGTTTCTCACAGAGTGCCCCCTCCTGGTGCTAGTACACACATTTACTTCTGCTTTGGAGCAGATATACATTTGTACTCATTCTGGGTTCCTGCTTTATAAAGGCACATAGACAACTTTGTTGACTTTATAAAATATCCAAAACAAATGTCTCATATGATCAGGGGGAAAAGTATCACAATACAATAAATATAGCACACCCCCTGTATAAAGCTATAATAGCACAAATTATTCATTTATAGAAATGGACCTAAATATAGTGAGCTTATACTGCTTCCAGCAATAGAGCCAAAAGGAATTTAAGGCCACAGGGCCAGAGTTGTTCTTATGTCATCATTGGTCCATCATATGCTTCAACACCCAGAGCTAAATTTAATTTATGGTTTTTAACTTATTATCTTATTTATCTTTTCCCTAAAGTTCATTCAAAAGGGAGGTTCATTCAAGACCAACAAATACTTATGAAAAAATCCTTTCTCAGAAGTTCATTCTAGACCAATACGTACCCCTAAGAAAATTTGACACTATATTGTGTTTTCGAAGAACTTATCAGCATCACGGATTAATAGAAACCATGTACTTAGTAGGCTCCAATATAGATCCATTTCCTTTCAAACTCCAACCAACTATAGATATACAGATCTGGCAAACAACTCTTTCTACCACAATGGTAATGCCACAGAATAAAAAAGATGGCTGCATTTTTTTATTCTGTGGTGTTACCATTGTGGCGGAAAGGGCTGTTTGTCAGATCTGTCTATCTATAGCCGGAAGGCGTTTGAAAGGAAATGCATCTATATTAGAACCTACTGAGTATATGACTTCCATGAATCCCTGATACAGATAAGTTCTTCAAAGCACAATATGGTGTCTGATTTTCTTATGAGTTGATATATGACCTAAAGGAAGAGGTACTAATGCCACTGTTTAAGTCACTGGTGAGGCCTCTTTTGGCATACTGTGTTCAGTTTTGGAGACCATATCACACAAAGGATATAAAAAAGACTGGAAACTGTTCAGAGGAAGGCGACCTAAATGATTTGGAGCCTGCGTCAGAAGCCTTATGAGAAGAGACTTGAAGACCTAAATATGTACACTCTGGAGGAGAGGAGGGGCAGGGGAGATATGATTCAGACCTTTAAATACTTAAAGAGAAATAATGAACAAACAAACCTCTTCCAAAGACGGGGAAACTGTAAAACTAGAGGGCATAACATGAAGCTGCAAGGGGGTAAATTGAAAGGCAATGTCAGGAAATACTTTTTCACTGAAAGGGTGGTGGATTCTTGTAGTACCCTCCCGATGGAAGTGGTGGGGGCAAATACAGCGACAGAATTCAAAATGGCATGGGACAGACACAGTGGATCCCTTTACAGCAACAGGATAAAATAAAAATAAACTTAACTAACTAATTTCTCAACATACAGGGGTGTCCTACATGGAGCGGTGGGTTCACCCCTAAAACAAAGACATGGGGAGGGTTCACCCCTAAAACAAAGACTTGGGGAGGGGTGGCCTGCATGGAGCGGCAGGTGCACCTACTCTTGCCATCTTACTGGGCAGACTAGATGGACCATACTGGTCTTTATCTGCCGTCATTTACTATGTTACTATGTAAGTTATGCAAATAAAGGGGGGGGGGGAATTAAGAGGCATGCTGTAAAGCAGGGACAAAAATGATCTGGATGACAACAATATTCAGCCATTATAGAAAGCAATTTTATAAAATACTTTTCACATGCAAACTTCATTGTAGTGCCTAAAAGGCCTTCTAAATTGACTGCATGTGTATACGTACCTGTGATGGCAAGACAGCACACACTTTTACGTGACCCAGTGCAGTTGTGTTTAGGGGCACAGATAGGTGGGTGCAGGCGGAGTCTTGAAGTACATGCTTAAGTTGTAAAATACACACCTACATGCATATTTCAGCCATGGTCATTTACACCACCTTCTAAGGAGATGCAAAGGTGCGTGGCTGTATTTTACCTATAATTTTTGGCAGCCTTTGCGATGCTAGTTTATAAATGTGCATAGGAACCTAGTGTCTTTATAGAATAGCATTGAATAGGCACCTACTTGGCCTTCCCACCTAGGCGACCTGTTACCATATTACCCCCATAGAGAGTAATGTTATAACAGGTTGCTGCCTTGGAGAGGTCAAGTGGGGACTATTTGGAGCGTATTGATAACACAGGTACACTAGAAAAAAAATTTTTTAAACTGCCTCTAATGTTTCGATTGATTTTTACGTTTTTTGGTGCGCTGAATCCAAATCTGGTAACCAATTTGCTCCATCACGTACAGATTTTTTGCTACATTGGGTTAGCAGTTTGAGGTGAACGTTTCAGATTGAGTGCGATCGAGATAAAAGTTTCTTGGATGAATTCTTTATACTAATTGTTTAGTAGTTATTCAAATAAGAATAAAGAAAATTGTAACAAGGCAGCACATAAGAATAGAGTAATGTCAACAAAACACACTGTGATGGTAGCAAAATTGTCTGCACTTAAAACAGCCACATACATGTGCACAAACATTGAGCATATAAGAGCGAGGTTAGACACAAAGCAAAGCAAAGAAATGTGAAAAAAATGTTGTACAGGTATGTATGTAAGAATAGAAAACGCAAACCGCACCATTGCAATACATGAAGACAAACACCCGATGGTGTGAAAATAAAATTCTAATAAATGAGATCCGACACTGTAGTAATAACTAGCAAATTTTTATTTCAAAGTTTAGTAAAAACACGATATTTGTCAACACAGTTTAGATTTTAAAGTCATTCTTGGGTCAATCAATCTCCTGGTGGGCCCGTTTCTTCTTCCCCCGAATGCTTCTCTTGGTGCACTGCTTGGCGTATTTTTCATCTGGGGTTTCCCGCAGCAGCAACCAGCAGAAATCAGCCATCATAGTGGTGTTCCATCTTCCTTGGTACCTTCTCTCTGCGTCCTTGATGTCCTGGTGAAACCTTTCACCTTGTTCTTCACTGTACGCCCCCAAGTTTTCGGGAAAGTAGTTCACATGGGAGTGCAAGAAATGGACTTTCAGGCTCATGTTACAGCCTTGTTCTTTGAAGGCATTGAGCATCCTGGCAACAATATCCTTATAGTTCTCATCCCGCCTGTTCCCCAAGAATTTGAGAACAACATCCTTGAAGGAATCCCAGGCTTCTTTTTCCTTCTTAGACATCATTTCAGCGAATGCTCCATCTGAAATGAGTTTCCTTATATCAGGGCCAACAAACACTCCTTCCTTTAGCTTTGCTTCAGAAAGTCGGGGGAACTTTGAGCAAAGGTACCGAAAGCACTCACCATCTTTTGGAAGGGACTTGATGAATTGCTTAATGAGACCCAACTTAATGTGGAGAGGTGGTAATAGAATTTTATCACGAGGTACCAAGCTCTCATGAAGAACATTTTTCTCATCGGGTCTCAAATACTCCCGAATTGGCCAGTCTTTTTTCCCCCAGTGTAGGTCGCGGGCCCGGCTATCCCACAAGCAAAGGAAGCAGGGATATTTGGTGAAACCGGATTGCTGCCCTAATAGCATGGATAGAATTTTAAAGTCTCCACAAATCATCCACTTATGCTCATCATAGCGAATCTTCTGAAGAATCAGGGCCAAATTCTCGTATTTTTCTTGGAGAATAACAGAGTGAGCAATAGGAACTGAAGCGAATGTGTTGCCATTATGAAGAAGAACACCTTTTATGCTGTCTTTTGACGAATCAATGAACAGCCGCCATTCAGCAGGATCATACTTGAGTTTAAACTTTTCCATCACTCCGTATATATCGTTGCAAAATACCAAATCTTCCTCTTTGCTGAAATACTTCAAAAATTGTGTCTCGCGGTTGCGGTACCAATAAAAAGTTCTTCCTGGTGACAATAGATATTTCTGTTTAAGCCGAGAACCTAGCAGTTGGGCAGCATCTTTTGGGAGTCCTAAATCCCGGACTAAATCATTCAATTCAGCTTGAGAGAAAAGTTCAGGTTTCGGATCTGGTTCAGTTTCAAACTCGGAAGTACTGGACTCATCGGGAAAAGCCATCTGATGAGTCTCATCATGATCAGAACCGTCCACACAAATATGATCCAAAGATTTTGGTGGTTCAGGCACAGGTACTTCGTTGCTATGAGGCATAGGCCTAATTGCTGAGGGAAGGTTGGGGTAACTTATTACGTTCTTATTTTTTAAGTTGTATCCCTTCACAATGCAAGTGCAAAAATAGCAGTCACTGCTGTGGTCTCTTTGTTCACCCACATCATAGGTATTCCGAAACGAAATGCTTGTTTTTTACCTTTCATCCATAAGCGTAGATCTTCCTCACATGTCTTGCACACTTTGTGAGGAGCCCACGGTTTGTCTTGATCGCCTAACTTCAAACCGAAATAGGCGAAATATACTTTTTTAATAAATGCAGAAATGTTCCTCTGCCGCTTTTTCACGGTATATTCCCCACAAATAAAACAAAAACTGTCCGGAGAGTTGACGCAACCTCTGGCTCTGTGAGCCATCACAAATACACAGCACTGCAAACTACAACTGTAGTGAACCACTTCGGAATAAAGCTGGATTACGACTGAGCAAACAAAAGGTAATAATGAACTTGCAAGAAACTGAAATTTGACAGGAACGTTCATGTCGCAACCACCGTGTTTGAGCGAGCGAACGAGGCGAGGCGAACAGGAAAGAACATGCGCCAGCGCGAGTACTGGATTTAGCCCCCCGCCTCCCAATTGTCCTGTTAATGTATAAAATGAATACAAAACACTCTAAAATATCATGAGGGAGTGTTTCTAGTTAGTTAACCATTACAACCTCTATTTTGGGCCAAGAAAATAAACTGCAGTTGGCTAAAAAGAAATTATGTGAACATTCCTTATATGGGTAAGAAATCTAATTTTGCAAGAAAACGTGACGTGATGGAACATTTTGGCTATTTTTCCTGGATTCAGCACCCCAAAATCTATAGGAATCAGTTGCAAAACTGGAGGCAGTTTTTTGGTAGTGTACCTGTGTAATAAACCAACTTGCATTTACACCAATCAAGAGCTGGTGTAAAGGTACACACGTCCAATATATTCAACCGTGCACAATTTATATAGAAGGTATGCAAGTCATACAACCTGCCCAACCAATATTTTGCCCAACAGAGAGACCTTGAGGGTGAGGCAGTGAGACTGGAGAGTGGGTTCTTTTTGGACCCTCCAATCCAAAATGTTCTGCTGATCCTGCCTCTTTTATCTCTGCCTTCACATGTTTTGGTGTCCAAAAAGGGGGGTACCTGTCTTGCCCACCCATCTCAAGAGTCCTGGATTTATTAAAGTGTTGCAGAAAGTAGAGAGAGGGGAAGAACAGAGAGGCTGCTCTTTTACTATTATCATATTTTAATCTTATTTGCGGTATTTCCCACTTTTTACATTTCAAGATTTTTTTTCATTTCAATGGGGGTTTTCTGGGGGGAGGGAAGCAGGGAACATATTCATATTTTTTTAACCTCAGGATGTTCATTTTATTGAAATGAATGAATAGAAATCAAGCAGATCACATTTTTTAATTTTTTATTTTCAACATTTCCAAATACATTACACCAATCAATCAGAAGAAAAAAAACCAACATTCCTAAGAAGGGAGATCAAACCCCCAAAAGGAAATACCAAAAGTTAAGAAATAACAAAAAATACAATAGTCCACAATCAAGGAAATAGGATCCAAGAAAAAGAAAAACTAAATAAGAAAAGAGCAATAATAAGGAGGAAACCCCCACTGAAACAGCGACTCCAAGGATCATTACAGTAGTACCTGTGAATGTATGTAGGGTTTACTCCTCTCTTTCTCTCAGGCATAAATTCCACAAGTGATTTTGGCTCAACCCCCTCCCCCCCCCCAAAAAAGAAAAAAACAACAAAAAAACAAAACATAATTTTTACCCTCATAAACTATAACACAAATACAAGGAAATCACAACACAAAATTCAGCCTCAAAGCCAAGGCTCTTGACCGTAGAGCCAAAATTTCTTGGCATCGCTTCTGTGTATTTCTAGAAAAATCAGGAAATATACGTATTACAGAGCCAAAAATAAAACTTGTGCATAGACTGAAAATACAATTTAAACACCGCATTGCGGTCAAACTCCAAAGCGAATGTTACAACCAGAGTATACCTCTGGGTTACAACATCCAAGGAGGATTCTAGAAACTCTATCAGGTTACCCCCAACAAATCCACCTTGACTTACAGGGCAATTACTCCCACTAGGGTCAAGATATTGAGCCCTCACTATAGGGGTAAGATTTCTAGAGTCCATCCCTAGAGTCTCAATTAAATATTTCTTCACCATATCAATAGCAGAGATTAGAGGAGACTTGGGAAAGTTCAGCAAATGCAAATTATTATGTCAAACCTGATTTTCAAGCTACTCCATCCGACGAGATATAACATTGCTGTTCTTCACAAACACTTCTCCCAACGTCTGCATCAAATTTACTTTTGCTTCTATAAGATCCATTCTCCCAGTAACCGAGGTAGCTCGGACACGGTGATCCGGGCCCCTCCAATCATTCACCCTTGCCCCCTCCCCCATTTTAGCCCCCCCCCAACCCTCCTTTCCCAAAGAATACACACATACACCACTCTTGGGAAAAGCACCGGTCGCAGCTTTATTAATTTATAACATACCGAACATTACAGTTCAAGAATAATCCTCTTAACAATCCAAGCATCGGAGTAATGCCTCGCCAGCCATGCTATTAGCAAGGTGACCCGCAACGGCTCAATGCCTCACCAGCCATGCTATTAGCAAGGTGACCCCGCCTCCGCTTCTGCTGCGGTCATGCCAACCGCAATCTTCCTAATCCCCTTTCCCCGACCTCACCATGTAATTAGCAAAAGTCAGCCAGGGGATGTCCGGGACGGGGGCACCCCACCCCCGGCCCAAGTATAGCCTCAGGCTCCGGACCCCGGAAACCTCCGGGATCCCGCCCCCCCCCCAGCTGCGACACCCCTTCAGCCCCCCATCCCACATCCCTGACATAGGGAGGGAGGGAGGGAAGCCGGCCTCGTCCCCGAGGAGGAGCAGGAGCTTCGGCAACCGTTGCCGACTCCTGGCTCCTCCCGATCCAAGCCACGCGCCTTCCACCTCCCAGACTCCACTGCACTCCCGCACACGGCTGGAGCCAATCAATGGCACCGGTGCCCTCCACGTCATCGCGCTCCTGCCCCCCTCCGCCAATGACATCCGTGGGCCAGGGTCCCCGCACCGGCCGAGCACCTGGTTACCAACGGCCGCCGGGACCCTGCCCCGCAGCCTATGCATATAGTGAATCCAATATTTTGGCTTGATCAACCACAACTTGCGATAAAACAGACAAGTCACCACCAATTTGATTAGAAAGAGTCTGGAGGGAAGAATTAAAACCTTGAATAACCTCACACAGCGACTCCATAGTGTGGTACTGCAGAGCCTATGCCAGTGATGGCTAACCTTTTTGAGCCCGAGTGCCCAAACTGCCGCACAAAACCAAAGAATTTCCTCAAAGTGCCAGCACGTCAATTAAACCTTAACAACAAGATTTTAGTATCTAAAAACTCTTTATAAAGTTGCCTGAACTATGTAACATCATTTGTAAAGGTTGGAATCTTTGTATTGTCAGAGAATCAATTTGATTCACAATCCTTTGGTTTTCAGTTCAATTTATTGGCAATTTATAATGTTTTAATGATTTCATTCAATTTAGAAACAGGAAGGCAATAATTAAACTGGGAACCCCAAAAGCCAAACTTGGAATGTACAACAACACTGTAGAAATAAAACTATAAATTAATTTCCTCTTGTAGCAAACAAAGCACAGACGTTAATGATGCACATTTCCCAGAGGTTTCATATTCCAGTTAATAAATTCAAAATAAAGAGATATTTCTACCTTTTGTGCATTTTTTTTCAGTTGCAATTGCTCCAGCCACTTTCTTCTGGTTTCTTCATGTTTTCTGCTAACTGTCCATCGTCTGCTGTCCATTTGTTCTTTCTTCTCTCTTCTAGTTTTTTTTTCCATTCTCTCTCTCTACATCTGCTTTAACATACTAATCTTTCTCCTTTTGCTCTTTCCTCATTCCTATTTCATCCACACAAATTTTACCCCTCCATCCTCAATCCCCATTTACTCTCCCAATACCAGGCCAATTGTAGATTTTTCATCCCTCCCACACAAAATATTTTTCCCCTCTCCATTTTACTCTCCCAGCCCCATCCCATTCTAATCCTCCCCCAACATCAGCTCCCTTCTAGTTCCAGTCTCACACAGCATCCATTCCCTTCTAGTCCCTGCATCAGCCCATTTCCCGTCCTAGCCCACCATCAACCCATTTCCAGTCCTAGCTCCCCCATCCATTTTCAGTCTGAGTCCCTTCATTAGCTCATTTCCAATCCTAGCCCCCCATCAGCCCACTTCTAGTCATTTCCTAGCCCCATCATCAGCCCATGTCAAATCATAGCTCCCCTCCACTCAGTCCAATTCCAGTCCAAGCCCCCCCCCCATGAGCCTACTTTCAGTTCTAGCCCCTCCATGAGTCCATTTCAATTCAAGCCCCCACCACAGCCCATTTCCAATCTTAGCTCCCCCCAACAGCCCATTTCCAGTCCTATCCTAGCTGCTCCATCAGCCCATTTTCAGTCCTAGCTCCCTTCCCTCACAGCCCATTTCCATTCCAAGCTCCCTCCCCATCAGCTATTTGCAATTCAAGCCTCCCCTTCCACTCAGCCCATTTCCAGTCATAGCAACCCCCCAACCCATTACCAGTCCTAGCCCCCCATCAACCCACTTCCAGTCCTAACCCCCCCATCACCCCATTTTCAGTTTAAGCACCCCCCCTATAACCCATTACCAGTCCTAACCCCCCCATCAGCCCATTGCCAGTCTTAACCCCATCAGCCCATTGCCAGTCCTACCCCCCCATCAGCCCACAGCCCATTACCAGTCCTAACCACATCAGCCCACCTCAAGTCCTAACCCCTCCCCATCAGCCCATTTCCTGTCCTAGCCCCCCCCATAGCCCATTATCAGTCCTAACCACCCCCCATAGCCCATTAGCAGTTCTAACACCCCCATCACCCCATTTCCAGACAGCCCCCATCAGTCCACAGCCCATTAGCAGTCCTAACCCCCCCCAGCCCATTAGCAGTCCTGCAGTCCTAACAATCCCCTCCCCCCGCCGCCCATTAGTAGTCCTAACAGTCCCCCCCCCCGCCGCCGCCGCCGCCCATTAGCAGTCCTAACAGCCCCCCCGCCCATTAGCAGTCCTAACAGCCCCCCCATTAGCAGTCCTAACAGCCCCCCCCCACCCTTTAGCAGTCCTAACAGCCCCCCCCAGCCCCAGCCCCAGCCCCAGCCCATTAGCAGTCCTAACAGCCCCCCAGCCCCAGCCCCAGTCCCAGCCCATTAGCAGGCCAAAAAAAAAAGCTGGCTCTCTGGCTGCTGCCACTGCCGCCGCGGCAGAATGCAGTGTCCCGCGGGGCCCCCTCTGTGCCGGCTGAGCCCTCTGCCCGGCTTTCAGATTCGCGAAGGGAGAGTGTCTCTCCCTCGCGTCTCTGTTAAGCCTGCAGGGGCTAATGGGAAATTTCCCATCAACCCCTCGCGTCTAAAGGGGCTGATGGGAAATTTCCCATTACCCCCTGCGGGCTTAACAGAGACGCAAGGGAGAGACACTCTCCCTTCGCGAATCTGAAAGCCGGGCAGAGGGCTCAGCCGGCGCAGAGGGGGCCCCGCGGGACACTGCATTCTGCCCTTGCGACAGCGGCAGCAGCCAGAGAGCCAGCTTTTTTTTAAATGTAATTTTGAGGAAAGCACACTCACCTCCCGCCGCGCCGCATATTTTAATTGCGGACCTTCCCGCGTGCCAGCTGCAAGGCCTTCGCGTGCCACAGCTGGCATGCGTGCCATAGGTTCGCCATCGCTGGCCTATGCAAACAGAAAAAAAGGTTTTAAATTCAGAAAAAAGATTTCAACACCAGATGTGACATTACGAGGAGCCAGATAGGGGGAGCAAGAGAGACCTTCCAAGGCCTAGAGAACCGCACCCCAGAGCTTGTGATGTGATGCCGGCCAACAGCCAATCCAGGAAAGGGGGAGTTCCTTTTAAGAAAGGCTGGGAAGTTGGAAATGGAGGGGAGAAGGAGAAGAAGGAGTCTTGGCAAAGAGACCCGAGAGGAAGGAGTTCCTGGCAAGGAGACACAGGGAGTCCGGTGCAGCAAGATACCAGGAGTTCTTGGCAAAGAGACACTGGGAGGAAAGGTACCAGGAGAGAAGCAGAGGTCAGAGGTTTATCTGATGAACCGGTACCAGCAGACTCAGGACCCTGTGGAAGTTACCAGAAGGGTGGTGAAGTCATTGCCATAGGAGCTAACACTCTTTATTCACGGAGAAAGAGGTATGGGTGTGAGAGAGAGATAACTCCACCCGAAGGCCAGCTGGACAGTGGGAGGCCTGCTACTCGAGTAAGGCTGAATTGCAGCAGGACTAGGCCTCAAGCCTCAGCTCACTGGGATAGTCCTGGAGAACAAGGTAATCCACATTTTTATACTTCTAACCGTTATAACCTGGTGACACAGGGAGCACAAGGAACAAGGGTGTGCTCGCCTTATCAAGCTGTTTGTAAGACAAGACACAAGCTTTTACCAGATGAGAGACTGTTTAATACAAGGCACCAAGACAAAGGAAGGTATTCTCATAGCAAGCATTCGTATGACCGAGGCCCAAACCTAGGCCCAGAACATTGGAGGCTGATACAAGCTGTATATGAAAAGCCTCAGCGTACTCCACCAGACTACACTGATACAGAGTCACAGCTCTCAGACCCCCAGCCCATGCAGGTGGAATTTACTGAGGACCCTTCTGAAGTGCCCATGGATTGTAGCTACTGTCAGGCAGGAAGCCTAGAATCCCTGCCTAGTGTATAAAGCAAGGCTCAGCAAGCAAAGACTGTGTGTTTTATTGTATAAATTCCTGTGAAGATAACAGTGGATAAAGCAATAACTGGTTATGTTTCTTTTCTACCTGAAGTAAGTTTTCTTTATGTTGACGTAGATTCCACTACCTGAATCGTTGTGCATTAAGGGAAATAAAAAGCCTTTCTTTCCCTAATCTCGGACTTTGTGTTTACTTGAGGCTTTGGTACACGGAAGGCCACTGGGAACAGATACCCAGACCCCGCATACAAGAACCAAACTCAAACTAGAAAAATAACTCATGTCCACCCGACCTGCCTTAACCACCTTTGACCACTAGGGCAGCGGTGCGACAATAGTCACAGCCTGTGATTTCTGTACCTCACCAAACTTGATTCCCAAAGGCGTCTCATTCCTCTTTGCGATATCCTCCACTGTTATTAAGAGGGAAACAGGATCATCCTCCGATATTTCAACCATCACAGGAGACAAGGCAGCAACCGATGTTTCTCCCGGACAGGGCTCCGCTTCTGCCATATCGGGCCGCGTAGACCCCACAGCACCAGCTGCAACAGAACTTCTGGATTTGGGAGGCAGCATCTGTACAATGGGGCAAAGAGACGCCCCTTTGCTGCTGCTGAAGCAATTCCCCTCCAGCCGACCTGGAGAAGATGATAGCAGTGAGACTTGAGGTACGCCGAAATCCATGATCGTTGTCTGGTACAAGAGGCCAAAAGAGGTGCTCTTCAGGAGAATAAGCTTCCCCTTCCCCTTCCTCTTGCCCATCGCTGCACCAGCTTGCAGCTCAAAAAATCAATGGAAAAGAGAACAGCGCATCCTAAAGTGTGCTCCTCTAAGGCGCCATCTTGGATCTACCCCATGGGATAATTTTTCAGATTTCATTTTTTATAGAAATAGTTTCACATTGACTTAAATGAAATTGTTCTTTAGGCTGTAGTTGCCAGGATTTTCTGAGACTTTCTAGGAGGATTCAGCTTTAAATTTCAATACAATTTCAACTACTAAGGGGAGTGTTTTATGCCAAAGCAGGTAATGACAGATCAATCCTTTAAGACATGATGTAGGTTGGAAAAAACTGCTCTTTTTAAGTAGACATCCATCAAAAATGATTTTGAGTATTACTATAAAACAGATGCACTATCAGTACATCCTTCCATTTGTATTCATCAAAAATGATAGACTGGAATTATGAATATGTATTATTACGATGAACGGGATGGGATGTTATGTCTTAGGCATGCACTGCTTTGCTGGAGGAGATAATATCATGACCTACAACCCCACTGAGGTAACACCATTGATTTTTATTACTTGTTTTATTTAAATAAATTATGACATCCAAGAAAAGAATGAAAAGCCATGGAAATAAATGATATTGGTATTTTTATGTGTTTGATAATCAGCAGGGCTGACAAGATGAGTGCAGGGCAAATAATTCTGTGCAGTTCCCTCTTCTCCCTTGTCTACAGAATCCTCTCTAAGCGCAGAGCCTGGGAGAGTGAGGTTTGTTTCTGCCTCTCGAATTCTAACGTGTAAATGGCATAACTGCAACTGACAAATTTCTGAAGATCTCTACCCTGGACTACTAGTGGTTTATTTTGTAACTTAAACTTGGTAATGTACATTAAACAGAGACATTGATAACTTGGATTTTTCTGAGGCAATGGAGGGTTAATTGACTTGCCCAAGACCACAAGGAGTGCTAATGGGAATAGAATGATGGTCTCTTGGTTCCTAAACCAGTGCTCTACGTTCCTAAACCAGTGCTCTTGGTTCCTAAACCAGTGCTCTACTTTATAAAATATCCAAAACAAATGTCTCATATGATCAGGGGGAAAAGTATCACAATACAATAAATATAGCACACCCCCTGTATAAAGCTATAATAGCACAAATTATTCATTTATAGAAATGGACCTAAATATAGTGAGCTTATACTGCTTCCAGCAATAGAGCCAAAAGGAATTTAAGGCCACAGGGCCAGAGTTGTTCTTATGTCATCATTGGTCCATCATATGCTTCAACACCCAGAGCTAAATTTAATTTATGGTTTTTAACTTATTATCTTGTTTATCTTTTCCCTAAAGTTCATTCAAAAGGGACTATTCCTCCCCTCCATAACACATGACATATAAGTAGTTCACGTTAAAAAAATGACATCTATCTATAGACCAGGCATGTCCAACAGATAGATCGCGGAGGGGTGAGAGGTAGATTGCCAGCCACACTTGGCTCCATCTCTCCAGTAGCTTGCCCCATCGCTAGGAGAGAGCTCGTGCCAGCAGGTCATCTGCTGAGGACTTGCCGCCGCTGCTGATCCTTTGCCTGTCTTTTTTCCCTTCCTGTGGGTGTATTGGGGGCGTTTGTTGTTTTCGTGCCAATAGTTTGTGGGTACCCCAGGGGGCCGCCGCTCATGCCCCACGACGACATGCCACAGGCCCGGCGTCATACCTGGTCTCTTGCCTCTCAGAATCACCCATTCCTGCCCTTGCCCCAACACCCCTTAGAAGTGTGTTATATACCGGGCGATATCCATTCATCCGGGCTTTATCTGAATACACTTACCATATTAGTTGTGTCGTGTGCTGGTTGTTGGTCACTTTATAGTTCGCTTAAATTAAACGTTTTCGGGCAGACACAACAAAGTGTCAAGAATTTGGTGATTTTGGCAGGCTTTTCCAATTTTGTTCTAACTTGCCCATGCCTTGTCTTCGAATTGGTTCAAACCACTGTGACTTTTGCTTGCCTCTGCAATTTTATTTTGCCTAGACTTTGTGTTGATTCTACACTGCAATTTTATTTTGCCTTGCCTTTGCGTTGATTCTACACCATGTGCAGAATTTATTAAATCACGTTTGGTGGTATTTGAACTTGTTTGGTGGTATTTGATTTTATCTGGTTTGCTGGACAGGTGTTTGAGGTTTTTTTGGTGATTGTTTGGTGATATTTGATTATTGGTGCCAGTATGATGAATTCTTATTTTTACTTTTAGAACTGCATGTGTGGTTTGGGCATCTCCAGTCCTTGTATTGCACATCATCCAGAGGTCTTCAGTTCCAGTTGATCTTTAATACTTTGGGAAAGTGACAGTTTTGGACCAGATTCATCCAGTGTTTATACTAACTTAGCAGATTTGGCCGCCTTACATCCAGCCACCCCAGTATAACAAAGATGAGTGTTCCAAAGAAGAGTAAAACATACCACTTTCATGATGAATGAGAAATGGACTACTTCTTCATCATGGTGAAAGACAAGTGTTGTTGTCTAATTTGTAACGCCCCAGTATCCTTGCCCAAAAAAGGGTAATCTGGAACGTCATTATAAGGCTCTGCATAGCAATAAGTTTGATGCTGATTTTCCACCCAAAAGTGAAATTCGTAAACTGAAGCTCAAAGAACTTAAATCAAAATTGGCTACTGAGCAAAAGTTGATGGCGAACCAAGATCACATTCGGTCAATGCAACCATAGCATCCTTCAAGGTCAGCAACCTGATCGCAAAGAAGTGCAAACCTTTCACTGAAGGGGAATTTGTAAAAGATTGTATTCTTGAAGCAGCTGGCAATCATTTTGAAGGATTTAAAAATAAGAAACAGATCATAGCTGCTATTCACGATGTACAATTGCCAAGAAACACTGTCTTGCGGCGAATAGAAAAGATGTGTGGAGACACAACTGAGCAATTGTTGGAGGATGTTTCAAATTGTGTTGCTTTCTCTCTCCAACTGGATGACTCTACAGACATAAGAGACATAGCCCAGTTACTTTATCTGGATGGTTTTTGAAGACTTCAGTGTTAAAGAGGAACAACTTGGAATGATTTCTTTAAAAGGGAGAACTACCGGTCAGGAAATATTCAGTTCTTTCCATTCTTTTGTGACAAAGTGTAATCTTCCATTGCATAGACTTGTTTCCATCACTAATGATGGAGCAAGAGCAATGACAGGTGAGGTTAATGGTTCCATAGCCCTCTCTAGACAGCATGACGACTTCCCAGATTTCCTTTCTTACCACTGCATCATTCACCAGCAAGTTTTGGCAAGCAAGAGACTCAATACAGAGACTGTCATGAACATCACTTTCAAAATTGTAAATTCAGTTCGTGGAAGATCACTTCAAAGATGGCTTTTCAATCTTACTCTTGATGAAGGGACAGCGGAAATAATTTTGCACACAGATGTAAGGTGGCTAAGTAGGCACAAATTTCTGCAAAGATTTTGTGATTTGCTGAATGAAATAAGAAGTTTTTTGAAGGAGAGGGGAGATGACCAAGCAGAGTTGGAAGATGAGGAGTGGTTATGTGATCTGGAATTTCTCGCTGACTTTAGAGGCAAACTAAGTGATATGAACCTTGAACTACAAGGTAAAAACAAATGCATTGGCAAGATGAGTACAGTTTCATCCTGCAAGAGTAAATTTGAGCTAATGATGACTGACCTTGCAAACAACACTTTTGATCATTTTCCTAATATGCAGGACCATCTGAGACAATATCCAAATTTTGTTTTTCAGAACGAGAAGTATGTGACAGAAATCTGTTCTATTCTCCAGGAATTCGGAAATAGACTCTGTGATTTCCAAAAAATTGGAACAGTTGTGGAGTACTTGTCATACCCATTCAAAGTAGATGTGGACATTAAAGAAACTGCAGCTGCTATCAGTAAAAATTACTCATTGAACAAGCCATCTCTTGAAAACAAAATATTAATCCTTAAAAATGTTATTTTTCTCAATACCTGTGCTGAGCAAGAATCGTTTTGGAAGCTAGTGCCTAGAGACAAATTTCACAACTTGAGAAGATGCAGTGAAGCTGTACACTCCTGTTTCGGTTCAACTTATTTGTGTGAATCTGCATTTTCTCATCTGAAAATGACAAAGAGTACACAACGTTCCAACATGACAGATGAACATCTCCAGGATTCCCTGAGACTGGCCCTCACGCAATATTCACCCAACTTCAAAAAGCTGATGGATGAAATGCAGGCTCAGACGTCTCACTAATGAGCAAGAGCGAAATATTAAAGATTGTGCAAGATCAGCCTGGATCAATACTCGACCTAAATTTAACACAAATTACTCAATAAAAGTTAAAGAAAGTTATCAAGACAGTTAAAGAAAGTTATTATTCAATAAAACTTTAAGAAAAAATGTACTTTCCATTTCCCCATGCAGTTCTTACTGGATCTTTGTCTCTGTTTTGTTTTTGTGATCACATCCAAGTAAATGACAGAAAGTTCATTAAAAATGGGGGGGGGGGAATCCTCCAACTTTATTGGGTTAAAATTTAATTTGAATCTAATCTGAAACTTAGGGGTATGTTTACTAAACACCGAAAATGTGCGGGTCCCCGTTAGTGTGCCTGTGCCATATAAGGAGTGGGCGGTTCAGGCAGAAAAAGGAAAAAAAAAAACGACCGTACGTGTGTGCGTCGCGCTAATGTGCGGGGCCCACATTAGCGTGTGGGAAGGCTAAGTGGGGCGCTGCTGGGCACATATAGGAACAGAGCAGTAGCACAATGGTGAGGACAATAACCAATGGTAGAGGGGCCAGGGGTTCAATCCCCCATTGTGCACAACAAAAAAGGCTAGATGAGGCATGAATATTTATGGTTAAAGGTGCTGTAGGAGGCATACTAATTTTGCCCGTCTTTAGGCATTGCGCTGTTACTTTTGGGCGGCAATAATTAATTCTGGGCGGCATTAGGCGTTGCGCTGTTAATGTTGGGCGGCATTAGGCGGCACGCTGTTCATCTTGTGCGGTTTGTGCGGCATTAGTCGGTGCGCTGTTAGTTGTGGAGGGCATAAGGCGGTGCGCAAATGTCCATACACAGGAACAGAGCCATAGCACAATGGTGAAGACACTGACCAATGGTGCAGGTTCAATTCCCCATTGTGCGCAAGGAAAAAGGCTGGCTGAGGCATGAGCCATAATGGATAAACATGCATGAGGAGGCATATTAATTTTGTGTGTCGCACTGTTATTTTGGGCAGGAGTGGGCGGCGCACTGTTAGTTATGGGTGGTTTGCGCGGCGCACGGTCAATTATGTGCATCTTGGGCAGCATAAGGCAGCGCGTTGATGTCCACACACACAGGAACAGAGCCACAGCACAATGGTTATGACACTGACCAATAGTGCAGGGAGCAAGGGTTCAATTCCTCACACTGCCCAATGAACAGGGCTGGCTGAAGCAGTACATTTTATGGGGAAGGTTTCTTTAGGGGTCAATATATGTTTATTTTAATTTACAGTACTAGCAAACGCACTCTTAAAACGTGTGGAAATAATGTGCCCCATAAGGCACATTGTAAAGTGCACTGTCTGCCACGGCACCCTAAGATGTCCCCCATAGGGAACCCTATAGGTTGTGTCACAGGATAATGTATAGTGCACCTTATATGGACGGAAACCATAGGGTGCCCGATAGGGCGCCATATAAAGCGTCACCTTATGGGTACAGTACGCTGAGGGTTTGTTTGCTGGCAAAAACAAATGTACATTAAAGACAAATAATGCTGTGGACAACCCTAACAAATAACCCCAACGTGGGTTTGAACACATGACTTCGAGCTACACAGGCATGGACATAACCATTAGGCTACAGCTCTATAGCTACTAGCAAGCCCCTGGTTGGCTGCAGAAAGCCTGCATGTCACCACACAGACAGTCTGCTCTGGTCACCAGGATAGGGTAAGCCCACCCGTACCCATGATGCAATGCACATGCAAATCAGCTGTCCACAGATGGACACACGATGGGGAATGCACCCCCACCGCACCTCGGCCTGGTTGGGGGAAGTGACGGGGTGCACCCACACAGCACCTTGGCCTAGTAGGGGGTACTGACCGGGTGTTTTACTGGCACAGAGTAGCTACACACCGTCACATCGTGCAGGTACTGTGCTCACCCTGAGTGTGCGATGAGGCGCCTAGAACCAGGTCCACAACACCTTCCATGGCTGATGGAGGCCATGTGGGAGGTCCAAAGCAGTGTTCATGTGTAAGCTAGGTAGTGTCTGCACAAACACCATGGATATCTCTGTCTGCCTCAGTCAGGTGCAGGGGGCCCCCCCCGGACATGCACCACCCCCACAGGGCCGAGGGCAGCAAACAGTCACCCATCAATAGTTCCACCCTATACCTCCCTGCAAAGGTGGCAGTAGAGGGGCACATCAACCCCAGTCATGCTGAGGAACAGACACCCCACAGGGCAGTCAATGCAGCTCAATACATATCCACAACACAATAGCAGACAGACATTATACCAGGATATGGTAAACTGCACCCCACCACTATCTGATATTCTCCTGCAGCAAGCCATCAGCCACTGCACCCTGCTCCATCAGGACACATACCAGATACAAACAGTCTGCTAGTTAGTCCATAGTGCATGTTCCCAGTGGAGCTGCATGCACCCAGAACTGGGATGTCAGCATACACAGCACACAGATAAATCAGTGACTGGGCCCCAAAAGGACACCCATATACATATATCACATGAGAGAAATACTATATAGCACTATGGGGGTGCCTAGCCATGCTGTGGTCACTGTTTAGTCAGGGTGAGAGTGATCTCTCAGCAGGACATACTGAGGTCACCCTGTCTGTGTAGGTGGTGGCCGAGCACTACAATGTCACGGTCAGTGCCCTAAGCCCCGTGCAGATGCACCCTGGCCAGGCCACCCTGTCCGGCCTATACCCATGTTACCTTGCTCCTCATTATGCACATTGGCAGCCCAATACTGGCAACATTGCTGGCAGTGTGGGCTGTGGAAGGTGTTTTCAGGCACCACACACTGGATAGACAGACAGCCATACCCACCACACCAGTCCTGGATACAGTACATGCATGGATATGGGACACATTACTGTTGGGGGTCACATCCCAGGGTGGTAAACACCATCAGAGACCAGACCTGCAGCACACAACGCAGACATCTGACTGATTGTTATGGTGGAGCTCAATGAGCAAACTGTGCTTTACGTAGGACTGGAGATCTGCCAGTTATCATCGGAAACGTTTGATAGCTGTGTACCGTATACCCAGGTGTAGGGTGGCATTGCTGAGGTATGCAACTGCTAGTATTGGGAGATACAGGCAGGGCCCAATGTCCAGCCTCTCCAGGAGGCATTGGCCAATGGGGCCTGTGGGGCTGTGTGTGAGTGTGTCTGGCCCTGTTCGCTGCTGCTTTACGTCAGGGTTACCCAACTCCAGTCCCGGTGTTCCAAACACTGTACGGGTTTTCATGCTGTCCCTCATAAATATGCATGAGCTACATCTGCATACCATGGGGGTGGTGCATAGCTATGCAGCACAGGCATCATTATTAGAGGCAGCATGGAATCTGAATGGTGTGGGGCCCTCCAGGACTACATTTGGGAGACTCTGCTCTAGGTAATGCGCCTGTTTATGGTGTCTGTGATTCGTGTGGTAAAATATAGGCGTATTAAACATGCATATGTTCTTAGCTATACAGTTTTGTCCTTACAATCATGGTTTAGTTGTAGGAAAAAAAATGTGGACTGGATTGGCAGTAGCCCCAGCTGGGATTTGAACCTGTGACCTTCTGTTCTTGCACACACTGTCTGTGTGCACTGCACCACCATGTTGCCACAGATATGCTGTGTTCCCTGGGGAGTCCATGACTGTACATCCAACAGAGCCTGTCTGTTGCGGTGGACGGTGCCAGCCTGCACAGGCCTAGGCCACTGTCTGCTGTGGTTTGCCGCCACTGCCCCCTCCACCACCTGTACCCTTCCGCAAACATGCAGACATGTCCCTATCTGGGAGAAACATTTGACCTGAGTGAGTTGTAGTACTCCAGGACAGACTTTGGGGGACTCGGCTGTAGGTAATGCCCATTGTTATGGTTTGTGTGCGGTGTAGGGTAAAATATAGGTGTTGGGACCATGCTTATGTTCTCTGCAATAAAAGAGTGTGTGTACACGCACGTTTTAGTGGTGGGTAAAATTATGGGGACTGGGTTGGCAGGGGCCCCAGCTGGGATGTGAGCCTGTGATCCTCTGGTCCTACAGGTACTGGCTGTGTCCGCTGCACCACACCATGGCCACAGGGACAATGCAGTCTCTGGAGAGGAAACCAGGCCGCACGAGTCAGATGCCCTGCTCTGCACAATTTTACTGTGGGCTCGTTTACCTTGTATGGGGACAAAGGTGCACAAAAACCTCACATATGCCCTCCACAAAAGGGGAGAAAAATATTACACCAAGCTGCGCATCAGTGATATCAATGGCCAACCTGAAATACACTCCCAGGAAAGCTCCATTACAATGCAGTGCTTTTGAATGAGTCTACAGAGCGTAGACCCTTCCAAAATTCATTTCTATTTTTTGGGGCTTTCCTGGGAGTGTTTTTTATTGTTGCCCATTAATATAACTGTTGCCCAGCTGGATTATGCTGTTATTAGATTTTTTGTGGTCATTTTCATATTATATTTGCTATTTTGTTCTGTGCACATGTATCACACTGCTCACGTGTTTTAGGTTTCCCCGCTTTTGCTGTACATTGCTGACGGAAATGGTTTCTCTTCCCTTTAGATTCCCTCTACCGCGAGTGTTTCATTCGCGCTATTTTTATCGTGGAAATTCGGGCCCGATACTGTGCGGGGAGCCTCTCCCCTCCCCTTCCCCACCCATTGACCCTGTCTCTCCGCCCCTCGGGAGCCTTCCTCCACCCTCCGTTAGCCGTTCCACGCCTCTATCACACATTTGCGGGCCCGTACTTGTGCGAGGCCCGTTAGTGCGGCGCGCACCTGAGCGGGGGTTCCTTGCACGTGTGCGGGCCGTTTATGAGCGTTTCTGAGCGTTTGAGTGCCGCGTTTCCGTGCGCTATTGTGCGGTGCGCACTTTTGCGGATTTTAGTAAACATGCCCCTTAATTTTCATGGTGGTAGATCACCGGCACTTTTGGCCAGAAAAGGTAGATCACGACCTGTTTGAAGTTGGACATGCCTGCAATAGACCATGGGCACCAGGATGGCACCACAGTATGCCAACCTTTTCATTTCAAGAACCTGCTTATTGATATTTTTATGGTTTAAACTGAGGAAATTGAGATTCTCAATTTAAAACCATTTTCATGCATTCTATTCTTTAATCATCTTTCAGGAAATGGAAAAAAGAGCCAAACGATGAAACCTGGAAACAGCACAAGCACTGGCAGGTCAAATGCAAGGTATTGATAAAGAAGGCAAAGAGAGAATTTAAGAAGAAGCTTGCTGCGGAAGCAAAAACGTGAACTAAAGATTTTTCAAGTACATTCGTAGCAAAAAACCTGTGAGAGAGTCAGTTGGACCATCAGATGACAGAGGAGTTAAAGGGGCACTAAGAGGCGACAAGGCGATAGCGGAGAGACTGAATGAATTCTTTGCTTCGGTCTTTACTGAGGAAGATGTAGGGATGTTACCCATGACTGAAGTGGTATTTAAAGGTGCGGAAGAATTGAAGGAAATATCGATACATCGGGAAGATGTATTACAACTATTAGATAAACTGAAGAGTAGAAAATCACCTGGGCCGGATGGTATACATCCAAGGGTGTTGAAAGAACTGAAATATGAGATTGCAGACCTGCTATTAGTAATCTGTGAACTATCATTAAAATCATCTGTAATACCTGAAGATTGGCGGATTGCCAATGTAACACCAATTTTTAAAAAGGGTTCGAGGGGTGATCCGGGAAACTACAGACCGGTGAGCCTCAGGTCAGTACCGGGAAAAATGGTAGAAACCATCATAAAGAATAAAATTACTCAGCATGTAGATAGTCATGGCCTAATGTGAGACAGCCAACATGGCTTTAGACAAGGAAGATCTTGTCTTACTAATCTGTTATGTTTTTTTGAAAGTGTGAATAAACAGGTGGACAAAGGTGAGTCGGTTGATATAGTGTATCTGGACTTTCAGAAAGCCTTTCACAAGGTCCCTCATCAGAGACTTTTGGCAAAACTAAAGAGTCATGGGATAGGAGGCAGTGTACTACTGTGGATCAGGATTTGGTTAAAAGATAGAAAGCAGAGGGTTGGGCTAAATGGCCAATTTTCCCAATGGAGAAAGGTGAATAGTGGTGTACCCCAGGGATCTGTGCTGGGTCCGCTGCTTTTTGACATATTCATAAATGACCTGGAAAGTGGAATAACGAGTGAGGTTATAAAATTTGCAGATGACACAAAACTATTTAAAGTTGTTAAAACCCAAGAAGATTGTGGTAAATTGCAAGAGGATCTTGATAAATTGGAAGAATGGGCATCGAAATGGCAGATGAAATTTAATGTGGACAAGTGCAAAGTTATTGTCCTAGGGAAGAACAACCCAAACTATGGTTACACGATGCAAGGTTCCACATTAGGAACCACCACCCAGGAAAAAGATTTAGGTGTCATTGTGGATAACATGTTAAAACCCTCGGCCCAGTGTGCAGCGGCAGCCAAGAGAGCAAATAGAATGCTAGGTATCATAAGGAAAGGAATGGAAAATAAAACAAAAGATATTATAATGCCTCTATACCGTTCCATGGTGATACTGCACCTTGAATATTGCGTGCAATTCTGGTCGCCGTATCTTAAAAAGGATATAGCGTTATTAGAAAAGGTTCAGAGAAGAGTCACCAAAATGTTAAAGGGGATGGAAGGATACTCTTATGAATAAAGGCTAAAAAGGTTAGGGCTCTTTAACCTGGAAAATAGACTGCTGAGGGGAGATATGATAGAAGTCTATAAATTAATGAACGGAGTGGAACGGGTAAACATAGATCGACTGTTTACATTATCAGAATATAGGAAGACTAGGGGACATGCAATGAAGCTACAGGGTAAACTATTTAAGACTAATAAAATAAAAAAATTGTCACTCAACGTGTAATCAAACTCTGGAATTTGTTACCGGAGGATATAGTAAAGGCTGTTAGTGTAGCTGGGTTTAAAAAAGGTTTGGACAAGTTCCTGGAGGAAAGGTCCATAAACCATTATTAAGAAGGGACCCAGGATATCAGTGCTTGACCTAGTACAGGCATTGCAGAACCTGTGTCTTTTGGGGAAACTGCCAGGTACGTATGACCTAGATTGGCCACTGCTGGAAACAGGATACTGGGCTTGATGCACCTTGGTCTGACCCAGTATGGCATATCTTATGTTCTTATGTTCTTATGTTCTAATCAAATTCAAAAAGGACTATACTACAAAAAGTAGGGATGTTCACAGAGAATGGATCTCTTAGCCTGTGGCCTTCTTCTGACCAAGTGGCAAAATTTAACTTTGGTCCTTGACTTCCGTTCTCTAGATTCAACTGCAAATAAGAAGCACATAGACATAGAGAGATACTGTACATAAAACAGTACAACTTAAGCTTAAGTGAAGAACTCACAGGTATGCACACTTGTGCAGATTCACATGATTCCCTCTCAAGTTAGGCCGTCACACCTCCTTTTCTTAGGAGAAAATCTGTTACATGGTACAAATTCAGTTCTATGTCAAACTTTGTTTATCTACATGTTATAATGGCGAGGCCGCAGGGCAGGGTTCCTAGCGGCTGTAGGTAACCAGGCGCGCGGCCCGGTGCGGGACCCTGCCCACAGCGTGAGAAGGGGGGCGGGGGCTGGAGAACATTTTTCAAATTCATTGGCTCGCCCCGATGATGGAGATGGGCGCGAGCCAATGAGGAAGAAGGAAAAGGGGGGGTTTTTAAGCGGAGCGCGCGGCGGCGGCGGTCCCTTGGCGAGACCGGCAACAGGGGAAGAGGACGGAATCTTCGCTGCATTTTCGTGCGGTCTACGGCCTGACCAGATTGAGTCCTGCAGCGAGGCATGTCGTCGAGGAGTGTACCGGTGCAGAGGGTAGGAGTGTCTACGCGGGTACAGCGGCGTACAGATAAATAAATTAATTGCTTGCTGCATTGGTTTAAGTGGCGGGGGAGGGCCCAGTGGGGGAGGGTTGTTTGATCTCAGGTGGCTGCTGCAGGCACTTGCCGAGGGGAGATGCCGCCGCGGAGAGGAAGGCAGGAACGAAAGGGGACGTCGGGTGGAGGGGATCGGTCTGCGGAGGGCAAGAGAGGCGGCAAGGCTTTGCATTCAAGGGGGCGGAATGAGGGGACATCGAGAGGGGCAGCTGCAGGAGAGGTGGGACAGAGGGGGGTGCTTGGGGCCAGAGGAAAACGAGCGGGCGGCGGGGGAAGGGCCAGAGGGGGTAGGGGCAATGAGGTCTGCGCTGGGGGAAGAGAAAGAGGGAGGTCTTTGGCCAGGGGGGGCAGGGGGGGTTGGCGGCCTGGGGCTGGAGTCTGGTCTGGGGGAAACAGCTCCAGTGGGATCAGGGGGTGGCGGGGCAACAGATGGGGCGGGCAGTAGGGAGGTGGGGTATGGAGAGGCCGGGCAGGGGATGGTGCAAAGGGGTGCAGAGTGTGGGGTTACAGAGGTGAGTGGGTGCAGTTGGGGAGGACAAGGGATGGGGGGGTGGGGGGGAGGACAAGGGATGGGGGGGTGGGGGGGAGGGGGGCCAGGCTGGACAGGTTGGGCTACACCATGGTTTGGGGCTCACACATACGGGCATGGCCCCTGGGTACAAGGGAGGGCAGTAGGGAGTGGGGGAACTCCAGTGGGAGTGTTGCCATGGGAGCATTGGAGGGGCGGAGGCCAGGGCTCTTCCCGTGCAGAGTGGGTGTCTGCTTGGCCGCCTTGTGGCCCCCGTTGGTCCCCTCTCCCCCCGCTGCTTCTGCTTTGTCTTTGCAGGTGGACAGAGACGCGCAGGAGGCGGCGCAGATACCCGACGGACAGCGTGCGGCGATGGAGGAAGTGGCTGGGTTCGTATCCGATGGACCTCTGCGGAGTGAGGCCAGCGCGGGGAGCGCGGTGGGAGCGCAGGCACCCGGCCTAGGGGTGCGAGATCCCGCAGTGCTGCCACAGGAGCTGTCGGCGGGCGGCGGAAGTGACATGGGTGAGTTGTCCGGGTGCAATGTGGCGGGAGGGGGTGGGGCGGATCAGGTGGGTGGGAAGGACAAGGGAGGGCGTAAGGCGAAGCGCAAATGTCGGCACGGGCGGCGAAGTCGGCACAGTTCGGATTCTTCCTCTGCGTCCTCTGCGTCCTCCTCATCATCCTCGATAGCGCCTTCTCGTTCGGGACCAGGGCTGGATACGGGATTGGGTGGGCCGGTCAGCACGAAGGGAGTTCCTAACGTGGTGGCGTTCACGGAGTTGTGGGAAGGAGTCCCACGGCACCTACGGCGTAAGATATGGAAGCGGCGCTATGTCGATATATTCCGATTGTTGGAGGGCAGGAGGCGCTCGGGAGAGAGTAAGAAGAAGCGGAAGGAGGATGAGAAGGCGGGTCGTGTACGGAAGGTGTCCCGGAATGTTATTAATTGGGTGAGAGCCTTTTTTTTTTTTTAATGCTTTATTTTCGTTTTATAACAACAAAGGAAAGGAAGACATACAGCTAAAAGACAAATACATACATAGAATGTGATACATACACCAAAGTAAACCCCTACCACCCCCCTCCCCCCTGCTTCTTCTCTAGAAACTAATCATTCCCGAAAACGGGCGTGTACTGACAATATTGTGGTACAAAACCTAACGGTGATCTGAAACATGATGAGTATACATTAAACAGACATGTCGGAGCAATGGGCAGAGTGTACATAATCATTGAGCATCTGCCATTTAGACAAGCGAGAGTGAGTTTGGATATGAGGAATAGCTCTCCGAGATATCTGCTCATATTTACTATATAAGCAGACGAGGTTCCACCATTCATTGGCAGTAATTCGAGAGCTATCCTTCCAATTCCTCGTGATTAAACATATGGCTATACCCAGCATGAAATCAAGGAGAAAGCGACCCTTCTTAGGAAGAGAGGGGACCTCCGCCACTGAGCGGAGTCCCACAATCTTCCAAGAAAGAGGCTCGTGGAGGTGTAAGATAGATTGAATACGACCCCAGACCCGCCCCCAATAAACCTGCAGTTGAGGACATTCATAAAGAACATGAGCGAGGGTTCCCACAGCAGTATGGCAAGACCAACACTGGTCCCTAGCAGTTGTGTTCCATTTGGCTATTCTTTCTGGAGTATAAAAGCATCTATGTGCAAAAAAGAAGAGAGTTTGGGTGACAGAGGCAGATCTGGAAACCCGCACCACTTTGCTCCAGAAAACGCTCCATTGCACAGGGGTTATAGTGGTTTGCAGTTCGCGTTCCCAGGCTTGTTGAGCCCTACAAGTAGCAGTATCGGTACCCTGACATAATAATTTATAAAAGTTAGAGGCTACCCCATGTGTACTACTAATAGAGTGAATTAGTTCTAATAGCCCGTTCTCAGTAGGGGCAGAGGGCGGCAGGATTTGAGCACTTTTGAGGCAGTGTTGAAGCTGCATCAATTGAAAGTAATGTTTCGCTGGTAACGCAAATTCCTTTTATAAATCAGAAAAGGTCTTCCAACGAGCTGCAGAGAAGAGTTGTTGGGGTGTCCAGATCCCCCTAGAGTACCAGGGTTTCCATGCAATCGTTTTATTTAGGACTTGAATTCTGGGGTTATTCCACAGCGGGAGTCCGTCCTGAGGACATACGTTTGGACCCAGTGACAGAATGAGAGTGTTAAAGGCCGCAAGAGTATCGACAATCATTGGGGGATGGCGTGTGTCTACTTGATGGGACATGCCAGGGAGATGGATCAACGGAATTGGGCTACTTAGCTCCTCTTCGATGTCAAGCCAAACTGGTCTGTTGTCTGTTGAGGCAGCTAGCCATCGGGCACCTTGTTTAAGTAGGAAGGCTTGATGATATCTAAGAAAATCAGGAAAGCGGGTACCCCCCAGTTCCTTCGCAGACTGTAGTTTTTGTTTAGCTACTCTCGGTGGTTTTCCCTGCCAGAGATAACGGACGAGAAGGCCCTCTATGTCTTTGTAGGTGTGTAGCGGGAGGAAGCAGGGCAGCATTTCTAAAATATAGTTCACTTTGGGGACTATCATCATTTTGACGGTTTCTAGGCGGCCCCACCATGTAAGGGATAAGGGAGACCACCGATTTGTAAGCTCACGGACTTTGGAGACTACCTCCTTGGCATTAAAGCTAATAGTGTCTTCTAAAGGAGAACAGTAGTGGACGCCAAGATATTTCACCATGCGGGATTGCCAAAGGAAAGGAAAGGCCTGCATGTCAGCCTCATGTACCCAGCGGTTCAGTGGGAATGCTACGGATTTGGTCCAGTTTATTTTATAGCCCGATAATTGCGAGTATCCATCAATCAGGTCCAAGACAGCCGGGACCGAATCAAGGGATACAAAGAGCATAAGGTCATCTGCATATGCAGAGAGTTTAATCTCTCTGTGACTGAAGGGGACACCTTGAATACGTGCGGACTGTCTAATAAGGAGGGCGAGGGGTTCAAGAGCTAGATCAAAGAGCATTGGTGATAGGGGGCAACCTTGACGCGTGCCTCTTTGAAGATTAAAAGGCCGAGACTTAATGGCATTTACACAAATACTGGCAACAGGTTGAGAATACATGACTTGGAGGTATCAGAGGAAGCCCTCCCCAAAGCCATACCATCGGAGAACTGCAAATAAGAAGGGCCATTCCAGGCGATCAAAGGCTTTTTCAGCATCTAGGGAAAGACCCACCCATGGGTGGTCTAAATTGGCAGCACTGGATAGCACATGGCACAAGGTCCGAGCATTGTCAGCGGTGGAGCGGCCGGGTATAAAACCACATTGGTCGGGATGGACTAAAGTGGCCATCCTGTCAGATAGCCGGGTGGCCAAGATCGTTGCGAAGATCTTATAATCGGCATTAAGTAGGGAGATTGGACGGTAGTTGGCGGTTAGCAGCGGGTCTCTGCCTTCTTTCTCAAAAACTACCACATTAGCTGCAGAAAAGGATCCCAAAGAGGATGTATCTACCGCAAGGGCAGTAAAGTAAAGTTTTAAGTAGGGAACTAAATCTGCACTGAACGTTCTGTAGAATTCTGTCGGGAGACCATCAGGCCCAGCGGCTCGACCCGAGGCTGTTCGTTTTAGGGCAGAATGGATCTCTGAAGTAGAGAAGGGTTCATCCAGCGCATCCCTATCAGCTTCAGAAAGGGTCGGCCGCTGAATACCAGAAATCAAGCGCTCGAAGGTCTCGGATGAGAACTCACATTCAGATTGATATAGACGGGTATAGAAATCCCGAAAAAGTTCTACGATATCGGAGTCTGTGGTCAGTATGCCCCCTCCCTGTGGGGCGCGAAGGGCCGCTACGCGTTTGGCTTCTTTTTGACCTTTCAAGGCATTAGCTAAGAGTCGACCGGCTCGGTTGCTTTCACGGTAGTATGTCCCTTGCTGAAGTGCAATACTCTGAGAAGCTGCAGTTGAGAGGATTGCATTATATTGAAAACGGAGACGCTGTAAGCGAACTAAGACGCATGGATCAGTACGTGAAGTTAGAACTCGTTCGCCTGCTTTGATTTGTTGGTCTAGTATAAGGAGCTGCTGTTTGCGTTGTTTCCGCAGGTGAATCTGATAACTAGTGATCGTTGCACGAATGGCCGCTTTAAAACCCTCCCACCAAGCCCAGTTTGCAGTGTCCTGGGGTAGATTAAAGTGAAAGTAGTCCTGTATGGCTGCTCGAATTTCTAACTGGAACTCTGGTTGAGTTAATAGGGCTCTATCAAAGAACCAGGCCCCCGAATTCCCTTGGGGCGCAGTGGTGTGTAATTGAAAAGAAATAGCAGCGTGATCTGAGATATGTTGGGAGTGAATCTTTGCAGTGTCTACCTGAGGAACTAACAGTTTTGATATTAGAAAGAAATCTATGCGAGACTGGGATTTATGAGGGGAAGAGAAGAAGGTAAAGTCAAGCTCATTGGGGTGTAGTAACCTCCATAAATCGACTAAAGCAAGATCTTTGATCATAGAGGTAAGCGTAGTGTGACTCTTGGGGGAACCACTCGTCCTAGGCGGCTGTTTGTCAATCAGGGGATCAAGAACTAAATTGAAATCCCCCCCAATTATCAATGAAGTATTAGCAGAGGCCTGCGCAACCTGAGCAATGGTAGCAAAAAAGGCAGGGTCATCTACATTAGGAGCATAAAGGCATATACATGTAACTTCAAGGTTACCTATCTTGAGGTGAGCCCTGGACCATCTGCCTGCTGTATCTGAGCTAGTCGCAATAATAGTAGCATGCAGAGATTTCCTAACCAGTATGGCAACCCCACATTTCTTAGAAACAGCTGGGGAATAGGCGGCCACCATGTAAGGTTTAACATTGAGTTTAAGAGTTTCCTTCGAATTTAAATGCGTTTCTTGGAGGAAAATCAGGTCAGCAGCTTCATGACTTAGATAGCTCAGGATTTTCTTCCGTTTTATCGGGTTATTGATGCCTTTTACGTTCAATGATAAAATCTTACATGGTGCCATCAATCGGTAATAGACATTTTAGATAAGGGCGCTTGAAAACATACAACATAAGCAGAATCTGTACAGCAATGACATAATCACCGAGTATGCTGGCTAATACACCCCATATTGAAAAGCATGTACCAAAGTAACTTAGAGAAGAAGCAAAACCCCCAATGAATATGGCGACCATATGTCTGCGGGAGGAGGCCCTAGAGAGGAGGATAAAGACATGAAAAAAGAAAAGAAACACCAGAGTCCATAATTAACACTGTCTCTGATATTCATCGAAGCTACTCTGGGTAGATGGAGTCGGGTCACAAATATCATCAAAATAAGGCAACAAACCGCCCTCGACAGACTCTTTGCTGAACCGTGGCAAATCCAAAATGGCGGGTACAGCGGATATGAGAACACTGGTAGGAACACTCTGGAAGTCAGCGCATCAAGTCGGCTTCTTTAGCATCCAAAAACTCCGCTAGTAGATCAGGGTCCTCAAATGTTCTTGTCTGATTGTGTAGCGTGACTCGGAGCTTGGCCGGGTACATCAGGCCATAGCGTGCTTGTAATTGTTGAAGCCTCGGCCGGAATTCCAGAAAGCGCTTTCGGCGATCAACCGTGGGTTTAGCCAAGTCAGGATAGAAGGAGATCTTGTGGCTCTCAAACTCCATATGGCCCTTCGCCCGAGAGGCACTGAGAATTTGCTCCACATGTTGATATCTCAAAAGTCGAAAGATGATAGGCCGCGGGGTCTTCCTGTTGAGCGTTATGTTCGTGGGTACACGATGAGCGCGATCGATCTCCAATTCTTTGGCAAAGGTGATTTGGAGCAGAGAAGGGAGGATTTTATATAGAAACTCCTTCATGTCTCCCGATTCCGCTCCCTCCGGTATGCCCACTAGTCGTAGGTTGTTGCGGCGCGCTCTATTATTGCCATCTTCCACTTCTTTCTGCAAGGCCCGCACCTGACGTTCAACTTTGTCGAGTTTGGACAGCCGGACCGCATGGGAGTCTAATATGCTCTCCATTTTGTCCTGACGCGAGGAGAGCCCCTCTAGCCTGCCTTGCAATACACCAAGGTCTTCCCGCAGCGCTCGGAGTGCTTCCCCGTTTGACTGCACGAGGTCTTTAACCCCTCTGATCTCTGCGAGGATCTCCTGCTGCATTTCGGGGCCCTCGCGTAGAGCCAGCCCCTTCTGCGGGGACGGGGGTTCAGTTTTGGAGCGTTTGCCGTGAGAAGCCGCTGGAGATCCAAATTCTAGGCGCGTAGGTTTGGTCCCCGCCATCTCACCAATGTGCCCCGGTAAGATCAGAGCATAAATTCAAGAATGTCCGGTGTTAATTCAGGATTCTGAGTAGGCCTCTCGGGAGCCTCAGCGTTATGCGACCATCCCGCTGGACATCAGGCTCCGCCCCCCGGGTGAGAGCCTTTTTAAGGTTAGCTAGTGTTTGGGGTTGGCAGGCGCCAGAGGATTGTGGCATGCTCTTGGCATATGCTGACTCCATCTTGGAAGCGGCGCAGACGCATGGCGGCTTTGCGTGGCTGAATTATGATGAGAAATTTCGAGATAAAATGGAGGAGAGTAAGGGGTTGTCCTGGGGCACTCAGGACATTAATTTGTGGCTAACCCAGATGTCCGGGGGTGCGGGTGTGAGCGGTGGCACTATGGTGCATGCTGGGGGGGTGGCTTGGCAGGAACGGGGCGGTCCTTTCGGGCGAACGGGGGCTCTCTGCCGCAGAGAGCAGGGGCTGGGGCTATGGGGGACATCTGTTGGCGTTTCAATAGATCCTCGTGCCCGTTCCCCGATTGCAAATTCCGGCACGCGTGCTCTGCCTGCGGGGGGGGGGGCATTCCGCACTTAAATGCTTCAAAAAAGGCGGTGGGCCCCCCTCTGTGGCGGTCCCCAAGTAGGGTTCCGTGGATGGAGCTGGCGCCCACCCCAATCTCTCGGGAGGTGATTAAGGAATGGTTGGGGGCTTATCCGTGGAAGAAGGACCGGGAGCTGTTGGAGCAGGGGTTTTTTGAGTGGTTTATTATTCCGGTGCAAGGTACGATAGTCGGTAGGGTGGCGCGTAATTCCCCTTCGGTGCGGCGCTTGGCGTCGATTGTTCGCGAGAAGTTAGCGGTCGAGTTGGGTTTGGGCAGAATTGCCGGCCCATTTGCGGAACCGCCATTGGCGGAGTTGGTACTGTCTCCTTTGGGGGTAATCCCTAAGAAGGAGAAAGGGAAGTTTCGGCTGATACATAACCTCTCCTTTCCGTTGGGTGAGTCGGTGAATGCGCATATTCCCAAAGAGTTGTGCGCGGTTCGGTATGCGTCCTTTGACGAGGCGGTCGGTTTGGTGAAACGTTGTGGCCCTGGGGCCCAATTAGCAAAGGTTGATATCGAATCGGCATTTCGTTTGCTACCCGTCCACCCCTCTTCCTTTTATTTGTTGGGATTTGCGTTTGAAGGGGAATTTTATGTGGACAAGTGCATGCCCGTGGGTTGTTCCGTGTCGTGTGCCTACTTTGAGACATTTAGTACATTTTTGCACTGGAAGTTAGAGCAACGGGTAGGTAGCAGGAATGTCGTGCATTATCTCGATTATTTCCTCTTAGTGGGGGCGGCGCATTCTGAGGTGTGTCAGCAGTTGATGGATGGTTTTCAATGCATGGCTAGTGAGTGTGGGCTTCCGCTGGCGGCTGACAAGACGGAGGGCCCGGCAACTTGTATTACGTTTTTGGGGGTGGAAATCGACTCAGTCGAGATGGTGGCGCGCCTCCCTCTGGAGAAGGTGGTGAAATTGCGCGTTTTGGTTGCGAACGGGCTGGCCTCTGATAAGTTATCCTTGAAGGAAGTGCAAATACTCATTGGATCCTTGAATTTCGAGTGCAGAGTGATTCCAATGGGCCGAGTTTTCATGCGTAGCTTGTCGGCCGCCACTGTCGGGGTTCGGAAGCCGCATCATCGGATTAGAATGTCCCGGGTCATGAAAGCCGATCTGAGAGTGTGGGAGGTTTTTCTAGAAGATTTTAACGGGATGTCGGTGCTGATGGAGGCGGAGGTGTCCAGTGTTGATTTACAGCTGTTTACGGATGCAGCAGGCAGTGGGGGTTTGGGGATTAATTTGGAGGGGATTGGTGTGCGGCCCACTGGCCGCATGCATGGCATGCGGATGGCCTGACGAAGAACATTACGTTCTTGGAATTGTTTCCGCTGTTAGTGGTGTTGCATATATGGCCCGACCAGTTGTGGAACCGCAGATTAATATGGTGGTGTGACAATGAAGCTGTGGTTGCGGTAGTCAACCGGTATACACCGGCGGGCTTAATGAGAGCTATCGTTTTTGCTTGTTTGCGTTTAAATGTCGCGGTGAAAGCTCGGCACATCCCAGGTTGCACTAATCGAATTGCTGATGCTCTTTCTCGTTTCAAGTGGGACCTGTTCCGGAGGCTGGCGCCGGAGGCGAGCGAGGAAGGCAGGAAAGTGCCCGAACATTTATGGATGAGTGGCCTGCAGAAATGGTATGCTTGTTGAAGAACTCTCTGGCCCCGACGTCCTGGTCGGCATACTCGAAAGGATTCGACGCGGTATGGGGGTACCTGGAGGGGAAAGGATGGAAGCCTGGAGCTGAGGTGGACAGCTTGTTAGGACAATATATAGTGGAGGCTAAAGGTGCGGGGATGTCCAGGGCTTCGGTTCGGACGAAGTTGGCGGGATTTGCGTTCTTTGCCAAGGCAGCGGGTTGGGGGTTTGCAAGGCCGGGGTTTTTGGTACAGAAGTTATTGAAGGGTTGGGATAGAGCATGTCCTGCACCTCCGGATGCGTGGTTACCAGTGACGCATGACCTTTTGGTGCGGCTCAGTGCAGCACTGCCGTATGTGGCGTCGTCGGCTTATGAGGCGGCGCTTTTTAAGGCATTGTTTTGCTTGGGGCTTTTCGGGTCGGCGAGCTGGTGGCTAGCTCAGGCAGGCAGGGGCAGGCCTCGGGCTTATTATTGGGTCATGTGCAAATTGGAGGTGGACAGCTGCGGATCAAGCTAGCTAAATCAAAGACCGACCAGTTGGGCAAAGGCCTGTGGGTAGACTTGCATGAGGTAGACTCCCTTCCGACGTGCCCAGTGGAGGCAGTGCGGGCTTATTTGGCGGTGCGCCCGGCGGCGGGTTCCCTGTTTTTCGTGCACGAGAATGCAAGCTGGGTGACACGTTTTCAGGTTGTGGCAGTGCTCCGGCTGACCTTACGGTATCTGGGCATGGATCCTAAGCGCTTTGCGCCACACTCTTTCCGCATAGGTGCGGCGACAAGTGCGGCGGCGGCAGGGATGTCAGCAGTGGCTATTCAGAACATTGGCAGGTGGCGATCACAGGCCTTCAAAGGTTATGTGCGCTTGTGAGACTGCGGGAGAGCAGGAGATTAACGTTTGCTTTCTTTTTCAGATGCTGTGCGGTGCCCGCAATGGTGCTGGATGATCGGGCACTCATTTGTACATTGGGCGGGACTGCAGGCAGCTGAACGACCGTTGGGTCCTAATTTGGGACTTGACCCGACTGTGGTGTCTCTACTATGGCTTGGTGAAAGAGGGTTGCGTTGGCAGCAGCTTTTACCATTGCTTCGGCACCATAGACGGGTGAGAGCGGAGCCCGCTGTAATACTGCTGCATGTGGGAGGGAACGATGTAAATAGTTGGACTTGCAAGCAGCTCATTAGGGCAGCAAAAAGGGATTTGGCGGAGGTGCTGAGGATGTTCCCTTAGTTTATCATAATGTGGTCTGACATCATTCCAAGGCCTGTTGGCGGGGGGCAGAGGCGATGGTCCAGGGGGCTAGCGAAGGTCAATCGACAGATTTGGCGGTGGGCATGTCAGCACGGGGGGTATCAGATTATGCACTCCTGGGTAGATGTAGATTGTGCTGGACTCTATCGCCAGGACAGTGTGCATTTATCGCAGGTGGGAGTGGACCTGCTGTTAAATGACTGGCAGGAGGCCTTGGAATGTGTGGTGCAGTGGGAACCTCGATGGTCGCAGCTTTAAGGGGGGGCGGCGCACGGGCGTAAGTGGCCCTACGCCGGGTGGAGGGATCCCGGAGGTTTCCGGGGTCCGGAGCCTTAAGCTGGAATGGGGGTGGGGGCGGGTGCCCCCAACCCGGGTGACCCCTGGCCGGTCTTTGCTAGTAGTATGGCGAGGCCGGGGAAAAAGGGGGGTTGGATTTGCCGCTGGCTCGGTCGCAGCGGGAGTGGAATGAGCTCACCTTGCTAGTGGTATGGCGGTTGAGGGCTCATTCCGCTCGGGAGTTAGTATGATATTAAGAAGTTGGATGTTGAAAACAATGTTTGGATTGTATTAAACTTAATAAAGCTGCGACCATTTGAGCCAAAGATCAGTGTATATGTATTTCTTATGGGTACGGGGTATGGTGGGACTAAAAAAGGGGGTGGAGGGGGGGGGAAGCGGGGGCCACCGGGTCTGACCTGCCTTGGTTAGTCAGAGCACAGACATTTCTTATCTCCAGCATTCTAAAAACAAAGCATTCTGTCTCGTTCTCACAAACAGAGTCATCCCAAAGTACAGCCTTAGCTTTTATAACACATCTCTCTCTAGGCTGCTAGGCTTCAGACTGTCAGCAACATTCCAAGCCTTTCTCCATATTAACCCTTTCAGAGGGCATGGTACCCCACTTCGTTACTTGCAACACACAAGAAAGAAAAAATCATGTTTGGGTTTTTTTTTCACAATGTTTTCTGATTTTTGGGTGATTTTTCAGTTAGTTTCCTTCTAAAAAGGAATTCTTAATAACGCTCATCATGGAAATAGGAAGCACATCTTAGCACTGATTTACACACTCATAAGCACCTTACTCATACATGCCCTGCTACCCTCCTGCGACACACTTTATCATGGCTGTTTCACTGTGTGCCTTACATAGACATACCTTAGTTTGCAATTTGAGGAAAGAGAAAACACATCATTGGGTCACATTGAGTTTGCACTTTTCAGCTTCTTTGTTATTCATTTCCTTTCCATATGCACACTGGATTACCCTGAGTTGGAGGACTGAAGAAGTTAATGAGAATGCACTATTGTGTTTTTTTTAATGTAGTCCCTATCTTGAAATAACATCAACATGGTAAGAATGTTCTTTTGTTCCCCTTTCTGATCTGTGAAAAAAATCATTGAAGTTTTAGGGCTTATTTGGAAGCTGCAATTTCTCAGGCTCTTTCACTTTATCCAATAGGAATGCTAAGGATGAATGTCCTCTAATAAGAAAGTGATTCCATAAAAGTCTGAATCCTTGGTGATTGACAAAATCAGCTATAATATAATTTTTGTTTCCTTCAAGAAACAGATTCAGGCAGCACTGATGCCACCTGATCCCAATATTTCTTATAAGCATAGTTGCCCCTTCATCTTTACCAGGTTTGAGCCAGAACCAGACTGAGGCATAGGCATGAGTCTGGAGAAAGACTGATAGAATTCTGCAGACCAACAATCTATTCATCTCAAGCACCTTTTTCTAGCAACACAAACACTATCTGTATAAATGGACTTTGCCCAGTGGATTATACAAAAATCAAATTGACTACATCTGTGGAGTTAACGATGGAAATGCTCATCAGCATCAACGAAGACAAAACCTGGAGATGACTCTGGAACAGATCACCAGCTACTAGTATGCAAACTCAAGCTAAAGCTGAAAAAGAAATAAATAAATACAAATAAAACATATTTTCTCTTATATGATACCCATTCGGTCATCAGTGTAAAAACTGGAATGGTTGTTACATTAACGATGATAGTATCTTAGGTGGAAGAGTAGTCTAGTGCTTAGAGTAGATGTGGAGGAGCAGTTTAGTGATTACAGCATCTTGTTGCTTGTAACTTCTATTGTCTTTGGTATAATCCAAAGGGCCTACTTACTAAAGAGATTATTTTAAAAGTGCTATTCATGCTCTGAATATCTGTTAACGGGCATGCTGATATCCAAAGCACAGGAAGCTATTTTAGAAGCTGGGTCTGTGGATGCCCCCAGCATGAGGATTCCAAGTATGAACGGGGACATGGTGGATATGTGGCCGGGGCATTCCCAAAAACTTGAATATCCCTACCTGATCTCAGGAAGTTTCTGGACATCCGGAGTCACATCTAAAATGATACATGCTCCAGGAATGAACAGGCATCTGAAAAGTGATTGTTTTGTCAGGAAAATGTCTAGAGAGTGTAAAGAATGAGCCACACTAATACCCCCCCCCCCCTTTATTTTACAATCTGTCAACAAACACTGATGGGAAATGGGGACTCATGTCTTTGTTTTGCAATGCTGCTAAACGTCCCCTTATTCTAGCTTGCATGAGATGGACATCTCCACCCCATGCTTTCATAAGATGGGCATCTGTGGTCACTTGCATGGATGTCCATGCCGGCAGCATCTATGATGCTAAAATCAGCTGGAGACCTAGAGGTTGCTGACATTTTTCTGCATGTTCCATGCCCAATTTAACTTGGGCGTCCTTTCTAAAATGACACTTTAAATGTGTTCTCCCATTTTGAAAGTTATTTTAGAAGAGTTCTGTACTGCAAGTAGCAAAATCATATGTTTAAACATATCCTTTTTCTATGTAAGGATAGGAACAGAACTCTTTAAGAGGGTATAATAGATGTATAGTTATTGGTTTGTGATTTTAGAAATATGATGGACATGTGCTGTTTGTAAGTTGATGTCTAGGAAGGCATATGACTGAAATTGAATGTGGATAAATGGATGAAGGCACTTCAAAAATATCAATTAGATCCACAAAAACAGTTGTAAGTACAGTAAGTCACAAACTATTGTGGAAAAAAACATATCTTGCATTCAACTTAATGGTGTTTCATATGGGAACCACTATCTTCTCAAGAAGTCCAAAACAGGTGCAATCCTTCTGAACAATACAGTTTATTGCTTTACTTGATCAAAAAGGAGGAGGAATCTTAATATTAACAAAAGCAACCTTTAAGTTTAAAGCTATTACAACTAACAATTCAACTGAAACAACTTCAATTATTATATCAAATTACCACCTCAATGTTTGCCTCACATATAGACCACCTAATGCTGCTAAGGATCACCTCTCAAAAATTTTAGAATTAATTTGCACTTATAGCTCTCAAATTAAACCATTAATTGCATTAGGTGATTACAATCTATCATCATCACCTTTTAATGAGAACAGATCATTCTTGAAAGCAATGAAATCTTTAGGTTATCAACAGATAATTAACCAGCCTACACACCAACATGGAACCACTCCTGATCTAATTTTTTGCCCTGAGCAACTCTTTTCACAAAACCAAATTACAGTCCCAAAAACTACCCCAGTACCTTGGTCTGATCATTATATTATCTCATTTACCTTGCAACTACAAACATCCCCTAACAACTTAAAAGATGATTACAAAACTAGAAAATGTAGAGCTTTTAAATAAAGAGGATTTTCTTAAGGACATTGTTCCACAATTGCAACAAAATTGCATTGAACTGGATAAAGCCATAGAAAATTGGAATAATATCATTTCAAATGCTGCGCTAGCCCCAAAAAATAATAAAGTACAAATGCATAGGAAGAAGAGCGCACCATGGTGTTCTAATGAAATCAGAGAGGCAAAGCGCCTGCTAAGAAAACTTGAGCGTAAATGGAGACTAACTAAATCTCAAGATGTAAAATTCCTTTTTAATGTAAAACAAATGGAATATAATAAGTTAATTAATGACCGTAAACAACAATAACATACAAATCTAATAATAAAAGCAACTAACAAACCAAGGGAACTATTCAACATTGTTCAACAACTTACAAAAGTGACCACTTTATATGGTGATCCTCAAATAGACCCCCAAGAATTTGCAAATTACCTGATAAGCAAGAATGCTATTTCGTCAAGCAAGTTATCTACATCACAATTCCACAAACTTTGGTTTAAACCTTGCACTGAATCCACAAAAGTCTGGAAGGATTTTTCTTTACCAACTTTACCAACTGTAGCTGGGTTTAAAAAAGGTTTGGACAATTTCCTGGAGGAAAGGTCCATAAACCATTATTAAGAAGGGACCCAGGATATCAATGCTTGAACCAATACAAGCATTGTGGAACCTGTGTCCCTTGGGGAAACTGCTAGGTACGTATGACCTAGATTGGCCACTATTGGAAATCCCGAGGCCGCGAGCAGGGTCCCGGCGGCTGATATTAACCGGGCGCACGGCCCGGCGTGGGGACCCGGTGCGTGGCCTGGGCAGGGTGCGCGCTCGCGGCCCTGGTGTGACGCACGCTCGCGTCTTTTAAATTGATTGGCTCCCGTGGGTCGCGGCCTCACGGGAGCCAATTATTTCCTTGGGTGTTGGGGAGCGGGGGGGGGGGGAGTAGAAGCTGAGCAGCCTCCGTGTGGTCAGTCAAGCGGAGGCTGCGTTTGGTGCCGGCGTGGAGGAGAGGACTGCTGTTTACTGCGGTGGCTCGGGTTGCCAGCTAGCAGGAGCCAGATCGGGAGCTCGGTGGTACTCAGAGTTGCCTCTCCTGGTAGCGTGAGTGTGGGGGCTGCTCGTCGGGGGGGGGTCGCGGGTATTTCGGGTGACAGCACGTGGTGGGGCCTAGCTGCTCAAAGGCCTTTTGCTGGACGCTGTAGGTCCTGCGGCTGTGCTTGGGGCCTGGTGGAGATGCCTGGCAAGGCAAAGGCTGGGGGTTTGGCCCCTGCTAAAGCTGCAGCAAGGGGGCGGGGGTCTAGGTCTAGGGGGGGCACTAGGAGAGGTGGGGGTTGCCTGGGCCGGTGTATGGGGGTGGGGTGGGGGTTGTGGAGGGGGGTGGGGGGGCAAAAGGGGCCGGGGAGGTGCGGTGCAGGGCCGCAAAGGCGGAAAGGGTTCCCACCCTCACAGTGGATCCCAGGGGGTGGGGGAGGGGCTGCAGAGCGGGGCTGGAGTGGTACGGGCGGGGGATGTGTGGGGGGTAGGGGTGGGGGCTGTGTGGGGTATGGGGGGGCAGGGGGTGATCTCGGGGCACCGGGCCAAGGGGGAGGGTTACGCCCCGATGGGGCACCGTGGGTTGCTAGCTGTGGCGGGCCCGCGGGGTGGTTCCCGGGCCCCGGTGGCTTTGGCATGCCGGGGGGGGGCTTCCACTTGGGAGCAGTGGATGTCTGGGGGGCAAGGTACATCTAGGGCAGGGTGGGGAGGTCCTTGGTCTCCGGCCTGGCCGGTGTCGGTTTCCCCCCCTGTTTTCCCCATTTTGTCTCCGCAGGGGCAGTTTATGGTGCAGCCCTCATGGCCCGTGGGTGCGCTGGCAGAGAGAGCTGGATAAGTCCTTCGGCTGGAGCTGAGACGCAGCGTGGAGCGGCAGCGGAGTCGGCCCAAAGGTGTCCAAGGGATGTCGCGCGCGCCGGTGGCAAGGACCTTGCGGTGGCTGGTGAGCTGGCTGCTGCGCCGGGTGAGTTAATGGGGGAAGGGGGTGAGTTGCCAAGGGGGAAGGGGGGGGCTTCACATAAAAAGCACCGGCGGTCGTGTCGGCGGCGTCACAGCTCGGACTCGTCCTCGTCCTCTTCCTCCTCAAGTGGTTCGTCCGGGGGGTCGGGAGGGGGGGGGGTTCGGCAGCTTCCAGATTGCGGGGGGGGGGGGGGCTTAAGTGCGGGTGGGGGGGGCTCTTCGGGGGTTTCATTGCCGGAATTGTGGGTGGGGGTGCCGCGTAAGCTGCGGCGTAAAATTCAAAAGCGGCGCTACATTGATATCTTCCGTTTGTTAGAGGGGAGGAAGCGCTCGGGCGAGAGTCAGAAGAAGAGAAAGGATGTTGAGAAGGCCAGCAGGGTTAGGAAGGTGGCGCGTAATGTGGTTAACTGGACGCGTTCCTTTTTGCGGTTGGCCAGTGTTTGGGGCCAGCACGATCTGGCGCAGTATGGGATGCTGCTAGCATATGCTGATTCCATCCTCGAGGCGTCTCAGACGCACAATGGCTGGTCTTGGCTGAATTATGATGAAAAGTTCAGGGACAGGATGGAGGGGAGCCGCTCACTTTCGTGGGGCACGCAGGACATTAACCTGTGGTTGACCCAGATGTCGGCGAGGTCCGGCGCTGGTGCTGGGGGCAGGGGAAAGAGTGGCGTCGGGGCGGTGGGGGGGGGGCGGCGCGGCCCTTTCGAGGGGGGGCGGCCGGGGTGCCCTCAAAGGCAGTCTCGGCTGGGTGCGGTGACGTGTGCTGGCGTTTCAACTGCTCCACCTGTCCTTTTCCCGATTGCAAGTTCCAGCATGCCTGTTCCTTGTGCGGGGGTCCCCATTCCGCGGTTAAGTGCATTAAGAAGGGCACCACTGGCATGGCTGGTCCCGCCCCAAAAGGGCAGTGAGTGGCGTGGGTGCGCCCCCTCCTCGGTTCGTTTGGAGGCCTTCTTAGGGTGGCTAAGTCGTTATCCCCGGAGGCGTGAGGCAGCGATTCTGGGCTTTGGGTTTCAGAATGGTTTCGTTATCCCGGTGAAGGGGGTGGTGTCGGTGCCGTCTGCTCGGAACTCCCCTTCGGTACGTCGTTGGGCGGAGGTGGTCCAGGGCAAATTGTTGAGCGAATTGCAGTTGGGGAGGGTGGCGGGCCCCTTCTTGGAGCCTCCATTTTCTAACATGGTGATTTCGCCTTTGGGTGTTGTGCCCAAGAAAGAGCCGGGCAAATTCCGGTTGATTCTAGTTTGTCCTGTCCAATCGGGGCTTCCGTGAACGATTCTATCCCACGTCAATTTTGTACGGTTCGCTAGGCTTCCTTCGATAAGGCTGCTTTGCTGGTGCGCGGGGCCGGTCGGTCAGCCTTACTGGCGAAGGTGGACATTGAATCGGCTTTTCGTTTGTTACCCGTCCACCCGTCTTCCTTCCCCTTATTGGGGTTCTGCTTTCAAGGTGGGTATTATTTCGACAAGTGCATGCCGATGGGCTGTTCTATCTCTTGCGCTTACTTTGAGATGTTTAGTACCTTCTTGGAGTGGGTGCTGGTTCGCGCATCTGGCCTGTCTTCCGTGGTGCATTACCTGGACGATTTTTTGTTTGTAGGAGCAGTAAACTCCGGGGAGTGTCAAGGGCTGTTATCTGTGTTTGTGCGGCTGGCGCAGGAGTTTGGGGTCCCCTTGGCGGACGGGAAGACCGAGGGTTCAACTACGCGGTTGACCTTTTTGGGTGTGGAGTTGGATTCGGAGGACATGGTGGCGTGTTTGCCTCAAGACAAAGTCGCTCGCTTGCGGATTTCGGTGGCCAATGTGTTGTCGGCTCGCAAGGTTTCTTTGCGGGAGTTGAAGTCCCTGTTGGGGTCCTTAAATTTTGCCTGTCGGACGATTCTGATAGGGCGGGTGTTTTCCAGAAGGTTGGCCTGTGCGACGGTTGGGGTGCGGAAACCTCATCACCGGATTTGGGTGACAACAGCAATGCGGGCAGATTTGCGGGTGTGGGATCGGTTTTTGGGGGACTTCAATGGGACTTCTGTTTTGCTGGAGCCTGAGGTATCCAGTGATGATTTGCAGTTGTACACTGATGTGGCGGGGGGGGGGGGCGGGCTTGGGTGTGTATTTCAGAGGGGCCTGGTGCGCGGATAGGTGGCCGGAGTCTTGGCGTGCGGCGGGCCTGACCAGGAATATCACATTTTGGAGCTCTTTCCGATTCGTGTAGTTTTGGCGCTCTGGCCAGAGCGCCTTCGGAACTGGAGGGTGCTTTGGTGGTGTGATAATGCGGCGGTCGTAAGTGTGATTAACAGATACACTCCAAGGTGCGTGAGGGTAGCTGGCTTGATGCGGGAAGTCGTCTTAGCGTGTTTACAGTTGAATGTGGCGGTGCGAGCTCGGCATATACCAGGGTCCACTAATGAGATTGCTGATGCTCTTTCTCGTTTTCAGTGGGAGCAGTTCAGGGCGCTGGCCCCCAAAGCGGACAGGGACGGATCTGTGGTCCCAGAGAACTTGTGGAGCATTGGCCTCGAGAGATGCTAGACCTGCTGAGGAATTCAGTGTCTGCAGGGACCTGGTCTGCGTACCGGCAGGGGTGCGACCGGGTGGTCGCCTTTTTGTTCTCTTGCGGGTGGCAGGGGGGGTCCCAGAGGGCTTGATGGCTCAATGTATTGTGGCGGCCAAAGGCGCCGGGTTTTCGCGGTCGGCGGTGCGCGCGCCTTTGGCGGGGTTTAACTTTTTTGCGAGCGCGGTGGGTTGGGGTTCCCCGGCTGGGTTTTTTTTAACGCGACGGCTTCTACAGGGTTGGGAGCGGGTGCAGCCGACGCCGCGCGATTCGCGGTTGCCGATCATGCATGTGCTCCTGGTGCGGGTTTGCAGGGCCTTAAGGCAGGTGGCTTCGTCTGAGTACGAGGCTTCCTTGTTCCGGGCGTTTTTTTGCCTAGCCTTTTTTGGGGCGTTTCGTATTGGGGAACTGGTTGCGGGCTCTTGGCCGGGGGGGGCTGTTGGCGCATCACGTTCGGGTGGTAGAGGGGGGGGTGCGGATCCTTTTAGCTAAGTCCAAAACAGATCCGCTTGGTAAAGGTTTGTGGGTGTGTCTGGGCGAGGGTGCGGAGCCACAGACTTGCCCAGTGCGGGTGTTGCGGCAGTATTTTGCTGTGCGTCCGGTGGGCGCAGTCAGGTTTTTCATGCACGCGGATTCTCGGGTTTTAACCCGTTTCCAGGTTTCTGTGGCGTTGCGGCTGGTGTTGTCCATGGTGGGGGAGGATCTGCTGCATTTTGCTCCGCACTCCTTTCGGATTGGGGCTGCCACTAGTGCGGCAGCTGCGGGGTTACCGGGACATGTCATTCAGGGCATTGGGAGGTGGCGTTCTTCGGTTTTTAAAGGGTACGTTCGGCTGTAGGTGCCGGGATGTTGTTGGTTGGGGCTTTAACTTTCTATTTCTTTTTCAGATGGGGGTGTCAGACCTGGTGGATGTTGGGTTGCTGGCCACTCTTTCATCCATTGGGCGGGTCAGCGCACGGCGGACCGCCCTATAGGCGCCAATTTGGGATTGGACCCGTCGTCGGTGGCTGTCCAATGGCTGGGCGTGCGAGGCATGCGGTGGCCGCAGCTGCTGCCTTTGCTATGACGTCACGGGAGGACATCGCGGTGGCCGGCCGTCCTGTTGGTGCATCTGGGTGGCAATGACCTGGTGTCCTGGTCCTGCCTGCAGCTGATCCGGGCGGTGCAAGATGATCTGGGACTGGTGTTGCGGATGTTTCCCTGTGTTATTGTTCTGTGGTCAGACATCATTCCAAGGCCGGCCTGCCGGGATCAGCGTCGTTGGTCCCGGGGGTTGACCAAGGTCAATCGCCAGATTGGTCGCTGGGTCTGTGAGAGGGTGGGTATCAGATCTTGCACGACTGGGTGGACATTGGGTGTTCGGGACTCTATCGGGCTGATGGGGTTCATTTGTCGCCAGTTGGCATGGACCTACTCCTTAATGACTGGCAGGAGGCCTTGGAATATATGTCTGGCAATGATGCACGCTGGTCGCAGCTTGGGGCCAGGGGGGGGCGGCACATGAACAGTGTTATGTGCCAGTGGCGGGATCCTGGAGGTTTCCGGGGTCCGGAGCAGCAGGCTACACTTGGGCGGGGGCGGGGTGCCGCTGACCCGGTCAAACCCTCGGCCGACTTTTGCTTAGCATGGCGAAGTCGGGGAGAGGTGTATGGTAACTTGACGGGTGGTGAGTTATGGCATTAGCGGTGGCAGGCACTTTGCTGAGGTAGGGCTGGTGCAGCCGGGTGCCGCTAATTGAGGGGTTGGAAAGTTTATTGTTGGTTTGTTAAATTGTTATGGCTAATAAAAGCTGCGACCAGTTGTGTTCCATGAAATTTTGGTGTTATGTCTTTTGTGGGGGCGGGGTAGGGGCGTGGTTGTTGTGGAGCGGGGGGGGGGGGTGCGAGAGGTAGGGGCCTGGAGCGCCGGGTCCACCTGCCTCGGTTATCCCGAGGCCGCGGGCAGGGTCCCGGCGGCCGATATTAACCGGGCGCGCGGCCCGGCGCGGGGACCCGGTGCGCGGCCTGGTGTGGCGCGCGCACGCGTCTTTTAAATTGATTGACTCCCGTGGGTCGCGGCCTCACGGGAGCCAATTATTGCCTTGGGTGTTGGGGAGCGGGGGGGGAGTAGAAGCTGAGCATCCTCCACGTGGTCAGTCGAGCGGAGGCTGCGTTCAGTGCCGGCGTCCCTCCCTCCCTCCCTAATTTTAGGCGGTGGGTGTTTGGGGTGTTTCAGCTGGGAGAGGGGGCAGGATCCCGGAGATTTCCAGGGTCCGGAGCAGCAGGCTACACTTGGGCGGGGGCTGGGTGCCCCTGACCCGGTCAAACCCTCGGCCGACTTTTGCTTAGCATGGCGAAGTCGCGGAGAGGGATATGGTAACTTGCCGGGTGGTGAGTTATGGCATTAGCGGTGGCAGACACTTTGCTGAGGTAGGGCTGGTGCAGCCGGGTGCCGCTAATTGAGGGGTTGGAAAGTTTATTGTTGGTTTGTTAAATTGTTATGGCTAATAAAAGCTGCGACCAGTTGTGTTCCATGAAATTTTGGTGTTATGTCTTTTGTGGGGGCGGGGTAGGGGCGGGGTTGTTGTGGAGCGGGGGGGGGGGTGCGAGAGGTAGGGGCCTGGAGCGCCGGGTCCGCCTGCCTCGGTTACAGAATACTGGGCTTGATGGACCTTGGTCTGACCCAGTATGGCATATCTTATGTTCTTATGTTCTTATAAAACAGATTGAAAATATAATCAGCACACTTAATACAACTTCATCAGCTGACCCATGTCCAGTAGAATGGATTAAAAGTACTAAAAATCATATTAGCTTTCACATTTTAAATTTTGTAGATAATTCTTTAAAACAAGGTTACTTACCACCTATACTAAAGAGTGCTATAATTCGACCAGTCTATAAAGGGAAATCACTGGACATCACTAACCCTAAGTCATTCCGTCCTATTTCGAGTTTACCATTTATCTCAAAAAGTATAGAAAAAGTAGTGCAAAATCAGCTGCAAGATCACATTGACTCGTATGCCCCTTTGGATATACATCAGCATAGATTTAAACCTAATCACAATGTGGAAACTCTACTTATTTCTCTCTTTGATAATCTTGTAACAGGCCTTGAAAAAATAAGTTATTTCTGTTAATCTTCATCGATGTCTCAGCAGCTTTTGATACTGTGTCTCACACAATAATGTTACAACGTCTACAAGATATTGGCTTATGCAACAATACATTAAAATGGTTTGCCTCTTATCTAACTAATCGTACGCAGTTAGTAAAATATGGTGACAAAATATCCTCTCAATTTTCGACTGGACAAGGCATGCCTCAAGGTTCAGCTTTATCATCTATTCTCTTTAATATTTATATTCAACCCATATGTCAAATTATTAATCTTCATGAAATTAATTATCATTTATATGCTGATGACATTATGGTTTATACTATAATTGACCAAAATACATTTGATACAACAAAAATTAATAACTGTTTGGCTGATATGAATGACTGGCTTAATAACAACAACTTAAAAAGAAAATCTGACAAAACAGAAGCAATGTTCATATCTAGATGCCAGTCCTTAAAACTACCAATTGAAATCAATTTATTAAATAGAGAAATAAAAATTAAAGATGAAGTAAGATATTTAGGTGTAACATTAGATAAATATTTAAATTTAAAATCTCATATAAACAAAATTGCGTCAAAAGCATACCATCGTTTAAAGATTATAAGAAGACTAAAACCAATACTAAATACAAATCACTTTTGCACAGTATGTCAGGCAGTCATAACACCTCCACTTGATTTTGGAAACATGTTGTATCAAGGTCTTCCTAAACACTATATCCATCCTCTCCATTTAGTTCAGAACACCACTGCCTATATTATAACTGGCTCTACAAAATCTGAACACATAACTTCAGTCCTCAAACAGTTACATTTCCTTCCGGTTATTGCAAGGGCAAAATATAAAAACCTAATGACTACACTGGTCAATACTGAAATTGTTACTGACTTTAAAAGGCCCTAATATATAGTATCTTGGTGAGCTGAACATGAATATAACATTTTAAAAAAATTATTGGCTCTTGTTTTGAAAATATTGCATGTATTTCATTTTTGACATTTCACCATGTAAATTTATCCAGTAGGACATCAACAACATCCCAAATAAGCCTTGAATTATGTAATATTGCATCACATTGCATAATACCAGCATGCACACATCATCCAGAGTTGATTGCATCATTTTCTGATGCAATGCAATACTGCTGCCAGATGGCTGCTGAAGCAATCTGAGGTCAGCAGTGTACTATACACAGTCAGAAAGGAAAGTAATCTGGTATTCTGTTCCGATATTGAAAGCCTCATGAATGTCTTAAAAATCACTCATGACCCACAAGACTGGAGACTATTTATAGACTCTTTGAAACTGAGTCTGAAGGCTGTGCTTTTGAGCAATGGAAACCGTCTTCCATCTATTCCAGTAGCACATTCCGTCCACATGAAAGAGACATACGATAACTTAAAGCATCTACTGACTTCCATTAACTATAACAAGTACAGCCGGCATCTCTGTGGTGACTTGAAGGTAGTTGCCCTTTTAATGGGACTGCTGCAGGGATATATAACATACATGTGTTTCTTATGTGAGTGGGATAGCCGAGCAAGGGATTGGCACTACTTGCGGAAGGAATGGAATCACAGACAAAATGTAACAGTTGGAGAGAAGAATATCCAGCACCAAGCTCTGGTTGAGGCTTACAAAATCCTGCTATCACCCCTTCACATCAAACTAGGTTTGATGAAAAACTTTGTGAAAGTCATGGACAGCAGTTCGCCAGCTTTATGATACCTGCATGAAAAATTCCCTCGACTTAGCGAAGCAAAGATTAAAGAGGGAGTTTTTGTGGGTCCTCAGATTCGAGAGCTCTTCAAAGATGACCAGTTCAATAACTTGCTGCAGGGTGATGCGAAATAAGCATGGAATGTTTTTCGCTTAGTGTCAACAAACTTTTTCGGGAATGTAAGGGCAGAAAACTACAAGGAACTAGTAGAAGACATGCTGATGCAGTATCAGAAACTTGGTTGCAATATGTCTCTAATGATCCATTTCCTTGATTCCCATCTCAATTTCTTTCCTGACAACTGTGGTATGGTTAGTGATGAACAGGGCAAACGTTTTCACCGGGATATCGCAACAATGGAACAAAGATACCAGGGAAAATAGTCCACTACAATGTTGGCTGACTACTGCTGGACTCTCCCCAGAGACGCTCCCGAACAGCTGTACAAGAGACAGGCGAAAAAATCTAAGAAGTAGTCTATGACTTGGTTTTTTACAGGTATTAACCGAAGGCCTATTATATTTACTATTGACATGCATTTCGTGATGTAAACATTAATTCTTGTAGATAACAAAAAAACTAGAGCCAACTTTGCAATTTCACTGTAATATTCGTGTTCAGCATATAAAAATTGATAAGAAATTACTATTTTTATTTCAGTAACATGACTTTTGTAAAGATTTGTTGACCAGTGCTATTTTCAAAATGTTTCACCAATCCTCAGCAGATATTCTACAATCTATTATTTCAAAAGACGAGAGCATAAAACCAAGACAATCTCAACATATCAATAAACTTAATAGTCCTTTGAACTTCAACAAATCAAAACAAATGACTTCTAAAAGAGCGTTTTCCTTTATGGCACCAGAGTTATGGAATTCTATTCCTGAAAACTTAAGAACTCAGGAAGACCTTAAGGACTTTCGCAAATCTTTAAAGACTTACTTATTTATAGAATCATTTGGTGAAATTACTTGAATTAACCATTATGTATATTTAATTTCAGTATGATATAGTATTATTTATATTCTCTTATATACCACGCTATTCTGCATCAGTGTGGTTTACATTGAACAACTGAAATTACATTGAACAGGGCATTATAACTTGGAAATAACTATTTTACAGGGAACATGGGCTATGGAGGGTTAAGTGGCTTGCCCAAGACCACAAGGAGCACCTGTGGGACTAGAAACCCCAGTCCTTCTGGCCCAAGGTTGCTGTCCCCTAGTGGGATTTGAACCCCCAACCTTCCAGCCTGAAGTACCTTGCCCCAACCACTAGGCCACTCCTCCACTCATACTGTATTATAACATATTATAACATAATTTAGCCGTTGCCGCAGGGCCGGGTCCCGAGTCCGGCATTGTAACCAGGTCCCCGGGGCCCGAACCCTCAGCACATGGCATGGGTGGAGTTTGGGGGGGTGAACTCAAGGGATCAAGGGCGTGCTGCGTTCCACAGCTCGTGGCGTTGTCGGGCGCGTGATTGGGCAAGTGGGTGGAGGAGGCGGGGCGGCAGGGAGTGTGGGGGAGCAGTTGTGGTCATTCTCCCTCTCATGTCCTGCTCGCCCCAGAGAAAGGTGTGTGGCGTTTTGTCCTGTTTGTGGCCGGCGGTGCAGTGTGGTGGTTTTGGGCGTGGGGGGGGGGTTTGGCTGTTCGCGGTGCGGGCTAGGGTTCGGTGCATGGGGGGCCATTTCGCCAGCGGGCATTCTGTCGGGTCTTTAGGGGTGCGTCGAGGGTGCGTGTTTCTGGGTCGGCAGCACGTGCGGCGGCCTACAGTCCGGTAGGCTGCTGTGTTCCTGCGCTAGGAGGGTGCGAGCACTTCAGCCGGCAGCTCGTGGGGTAGACGGAGGTTGTTGCTCCGCTTCCCGCACATTGTGTGCAGCTGGGGGGGAGGCCTTCACTATATGGAGGCATTTTCTTAGGGGGTCTAGCAGTGGGTGAGGGCTTTCCCTTTTCCAAAAAAAAAAAAAAAGAAATCCTATATATATATTCTCTAAAAGGGGCCTTACGCGCTATCTTCAGCCTTTGTGCAGGGCCGGCGTGGGGGTGTGGGTGTGGGATATTCATTGTAGTATCGCATTTTCCAGTGTATTATGGGCAGGGGTGCTACGCATCGTCAGACGGGCGGGCGAGGAGCTGGGAAACGGATTGGGGCAGCAGGAGCAGCCAGGGGTCGGGGCTTGTCTTCCAGTAGGGGTAGGGCTTATGGCGGAAGAGCTAGGCCAGTCGGCGAGCTTTGTGCGGCACGCCCAGAGCACGGCAGGGGGAAGGAAAAATGGGCGAGGGGCCAGGGAGCTTTGCATCAGGTCCCACAGACCAGTGTGCCTGAGGTGGCGGCAGAGGGCTCAGGGTTAGTAGGATTGGGGCCTTTGTCCCCAGCAGCGGGTGGCAGAGCAGGGTGCGACGCAGGAGGGGGAGTAGGCGCCGGCTGTGAGGCGGCGTCGGGGGTCGCCGGTGCAGCGGTTGCGCAGGCCGTCGGGCTGGCAGTGCTTGATGTATCCGGTGGACCTATTAGTGAGACTACTTCCTCTGTGGTGCCCGGGCAGTTGATGCACCCGGGGTGCTTCGGGTCGTGGGGCCCGTGGGCATTTGGTATGGGGCAGAGTACGGGTATGGGACATTGGGGGGGTGGGTGGGGTGATTGGTTTGGTGCTGGGCATGGTGGGCCAAGCTGTTTCGGGTCTCGGGGCCCCGCGGCTTGGGATGCTGGTGGCCTCGGCTCCTCCACTTGGGGCTGGGGTGGGGGGCCAGTTTCTACTCCCAGTGCATCCGGGCCTGTGGCTGCTGGTCTTTCTTCTCCTCTTCCCATGCAGATACATCCAATGTCGCTGGCCCGGGCGCACATGGAGGACATGGCTCAAGGTTCGGGACATGCAGGTTCCTCAGAGGAGCGGACCGATGCGGCGGCGACGGCCCAGCCTGTGGATGCTTCCGTGGCTTCTTCCTCTGCAGCTGGTGAGTATGTGGTAGGTTCTGGTGGGGCGCAGGCCCCTGGTGCTGGGAGTGGCGCAGCTAAGAAGGCGAGAACGAAGCGCAGGCGTGGGCGCCGTTGTCATCGTGCATCTTCGTCCTCCTCTTCGTCATCCTCTTCGGTTTCTTCGAGCGATTCGGGGCCAGCAGGGGGGGAAGGGCAAAGGCGGGGGGGCCTGCGGTGGTGCGCTGTTCCGAATTATGGGAGTGCGTGCCGCGGAAGCTGTGCCATCGGATTAAGCGGCGCAGGTATACTGATATTTTCCGCCTGTTGGATGGCAGGAAGCGTTCTGGCGAAAGCCGTAAAAAGCGCAAGGAAGATGAGAAAGCAGGCAGGGTGCGGAGGGCGTCTCACAACACCCTGAACTGGACTCGCGCCTTTTTGCGTTTGGCTAGTGTTTGGGGTCATTATTTAACGGATCATTATGGAGCGCTGCTGGCTTGTGCAGATACTATTTTAGCAGTGTCGCAGGCTCACGAGGGGTGGGCATGGTTAAATTACGATGAGGAGTTCCGGGACATGATGGAGGAGAATGGGCAGCTCTCATGGGGGATGAAGGACATCAATCTGTGGTTAACGCAGATGTCCACTCGAAATCGGAGCGGGGGCACGGGGGGTAGTGGCAAGTTGGGGCCGTCTACTTCATCGGGTGGTCCGCGGTCCTTTCGGGCCTCAGCTCCCGTTCAGTCTCAGCCAAAAGGGGGTGCGGGGGGGGGGGGGGTGACGTCTGTTGGCGTTTCAACAAGGCGTCGTGCCCATTCCCCAACTGTAAATTTCAGCACGTCTGCTCCTTGTGCGGGAGTAGGCATGCGGCCATTAAGTGCAGTCGCAAAGGGGTGGCGGGCACCGCCGCTGGGGGTAAGTGAGGGGGCTTGCGGTACTTTGGCCCCCACACCCATCAGGGTCTCTGTTATGCAACCTTGGCTGGTCAGTTATGGGCGTGTTTGGCGGGGTGAGGTAGCGCAGTTGTTATTGCATGTTTTCTCAGAGGGCTTCCGGATTCCGTGCCAGGGTTTGCCAGCGGGGAGCGGTTCGCGTAATGCTAGTTCTGTCAAAGCCCACGCCGGGGTGGTGAGGCGGAAGATCGCAGAGGAGTGCGCGCTGGGCAGGGTCACGGGGCCTTTCAGCGAGCCCCCATTTTCATCGTTTACTATTTCCCCCTTGGGAGTGGTGCCCAAGAAGGAGCCGGGTAAGTTTCGGCTGATCCACAACCTTTCTTGTCCACCAGGTGATTCGGTGAATGACTGCATTCCTCGCGAACGGTGCACCATGTGTTACGCTTCCTTTGATGCAGCCGTGCTTCTGGTTTGGCAGTGTGGGGTTGGGGCATTGCTGGCAAAGGTTGACATCGAATCCGCTTTCCGGCTGTTACCTGTGCACCCTTCTGCTTTCCCATTGTTGGGTTTTCGTTTCGACTCGGCGTTTTATTTCGACAAGTGCATGCCTATGGACTGTGCCATATCCTGCGTCTATTTCGAAGCCTTTAGTACATTTCTCCATTGGTTGTTAGAGCGGCAGACGGGCCTTTTTTTTATTTTTTTATTTTTTTTTAACTTTTTATTTATAAGTTTAATAAATCTTAAACATCCACACATTATCCATGAATGAAACAGAAAAATGGAAACAACCACCAAATTTTTCAAAAGGAAATAAACTATCACCTACTCATCTTTCCCATCTTACACCCCAAAATTTAAGAAATAGGGGATTACTAGGAAATATACAAATAATGACACAGAAATCTTAGCCATTACACAAATAATCATAACAGGCGAATGGGAGACTCATACGTCAGCTGTATGAGAAGATAAAACAGCCTCAATATCGCTTACTTCCCTAAATTCCAAAAATGCTAGCAGCTGCTTAGGGTCAAAGAACAAATACATCTTTTGTTTAAAATTAACATAGCATTTAACAGGGAATTTAAGTTGGAAGGAAGCACCCAGGGCCAAAGTCCTAGTGCGAAGAGCCAAAAACTCTTTCCTTCTCATTTGGGTAATACGTGATAAGTCAGGAAATACTCTAACTCTTGAACCCATAAACTCTTCATTAGGATTTCGGAAATACATTTTGAGAATAAAAACTTTATCTGTCTCTAAAGCAAATGTGGCAAGGAGGGTAGTTCTTTCCACTACAATCTCCAAGGAACTCTCAAGGAGACCCGTGAGATCCCCCAAACCGGGATGTACGGGGGAGGCCTCACCTCCTCCACTTCCACTACCCAAGGATAAGTACTGAGCCCTAGTCAAGGGAGGATACTGCTCTGGGGAGATTTTTAAAACCTCCCTAAAATACTTCCGCAGCATCTCAACCGCTGATAGTATTGGAGACCTGGGAAAACTCAGGAACCGGCAGACAGGCCTTAATGGCATAGTCCATTATCTGGATGATTTCCTATTCGTTGGCCCGGGGGAGGGACCGCACTTGTGTTACCTTGCTCGACACTTTCCTACGCTTGGCCGGGGATTTCGGCATTCCTATAGCGGCCGGCAAAACTGTGGGGCCGGTCACCCGCCTCACTTTACTGGGGATTGAGATTGATACGGAGGCTATAGTCGTCCGCTTGCCTGCCCAGAAGGTCGAGCGGCTCAAGGAGTTGGTGGCGTCCGTGGGATCTTTGCCCAGGACCACCCTGCGGGTCATGCAGTCCTTGGTGGGGCACCTCAATTTCGCTTGCAGGGTTCTGCCCATGGGGCGCCGTTCTCGCGGCGGTTATCGTTGGCCATGGCTGGGGTGTGGCTCCCGCATCATCGGATTCGCGTGTTGTTGGGCATGCGGGAGGATCTGCGGGTGTGGGACGCGTTTCTAGCAACTTTCAATGGGTGCTCGGTGTTGCAGTTACCAGAGATCTCAAATCTAGACTTACATTTGTTTACTGATGCGGCAGGTAGTTCCGGTTTCGGGGCGTACTGCCAGGGGACTTGGTGTGCGGAGCCTTGGCTGGCGGATTGGGTGCAGTCTGGTTTGGTATGCAACATCGCCTTTCTGGAGCTGTTTCCTATAGTGGTTGCTTTTTGGGTGTGGCCTGATCACCTGCGGAATTGGTGTGTAGTCTTCTGGTGTGACAACGCGGCGGTGGTCGAGGTGATCAACAGACATGCGCCTCGGTGTCCAAGAGTAGCGTCTTTGATGAGGCTTTTTGTGCTGGCCTGCTTACGGTTGAATGTGGCTGCCAGGGCGCGGCATGTGCCGGGCACTAAGAATTCCATTGCTGATGCTCTGTCCCGTTTCCAGTGGGAGCAGTTCCGGCGCCTGGCGCCAGAGGCGGAGGAGTTGGCGTCGCCGGTCCCGGAGCATCTTTGGAGTGTTGGGACCCCGACCTAATGGCTTTGCTGGCTGCATCGGTGGCGCATGGTACCTGGGCGGGGTATCGGCGTGGCTATGCCCAGGTGAGTTTGTTCTTGGGTGATATGGGTTGGTCTGGGGGCGGGTGCCAGAGGGGCTCGTGGGACAATTTGTTTTGTGGGCTAAGAACGCAGGCTGGGCACGGTCCGCGGTCGTGTCTGCGCTGGCAGGGTTTTCCTTCTTTTGTATGGCGGCGGGCTGGGGAAACCCCCGGGTATCTTTTCTGGTTAAGTGTCTGTTGGCGGGTTGGGCTAGAGTGCAGCCCCGGCCTCAGGATTGGCGGCTACCTGTTTCCCATGACTTATTATTGCAGATTTGTGAGTCATTACCGCGCATCACGGCCTCGAATTTCGAGTCCATTCTTTTCCGTGCGTTGTTTGCAACAGCGTTTTTTGGGATTTTTCGGGTCTGCGAGCTCGTACCTAGGTCCGCGAGGCGGGGCGCTTTTGGCGGGCTGGAATTTGAGCATGTGACGGTGGAGGCGTCCTTGGTGTGTATCTATGTCCCGCGCTCCAAAACTGACCAGGCAGGAAAGGGGGGTTGGATAGTCCTCAATGCTATCTTCCCTTTGCAGTCCTGCCCGGTGCATGCTCTCCGGCATTACTTGCGGCTTCGGCCGGTGGCGCGGGGATATTTTTTCATTCATGCTGATAGCAGGCCGGCAACGCAGTTTCAGTTTATGGCGGTGCTGTGCAGGGTCTTGCAGTTTCTGGGCTATGATGATAGGAGCTATGCTTCTCATTCTTTCCGGATTGGGGCGGCCACGAATGCAGCTGCTGCGGGTCTCGAACCCCAGGTCATTCAGCAAATTGGGAGGTGGCATTCTAGGGCTTACGAGGGCTATGTTTGCCCGTGCGCTTGCATGCCCAGCTCCTGGCTTTTGGGCATGCCATGGGAGAGGTATCTATGCGGGGTGGGGGGGGTTGCTAATGTTTTCCTTCCTGTTGCAGAGTTGGCTGCTGGTGGCAGTGCGGCTTCTCCTTTTTCAGATGGTGCGAGCTCAGGAGACTGGTGGATTGTAGGACACTCCTTCGTCTACTCGGCAGAGCGTCGGGCTGCAGTGCGGCCGTTGGGCACCCATCTCGGTCTCGAGTCTGCAGGAGTCCAGCTGCACTGGATGGGTCACCGCGGCATGCGATGGTGGCAGTTGGTGGCCTGCGTTCAGGCGAAGTTGGTTCAGCGGCAGCGCCCTGTACTATATTGCTACATCTGGGTGGCAACGATTTGGCGAGCTGGTCGTGTCGTCAGATCATCAGAGCTGTGCAGCGGGACATTGAGCTGGTGCGGGAGCTTCTCCCGGGAGTGGCCATTATATGGTCAGACATTATTCCTCGTCCCGCGTGCTGGTCTCAGCGGTGCTGGTCACGATGCCTCACCAAGATCAACAGGCAGATTGGGCGTTGGGTTCAGCAGTCGGGTGGCCTTCAGGTGTTGCATCCGTGGGCGGATGTCCGGTGCGCCGGCCTGTATCATTTGGATGGGGTTCACCTCGCCCCGGTTGGGCAGGACCTGCTACTGAACAATTGGCAGGAAGCTCTTGAGGGTTGGTGCTGGTCTGCTGGTCGCAGCTTTCTTTGGGGGGGGGGTGCGGCACAAGGTTAGTGTTCACCTTGTGCCGGTGGCGGGGTAGCGAGCTGGCGCTCGTCGACCCGGCGGGGCATTTGAGGCTGATGCCACTTTGAGTGGGAGCGGTTCAGCTCCTTTGGTTGGGAGAGACGTCCCGGCTGTGGTCTCTGCACAGTGGAAGGCAACTAGAGCCTGCTTCTGCTAATAACATGGCGAGGCGGGTGGCAGGGCAAAGGGGGGTGGATGATGCACCACTTTGCTAGAAATGGCTGGTGGGGGCATCATCCGGAAAAGGGAGGGCGGGGGGGGGGGGCATGTGGCATTTTGCTAATATTGAGTTGGCCCATGTTGGGCCGGATTTTCACTGTTGTTAATAAAGCTGCGACCAAGCAACTGTTTACCATAATCCGGTGTTGGCTTGTTTACTTGGGTTTCATGTGTGTGGGGGGGAGGTATACCTTAATGCAGCAGGTGGGGGTTAGGCTGTCCGAGGTGGCAGATTGGTCAGAGGGTTGGGGGATGCGGGGTTGGGCTTCCGGGTACCTTGGTTAATTTAGCCGTTGCTGCAGGGCCGGGTCCCGAGGCCGGCATTGTAACTGGGTCCCCGGGGCCTGAACCCTCAGCACATGGCATGGGTGGAGTTTGGGGGGGTGAACTCGAGGGAGCAAGGGCGGGCTGCGTTCCGCAGCTCGTGGCGCCGTCGGGCGCGTGATTGGGCAAGTGGGTGGAGGAGGCGGGGCGGCAGGGAGCGTGGGGGAGCAGTTGTGGTCATTCTCCCTCTCACGTCCTGCTTGCCCCGGAGAAAGGTGTCCCACCCTCCCCTCCCTTGTTTTCTTTAATGGGGGTGGTTGTCGCAGCTGGGGGGGGTGTGTTACTTGAGTTAACTGGCTTGGGCGGGGTAGCGAGCTGGCGCTCGTCGACCCGGCGGGGCATTTGAGGCTGATGCCGCTTTGAGTGGGAGCGGTTCAGCTCCTTTGGTTGGGAGAGACGTCCCGGCTGGGGTCTCTGCCCGGTGGAAGGCAACTGGAGCCTGCCTCTGCTAATAACATGGCGAGGCGGGCGGCAGGGGAAAGGGGGGGTGGATGATGCACCACTTTGCTAGAAACGGCTGGTGGGGGCATCATCCAGAAAAGGGGGGGAGGGGGGCATGTGGCATTTTGCTAATATTGAGTTGGCCCATGTTGGGCCGGATTTTTACTGTTGTTAATAAAGCTGCTACCAAGCAACTGTTTACCATAATCCGGTGTTGGCTTGTTTACTTGGGTTTCATGTGCGGGGGGGGGGGGGAGATGTACCTTAATGCAGCAGGTGGGGGTTAGGTTGTCCGAGGTGGCAGATTGGTCAGAGGGTTGGGGGATGCGGGGTTGGGCTTCCAGGTACCTCGGTTACTGTTTTGTTTTGTATTTATATTGTAATGTATCATTTTTGTTTTCCCATACCCTCAATATGTTAGCCTTTGTTGTCTTGTCAACCACTTTGATTGAAGGATAAGGTGGTATACAAAACTGGTTGGTTAAATAAATAAATAAATACATAAATGTACTTTTTCTTTTTCCAAGGGACATATAATGTGTCAAGGGCTCAACGGTCAGTCTTACCAGCCTCACAAACGTTTTTAAGGCTTGCTGAACCCCTGCTTAATCATGACCCGTTATCATGACACACCCAGTTCATTAAATATATCAGAATGAATCCTTTTAAACTTTCTAAACCAAACCAACTTATTTGTGCTCCAGCTGACGTGTAGCACCATCTGCTTTCTTATTGTGCACAACAATAGCAGTTGCTCAAAATGTATTCCCTCAATTTGTTCAACTCTACCCCAACTGATGGTTTCACCAGAATCCAGGTGGCTTCTTCAGAGATGAATTATTCTATCTCATATTTCTGTGGCTGGGGTGTGGTGGGGTGGTGTTGACAGAGACAAATTTGGGGCCATTCAATGGACAGATGTTCCCGCTGGATTTCAGAAATATCAGGGCATCTGCGACCCCATCTAAGTTTAGACTGTTCCAGGTATGAACAAGCATCAGGAAAATGCTCATTTTTGCTGTAAAAACATCCAGAGGGTATAGAGAAGATGCTTCTCCACCATTTATAGTACTTTTCACAATCACAATGCTAGTAGCAGTGGGATTTGAACCCTGGTTTCCCTGGCATTTGCCTATTACTCTAACCATTAGGTTATTCCTAGATTTTGCCAGTCTTGCATACTATTGTCTATGTAGAAGCCTCACAGACATCCATATTGGGCATGCCCATGCTTGTGAAATCATGCCTGAACTTGAATGTGCCTACTTGTTGTTTGTTTGTTTGTTTGGTTTTTTTTTTGGGGGGGGGGGTCCCAGACATTCTGGCTTGGACATTCCAGACTGCATTTTGCAAAATATGATTTTATGTGTCCTTATACAATAGTTCCTAAATGCACAACTTCCTGCTCACTTAAGCTATAAAGTTACTCTCTTAGTGTGCTATTGGTTTAGTTGTCTTTATTTAAGACAAATTTAAAAAAAACAATGAAAAGACATGAAAAAGAACACAGAAAAATATCAGGTTTTGACTCAACTGTGACAACTGTAGCCAAAGACTGAAAAAAACACCCTCCTCCCTTACATGCGTGATACCAACTCCTAATCACCCCAGCATCGTGATGTCACCTCCTGGCAGACACCTTCTTGGGTATTGCTGAGCAGAGTGAACTACAGCAATTATTTTTCCACTGGGAGAAGTCCTGTCATTGTTTTCGTTTCCTGATAAGATGAAACAAGAATCAAATTCAATTTTCTTTGTTTTTCTTTCATTTTATTTGAAATAGGTAATTCCATCGAGATTTCCAATTTTGTTTCAAATGAAAGCATGTCCATAGTAGATAGTATAAAGAAAGAAAGAAACCCTTGTTTCATTTAATTCATACTTCAAGGATGATTAAAAAGCACAGATTGTACATTCACCTATCTTGAACTCTAAGAAAAGAAACAACATGGCTTTTATATATACACTGATGATATGCAGGAGCTAATTCCAATATCAGGATGTGGAACAGGTGAGATCTCTGTTACAGGAAAAAATGGGTTTGTTGACTAGTTGGTTTCATCAACTGGGTTTGAAAGACAGAATTGCTGTTGTTCTCATATCAGGTAAATGGACTTCAGGGATGGGCTTGAGTTGGTTTTTAAGGGATTATGTTGTGATTTGGGCATCTGGGTGGACTCAAACTTACAGATAAGGGATAATATTATGAACATAGTGCAGTTGCATTTTTAGTATAGCATCTTATTCGTCAATTGCAACCATGTCTTTTGCAACAACATTTGATGGGGGTTATGTGAACTCAATGTTGCCATATCTGGATTATTATAATTTGCCCCTGAGGGGGTTACGACAGAAAGATGTGCAGTGTTTACAGACTATGGAGCATACTGCAGCTAAATTAGTTATGGAACTTAAGAAATTTGATCATGCATCACATGTGGTAATTCAGTTACATTGTTTGCCAGTAGATTCCGTATCCAGTATAAAGTTTTAGTATGACCACCAGGGAGTCCCTGTGTAAGACCCGATGAGTGCTAGGGTGGAGGAGGGTCCAGGTAGGGTCTGAGGTGGCCTGATCGAGGTTGGATTGATTTTTTTTGCCCAAGGCTGTGCTGAAGGGAGCATCTAGATCTGGGGTGTGGGAGGGTCAGATCAGGAGGTCTGGATTAGATGTTGTAATTGGGCCTTGGGGGGGGGGCCTGCAGCTGCATCAACTTGACCCTTTCCCAATTTTACTGTGTAGGTCCAATTTCCTTGTCTCGGCCAGTGTGGTGTTTGTCATGTGCATTAAATGCTTGGCATGCCCCTTGCATTGCATGTTTGTTTGGGTTTTTTTTGTGGTGCAAAACCAACAGTAAGTACAAATCCTTGCTGTATTTTAGTAAAAGATCTTCTATATGATAGTGGGTTATCCCCCAATGATTAACTGAAGATTGCCTTCCCCTAGTATGATTACATATGCACACAATGTTCCATTACATTCCTACCTTTTGCTGAATTTGGGGGAGGCATTCCCAGGTATGTGTGTTTTGGGCAGGATTGAAAACCAAAACAGAACACACTGATTATATTATCAAGTTTATGCACATTTGTTTCCATAGAAAATCTACTTGTACAAGAAGCAGGTGCAAAGGTCCAAGTGCCCATGTTAAATTCTGAAGGGAAAATACACATCTTCTATTTCTTTGAAACTTGATGTAAAGCCTGAGGGTAAAACATGCCCATAAACTTTGCAGCAAAGTGGATGATCTGGAAATTGCCCCCGTAAAGTCCATGCAATCTGTCAGTGAATCAAATCCTTTCCAAATGCGAATAAATGTACATCTTTTGTTTCATTAAAAAGTCATCAACCTTCCAAAATTTTACTGCACAAGGATTCTTCTATAAAGTAATATTTCCATTTCATTGAATTGATGCCAAGAAAATTAAAACTAAGTCTTCTGCCAGCTAGTTTGCTGAAAGAGACATGTCTTTCCAGATATCTTACGAAGCCGCTGACATTTTAATAGGATATAATTATTATAATAAGAACTCTCTTATAAAGACAAGATTGAGGTTCTAATAAGAAACTATTCTTTCCTTTTCTGATCACTTTTAATGAAATCTTTTTTTTAAGCTTAAAGCAGCAGTGCACCTTATTAAAAAAGAAAAAAATTAAAGCACCGAGTACATCTGCATAGCATTACGAAGTCATACTATACAATTTGTTTTAATCAGTCTGAAAACTTTCTAAACATGATTTAATCTGTGCCAATAAAGTTATGTTACCCTGTATCATAGTATGGTCCAGCTCTCACTTTGATCTGTTCCCAGAAAGGCTGGGGATTCAATTACAGAACAAGTTGGTTAGAGAGGAAGCAGCATCTTGTTGTAGACTGATCTCCCTTGTTGAGTAACTCAATGGTCCTGGCTAGGTACATTAAGACACACAGGTGGACTGTTCATTGAGAAGGATCTTGAACTTAAAAAGTGTGAGAACCACATGTTTCCTCCTATTAGAGAAGAAAATAGAGCATCTTTAAAAACTTAGGTCTCCGAGAAAGAGGAGTGCTGACATTGTATCCGTGGAATTCCCTATTCAATCTTGTCTATAGTGCTGTGGCTCCTGTGGAATTCCAACTTGTGGCCATAGTTCATGGAGAACAAAGATAGACCTGCTCTGGAATGACTCTACAATGTAGTCTTATGCTTGTTAGGGTCCTTTGTCAAGATTTATATACATAACTACAGAAAACAAAATTGATTCACAGCAGGTCACCAACCAAGGTCCACCTCTACCCCTGATAAATCAAAGGCTGACAAAACCTCAGTGCTGTATAAGAAGAGTTAGTCTGAATAGCAGCTACAATGCAATACTACACTTAGATTCCACATAGGCCACATATGTCCTGTGCACACATGCAAATAGGGCATGGGCGCGATTCCAACTGTATTCCACATTCACGGGAATAGATGTACATGCGTTTCTGAGATCAGGTCAGGGACGTTTCCGCCGTGTCCCATCCAATATGCACCCACAGTTCACCCCAACCCTGCACGTGTAAACTTTGAAAACATTTCCTCTGCGTCCCATCCAACAATCACCCACAGTTTGCCCCGATGGTGCACAGTGCAGAATCATTTCTGCTAGCATGTGGAACAGGAAACAGGATGGAGCAGCACCCCCCCTCTCCCACTGCATGATAACCATATCCCACAGCTTTGAGAATGGCACCTGGCAGCCCAACTTCTCAGAAGATGAAACCCACCTTCTGTTCAGGCTTGTCCTTGAAGAGGAGGAGCTGCTCTTGCCGGAGGGCACAGAAGGCCACCAAAGGCACACAGGGGCTGGAGCATATCCACAGCAGCCTAGCACAGTGAGTATATGAATAGTAATGCACACAAGGGAAGAGGTAGCAGCAGGCATCAGCACTGTAGGGGACTAGAAAATCAAGCAGACATAAGAGAATGCAAAGTAGAGCTAGGAATGGAGTGTGTACTGTGGCAGGGGTGCTATAGAAATGTAACAAGAAGATGGCAGCACACATGCAGAGACTGAGGCTGGCAAGCACAAGGTGATGGAGAGAGGGCAGAAATGGGAAGGATGTGATATGTGCAGCAGATACCACTGCACAGCCAAAAATGCACATGCATGCATGTGGAGAAACAACAGAAGGGCAGATACCAAGGACAGCAGTACCAGTGAACAGCCCATACTTGGGTTACAGGAGGCAAGGTTTCACATTAGGAAGCACCATCCCAGAAAAAGATTTAAACGTCATTGTGGATAACATGTTAAAACCCTCCACCCAGTGTGCAGCGGGGGCCAAGACAGAAAATAGAATGTTAGGAATCATAAGGAAAGGAATGGAGAATAAAACCATGAATATGATTACTTATATATTTAGCAGAGTGCTCATACTATGTTATCATTTAGTTACAGCAGTTGACATTGTAACTTAAGCCTGGGAATGTATGTTAAATAGGGACATTGATAACTTTTATTTCATTTATTTATTATTTCAATCAAAGTGGTTTACATTGAAACTTAAACTTGGTAATGTACATTAAACAGGGACATTGATAACTTCTATTTTTCTGAGACAATGGAGGGTTAAGTGATTTGCCCAAGGTGTGCTAGTGGGAATCAAACCCTGGTCTCTGGGTTCCCAAGCCAGTGTTCTTAACCATTAGGCTATGCCTCCACTTTGATCATGCAGTAACATTCATCTAAGGTGATGGAGAGTTTAAGTGACTTGCCCAAGGCTACAAGGACTGCCAGTGGGAACTGAACTCTGATCTGTTGGCTATCAAGCAAGTGCTCTAACCATTAGGTTACTCCTCCACTCCTGCATGCCTCTGCAGTGTTCCATGGTGCAACTGCACCTTCAATATTGTGTGCAATTTTGGTCGCCATATCTTAAAAAGGATATAGCGGAATTAGAAAAGGTATGGAGAACAGCCACCAAAATGGTAAAGGGGATGGAAGGATATCCCTATTAGGAAAAGCTCAAAAAGTTAAGGGTTCCTCAACTTGGAAAGGAGATGGCTGAGGGGAGATATGATGGAGATCTCTAAATTAATGAGTGGAGTATATATATAATGTGACTACTAGTCAGTGCTGACTCCTGGTGATCCAGCAGTGGAGGGTTGTGACCTGCCCATGGCCACAAGGAGTGCCAGGGGGAATTGAACACTGGTCTCTTGGTTACCAAACCAGTGCTTTAACCACTAGCTGCTACTCCTCTCATAAATGGAGTAGAATGGGTAAATTTAGATTGTTTTTTAAAGGGCAAGTCTATGCTGACTCCTGGTGACCCAAAAGTTCCTGGGTTTCTTTGGGAAGGTACGACTGGTAGTAGATTGACAGGCTGTTTCTTCTGAGGTACTCAAAATACTTTAAGCGATTCAGAGGAAGGTGACCAAAATGATTTGGAGCCTGCACCAAAAGATGTATGAGAAGAGACTTGAAGATCTAAATATTTACACACTAGAGGAGAGGAGGGACAGGGGAGATATGATAAAGACCATTAAATACTTAAAGGGTATTAATGAACAAACAAACCTTTTTCAAAGATGGGGAAGCTGTAAAACTAGAGGGGATAACATGAAGCTGCAAGTGGGTAAACTGAAAGGCAATGTCAGGAAATACCTTTTCACTGAAAGGGTGTTGGATGCTTGGAATGTCCTCCCAATGGAAGTGGTGGGGGCAAATACAGCGACAGAATTCAAAATGGCATGGGACAAACACAGTAGGTCCCTTTATAACAGCATAAAATCAAAATAAACTTAACTATCTCATCAAATAGGGGTGACCTGCACAGACTGTTGGATCCAGTCCTAAACAAAGAAACAGAGAAGGGTGACCTGCCTGGAGTGGCAAATGCACCTACTCTTGCCAGGCAGATTAGATGGACAGTACTGGTCCTTATCTGCCATTATGTACTATAACTAACCCAAGGGTGCTAGTGGGAATCAAACTCTGATCTCTTGGATAGTTGGTCATTACACTAACCAGTGGGCTACCCCTCCACTCCTGTTGTGTATACTATCCAAAAGCAGAAAGAGTAAGGGACATGCAATGACGCTACCGTAACCCAGTGAAGACTAATAAGAAAAAAATATTTTAAGTCAATGTGTAATCAAATGCTGGAATCAATTACCGAAAGATGTAATAAAAGCTGTTTGTGTAGCTGAGTTGAAAAAAAAGGTTTGGACAAGTTCCTAGAGGAAAGGTCCATAAACCATTAAGAGGACCCGGGAAATCCACTCCTTGCCCTGGGATGAGCATTGTGGAACCTGTGTGCCTTTTTGGGAACCTACCAGGTATTTGTGAAGTGGATAGGTCACTGTTGGAAACAGGATACTGGGTTTGATATACCTTGATCTGACTCAGTAAGGCATTTCTTATGTGCTTTTGAAGGGGCATGTCTTTCTCCTCTGTACAGATGCTTCAACATCATGTGGGATCCGGAGGCTTACCGAGTCCGGTTCAGAACTATAAGATGCACCTGGCCCGGACTGCTCCATCGTATACAGCAGCAGCTGCTCAGGAGCAAGTTGAGTGTCAATGATAAGACTAAGGCCAGTTGAGAGGCAGCTAAGGCCAGTTGAGAGGCAGCTATTCACCCTCCACAGAGGCCTATTACCACAACCACCAATGCTTTGTATGGGCCACAAGGCATATGCCGTGCTGTATACATAGATGCCAGACACAGTTACTGCTCAGCTGAGCTGACAATCTAATTAAGACCAGCAACATTGAAAAGCTGGGGGCTAGAGTGTTGCAAGAGACACATAAGAAGCACATAAGAAAGAGAGGAGCATCAGCATACAAGAGCAGTGGCGAAAGAGGTGGGTCTGTAGGTCAGAGAAGCAGCATGATGTATTGGCAAAGGTAGGGTGTCCCAGGCATAGGGAGCAGCAAGGTGGAATGAATGAAATCTGGAGGTAGCAGTGGCAGAGAAGAGCACTAAGAAAAGGTGTCTTCCCAAGTGTGGAACTCCTAAGGAGGGGTGTACAGTGAGATGAGAGAGTAAAGGTGGTGAGCAGCAGCAGAATGAATGCATTTGTTGTTCAGTAGGAGAATTAGGAACATGATGCAGAAAATGATAGGGAGCCACTGATGTGACAAGAGAAGCGAGGTCACAGGAGCAGGGATGGCCCCAGAGCTGGTCCAAGGTGTAGACTCCCTAAGCAAACTTTAACCTGTCCAACCCTTCTGGCACACACAATATACCAGTTCACTTGAATGCCCAACCAGTGCCATTCCCCAGAAGCATCCACACTAGGCAACCACCAACATTGTCCATGCAGGTCAGCCGGCCTCTGCACAGATGTGTCACTGCACTACTAGGAACATGCAGGGGGGAGACATGCTCATAGGGGCAATGGAGGGAAGGGAGAAAGAGAGATCCTGGGAGGAAGGTCACAGTTTCAAAGTAGACACAGGGAGGGTCCTGGGGACACACAGCACTTGATGAAATGGCAAGACACATTGGGATGTGAGGATTGTGAAAAATTGCAAGAGGACCTTGATAAAATGAAAGACCGGGCATCCAAATGGCAGATGAAATTTAATGTGGACAAGTGCAAAGTTATGCACCTAGGAAAGAACAACCCAAACTATGGTTACATGATGCAAGGTTCCACATTAGGAACCACCACCCAGTAAAAAGATTTAAGCATCATCGTGGATAACATGTTGAAACCCTCCACCCAGCGTGCATCGGAGGCCAAGAGAGCAAATAGAATGCTTGGTATCATAAGAAAAGGAATGGAAAATAAAACAAAGGATATTATAATGCCTCTGTATTGTTCCATGGTACGACTGCACCTTGAATATTGTGTGCAATTCTGGTCTCTGTATCTTAAAAATGAATAGCATATTTAGAAAAGGCACAGAGAAGAGCCACCAAAATGATAAAGGGGATGGAAGGATACCCCTATGAAGAGAGGATAAAAAGGTTAGAGTTCTTCAACCTGGAAAACAGACGGCTAAGAGGAGATATGATAGAGATCTATAAATTAATGAATGGAATGGAACAGGTAAACGTAGATTGATTGTTTACACCATCAAAATATAGAAGACTAGGAGACATGCAATGAAGCTATAGGGTAACCTATTTAAGACTAATAAGAGAAAATATTTTTTCACTTAACGTGTAATCAAATTCTGTAATTTGTTTCCGGAGGATGTAGTAAAAGATGATAATGTAGCCGGGTTTAAAAAAGGTTTGGACAAGTTCCTGGAGGAAAGGTCCATAAATCATTATTAAAGGGGACCCAGGATATCCACTGCTTGCCCAAATACAAGCATTGTGAAACTTGTGTCTTTTGGGGAAACTATTAGTTACTTATGACCTAGATTGGCCACTGTTGGAAACAGGATACTGGGCTTGATGGACCTTGGTCTGACCCAGTATGGCATATCATATGTTCTTAGGTTGGGCCCCTCCTCCCGCATGTCTCCATGGGAACCTTTCAGTCCCTCAAGCCAACTGCCATGACTTCAAGAGCTGTCACATACCCTGAGCACTTACACCAAATGGGTCCAATCTCATCACACAATCCTACAATAATCTCTTATCCATGTGAACCCCATAGGCTGCCCATGTACTGTAAAGGCAGGACACAACTGAAAACACAAAAGGTGTGAACAAAGAGGACACAAATGCCAGAGGATTCATGTTTAGATGATACTGAACATGTATATATGTGGAAAAAAACAGCGAGTTTGCCCATACCTGGATATCGACTTGCCTAAAAGCATGCACACATACTCATTGTGGTAGCTAATGTGAAATTCTTTGTCTCACATGTACACCTTTGGCAGCGGATACTCTCCCCCACCAGAGAGCATCAGCAGCTGCAAGCCCTACAACAGCCAGCTGTGCCAGCAGGCAGCCAGCAGCAACAGCAATGCCGGCAAGAAGAGTGAGCCCCCGAGCAAGAGCTCCACAATAACCATCAGCCCTAGCAGCCACAGCTACTGGCTACTGGAAGTGGGGGGGTCACACCAGACATGCAGTGTGTGGGTATGTATAGGTCCCCTAGCCCCCTGGGAACCACAATAAACAATGTGTCTACCTGCATCTCACTCTCACTGCCTGTCACCTGCTGCCTGTCTGGCCCTGCTGCCAATGCCACTTCCTGCTTGCTACCTGGCTTACTGTGTCAGCTGTACTACCCTCCCATGGTTGCTGCTCTGTGCGAGTGCCCGGTTTGCAAAATGGGTTGTGCCGGCCCTGTGTGCAGGCATGATGATAGCCTTTGATAAATGGCATAGCAAGCATCCAGGAACATATTTATGCATATGAATACGGTGTAGGAGTGTTGCTCCATCTGGGGGGAGGGGGACTATACATTCTCACCTGCTTGTATGGACACTCTATTGTGAGGTTCTGGTATAATTGCTGGACAGGATGTGAAGCCATTTGGTTGTCTGCTGAGTAAGCAGAAAGCTGAAATGTGCATATTGGCTCTGCATGTGTGAATTGTCACAGATTGTCCCCAATCCGATGAGCTTTCATTCATAGCACAGATTTCCAAATGCTACAGTGCATCACTTCCACTACTGCTACATAGCTGATCGTGTGTTGTGAGCATACCTGTCCCTTTCTGAGTCAGGGCAACTGCTACCTGGTAGGGGGGCACCAGTATTAAGTGGCGCTAAAACTGCAGCCATGAGATAGTGGAGGAAAAGGTCACAATCACAGTCAGCATTAGTGCTTGTGGCCATTGCTAGCAGCAGCAATGCTTCAAGAGCCAGAGAGAAATATTTTTATTGGAGTGTGTTTGAATCGGTCATCTTTGAGCCCATTCATTTCACCAGTCCTGCCCCCACCCTCCTCAGAGATGACCTCGTCCACTGCCTCCCACAGGCCCTGTGAGCTGAGGCCAAGGCCCCCTCTTTCCCTGAGCCCAGGGTGTGGGGACAGGGATGCAGGAAGGTCAATCAGTGTAGGCTGGGCCTCCCCACCTCCGGCTTGTAGCGGCGGGAGCCATCTGCGGTGATTCTGCTGCTCTTCCAGTCTACAGCTGACTGATGAGCGAGGCCTAGGGATTGCCACATTGCAAGTGGGAAAGCAGCAGAAATGATGTTAAAGTAAAGCCCAGACCCACAATGGGAGGAGCTGTTAGAGGAGAAGTTTATTTGTTGTTGTTAAGTGCCGTCAAGTCAGAGTCGACTCATGGCGACCCTCTGGATAGCTATCCTAAATTGTGTTCGATCTTCAGTCAGGCGGCTCATTGTTGACAGACTGGTACCCGTAGCTGCTGTTATTGTATCGATCCATCTCATTGCTGGCCTTCCTCTTTTGCGTTGACCTTCTATCTTGCCAAGCATGATGTCTTTCTCTAATGATCTCTCTCTTCACATGATGTGTCCAAAGTATGAAAGTCGAAGTCTTGTCATCTGAGCTTCTAAAGAAAGCTTAGGTTTGATCTCCTCTAGTACCGACTGGTTTGTTCTTCGGGCAGTCCATGGTATACACAGTATTTGCCACCAGCACCATAATTCAAAGGCATCAATTTTCTTCCTGTCTGTCTTTTTCACTGTCCAGCTTTCACATCCATATGATGTTATTGAAAATACCATGGCTTGAACAAGTCAAATCTTTGTATGGAGAGAGACATCTCTGCTCTTGAGAATCTTATCTAGGTCTTTCATAGCCATTCTGCCAAGAGCAATGCATCGTCTGATTTCTTGACTGCTTGTTGCTTCTTTATTGATAGTTGATCCAAGTAGATTAAAGTTGTTCACGATTTCAAATTCTTCTCCTTCAACGATGAACCTGTTGATTATGCCAGTTGTCATGATCTTTGTCTTCTTTACATTAAGGTGCAGGCCCATTTTGAAACAATGTTCTTTGATTGTGAGAAGCAAATGTTTCAGATCATCTTCACTTTCAGCCAGTAATGTGGTATCATGAGCATAGCGAAGGTTGTTGATGAGTCTTCCACCAATCTTCACACCTCTGTCGTCTTCATACAATCCTGCTTCTCTGATGATTTGTTCTGCATATAAATTAAACAGGTATGGGGAAAGTATGCAGCCTTGTCTTACACCTTTGCTTATTTTAAACCATTCTGTTTCTCCTTGTTCCGTTCGAACTGTTGCTTCTTGATCAATGTACAGAATGCGCAAGAGAACGATCAGGTGTTCTGGTATACCCATGCTTCTTAATGTGGCCCAGAGTTTCTCATGGTTTACACAGTCAAAAGCCTTGCTATAGTCGATAAAGCACAAATAGATATCCTTTTGGTATTCTTTAGTCTTTTCAAGGATCCATCTCACATCCGCAATGATGTCTCTCGTTCCTCGCCCTTTCCTGAACCCTGCTTGCACTTCAGGTAGTTCTTGTTCCAGGTATGGTTGTAGTCTCTTTTGAATAATATTCAGTAGAATCTTGCAAGCATGTGGGATCAGAGAGATTGTTCGATAATTTCCACAGTCAGTTGGATCACCTTTCTTTAGTATTGGTATAAACACAGATTTTTTCCTGTCAGTTGGCCATGATGTTGTCTTCCATATTTATTGGCAGAGCCTTGTAAGTATGGTAACAGCTGCATCAGATTGCTGCAATACTTCTATAGGAATGCTATCAATGTCTGGTGCTTTGTTCTTTGATAAGGCTTTAAATGCTGCTTCAACTTCTTTCATCACCAATGGTTCACGATCATAAGGTACAGGTTGAAATGGCTGTTGGTCCACTTGATCTTTATCATATAAAAACTCTGTATAATCCTTCCACCTTTTCTTGATCTTCTCAGCATCATTCAACATAGAACCTTGAGCATCTTGTAACATTCCAATTCGAGGCTGGAACTTTTTCTTTAACTCTCGTAGCTTCAGGAAAGCCAATCTTGTTCTTCCTCTAATAGTTTCTGCTTCTATTTCCTTGCAAGTGTCATTGTAGCACTTTTCCTTGTCCTGTCTTGCTGCACGTTGGAAATCTCTGTTGAGTTCTGTGATTGTCTTTCTTTCTCTTCTGGCTTTAGCTTCTCTGCGTTTCTCGGCAATTTTCAGAGTTTCTTCCGTCATCCATTTTGGCCGTTTTTGCTTTTTCACCTTTTCTAGAGACTTCTCGCTTTCTTCCAATACAACCTTCTTGATGTCATTCCATAACTCTTCCGGAGCTCTGTCATTGTATCTAACGCAGCAAATCGATTTTGCAGGCAGTCTTTAAATTCCAGTGGTATATTCTCAAGGTCATATTTTGCTGCATTCATAAGTGGTTTGCTCTTTTTTCAACTTTAGCTTGAGTTTGCATACTAGTAGTTGATGATCTGTACCACAGTCAGCTCCAGATTTTGTCTTTGTTGATGTTATAGAGCTTTTCCATCATTGACTTCCACAGATGTAGTCAATTTGATTTTTTTACAATCCATTGGGTGAAGTCCATGTGTACAGTCGCCGCTTGTGTTGCTGGAAGAAGGTGTTTGAGATGAATAGATCATTGGTCTTGCAGAATTCTATCAGTCTTTCTCCAGCTTCATTTCTGTTGCCAAGTCCATATTTTCCAACTACTTTGCCTTCTTCTTTGTTGCCAACTTTTGCGTTCCAGTCACCCATGACTATCAGGATATCCTGTTTGCATGTTCTGTCAATTTCAGCTTGTACTTTTTCATAGAACTCTTCAATTTCATTCTCTTCTGCAGCTGTTGTTGGGGCATATACTTGAATTATAGTTGTGTTGATAGGCAATCCTCATAGACGAATAGAGATTAAGCGTTCGCTGACTGCATTGTATTTTATTACAGTTCTTGCAATTTCTTCTTTATTATAAATGCAACACCATTTCTTCTTTGTCTTTCATTTCCAGCATAGTAGACCATGTGATCATCTGATGCAAAGTGCCCGATGCTAGTCCATTTCAGTTCGCTGACACCCAACAGATCAAATTGTACACGTTCCATTTCATTCTTGACCACCTCCAACTTCCCTTGGTTCATGCTTTGTACATTCCATGTTTCAATGTGTAAGACATCTTTACAGCTTCTGACTCTCATTTCATGTGCAGCTACATCAGCAGTCAGACTTCCCGAGGGCTTTGATCCAACCACATCATAAATGCTTGCTTTACTCTGAAAAGTCTTCAGCTCTTCCCCAGTAGCTAGTTGAGTGCCTTCCGACCTGGGGTCTCATCTTCCAGCACCAGCACAATTTGTTTTGTTGTAACTATCCATTGGGTTTTCATGGCAAGATACAGAAGTAGATTGCCGGGCCTTTCTTCCGCGCAGTTTAAGTTTGGTGTTGTTGCCCAGATGGGTGGTTTGTCTTGGTCTGGCACCTCAGCTGAGATCTGTCCATCTTGGGAGACCCTGCCAGTAGTTAAACTACTGATAGTTTAGCTCTCAGCATCACTGATGTACGCAAGCCCTCACAGCACGACAAGCTGCAAACTAAGTGAGAGGAAGTTTATTTACTTCCTTAAAAAGGGCATGCTAGGATCAGATATTGTAGGCATTTCCCTCTCCCCAGAGAGCTTGTAACTGAGGAGTAACAGTGGGATTTTGCCAGTGCCAGGCTGCTGCCCTAACCACTAGGCTACTGGAGGTGCCTTACTGGAGTAGGTGTTGACAAGGATCTATTGAATAGTGAATCGTCTAGAGTTTATGCTGCACTGGATCTTTGAGCGACAATTGGAGACACCAGAGAAGAGGCAGAATGGCCATAGAAAAAGGAAGAGAAAAGCAGAGCTGTATGAGAGCAGCCAAGAAAAAAACACTCCTCAGAGTCTTTAAATCTGTAACTATTTTGAGTCTGCGGGGAGGAGGGAGTGATGACAGGTACAGTCCCAGCAGAAGTGTGCCATCGCTTGCACAATACTCACCATAGCATTCCTTATCTAACCCTTACCAAGACAGCAAGGCAGCCCAACATCTACTGCATCAGGGGCTGTAGAGAATTCCTGGAGCTTACTAAAGCAGGAGTCTGTCCAGCACAGGAACACAGTCTGACCTCATGATGACCCTTGAGCTAGTGCTGACTCCTGGTGTTTCTTGGCAGTGTAACCAGAAGTAAATTGCCAGGTCTTTCTTTAAAGGCAATGGAGGGCTAAGTGACCATAAGGAATGCTAATGGGAATCAAACAATGGTTGGTAGATTATCACACCAGTGCTCTAGCCAGTAGGCTACTCCTCCACTCTGTATCAGCAGTGGAAAACAGCAATAATTATGACCTGGAGGAGGAGGGCAGGATGGCTGATTTCTTACGTGTGAACTATAACCTGAGGAGACAGGTAGACGTGCAGAAGATGATAAGTTGATGCTGGAGAACTACAAGGACCATTTGAATCGATGTGTGACTTTGAACAAAAAAACTGCCTATAGAAAAGTCTAAGCAAGAAAATATGGCATGATATGATAAGTGTAAGCAGGACCAGCTGAAGCTGGGCCGCTTCACTAAGTGTGGCATGGGAGCTGTTTCACCGAGCAGTGGACTGGTGGCTACACTTTGCAGAACCTCATCAGGCAGCAGGAGAGGATACATTCTCAGAGGAAAGTGATGGAAGAAAGATAAAAGAAGTTGGTGAAATGGAAACCTCCTGCCATGGGATAGACGCCTTCTGCATAAACCACACAAATGGAAGACCAATAGCGCAGAAGTTGAAACGCTAACATTAGATGAGGATCCTGAGCATGAAGAAATATTGCAATGCTGCTAGATATCCAAGGTGTGCCATTACCTTACCAGACATCAGCAAGTGATTGCATGTCAGTAACGTTACATAACGTGCCTTAACGTAGCCGCTGCTACGTTACCGCAGTTTAGTAAACATACCCCTAAGTGTTTAAATTTGTTCACTTACTCTAAATCTTATTAAAAAGGAGATGCCACAGCGAAGGGACGGATTCCATTCCACCTGCTTTTGCATGGCAGTTCCGACAAAAAGAGATTCTCACTATTGGAAGTCAGGATTTTTGTTTTTTACGATTCTTTGTTTAATTCTGATTGGGGGGGGGGTTATTGGTTTTATTACTTCTAGGTCAGCATTCTTAACTTGTAGTGTAGGTGGTGGTGTGAATGTTTCATTTCTAGTACTGTATAAACCCTCAGTCTTTTTGTAGTCTAATAGTCATTGAACCACTGCGTTGAAGCAGTTTATGAGTTGTATATCTTGTAGTCTTTCCGTGTCAAGTTATGTGTATAGCATAATATTGCCATAAAGATAACATTTCATATTATGAGATTGTATTATTGCGCACAGTGGTTGTATATATAGACTGAAAAGAAGTGCAGATAGGGCTGATCCTTGAGGAACTCCTCTCTGTTGAAAGTATGGTGCAGATTTGTTTTGACCTATTTTTACTTGTTTGTGGTCAATTAGGTATGAATAAAACCATTTGAGTGTGCTGTTCTGGAGTCCTATTGTTTGAAGGCGTAATAAGAGCGTATTGTGGCATATCGAATCAAATGCTACTGTTATGCCGAGAAATATTAGCATGAATCCTTGTTTAGGTTTTTGGATGCCTTTTATTAGTGTGTCCATTAGTGAAACTAGCAAGGTTTTGACTCCGTGGTTTGATCTGAACTCATGCTGTTGTGGGTCCAGCGGCAAATGAATTTCAATGAACTCCTGTAGTTGCTGCTGTACAACCTTTTCTATTATTTTTGCTGCCAAGGGAAGGCTGGATATGGGTCAGTAAGAGGCTGGATCCTTTTTATCCAGTGCATGTTTTTTAGTATTGGGCGTAGTGAGGTCATATTTAGATTTGTTGGTATATATCCTTGAGTGAGAGATAGCTGTGTTCACTATATTGAACAGTTTCCTTGGGCAGCTGAGCGAGGTCATTACACGTTTTTTATGGAAGTTTCTCTTATTTCTGTCAATCATGTTTTGATATTAATGTAATTTCTACATGCATAGATTGTTGCTGTATGCGAGTTTTGATTTTCTCCATTTGCATTTGATCTTTGAATTCTTGCTTCATTTCCCTTAAGGCCATTGTGTACCATGCCGCTGATTTCCATTTTCTTTTTCTTTGGTTTCTGTTACAAATTACCTCTGCCTACTGATAACCAGATTAATATGAATAAAATACAACCTCTAAAATGCTTGTATGCAAATCCTAGAAGTCTAAAAAATAAGATAGGAGAGTTAGAATATACAGTATAGCACTAAATGAGAGGTTAGATATGATTGGTATCTCAGAGACCTGGTAGAAGGAGGACTATCAGTGGGACACTATAATACCTGGGTACAAATTATATCGCAATGACAGAGTGGATCAAACTGGTTAGAGAGGGCATTGAATCATGCAGTATTAAAGTTTTGCACGAAACAAAATACACTGTCTTTATTTATTTAGCTATATTTATATACCACCTTAAACCGGGTCAAGGCAGATAACGGAACAAACATGATAGTACATTATAGCAATGTCTCAAACTATATACATCATGCAAACACAAGGTTTTGATTTCATAACTATATACAATTATAACTATGTAAAATGTTAGTGATAAACATCTGGTTCTGTTCCTTCTGTGGAGGGGGGTTATGTGATAGGGTTGAACTGATCTGTTAATAGGTCTGTTTTTAGGTGTTTTCTGAAGGATTTCAGGTCTGTAATGTTCTTTAACTGGTCTGATAGAGTGTTTCAGAAATAATTGGAAGGCTTGTTTACATGCTTGCTGGTTGGATTTGGTTCTGATGTGTGGGATGGTGAGGGTGTTCATTGTTGAGGTCCATCTAGACCTGTGTGACTGGGAGGGCTGAAGTATTGAGTGGAGGTGTGTGGGGGGTCGGAGTGGATTGTTTTGTGGGTGAGCATGATAGTTTTAAATTTTTTTCGGCTCTGTAGTGGGAGCCAGTGGAGCTGCTTTAGTATAGGTGTGATGTGGTTGTATTTTGCTGCTGCTAGAAGGGTTCTTGCTGCTGAATGAAATCCATTTGAAGGAATAGGAGCATGGATTTTGGTAGGCCTTGATAGACAGCATTAAAATAATCCATGTGGGGTATGACAGAGGCTTCTAACACAGTGTAAAAGTCCTTTGGCTCTAGGAGTGAGCAAAGTCATTGAAGTGTCTTTGTTTTGTAATATGAAAAGTGAGGTGTTGATCTAGGGTGATGCCCAGGTACCTGACTTTAGTCTTGACTTTAATTTCCATGTTGTTCAGTGTTATTGAGGGAGGGTAGTGGTAAAGGTGGTGTCTTTCATTATATAGATTGCCTCCGTTTTGTTGCTGTTGATTCAAAGGTTGTTGTCCTTTAGCCAGTTGGCTACCTTGGTGAAACATTCTTGGTGGGCAGATAATGAGGGATGGTTTGTGTTGATTGGTCCATAGATTTATTTATTTATTCTTTTCTTCTATAACGCCCCTTCCAGAGATCAAGGGCGGTTTACAGGGAACAGTTTAACAATTTTTTATATACTTTTACATGGAACAGCAATTTGTAACTATGTACAGGTAACATTGCATGTAGCTGTGTCAAAACTATTTACAAAGAACAATAATCAAATATTACAAAGAACAATAGACAATAAACATATATTACAATCAAACTTGTGTGCATTCAGGAAGTTATTTTCTTTTCTTACATAATACATACGGGGGGCTAATAGCAGTGGTTCTGTTTGAGTTAGTCGCTTGCGGGTTCAGGAGGTTGGTGGGAGTGTATCTGTGATTGGTGGGGGGTGGCTCTTGGGAGGTAGGGGATTTCAAAATGCTCGGCGAAGAGGTGGGTTTTGAGTCCTTTTCTGAATAGCTGAAGGTCCTTCATCATGCGAAGGGTTATTGGGAGTTCGTTCCAGAGTGTGGGGGCAGCAAATGAGAAGGCTCTGGAGCTTGTAGTTTTCTTTGTTTTTCTGAAGGTTTTGTGTATGTTGAGAGAATGGGCTGCGTTTTGTCTGCATGTTCTTGATTCTGATTGAGAGTGAAGGAGGGTGGTCAGGTGGGAGGGGAGATGTTGTTAAGGAGTTTGAAAGTTGTTAGGAGTATTTTATATTTTATTCGGCTATTTATATTGAGCCAATGTAGTTCTAGCAGTATGGGGGTCACGTGGTCAGTTAGGCGCGCTTTTGATATTACTTTGGCACAGGTGTTCTGGGCTCTTTGTAATAGATATGTGGGGGGTTTTTTGTTTTGTTTTTTTATTGGGTTTTGATGAAAATTACACCAAATAAGCAAAGGAAAATCACGATACTATACATAATAGAAATATAACTTCAGGAAAAATGAAGCTGATAAAGTCCACATTATGGAATACGATATGTGTTTTTAAGTGGCAGGCCAATTAGGAGACTATTACAATAGTCAAAGTGGGGGGTGATGAGTGCACCGACTACAGATCTAAAATCATGTGTGTCGAGGAGGGGTCTTAGGTGTTGTATGGTCTTGAGCTTATAGAATACGGTTTTTACTATCTGTTTTATGTGAGGTAGCATGGTGAGTGTGTGGTCTAGTATTACTCCTAGGTACTTTACTTCTTTTTTGACGGCTATAGTAGTATTGTTGATTGTGATGGTTGTTGGGTATGAGGCATCAGGATCAGGTTTTCTTGTTACAAACATTGCTTCCGTTTTTTTAAGGTTAATGCTGAGATAGTTGTTTTCTAGCCAGGAGGTGGTTTCATTCATGCATTCGGACAGGTTGTTGTATGTGGGGCTGTTAGTGTTTATGGGGATAGCAAGCATGATGTTGTCGGCATAGATAAAATGGTTAATTTTGTGTTTTTTAACTATATTTGTAATAGGCTGCAGGTATAGATTGTAAAGGAGGGTGGAGAGGGTTGAGCCTTGAGGGATTCCCTGACCTTGAGAGAATGTTTCGTATGTGTCTTGTCCTCTTTGGACACGTATCAATCTGTGCGAAATATAGGACATGAACCATTTGAGGACTGTTCCTCCTATTCCTAGGTTTTCTAGTCTATTAATTAGAGTGTTGTAGTTGATATTGTCGAATGCGGCGGATATATCTATGAAAAGGAGTAGGAAACCCTGGTTGTTGTATTCTGTACCTCTGATGAGGAAATCCATCAGTATTATTAGGAGGGTTTCAACTCCATGGAAGGGGCGGAATCTGAATTGGTGTGAATCAAGGGATTTGTGCTCGTCAATATGTTCCTGTAATTGTATTTGTATAATTTTTTCTATTGTTTTAGCAATGAATGGTATACTGGCTATGGGCCTGTATGAATTTGGGTCTTTTGGGTCAAGTTTATTATTTTTTTATGATAGGATGGATAGAGGTGAGCTTTAGGGCATCAGGCATGATGCCTTGGGAAAGAGATTGGTTAACTATGTATTGGATGCTTGCAGCGAGTTCAGCTTTTGTGGACTTGATCCATGATACTGGGCATGGGTCAAGAGGGGAGGTTGTGGTATTGATCATTGTTATGATCTTAAGTAGGTGTTTTTGGTCGACCAAGTGAAAAGTTGTCCAATCGTTATTGGTTTTTGGACTAGCCTGTGATGTTATTGTGATATGGGGTTTACTTTTTAGTTTCTCAGCAAAATGTGCTGCTAATGTTTGTACACTTATTGTGGATTGTTCAGGTTCTGGGTGCTGTGTCTTTGTCAGTGATTTTACAATTGCGAATAGTTCTCTAGGTCGATTGATGGCCATGTTTATTACTTTAGAGTGGTAGTCTCTTTTTGATTTGTTGATTGCATCTTTATATGCATTGAGTAATCTTGTATATTGGAATTTGTTTTCATTTGATTTTGTTATTCTCCACCTTTTTTCTTGTTTTCTCAGTTGTTTTTTTAATTTGGAAAGGTCTTTCGTGAATCATTTTTCTGACTTTTTAATTTGTTTTTATGTGATTTTCGTTGGGGCAGCTGCTTCTTGGATTGCTAAGTTCCATTGGTTTATGGTTGTATTGATATCTGGTGGGTTTGTAGTAAGTCTGGGTAATATCTTGTCTAGGAAGGCATCTTTATCAAAGTGGGTGAAACGTGAGTTGTGTGATATAGTGTTTGTAGTATTGGAGGGTGTTTGTGAGAGAGGATGGAAGTTTATCAAGTGATGGTCAGACCAAGGTACCTCTGTTATGGTTGGGGGGGGGGTGTAGTTGGTGGTTATTGAAGGGGGTGTGGTGAGGAGAGGAAGGCTTTTAAGTTTTATGGGAGCCATTCTGGGATTTGGTAGGAGGGGGTTTGAGTATGAGGGAAACCTCTGTAAGAGAGACCTAGAGTATGGTACTAATTTGTTTGGTGGGTTTTTTTCTTTTTGTAATGTCTTGTGGAGTGGTTTTGCATTAAGTAGTTCTGATGAGCAGTTTGGAGTATAGTTTGTGGTGTTCAGCAGTGATGTAGTACTAGATCTCGTGCACAATTTCAGTATTGGTTAATATTGTAGTATTAAGATAATGTAATCGTAGACAATTGATGTTAACATATAGAGATAATACAATTTATATCAAGCATCGAGGTTGTGATGTATTTTAGGTTTAGGGCAAATGGCACAGGTTCTTATGGAGGTTAGCTGTGTATTTGATACATTGAAACGCTATGCTATAGTACATTCTAGGCGGTTCTAGGCAGGTAAATCAGTATGTAGGAGGTTCTATGCTAATGGTACAGTTTTCAGTATGGTTTCAGTTATGTATTGGTAAAACAGCAGTGCATTATGGAAAGAGCATAATTTAATAGGGAGTTATCACTTGTCGTTGGTTTCTTGTTCTGAAGCAGTCTTTCTTTAGTGGTTTGTGATAGTAGTTCGCTTGGTAGGTTCGGCCACGCCTAAGGGGCACGCCAAAGGGCCTTCTGACGAGGACCTCAGGCACGGGCCTGCAAGGCACAGGTGCGCCGGTTAGGGTTTCCTTTTGTGGAGCCGGGGCTGCCCCGATTGGGCAGCACATGTCAGCTGAGCGGCTGGAGGTGGGCCAGATTCTGCGGCAGCTTTCCTCCCTCCTGGGAGAGCTGTAGGGAGCTGGAGAGGCTTCGGTGCGGGTTTCTGTAGCTTTTGTGGAGCCGGGGCTGCCCTGATTGGGCAGCACGTGTCAGCTGAGCGGCTGGAGGTGGGCTGGATTCTGTGGCAGCTTTCCTCCCTCCTGGGAGAGCTGTAGGGAGCTGGAGAGGCTTCGGTGCGGGTTTCTGTAGCTTTTGTGGAGCCGGGGCTGCCCCGATTGGGCAGCACGTGTCAGCTGAGCGGCTGGAGGTGGGCCAGATTCTGCGGCAGCTTTCCTCCCTCCTGGGAGAGCTGTAGGGAGCTGGAGAGCTTCGGTTCGGGTTTCTGTAGCATTTGTGGAGCCGGGGCTGCCCCGATTGGGCAGCAGATGTCAGCTGAGCGGCTGGAGGTGGGCCGGATTCTGCGGCAGCTTTCCTCCCTCCTGGGAGAGTTAGATCATGATATCATCAGTTTCAATGTGCACGTTGAGGTTGTGTGATCTTATTATTGTGCAGAGCGGTTGGATGTAGAGGGTGAAAAGAAGTGCAGAGAGGGTGAATCCTTGGGGGACTCCTTGAGTCTATTTGTATAGAGTGGAGGTATTTTATCCGATCTTTATTTGTTGGTATTTATCTGTGAGGTAGGAGGAGAACCATTTGAGCACTGTGCCTTGAATTCCGTTAGTATGGATACTTTACAGGAGGCTGTGGCAGATTATTGTGTCAAAGGCTGACAAAATGTCTATGAAGATTAGCAAGAAGCCTTGATTGATGTGCTGTAGTCCTTGGATAAGACCAGAGTGGTCAGAAGTGTTTTGACTCTGTGTTGTAGACAGAATCCATATTGTTGTGTGCCCAGAAAGATGTGTTTATTGATATGGTCTTGAAGTTGGCGCTGGATAGTTTTCTCCACAATCTTGACAGCAAATGGGAGACTGGCGATGGGTCTGTAAGATGAAGGGTCAAAAGGGTCCAAAGTCATTTTTTTCAGTGTTGGCCATATGGATGAGGTTTTTAGACATGTGGGCATAATGCCTTGTTGTAGTATTAAACGTGTGATTCTGATGAGAGTGGTGCTTAACTCTCTTTTTGATGCTTTAATCAATGAGATGGGACAGGATTCGGAGGGGGGGGGGGTTGTAGTGTTTAGAGATGTCATGTTGTCCTCTATACAAAAACTGTCAAAATAAAATAAATAAATAAATAAATAAATAAATTTGCCTTTTGTGGCAACTGAGAAGGTGATCCAGGGATCTGAGTGGTCTCTTCATCAGGGGAGGGGTGCGGGCTTTCTGGTTGGGGATGTAGCTGCTTGTAGTGTTGAGTCAGCTATTGTCCTTGTTGAAAGGTTTAAATCTTCTAGTTGATGTTTGCCGATTGTGATTTTTGCTGGATAGGTTCTGTGGGAGGGAGAATTTGATCAGTTTATGGTCAGAACAGGGTACTGATTGGGCCTGGATTGATTGTGGGAAGCCTAACTGGGTTGTATGGCCATTGAAGAAAATTAGTTCCTTTATCATGCGCATGAGGGCTTTACAAATTGAGTTAGGTCCGTTGCTGTCATTGCCCAGATGAAGGTGTGGGAGTGATTCTGTTGTAGTGATGGGAGGTTAAAATTCTCTAATACTAAGAGGACATTTCCGATTTTTGATGCAGTAAGCACTCTGTCCATGATAGCTCATAAGTCATTGGTGTTGGTGGTTAGTGTTCTAGATGGTTATTTGTTTATTATGGTGATAGAATCAGATTTGTAGTTACTTTCACTTGTATGGTATCGGAATTTGAGGTTATCCTTGGCTATGATCATCACTCCGCCTCCTCTACGTTGCAATCATGGGCATTGATAGATGGTGTATCCATCTGGTGTAAGCTGGTTTAGTAACACATTGTCTGCCTCTGTGATCCATGTTTCAGTTATGCATAGTATGTCTATGTGATGGGATTCTAGGAGGTCTCTTATGATCTGTATTTTGTTCCGTATTGAGTGTGAGTTTATGGGTGCACAGTTCAGTGTGTGTGTGGGGGGGGAGGGGTGTAGGGAGAGTTAAGTGAGGTAGTATTTGTTTGTGTGGGGAAGCTCTTTATGTGTATTAAATATTGGAAGATCCTGTATGTGATGTATGAGTGTGGCATATACATTGGCAGTTGGGGAGTGTGTTGAGCCATGGTTGGGGTAAGGTTTGAGTGGAGGTTGTGTGCTATGGTGAGAAGTAGGACTGCTAGAAGCATGTAGAGTAGAGGGCATAGCATTAGCATTGTTAGCAGTATCTCAGTCAATAAGAATAGTTCACAGTGCTTGTGTGGAACTCTGCTGGCCAGGGGCCATGTTGTGGTGGCAGTGATATTACCTTCTGTTGCTGATGTGGCTGGGTCTGCTGGCTTGGTGAGAGGATCTCCCAGGGCTGGGTCAGGAGGGTTGTTGCTTGAGGCAGGAAGTGGATGCCAGGGGGGATTAATCTATAGTCGATCTTGTACTGCCTGCCACCATTATCCTCCTCTGTAGGTCATGGATGGAGATTGAGTCTTGTGGTAGTTTTTGTTTTTGCAAATGGTCCTTGCCTAAGGGCCATGCTAAAGGCCCTCAGGCATGGGCCTGCCAGGCACAGAAATGCATAAGTGCGCTGAAGAATTTAAATGTGCCGGTTCTGTCCTTGCTAAGCCCTGATTGGCCTCAGCGGCTGGGAGTGGGATAATCCTGCGTTCCCACTCCCTGCTACAGATACCGATCGAGGTCAGTCACTGATGGTTCCTAAGCATGCTGAAGAATAATTGTGCCAATTCTTTCCTTGCTGGGCCCTGATTGGCCTCAGCAGCAGGGAGTGGGAGAATCCTGCATTTCCACTCCCTGCTGCAGATGCCGAATCTCTATGGATTCTCTCCCCCACCAGCAGAAGATAAAGAGCAGATGTAGAACCTCTATGGACTGAAATCTCATGTAAAAAGTGGAAGGTGATGGCAGTGGGGATGTACTACTGACTTCATGGCCAGAATGAACAAATGGATGGTGAAATACTCAAAGAAATCAGGAAAATTAACAAAAGTTACAGCACAGTAATAATAATGGGTGATTTCAATTACCCGAGTATTGACTGGGTCAGTGTCACAGCAGGACATGCTAGGGAAATAAAGTTTCTAGATGAAATAAATGATTGCATCTTGGAGCACTGGTTCATGAAATGACAAGAGGGGAAGCCATTTTGGACCTAGATCTTAGTGGAACACAAGATCTGATACAAGATATAAGGATGTTAGGGCCACATGACAACAGCGATTGTAGCATGTTCATGTTTGATTTAATAAATGGAGGAAGGACGGCCAGGAAATCCACAGTACTATCTTTTAGCTTTCAAAAGGGAGACTGTGATAAAATGAGGAAAATAGTTAAGAAAAAACTGAAAGGAGCAGCTGCAAAGGTTAAAGATTTACATCAAGCATGGGTGTTTAAAAATACTGTCTTGGAAACCCAGACCAGATGTATTCCATGCTTTAAGAAAAACGGAAGTCCAAAAAAACCTGCCAGCATGGTTTAAAGGTGAGAACATAGAGGTGATTGTAGCCAAAAATGCATCTTTCAGGAAATAGAAAAAGGAGCCAAATGACGAAAACTGGAAACAACCAGTGAGCCTGACATCAGCAGTACAGGGAAAAATTGTAGAAACCCGATGAACACAATTACTGAACATGTAGATAGTCATGGTTTAATGGGAGAAAGCCAACATGGGTTTAGCCAAGGAAGGACTTGTCTTAATAATCTGTTATATTTTTTTGAAGGTTTGAATAAACAGGTAGACAAAAGTGAGCCAGTCGATATGATGTGACAAGGTCCCTCATGAGAGAAACTTGGCAAAATTAAAAAGTCATGGGATAGGAGCAGTGTACTATTATGGATCACAAACTGGTTAAAAGATAGAAAGCAGAGGGTAGGGCTAAATGGCCAATTTTCCCAATGGAGAGAGGTGAATAGTGGAGTTCCCAGGAATCTGTGCTGGGTCCGCTGCTTTTTAACATATTTGTAAGTGACCTGGAAATGGGAATAACCAGTGTGGTAATCAAATGTGCAGATCACACAAAATTATTCAAAGTAGTTAAAACCCAAGAGGCTTGTGAACATTTTCAAGAGGACCTTGATAAATTGGAAGATTGGATGTTTATTTATTTATCTGGCAGTTTTTATATACCGCCTTTCCAAAGGTCAAGGCAGTTTACATAGAACTGAACTCAACATTACATTGAACTCGCATGGAGCACTTAGGGGTATGTTTACTAAACCGCGTTAGTGCAGTTCGCGTTAGGAGCCGCGGTAATAATCAAAACCCCCAAATAAGGAGATGGGCGGGACATCGTAACACCTAACGCGCGTTCCAAAAACTAACGAGCAATACAGGGCGCGGTAGCGCGTCACGCACGTTAAGCATAAGAAGCCACCCAGACATACATGACATACAGAGCTGTAGCACAATGGTTACTGCAGTGACTGCTGATACAGGCATAATGGGTTCGAGTCCCCAGGGTGCCAGATGCATAAGGCTGGCTGACGCAGCATCCTGTACATTATATAGTGAGTGAGGGGGCATGTATATGTTTTGTTTGTTTTGTAGGGTTGCTAGCAAACACACCCACACATTATATAGTGAGTGAGGGGGCATGTATATGTTTTGTTTGTTTTGTAGGGTTGCTAGCAAACACACCCACACAGTGGCATACCCAAAGGTGCTGCAGAAGTACGCCACTGCGTGGGTGTGTTTGCTAGCAACCCTACATAACGCACACCATAGGCTACATTATAAAGTGGAGTGTCCGCTGAGGCACATCAAAATGTCCCCCATAGAGCATCCCATAAGGGAACGTAAAGGGAGCCAGATAAGGTGACACATGGTGCGCCCTATGAGGCTCAGTAAGGTCATATTACGCTGAGGGGCTGTCGCTGGTAGCAGTCATGTGTATTTAAAATATATAATGCAGCAGACAGCCCTATAAAAGGAGTCCACTGTGGGTCTGAACCCATGACTACTGGCTCCACAGGCAATAAATGAACCACTGGCCTGCAGCCCCATAGCTGCTAACAACCCCCTGGCTGTCTACTGAAGGGCAGCAGGACACCACCCTAACTGCCTGCTGTGTTGGCTAGGATCTGTACCAATGCAGGCATACCCATGGTGCACTGCACATGCAGACCAGCAGTCCAGAGATGAACACAAGAAGGGGTACGTACCCACATAGCCCCCTAGTATGGTAAGGTGAAATGACTGTGTGCGTCACTGTCACATAGTAGCAACAGACAGTATCCCAACAGGGTGCCCCATAAGAAGCTAGAAAAGTTGTCTGTTAAGGCAGACTGATCCGTAGCAGAATGGGTAAGACACTGTCAGGTGGTGCAGGGTCTGTGAGTTCAATTCCCCCTGTGTGCTCAAGGACCAAAGCTGCCTGCAACAGTACCCTCCACAAACAGTAGTCACACATATGTAGAACCAGTCACCCCTCTGTTTAAACCATAGATAACCCCATATTTTTGTCAGACACAAAGAACCTGAGAGGTGGGAAAAAATGCCCACCACCCCTCGTTGGGAGTGGCCGTTTAATCCAGAGAACCTCAGACCCCAAAGGTAGAAAACACTGTGAATCTGCAGCCAGAACCGTGTGTGTGAAACGTACAAAGTCAACTATATACACAAATCATTTAATAAAGGAAAGACAACGTCAAACTGTGCTTGAAACAATGCAGGGGACAACCCAATTGTCCTGCCATTGGAATCCAGCAGCAAACACCACCAGGACATGCTTTGTGTGGCACAACTATGGGCCCTGTACTAAGTGAATGTGTCCCTGCCAGGTGGGCGTATCTGTGGATGAGTGTGCGTCATGACCCCCACACTAGATCAGTAATGTCATAGGTAATCTGTTTTGTACGTCCAACAAGTTCTGCTGGCAAGCACCCACTCACAGGGATATAACCCAAAGGTGTCATATAGGGTAAACCTTTGAAAGCCATACCAGAGGGCAAAGGCTAATGTGCACTGTCTGCCACAGCACCCTATAGGGTGTTTCACAAAGCGCCCCATAGGGCATGTTACAGGGTCCCTGATGAGTCACTGTGAGGAGTCTGCAGTGTGAGGGTTTTGCTGCTGTCAGCACCAATGTAAAGCAAGATAACAAAATGCCCCCCAAGGTGCGCAAAATGATCCACTGTGTGTTGAAACCCATGACCTAGGGTCCCCCCCAAGCATGGAAGCAACTATTTGCTCATATTGCCAGTGCAAATAACACAGTCCCAATAATGAGGTGGCCAGCTCCTGGAGCAGAACTGTCAAATGACCCAAACACCCACACCAAAACCACAGAAGTTGCACTATGTACATACAAGGAATGCCTGACAAGGAAACAAAGCAAGGTCTCAGCAAACAAGGGCATATGGCAAACACAATCAAGACCAAGGCCATGATCATTACCAAAAATATAAGGCCCAATAACATCACGGACCCCTTGCCAAAGCTGAATGTCACTGGCAAAAGCAAAAGCAAAAACAAACATACTATGGTTAGTGTGCGCAAGAAAATGCAGATGTCCGTAACACCTGAACCACAACCCCCTGACTGTGCACCGAGGGGCGCCATGTCATCACCCAAGGTGCCTGCTGGGGTGCTAAGGATATGGGTGTATGCAACAGTACCCATGGTGCACTGCAGATGCACAGCAGCAGTCCCGAGATGACCATAGGAGGGGGTAGGCACCCCCACAGCGCCTGGGCCGGAAGGGAGAAATGAATATGTGCACCACTGCCATAGAGCAGCAAAAGACAGTAGCCCAACAGTGTGGCCAAGAAGAAGCCTGAAAAGGTGTACCAGTACGGTGTCAAGACAGGTGTCCAACGCTAACTGCAATATGAGGTACATAGGGATAGGAGAGTGCTGATGGAACCGTGGCCCATAGAACAATATGGCACGGTGCTCCCAAAATGGTATGTTTGCAAAGGTCAGTGTGCCCTAGGGGCTGCAAGGTGTGCCTGGAGGGCCTGCAGGACCTGTGTGGAACAGAGACAGATGTAGTACAAACACCACCTAGAACCCACAGTAAAGACAATGAACAGGCGACAGATGGAGGGCGAGTAGGGAGTTAACGGACCCTCAACCCTGACAGCATCACACGTGTCTGGCAGCAGCGCAGACAAACATGGCGGTAGCAACAGCATTACAGCAAAGGGTGTTGGCACCCTGGAGTACCGGAAAAAACAGTGTGTGGCAGGTGAGGAGAATATGTGTCCCCCAGTGGAGGGTGAGGTGGCCAGAGGAGTGAGTCTAAAATGCAGAACAGGCACAGGACCACCAAGCAAAAAGAGATGCTATGCAGACAACGGTAGCAGGGTAGGATACGGGGCAACAGTCCACCGCAACATACAGGACACCTCACACCACAATGATGCAAATAGATGGACCAAAGGATGGACAGCAAATGTGATCAGGATAATATGAGCGGCCAGGATGTAGAAGCCAAGAAATGAGTGTTACAGCGACCACAGGTATCAGTGTGGGAAAGGCAGAAGAAAAGAGGAACAGAGAGAGTGCAAAGCTATGACCACTAGGATGGAAAGCACTGCAGAAAAGAAATGACCACAACAGCACCCTGAGGAACACAGAAATGGATGCAGACAGGATCACAGCATGTCAACATCCAAAACCACAGCTGCGTGTCAGGAGATGGAGCCACAGAGCGTAGGCAAGATGCAGTACACATGTGGAGGAGGGGTCCACAGCCAACAACACAGACCACAGGTGGGATGGAAGACACATATGAACAGGTCCACACACACACACAGCAGGAAATATAATGTAGTGTAAACAACATGCAACTGATCAGGGGAGTGACACATGAGGGGTGGAAGGGGATAGGCCAATGAAGGGCCATGTGGATGGGCTGTGGAAAGGGCAATGGACTGAAAGAGGAGCATGTTAATGACCAACAAGATCAGGGATGAGGCCCAGGCCAACCCACATCAGCAGCACCAATGCACAGGTAGCCCAGCACATGCACCACTCCAGGAGGAGAACTACAATTAGTCCAGACAATGTGGCACAGGGGCAGCAAACATGCCACATGGACATGAACAGCTCAACCATGGATGGGTGGGCGGAGATGTGATGGGGCTGCACACATGATATGGCCAAGTAAGCAGCAAACAAGGAAGGAAAATACAATTTCCAGGTGTCAACCAAAACGTCAAGCACACGAGTGTCAATGAAATGGGGTGACCAAACCACCAAATAACCAAAACAACGAAGGTGCAAACATCTGTCCCCAACAGTCAATCACCAGACCCAAGCAGAAAGCATATTCTGCAGTCCGGTGCACCATATGAAGTGAAGAACGACATGGGGCCTGTGTGGCAGCCAACGTCGCAAGGACACACCCAACACACGTTGCGACGCCACCCACCTGTTTCTGCCTGTGGAGCCTACACACCCTGACCACCCCCCGCTGGTGCCACCCAAAATCAAAAGCCCTAAATCAGCAGACGTTGCAAACAGGCAGTAATATGTGAGGTGAAGGGTCTCACCATGACATGTCCGCACAGTGTATGCACTCACTGTATGCACACCAGACACCATCCCCAGCAAACAAAAGACTCTGGTGAAAGCATGCAGAGTGACAAGGCCACATGCCATGCCAACAGTGACGGTTCAAAAATCACCAACCCATGTACAGCTCATCATCCCCCTACTGCAAAAAACGAAACACCCAAACAGGTCATGGCAGCAACGGCAGGCAAGTCACCGCAGGAACAGTAACAATAGGCCAGCAATGAGTCAGAGAAAAAGGCCTGTGTCCAAAGTGCAGAGGACTATCTCCCTGTGTCACCAACATCCAGGAACACGCTCACATGGGTGCTGTGGCCAAGCACATATGGATGACGGGATCACCAGATGCAGTGTAGCACATGTGTCAACATTGTTGTCTGTGTCCTGTGTGAAAAGATGCAGATATCAGGTAAGGGAATGACACACCCACCCACGACCCCTGGAGGACAGAAAGGAGACACACACATAAAAACAGCAACACACAGAATGCATAGATAGCACCACATGACATGGCCATAACACTGAGCACAGTGCACATGGACCACTGAAGGAGATGTCCCTGAAGACCAGGACACCATCCCAATATGTTCATGTAAATGCACATGACATGCATACACCCCAGGGGTCCAGAGCATGTGCAGCAGTGGTGGCACACAGAGATAACAACGAAGGACATCCTGATAGCAATAGGCAAAATGCAGCATCAGCACGTGGTGTATGTCCCAGAGGATGGAAGGTGAGGCCCACCTGAAAGGTACACCAGTGGCCTGACTGGGAATGTCCATGTCAGGCAAGAGCACAAAGAGCCCCAATAGCGGATGCAGACACCAATGGACGGCGGACATCACCACGTCTGCATGGGTAGCTGTGAGAGGAACATGTCCACGGTGCAGTGTGTTTTGCGGAAACACAATGTTGATGTACATTGGATCACCAGCAAAACTGTGACCCATCTGAGAAAAATATATGACGCATGTGCACAATGTACATTTGCACACAAGCAGAAGGTAACAGAGGGATGAATGAACATAATTAGAGAGGTGGCCAAACACATCCCTACAACACAGATAGGCAGGGTAGCGCATACTGAACGGTCATGTAGACAGGTCAATCAGAAACAGTAACATACACAGTGTGATAAGGTACGCATGCCAGAAGGTTCAGATGGCAGGACCCCCAACACTGAACGACAAATGGAGACACACAGCACAGTACATGCATGAGTGGCACAAATCTGTCAAATGACCCAATGGCAGTGGCTGTTCAACATACCCTCCAACAATATAATGTCCTGTACCTGAGTACACACACAGCCGCACAATATGTGTCTAAGATACACCATGCAGACCCCCAAGATGTGAACAGGTAATGGCCACATGTGTGACAGATGGAAGCTAAGGGTGATGGAGCAGTGGTCCAAAGACATGTGCATCACCATAGGAGCAGTGGAGAGAAAACAACATATATGTGTCTAGCCATGACGACTGCAATGCAATCCTCACTATCTGCCAACTCACCCGAGTCAACAGGAATGGTGCATATATGAACACACACTCCCCACATGCAGCACAGCCTCAGGCAGCATAGTAAGGCAATCCGGGTGGGCCTGGAACACAGAAGCTCATCCTGTGGAGCCAAGAACAGGACAGAGATATGGAGACATGAGATGGCAGTGCTGCACAATCCTCACACCACCTAACACATGGCTAACCCAGAGACACGTCCCCAGCACACCCATAACTTACAGGTAAAGATCTCCTCGATCAGATGTTGCCTGGCTGCCATCCCCACACGTGTGTCACCATGGCCAGGTGCAGGAGGGCACACAGGATCCACCCCGAGATCCTCATTAATATCGACTGGAACATTGTGCCTGAGAGCAATGTTGTGGAGGATGCAACAGGCTATGATGATCCTTGCCACAGTCAGCGGTCCGTACTGTAAGGCCCCGCCAGTCCTATCCAGACACCTGAAGCGACTTTTGAGAACGCCAAAGGTGCGCTCAATCACTGAGCGACTGGAGGCATGGGCCTCATTGTATCGTATCTCTGCACCTGTCTGAGTGAGACGCACAGGGGTAAGCAGCCAGGTGTGACACCCATATCCTGCATCACCTGCAGAAAATAATGGTGCAAAGTCACATGCGTGCTGAGCCACCAATGGAATGACAGACGTAGCAATACAAAACTGGACAGCCGAGAGGCCGTGCACACAGATATGAGGCAAATGCAGTGCACACATTGGTAGTGCATCAGAGGCTGTCGAGCCCAGGGGCAAATGACCATGACATGCCGATAGGGGCAGTGCACACCCATGTAACCGTGTCACAGGACATGTGCCAAAACTGTGGCGACAAAGAGCAGTGGTGGGAGCTGTGAGGCAAGATGTCGGACATTGTCAAATAGCACCTGGGGGTACAGGGATGCACAGGTGTGCAAGTAGTTGGCTGGCCTGATCTGGCGCATACACAGCATAAGCCACTGGGATACATTGCATGGGTGGTGTGGGGGAAGCAACAGGCGGTGGTGGCCGGGGACCCCGAAGACAGTGGCCAGACATGCAGCAGACATGTGTCATAGCTGAAGCGCCCACAGCACATCTCACGTGTAGCCTACAGCATGTCCAGAGAGAGAGAAGGTCGCGTATACAGAATGACCACCACGAGGATGGGTCTATGCCCCCCCCCAAGGGTGGCACATCTACAACCATGCAACATATGGGCTGCCCAAGTGACTGACCCCACTGGGAGACATGTGTACAACTGCCAGTGCAATATGCCCGTGCCCAGATGTGGAGGCCATGGGCATGTTGCATGTGTAGCTCACAGGCATGGAGGGGACACATCATATGCAGCACGGTTGCCCCTGGACACGGTTGCTCAGAATAAAGAAGGGCAAGGCCACGGAAAAAACAACACCACGTGGCCGCTGGAACACACATGTGAGAGCAAACAAACACACATCGTAGACAGAGAGATGGGTGTCAGTGAACATATGTCTGTGACCAAGACACCAGTGACACGGCATGAGGTAGTGAGCCACACCCAATAGTCTACACCCAGAAATAACCCCGCAATGTCAGGCATGCAGTGGACAATGGTGACAATGCTGTATAGACACCCACCTACAGTAGGTGCATGTCATACACGTTGAATACCCACCCAGCAGGACGTAGTCACCATATTGACCAGCCTCAAACTGGCCAAACACTGCCGAGTTCTGCAGGATATAGGAGTCATGGGCAGACCCTGGAAACCGCGGAACCACATTCAGGATACGCATACTTGCATCACAAACAACCTGCACATTGAGGGAATGGAAGTGTTTGCGGTTGCGGTACACAACCTCCCTGTCGCGTGGCGGGACAAGGGCAACATGTGTGCAATCTATAGCACCCATCACGTGTGGTATCCCAGAAATCCTATGGAATGCCTGTGCCAGGGCCGCCCAATGTTGCCTCCAGTTGGGAATTGCTATGTAATTCCCAACCCGGCTGACCATGGCATGCAGTACCTGGTGGAGACAGCGGGAGAAGGTGGGCCGACTCATCCCACCCACTGCTGCCACCGAGGATTGGAAACAGCCAGAGGCAAAGAAATGTAGGGCAGCCAGGAGCTTGGTCATACCCGGTATAGCATGTGACCGGGCAGTCAGGGGCTCAAGGTCAGGTCTGAGTTCCTGATAGAGCTCCCTAATGGCCCCTGTGTCCAGCCAGTAGAGGGAGAATACCTGGCCCTCTCTCAGGTCCTGGAGCAAGACCCTGGGCCTGTAGAGACGCCCCAGGCGGTGTTGTGCTTCAGCACGCCTACGGCACCGTTGGTCACCCACACCCGCCTGTGCAGGCCCCACAGCTGCAGGCCTGAGTTGCAGTGGCATTGTACCCATGCCCAGGGCCGCAGCCCCAGGAACAACATCTCCCTCCTCCGGAAAAAGCAGGTCCGCCAGTTCGACCAATGCAACCACTGCATCACCTGCATGCGCAGTCTGAGCCATGATAGACACAGGTTGGAGGATAGCTGGGTTAGAAATAGTGGTGTGGGTGGGGATGGACATCACATGATCGCCACACACCTGGGGGAATAGAAGGACCCAGAATACAGCAAACATAAGAGTTACCTGTATGAAATGGCACCGCGCGCTGTGTCGCGCGTTCCCATAATGCACCCACGGCCAATCATCTACGTTTCACACTCATGTACGTGAGTCCCAGAGATGTCGCAGGGTGTACATAAACTGCGTATCACACTAGAAATCACACCCAGACGCCAATATAGGAGTGACATACAATGCATATGCCCATGAGCAGGGAACGGAAGAGGTGGTGCAACGCACGTAACGAAGCGTGCAACGTCTGAGTGATGTCACGTACACGTCACGTAGTGCTGCAGCATCCAGCGCTACTACTAAGGTGCAGATAAACAGCAATATACCAAACATGGGAATATGTGCACCAGCATTACACACAACGAAACTGTTTTAAAGGGACGTGTAGGAGGGATCCATGAAATGGCACCTACTGCCTACATGAACAGATATGATGTCACTTCCTGCGCATAGCAATGCGCGTCAGAACGCGCCTCGCAACGCGCCTCGCGGCACACGTGGTTGTGCGCGTGGCTGTGCGTGTAGCCAATGCCCCGCGACCCACACCCCATGAAAACCTATATGTATGATTGGCTCTGTATGGCAAACCCCCGAGCACAACCATACGCGACAGTATGGAGCACAGGGAGACAGAGGAACAGGAGCATCCAGTGGACCAGCCCACCCACCCATCAGCACAAACCATATCTGGCCAGGATGAGGTGCCAGGCCCATCTGGGGTTCAGCAAGCTCCAGGTCCACATACAGGTGCAGCTGGGAGACCACGCCAGCCCAGGGTCCCCGTCCCAGCAGAGATATGTCGGAGGGCCGTACGCTTCAGCCAGCAGGAAAATGATCTCCTGCTGGCAAACATCTTGGAGCGATATGATCTCCTGTTTGGGCGCCAGAGCTCAACCCTCACTATAGCTACGCACACCAGGGCATGGTGTGAGGTCCAGGCAGCGGTGGTAGCAGCAGGGGGACCACACCGCGACATCGAGAACCTCCGAAAAAGATACTGTGACATCAAAAGACACATAAGGACTGAGCTTGTGCGGGAGAGACGTGGGGCCCAAGGCACTGGAGGGGGCCCAGCTCAGGTGGCAAACCTCTCTGACCTGGAACGACGCCTGGCCGAGAGACTCAGGCCCATATATGTACATGGCCTACCCGCTGCATTGGACACGGCGCACCCACAAGCAGGTAAGGGGGGAGTGAGGACCAACTGTGGAATATAGCACAGACACATGGTGTGCGCCACAACAGAGGGGGGGGGAGCAGTATGTGGCTGTTTGGGAATTGGGGGGCAAATGAGACACAGAGGCAACATCCATTCAAGAGCCACGGTGGGGGGGCCTGTCTATGGGTGGCAGTGGGTGGCAATATGAAGTGAATGGGAGACTGGGCAGGGGTGGCAGACCCACAGTGACATCAGAGTGTGTTGACATGTTGCATGGCTCACGTCGCAGGGCTGGCAGGGGCACTAGGTCCACATGGGTAAGGAGATGGCCAACCAGAAGACACACTGCACCTGCTTCGGACATGCTGGGTGGGGGCAGGATGAGGGTGGTGATGGCCTTGCCTGGGGTGTGCGTCATCACCCAGGGGTGGGGGGGCCTGGGGAAGCGGGCCACAGGGGACACTTGCATGGGGAGTGCACAAACGTAGTGGGCTGCCACTAGAGCCATGGCCCAGACACACGTGGATCATCAACCCACAGATGCCTGAGGGGGTATGTGACAGGGTGGGCAGGCAGCGAGACCCCCATCTGACGTATGTAACCTTGTGGCACCCAGGTGATGTCAGCGCCATCGACGCAGAGGAGGAGCCACAGGGCGTGCCAACCGTGGGACCATCAAGCCCTGTGGACACTGATTCTGAGGTGGTCCATGTGGGAGACGAGAGGCAGGCTGCACCCCTGGGTGATGGGGACATGCAGGTCCCACAAACAGCAGACGGGGACTCTACACCCACCACTGCAGGCACTGGGGACGGGCCTGCGGATGTGGCAGCGCAACACCGCAACGAGGCACTGGCTGCTGTTGGCGATGTCATCAGGGAGATGCAGGCCCACTCAGCAGCAGCCCATAGAGATGCAGAGGGTGAGTGTCCTAATCTGCTATGGTTGATATGCCCCCGAACAGGTGTTGCTGTTTCCCCCATCTCACATTGTACTATGGCCTCTCCCCACAGGTATACGGCATGTACTGCGTTCGGTGGCCCGGACCCAGTGGCGCCAACTGCGGCTGACAAGGCGCCTGCAGCGGACCATGTCTGGGATCCTTGCTCATGCCGACCGCATGGCCACGGCGTGTGAGAGGATGGCTGACACCCAGGAGCGGATAGCAGCAGGCAGGGGGGCAGTAACTGTCCATCTGCAGCAGCCACAGGCAACAACACCACCTACACCTGCAGCAGCAACAGCACCGGCAGCAGGGGGGTAGCAACCACCAAGGGTTGGGAGGGGACGCCCAAGGGGTGGCAGGGGGAGGGGTAAATAAAGGGCTACACAGGTGGCCAGTGAAGGTGACATGTGCTTCTTGTCTCATTTGTGACATGACAATCACACCCCCCACCCCACCCCCTGGCCCGTGACCAGGGCACGACACGGTGCCACTGATGTCATTAGCCATTGTCCCCACCCCCTTCAGCCATGTCCACCATGGGTACGCAGCCAATCCCATAGGCTGCAATGCTGGACCATCACTCCCATGTCGTGGTGGCTTGCATTGTGTCGTGGGTGCCCAGGGACCCCGTGGGCCAATACCCTGTGGAGCCCTCACCCACCATTAGTCTCTGTGGTGGTGTAGGTGCACTGTATGTCCTGCATGGGGAGCCACATTGGCTGCTCCCAGCACGCTAAACAAGAACAGTATGTGCACTGCACATGTCACGTACTCCGGTTCACATGCTCCCACAGACATCCACCTTGGCGCAACCATCACACATGTCCACTGTGGCCCCCTGAGCACAGCCTTGCAGCTTCCAACACCTTAGGGTGACCCCCCGGTAAGGGCTACCCATCACCCTGTGCACCAGTGGCCGCAATATACACCTACACCCCCTTGCCACCCATCAGGCACATCCCAATAACACATTTGCCTCCAGAAGCTATATCCAGCAACTGTCATCTGTCGCACCATCCACACTGTGCTCCTCACCATCCACAGCCATGCCGCACTGTGCCACCCCTCTGGGCATTATCCTGCTAAGCCCCTGTCCCCACCCTCTGCTGTGCCCACCCCCCGACCCCCACACCCCTGTGAGTGCCACCACCGATGGCCCAATGCACTCCACTGACAGTATGCTCTTGCACCCCCTAGGGCAAGACATTTGTACCTGCCATGATTCGGCAGTTTCACAATAGTAATCCTACCCGCTTCTGATCGCTGGAAGGAGCGGGCTACAAATGCTTGCTAAATAAATAAATAAAAATTATGCCCATAACAACATACAGTAGGGTGGTAATACGTCTCACAGCGGATCATTGGACCATCCTGTACCATCCCCCATTCCCACCCTGCATGCTGGTATACGTGCTTTCCATCTAGCCAGCTGTTGCAGGGCCCTACACAGTCACAGCTCGCAACACCGCTCACTCCCCCCCCCTCAGGCACCAGCTTCAGCAACTCCTGAGGTGCACCCTCTGTGTTTCCATCCTAACCCCACTGCTACGCATACACCTCAGCCATCCTGCCTTTGCCACCACAGGCCAACAATATGGGGTCATGCTGGATAGGATACACAGGCCGTCTGCCCTCCCCTGCCATATGTCTCATTGTCACTCTGTGCTGTGTGCCCCGCACCTTCCAACACATATGCTGTTGCACATCACTCATGCACGCCACTCTCCACCCTTCTCGTTGGCCCACCCTCGCATCAATGTAGCTGTGACATGTCTGTGGGGGTGCTCTCGCTGCAGCCCTTACCTGTTCCACATCCTCCCTCGCCTCTCAGAGTGAACACTGACACACCCATCACTCGCACAGCACTGTCACCTAGCAATGAGGGACATCTGACCACCAGGTTCATATGTAGAACATCGAACATTTAAAACATATTTATATCTAGAACATATTTACAACATGTGCACTGGGACACACATAGTCCATCAGTGTTACATAGTATATGATGGCAGCTAAAGACCAGCATGGCCAACTACGCCTGCTAGCCACACAGCATTGGCCACTCCCATCCCTGTGGCCATTGTGATGGAGAGGCAATGGCACGGTCTGTCACAGGGCGGGTGTGCCATGTGTGTCCACACACTACACACGCTGGGGACCCCTGTCAGATGGTGGCTGACCGTGTGCGGCACCGACAAGGCACTCATCGTGCTCACGCAGACGGTCAGCCACCATGGACAGGGTCGCCAGCACCTGCCCCTGGATTAGGGCAAACTGCCTCTGGACTTGTGCCTGGGCACGCACAGCCGCAGCCAGGCACAGACCGCACATGCAGCCGCACAGACACACATCTCCCCGTGTCTGTGTGGCTGCATGCACGGCAGACCTGCCTGCGGCAATGTGTGGCAGACACACGTCCAAAGGGCGTGCCTCGCCATGATCATGGGGCAGGTGGCTGGTGCCCCCATTGCCCTGTGGCCCCATTGCCCTGGTGCCCCCATTGCCCTGTCCCCCCCCCACGCTGTACACCCCCTCCCGCCCCCCTGCCTCCACCATCCTCCCACATCCCCTTCCCCTTCCTCCCCCACCTCCCCCTCCCTTTCCCTGCCACCCACCTCCTCCCTCTCCCCTCCCCTTTCACCCACATCCCCCTCCTCATTTCCCCGATCCCCCAACTCCGCCACATCACTCTCCATGTGACCCACATCCTCCCCATCCCCTCCCATATGCCCATCATCCTCCTCGTCCCCCTCCTCTCCCTCGCTGGGGCGTGGGGATGCACCCACGTGCCCTCCATCGCCATCCTCGGGTGCCACCTCTGGTCCTCCGCCCTGCAGGCCCATGTGGTCGTTGTCCTCCTCCCGGGCCGCAGCAACATCCGGGTCCTCCGGCCTCGCTGGCTCAATGGCTGCACGTGCATCAGCTGTGGGAGAGGTAACACATGTCATCCCCTGGGTACACATCATATTCCGCAGTCACAGTGGTCCTGTGGTTCCACCACTCGGTGCCCTACAAGGCCATGTCCCAGTACTCACCATTCTCCTGTGCCATCCGTTCACGCTGCACCCTGGCCACAAATCTTGGGTAGTGTGCCCTTAGCTCCCTCGCCTTTTTGCGCAGGTCCTCCACCTGTAGGGGTGACACCAAACATTGCCCTTAGCTACCACGGGGACACGTTGGGGTCCCCTGCCTCTGCAGCTAACTCTCTCACTTCATACAACAAGAGCCTGCCCCTATTGGATGAGACACTCATGCCCCATGCGTTCACAGGAGACAGCCCCATGTGTGGCCCATGCACACGCCTCTCAGGTCTGTGCCCCATGTGCCCTGTATGTGCACCCCAGCGTACATGACACATCACAGCTCTGTGTGCCACCTACACACATCTGCCAGTGCCAATCAGCCACTGTTGGGGTGGGAGGGTGTCACCTGCAGTGCTCCCTGCAACATCTTAGGGCTGTGGTTTGTCTTTTGTGATCACAAACAGGGCCTGTTTCCAAAGGCACCAGGATGGTGCAGGGAACCCTCTCTTGGGGCCTGAATCATCCCAGGGCTGTGGTTTGTCTTTTGTGATCACACAAAGAACCAGCTGACAGTGGACAGGGATGGGGAGGGGTGCCCTCATTTGGGGCCTGCATCAGCTTAGAGCTGTGGTTTGTCTTTTGAGATCACACACAGATCCAGCTGACATTGGACAGGGATGGGGAGGGGTGCCCTCATTTGGGGCCTGCATCATCCCAGGGCTGTGGTTTGTCTTTTGGGATCACACAAAGGACCAGCTGACAGTGGACAGGGATGGGGAGGGGTGCCCTCATTTGGGGCCTGCATCAGCTTAGAGCTGTGGTTTGTCTTTTGTGATCACACACAGATCCAGCTGACAGTGGACAGGGATGTGGAGGGGTGCCCTCATTTGGGGCCTGCATCATCCCAGGGCTGTGGTTTGTCTTTTGGGATCACACAAAGGACCAGCTGACATTGAAAATGGATGGGGAGGGGTGCCCTTATTTGGGGCCTGCATCATCCCAGGGCTGTGGTTTGTCTTTTGTGATCACACAAAGAACCAGTTGACAGTGGACAGGGATGGGGAGGGGTGCCCTCATTTGGGGCCTGCATCAACTTAGAGCTGTGGTTTGTCTTTTGTGATCACACTCAGATCCAGCTGACAGTGGACAGGGGGAGGGGTGCCCTCATTTGGGGCCTGCATCATCCCAGGGCTGTGGTTTGTCTTTTGGGATCACACAAAGGACCAGCTGACAGTGGACAGGGATGGGGAGGGGTGCCCTCATTTGGGGCCTGCATCATCCCAGGGCTGTGGTTTGTCTTTTGGGATCACACACAGATCCAGCTGACAGTGGACAGGGATGGGGAGGGGTGCCCTCATTTGGGGCCTGCATCAGCTTAGAGCTGTGGTTTGTCTTTTGTGATAGGGTTACCAACTTTTTCACCGAGAAAAACCCGACACCTGTGGCTCGCCATGCTCCACCCATTCTCCGCCCCTAGTCCCACCCCTGCCCCGCCCCCAGCCCCACCCACAAAAATTACCAAGGATACGTGTAGGCTAACTTCCTTGGTCATATAATAATTAAACTGGGAACCCCAAAATCCAAACATGAAATGTACAAACACTGGAGAAATAAAACTATAAAGTAATTTCCTCTTGCACTAAACAAAAACGCAAAGATGTTATCAATACACACTTCCCAGACCAAACATATTCCAGCTAATAAATTCAAAATAAAAAGTATTTTTCTACCTTCTGTTTGGGCGTTTTATTTTCAGTTGCAATTGCTCCAGTCACTTTCTTCTGGTTTCTTCTTCGTGTCTTCTGCGAGCTATCCATTTGTCCTTTCTTCTCTTTTAGATGTTTTCCATTCTCTCTCTATTTCTGCTTTAACATACTGATTGTTTCCCTTTTGCTCTTTCCCCCAATTCTTTCTTTATTCCTTTATCATCCATTTAAATTTCACCCTTCCATTCTCAAGCCCCTCACTCTCCCAATACCCAGCCCATCATAGACTTTTCTTCCACACAAAAGATTTTTTCGCCTCTCCATTCTCATTCCCCATCTATTCTAGTCCTCCCCCAAAATCAGTTCCCTTATAGTTCTAGACCCACCCAGCATCCACTCCCTTCTAATCCCATTCTCCCATGCCCCACATCAGCCCATTTCCAGTCCTATTCCAGCTCTTCATCAGCCCATTTCCAGTGCTAGCCCTCACATCACAGACCATTTCCAGTCCTAGCCCCCCCCCCATCACAGCCCATTTCCAGTCCAAGTCCCCATCACAGCCTATTTCCAGTCCTAGGCCCCCCCCATCACATCCCATTTGCAGTCCGAGTCCCCCCGCACCATCACAGCCCATTTGCAGTCCTACCCCCCCCCACCATCACAGTCCATTTGCAGTCCTAGCCCCCCTAATCACAGCCTATTTCCAGTCCAAGTTCCCCCTCCCTCCACCATAGCCCATTTCCAGTCCAAGTTTCCCCCCCCCCATAGCCTTTTTCCAGTCCAGGTCCCCCTCCCATCACAACCCATTTCCAATCCATGTCCCCCCCCCCCCCATAGCCCTTTTCCAGTCCAGGTCCCCCTCCCCATCAAAAACCCATTTCCAGTCCATGTCCCCCCACCCACATAGCCCTTTTACAGTCCAGGTCCCCCTCCCCATCACAGCCCATTTCTTTCCAGTCCAATGCCCCCCATAGCCCTTTTCCAGTCCAGGTCCATCCCCCCCTTCACAACCCATTTCCAGTCCATGTCCCCCTAATCACAGCCTATTTCCAGTCCAAGATCCACCTCCCTCCACCATAGCCCAGTTCCAGTCCAAGTTCCCCCCCCCCATAGCCCTTTTCCAGTCCAGGTCCCCCTCCCCATCACAACCCATTTCCAGTCCAAGTCCCCCCAAGCCCTTTTCCAGTCCAGGTCCCCCTCCCCATCAAAACCCATTTCCAGTCCATGTCCCCCCCCCCATAGCCCTTTTACAGTCCAGGTCCCCTCCCATCACAGCCCATGTCTTTCCAGTCCAAGTCCCCCCCCCCCCCCATAGCACTTTTCCGGTCCAGGTTGTCCCCCTCATCACAACCCATTTCCAGTCAAATTCCCCCTCCTAGCCCTTTTCCAGTCCAGGCCCCCTCCCCCCATCACAGCCCAGGCAGTCCTTGGCCTCCCCCCCCCCCAAAACCGCAGCTGTCTGAGGCTTTAGAGGGAGCTGGGGAAGCCCGCGCGAGGCCCCGGCTCCCTCTGAACAGCTGCCAGCGTGAAGAGCCTTTTCCTTCACGCTGGCGGCTGTTCCTGTGAAGCCGCGAATGCGGGGAAAGGTTAAAGGGCATTGCCTTTAACCTTTCCCACCAATCGCGGCTTCACAGGAACAGCCGCCAGCGTGAAGGAAAAGGCTCTTCACGCTGGCAGCTGTTCAGAGGGAGCCGGGGCCTCGCGCGGGCTTCCCCGGCTCCCTCTGAAGCCCTCCGGGTTGGGAGAAAAGCCGTTTTTTTTGCTCTGGCCGCTCCCGATATTGCGGCCAGAGCAAAAAAACCGGCTTTTCAAGGACCGGTTTTGCCTCTGCGCCGGCAGCCGGCCTGGCCATGGAAAAACCGGCCAGGCCGGCTGAAAACCGGCCAGTTGGCAACCCTATTTTGTGATCACACACAGATCCAGCTGACAGTGGACAGGGATGGGGAGGGGTGCCCTCATTTGGGGCCTGCCTCATCCCAGGGCTGTGGTTTGTCTTTTGGGATCACACAAAGGACCAGCTGACAGTGGACAGGGATGGGGAGGGGTGCCCTCATTTGGGGCCTGCATCACCCCAGGGCTGTGGTTTGTCTTTTGGGATCACACAAAGGACCAGCTGACAGTGGACAGGGATGGGGAGGGGTGCCCTCATTTGGGGCCTGCATCATCCCAGGGCTGTGGTTTGTCTTTTGGGATCACACAAAGGACCAACTGACAGTGGACAGGGATGGGGAGGGGTGCCCTCATTTGGGGCCTGCATCAGCTTAGAGCTGTGGTTTGTCTTTTGTGATCACACACAGATCCAGCTGACAGTGGACAGGGATTGGGAGGAGTGCCCTCATTTGGGGCCTGCATCATCCCAGGGCTGTGGTTTGTCTTTTGGGATCACACAAAGGACCAGCTGACAGTGGACAGGGATGGGGAGGGGTGCCCTCATTTGGGGCCTGCATCAGCTTAGAGTAGGGTTGCCAACTTTTTCACCGAGAAAAACCCGACACCTGTGGCTTGCCATGCTCCACCCATTCTCCGCCCCTAGTCCCACCCCTGCCCCGCCCCCAGCCCCACCCACAAAAATTACCGAGGATACGTGTAGGCTAACTTCCTTGGTCAGATAATAATTAAACTGGGAACCCCAAAATCCAAACATGAAATGTACAACACTGGAGAAATAAAACTATAAAGTAATTTCCTCTTGCACTAAACAAAAACGCAAAGATGTTAGCAATACACACTTCCCAGACCAGACATATTCCAGTTAATAAATTCAAAATAAAAAGTATTTTTCTACCTTCTGTTTGGGCGTTTTATTTTCAGTTGCAATTGCTCCAGTCACTTTCTTCTGGTTTCTTCGTGTCTTCTGCGAGCTATCCATTTGTCCTTTCTTCTCTTTTAGATGTTTTCCATTCTCTCTCTATTTCTGCTTTAACATACTGATTGTTTCCCTTTTGCTCTTTCCCCCAATTCTTTCCTTATTCCTTTATCATCCGTTTAAATTTCACCCTTCCATTCTCAAGCCCCTCTTACTCTCCCAATACCGGCCCATCATGGACTTTTCTTCCACACAAAATATTTTTCCCTCTCCATTCTCATTCCCCATCCATTCTAGTCCTCCCCCCAAATCAATTCCCTTATAGTTCTAGGCCCACCCAGCATCCACTCCCTTCTAGTCCCATTCTCCCATGCCCCACATCAGCCCATTTCCAGTCCTATTCTAGCTCTTCATCAGCCCATTTCCAGTGCTAGCCCTCACATCACAGGCCATTTCCAGTCCTAGCTCCCCCCCCCCAATCACAGCCCATTTCCAGTCCAAGTCCCCCATCACAGCCTATTTCCAGTCCTAGGCCCCCCCCCACCATCACAGCCCATTTGCAGTCCGAGTCCCCCCACACCATCACAGCCCATTTGCAGTCCGAGTCCCCCCGCACCATCACAGCCCATTTGCAGTCCTAGCCCCCCTAATCACAGCCTATTTCCAGTCCAAGATCCCCCTTCCTCCACCATAGCCCATTTCCAGTCCAGGTCCCCTCCACCCCCATCACTTGCTATTTCCAGTCACAGTTCCCCCCCCCCTAGCCCTTTTCTGGTCCAGGTCCCCTCCCCCCCCATCACAACCCATTTCCCGTCCATGTCCCCCCCCCATAACCCTTTTACAGTCCAGGTCCCCCCCCCCATCACAGCCTATTTCCAGTCCAAGGTCCCCCCCCCCCCTAGCCCTTTTCTGGTCCAGGTCCCCTCCACCCCCATCACAACCCATTTCCAGTCCATGTCCCCCCCCCATAACCCTTTTACAGTCCAGGTCCCCCCCCCATCACAGCCTATTTCCAGTCCAAGTCCCCCCCCTTAGCCCTTTTCCAGTCCAAGTCCCCCCCCCCTTAGCCCTTTTCCAGTCCAAGTCCCCCCCTTTAGCCCTTTTCCAGTACAAGCCCCACCCCCTTAGCCCTTTTCCAGTCCAGGTCCCCCCCCCTTAGCCCTTTTCCAGTCCAAGTCCCCTGCCTTAGCCCTTTTCCAGTCCAAGTCCCCCCCCTTTAGCCCTTTTCCAGTCCAAGTCCCCCCCCTTAGCCCTTTTCCAGTCCAAGTCCCCCCCCTTAGCCCTTTTCCAGTCCAAGTCCCACCTTAGCCCTTTTCCAGTCCAAGTCCCCCCCCCTTAGCCCTTTTCCAGTCCAAGTCCCCCCCCTTAGCCCTTTTCCAGTCCAAGTCCCCCCCCAACCCCTTAGCCCTTTTCCAGTCCAAGTCCCCCCCCCCCTTAGCCCTTTTCCAGTCCAGGTCCCCCCCCTTCGCCCTTATCCAGTCCAAGTCCCCCCCCCCCTTAGCCCTTTTCCAGTCCAGGTCCCCCCCCCCCCCGACCAGCATCGCGGCTGTCTGAGGCTTCAGAGGGAGCCGGGGAAGCCCGCGCGAGGCCCGGCTCCTTCTGAACAGCCACCAGCGTGAAGAGCCTTTTCCTTCACGCTGGCGGCTGTTCCTGTGAAGCCGCGAATGCTGGGAAAGTTTCCCCGCATTCGCGGCTTCACAGGAACAGCCGCCAGCGTGAAGGTAAAGGCTCTTCACGCTGGTGGCTGTTCAGAGGGAGCCGGGGCCTCGCGCGGGCTTCCCCGGCTCCCTCTGAAGCGGAGAAAAGCCGTTTTTTTTGCTCTGGCCGCTCCCGATCTTGCGGCCAGAGCAAAAAAAACGGCTTTTAAAGGGCCGGTTTTGCCTCTGCGCCGGCAGCCGGCCTGGCCGTGGAAAAACCGGCCAGGCCGGCTGAAAACCGGCCAGTTGGCAACCCTAGCTTAGAGCTGTGGTTTGTCTTTTGTGATCACACACAGATCCAGCTGACAGTGGACAGGGATGGGGAGGGGTGCCCTCATTTGGGGCCTGCATCATCCCAGGGCTGTGGTTTGTCTTTTGGGATCACACAAAGGACCAGCTGACAGTGGACAGGGATGGGGAGGGGTGCCCTCATTTGGGGCCTGCATCATCCCAGGGCTGTGGTTTGTCTTTTGGGATCACACAAAGGACCAGCTGACAGTGGACAGGGATGGGGAGGGGTGCCCTCATTTGGGGCCTGCATCAGCTTAGAGCTGTGGTTTGTCTTTTGTGATCACACACAGATCCAGCTGACAGTGGACAGGGATGTGGAGGGGTGCCCTCATTTGGGGCCTGCATCATCCCAGGGCTGTGGTTTGTCTTTTGGGATCACACAAAGAACCAGCTGACAGTGGACAGGGATGGGGAGGGGTGCCCTCATTTGGGGCCTGCAACAGCTTAGAGCTTGGGTTTGTCTTTTGTGATCACACACAGATCCAGCTGACAGTGGACAGGGATGGGGAGGGGTGCCCTCATTTGGGGCCTGCATCATCCCAGGGCTGTGGTTTGTCTTTTGGGATCACACAAAGAACCAGCTGACAGTGGACAGGGATGGGGAGGGGTGCCCTCATTTGGGGCCTGCATCAGCTTAGAGCTGTGGTTTGTCTTTTGTGATCATACACAGATCCAGCTGACAGTGGACAGGGATGGGGAGGGGTGCCCTCATTTGGGGCCTCCATCATCCCAGGGCTGTGGTTTTTCTTTTGGGATCACACAAAGGACCAGCTGACAGTGGACAGGGATGGGGAGGGGTGCCCTCATTTGGGGCCTGCAGCATCAGCGGATGTATTTTGAACTTGTGTTGGTTGACAGGGGCATGGTGCAGACCCCTCTTTGCCTGTTGGCCTGAGAGGTGGGACTGGGGTTTCCTGTGGATGGGGGACATCCCTGGCCTGCAAAGGCGCCCCATACCATACCAATGTGATCTGTGGTGCACTCCTGCCATGGTTGCAGCTACCCCCTTGGGGCTGGGGGGTCTTTTTCTCGGGTGTGTGGCAGACTTTGCTACCCGCCGGATGTGACAGCACCTGCTATTCCCTGGCAGTGCATAGTTTTTTTGTGCTTTGGTTACTGGGTGTTTTTTGTTTAGCCTCATCATTTGGGGTACCTGTCCCCATGCACTTACCTCACGTGGGTAGTCAGAGCTCCTGTTGTACCTATGGGACTGGCACGCCCAGGCCCTCCTGACCCTTCCAAGGTTCTGCCTCCTGGATGAGCCCGGGAAGAGCCGCTGCTGGCGGAGGCAGAACAACTCTGTCAGGAGATATAGATCTCCCTGGCTGAATGCTGGCTTCCTGGACATGGCTGCCATTTGTTCCGACTGTGTCAGTGCTGCGTAGCCACGTGCGTTGCTGGGGGCGTAGCCACGTGCATTGCTGGGGGGCGTAGCCACGCACAGAGCTACATGCGCATGTCATGGCGCTTGAATACGTGCGTTGCTGCGGGCGTGAATACGTGCGGTGTTTACGGCGTGTGCGTGCGTTGGGTTTCTTCTGGGCACTGTACATTTACATATCCCTGGGGGAATATTGCACCTGGGATTGGTACTACTATCTCTGATTGTGTTGGACTATTACCTATGGGAGCCTGTGGGCATGATCTACACGTTACAAACCCCGCTTCCTCATACCTGTGCTACATCTTGCAGCATCAGCATCATGTTTCATACCACCTTCTGCTGCACAAACCTCACATCAGGGTCCATTCACATTCCTTTGGCCAGATATGTCCTCCAGGTGGGGATGTCTTACACATTTGTAATGCCCCTTCTGTTTAAAGGGATTGTGGAGGGTGTGTGGTCAGAACAACACAGAAAGAGTCCCTGATTGTCTATACGTCTGGGTGTTATGGGAGGCTATGGGGTGCTTGTGTGTATTGGACAGAAGTACCTCATTGCACCACACAGTCCATCTGCAGGGATTCAAAGGGTTGGATTGGAGCACTCACGCCCATGATGCACTGCACATGCAAATCAGCTGTGTTTAGATGGTCCTATGTTGTGGTTCCCCCCCCCCATCTCCTCAAGCTGATGGTGGTCCTGACCATGTGCAACTCCACAGCAGCTCGCCATAGTAGGGGGAACAGACCATGTGTGGCACTGCTACAGTGTATCCACAGACAGTCACCTTGTGCGGGTACTGTGACCACCGTGAGTTTGAGGTGGGGTGGCCAGCAACAGGTCCACAGCACCTTTCATGACTGACACACCCCAGGTACCCATCAGTGTGGTCTCTGTAGTTCCATTTGATGCACCGTGGTTACACCGGTTACCTGCTGCGTATCTTGCTCATGTGTACCTGCAGTAATGCATATCTGGTGTTGGTGGCAACAGTACCGGCGGAAAGGGGGGGGGGTGACACCACACAACCCCCCCCCCCCCCCTACGGGGCTCATGGTGCAGGACAGGTCCACCTCACTGCAGTGGTAGCTGTAGGGGGGCCCATCATCCCACGTCCTGTTGGGGAGCAGTCTGAGCACTATACATCCATTGGGCAATAGTTGACAGGCTTGGGAATGTCCAGATACCCAACAGCAGTTTCTGACACTCTTCAGCAGCACACTTTCAGTCGCTGCACACTGCAAGGTGTTCCAGCACGACACATACTAGCTGCAGACAATCCAGCAGCTAGTCCAGGGTGCATGGTCCTAAATGGGATGCAGGCACCCAGAACAGGGGTGTCAGCATACACACCAAGCAGATAGGTTAGTGATTGGGCCCCACACAGGGACCCATCAATATCACATGTGGGAACTGCCATAGCACACTATGGGGGAACCTAGCCCTGCAGTGATCACTGCTCATTCAGGGTGAGTGTGATCTCCCAGCTGGACATGCTATGGCCACCCTTTTTGTGCAAGTGGTGGCCAGACACTACAGTGTCTGCACCATTGCCCTATGCCTTATGCTGATGCAGCCAGGTTGGCCACCCTCTATGGCCTATTCCCAGGGTACCTTGCTCCTCATTATGCACATTGGCAGGCCTATACTGGCAACAGTGCTGGCACTGAGGGCTGTTTGCCAACACAGCACACTTGATAGTGGGGCACACACTCCCCACACCTATGCCAGCATTGTGTAGCTCTGGGGGTGTTGGAGAGCCCTGCCCACAACAGTGGTCTGGGGCACAGTGCACATATGCTTAGGGTACGCACAACTGTAGGTGACACTGCACAGGTTGGTAAACACTGACAGACAAGGAACCTGTAGCACACTCCACAGACATCAGAGAGGTTGCTATGCTGCAGTTCACTGGGGGATAACATGTACTTAGGCTATGAATTGCTATCTGCCAGTGATCATAGCAACCTTTTGTGGGGTGTGGACCATATTCTGACGTGTATGGTGGCATTGCTATAGTATGCAGGTGCTAGTATTGGGAGATGCACGCAGAGAACAATGTCCTGACTCCCAAAGGTGGCTTTGGCTGTTGGGCCTGTGGATGCGGGTGTGGGTGCCCCTGTTGGCTGCTGCTTTATGCCAGGGTTTCCCAACTCCAGTCCTGGTGTGCCATACACTGTTCAGGTTTTCATGCTGTCCCTCATGGCAGGGCATGAGATACATTTGCAGACCATGGGTGTGGCGCATAGACATGCACCACAGGCATCTTGCTCAGAGGCTGTGGGGAGACGGAATGGGTGTTTGGCACTCCAGGGCTGCATTTGGGGGGCTCTGCTATAGGTATTGGGTAGGTTTCTGGTGTCTGTGCTCTGTGGGGTGGGATGTCGGTGTTATGGGCATGTTTTGGTCATCTGCAAATAAGGTTCTGTCTGTATTAGGACTTTGCAATGGTGGGTAAAATATGCAGGGTGGGTTGGCAGGATCCACAGCTGGGTCTTGAACCTGTTACCTTCTGTTTTTGGATAGAGTGCTTTTATGCACTGTGCCACCATATTCTCACATAGATGGTGCTTTCCCTGGTGGTGCCTTGACATGTGCTGCCTGCGGCCCTCGGTATCCCCTTCTCCAGCATCTGTCCAGTTGCCATTCCAACATGCACGCCATGCTGTTGCGGGACATGTGCCCGCCATAGGCACCCTGTCTGGTGGTTGAGGGCACCGTGAACAGCATTGTTTCACTGTGGATCCATTCCCCTTGTATGGGGACGGTGTTTGGTCCCTTCCACATTTTCTATCTGTGCTATACGGCTTACTCGGGGGGGGGGGGCGCATTGCTACCACTGTTGCCCAAATTGGTTCTTGTTTTTATCCGTTTATTTGGGTCATTCTCAGTGTTTCTGTGCTCTTATGTTGTGTGCACATGTTTCACACTTATCACTTTTTTTGGGGTTTCCCTGCCTGTGCTTTACATTGCTGACAGCTAAATAGTTTCTCTCCCCTTTAACAGCAGCTTTTCATTCGCGTTGGAATTGTGCTGTGGATTTCAGCGCGTTGGTGTGAGGGGAGCCTCTCCCCGCCCACTCTCCACCCATTGACCCCTTCTCTCCGCCCACTCTCCACCTTCTGCGCTGTTTTAACGCGCCACGGGACTTTACGATCGTTAACTATGCTTAACGCGCGTAGTATGACGTTAACGGTCGTTGGCGCATCAGTACGCGCGTTATACCGCACTTACGGTCGTTAACGTCGTACAACGCGCTTTAGTCACGTTTACCGCACTTTAGTAAACATACCCCTTAGAAGCTAAATATAACATGTAACATTATAATTTAATATATAACAACTAATTACAGATTGAGGGTCTGTGGGATGGATAGGAGGCCTATGTCAGGTTACATCTGCAAAGAGTTCTTTGAACAGGAAGGTTTTCAAGGACTTGCAGAAGGCTTTGAGGTCAAGAGAGATGCGAAGGTCCAATGGGAATGAGTTCCAAAGACTGGGTGCATATAGTGAAAAAACACATTCAAATGGCAGATGAAATTTAATGTGGACACATGCAAAGTAATGCACCTAGGAAAGACAATCCAGACTATGGTTACACGATGCAAGGTTCCACATCAGGAACCACCACCCAGGAAAATGATTTAGGCATCATCATGTATAACATGTTTAAACCCCCTGCCAAGTGTGTAGTGGCAGCCAAGAAGGCAAAAAGAGTGCTAGGAATCATAAGGAAAGGAATGGAGAATAAAACAAAGGATACTATAATGTCTCTATATTATTCCATGCTGCAATTCTGGTCACCGTATCTTAAAAAGGATATAATGGAATTAAAACAGTTTTAGAGAAGAGCTACCAAAATGGTAAAGAGGATGGAAGGGTACACCTAAGAGGAAAGCTCAAAACGTTAGGGCTCTTCAACCTGGAAAAGAGGTGGCTGAGTGGAGATATGATAGAGGTCTACAGGGTGGACCAAAAAAATTTGTAGAACATCTCATAAATTAAAAGCTTACATAGTTTACTTATTTACTTTTTTTAGCTATATAATGTATTTATTTTGACAATTTCCGGTCACCATCTTTTTTTTAAATTTGTCAATCATTTACATCTGTCTTTTTGAAATTTTAAATAACTTATATGCTACGAGATGTTCTCACTTTTTTTGGGCCACCCTGAATAAATTAATGAATGGAGTGGAGTGGGTCGATGGTTTACACCATCAAAAAGTATAAAGACTAGGGGGCATGCAACGAAGCTACAGTGTAACCTATTCAAGACTAATAGGAGAAAATATTTTTTCACTCAATGCGTAATCAAACTCTCAAATTACTGGAGGATTTATTTATATTTTATTTACATTCTCTTATATACCGCGCTATTCTGCATCAGTGCGGTTTACATTGAACAAACTGAAATTACATTGAATAGGGCATTATAACTTGGAGATAACTATTTTAGAGGGAACAGGATATAGTAAAAGCTGTTAGTGTAACTGGGTTTAAAAATGGTTTGGATAAGTTCCTGGAGGAAAGGTCCATAAACCATCAGGAAATTTACTGTTTGCCCCAATACAAGCATTGTGGATCCTGTTGTGCCTTTGCGAACCTGCTAGGTACTTGTGACCTGGATTAGCCACTGTTGGAAACAGGATACTGGGCTTGATGGACCTTGGTCTGACCCAGTATGGCATTTCTTATGTTCTTATGAAACCAGACATTCATGTCCTCCATTATTTGCAGATCACCACACCAGCTCCTCTTGTGCAACCTTCCAACAACACACACACACTCTTACTCGCAGGGATGAATAGTACAACACAGCAGAATATTGGCTAAGTATCGGCCTTGTTCCTCGTCTCCGGCAGGAATAATGTGCTCATTTGTGGCAAAGGCCAGGAACGCACACAGGGATTTCTGGAATACAACATACATGTTGGAGTAGAGGAGTGGCCTAGTGGTTGGGGCAAGGTAATTCAGGCTGGAAGGTCAGGGGTTCAAATCCCACTAGAGGACAGCAACCTTGGGCTGGAAGGACTGGGGTTGCTAGTCCCACAGGTGCTCCTTGTGGTCTTGGGCAAGCCACTTAACCCTCCATAGCCCATGTTCCCTGTAAAATAGTTATCTCCAAGTTATAATGCCCTGTTCAATGTAATTTCAGTTTGTTCAATGTAAACCACATTGATGCAGAATAGCACAGTATATAAGAGAATGTAAATAAATAAATAAAATAAAATGTCTCTGGGGCAGGCCACATCCTGTTCCATCCCCTCATGGACATGTGCAGAGATCCCCATGCAGACAACGTGGACATCCGCAAGCACCAAGCACAGGAATACGTTCATGGATGTTTTTACCGTATACACGTCTCCCGTGTTTGTGCAATGTATTTGACTTCTGGAATAACCCTATTACCAGATTACTGACCTATATTCCTTCATATATTTCCATCAACACTCACACTTCTTGTAGTAATGGTTACTTTCATCTGACTCTAAAAGAAAACTTGCATACTACTCTTGTACTACACAGTTCAAAGATATTTGATTTCTAGTCCTGGCATATCCCAAAAATACAGAGATGTAAAAATGCAAAACAGAGGCAGCAGAAGCAGGTGATATATAGGCCTGTGCCCCAGATCTTTTATCTCCTTACCCTCCCTTTTTTCTCTTCAGATTTTTTTAATGAAATTTTACAAATATCTGTTGGGGGAGAATGTTATCCACCTCACTTCCTTTGTGGCTCCTGTTTTGGCCCAAAGACAAGGGGAAAGGTATGTTGCGTGTGTGTGTGTGGGAGGGGGGGGGGGATCTTGGCATCGTAAATTGATATATTCTCTGGCTGAAAGGACAACAATTTAAATATTAGCAACTATCACTGATGAGCTTAATATTATTTACATTCATGCTGGATCACTACATATTAAGGCTTTCACAATTTCACCCCCTGAACAGTATTTTGTAGGGGTTGGGAGCTGTCAGGAGGGTGGGTGCTGATTGGGGGCAGGTTGCCTGAGCTGGTGTAGTTACCATGGACTGGAAGATCCACAGCTCTGGAGCTTTACAAGGGGGTGTCACAGGGGGGTGAGAATGTTGCCTCTCCCTTTATGCTGCTTCCATGCCTTGGTAGATTGTTCAGGAGTACCTGCGCTATTTACTGATGCAGGAAATTTGGGTGCGTATGATAATCATCGGGCCTCTGCAGTATCTGCAGGGCAGATACTTGTCACTCCCGTTATTATTACAGATACCGCACAGGTTTTGAAACCATCGCACAGCATTTTTACATTTGCCACACTGAAGCTGCAAAAACACGTACCACACTTTAGCAAACATACCCCTATGTGTCCATTGTTAGCTATGCCCATAATCGAGAAAGTCAGGTTACATAGACAGAGAAGAAATGAATAAAGGCAAGACATATGGGCTGCCTCCTTGGTGGTCGTCTTTTTCTTTCTATCCCTTTCTTCTTCTGCAATCTAAGAAAAGAGGAAAGGGAAGAATAAATAATATATAGGAAAGTGAGGGAGACGTAAGACATCAAAAAGAAAATGGGGAAGAGGAAACTAGGAATAGACTGCAAGAGAGGAAGTGAAAAAGGGAAGTGAAGGCAAAGAGCCGCAAATCACAGTAAAGGAGGAGGTGAGGATGGAAGGAAGCTTACAAGGAAGGGAGGAAGAAAAGAAAAAGAGAGAAGGAAAAGTGACTAAAGAGGAGGAATAAGGAATAGAGAAAAGAGAGATCACCAGACAAAAGGAACGGTAGATGTCATCATATAAGCTAATGGAGAAGTCGGGAGGAATAAAGGAGTCGCATCTTTGAACAGAGAGAGACAGATGGAAGACAGGTTGGGTTGAAAGGGTGGAGGAAGAATGACTTGAAAATGTGCTGATAGCCTAAGATGCTGAATTGTGGAGGAGACAGATGAGAATCAGCTTTAGTTAGAAGGGAGAAAGGATGTATTAGGGATGGAGAGACACTGAAATATGGACAAGTTGTGGAAAGAGAGAAGATTTAAGAAAGGAGAGTCCATTTAGTGTTCCAAGCAGATCCTGAAAGACACAGAGAATGAATGAAAGGCAAAAGAAAATAGAAAATAGAGAGAAAAAAAAACCCAAGAGAAGAAATTGCAGAAATGCATTAAACAAAAGTTGGCACGAAAAATGTTGAAAACTTGGAAATAGAAGCTGGCCTGATGGCTCAACTGCGGATGTGCTATTACACAGAAGAATTGTGTTTGATTAATGCTCCATGAGAAAGCAAAGGATGAAATGCTGTACGGGCAATATTCACTATGGGTGTGGAGACCAAAACTGTTTTGTTTAGTTGCCCATGTTGTTAATTGTTTTTTTCATTTTATTGTGACTTTGTATTTTTTTTCCTTTCAAGAGAATGTCATCAATAGTGCGCCTTATTGCTCAACAATGTTCACTATTGATGACACAGGAAAACAACATTTTGGATTTTTCTCTCATTTCAGTTTAAAAATGAAATGAAACAACATGGGAAATGTTTTCATTTTCCATGTCATTGCAAACAAATGCATATTCCTAGTAGTCACACTTCTGGAATGGGCAGGAAACTTGATGGAGAAAGTACAGTCACTTTCATTTCTAGAGGAGACCATGGTGTCTGCCACTCAATCTGAAGACCATCACTTTAGTAGATAAATTAGACAGGAGAAGTAGGGAGTGAATTCAAACAGGAAATGTAGATGACACTGCAGCTCTATTTGGGGCAGGTTCCAATTGAGCTGGAAGTCCAGAAGGATGAAAAAAGAGCCTATGGGCAAAGTAATATAAAATTGAAAACAATGCATACAGCTGATGCAAAATAAAGCTAAATAATGCTCTTTTTTTTCTCAACAATGTTCTCTTTTTTTATTCTGTGTACATTACACTGAGTGAGAAAAAAATACTTATAGTTTTGAAATGTATATGTGTGCAGGGAATTACTTTAAGCATTGGGGGAAGAGTTTAATGACATATTTTTAAGATGCTCTGCCAGAACTCTTTTTGTCAGTTTAGTTTTTTTACATGTCTGTATTTTGGGGATATGCCAGGACTGGAAATCAGAAGCCCTCAAAGTGCATTATGTTAGCCAAATTAAAAAGTTATCACTTTATATTTTTGTGTCATTTGTATTAAGAATCCATTTAGAACTGAAATAGAAAATCCACCAATCAAAAATGTTGTTTTTCACCACTAGAGGGGGGAAACGTTTTATTCTTGGAGAGAAAATGATCAACTGCGAACACAGAAGCACAGACAAATGACACTTCTTTTTCATTTGTGCTTAATCACTGCTCTCTAGAGAAGAGGTTTGCAAAATTTTCCCAGGGGAACCCCAGCCTTCTGGGTTTTCTGGATATTCACAAAAAAATAAATGTCAGATGAATTTCCATGCACCCCTCCATTGCATGGAAATTTATCACATACTGTACATATTCATTACAGGTTTTCTCATAGTCAGCAGATCAGATGGAAAGTGCCAGGTTTAGTTAGAGTTAATTTTCTATTTAGGAAGTAAAAGGAGAGAGGCACAGAGGGAACTAGAATGAAAGCAGAAAGCAACAGGTAGGACAGCAGCCCAGATTCCAAAAAAGCAGAGCAAGCTACAAATAAATAAATACAAAGACACACCATAAGGGGGTCATTTTAAAAGTTTTAGATGTAATTTGGATGTCTGAAGACATGCATGTAGATGTCAAAGTCATGTCTCTGGTTTAAAGACATCTAAGTAGGCAAGCAGCATGGTGGAGGTGCAATGAACTTAGATGTCCTGTTTGATTTCAGAAAAATTAGGGATATCTGCAAGCACATCCATGGTTAGACCTGCTCCAGGCAAGTCCTTGTTGTGGCTTTAAAGCATCCAAAGAGTGCAGAGAAGATGGATAATTGAGTGACTCTCTTATGAGGATAAAGGCCTACATTTGGATTTGAACTCTGGTCACCCTGCTACTAACCCACAATTTTAACCATTAAGCTATTAGATGCCCCTATTCTCAAACATTCTTCTGGGGATATCTATGTGGACATCTCTATAGACATTTATATCAAGCATGTCCATGTTTCTGAAATCGTGCCTGGACTTGCACATGCCTGCTTTTTTTTTTTCCAGAGCTTCTGGATTTGATTTCCCAGATTGCACTTGGATGTCCTTTGTAAAACATGCCTTTAAATAAATAGCAATAAGCATAGAGGGTTATTTAAGAAACTCTGTTCATGCTTTGGATGTCTGAAAATGGGCATAGTAATGCTCAAAGCATGGAGACATCTCCAAAGGCATTTTAGAAGTCTGGTCTGTGGATGTCCAAGTATGAATCTGGATGTCACTGCCTGATCTCAGAAACGTTCTGGGCATCTGGAGTCACGTCTACGTTTAAACGTGCTCCAAGCTTGAATAAGCATTGGGAAAGTGCTTGTTTTGGCTGAAAAACATGCAGAAGGTGTATAAAAGCTAATACTCCATCATCCCCAGTACTCGGCATAATCACAATGATAGCAGCAGTGGAATTTAAACCCTGACCCTAGTCCACTACCCTAATCTTTAAGCTATTCCTAGATATCAGGGTCCTGAAATACTATTCTGGGGATCTCTGTGTAGATGCCCCCTTGGATGTCAATAGCAGGCATGTCCATGTTTGTGAAATAGTGTCTGCACTTCAACGGGCATGCTTTTATTTCAGATGTTCTGACTTAGACATCCTAGATTGCACTTGGACGTCCTTTCTAAAATGTCCTTCCGCAGGTCAGAGCAAGCATAGTTAAAAAATCTAGCAAAATATCAACCTAGTGCCTGAGGATTGGAGAGTGGCTAATGTAATGCCAATTTTTAAAAAAGGTTCCAATAGTGATCCAGGAAACTACAGACCAGTGAGCTTGATGTCTATACTGGGCAAAATGGTAGAAATCATTATAAAGAACAAAATTACTGAACATGTGTATAGTCACGGCTTAATGGCAGGAGGCCAACATGGATTTAGCCAGGGAAGGTCTTGTCTCGCTTATCTGTTATATTTTTTCAAAGGTGTGAATAAACAGGCAGATAAAGCTGAGTCAATTGATATAGTGTATTTGGATTTTCAGAAAGCCTTTGACAAGGTCCCTCATGAGAGACTCTTGCAGAAATTAAAAAGTCATAGGATAGGAGGCAGTGTACTATTGTGGATCAGGAACTGGTTAAAAAGATAGAAAACAAAGAATAGAGCTAAATAGACAATTTTTCCAATGGAGAAAGATGAATAGTGGAGAACCCCAGGGATCTGTGCTGGGCTTACTGCTTTTTAACATATTTATAAATGACCTGGATATGGGAATAACGAATGAGGTGATCAAATTTGCAGACGACATAAAATTATTCAAAGTTGTTAAAACACAAGAGGATTGTAAAAAATTGTAAGAGGACCATTAAAAATTGGGAGACTGGTCATCCAAATGGCAGATTAAATTTAATGTGGACAAGTGCAAAGTTATGCACTTAGGGAAGAACAACCAAACTATGGTTACACAATGCAAGGTTCCGCAAGAATCTGGGCATCATTGTGGATAGTACATTGAAACCCTCTTTCCAGTGTGCAGCTGCAGCCATGAAAGCAAATAGAATGTTAGAAATCATAAGGAAAAAGGAAAGGGAATAGAAAATAAAATCAAAGCTATTATAATGCCTCTGTATTGCTCCATGAAATGATCACACCTTGAATATTGTGTGTGATTCCAGTCACCATATCTTAACATAGTAACATAATAAATGACGGCAGATAAAGACCAGTATGGTCCATCTAGTCTGCCCAGCAAGGCAGCAAGAGTAGGTGTAGGTGCCTCTCCGTGCAGGTCACCTCTCCCCATGCCTTTGTTTAGGGGTGAACCCACCGCTCTGTGTAGATCACCCATATTTGTTCAGATATGGTATGCTTATTTTGATTTTCTCCTGTTGCTATAAAGGAATCCACGGTGTCTGTCCCATGCCATTTTGAATTCTGTCACTGTATTTGTCCCCACCACTTCCTTTGGGAGGGCATTCCAAGCATCCACCTTTCAGTGAAAAAGTATTTCCTGACATTGCTTTTCAGTTTACCCCCTTGCAGCTTCATGTTATGCCCTCTAATTTTAGAGTTTCCCCGTCTTCTTTGGAAGAGGTTTGTTTGTCCATTAAAACTCTTTAAGTATTTAAAGGTATGAATCATATCTCCCCTGTCCCTCCTCTCCTCCAGAGTATATATATTTAGGTCTTCAAGTCTCTTCTCATACATCTTCTGACGCAGGCTCCAAATCATTTTGGTTGCCTTCCTCTGAACCGCTTCCAGCTTTTTTATATCCTTTGTGAGAAACGGTCTCCAAAACTGAACACAATATTCCAAGTGAGACCTCACCAGTGACTTGTACAGTGGCATTAGTATCTCTTCCTTTCTGCTGGTAATTCCTCTCTGTATGCAACCCAGCATCCTTCTGGCTTTTGCTACCACCTTGTCACACTGTTTTGCCACCTTGAGATTTTCAGAAACAATCACACTGAGGTCTTTCTCCTCATCCATTCACATCAATCTCTCGCCCCCTATCACATACAATTCCCTTGGATTGCTGCTTCCCAAGTGCATTGCACTGCACCTCTTCACATTAAATCTTAACTGCCGACCATTAGACCATTCATCCAGCTTTTGTAGATCTCTCCTCATGTTTCCCACTACCTGATGGAAATCCACCCTGTTGCAAATTTTCATGCTATCTGCAAAAAAACAGACTTTTCCATTCAGCCCTTCGGCAATATCACTCACAAATATATTGAATAGTACCTGTCCCAAGACTGAACCCTGGGGCACACCGCTAATCACCCTCCTTTCATCTGAGTGAGTTCCGTTTATCTTCACTCTCTGTTGTCTGTCAGTCAACCATTTTCTAATCCAGTTCACCATCTTGGGATCCATCCTCAAGCTGTTGAGTTTATTGATAAGCCTCCTATGCTGAAATCTAGATAGATCACATCCATCTCATGCCCTTGATCTAGTTCTTTGGTCTCCCAGTCAAAGAACTCAATCAGATTTGTTTGGCAAGATTGTCCTTTGGTAAAACCATGTTGCCTCTGATCATGCAAACTGTTGGTTTTGAGGAAGTCCACTATTTGCATTTCAGGAGCACCTCCATTACTTTTCCCGCCACAGGGGTAAGGCTTACCGGCCTGTAGTTTGTCACTTCTTCCCTATTACCACTTTTGTGGAGAGATACCATATCAGTCCTTCTCCAGTCCTGTAGAACTTCTCCTTTCTCACAGGATCTATTAGAAACATCCTTTAAAGGCCCTGCAAGAACCTCTCTGAGCTCTATCAGTATCCTGGGATGTATCCCATCTGGTCCCATAGCCTTGTCCACTTTCAGTTTTGCAAGCTGTTCTAACACATCATCTTTTGTAAATGGTGTGGTATCTATTCTATTCCCATTTGTATATTTGTCAATCACAGATGGACCTTCTCTAGGATTTTCTCTAGTAAAAACAGAGCAGAAGTATTTGTTTAGCATTGTTGCTTTTTCAATGTCACTTTCCAAAAATCCGTTCCCAGTACTTTTGAGTCCTGCAATTCCACCTCTGATTTTCATCCTCTCCCAAATATATCTGAAAAATGTTTTGTCACCACACTTTACATCTTTAGCCATCTTTTCTTCTGCCTTGGATTTTGCTATCCTTATTTCTATGTTTGTCTCTTTTAGTTTGATCTTGTATTGTTCTCTGTGTTCCACTGTTTGTGAGCTTCTGAATTTTGTGAAAGCTGTGTTTTTTACCTTTATTTGTGCAGCTACTTCTTTGGAGAACCAAATAGGTTTCCTTTTCCTCATGTTTTTTTTATGTATGTATCTGTTGCAACTTTTATTGCTTTCTTTAGTTTAGCTCATTTCAATTCTGCTTCCCTTAACCCCTCCCACCCTACTAACTCCTCCTTCAGGTACTTGGCCATTTTACTGAAGTCAGCGTTTTTGAAGTCTAACGGGTATGTTTACTAAACTGCGGTAACGTTCCCCGCGTTAGGTTCCCTGGATGCCCATATAATGGATTTCATCATTATGGCAAGCCGTGTCAGTTAACGCGCATTATAAGGTGCCTTAGGCTAACGCACGTTACAAGGCACCTCATAAGGCACATTACAAGGCACATCATAAGCACGTTATAAGGCACGTTACCAGGAACACACAGGTATCACTTAAGACAAATAATGTGTGGAACTATCTGGGAACATGGACATGCCATGGTCACTGCTCGATCAGAGTGAGAGTGAGCTCCCAGCGTGACATGTTGTGGCCACCCTGCCCATGCAGGTGGTGGTCAAGCACTACAGTGTCCCTGCCATTGTCCTCCACCTTGTGCAGATGCATCCTGGCCAATCCGCCCTGTCTGGGCCATACTTTGCTCCACAATACTTTGCTCCTCCTTATGCACATTTGCAGGCTAACGCTGGAAACAGTGTGAGCAATGTGGGCCCAGTGAGGTGTTGGAAGACACAAAACAATGGATAGGCATACGCACACTCCCACACCTATCTCAGCATTCTGCAGAGATAGAGGTGGGTGACAACCCTGCCCGCCACACTGGTCCTGATCACAGTGCCGACATTGCAAAACTGTGCAGGGGGTAGTAGTAGTGCTCCGTTGATAAGCCCAGCTCCATGCTGGGGCCACCAGCCTAATACTCCATGAGGCCGTGGATAGTGGAGCCCCTGTGAGTGGGTGCTTGTACTCCTGTGCACCGCTGCATTGGGGTTTGCACATGTTGTTGTTGTGGCTGCATTGTGGGATAAAACTATGGGGTGATGCTCTGCAGGATCTACAGTCTGGGACTTAAACCTCTGACCCTCTGTTCTGGGACTCACTGGCTGAGTGTACTGCATCACACTGTTGCCACAGCAGCATAGTGGTCCCTGGGGCTACGCTTCCCCTCCCCAGCCTGACCTCTAATGTTGCACTGCACACCACGTACTGGTACAGGGCATGGCCTAGGTCCACTGCAGGTGTGTGCCACTACTCCCTCTGGCACAAACACCCCCCACACCGCCATGCCACCATGGCCATATGTTGTCGGTGCTGGTGGTGCGCAGTCCCAGGCCATACAGGAGCCAGGTAGGTGGCTGCCTAAGGTGTGGGTTCTGGGGTAGGGGTGTCTACATAGCTGTCCACACTTCCCCCAGCACCGCCTGTCACTGTTATGTGCCCCTTGGGGTACCTGATGGGTAATGTCCCCTGGATGGGACACTGTGGAACACAGACTCATAGGCATGTTTGACCCTGGTCAGTTGTTGGCTTGCTGATTTGCATTTTCCGCATTCCCATGTGCCACCTAGGTAACCGCCTAGTCCACCCCATGCCCCAGTAGCCCCCACTGCATGTCCCGCCTGCAGCCCCCATGCCCCATTTGCGCCATCACCATAGTGGCTTTTCATACCTGGGCACTATGCTGTTTCTGCAAAAGGAGCACTACTTTCACCTTTCATGGGCTCCCTGCCTATGCTGGACATTGCTGACATGGAAATGGTTTCTCTCTCCTGCAAATGTGCAGTTAACAGCAGGTTTTCATTCATGGTAGGGTTTGACCCTTCATTTCAGGGCATTAGTGTGCAGGGAGCCTCTCCCCGCCCACTCCCCGCCCATTGACCCCCTGCTCTCTGCCCTCTCTCCTCCTTCTGCGGTGTGTACCGCGCCGCAGAATGCTTCCAGATGGTATGTAACATTAACCACGCGTTAATGTTACGTTTCCACGCGTTAGCGTTACATTACCGCGCGTTAATGTTACCTAACGTGCGTTAACTTTACATACCATGCATTAACGTTACCTAACGCGCGGTCTGTAAGGTTACCGCAGTTTAGTAAACATACCACTAAGACTATGGGGAATGTTGACTAAACCGCCTTAATGTTACCGGCATTAGTTGCAGTCTTACTGTGACGAATGCCATATAAGGTAGTGGGCGTTCCGGTCTTAAGGTAGCTTTTCGGTTTATCATTAGATAAAGTCTGTTATCGCATGATAGAGGGAGCCGTGGCCCATTAACGTGCGTTAGCCTTAATTAGGGGCGCTGAGCTGCAAACACTGCAACAGAGGTGTAGCACACTGGTTAATGCAATGACTACTGAAACAGCGGTCATGAGTTTGATCCCCCAGTGGGCATAATGAGTAAGGCTGTCTGAAGCATTGCCCTTTACTTTAAATCATTGCTGTCTAAGGCATTTTCTTTTTAAATTTAAATTAGTGCTGCTAGCAAACACACCCTCACAGTGCCGTAACATAAGGTGCCACATAAGATGCCCTATAAGGCACTCCAGAGGGCACATTATAAAGTGCACTCTCCGCCAAGGCACCTTATAATGTTCCCTATAGGGTGCCTTATAAGGTGCCTTATAGAGCGCTTTATAGGGCGCCTTATGAGGCACCTTAAGGTTACAGCACTGTGAGGGTGTTTTTGCTGGCAGCACTAATTTAAATTAAAAAAGGAAATGCCTCAGACAGCCCTATCAAATAACACCACGGTGACCTCTGCCTCCACAGTCAGTGAAGTAACCAGTTGGCTACATATCTATAGCTGCTATCAAACCCCTGGCTGGCTACAGAAGGACTACAAGTCACCACACAAATGGTCTGCTGTGGTTACCAGGATAGGGTTAACCCACCCATACCCATGATGCACTGCACATGCAGATCAGCAGTCTACAGATGATCACAGGATGGGGTATGCACCCCCACAGCACCTCGGCCTGGTAGAGGGAACTGACCATGTGTGGTACTGGCACAGAGAAGCTACAGACCGACACATTGTGGGGGTACTGTGCTCACCCTGAAGGCGAGGTGGGGTGCCCAGCACCAGGTCCACAGCACCTGGCTTAGCTGAGATAGGTTGTGCTGCAGGTCAACATCAGTGCCAGTGTGTGATAGGTGGTTCTTTCAGGCACCCCTAGGATACACCTGTGTCCATCTGTATTTTCCCAGTCACATCTAGCCCTTGTGGGCTATGATGCACCCAGAATAGTGCATGTTCTGTGTGGGTACCATGGTCACATGATTTAAGTGAAGGGGGTGGGTGTGTTTGGATCCATAGGCGGATTATGTAGCACCACTCAACCCACCCTCTGGGGCTCCCACCAACAGATCCACATTCTACATCCCTGCAATGGTGGCAGTAGAGGGGACCATTTTCCCCAGTCCTGCTGGGGAACAGGCACACTAGAGAGCAGTCAATGCAGATCTGTACACATCCATAAGGCAATGGCAGACAGACAGTAGGCCTGGAAATCATCAGCTGTCCCCCACCACTATCTGACATTCTCCAGCAGCACAGTGAGCCTCCAGCCATACACATACTAACTGCAGACAGTCTGCTAGCTAGTCCATGGTGCATGTTCCTGGAGGAGATTTGAGCACACCCACCAAGCAGATAAGTCAGTGATTGAGCCCCAAAAAAGAGAACCCATAAATATCATTTGCAAGAAATACTATGGGGGAACCTAGTGACCTCCCAGCAGGACATGCTGTGGCCACCCTGTCCATGCAGGTGGTGGCCAGGCACTACAATGTCCCAGCCATTGCCCTATGCCCTGTGCAGATGCATCCTGCCCAGGCCACCCTGTCCGGGCCATACCCACAGTACCTTGCTCCTCATTATGCACATTGGCAAGCTAACACTGGAAACAGTGCAAGCAGTGTAGGCTCAGTAAGGTGTAGGCAGCAGCAACACACTGGTTAGACCAGGGGTGTCGAACCCTGTCCTAGAGGGCTGCAATCCTGGCAGGTTTTTGGGATAGCCCTAATGAATATGCATGAGATATAAATGCATTAGAGATATCCAGCCAACCTGATTGGTTTGTGGCCCTCCAGGACTGGTTTTGGAGACCCCTACCTTACAACTCTGTCATTTAAGATTGTGAGTGGGTAAGGTACAGAAGTCCTAGACATCAAAAGGGTAGATAGACTTTGTCACATTTCTCCTCACTTCTCACCACCACCAAATAGACCACATTTTGGTGGTGGTGGGACTCGAGGACGAATGTGACAAATTCCATCTACCCTTTTGATGTCTAGGACATCTGTACCTTGCCCACTCACAATCTTAAATGACAGAGATGTAAGGCAGGGGTCTCCAAATCCAGTCCTGGAGGGTCTCAAACCAGTCAGGTTGGCAGGATATCTCTAATGCATATATATCTCATGCATATTCATTAGGGCTATCCCAATAACCTGCCAGGATTGCGGCCCTCCAGGACAGGGTTGGACACCCCTGAGATAGACACACACTCCCACACCTATACCAGTATTGTGCAAATAAAGAGGCTTTTGGCAGCCCTGGCCACCACACCAGTCTTGGGCATGGTGCAGGCATGGCTATGGTATGGAATACTGTTGTGGTCACTCCCCAGGGTGGTAAACACTGTCAGAAACCAAAACTGAAACACACTCCACAGATATCAGAAAGGTTGCTGTGATGCAGCTCTATCAGCAAATTGTGCTTAACATAGGAATTGCTATCTGCCATTATTCATAGCAACCTTTTGATATATGTGTAACGTATTCCCAGGTTTAGGGCAGCATTGCTAAGGTATGCAAGTGCTAGTATTGGGAGATGCTGCTGCACGCAGGGCCCAACAGCCTGACTCTTCATGAGGCTTTGGATAGTGGAGCCTGTGGGTGTATGTGTTTATCCCCCTGTTCGCCGCTGCTCTAGGGCAGAGGTTCCCAACTCCAGTCCTGGTGGGCCAAACACTGTTCGGGTTTTCATGTTGTCCCTAATGAATATGCATGAGATACATTTGCATACCATGGGGGCGGCACATACAAAAGCAGCACAGGCATATTTATTAGAGACAGCATGAAACCTGAATGGTGTTTGGCCCTCCAGGACTGCAGTTGGGAAGCTCTGCTCTAGGGATTGCACATGTTTATGGTGTCTGTGCTCTGTAGGGTAAAATATAGGCATTTTAGGCTTATTTGTTTTATCTGCAATAAAGGTTCCGTCTTTATTACCATGGTTTAGTACTGGGTAAAATATGGGGAAAGGGTTGGCAGTAGCCACAGCTGGGATTTGAACTTGTGACCTTCTGCTCCTGAACACACTGGCTGTGTGTACTCCATGACACTGTTGCCAGAGGGACAGTTTATTCCCTGGAGATACCTTGACTGTTGGTCAGACAGACCCTGTCTGTTACATTGCACAGCACCCACCTAAACGGGGATAGGCCATGGTCTGCGGTGGGCAGATGCCACTGCCCCCTCCGCCACCAGCACCCCTCTGCCACCATGCTGCCATGCCATTATGCCAGTGGTGCTGGTGGTGCGCAGTCCCAGGCCATCCAGTACGCCGGTAGGCAGCTGCCTATGGTGCGGGTTCTTGGGTAAGGGTGCCTACATTGACATGTGCTCTCCCCCCCCCCCCGCACCGCCTGCCAATGTTATGTGCCCTTGGGGGTACCTGCTGGGTAATCTCCCCTGTGACACTGTGAGACACACACTCATGCCCATGTTGGACCCTCATCAGTTGCTGTTTGGCTGCTCTACAATTTCAGCATTCCTCTGTGCCACCTAGGCATCTGCCTAGTCCGCACTGTGCCCCAGCTGCACCACAGCATGTGTCAAATGCAGCCGTCTGTATCCCATTTCCAGCATCTGTACAGTTGCCCTTTCCTACATGCCCACTCTGCTGTTGCGGCACATGTGCACACCATAACAAACCTGCCCAATATAAAGGGAAAACCCTGATCACTGCTATTTCAATGTGGGATCATTCACCTTGTAGGGGAACAGACCATAGACCCTTCCAAACATGATATCTTCTTTTTTATGCTTTCTCAGTAGTGTTTCTTTATGTTTCTCATTAATATCACTATTGGCCAGCTTGGTTATTGGGATTTTAAATGTGGTTCAGGTCATTTTCTATGTTTATTTGCCTTTTTGTTCCGTGCACATGTATCACTATTGTCACATTTTTGGGTTTCCCTGGCTTTGCTGTACATTGCTGACTGAAATGGTTTCTCTTTCCTGCAAATGTGCCTAGCGCGAGGGTTTCACTTGCGCTAATTTTATGCCCTTCATTTCACGTCATTAGTGTGCAAGGAGCCACTCACCGCCAACTCTCCACCCATTGACCCTTCTCTCCGCCCTCTGGGAAGCCTTACTCCACCCTTTAGAGCCAGATTTCATAGCGTTACGGTGCCTTAACGCTGCAGCCGCGTTATCGCACGATAAGTGACGTTATTGCACAATAATGTTACATGTGATAACGTCACTTATCGCGTGATAATACCGCTGCTGTGACGTTAAGACAGTTTAGTAAACATACCCCATAGTCTCATAATATGTTCTTCTTACTCCATGTACAACCTTCCACAGCCTGTTCAATGCAATGTTAAGTTTCACGTGTTCCTCTTATTAACATAGTTTAACCTGCTTTTCAAATACATTCTCTAAAGGAAAAAAGGGACTGTTGAAGTGGTTGATATGGAAGGACAGACTAGATAGGCCATGTGGTCTTTTTCTGTCGTCATGTTTCTATGTTTTATTCTTTGTAAAGTTTGACCTGTCATCAACTACACTCCATATAAAGTTCTTCACATTCTCGTACCCTGTACACCGCTGTGACTGGTAGATACAGCGGTATAGAAATGTTGCTAAATAAATAAATAACAGATATAGGTCTGGATAATAAAACATCCAGCTACACTATTTGTTTTTGTTTTTATCCTTACAGAACTTGTAAACTCAACCCTATAGATTAGTCATTAGTATGCTGTTAAGGTGATTTTTGTGTTTTGTTGGAAGCCATTCACTTTAATTTCAGGAACTTAATACTCTCCTGAAACTTCAGAAGCACCATGGCAACTCTTAAAAAGACATTTATTTCTTTTAAGTATGCAAATTGGAGAGGGTGAAGTCAAAAGTAGCATCTCATTGAGAGCTCAGATGATATAAAGGTTTTTTGAAATGAATATACCAGAAGAATTCAGACTTTCAACATTTCAGTGTAACATGATCAGAAAGATAATACTTAATAAAACTGCAAGTTCAGTTTTGGAATGTACATCACTATTAATCTAGATCTGTTATTTTATGTTAATTTATCAAACATCCCTGGTTGCCGAGGAATTATAGGAAAAAAGCTGTTGAAATATAAAATATTAGTAGAAATGCTTTGAGAAGGGGAGTTAGATAGAAATGCATACAAACATTTTTAATATGCTAATAACATGTAGAGGTAATATTACATTCAAAAAATTTAAAGCAACATTTATCAATGAAAAGGAGTAGTCTAATGGGTTAGAGCAGTGGGCTATGGACCAGGGAAGGCTGGTCCTAATCCCACTACCACTTCTTCTGATCTTGGGCAAGTCACTTAGCTCTGCATTTCCTCAGGTACAAACCTTGGGGGCCTTTTACTAAAGGGCGCTTAGCAGTTAGTGAGGGTTACAGCCCACACTAACTGCACACTGGGACCCTCAGTAACTGTTCGCTTGGGGCCAGCTCAGTTAGCTTGTGTTTTGCACATTGGGGTGGTAAGGAGGTGAGTTAGGGGAGGAGCGTGGGTTGACCGAGCGCCTCAAAGTCAGTAATCCCCATGCTAACTGCAAGGCATGTCATTATGGTGGGTGCACTTACCATCACCTCTATATGTAGAGGTAAGTGCACATACTCTATTTTCAGACTACATTAGGGCAGAATGCATCATGTTAACTGCTGGGACTCTGCATTATACACCCCCAACAGTTAACATAGTGCTGTTGCACCTAACACACTATGGTTTTGAACACTATGGGTGCATTAGGCGCAGTACCATAGCACCCTTTAGTTTAATGGGCCCCTTAATTCGAAGCCCTCTGGGAATAGGGTAATACTTACTGTACCTGAATGTAACTCATCTTGAGTATCTGAGAAAGGCAAGAGTTAAATCCAATTCCCTAACCTCCAACATAATTTGACATGAGCATTAAAAAAGAATAAACATTTGTGGTGGCTCTTATATGGTTTTAAATTTCTTTTCATTGAACAACTCAACGGGGCCTTTTTCAGCAGCAATGGCCAACACACTAAAAATTGCTGGCCATCGCTGCTTTAATTTCACCCAGGATGTTCAATGCTTGGGCCACATCCGGGCCCTGAAACGGAATATCCAGGTTGCCTGGATTGTGAGTTTGCAATCTGAACAGCGACGATATTCAGCTCCTGGCTAGATCACTGCAGGTGCTATACTTGCTCCTCTCCGTCAGGGCATTTAGTGGCACAAACCAAGGATATTCAGCAGCACTAACTGGGTTAGTGTTGCTGAATAGCCCGATGGGCAACACTTGCGCAGTTTGTAGGATGGCAAACTGTGTAAACATTCCCAACATTTTTTTTACAGAAATGTGATGCAATGTCAGTAGAATACAAATGATCTAGCTTAATAGGCAGCACAGTAGAACATTTAGATAACATAGACAGGATACTCGCAATGTCAGCACAGTACAAATAATGCACTGCAGTGGGCAGCATGGTAGAACTATCATATCACAGAGGACATTCCGTGTTTGCACTATACAATCAAACATCCTAATAGGCAGCAGAAAGGTCAGGTGCGGCTGGGACATGAACACAAGCAAGATGTGTAAAAAAAGGCACTGTGATAGTCTGAAGTGGGAGGCTAGATTGAGGGTGCAGCAAGCTTACCCTGAAGTGCTATGAGCAAATGGATAATCAGTCAGCTCAGCCATTAAAAGTCTCATAGCAAACCCAGACTTTCACCTGCTTCCTGAAGTAGAAAGAATTTGTTGCTTTTTCCTGTTCTTGACAGGAGGTCAATTCATTCAAAGTTGTGGGTAGATCTGATTCAGTGGGGATGAGTAGCTGCTCATCATAGGAATAGATACAGAATGCTGTGTCCATTACCTGAAACAGTTCAGCTGAAGCCTGAGGTAGAAAATCTGTAAAATAGGTGATAGTATGGTTTCTGGAGTCCAGCGGATTACAGGATCCGAGGCAGCATGGATTCACCAGAGGCAGGTCTTGTCAGACAAATCTGATTGATTTCTTTGACTGGGTGACCAGGGAGTTGGACCGAGGAAGAGCTCTAGATGTGGTGTATTTAGATTTCAGTAAAGCCTTTGACACTGTTCCTCACAGGCGACTTATAAACAAACTGAGCACCCTAGGGATGGACCCTAAAGTTACTGCTTGGGTTAGAAATTGGTTGGGTGGGAGGCGACAAAGAGTACAAGTAAATGGAGCTCACTCTGAGGAGAAGGATGTTACCAGTGGTGTGCCCCAGGGATCTGTCCTTGGTCCGATTCTTTTTAACATCTTTGTTAGTGATATAGCGGAAGGGCTGTCTGGTAAGGTTTGCCTCTTTGCGGATGATACCAAAATCTGCAATAAAGTAGACACCCAGGAAGGTGTAGATAACATGAGGAGGAATCTAGCTAAGCTTGAAGAATGGTCTAGAATTTGGCAGCTGGGATTTAATGTTAAAAAATGTAAGGTCATGCATTTGGGCTGCAGCAATCCAAGGGAGCAATACAGCATAGGAGGTACTTTTGTCCACTAAAGAAGAGCGGGACCTAGGCGTAGTTGTGTCCGATGATCTTAAAGTAGCTAAACAGGTAGAAAAGGCGACGGCAAAAGCTAGAAGGATGCTTGGGTGCATACGGAGAGGAATGGCTAGCAGAAAAAAGGAGGTGATAATGCCTCTGTATAAGTCTTTGGTGCGACCTCATTTGGAGTATGGTGTGCAATTCTGGAGACCGCACCTTCAAAAGGATGTGAACAGGATGGAGTCGGTGCAGAGGGTTGCTACTAAGATGATTAGTAGTCTTCATTATAAAGCATATGAGGACAGACTTAAGGATCTTAATATGTACACCTTAGAGGAAAGGCGGGATAGAGGTGATATGATTGAGATGTTTAAATACCTCCGTGGCATAAATGTTCAGGGAGAGAGCCTCTTTCAATTGAAAGCAAGTTCTGCGACGAGGGGACATGGGATGAGGGTGAAGGGAGATAGATTCAGGAGTGATATGCGGAAATATTTCTTTACAGAAAGAGTAGTGGATCCGTGGAATAGTCTCCCAGTGGAGGTGGTAGAGATGAGGACAGTAACTGAATTCAAAAAAGCATGGGACCAACACAGAGGATCTCTAAAGGTAAAAAGTGGACTGTTGTAGTTGTTGTTATGGAAGGACAGACTAGATGGGCCTTGTGGTCTTTTTCTGTCATCATGTTTCTATGTTTCTATGTTTCTATTATGGTACATACAGTTCAGTACCCAAGGGGATGATGCGATATAGAATAGAACTGACTTTTGCCTATCTGACAGATAGATATGAGCCACTCCAGGGTGGCAGAATGACTTTTCCTGGGTGGGGGGGGGGGGCACGTTCCACCCCCAAAGCCAGCCAAACTCCATGAGACTGATTGCTGGTCTTCCCCTCCTTTCTGCCTGTAGGGATTCTATCTCTCGCAGGTAGACAGGAAAGATCTTTGTCACATTGTTCTGCTGGTGGGGGATGGGATCCCCATGGGCAGGCTGCTGCCTGCTGGGTTGTGATCACCGGCCTTCCCCTAGGTCTGCCCATGGGAGATTGGATTCTTGTGAATCAAAGGAGGGAAAGGCTGCAATTGCAGCAGCGAAGTTTTGGTGGGGTCAGGGCCCGTGTGGTCCATCCCTTTCCACCGCCAACGAGCCACACAAATACTGTGCCACTCATACTGGTTTTGACCAGCCATGAAAGCATGAAATTGTGGTCCATAGTGTCCAAGGCTGCTGAGAAATCAAGCAGCATAAGGATCAAGGTAGATCCCCTCAATGGAAATCATCAAGCAGGAATACAAGAATTGTCTCTGTTCCATTCCCAGATCTGAAGCCAGATAGGTCTACACGTTTTTTGTATTCTCACTTTTGATCTGTTTCAGCTCCCTGCTACCTTCTCTCTTTCCGAGGACAAGTTAAAGAGAGCTGTGAAGGGTTCAGTCAGCAATTTCATAAGCTCTCTTGGTATTCTGGGGTGTTGCTTTATCAGCTTTCAGTTGTAAGAGTGTTTCAAGAATATCTGCCTCTGTAAATAGATTTCCAATCGTACCAAAATTATTTCTGTCACTGGTTCTTGCTGTGGCACATCTCTTCCGCCTTAATTTCCTTTGTATAATGAGAAAAATGATTTGTTTAAAGTTTAAGCTTTCTGCTTGTCTTATGCTTGTAGGATCTTCAGTCATACAACAGGAACAGAAAATGGATGGAGAAGACAGGCTTTCTATTCTATTTTTAACAGTGTAATTCCTGTTTATTTAGGGTTCAGCATTGCAGTAGGCAAGATTAATATTAATGTTTTAATAATTGCTTTAGAAGGCAAATATGGAAGTATTAATACAAAGGAGCATGTCTACTAAACTGCGGTAATGTAGCAGCGGCTACGTTAAGGCGCGTTATGTGACGTTAACGTAACGTAACATAAACGCACCTTAACGTTACATAACGCACCTTATTTATTTATTTAACAATTCTTATATACCGCACTATTTGTTATCAGTGCGGTTTACATTTAACAAAGAGTTTTCAGATCAGAGAAGACTGATTGAATTTACATTATAACAAGGAATAAAACTTGGAGAACATGGGAAACTATTTACATATTGACATGTATCAGGATGGTTGAGGAATACATGAAACTATATACATAAAGATATGGCATAATAGTTGATACTTGATCTGAAAGTACGTAGGTTGCTTCAGAACTGACAAGTGAGTGCTTGGGGCTTGAGCATTATGTTGTGTAGGAGTCTTTAGTTGGGGAAGGGGGATGGTTTCTTAGAGTCGGGGTGGCGGCTTGGGGAAAATGGAGCAGAAAGAGGTGGTGTTTTATTGCTTTCCGGAATTGTAGAAGGTCTCGGATCGCTCTGATTTCTGGGGGGAGGTCGTTCCAACATTTTGGTGCATAGTAGGCAAAGGTTCTTCTCCTGGTTGTTTGGGAGCATTTTATGGCGTCTTTGGGAATAGTCAAAGTGTTGACTGTTGTTGTCCTTCTGGTTCTAGTTTTTGGAGTAGGTGTGATAAGTTCCTTGAGAGAATTGGGGGCGATGTTGTTGATAATCTTGAATGTTATTAGCAGAATCTTATATGTTAGCCTGGAGTATATCGGTAACCAATGGAGATCCTTGAGTATTGGTGTGATGTGGTCTGATCTGGCTAGACCACAGAGGACACGTGCAGCGACATTCATGGCTTGTTGGAGAGGATTGAGAGTATTCTTTGGTAGGCCATACAAGATTAGGTTTGCATAATCTAAATGTGGTAGTATGAGGGCCTGGAAGATGGTTCGGAAGTCGTCAGCAGGTAGCATAGGTAGCATAGCATAGAGCACCTTAACGTTCCTGGCCGCGGTAAGTCCCACAGAAGGTGGAGAGAGGGTGGAGAGAAGGGGTCAATGGGCGGGGAGAGGCCCCTTCCACACTAACATGGGGAAATGAAGGGCTGAATCCTAACGCAACTGAAAACCTGGCATTAGCACACATTTGCAAGAGAGAGAAACCAGTTCTGTGTCAGCAATGTACAGCATTGGCAGGGAGCCCAAGAAAAGTGATAGTAGTGCTCCATTTGTAGCAACAGCATAGTGCCCAGGTATGAAAGGCCACTATGGTGATGGCGCAAATGGGGCATGGGGGCTTCAGGCGGGACATGCAGTGGGGGCAACTGGGGCACAGGGTGGACTAGGTGGATGCCTAGGTGGCACATAGGAATGCAGAAAATGGAAACCAGCAAGACAGCAACTGACCAGGGTCAAACATGCCCATGAGTCTGTGTTCCACAGTGTCCCATCCAGGGGACATTACCCAGCACGTACCCTAAGGGGCACATAACATTGACAGGTGGTGCCAGGGGAAGCGTGGACATCTATGTAAAGCACCCCTACCTCAGAACTCACACCTTAGGCAGCTGCCTACCTGTCCCCTGGATGGCCTGGGAGGGCGCACCACCAGCACCAACAGCATATGGTCATGGCGGCATGGCAGAGGGGGTGGGTGATTGTGCTGGAGGGAGCAGTGGCACCCTCCTGCAGTAGGCCTAGGCTATTCCGTGTACCAGTACGTGGCATGCAGTGCAACAGAAGAGGTCTGGCCGAGGAACCTAAGGGTAGCTCCAGGGACCACTATGCTGCTGTGGCAGCAGTGTGGTGCAGTACACCAAGCCAGCATGTCCAGGAGCAGAGGGTCAGAGGTTCAGGTCCCATCTGTGGATCCTGCTGAGCATCTCTCCATAGTTTTAGCCCACAATACAGCCACAACAACAACATGGGCAAACCCCAATGCAGCGGTGCACAGGGGTATGGACACCCACTCACAAGGGCTCCACTATCCACAGCTTCATGGAGTGTCAGGCTGTTGGCCCCAGCACAGAGCTGCAGTTATCACCAGAGCACTACTACTACCCCCTGCACAGATTACCAATGTCCGCACTGTGATAAGGACCAGTACGGTGGGTAGGATTGTCAACTACCTCCATCTCTGCACAATGCTGATAGGTGTGGGAGTGTGCGTATGTCTCTCCATTGTTTTGTGTCTGCCAATACCTCACTGAGCCCACTTTACTCACACTGCTTCCAGCATTAGCCTGCAAATGTGCATAATGAGGACCAAGGTATTGTGGGTATGGCCCAAGAGAGGGTGGATTGGCCAGGATGTGGGGGCGGGGGCGGGTCACTCTCACTCTGACTGAGCAGTGACCATGGCATGTCTATGTTCCCATAGAGTGCCACATATTTTGTTTCCAGTGATATCTGTGTGTTCCTAGTTCTGGGGCCCAATCACGGAGATTCCTTCTTGGTGTCTGTGTTGTGCATCTGATCTCTGGGTGCACAGGATTACCCTGTGAGCATGCACTATGGACTGGTTAGTGGGTTAACTGCAGTTTGCCTGTGCATGGTGGAAACATCTTGTAGGATGCTGCAGGTGCTGTCTGTTGATGAATGACAAACCGTGATGTGGGGCAGTTGAGCCTTTCTTTGCCTACCCCAAGCATCACTGGTCTGCAATAGTCACAGATATGGCACTGGCCCAGCAGCCCTGGAGGGCTGTCATCCATCAACAGGACTGTGGTTGCTGGTACTGCAGCCATTCTGCAGGGTGCAGGCACCTGTTCCACCACACCCTAATCTGCAAAAGGGGTGATTGAGACCCCTTGGGGCATATAGTGCAATACCACTTAGACCCACAGTGGCAGTGCTACATAACCCTCATGCGTGTCTAGACACCCCACTGCCCTGATAACAAGTACCCATGGCAGCCAGACCTTAACACCGGGTATGCACTAATTTGGGTGGTGTCCAGTCCCAAAGGGCCACATGTGACTGCAGAACACAGCTGGAACAGATGGACCTTTGGTTGTACTGCTGAGAAAACCTGTCATACACTGGTAGTGATGGGGATGTGCAGCAGGACCTATCTCTAGCACCACATGTACTGTGGACCTAGTGCTGGGTGCCCATCCTATCCCTCAGGGTGAACACAGAACCTGCACAATGGTGTGGTCTGTAGCTACTCTGTGCCAGTATCATGCACTGTCAGTCTGTCTTACCACGCTGCAGTATCAGAGAGGTGCAGACCCCATTTGGTGGTCAGCTGTAGTCCGCTGTTCTGCATGTGCAATGCATTATGGGTGCTGGTGGGGTTACCCTATCCTGGCACACAGAGCAGATGGTTTGTGCGGTGACCTGCAGTCCTTCTGTACCCAGCCATTGCTATGCAACAAGCCATAGAGGTATAGTCTACTGGTTAGTACACTGATGTTCTAGGCGGAGGTCATTGGCTTGATTCCTCGTTGTTCCCTCCTGTCCAAGGCAGATATTTTGCTTGCCTGTGATGGCTATATCTTTGCAGATCCATGCTGCCAGCCCATAGTACCCTCACCACAGTTGCCAACAATCCTTATAAGGCGTTATAAGGCTCCTAATTAGGCACAGTACAAGGCACATTACAAGGCACCTTATTAGGCACAGTACAAGGCACCTTATTAGACACGTTACAAGGCACGTTATTAGGCACAGTACAAGGCATGTTCTAAGGCACGTTACAAGGCACCTTATTTGGTACAGTACAAGGCACGTTAATGCACGTGCCTTGTACTGTGCCTAATAAGGTGCCTTGTAACGTGCCTTATAACGCGCCTTATCTGACACGGCTTGCCATAATGATGCCCCGCCCATGCCTTTATATGGGCATCTGTACCTTTACCGCGGAAACTAATGCGAGTGACATTACCGCAGTTTAGTAAACATACCCCAAGGTTTAATGTATGTTCCACATTAGAAACCACTACCCAGGAAAAGGATTTAGGCTTCAACATGGGTAATAGGTTGAAACCCTCTGTCCAGCATGCAGCCACAGCCAAGAGAGCAAATAGAATGCTAGGAATCATAAGGAAAGGAATGGAGAATAAAACCAAGGATATTATAATGCCTCTGTATTGTTCCATGGTGCGACCACACCTTGAATATTGTGTGCAGTTCTGGTTGCCATATCTTAAAAAGGATATAGCATTACTAGAAAAGGTACAGAGAGGAGTCACCAAAATGCTAACGGGGATGGAAGGATATTCTTATGAAGAGAGAATAAAAACATTAGGGGTCTTCAACCTGGGAAAGAGATGGCTGAGGAGAGATATGATAAAGGTCTATATATTAATGAATGGAGTGGAACGGGCAAACGTAGATCAATTGTTTATGCCATCAAAATATACAAAGACTAGGGAACACGCAATGAAGCTACAATGTAACCCATTTAAGAGTAATAAGAGAAACTATTTTTTCACTCAACACGTAATCAAACTCTGGAATTCGTTACCAGAGGATGTAGTAAAAGCTGTTAGTGAATCTGGGTTTAAAAAAGGTCCATAAATCATTGAGGACCAGGGAAATCAACTGCTTACCCCAACACAAGCATTGTGGAACCCGTGTACCTTTTTGGGAACCTGCCAGATACTTGTGACCTAGATTGGCCACTGTTGGAAACAGGATACTGGACTTGATGGACCTTGGTCTGACCCAGTAAAGCATTTCTAATGTTCTTATGTTCACCAGAAAAACACCAGTAAATAAGAAAATGATACTGGTAGGATGAGTTTAAAAATGTCCTACTCTAAAAAGCTCATAGTGTAATGTAAGAATGGAGAATAAAAGATATTTCCATTATCTACAGAAGTTAGGATTCACAGGAGCTGTGATGAGTTAGACAGGCAATAGAACTGAACCAGTAGAGTGGCATTTTAGAAAGGACGTCTGAGTCAAATTGGGGATGGCCAGGATAGATTGTACAGAAAAACGCCAGGGATGTTTATGTCTTTGGCTGATTTTAGGACCATGGACATCCACACCGACAGCCACATAGACACCCCCCCTTAGGAAGGCATGGGGCAGAGCCATCCATCTCATGCAAGCTAGCATAAGGGAATGTCCAATGACATTTAAAATGAAAACATATGCCCCTGTTCCCCGTCATTGTTTATTGACAAAATAAAGGAGGTATTAGTGCAGCTCCTTCTCAACACCCTCCAGATATTCATATGACAAAATGAACACCTTTCAGATACCTGTCCATGCCTGGAGCAAATATAACCTAAGGCATGACTCCAGACATCCAGGAATTTTGTGATATCAGGCAAGAAAGTCCGGGTTCTTAGGAACTCCTTGGCCACATCTCTGCCATGTCCCTATTCAGGCTTGGACATCCTCGTGCTGGGGAAGTTCACTGCCCCAGATTCCAAAATGGCTCTGGAGATGTCTCTGTGCTTTGAGCATCTCTATGCCCATTTTCAGATGTCCAAACATGAATAGGGCTTCTGAAAATAACTCCCATAAGCTACTTACCATGGGTGTTAGGCAGAAGCAATCTGAAACCTAGCTTCTTTTCACAAACTGTCTCGCCTTTATTTAATTGGGCCCTCAATTTCACTGTGCTTTATGGTCCTCTGGGTTCTTTATATTGTTGCAGAGATATATATTATTACTGCTACAATACAGGAAAATCACAGCTTTAGCTTCTTTAATACACAAAAACTCATTTTCACGCTGTTTTGATTATTTGCAAAGACTTTTGAATTTTATTTAGAAATAAAGAAGTTGTACACCTTTACAGGAGAGATATTCAATTCTAGGACCATTTCCGACCATTGGCATTGAGTATCTGTTCACTGCACAGCCCAGAAGCTAAACGGGCAATGGCAATATTGAGCTGCTACTCGGTTAGCCCCGCGGGTAATGTTAAGCCAGCCTTTACCACGCCTAACTTTACTCACGGGTTGCTAACCAGGCAGGTCCACTCTGGAACACCCATTACACGCCCCAATGCTAACCACGTAGCATCGGGGGGTGTAGCAGCAGCACCTGTGTATCCCACTAACCGCCATTAACATGGTTTTCAGGTTGCAAACCATGTAAATGCCTTTGAACCATACCTCCCGCAATACTAATATTTATAGTCCATTCTGAGGATGAGTTTCTCTTCAATAGCTGCACTAGATCCTTTCTGAAGGATGGAAACTGTCTAGATTCAACCTTTTGCCTCCAAGAACTCTGGTCCTTATTTCAGCTGTTTCAGTCTGATACATTTGTGTTCCAAGTATCCTCAACTCCTGGTTTGTGACCCAGCTCCTAAACAAAGAGGCAGCTCATAGGCAGGACCGCACCAAGCTTGAAATGGGCTCTGTGCTACTAGCAAATCTGGCACCTCCTCCGTCCCATTCACTTGCAATAGCTCACTCTTTTTGAGCTTCCTGGAAGCCCAGTGATGATATCAGTGCCCCCTTTCTGTACTTACGCCCCTGTACGGCTGCACCGCTCACACAGTCCTTGGTACGGCCCTGCTCTGGCTAGGTTTTATGGACATAACTTCTTTAACCGTCAGTATTTGTAGCTGGGTATAAACAGTCCTATGAGTTGAAAGAGGAATCTGCTTTCTCTCTGTAGCCCCAAGTTAGCTTTAGATTTCAAATCCATGTAAGCTCAATAGCTTTTAAATGCATGTCTCTGTAGCAGCAATCTTGAGCTGCCCCATAACCCCAGTAGCAGGTATTAAACTCTTGTTCTGAAGTAGCCGTGCAATCCAAAAACAAATGCTAGCATCAGACTTAAACTCCAGTTCTGTTGTAGCAGGTCAACTCCCAAAATAAACAGGACTGGAACTCCTGCTCTGTTACAGCAGTTCAAAAACAAATAAAAGCTAAAGGCTTCAAATCCTATCCTGTTAGAGCAGTTCATTCCAGGAGCAAACCCAGAGAAAATACCTGCTCCGTTTCTTAGTCTCTTTCTCACACTGAATCTCCGCCTCTCCCTGCCACAGCTTTCTGAATTTATCTGTGGTGTTTTGGGGAATTTCCACTCTCCCTCCACTCTGCCATTCTATTCCCTGTACTCTCTTTGCATCAGGAATCTTCTTCTCAATTGCTCGGAGTGTCCTCTTTGGCCGGCATATGGAATATAGACCCCTCCATACCATATACATTTGAAATGTAATATGAAGGAAGATTTTTCATAGGATGTATAGGTCAAAAAAGAGGGATCCAAGTCAGGACATTCGAAATTTCCCAGCTATTTCACAAAAGGCTCACTGAACACAGAGATTATTGTCAGATATGTGTCAGGACATGCAGAGATGCAGGTGAATTGTATAGAACATTCAGTGGGAAGAGTCATTTTACAAACCTGTCCTAAAAGAGAATATTCATGGGGGGTGGCAGCAGTGGTATTGTGTAAGTGCTGAGTTTACAATTAACGGGTGGAAAAATGCCAGATTTTACAAATCGACACATACAAGAACCATTAAAGGGATGAGTTCTACATCTTGAATGGTCCTATAGCTAGAGAAAGAAGCACAACTACCCCTCACTCACTGCCCTGGGTCCAAACTGGCAATTTCTTCACACTTATGCACGATTCGGAGAGGGGAATGAATGCAGACCAGGAAGTACTCTCTTGTAAAATGAGAAGTATACATCTATTTTGAAAGTCTTCTCATACAACATCCACAACACTCCAGAATATGACCCTGTTGAAATGTGTGCATGCTGCCGCTACACACATGTAAACAAATCAATCTTCACGGGGGGGTATGCGCGGCGTTTTTCTGCTCTTTTTACAACTGAGTAAGACGACACTACAAGCAATTTGCCATGCATCACATTGAAAATCTATGACGTGCCGTGAGTGAAACACTTCCCCCGATGAAACCGCGAAGGCGGTGAACCGCACCAGCGCTGCGAATTTGCGTCGGGTGCAGAGAGACTGATCTGCCTTTGAGCTTCACCAGATAAGTTGTTTTGGATTTTTTATTTCTAAGTCAGCAGTCTCTCTTCTAACACTTGGACGTTATTGACATTTGAAAATTTCAACAATCACAAGTTATCGTCATTTTTTTCAGATAAGAGTTAGCAGAGCTCTTGACAGTTTAAATCTGCATTGTCTTTATCGCTTTTGTATAAAAAATTCTTAGAAAAATAGGATTGCTTGGGTCCTTGATGTAAGGAAGGGGTTAGGGATTTCTCAGGCTTTTCACTTGCTGTGGCCTGTAGTTACCCTTCCCCATTCATTCTGAGACCCTTATCCTTTAAAAATGTAGAAGTATATTTTTTCTTGAAAATTATTTGTTTCAATTGCAATTTTGATAAGCAAGCACGAAAGTTTTGTCAGTATTTGCGATTATTTTGGGCAATTTTTTCATTTTGACTGGCTACACACATGTAAGCAATGGCTTTTCTAAAATTGTTACTTTCACGTGTGCCCTTTTACAAGGGGCCAATATTTAGTTAGGGTGATCAACATGTTTTACAATATTCCATTTTCCTTGGCTAAGATCAATATGAATATTCAGCACCAGTATCTGGATAGTTGAAAGGTAGCCTAGTTAGAGCAGTGGGCTGAGAACCAGGGCAATGAGGCTTCGAATCCTACTGATTCTCCTTGTGACTTTGGGCTAGTCACTTGGTCCTCCATTACCTCAGGTATAAAGTTGGATCTTAAGCCCTCTGGAAACAGGACCTGCCCACCGCACCTGTGTGTAACTTGCTTGTGCTACTACTAGAAAGGTAGAAGCTACATCCAAAAAATAAATAGATGGTGGCTGACAGTGAATATCCATGTTCAGCGCTGACTGCTGATCGTATCCAATAGTGGTAATGTTCAGCCTGTTAATCAGATAAAGCTAGGGCAGCCTTTTCGCTGTTCTAACTTAATCCAATTAGTTATTCAGTCAGCAGAATGAATATCTCTGCTAGCCAGATAATTCCGGGACCGCCATCGCTCTACCCATGGACTGCTCCCGGTGCTATCTGGATAGTGCCAGGGCAGTCTGAAATGATATTCACTGTCATTATCCAGATAAGTAATACCACTGAAAATCAAGGGATGGCTCCAGTCAATGTTACTTATCCAGGTAGCAGGTATAAATGGCACCTAACTCTTCTAAAGTGACCTCCACAATTTAGTGCAATTTGTTCATAACATCCATGCAGTTCAATCCAAGATATCCATGAACTCTTCTCACTCAAATCCAGATCACATTCTTAGCCACAGCAGTGGCTGGACAAAATTGCACCCTAGAGAAGAGTGTTTTGGTGCCCTCTCTCTTCCATGCTTGTGCATACACAGACCCATAGGGGTATGTTTACTAAACAGCAGTAGCGGCTTCTGTTCGATATCGGAGCCACAGGTTCATTGAATTCAATGGGGCCGTGGCTCCAATATTGAATGGAAACTGCTACCGCCATTTAGTAAACATATGCCATAGACTCCGAAAGGCAGTGTTGTACCACCCCCCCCCCCTACCATGGTGTGTTAGGTGATCATCCTACTTACCTGCTCCTTGTGAAGGCTCTAATCTACTGTAAGGATAGGTATCTGAAGATAACTGCTCCAAAGTAGCTTGCATGGCATGTCATCACATTAAATAAATGCAGTTAAATAAATTGAGCTCTAGCAATACCTTTGGATACCTTAATCATGATATAATGTAAAACAGTTCTACATTTTCTTGGAAAAGAGTACACTGAGACAGTATGTCTGAACCTGGCACTTAAGTTTCTCTGAGTCAGCCTGGTTTTCAAGATATTCACAGTGAATTTACATGAGACAGACTTAGGGGTATGTTTACTAAACTGCGGTAATGTTACATACCGTGCGTTATGTAACGTTAACGATCATTAGGTAGCGTTAATGCGCGGTATGTAACGTTAACGCGCATTAACGTTACATAACGATCGTTAGCGTATCTGGCCATGGTAAACACCGTGGAGGGTGGAGAGAGGGCGGAGAGAAGGGGTCAATGGGTGGGGAGTGGGCAGGGGAGAGGCTCCCTCCACACTAATGCACTGAACTGAAGGGCTGAATCCTAACGCAAATGAAAACCTGCCGTTAGATGCACATTTGCAGGAGAGAGAAACCATTTAAGTGTCAGCAATGCAAAGCATAGCCAGTGAGCACAAGAAACGTGATAGTAGGGCTCCATTCCCAGCAACAGCATAGTGCCCCAGTATGAAAGGCCACTATGGTGATGGTGCACATGGGGCATAGGGGGCTGCAGGCGGGACATATAGCGGGGGCATCTAGGGCACAGGGTGGACAAGGCGGGCACCGAAGTGGCACATAAGGACATAGAAACTGGAAGTGTGAAAGACAGCATCTGACAAAGGCCAAACACAAGATACAAATAACTTGTCCACATTAGGCAATAGTTGCCAGGGCAGAGACAGGATGCCTCCGCATCCATCCCAACACCATGTTGAAGGTACGGAATTTTGTTAGGCGCTGATGGGGGGTGGGGTGGGAATGTCCATGTATGCCTCCCCACCCTAGACACCGCACCATAGGCACCTGCCTACCTGAACAGTGAATGGCCTAAGACGGTGCACAGGAAGCACCACCAGCATATGGTTATGTTAACACAGCATGGGGTGGGGGTGTCTGTGCCGGAGGGGGCAGTGGTACCTGTCTGCAGTGGACCCAGGCCATGCCCTGTACCAGTACATGGTGTGCAGTGCAACAGAAAAAGCCTTTCAAAAGAGGCATCAAGGTATGGCCCAGGGAGGGCTGTGCAGCTGTGTCCCCACTGTGGTGCAGTACACACAGCCAGTGTGATGCAGAGCAGAGGGTCACAGGTTCAGGTCCCAGCTACAGACCCTGCAGAACACATCACAAACATTTGCCATGCTGCGTAGATATAACAGACAAGCAGGATAAAAAAAGGAAATGTCTGGCTGAGGAGACATCAAGGTATGGCCCAGGGAGGGCTATGCAGCTGTGGCCCCACTGTGGTGCAGTACACACAGCCAGTGTGATTCACAGCAGAGGGTCACAGGTTTAGGCCCCAGCTGCTGGAACCTGTAGAACACATCCCAACATTTTACCCTATGAAGCATATACAACATCAAACCGTGCAATCCCCATAGCAGTGGCCAACAGGGGTAGAAACACCCACTCACACAGGCTCCACCGTGCAAATCATGCTGTACAGGCAGGCTGCTGGCTCCAGAGCAGATTAGCAGGTAACATCACAGCACCTCTGCTATCTCCTGCTCAGTCCAGAAATTTTGGCAGTGTGGCAGCTGGGGTTGCTAAACACCCCTAACATTGCCCAGTGCTGCATTAGGAGTGTATGTCTATCCATAGTTTTGTGGCTGCAAACCTTCTCCCCCCCCCCCCGGCCCACATTGTCCAACTGTTACCAGCATCAGCCTGCAAATGTGGAATATGAGGAACAAGGTAGTGTGGGTATGGGCCATATAGGGAAAATTGGGCAGGCTGCATCTGCATAGAGAGTAGTCCAATGTCTGGTACACGTTAGTTTTTGAACCTTACCTTCATAGACAGGGTGGCTAAATCATGTCGTGCTGAGGGCGGTCTCGCCCTGATGTAACAGTGACCATGGAATGTCCAGGTTCCCACATAGTCATCTATGCTATCTGTCTCCAGTGATATTTGTGTGCCCCCCCTCCCCTCCTGTTCTGGGGCCCAATTACTGACATACCTGCTTGGTGTGTGTGTTGGCTAGCCTGTCTGGATACATATGTTTTCTCACTGACCATGTACCGCAGACTGGCCTAAGGCATGTCCTTAGTCAGTCTGTGCATGTTGAGAACAGTGTGTATGCTGGTGCAGTCAGACAGTGTTGTCTGATGATGCATGGCAGACTGTGGTATGTGGCAAGTGAGGATTCAGACGGCATTAATGCTGTTCTGCTGATGCTCCAGTCACAGGATATGTCTTATGCACACTAGTCCTAGAGGAATATTCCTAGCCATCAGGAATGGGCTTGTTGGTCCCACAGCCAGTCCCGTGGTCTCAGGCACCTGTCCCTCCACACCCCCACCTACAAGATGGGTGGGATGGGGCCCTTGGGGGTACATAGTGTATAATATCCCAAGCAGTAGGGGCACGTGGTACACAGCCCTCATAAGACACTGGACACTCCTCTGACCTGCTAACAGGCGGCTATGGAAGCCAGACCTTAAAATTGAACTGCACAAACCCCGTCAAATATTTAAACTAAACAACATACTAGCTGTTCTGTTCATTTCACTGGAAACTGGGTCTCAGAAAAAACTACCAGCACATAATCTCGGGCACAAAGCCTCTTAGCAGTGCCTGTTTTTTACATCAATGACCCTTGAGCTTTCTATGTTTTTTTGGAACAAACTTTTGATAATTTTTTATGAAAAAGTCCAATAACTCGATGTTCTAAATGATGATACGATTGATCTAAGAAAAAAATCCAACTTAGCTGTTTTTAAACTTCAGCCAGGTGATCAGAGATAAGGCAATTCCAACGCCTCCATCCAGGCTGCCCAAGCGTTTCACTATAGACGTTTCCTCAGGGAATTGTCATTACCGGCTTTATTAACCATAAGACCAGCGTAATCAGTGCACATATTTTTTGAATAGGTTTCTCTCGATCTGTAGTGCACAAAAACGCCGCGCATTTTTTGTGCACTACAGATCGAGAGAAACCTATTCAAAAAATATGTGCACTGATTACGCTGGTCTTATGGTTAATAAGGCCGGTAATGACAATTCCCTGAGGAAACGTCTATAGTGAAACGCTTGGGCAGCCTGGATGGAGGCGTTGGAATTGCCTTATCTCTGATCACCTGGCTGAAGTTTAAAAACAGCTAAGTTGGATTTTTTTCTTAGATCAATCGTATCATCATTTAGAACATCGAGTTATTGGACTTTTTCATAAAAAATTATCAAAAGTTTGTTCCAAAAAAACATAGAAAGCTCAAGGGTCATTGATGTAAAAAACAGGCACTGCTAAGAGGCTTTGTGCCCGAGATTATGTGCTTGTAGTTTTTTCTGAGACCCAGTTTCCAGTGAAATGAACAGAACAGCTAGTATGTTGTTTAGTTTAAATATTTGACGGGGTTTGTGCAGTTTGATTTCCATACCCGTTCTATAAATTCCAGACTAAAAGTTTATTGTTTACAACAGACCTTAAAATTGGGCACACACAGATCTGGGGGTGGCAGCAGCGGCTCTCTGGTCCCAAGGGGACACCTGTGACTGTGTAACACAGATGAGTATAGAGGTGCCTTTGGCACACCTGCCACACACTGCAAGTGATGGGGATGTGCAGCAGGACCGATATGTAGCACCACATGTACTGTGAACCTAGTGCTGGGCAGCCATCCTTACCCTCAGGGTGAATAGAGAACCTGCAAGATGGCATGGTCTGTAGCTACTCTGTGCCAGTATCTCGCACGGCAGTCCATCTTACCAGGATCTGGTAACAGAGAGGTGCAGACCGCATTTGGTTACCTGATGTAGACCACTGTTCCTCATGTGCAATGCATCATGGGTGCTGCTGCGGTTACCCTAACCTGGCACACAGAGCAGATGGTCCATGCGGTGACCTGCTGTACAGCAGGCCATAGAGGTATAGCCCACTGGTTCATACAATGACCCTCAAAAATGTGTCTATGGGTTCAATCCCCTATTGATTCCCCTCCCCATGCGTGCCCAACTCAGATACCCTACATGCCTCTAACACTCATCCTTTTGCAGATATGTGCTGCCAGCCCAGGATATCAATGCTTGACCCAATACAATCACTGTGGAACTTGTGTCTTTTGGGGAAACTTCTAGGTATGTATGACCTAGATTGGCAACTGTTGGAAACAGGATGCTGGGCTTGATGGACCTTGGTCTGACCCAGTATGGCATATCTTATGTTCTTATGGTCATAAGAGACTTGCCACAGTGGGCGACAGTCCTCTGGTCTGGCTATCTTCATCTGTCAGCTGTGTAGAGTCCTGTCTGCCTGTGCAGGCTGCCACCCTATGTACTGCACTGCTACCCTTTCCTGAATTGCACCTCTTCATGCTTGCCTCGCCTGTGCCTGCTCTGCATGGCAACACCACTCCTCTGTCCACCCATCATTGTAACTATCCTGCCACCTCCACCTCCACTGGGGAACACGTATCTCCATTGTCTGCCACCAACTGTCTTTCCAGTACTTTACATTGCCAACACACTGTGCTGTGGTACAGCTGCCCCCACCATGTTTGTCATCAGTACTGGCAGCCACATGGGATGCCTGCAGATATGGCAGGTCCAGCGGCTCCCAACTCTCCCTCCTTCACTCGCCTGTTCATTGCCTTTCCTGAGTGCTCTGTCTAGTTTTAGGGCTACATCTGTCTCTGTTCCACACAGGTCATGCATATCATTCTGAGGCACCTTGCAGCCCCTGGGGCACAATAACCTAGGGCACCATAACCTTGTTAGGCCACCTTAACCTATGGTTCCATAGCCCTGGGTGATTTCTGCTTTGCCTTGTCCAGGGGTGCCTAATAAGGCACTTAGCCTAAGAGGCCCTATAGAGCACCTTACGGGGCACCTTACAAGGCCCTTTCTAGGCACCTTATAAGGCACCTTATAAGGCATTTTACTTGGCACCTTATAAGGCACCTTACAAGGCACCTTACAGGGCACCTTATAAGGCACCTTACTAGGCACGTTACTAGGCACCTTACTGGGCACCTTATAAGGCACCTTACTAGGCACCATACAAGGCGCCTTACTAGGCACCTTATAAGGTGCCTTGTAATGTTCCTTGTAAGGTACCTTACAATGCTCGTTAGTTGCTATAGCTTGCTGTAACGATGCAACGCCAAAGCCTTTATAAGGGCATCTCTACCTCTACCATGGAACCTAACGCGAATGACATTACCGCAGTTTAGTAAACATACCCCATAGTTACATAAAATGGAAGTAGTCTATGCACATCTCATGCACACTGAATATGTATATCCTGAAAACCAGACTGGCTAAAGGATATCAAGAATTGTGTTGAGGATCACTGTTCTGAAGTCCCATTCTCATTACAGAGGCTCACACACTCACATTCTTTGTCATAAAGAAGTCCACAACATTCACATAGTGGGTACAACACATCTCCAAATCCCATGAGGAGGGGGACTAGGTCCAGTACTGGGAAAATATTTCCTTATGAGTATATATGACAGTATTAAACATGGACCAACTATTTTGTTTATTTTGACCTTCACATTGCTTCCCTACATTTTCTTGTTTCACATTAAAGAATGATCAGACAATAGAAAAATAGAAAAACATATTCTCTTCCCCCATGACCACTCTTCATTTAATGATAAGATATTCCTACTGGTTCATGAACACTGCAGACTTTCATCAACTTAAATTGCTTTGATTCATCTCTTTATATCCCGCAGTTACCTCTATTCAGAATGATAGCAGATACTTACTAGTCCAATACTCATTAGACTACGGAATGTTCTTTTTTAAGGGGAAGAGTATCCTGCTGGCTTATTTTAGTTATATTCAGTATGTGGTCAGAATTAATGAATGCTTATCATCAGGATGCCGATAAGAGATAATATTCTATCTCATATCATATATAAAAGGTTAGCATTTTCAGTAAATCTGCTTAGAATACTTAAGAAAATTCCTTAAGGTCTTTTGATATTCATTTAATAACTGAAAAATCATTCTGGTCACTTTAATATTTTGATCTGCAAGCAATTTTTTTTTTCAATCCTCCGTGACAGCAGAGATTGCTTATTACTTTTTCATGTTTGCTATATTGTAAGATGAGTCAATTTTATTGATGTAATCACTACATTTAGGAGGTAGGTCATATTATGGATATTTTCAGGAGAGTAGTGACTTCATTTTGTTTTCTTTAATTACTTTAAAGATTATACAATTCTATTTGCATGCTGCGATCCAAAAAGAGAATGCATCTAAATATCTCTCTCTTGGGGTCTATCTACTTTGCAGGCAGCCATTATAACCCCAAACTCAGACTGTGCCTAAAGTCTTGTACATTGGTAAAAAATGTACCATTTGGAAACAAACATACATCTTGGATAGATTTCAGCTTGATTTCTTACAGGGAAACTGGACTTCTAAGATTAACATGTGTGTGTGCATGTGTATGTGGGTGTGTGTTTTGGTATCCTCTCCCCGGGAAGGCACACACAGTCTGAGCTGTGCACATATATGTGGCCACTGGATAGATGTCATTTTGCAGGTGGCAGATCAGGATAGGTGACTCCTATGATATTGTGCCTATTGGCATAATGGAATGTCTTTTGATCCTTTCCACTGTACATCCTCTCTGCAGCCACATGGAGTTTGCACTGACTATTTCTGGTTGCTCTCTTACTATGGCTACCTTAACATGCCTTCAAGGTTGTGCATTCTATGCCTTGCTTGTCCTAGGTGAGACACTATACTTAGGGGTATGTTTACTAAACTGCGTTAGTGTGATTCGCGTTAGGAGCCGCGTTAGTAGAAGAAATGCCAAAAAAGGACATGGGCGGTATATCGTTACCGATAACGCGTGTTATAAGGCGCCGCGCAGCAACGATCGTTACAGGGTGCGTTACTGCGCGTTAAGCTTAAGAAGGCACGCTGACACCCAAATACAGAAACAGAGCTGTAGCACAATGGTTACTACACAGACTGATGGTACAAGGGTCATGGGTTTGATTCCCCAGTGTGCCTAATGAATAAGGCTGGCTGAGGCATCATGTGTAACCCTTTGAAGGCCTACTATAATATTTTATTCTGCAGCTGGGTTAAAGTTTGCATATGTCAGGAAAATTGTTCCCGTCTTATTCAATATGTTCCAATAGTGACGTTCCCTCTGCCATGGTCATGTATTATATACCATTTGATAGAAATATTTAGGCAGAAGTTTGGATCCTGAAAGTGTTGGGCTTGGCCTGGAAAGGGTTAAGTATTGGGCTGTGAGGAAGTTTAGTTGTACTTTAATAGTGCTGCCAGCAAACACACCCTCACAGTGGCGTAACCTAAGGTGCCACATAAGGCACCCTAGAAGGCACTCCATAGGGCACATTATAAAGTGCGCTGTCTGCCCCCCTTATATGGCACCTTATAAGGCATCTTATAGGGCACCGTATAAGGCACCCTATAGGGCGCCTTATGAGCCACCCTAAGGTGACAGTACCCTGTGGTTCTGCTGGCAGCACTAATATACAATAAAAATAGACCATGCCTAAGACAGCCCTATCAATGAACCCCACTGTGGGTTTTGAACCCATGACCTCTGGCTCCATGGGCAGTGAAGTAACCAGTGGGCTAGAACTGCTAATAAACACCGGACTGGCTACAGGAGGACTGCATGGCACCACACCCACATTCTGCTGTGGTTACCAGGATAGGGTCAACCCATCCGTACCCAGGATGCACAGCACATGTAAATCAACAGTCTACAGATGATCACAAGATGGGGTATGCACCCCACAGCACCTCAGCCTGGTAGGGGGTGCCGAAGGTGTGTGTTAGTGGCACAGAGTAGCTACAGACCGTCACAGCGTGCGGGTCCTGTGCACATCCTGAGGGAGAGGTATGCTGCCCAGCATCATTCGCACAGCACCTGGCTGTGCTGAGATAGGCTATGCTGCAGGTCCCCATCAGTGCCAATGTGTGATAGGTAGTACTTGCAAACACCCCTAGGATATGCCTGTGTTCATCTGTATGTCACATCTAGCCCTTGTGGACAATGATGCACCCAGAAAAGTGCATACCCTGTGTGGGTGCCATGGTCACATGATGTAAGTGAAGGGGGGTGTTGGGACCCACAGGGAGATTACATACCACCACCCAACGCACTCTCTGGGGCTCAGGGTGGGGGAAGAGGATCTCCCACCAACAGATCCACTTTCTACCCCCCTGCTACCCCCCTGCAATGGTGGCAGTAGAGAGGACCATCACCCCAGGCCTGCTATGGATCAAACACCCTACAGGGCAGTCAATGCAGAGCAGTACACATCCATAACACAATAGCAAACAGAAGGTCTGGAAATGCTCAACTGCCCCACACCATTATCTGACCTTGCTCCAGCAGCAAGCCACTGGACCCTGCAAGGTATTCCAGCAAGACACATACTAGTTGCAGACAGTCAGCCAGCTAGTCCATAGTGCATGGTCCTGGAGAAGATGCATGTACCCAGAACGGGGATATCAGCATACGCACCAAGCAGATAAGTCAGTGATTGGGCCCCAAAAGAAAACCCACAAATATCACCTGAGAAAAATGCTACATAGCACTATGGGGGAACCTAGCCATGCCATGGTCACTGCTCAGTCAGGGTGAGAGTGACCTCCCAGCAGGACATGCTATGGCCACCCTGTCCGTGCTGGTGGACCAGGCACTACAATGTCCGAGCCATTGCCCTATGCCCTGTGCAGATGCGGCCAGGCCAGTCCACCCTATCCAGGCTATTCCCATAGTACCTTGCTCCTCATTATGCACATTGGCAGGCCAATACTGGCAACAGTGCTAGCAGTGTGGGCTGTGGAGGGTGTTGGCAGCCACCACACACTGGATAGACAGACACACACTCCCCACACCTATGCCAGCATTGTGCAACTATAGAGGTGTTGGGCAGCCCAGGCCACCACACCAGTCCTGGGCACAGTGCAGGCATGGCTATGGTATGCAATACTGTAGGCGTCACTCCCCAGATTGGTAAACACTGTCAGACACAAGACCTGTAGCACACTCCACAGACATCAGAAAGGTTGCTATGATGCAGCTCACTCCGAAAATTGTACTTAACCTAGGAATTGCTATCTGCCAGTAATCATAGCAACCTTTTGATAGATGTGTACCATATTCCCAGGTTTAGGGTGGCATTAATAAGGTATGCAAGTGCTAGTATTGGGAGATGCACGCAGAGCCCAAAGTCCTGCCTCTCCAGGAGGCTTTGGATAATGGGGCCTGTGGGTGCAGGTGTGTCTGTCCCTGTTGGCTGCTGCTTTACGGCAGAGGTTCCCAACTCCATTCCTGCAGTGCAAAACACTGTTCGGGTTTTCATGCTGTCCCTCATGAATATGCATGAGATACATCTGCATACCATGGGGGTGGCACATAGAAATGCAGCACAGGCATCTTTATCAGAGGCAGCATGGAACCTGAATGGTGTTTGGCCCTCCAGGACTGCATTTGGGAGGCTCTGCTCTAGGTAATGGGCATGTTTATGGTGTCTGTGCTCTGTAGGGTAATATGTAGGTGTTTTGGGCATGTTCATGTCATCTGCAAGAAAGGTTCTGTCTGTATTAACACGTTATAGTAGTGGGTAGAATATGAGGACTGGGTTGGCAGAAACCACAGCTGGGACTTGAACCTGTGACCTTCTGCTTCTGAATACAGTGGTTTTGTGCACTGCACCACCATGTTATCACAGAGATGGTGCATTCCCTGGTGATACCATGACTGTTGGTCAGACAGGGCCTGTCTGTTGCAGTGCATGGCACCCACCTGCACAGGGCTAGGCCACGGTCTGCTCTGGGCAGCTGCCACTGCCCCCTCCACCACCAGTATCCCTCAGCCACCATGCTGACATGCCCTTCTGCTGGTGGAGCTGGTGGTGCGCAGTCTCAGGCCATCCAGTGTGCAGGTAGGTGGCTGCCTATGGTGCGGGTTCTGGGGTAGGGGTGCCTGCATAGACGTCCACGCTCCCCCCCAGCCCCGCCTGCCAATTTTCCATGCCCTTCGGGGTAGCTGTTGGGTACTATCCCCTGTGACACTTTGAGAAACACACTCGTGCCCATGTTGGGCCTTCAGCAGTTGCTGTCTGGCTGCTCCGCTGTTTCAGCATTCGTATGGGCCACCTAGGCATCACCCTAGTCCGCACTGTGGCCCAGCTCCACCACAGCATGTGCCGCCTGAGGCCCTCTGTATCCCCTTCTCTGGCATCTGTCCAGTTGCCATTCCGACATGCCAGCCCTGATGTTGCGGGACATGTGCACACCATAGGAACCCTGTCCGATGGTGGGGAAAACCCTGAGCAGCGCTATTTCACTGTGGGCTCATTCACCTTGTATGGGGACTTTGTATAGACCCTTCCACAATTTATATCTGTTCTATGGAGCTTACTCGGGGGGGGGGGAGGGGTTGATGTTTCTCATTGATACCACTATTGGCCAGCTTGGTTATTGTTTTTTTCCAGTTTGTTGGGGTCATTTTCAGTGTTTCTGTGCCCTTTTGTTCCGTGCACATGTATCACACTTATCACTGTTTTTTGGTTTCCATGCCTGGGCTGTACATTGCTGACAGTGAAATGGTTTCTCTCCCCTGTAATGTGCATTTAACGGCAGGTTTTCATTCGCGTTGGAATTCAGCTCTGAAAATCAGCACGTTAGTGTGAGGGGAGCCTCTCCCCACCCACTCTCCGCCCACTGACCCCTTCTCTCCGCCCTCTCTCCACCTTCTGCGGTGTTTTACTGCGCCGCGGAGCATTACGATCATTAGCGCATCATAACGCGCGTTATGTAACGTTAACGATCGTTAGCGCATCATAACGCGCGTTATGTAACGTTAACGATCATTAGCGCATCATAACGCGCGTTATGTATGATTACCGCAGTTTAGTAAACATACCTCTTAGTCTCCTGGTTATGTCTTCCCCACATCAGGCCCCTGTGTGAACTTACCTCTCTTGGATAGGATGCTTCATGGTTTTATCACCTGACCGGGATATCCAAGGCCCTGAGCATCCTCTCAGCATTCCTCCTCTGGCCAGGCACTAGAAACAGTCTGCACTCCCTCCGAATGAACCTGTCCTGGAGAAGGGGACCACTCCATGTAAGTTAGTCTTCGTGCTGCAGGAGGCCATTTTCTCATCTGCATATCAGTCACATCAGCAAGCATGTTGCATACATGGATGTGGACATTAGGGATGTGCATTTGTTTGAAGTGACATGAGAAATATCCACAAAACTGAAAGAAATCTCTGCAATGAGGGGGCATAGGATGAAGGTGAAAGGAGATAGACTCGGGAGTCATTTGTGGAAATATTTCTTTGCAGAAAGAGTGGTAGATGCGTGGAATAGTTTCCCAGTGGAGGTAGTAAAGACAAAGACTGCATCTGAATTCAAGAAAGCATGGGACAAACACAGAATATGTCTAAAGGGGAAAAAGGGACTGTAAAGCTTAATAGTTGGTATTGAACTACTATTGGAAAGGTGTGAGCTAAATACTAATAAAAAATAAATAAATACAAATTTGTGGATCCTGACATAAAGATTACACTACCCAGGGTTCACTTTGAGCATCGCCTTATGTTTTTATTGCCAGCAATGAGAGAAAACAGACAGTGTAAAGATTAAATGCTTTTTCTGAGCATACATTTGAGCTACTCTGACTTAAATACAAAAAAGATCAAAGCTTATAGATGATTTATTTATTTTTATTTATTTTATTTAACTGTTATGCCTAGACATTTGGCAGCCTTCAATTGTAAAACGTTTACGTATCAAAAATAAGAACGTTTTTCCAGAAACATGCACCCTGCATACTTGACTGGGCCTCCTGAATTACATAAAGAAAGCAGTATATCTTTTATTAGCACTGAAAACTAGGAACCTTGAGTAAAACTAACCATTTGTTTGTTTTATAATCTTCCAAGGATTTTCCTATAATTAGTATAAACTCTTTTAGAAAGAGTTATTTCTTAAGTTGTGTCTAGCTTTCTCGGTTTTTAGTGAACCCTTTCCTTCCACAGTATGGAAGGGCAGACTGGATAGGCCATATGTTTTTTATCTGCTGTCACATTTTAATATGAAAATGATACTAACAAATCTGAAATTCATTTCCCCCACTAGTATCTTCACAGGTTGGCTTCTAACTGGTAATAGTGGTGTTAGAAGCAGGCATTTTGCAGAAGAGCCATCACATTTCCATATTGACTGGTTCTAGACAGCCTGTTCTTAACTCTGCAATAATCTTCCTGTCTGTTTCCTGATTGGTCCAAAGTTTGTCTGATCTGCAGCTCTGTGGAAAATGCTAGTTCAATGTATTGCCTTGTGAATCTATTGACTCATTGTAGAGATTTACTCCAAAGATTTTTCTTTTTGCCATGTTCTTGTGTCAGAAATTCATTGAAACCATGCCATGTATAAGTATATTGTCAGAGACATTTACCAAGCCTAATGTAGAGCCTGGTTGTCCAATTATAAACAGAACATAAGAACATAAGATATGCCATACTGGGTCAGACCAAGGTCCATCAAGCCCAGTATCCTGTTTCCAACAGTGGCCAAACTAGGTCATACGTACCTAGCAGTTTCCCCAAAAGACACAGGTTCTGCAATGCTTGTACTAGGTCAAGCATTGATATCCTGGGTCATGTTCATGTTCATGTTCATTTATTTGCTTGACCGCCCTTCATTGGGAGGCAGAGCGGTTCACAATAAAAATATAAACAAGGAGGCACGAGGCCGGAAACTGGAAAGGAAATTACAATGCCAAAAGAGAAAGTGACAGAGACAGGAGCAGGAGGGGCAAAAGGAAGGAGAGAGGGGTGAGGTTAGGGAAGGGGCAGGTCAAAGGCGAGGGAGAACAAGTAAGTTTTGAGGGAGCGTTTAAAGGTAGGGTAGTGGGGTTCGAGACGAAGAGGAGGGGGGAGGGAATTCCATAAGGCAGGGGCTGCAAAGAAAAAGGCAGAGGAACGTGTGGACTGAAGGTGTGCACGTGAGGGGGATGGTAGAGCAAGGCGGTTGAGGTGAAATGAGCGAGGAGTGTGTCGTGGAGTGTGAAAATGGAGTAGGTCGGCCAGGTATTGCGGGGTAGAGGTGTGCAGTGCTTTGTGGGCTAGTGTGAGGAGCTTGAACTGAATACGAAAGGGTCCCTTCTTAATAATGGTTAATGGACCTTTCCTCCAGGAACTTGTCCAAACCTTTTTTAAACCCAGCTACACTAACAGCCTTTACTAAATCCTCCGGTAACAAATTCCAGAGTTTGATTACACGTTGAGTGAAAAATATTTTCTTTTATTAGTCTTAAATAGTTTACCCTGTAGCTTCATTGCATGTCCCCTAGTCTTCCTATATTCTAATAATGTAAACAGTTGATCTACGTTTACCCGTTCCACTCCGTTCATTAATTTATAAACTTCTATCATATCTCCCCTCAGCCGTCTCTTTTCCAGGTTAAAGAGCCCTAACCTTTTTAGCTTTTCTTCATAGGAGTATCCTTCCATCCCCTTAACCATTTTGGTGGCTCTTCTCTGAACCTTTTCTAATAACACTATATCCTTTTTAAGATATGGCGATCAGAATTGCACACAATATTCAAGGTGCGATCTCACCATGGAACGGTATAGAGACATTATAATATCTTTTGTTTTATTTTCCATCCCTTTCCTTATGATACCTAGCATTCTATTTGCTCTCTTGGCTGCCGCTGCACACTGGGCCGAGGGTTTTAACATGTTATCCACAATGACGCCTAAATCTTTTTCCTGGGTGGTGGTTCCTAATGTGGAACCTTGCATCGTGTAAGCATAGTTTGGGTTGTTCTTCCCTAGGTGCATAACTTTGCACTTGTCCACATTAAATTTAATCTGCCATTTTGATGCCCAGTCTTCCAGGTTATCAAGATCCTCTTGCAAATTTCCACAATCCTCTTGGGTTTTAACAACTTTAAATAGTTTTGTGTCATCTGCAAATTTGATAACCTCACTCGTTATTCCACTTTCCAGGTCATTTATGAATATGTCAAAAAGCAGCGGACCTAGCACAGATCCCTGGGGTACACCACTATTCACCTTTCTCCATTGGAAAAATTGGCCATTTAGCCCAACCCTCTGCTTTCAATCTTTTAACCAGTTCCTGATCCACAGTAGTACACTGCCTCCTATCCCATGACTCTTTAGTTTTGCCAAACGTCTCTGATGAGGGACGTTGTCAAAGGCTTTCTGAAAGTCCAGATACACTATATCAACCGACTCACCTTTGTCCACCTGTTTATTCACACTTTCAAAAAAACATAACAGATTAGTAAGACAAGATCTTCCTTGTCTAAAGCCATATTGGCTGTCTCCCATTAGTTCATGATTATCTACATGCTGAGTAGTTTTATTCTTTATGATGGTTTCTACCATTTTTCCCGGTACTGACGTGAGGCTCACCAGTCTGTAGTTTCCCGGATCACCCCTCGAACCCTTTTTAAAAATTGGTGTTACATTGGCGATCCGCCAATCTTCAGGTATTAGAGATGATTTTAATGATAGTTCACAGATTACTAATAGCAAGTCTGCAATCTCATATTTCAGTTCTTTCAACACCCTTGGATATATACCATCCGGCCCAGGTAATTTGCTACTCTTCAGTTTATCTAATAGTTGTAATACATCTTCCCGATGTATCGATATTTCCTTCAATGCTTCCGAACCTTTAAATACCACTTCAGTCATGGGTAACATCCCTACATCTTCCTCAGTAAAGACCGAAGCAAAGAATTCATTCAGTCTCTCCGCTATCGCCTTGTCGCCTCTTAGTGCCCCTTTAACTCCTCTATCACCTAATGGTCCAATTGACTCTCTCACAGGTTTTTTGCTACGAATGTACTTGAAAAAATTTTTATTTTGCGTTTTTGCTACCATAGCAAGCTTCTTCTCAAATTCTCTCATTGCCTTCTTTATCAATGCCTTGCATTTGACCTGCCAGTGCTTGTGTTGTTTCCAGGTTTCATCATTTGGCTCTTTTTTCCATTTCCTGAAAGATGTTTTCTTGGCAACAACAGCCTCTCTGACCTCACCTTTAAACCATGCTGGCAGTTTTTTGGACTTCCTTCCACTTTTCTTAAAGCGTGGAATACAGCTGGTCTGGGCTTCCAAGATAGTATTTTTCAACAACACCCAAGCTTGATGTAAGTCTTTAATCTTTGCAACTGTTCCTTTTAGTTTTTTCCTATTTTCCTCATTTTATCATAGTCTCCCTTTCGAAAGTTAAAAGGTAGTACTGTGGATTTCCTTACTATCGCTCCTCCACTAATTAAATCAAAGGCAATCATGCTATGATCACTATTGCCAAGTGGCCCCAGCACCCTTATCTCTTGCACTAGATCTGGTGTTCCACTAAGGACTAGGTCTAATATGGCTTCCCCTCTGGTCGGTTCATGAACCAGCTGCTTCAAGAAGCAGTCATTTATGTCATCTAGGAACTTTATCTCCCTAGCATGTACTGCTGTGACACTGACCTAGTCGATACCGGGGTAATTGAAATTGCCCATTATTATTACCGCGCTGTAAATTTTGTTAGCTTCCTTGATTTCTTTGAGCATTTCATTATCCATTTGTTCACTCTGGCCAGGCGGTCGATAGTACACCCCCACTGCCATCGCCTTCCCCTTTTTACATGGAATTTCAATCCATAGAAATTCTACAGCAAATTTTGTTTCCTGAAAAACTTTAATCCTTTCTGACTCAATGCCCTCTCTAACATACAGCGCAACCCCTCCACCAATTTGATCAGTTCTATCATTACGATATAGTTTGTACCCAGGTATCACAGTGTCCCACTGGTTGTCCTCCTTCCACCATGTCTCTGATATTCCAATCATAGAAACATAGAAACATGATGACAGAAAAAGACCACATGGCCTATCTAGTCTGTCCTTCCATAACAACAACTACAACAGTCCACTTTTTACCTTTAGAGATCCTCTGTGTTGGTCCCATGCTTTTTTGAATTCAGTTACTGTCCTCATCTCTACCACCTCCACTGGGAGACTATTCTATGGATCCACTACTCTTTCTGTAAAGAAATATTTCCGCATATCACTCCTGAATCTATCTCCCTTCACCCTCATCCCATGTCCCCTCGTAGCAGAACTTGCTTTCAATTGAAAGAGGCTCTCTCCCTGAATATTTATGCCACGGAGGTATTTAAACATCTCAATCATATCACCTCTATCCCGCCTTTCCTCTAAGGTGTACATATTAAGATCCTTAAGTCTGTCCTCATATGCTTTATAATGAAGCCCATTAATCATTTTAGTAGCAACTCTCTGCACCGACTCTATCCTTTTCACATCCTTTTGAAAGAGCGGTCTCCAGAATTGCACACCATACTCCAAATGAGGTCGCACCAAAGACTTATACAGAGGCATTATCACCTCCTTTTTTCTGCTAGCCATTCCTCTCCGTATGCACCCAAGCATCCTTCTAGCTTTTGCCGTCGCCCTTTCTACCTGTTTAGCTACTTTACACATCTAACCTCTAACCTTTACACATCTAACCATCTAACCTTTACACAATCACATCTAACCTCTCATTTAGTGCTATATATTCTAACTCTCCCATCTTATTTTTTAGACTTCTAGCATTTGCATACAAGCATTTTAGAGACTGTATTTTATTCATATTAATTTGGCTGTTGGTAGACATGGGTAATTTGGGATCATTAAGCTCTGTCTGCTCCATACTCGAGGGCATTTGGGCTACTTTACTCTTTTTTGGAACCTCTCTGCTTTTGGTAGTATCCTTCAAGGATACATTCTTCCGAACCATCTGCTCTTGGGCGACTGTCGGCTTTCCCCTATTATCTAGTTTAAAAGCTGCTCTATTTCCTCTTTAAAAGTTAATGCCAGCAGCCTGGTTCCATCCCAGTTAAGGTGAAGCCCATCCCTTCGGAAGAGCCCCTCCTTTCCCCAGAATGTACCCCAGTTCCTAACAAATTCAAACTCCTCATCTCTGCACCATTGTCTCATCCACGCATTGAGACTCCGGAGCTCTGCCTGCCTTTTGGGTCCTGCACGTGGAACGGGAAGCATTTCAGAGAACGCTACCCTGGAAGTTCTGGATTTCAACTTCCTACCTAAAAGCCTAAATTTAGCCTCCAGAACCTCCCTACCACATTTTCCTCTGTCATTGGTACCAACATGTACCAAGACAGCAGACTCCTCCCCAGTACTATCTAAGACCTTATCTAGGTGGCGCGTGAGGTCTGCTACCTTCGCACCAGACAGGCATGTTACCAGGCGATCCTCACGTCCACCAGCCACCCAGCTATCTACATGCCTAATGATCGAATCACCAACTATAACGGCTGTCCTAACCCTTCCCTCATGGGCACATGGCCCTGGAGAAACTTCCTCGGTGCGAGAGGGTTTTACATCACCTGGAGGACAGGTGCTAGTTACAGGATCACTTCCTGCCACACCAGGGTGATGCTCTCCTGTCATGTGACCTCTCTCCTCCATGGCAACAGGGATGCTGCCAGACTGGAAGTGGGACTTCAGGTCTATATCCCTGTAGGTCTCGTCTATGTACCTCTCTGTCTTCCTTATGTTTTCCAAGTCTGCTACTCTAGCCTCTAGAGAACGGACTCGTTCCCTGAGAGCAAAGAGCTCCTTGCACCTAGTGCACAAGTAAGACCTCTCACCAACTGGGAGAAAATCATAACATAAACGTACAAAGACCCTTTTTAAAAAAGGAGTTCATGTAAGACTCTCAGAGAATAAAGGAAAATTTGAAAAAGGTTACGGGCAAACATACTGTAGACTGATGAGATATTTTAGCGGATCTGTTAAATAGGGGCTAGAAAAAACTGTATAAGATACATGATTATGATGATGCTGTCATTCAAGGTCCTTTTTATCCTGAAGAATTATTAAAAGTCAGCCCATAACAGGACAAAACATACCATATCAAAAGATTCTAAATGTAAAAGTGTTGGGGCTCTTCAGCTTGAAAAAGAGATGGCTGCGGGGAGATATGATAGCGGTCTATAAATTAATAATGGAGTGGAACGGTTAAATGTAGATTGGTTGTTTACGCCATCAAAATTAGAAAAACTAGAAGACAACAATGAAGCTACTATGCAACCCATTTAAAACTAATAAGAGAAAATATTTTGAATATTGTGTGCAATTCTGGTCGCCGTATCTTAAAAAGGATATAGCGATTTTAGAAAAGGTTCATAGAAGAGCCACCAAAATGGTAAAGGGGATGGAAGGATACTCCTATGAAGAAAGGCTAAAAAGGTTGGGGCTCTTTAACCTGGAAAAGAGACGGCTGAGGGGAGATATGATAGAAGTCTATAAATTAATGAACGGAGTGGAACGGGTAAATGTAGATCGATTGTTTACCTTATCAGAATATAGAAAGACTAGGGGACATGCAATGAAGCTACAGGGTAAACTATTTAAGACTAATAAAAGAAAATATTTTTTCACTCAACGTGTAATCAAACTCTGGAATTTGTTACCGGAGTATGTAGTAAAGGCTGTTATTGTAGCTGGGTTTAAAGGAGGGTTGGACAAGTTCCTGGAGGAAAGGTCCATAAACCATTATTAAGAAGGGACCCAGGATATCAATGCTTGAACCAATACAAGCATTGTGGAACCTGTGTCCCTTGGGGAAACTGCTAGGTACGTATGACCTAGATTGGCCACTGTTGGAAACAGAATACTGGGCTTGATGGACCTTGGTCTGACCCAGTATGGCATATCTTATGTTCTTATGTTCTTATGTACTCAACATAAAATCAAATTCTCGAATTTGTTACTGAAGTAGTAAAGTTATTAGTGTAGCTGGGTTTTAAAAAGGCTTGGACAAGTTCCTGAAGAAATTTCCATAAACCATTATTAAACAGGATCTGGTAAATCCACTGCTTACCCCAGGGCGAGCATTGCGGAACCTGTGTACATTTTTGGGAACCTGCCAGGTACTTGTGACTTAGATTGGCTATTGGTGGAAATAAGGCTTTGCAACATCAAAAAGAAAACTAAAAGAAATGAATGAAGGGGGCTTTTACATCACACTGCCTAGTAATGATTCAGCATAGGTGTTTCCCCAAAATACCAGCCCTAATTTTACCATTTAAATAGCAAGATCATTGGACTGAGAAAGTCCGTGGGAAGTAGGATTGGTGGAAATATCATACTTCTGGTCTTCAATATTATCCCAAGCATGCAGGTATTGCATCACCTCTGGAGTAGCAAATGTAGAACTTTATAATGCATAGAGTGCATTACGCAACCAGGCAAAGTTTAGTGGACTGCATGAATCATGACATTAGCAATGTCTATAAACCTGCACTGCCTCAAATTGTTTATGACCCGCAACATGAGAAGAATCAGAGGATAAGGCTGTTATGCTTTCAGAGAGTGATTTGGTAACCATTTTGATGTTAGAAGCTAAAGTTAATGCCCAGCATTCAGTTTCCAGTGGATATTATGGGCAGATTTAATACTTTCTACTTCTACCCAGATATTGTAGAGCACCAATTAGTAGGTGACCTCCTGAGCCTTTTAAAAGAAATAAACCCAAGGGTAGCAAGTCTCAGAAGGATAACCGCAAGACTAAGAAGAGAAACGCCTCTCCAGGAAGCAAGATATTCTCTAAAAGCACCATAGCTTTTGTACACCACAGCTCTGAAGAATACATTAAATCAAAACTGGACCTGTTTGAATTAGCCTCAACCCAAACCAGTTTTACTGAATGTGCTTACAATTGGCTCTGCTTTAGAATTGATTTATATTTTTAGCTTTTCACTTAAGATAGTTTAGATTATGAATCAATTAGTAGAGCCATTTGTTTTGGGGGTCATTTTGTTTGTCGAGTATGTGTCGATGGCCTCTTGTCAGTTAGGATGTGGAGGTGTGTGGCTTTTAAATGTAGATTGCATGTCCCCCTTTTTCGGTCTTTTTTTTCTAAGCACATTAGTGAGAATTTACGTTTACATTCCATTGGCTAAGTATGCAAGCAACTTTACAAAACAGTGTTTCTATGCGTTCATATTGACAATACATATATTTTTGCACTGACCGTAAGTTATTTCCATTTCTCCTCTAATTTGTTTGTAGTCTTTTTCAGTCAGTGGCCTCTGTAGATGAATTGTGATATTTGTGTTAGTGTATCTCCTTACTAATGAGTAATTTGTTTTCTGATTTCTGGGTTTCAGTTACATCTGCTAGTAATTCACTTTCTTATTATTAGATAGCATGGTTGTATGACTGCTTCACAAGCTGCTATTTGCACATTTTAATTGTTGTTATTAATTGTGGTATTAACATTTTGTTGCTTGAATTAAGTATCTTGGTTTCTTCTTTTTCATTTTTTGCACTTGGTCCCATTATGCTCTGAGGTATGTGGGGTTTGTTTGTGTCATTGCACATTTGGGGGTATGTTTACTAAACCTTCTTTATGTGCGCCCGGCATTAGTGTGCAGGCTGCCATAAAAGGAGTGGGCGTGTCGGTCTTAAAGTACCAAAACGGGATTATCGCGTGATAACGTGCGCTGCTGTGCACATTATCGGGCAAAGCGCCGCTAAGCACGTTAACGCGCGGTAATCTTAAGTAGGCGCCCAGACATGCAAACATAGAAACAGAGGTGTAGCACAATTGTTGATACACTGACTGATGATACAGGGGTCATGAGTTTGATCCCCCAGTGTGCCTAATGCATAAGGCTGGCTAAGGCATCACCCTTTACCTTTAGGTAGTGATTTGTGAGGCATTTTACTTTTATTTTAATTAGTGCTGCCAGCAAACACACCCTCACGGTGGTGTAACCTAAGGTGCCACATAAGGCACCCCATAAGGCACTCCATAGGGCACATTATAAAGTGCACTGTCCCCCAAGGCACCCTATAATGTCCCCTATAGGACACCTTATAAGGTGCTTGATAGGGCGCCTTAAAAGGTGCCCTATGGGGCACCTTAAGGTTACAGTACTCTGAGGGTGTTTTTGCTGGCAGCACTAATATGTACATTAAAAATAGACACTGCCTCAGACAGCCCTATCATATAACCCCACCATGGGTTTGAACCCATGATCTCTGGCTTCATAAGCAGTGAAGTAACTAGTGGGCTACAGCTGACAACAAGCCCCTAGCTGGCTGCAGAAGGACTGCATGTCACCACACAAACAGTCTGCTGTGGTTACCAGGATAGGGTTAACCCACCCGTACCCATGATGCACTGCACATGCAAATCAGCAGTCGACAGATGGGCACAAGATGGGCTATGCACCCCCACAGCACCTCGGCCTGGTAGGGAGAACTGACCGTTTGTGGTACTGGCACAGAGTAGCCACAGACCGTCACATTGTGCGGGTACTGTGCTTACCCTGAGGGTGAGGTGGGGCGCTCAGCACCAGGTCCACAGCACTTTCATGGTTGAAATGAGCCATGTTGCTTTTCCCCATCAGTGCTACTGTGTGTGATAGGTAGTTCCTGCAGACACACCTAAGTTACATCTGTGGCCTTTTGTATTTTTCAGTCATGTCTAGCCCTTATGGGCCATGATGCACCCAGAATAGTGCATATCCTGTGTTGGAGCCATGGTTATATGATGTAGGTGAAAGGGAGAGGGGGGGTGTTTGGACCCATAGGCAGATTATGTAGCACCACACAACCCACCCTCTGGAGCTCAGGGTGAGAAACAGGATCACCCACCAATAGATCCACATTCTACCTCCCTGCAATGGCAGCAGGAGAGGGGACCATCAACCCCAGTCCTGCTGGGGAACAGACACCCTACAGGGCAGGCAAGGCAGAGCTGTACACATCCATAAAGCAATAGCAGACAGACAGTAGGTCTGGAAATGTGCAGCTCCCCCACCCCCCGACATTCTCCAGCAGTAAGCCTCCAGCCACTGCATCCCACAAGGTGTTCCAGCAAGACACATACTAGCTGCAGACAGTCTGCTAGCTAGTCAATAGTCCTGAAGGAGATGCGTGTACCCAGAACTAGGATGTCAGCATACACACCAAGCAGATAAGTCAGTGATTGGGTCCCAAAAGGGACCCATAAATATTAAATGAGAAAAATGCTGCATAGCACTATGGGGGAACCTAGCCATGCCGTGGTCACTGCTCAGTCAGGGTGAGAGTGACCTCCCAGCAGGACATGCTGTGGCCACGCTGTCCGTGCAGGTGGTGGCCAGGCACTACAATGTCCGAGCCATTGCTCTATGCCCTGTGCAGATACGACCAGGCCAGGCCACACTATCCAGGCTATTCCCACAGCACCTTGCTCCTCATTATGCACATTGGCAGGCCAATACTGGCAACAGTGCTAGCAGTGTGGGCTGTGGAGGTTGTTGGCAGCCACCACACACTGGATAGATAGAAACACACTCCACACACCTATGCCAGCATTGTGCAACTATAGAGGTGTTTGGCAGCCCTGGCCACCACACCAGTCCTGGGCACAGTGCAGGCATGGCTATGGTATGCAATACTGTTGGGGTCACTCTGTCAGACACCAGACCTGAGGCACACTCCACAGACATCAGAAAGGTTGCTATGATGCAGCTCAATCAGCCAATTGTGCCTAATGTAGGAATTGCTATCTGCCAGTTATCATAGCAACCTTTTGATAGTTTGTACAGTTTTCCCATGTTTAGGGTGGCATTGCTAAGGTATGCAAGTGCTAGTATGGGGAGATGCACGCAGGGCCCAACATCCTGCCTTTCCAGGAGGCTTGGGATAATGGAGCCTGTGGGTGCGGGTGTGTCTGCCCCTGTTGGCCGCTGCTCTAGGGCAGAGGTTCCCAACTCCAGTCCTGGAGGGCCAAACACTGTTCGGGTTTTCATGCTGTCCCTAATGAATATGCATGAGATACATCTGCATACCCTGGGGGTGGTGCATAGCAATGCAGCACAGCCACATTTATTAGAGGCAGCATGGAACCTGAATGGTGTTTGGCCCTCCAGAACTGCATTTGGGAGACTCTGCTGCAGGTAATGCACATGTTTATGGTATCTGTGCTCTGTAGGGTAAAATGTAGGTGTTTTGGGCATGTCTATGTCATCTGCACTACAGGTTCTGTCTGTATTAGCACGTTGTAGTAGTGGGTAAAATATGGGGGCTGGGTTGTCAGGGACCATAGATGGGACTTGAACCTGTGATCTTCTGCTCCTGAACACACTGGCTGTGTGCACTGCACCACCATGTTGCCACAGAGACAGTGCATTCCCTGGAGATACCATGACTGTTTGTCAGACAGAGCCTGTATGTTGCAGTGCATGGCACCCACCTACACAGGGCTAGGCCATGGTCTGCTCTGGGCAGCTGCCACTGCCCCCCTCCACCACCAGTACCCCTCTGCCACCATGCTGACATTCCCTTTTGCTGGTGGTGCTGGTGGTGCACATTCTCAGGCCATCGAGTGTGCAGGTAGGCGGCTGCCTATGGTGCGTGTTCTGGGATAGGGGTGCCTGCATAGACATCCACGCTTCCCCCCCAACACCGCCTGCCAATGTTCTGTGCCCTTAGAGGTACCTGCTGGCTACTATCCCCTGTGACACTGTGATAAACACACTCGTGCCCATGTTGGGCCCTCATCAGTTGCTGTCTGGCTACTGTACAGTTTCAGCATTCCTAAGTGCCACCTAGGCATCTGCCTAGTCTGCACTGTGCCCCAGCTGCACCACAGCATGTGCCGCCAGCCCTCTGTATCCCATTTTCAAGCATCTGTCCAGTTGGCCATTCCGACATGCCCGCCCTGCTGTTGCCGCACATGTGCATGCCATAGGAAACCTGTCCAGTGGAGAGGAAAACCCTGCACAGCGCAATTTCACTGTGGGCTCATTCACCTTGTATGGGGATGGAGCATGGACCTTTCCAGAATTCATATCCTTTTTTTGATGCTTTCTTGGGAGTGTTTTTTGATGTTTCCCATTGAGATCACTATTGCTCAGCTTGGTTATTTTATTTTTCCATTTTCTTCCTTTCATTTTCAAAGTTTATTTGCCCTTTTGTTCCGTGCACATGTATCACACTTATCACTTTTTGTAGGTTTCCCTGTTTTTGCTGTACATTGCTGACATAAATGGTTTCTCTTCCCTTTAAATCACCTCTAACGCCAGGGTTTCACTGGCATTAGTTTTGAGCCTCGGATTTCACATCGTTAGTGTGCAGGGAGCCTCTCCCCTCCCACTCTCCGCCCATTGACCCTCTCTCTCCACCCCTGGGGAGCCTTTCTCTGCCCTCCAGGAGCCTTTCTCTGCCTTCAGCGCTCGTTTGCGCCGCTGTGCGCGTTAACGCATGCTAAGGCACCTTATCACCCGGTAAAGCGCCATTATCACACGATAAGATGCCTTATCGTGCGATAACGTGGGAGAGCGCACGTTAAGACGGTTTAGTAAACATACCCCTTGGTGTTTTTTAGTGTTTTGATTAACATGATACTCCGTTACTTTTTCTAATAGATGATCATGAGACTTTTTTTTATATGTAGTATTGTGGGCAACTTTGATTTAGTATCTTTGAATATTTCCTTTGATCATGAAAACATTTTTTGGATTGCTTGAGAAGTCAGGTTTCAGTCATGTTTGAGATTCTAGAAACACAGAATCAGAAACTTAAGGGGTCTTTTACTAAAGGAGGTTCGCTAACAACGCGTCTTCTGGTGTGTGCTAAATGCGCATTGGGATATGTGTTGCCAGTTATCTCAGGGTCCTGACAGCTGCCTAAATCACATGGGCAGGGTAGGGGCGGAGAGTGGGCAGGATAGGGGCGGAGAGTGGGCATGGTGTGCTCTGTGCAGTTATCGTGGGTTCATACTGTGTGCTAACTGCATTAGTGAGGGATCGCCCAATGCCACATCAATAGGTAGTGTTAAGTGCACCCTCGCTACTGTGCCATGAGCTAAGAGACAGGGCTCCATGTTAACTCCTGGGGAAATGCTTTCCATGCCCTTGATAGTTAACACAGTGATGTTACATCTAATGTGCCATAGTTTCAGTGCTGTTGGCAGCTCAGTGCAATACCCTAGTGCCCTTTAATAAAAGGGTCCCTTAGAAACATGACAGCAGATAAAGACCATATGACCTATCCAGTCTGCCCTTCCATACCAACTATTAAGCTTTAAGTCTCTTTTTTTTCTTTTCTGTGTTTGTTTCATGCTTTCTTGAATTCATATAGGGACCCTGTCTCTATTACATCCTCTAGGAGACTATTTCATGCATTTACTTGTCTTTCACCTTTATCCTATGCCCTCTTGTAGCACTGCTTTCTTTCCATTGAAAGAGGCTCTCCTCCTGTGCATTTATGTCATGGAGGTATTGAAATGCCTCTATCACATCTCCCCTCCCTCACCTTTCCTCCATAACACACATATTGAGATCTATAAGTCTGTCCCCATATGCCTTATGACCAAGACCGCCCTCTACTCCAATTCCATCCTGTTTATATCCTTGTGAAGGTGTGGTCTCCAGAATTGCACGCAATGCTTGAAATGAGGTCTCACCAAAGTCTTATACATAGGCACTATCACTGTCTTCTTCCTGCTTGCCATTCCTCGCCCTATGCACGCAAACTTCCTTCTGCCATCACCTTTTCTTTTTCAGCCACCTTAGGGTCATCAGAAACAATCACCCCTGGGTGCCACTCTTCTTTCATGGACATGAGTACTTCACCCCCTACCCTGTATCATTACCTTGGATGTTTGCAACCCAAATGAATTATTGTGCATTTTTTATCCTTAAATCTCAACTGCCAGATTCTCAACCATTCTTAAAGCTTTGCTAGATCCCTTCTTATGATACAGTATTTGCACCTTCTGGAATGTCTACTCTGTGGATGATACGAAAATCTGCAATAAAGAGGCAAATCTTCCCTGACAGCCCTTCTGCATAGGGCCAGTCTCAGAGTTTGTTCAAGGTGTTGGCAACCTAGACAACCCTTAAGTATTATAAACAACCCCTCCCCCAGCTGTCAGACTCTATTGTTTAGCTTTGAATGGCATGCCCTTTGCTCTCCCCCAGAAGCTTCCACCCTAGGTGACTGCCTAATTTTCCTAATGGTTGGGCCAGCCCTGTCTCCCTAATATCACTTACAAAAGTGTTTAAAAAATTGGATCAAGGACATATCCCTGCGGCACACTGGAAAACATTTGGCTAGATTCTGTATTTAAAAGCAAATATTCAGGTACTGGTAGCTCTTGGTGGCACTATTCATAGATATTCAGCAGCCTGCAGCACTGTCTTGATAGTGCTACACCTTGGCACAGTATATAGGTAGAACATAGGTCGAAGGGGATGTTATCTGAAGAGCAGCAATAGACCACTATCCAGATAACTTTAGAACAGCAAAAAAAACTGTCCAAAATGTATTCAGATTATAATCTCACTATGGGGTATGTTTACTAAACCGTCTTAATGTGCGCCTGGAGATAGTGTGCAGGCTGCCATAAAAGGAGTGGGCGTTTCAGTCCTAAAGCAGCAAAACGGGAGTATCGCGCGATAATGCGCACTGCTGCGCACATTATCGTGCGAAGCGCCGCTAAGCGAGTTAATGCGCGGTAATCCTAAGTAGGTGCCCAGACATGCAAACATTAAAACAGAGGTGTAGCGGGGGGGCGGAGCCTGATGTCCAGCGGGTAAGACGCTTTGCGTTGAAGCTCCCGAGAGGCCTACTTAGAATCCTGACTTAATACTTATACAAACTTACTATTTCGCTCCGAGCTGACCGGGGTACATCGGGGGGGATGGCGGCCCATAAACCAGCGCGCTTGGACTTCGGGTCTCCTTCTTCTTCTCACGGAAAACGCTCCAAAACAGAGGTGTCCTCCCCACAGAAGATGGTTCCATTTCGTGAAAACCCCGAAATGCACCTGGAGATTTTGGAGGAAATACGCGGCGTAAAGGAATTGGTGCAGTCCAATGGAGAAGCGCTTCGAGCCATGCGAGAAGACTTTGGAGTGCTCCAGGACCGACTTGAAAGTCTCTCATTACGGCAGGACAATATGGCGGGGATCCTCGACTCGCACGTGGTGCGCTTGGGCAAACTGGACCAGGCTGAGCGCCAGATACAGAATCTTCAAAAGGAGTTAGAAGATAGCAATAATCGAGCCCGTCGCAACAATGTGAGGCTCATTGGAATACCGGAGGGGGTGGAAGCCGGAGATATACGAGAATTCCTGCTCAAAACTCTTCCCTCCTTGCTGAAGATCACTTTTCATAGAGAACTGGAAATCGATCGTGCGCACCGTGTTCCTACCCACATGGCGCTCAACCGCACGACCCCCCGGCCTATTATCTTTCGCTTGCTACGATATCAACAAGTGGAACAAATTTTAAATGCTGCCCGGACGAATCATCATTTGAAATTTGAAGGTCACAAAGTCTCCTTCTTCCCTGATTTAACAAAGCCCACCGTTGACCGTCGGAAGAAACTCCTTGCTTTTCGCCCTCGACTTCAACTGCTACAGGCTCGCTTTGGCCTGTTGTATCCAGCGAAGCTCCGCGTGACTCTTCACAACCAAACCAGGACATTCGAAGATCCTGATCTACTATCAACATTTTTGGACTCCAAAGAAGCAGAGCAGATGCGCTAATCCAAAACTTGGACTTTTGTCTGCCGGCTCTGTCCGCCATTTTGAAGGGCCCGATGCGGCGGTCATAGCCAAGCACAGAGACTACCTGGACTTTCTTTCTTTCTCTATCGGACCTTTTGTTTTTTGGTCTCCTATCCCTCCATGATGTGTGCCTCGGTCGGATTCGGAGCGCGTACAGTCCTACAGGTCATGTGTTGTTTTTTTTTCTCAATTTTGGCCTTCTCGGGGGTTTCTCCCCGCAGACACATGGTCGCCTGTAATTTCTGGGGTTTTGCTTCTTCTCTACCGCACTGCGGTTTTCTTTTTTAATGCGGGGTGCTCCATTGTATTATCTTAGCCTATTTTCTTTCATGTCCTATGTACAGCCAGATACAGTCAATATGAGGGATATTGTGAAATTATGTGCGCTATCATGCTCAGAACTTTTAATTTTCTGAATGGCCTTCTGTAAAATTTTATCACTCAACGTAAAAGCATTAATAGTTCAATCACAAGGAAGAAACTCCTTAGCTATCTTAGCCGTGAGCATGCTGATTTTGTGTTTCTTCAGGAAACACATCTAAACTCTGTTGCAATACTGCGACTCAATGCTAAGTCTAACATGGTGGCTGCCTATTTTCCCGCCGTTTCCAAACGGTGCGGGGTAGCCATTCTGGTTAAGAAGTCTTTGCAAGCTACTGTAATAGATACTAGCGCTGACAAGGAGGGTAGATGGGCCCATGCACACCTTAAGGTGTTTTTTGCATTTATGCCCCGAATGTAGACGACCCTGCTTACTATGCAAGTATTGCGCAGTTGGCATAGGCCTCTGCCAATGCTCCATCAATACTTGGTGGTGATTTTAATCAAGTGTTCCATCACTCTTTTCTTCTCATGCAAGGCGCTCGTTGGCTGGAAGATCCAGTACCGAGTAGACCTGTGTGACTAGACGTAGAAGTGGATCTTTGCAAACCGATTCCTCCTACTTTCCTCCCTGGTATGACTCTCCCATCAGACTCCCACTATCCCCCAATGCTTTTAGACACTTTAGGTGCCTTTAGTACTCTAATGCACTCTTTAGACTCCTGACTCTGTCCGTTTGACAGGCTCCCGCTTTGGTACACTACTTGATTTCGAATACAACATAAGTCGATAGCGTGGAGCCCCTGGTACACTAGGGACATTTGGATTCCTAGTCAGTTGTTCCATGATGGTCGCTGGAAAACTTTTAGTGAATAGCAAACTGAATTTGGTCTCCTAGCAGGGCACTGCTTTCAGTTGAAGCAACTTCGGCATTGCCTTCGGAGTGCTAGGGTACTTCCGCCATTGGCATCCCCTATACAAGGTTGATCGGAGACTATCCGATCTATCGGTAGTTCCCCGGGTGTAGCATCCAATTTTACAAAACCTTATGTAATGCTATAACTAGCGATACCCCTATTGCGCAGAAGCATGGGAGAGAGAATTGCATGTGACTTGACCTTGGAGTAATGGAGCCTTGTCTGGAGTAGAGTGACACGGGTTTCCCGATCCGCCTCACTTACTCAGACACTCTTCTTTCTAGCCCACCGGTGTTTTTACACTCCTGACAGATTAGCCAACTGGAACACTACTCAGGGCAATAGTTGTTGGACATCCCATGCGGCCATTGGCTCACTACCTCATGTTATGTATGAATGTCCCGCACTACAGTATTACTAGCGTCGGGTCTGGGGTCGTATCCAGTCTATTTTGTATTTTGCACTTTCAGGAGCCCCTTTCTTGGAGGATGGTGAGACTTCGCCTAGTTGCGGGGATCTCCTCTCTTCCAAAAACGGCTTACTTCCTTTTGGACTTCCTTTTGGACTTTATGCTTGACATAGTTCTTTCCCTAATTAAGAAATACTGGAAAATAGCTCCCATCTGAGCCCCAATGCATGGTGGAATCATGTTTTGTCTCTACAATACATAGGAACAAATGCCTTGTATGTTTGATTCCCCCGTTTAGACTTCTCATTATTGGTCTAAATGTAAGATGCTCAATGACTATGTACATTCTGCTAAATGCTCTCATCTGACTGTCTAAATTTGTATATATTTTGGTCCCATGATCATTCTGTATCGTAGATACTTTTTTGACCGTTTTGATGTATAATCATTGTTAACTGAAAGCGCTCGCATGCTGACCTAATCAGCTAGAGAAGAAGCATGGGGGTGGGGGGTAACTGGGTTTACTTTTCCTTATTGTATACTTGTTTTGTCTCCTTTGGTGTGTTGTTTCTTTTGTTTGTTGCAAAATGAAAATAAACGTTTAAAAAAAAAAAAAAAAACAGAGGTGTAGCACAATGGTTAATACACTTGCTGATGATACAGGGGTCATGAGTTTGATCCCCCAGTGTGCCTAATACTTAAGGCTGGCTAAGGCATCAGCTTTGACATGTAAGTATTGTTTCCTGCAGCACTTTATTTGTATTTTATTAAGTGCTGCCAGCAAACACACCCTCACGTGCCGTAACCTAAGGTGCCGCATAAGGCACCCTATAAGGCACTCAATAGGGCACATTATAAAGTGCACTGTCCGCCACGGCACCCTATAATGTCCCCTATAGGGCACCCTATAAGTCGCTCCATAGGATACTGTATAGTGCACCTTATATGGACGGTAACCATAAGGTGCCTCAGAAGGCGCCGTATAGGGCACCCTATAGGGCGCCCTATAAAGCGCCCTCTGAGGCACCTTATGGTTACAGTACGCTGAGGGTGTTTTTGCTGGCAGCACTAATGTACATTAAAAATAGATAATGCTTTGGACAGCCCTATCAAACAGCTCCACTGTGGGTTTGAACCCATGATCGCTGGCCCCACAGGCAGTGAAGTAACCAGTGGGTTACAGCTCTACAGCTGCTAGTGAGCCCCTGGCTGGCTGCAGAAGGACTGCACGTCACCACACAAACAGTCTGCTGTGATCACCAGGATAGGGTTAGCCCACCCGTACCCGTGATGCACTGCACATGCAAATCAGCCATCTACAGATGAACACAAGATGGAGTATGCACCCCCACAGCACCTCGGCCTGGTAGGGGGAACTGACCGTGTGTGTTACCGGCACAGAGTAGCTACACACTGTCACATTGTGCGGGTACTGTGCTCACCCTGAGGGTGCGGTGGGGCGCCCAGCACCAGGTCCACAGCACCTTCCATGGCAGACACACTTTGGATACATCTGTATTTCTCAGTCAGGTTTAACCCTTATGGACGAATAGGCAGATTATGTACCACCACCCAACCCACCCTCTGGGGCTGAGGGTGGGAAACAGGGTCTCCCACCAACAGATCCACATTTTATTTCCCTACAATGGCAGCAGTAGAAGGGACCACCAACCACAGTCCTGCTGGGGAACAGACACCCTACAGGGCAGTCAATGCAGCTCTGTACACATCGATAAAGCAATAGCAGACAGACATTAGGCCCAGAAATACTCAGCTGCACCCCACCACTATCTGATATTCTCCTGCAGAAAGCCTGCAGCCACTGCACCATGCAAGGTGCTCCAGCAAGACACATACTAGCTGCAGACAGTCTGCTAGCTAGTCCATAGGGCATGTTCCTGGAGGAGATGCATGCACCCAGAACTGGGATGTCAGCAAACACAACAAGCAGATAAATCAGTGATTGGGCCCCAAAAGGACACCCATAAATACCACATGAAAAAAAATATTACAGAGCACTATGGGGGAACCTAGCCATGCTGTGGTCACTGCTCAGTCAGGCTGAGAGTGAACTCCCAGCAGGATATGCTGTGGCCACCCTGTCTGTGCAGGTGGTGGCCGGGCACTACAATGTCCCAGCCATTGCCCTATGCCCTGTGCAGATGCATCCTGGCCAGGCCACCCTGTCCGGGCTATACCCATGGTACCTTGCTCCTCATTATGCACATTGGCAGGCCAATACTGGCAACAGTGCTGGCAGTGTGGGCTGTGGAGGGTGTTTGTAGTCACCACACACTGGATAGACAGACACACACTCCCACACCTATGCCAGCATTGTACAACTATAGAGGTGTTTGGCAGCCCTGGCTACTGCTCCAGTCCTGGGCACAGTGTAGGCATGGCTATGGTACGCAATACTGTTGGGGTCACTCCCCAGGGTGGTAAACACTGTCAGACACAAGACTTGTAGCACACTCCACAGACATCAGAAAGGTTGCCATGATGCAGCTCAATCAGACAATTGTACTTAACATCGGAATTGCTATCTGCCAGTATTCATAGCAACCTTTTGATAGCTGTGTACCGTATTCCCAGGTTTAGGATGGCATTGCTAAGGTATGCAAGTGCTAGTATTGGGAGATGCACGCAGGGCCCAATGTCCTGCCTCTCCAGGAGGCATTGGATAATGGAGCTCGTGGGTGTGGGTGTGTCTGCCCTTGTTGGCTGCTGCTTTACGGCAGAGGTTCCCAACTCCAGTCCTGGTGTGCCAAACACTGTTTGGGTTTTCATGCTGTCCCTCATGAATATGCATGAGATACATCTGCATACCATTGGGGCGGCGCATAGAAATACAGCACAGGCATCTTTATTAGAGGCACCATGGAACCTGAATGGTGTTTGGCCCTCCAGGACTGTATTTGGGAGACTCTGCTCTAGGGTATGCGCATGTTTATGGTGTCTGTGTTCTGTAGGGTAAAATGTAGCTGTCTTGGGCATGTTTACGTCATCTGCAATAAAGGTTCTGTCTGTATTAGCACGTTTTAGTAGTGGGTAAAATATGGGGACTGGGTTGGCAGGAACCACAGCTGGGACTTGAACCTGTGTCCTTCTGTTTTTGAACACACTGGCTCTGTGCACTGCACCACTGTGTTGCCACAGAGATAATGCATTCCCTGCTGATGCCATGACTGTTCGTCAGACAGGGCCTGTCTGTTGCAGTGCATGGCACTCACCTACACAGGGCTAGGCCACGGTCTGCTCTGGGCAGCTGCCACTGCCCCCTCCACCACCAGTATCCCTCTGCCACCATGCTGACATGCCCTTCTGCTGGTGGTGCTGGTGGAGCGCAGTCTCAGGCCATCCAGTGTGCGGGTAGGCGGCTGCCTATGGTGCGGGTTCTGGGGTAGGGGTGCTTTCATAGCTGTCCACGCTTCCCCCCAGCACCGCCTGCCAATGTCCCGTGCCATTGGGGGGACCTGCTGGGTACTATCCCCTGTGACACCATGGGAAGCATACTTATGCCCATGTTGGGCCCTCAGCAGTTGCTGTCTGGCTGCTCTACTGTTTCAGCATTCCTATGGGCCAGCTAGGCATCACCCTAGTCCGCACTGTGGGCCAGCTGCACCACCGCATGTGCCGCCTGAGGCCCTCTGTGTCCCCTTTTCCAGCATCTGTCCAGTTTCCCATTCTGAGTGCTTCTCTATAATCCTACGCTCATCCAATATACTCTTTATCACCAGTGAGGTTTCTACATTACAAGATATTTGCTTTTTTTCTTTTCTTCGGGATTATAGAGAAGCACTCAGGTGAGATCGCTCAAATACCTGACCAAGTAGTTTTGTTTCAGTTTCCCATTCTGACATGCCCACCCTACTGTTGCAGAACATGTGCACGCCATAGGAAACCTGGCCAATGGGGTCGGAAACCCTGCACAGCGCAATTTCACTGTGGGCTCATTCACCTTGTATGGGGACGGAGAATAGACCCTTCCAAAATTCATATCTTTTTTTTGGAGCTTTCTTGGGAGTGTTTTTTGATGTTTCCCATTGATATCACTATTTCCCAGCTTGGTTATGTTTTTTTTACATTTACTTTTGTTCATTTTCAATGTTTATTTGCCCTTTTGTTCCATACACATGTATCACACTTATCACTTTTTGTAGGTTTCCCTGGTTTTGCTGTACATTGCTGACGGAAATGGTTTCTTTTCCCTTTAAATCAGCTCTAACGCCAGGGTTTCACTGGCATTAGTTTTGAGCCTCAGATTTCACAGCGTTAGTGTGCAGGGAGCCTCTCCCCTCCCACTCTCCACCCATTGACCCCTTCTCTCCGCCCCTGGGGAGCCTTCCTCCGCCCTCCGGGAGCCTTTCCCCGCCTTCAGCGCTCGTTTGCGACGCAGCGCGCGTTATCATGCGATAAGGTACCTGTGCGCCTTAAAAAGCGCCATCATCACGCGATAAGGTACCTTATCGCGCGATAATGTCGCAGAGTGCACGTTAAGACGGTTTAGTAAACATACCGCTATATTTGCCATCCAGATAACAATGGCCCTCACTGCTCTATCCAGATAGGCAGTACTGCCCGCAATCTGAATAACAACACAGAATATCCAAATTAAAACATCACAGCCAACATTTTAAAAACTCCTGACCACGGAGTTTAGATATCTGCCTGATTGTGTTCTCTCTGACAGAAAAGAGGCAAAGCATTTTACGACGGTATCCCAAATACTGAAGTCCTGCGATATCTCCAACAGCAGCATATGACAGAAGGTATGAAACATGGCAGATAAATCATGTTGAAGCAAAATAATATTCCCACCTCGCCTCTGCTTACAAACTGATGCCATCCAGCGTAGCCATCAGTTATGAGAACTTCTGAAGTTTTGCAGCATGTATCTGTACAATAGTGGAAAACCAGAAATATATCACACAACCCCAACTCCCATTCTGCTACAGATTTACATATTTTTGATTTCTCATTTGAATATTGTGAATATTTTTAGTATAGTGTTGCTTTAAATGATTCACTGACTAATGCAAACTTTATATTTTGTTTAAAAAAGATAAAAGTCATGCAAAGTAAAAAAAACAAACCTATTGTTTATTTAAAAGCACTAACCTTTCAGCTGAAATATCTTTAGAATGCCGACAGCAGGACTTCAAAATAAGGTATTCAAGAAAAACATAAAAATTGCAGACGTCTGATTAAAGTCAAATAATTGAATACTGTATTTTATATTATGGAATTTTAAATATGCACAATATAGATACCGTTCTACAATGCATTATTCTTATTTAAGAATAGAGCGGGGCATATTGAACAGCGGTGGCCACTTTAACTCGTGCCTGGAATGCCGGAGACATATCTGGTCAACAGCACTTAATATCCAGTTTGGCTGGATAGCATTTTAGCTAACCAATCAGCGACGATATCCAGCTGCTCGCTGGGTATTAAAATGGCTAAAGTTAGGGCAACCTTTTTTCTGATCTAACCTTTGCTGCTTTAGTTAACTGGTTAATGGTTCAATATCGCCACTGGTCAGCCAACTCATGTTGTCGCCCCCATGCCACTCCCAGAGCACCCACTCAGTTGGTCTAGGAGGCGATGTTCAGAGGCACAAATCGGGTATATGAAGCTGAATATCCAGATCAGCGAGATTAACATGCTTTGCAAAACTACAAACTGCATTAATCCTTTTGAATATTCCCCTCAGAATATAATATAAACTGTGCTGCATCAGACCAAGATCCATCAAGCTTAGCACCCTGTCTCTGACAGTGGCCAGTCCAGGTCACAACGACCTAGAAGATCCCAAAAAGTAGAACCATTTCTCATAGCTCATTTCCAGTAAGAAGAGATGGCTTTTTCTATGTCTACTTGGTTAATAGTTCTTTATGAACGTTTCTACCAGAAACTCGAACTCCACTATGTTAGCCAACTTGACCATGTCCTCTGGCAAAAGAGTCCACAGCTTATGTATAAGCTACAGGAAAACCTCTCTCACTTGGTTTGCAGCTTGTCGTGCTGTGAGGGCTTGCGTGCATCAGTGATGCTGAGAGCTAAACTATCGGTAGTTTAACTACTGGCAGGGTCTCCCAAGATGGTCAGGTCTCAGCTGAGGTGCCAGATCAAGACAAACCACCCATCTGGGCAGCAGCAGAATGGGACAGTGTTGACGGCGGAGGATCACATTTTTGTGACAACGGCAACAACACCAAACTTAAACTGCGCGGAAGAAAGGCCCGGCAATCTACTTCTGTATCTTGCCATGAAAACCCAATGGATAGTTACAACAAAACAAATTGTGCTATGGTGCTGGAAGATGAGACCCCCAGGTCAGAAGGCACTCAACTAGCTACTGGGGAAGAGCTGAAGACTTTTCAGAGTAAAACCAGCATTTATGATGTGGTTGGATCAAAGCCCTCGGGAAGTCTGACTGCTGATGTAGCTGCGCATGAAATGAGAGTCAGAAGCTGTAAAGATGTCTTACACATTGGAACATGGAACGTACGAAGCATGAACCAAGGGAAGTTGGAGGTGGTCAAGAATGAAATGGAACGTGTACAAATTGATCTGTTGGGTGTCAGCGAACTGAAATGGACTGGCATGGGGCACTTTGCATCAGATGATCACATGGTCTACTATTCTGGAAATAAAAGACAAAGAAGAAATGGTGTTGCATTTTTAATAAAGAAGAAACTTGCAAGAACTGTAATGAAATACAATGCAGTCAGCGAACGCTTAATCTCTATTCGTCTACGAGGATTGCCTATCAACACAACTATAATGCCCCAACAACAGCTGCAGAAGAGAATGAAATTGAAGAGTTCTATGAACAAGTACAAGCTGAAATTGACAGAACATGCAAACAGGATATCCTGATAGTCATGGGTGACTGGAACGCAAAAGTTGGCAACAAAGAAGAAGGCAAAGTAGTTGGAAAATATGGACTTGGCAACAGAAATGAAGCTGGAGAAAGACTGATAGAATTCTGCAAGACCAATGATCTATTCATCTCAAACACCTTCTTCCAGCAACACAAGCGGCGACTGTACACATGGACTTCACCGAATGGATTATATAAAATCAAATTGACTACATATGTGGAAGTCAACGATGGAAAAGCTCTGTAACATCAACAAAGACAAAACCTGGAGCTGACTGTGGTACAGAACATCAACTACTAGTATGCAAACTCAAGCTAAAGTTGAAAAAGAGCAAACCACTCATGAATGCAGCAAAATATGACCTTGAGAATATACCACTGGAATTTAAAGACTGCCTGCAAAATCAATTTGCTGCTTTAGATACAAATGACAGAGCTCCGGAAGAGTTATGGAATGACATCAAGAAGGTTGTGTTGGAAGAAAGCGAGAAGTCTCTACAAAAGGTGAAAAAGCAAAAACGGCCAAAATGGATGACGGAAGAAACTCTGAAAATTGCCCAGAAACGCAGAGAAGCTAAAGCCAGAGGAGAAAGAAGGACAATCACAGAACTCAACAGAGATTTCCAACGTGCAGCAAGACAGGACAAGGAAAAGTACTGCAATGACACTTGCAAGGAAATAGATGCAGAAACTATTAGAGGAAGAACAAGATCGGCTTTCCTAAAGCTACGAGAGTTAAAGAAAAAGTTCCAGCCTTGAATTGGAATGTTACAAGATGCTCAATGTTCTATGTTGAATGATGCTGAGAAGATCAAGAAAAGGTGGAAGGAATATACAGAGTTTTTATATGATAAAGATCAAGTGGACCAACAGCCGTTTCAACCTGTACCTTATGATCGGGAACCATTGGTGATGAAAGAAGAAGTTGAAGCAGCATTGAAAGCCTTATCAAAGAACAAAGCACCAGGCATTGATAGCATTCCCATAGAAGTATTGCAGCAATCTGATGCAGCTGTTACTGTACTCACAAGACTCTGCCAAGAAATATGGAAGACAACATCATGGCCAACTGACTGGAAAAGATCTGTGTTTATACCAATACTAAAGAAAGGTGATCCAACTGACTGTGGAAATTATCGCACAATCGCTCTGATCCCACATGCCAGCAAGATTCTGCTGAAGATTATTCAAAAGAGATTACAACCATACCTGGAACAAAAACTACCTGAAGTGCAAGCAGGGTTCAGGAAAGGGCGAGGAACGAGAGACATCATTGCGGATGTGAGATGGATCCTTGAAAAGACTAAAGAATACCAAAAGGATATCTATTTGTGCTTTATCGACTATAGCAAGGCTTTTGACTGTGTAAACCATGCGAAACTCTGGGCCACATTAAGAAGCATGGGTATACCAGAACACCTGATCGTTCTCTTGTGCAATCTGTACATTGATCAAGAAGCAACAGTTCGAACAGAACAAGGAGAAACAGAATGGTTTAAAATAAGCAAAGGTGTAAGACAAGGCTGCATACTTTCCCCCTACCTGTTTAATTTGTATGCAGAACAGATCATCAGAGAAGCAGGATTGTATGAAGACAACAGAGATGTGAAGATTGGTGGAAGAGTCATCAACAACCTTCGCTATGCTGATGATACCACATTACTGGCTGAAAGTGAAGATGATCTGAAACATTTGCTTCTCACAATCAAAGAACATAGTCTCAAAATGGGCCTGCACCTTAATGTAAAGAAGACAAAGATCATGACAACTGGTATAATCAACAGGTTCATCGTTGAAGGAGAAGAAATTGAAATTTTGAACAACTTTAACCTACTTGGATCAACTATCAATAAAGAAGCAACAAGCAGTCAAGAAATCAGACGACGCATTGCTCTTGGCAGAATGGCTATGAAAGACCTAGATACGATTCTCAAGAGCAGAGATGTCTCTCTCCATACAAAGATTCGACTTGTTCAGGCCATGGTATTTTCAATAATATCATATGGATGTGATAGCTGGACAGTGAAAAAGACAGACAGGAAGAAAATTGATGCCTTTGAATTATGGTGCTGGCGGCGAATACTGTGTATACCATGGACTGCCAGAAGAACAAACCAGTCGGTACAAGAGGAGATCAAACCTAAGCTTTCTTTAGAAGCTCAGATGACAAGACTTCGACTTTCATACTTTGGACACATCATGCGAAGAGAGAGATCATTAGAGAAAGACATTATGCTTGGCAAGATAGAAGGTCAACGCAAAATAGGAAGGCCAGCAATGAGATGGATCGATACAATAACAGCAGCTACGGGTACCAGTCTGTCAACAATGAGCCGCCTGACTGGAGACTGAACACAATTTAGGATAGCTATCCAGAGGGTCGCCATGAGTCGACTCCGACTCGACGGCACTTAACAACAACAACAGGAAAACCTACTTTCTATTTTTTTAATCTACTTGCATTTAATTTCATGTCAGTCCTCTTGTTTTAGTGTTATTTGAAAGATTAGTCAACTGTTCTCTTCTGTTGACTCCACTCATTTTTTTAAAAACTTTTTCATAGTCTCTCTCACCCATTTCTTGTCAGGGCTGAATAGCTTGACTTGCTTATAGGGCCGGAGCAAGGTGAGGAGGCACCCCTAGGTGAACGTCATCCCTTGTAACCCCAGACACCTGCCCCTCATTGCCGCAGCTGTTGCCCTTCTCCAGGACCTAGTGGCAGCAATGGCTTAAAACAACCCCGTGGCACTTACCTGCAAACTTCGGTGCCACGGAACTCTTTTTCCACCAATTGCTGACTTCCATTTGCATGGGGGTGGAAGCAGAAATGGCCTGTTTAGCCTTTCTCTATAAGGGATGTACTCCATCTCCTTTATCATTTTTGTTGTCCTTCTTTGAATCTTTTCCAACTCTGCTCAATCGTTTCTGAGAGGAGACAACCAGAACTGCACACAATCTTCAAAGCGCAGTTGCACCAGGGACCTGTACTGAGGCATAATAATTTTCTCAGTTTTGTTCTTTTTTTATGAATAATCACTAAAGGCCTGATATTGACTTGGACAGGCTATGCACCGCTATGGCACATAGCCATGCCCACCAACCCTTGACCCTGGATATTCAATGCCAGGGTCATATGAGGCCCTGGTATTGAATATCCGGAGATTGCCACACACATCAGAAGCCACAGTAACTAACTGGGCAGCAGTGATATTGCATGCTGCCCAGTTAGTTCCTGCACCTAAAAGGCTGTTGTGAGGTTATCTATCGTCTCTGCCTCCGCACCTCCCCAGAATGCTGCCAACATGCTCCAATACTAAGCGGTCAGCATTGGGGCGCATAAGGGCCATAATCGGGGATACTCAGCAGCACTAACCGTGTTAGTGCTGTTGAATATTCCTCTCAGTGGCAGTTACCCTTCGAATATTGAGCCCTACGATTTTTTTTTTTTTTGCAGTCATGGCAATTGAGGCTGAATATTTCAAAGCATTACCCTAAATGACTCTAAGGCATGTGCTGAAGGCCCAAATTCTTAGGAACGACCTTCTCAGAGGTACTAATTCAAAAACTTTTATTTATTTTATTTATTTGTGTGCTTTTCTATACCGCCCCTTCCAGAGATCAGGGGCGGTTTACAAGGAACTTAAAACAATATAACATACAGTGAAATATTGTATTACATAGAACATTAAGGGAATATAAGAACTATGTTACAAAGAAACAGTGTGTAAATTATTTACATTGTTGAACAAAAACTATTTACAATAGTTATTTGTAAACATATGTACAGTGTTGAAGGCTTATTTTTGCCTTCAAGATAGAAAGATAGAAAGAATATACAGAGATCAAGTAGACCAACAGCCATTTCAACATGTACCTTATGACCTTAAGAGGAAGGCCAGCAATGAGCTGGATCGATACAATAACAGCAGCTACGGGTACCAGTCTGGCAACAATGAGCCACCTGACTGAAGACCGAACACAATTTAGAACAACTATCCAGAGTGTCGTCATGAGTCGGCACCGACTCGGCGGCACTTAACAACAACAAGTCAGCTGCTAGCAGAAAGAAGAGGTGTTGACTAGTACCACTGCTTCCTGCAGATCTGAGTCCGCTGTCCTGCACCTCTCCTGTCTGCCTTACTCTCCCTTTTTCTTGGCCACTTGTCCTCTCTCCAGCCATCCAACAACATTTTCCATTAACCTCCAACATCTGCTCCTGAAACTCAACCTTCCCTGAAATTCGGCTGGCACCAAACACACATTGAAACCTAATGGGTGACACATTTTGTTCAAAATCTTATGAGATCATGAATGAGACATGCCTCCTATGAGATTTTAACATGCATCGGATGCTATCCAAACATCAGGGAAGGGAAGCAAAGGCGCCTTGATTTCTTTTGCTGGCAGGACTTTGGCATCTCTTCCAGGCAATGTTGCTAGCATTGACTGAACCATGGGAATTGGAGATGACTGAGGCAAAAGTGGAGGAGCCTGTACCTCTTAGACCCATCCATGGCTACACTCCTGGCGAGAAGTATTTCTTACCTCCTTTTCTCCTGTCTGGTTGTTTTCTGCAATCAGAACCATCAAGGCTCCATTTGCGGGAATCTTAAAACATATTTATTTTACTATAGGGGATCCAAGGTGCTTATTTGCCTAGAGCCCACCATAGAGTTAATCCTGCCCAGTTTGAAAACTTGACTATATAGTCTTAGGGGCCTGTTCAAAATGACTAAGGGGGTCATTTTGGAAGCCCTATTCATGTGTTGGATGTCCAAAAACAGGTGTAGAGAAGAAGACACTCCATCATCCTCAATATACATCATACTGTCAATGATAGCAGCAGTGGGATTTGAACCCTGGCTGCCCATTATAACCATTAGGCTATCCTAGATGTCTAGGCTCTGACATATGGTTCTGGGGATATCTATGTAAATGCCCCCATAGAGTCCATATCAGGCATATGCACATTTGTGAAATCATGTCTGCACCTAGACATGCCTGCATTTTTTTCCAACATTCTGGATTTGATGTCCCAGATTGCACTTGGACGTTCCTTGTAAAATTCTCCTCTTAAGTGTGCTAATGGTTAAGGCATGCATTCGTATATACTAAGAAATTAGCTTGGAACTTCAATAACTGCTACTGTGTGCTCAATCAGTGCGTTAAAAGCCCATGCTAACTGCTTAGTGTGTGATAGGGTGGGAAATGGTCAGGTTAGAGGTGGAGAGTGGGTATTGACCGCACATTATGGTTAGTGCTGGGGTTAGTAATGTCTGCTAATTCTCAATGTTGCAGTTAGCACAAGTGCACTTAATCCCACCTTAATGGGTTGCATTAAGTTCACTCATGTTAATTGTGAATGCTGCACCTTAGGGAATGGCTCAAGCAGTAACTGCTAACATGCTGAGCACACCTCCGATAGTTAGCATGGGGCCGTCTCACTGTGCATTAATTTTTGCTTCAAACATGCCTTGCATGTAAATCCTTAGCACACTTCAGTAAACATACCCCTTACTCTTTTTCCTGTATTTTAGCAAGCTTCCAATCTGCAATAGGACATTGCCCCCATCCGTGATTTGCTATTTGTCTGAGGAGATTCTCATGAGGAGCTTTCTTAAACGCCTTCTAAACTCTGCACTTTATCAACTGGGCCACCTTTATCCACATATTTGTTTATACCTTTAAAAACGTAAACTAATAAATTGATAGGACTTCTGTAGGCTAGCCTCAAGTCCTCAGATACACAGGACCTGCTAACCGGCTAGTTCTTGTTCAGCCCTGCATTCAGTGGGACTATCCAGGTGATTCCAGTGAATATTTCTTCTGACCATACTGGCGCTGTCTGGATGGAGGTGGGGAGCAGTCAGCACTCAGCTGATTAGTAGCAATTTTCAGCCCCACTATCTTAATATGTATCCAGGTAAGAAGCTGTCCTAAGACTATGGGGTATGTTTACTAAACTGCGGTAACGTTACAGACTGCACGTTAGGTAATGTTAATGCGTGGTATGTAACGTTAACGCGCGTTAGGTAACGTTAACGCGTGTTAGGTAACGTTAACGTGCATTAGGTAACGTAATGTTACCGCATAGTAATGTTACAAACCGCGCCGAAGCATTCCACGGCGTGGTACACACCGCAGAGGAAGGAGAGAGGGCGGCGAGCAGGGGTCAATGGGCGGGGAGTGGGTGGGGAGAGGCTCCCTGCACACTAATGCACTGAACTGAAGGGCTGAACCCTACCGCGAATGAAAACCTGCCATAAGCTGCACATTTGCAGTTGAGAGAAAACATTTCCGTGTCAGCAATGTACAGCATAGTCAGGGGGCCCAAGAAAGGTGATAGTAGTGCTCCTTTTGCAGCAACAGCATAGTGCCCAGGTATGAAAAGCCACTATGGTGATGGCACAAATGGGACATGGGGGCTGCAGGTGGGACATGAAGTGGGGGATACTGGGGCATGGGGTCGACTAGGCGGTTGCCTAGGTGGCACATGGGAATGCGGAAAATGGAATCCAGCAAGACAGCAGCTGACCAGGGTCAAACATGCCCATGAGTCTGTGTCCCACAGTGTCCCATCCAGGGGACATTACCCAGCAGGTACCCCAAGGGGCACATAAAAGTGACAGGTGGTGCCGGGGAAAGCATGGACAGCTATGTAGGCACCCCTACCCCAGAACTCACACCTTAGGCAGCCACCTACCTGCCTCCTGGATGGCCTGGGACTGCGCACCACCGGCACCGACAGCATATGGCCATGGCGGCATGGCGGGGGGGGGGGGGTGTTTGTGCTAGAGGAAGTAGTGGCACCCACCTGCAGTGGACCTAAGCCATGCCCTGTACCAGTACGTGGTGTGCAGTGCAACAGACGAGGTCAGGCTGGGGAGGGGAAGGGTAGCCTCAGGGACCACTATGCTGCTGTGGCAACAGTGTGATGCAGTACACTCAGCCAGTGTGTCCCAGATTAGAGGGTCAGAGGTTTAAATCCCGGACTGTGGATCCTGCAGAGCATCACCCCATAGTTTTATCCCACAATGCAGCCACAACAACATGTGCAAACCCCAATGCAGCGGTGCACAGGGGTACAAACACCCACTCACACAGGCTCCACTATCTACGGCCTCATGGAGTGTTAGGCTGGTGGCTCTAGCATGGAGCTGGGCTTATCAACGGAGCACTACTACTACCCCCTGCACAGTTTAGCAATGTCAGCACTGTGATCAGGACCAGTGTGGCGGGCAAGGTTGTCACCCACCTCTATCTCTGCACAATGCTGAGATAGGTGTAGGAGTGTGCATATGTCTATCCATTGTTTTGTGTTTTCCAACACCTCAGTGGGCCCACATTGCTCACACTGTTTCTAGCATTAGCCTGCAAATGTGCATAAGGAGGAGCAAGGTATTGTGGGTATGGCCCAGACAGGGCGGATTGGCCAGAATGCATCTGCACAGGGTGGAGGACAATGGCTGGGACACTGTAGTGCTCAACCACCACCTGCATGGGCAGAATGGCCACAGCATGTCATGCTGGGAGGTCACTCTCACTCTGACCGAGCAGTGACCTTGGCATGTCCATGTTCCCACATAGTGCCACACATTATTTATTTCAAGTGATACCTGTGTGTTCCTGGTTCTGGGGCCCAATCATGCCAGTACTTGCTTGGTGTCTGTGCTGTGCATCCCACCTCTGGGTGCACAGGGTTCCCCCATGAGTATGCACTATGGACTAGCTAGTAGGCTGTCTGCAGTTAGTCTGTGCATGGTGGGTCCACCCTGTAGGATACTGCAGGGGTAGTCTGATTGTGCTGTCTGCTGGTGTCTGGAAGACCATGGTGTGGGGCAGTTGAGCCTTCACCTGCCCACTGCAGGCATCACTGCTTGTCTGCCACTGTCACAGGTATGGCTCTGGTCCATCAGCCCTGGAGAGCTACCAACGGGACAGTGGTTGCTGGTACTACAGCCATTCTGCAGGGTGCCGGCACCTGTCCCTCCACATCCTCATCTACAAAAGGGGTGATTGTTGGCCCCTTGGGGTATATAGTGCATACCACTTAATGGTAGTGCTGCCTAAACCTCATGCACATCTAGAGACCCTGCTGCCCTGATAACAGGTACCCCTGGCAGCCAGACCTTAACACTGCATATGCAGTCATCTGGTTGGTGCCCAGGACCACATGTGACTGCAGAACACAGATGTGAACAGCAGTACTTTCAGTTGCACTGCTGGGAGCACTTGTCACACACCGGTAGTGATGGGGATGTGCATCACATGTACTGTGGATCTGGTGCTGGGCGCCCATCCTATCCCTCAGGGTGGACATGGAACTTGCACAATGGCATGGTCTGTAGCTACTCTGTGTCAGTATCACGCACTGTCAGTCCGTCTTACCATGCTGCAGTACCGGAGAGGTGCAGACCCCATTCGGTGGTCAGCTGTAGTCCGCTGTTCTGCATTTGCAATGCATCATGGGTGTGGGTGGGGTTACCCTATCCTGGCACACAGAGCAGACGGTTTGCGCGGTGACCTGCAGTCCTTCTGTACCCAGCCATTGCTGTGCAACAAGCCATAGAGGTCTAGCCTACTGATTAGTACACTGACACTCTAGGCAGTGGTCATGGGTTTGGTTCCTTATTGTTCCATCCTGTCCATGTCAGATATTTTGCATGCCTGTGACAGTCATATCTTTGCAGATCTGTGCTGCCAGCCCATAATACCCTCACCACAGTAGCCATCACTCCTTATAAGGTGTTACAAGGCACTTTATTAGGCACAGTACAAGGCACGTTATAGGGGGTCCACAAAAAGAACAGCGCTAGCCACTCAAAGGAGCAGAAACAAAGACAGGAAGCGGCAGATTCAACACCCAATGACTTTATTATAACCAAATAAGTGGCCTAAGCCCAACACAGGCCGTGTTTCGTATGTCACTTCATCAGGGGCTATCAGGACACACTAAAAAACAAATTATAAAATTACATTAATATAATCAAACCTAAAACAATAAATATGCAAAAAAGTGGGGTTAAAATAAAAAAATTGTGACATGAATATACAATACACATAAAATAAAGGCAGAGTTGGACTATATCAAATAGCTTAAGTCTCAAAGAAAACACATTAATAAAACTCAAAGGAACAATCAAAAATTGCTCAATTAAAATCATAAAACTCCATATAAAATTACGTATAAATATAAATTAAACCTAATACATTGAATAAACCAACTGCTCTGTAGATAAAATGACATATAAATTTATATACATACACATATATAAATATATATAAATAATTAAATAAATAAATAATTAAAAGTATAAATGCTAATTGGAATACAAGAAAATAATGAAATTGCCAAAACATTTATAATTATAAGGTACTTGTACAAGCATACGCAACAAACTTGTAAAAAACAACTATATACAACCAAGGGTTCGGAAGGGATGAGGAGACTGAAGGAGTAAGTCCGATTAAAAACAAATTGTGCAAATACTAGACAAATCGCAATACTATAGAGGTGGACATTACCTGTGGGTGTGATGTGCATAGACTTCACCAGGCTCAAAAGAGACAATGGAAGTCGCAATTATCAGAAAAGCTTCTAAAAAATAGATGATTGCTAAATTGTATAGGTAATTTTTAAATTTGTACTCTACTTTAAAAAAAGAGATAATAATAAATAAAAAATATATTTTTTTATATTAAAATATAAAGGGTTTTAAATACTGCCCCCATAAAAGGCTCATGAACATAAAAATGAACCAGTAATAGAATATACAATAATGGAATGAATAAATAATAAATCACTCGGAAAAAATTAAAATTATGCTGTGAAACTAACTTAATCCAGGCTGACCCCAAGGTTTAAAAGAATGTAATATGTTTCTAAAAATCAATGTAGAAGACTTATATTAATTAAACAAGTAAGCGAAGGGAGGGAATTCCACACGTTAAATTATTCAGGCAAATGGAACCACCTGTGATAAAAACCTTTTGAACACCATAAAACATTAAAGGAACCCATTAAAATTAAAAGGGACGCCGGAACGTGCTCAAAAGGAGTGCAATTAAACACATAGAAAAAGTATTATCTTTCTTGCCTTTACAAAGTCCGATGGACACCTTGTACCACGTTATCCACTTCGAGATTCTGACACAATGTCCGTGAAACCTTGAGAGTAATATATATTGTGTTATTGTAGCATCGAAAACACAGGATGCAAGGAGGACCTAATTTAGGCACTAAACCAATGAGCGCGTTCCTAAGTCCTCAAACTAAAGGGCATTATAAATTTCTACTAAAAAAAGGGCTGGACCAGCTGCAAATAGCCGTTTGAAGTTGCTCAAAGTACTGAAGGACATTAACATATGTGCATATGAAGGGAGCCAGATCAGACGTGTAAAAAATAATAAAATTCATATGGATAAATTCGAAAGAACCTTATTCTTAAAGACAAACCACATTAGAAACCAAAAAGGCTATTAATAAAAAAGGCAATAAATAAAGAACTTCCACCCAACCAGAGGGGAATCGCAAATCTTAATCCATCACCTCAAAAAAGATATTTCATGGGCAAGAAACTGCCCATAAAATCAAGGTTTAAGAAGGACCCAATTAAGACACTAAAACTATAACGATGAATGCACCCAACAATGCAAAGTTTCTAAATACAGAGCCTGCTATATTATATATTTTTAACTAAAACATGTCACAATTTTTTTATTTTAACCCCACTTTTTTGCATATTTATTGTTTTAGGTTTGATTATATTAATGTAATTTTATAATTTGTTTTTTAGTGTGTCCTGATAGCCCCTGATGAAGTGACATATGAAACACGGCCTGTGTTGGGCTTAGGCCACTTATTTGGTTATAATAAAGTCATTGGGTGTTGAATCTGCCGCTTCCTGTCTTTGTTTCAAGGCACGTTATAGGACACCTTATTAGGCACAGTACAAGGCACATTACAAGGCACGTTACAAGGCACATGCCTTGTACTGTGTTTAGTAAGGTGCCTTGTAATGTGCCTTGTACTGTGCCTAATAAGGTGCCTTATAACTTGCCTTATAACGTGCCTTGTACTGTGCCTAGTAAGGTGCCTTGTAACGTGCCTTATAACATGCTTATGATGTGCCTTGTATTGTACCTATTAAGGTGCCTTGTAATGTGCCTTATGAGGCGCCTTGTAACGTGCGCTAGCCTAAGGCGCCTTATAACGCACGTTAACTGACACGGCTTGCCATAATGATGCACCGACCATTCCCTTATATGGGCATCCAGGGAACCTAATGCAGGGAATGTTACCGCAGCTTAGTAAACATACCCCTATGTGGATTCTGGAAAGTAGCTGAGTAGCATCTCTATCTGAATAGCCACAGCACTGATCACAAAATTTGGATATTCATAAGCAGTAACTAGCTGGATATTGCTATTGAATAGCAGGATTTTTTTGTGTGTTTTTAAATACCACAGTGACTGGTATTTAAAAACACAGACTACCATGGGCTGAATATCAGCCCATTACTCTATATAATCTCCTAGAATTATTGTGATTTGCTTTAGTTGCTTTCAGTGTGTTGAACATAAGATCATATGTGTTCTCTCCATTTTCCAAACTTTCTGGCTCTTGATAGCATACCTTGACAGAGCAGGAAATTGGCCACAGGACAGGAGAGAAGTCTTTTCCAAGGCTATCCATCAACACTGCTCTATGACTACCAGGCGGTACCACAGTAATGATAGCTGATCTCTTTCCTTGTACCCCTTCCTTGCCTTGAGTACTTGGAATGTTTAGTACTTTACTAGTGAATTAAAAAGAGGATAATCATTTTAGCTGTTCAAATTCTATAGCAAGGAGAATGTTTCTTTACTACTGCATTTACAGCACCATCAGATAAGAAAACGTTCTTGATTTATGAAAGTTCTCATCCTATTCTTAACATTCAAAAGGATATGCTCTACTAAGATTAGCAATGTTGATTAAGAAATTCTGTGAAAGAGAACATCCATATAAAATTGTGAAGAAATGTTAGAAACAAATGTTATATGCAGATCAAGACTTGTTAATGAAACTTCTAAAATATTCTTTTGCTGAACAGTATATGAGATAGGGCCGGCCCATTCACTAGGTAGGTTAGGCGGCTGCCAAGGGCAGCAGACTTCCATGGATGGCACAGCACACATAGCCTACTGCCCACTCGTGATGAGCTGTGCCTTGCCATCGACCCCTGTTGCCACTAATTCCGGCCGCAGGGTCAGCTTGGTGGCAGTGGCAGGCCATATGCTTCAACACACATGGCCGGCTGCTTCTGACCCCCTGAAGTTGTGTCGGAGGGGACATAAGTGGCAGGCCATGTGTGACAAAGCACATGTCCTGCAGCTGCCACCAAGCCGCTCCTGACCCTGCCGCAAGAATCAGCGGCAGTGCAGTTCAGCATGGGGAGAGGGGGGCCGGCATGGCTCAGTGTAAGGTGGGAGGGGGGGTGGCGCATCACACCAGGGCTTCTGATTAGGATAGCAGAAATCATTGGGCCAACCCTGATAGAAAAATGCAAAACTGAAATTGCTCAAATCTCCAGCCATATTACTGAGATTCTATATGAATTGCTGCTTTCACTGTTACATATTGTCGTAATAAGGGAACAACCAGGCTAAAAAAACTCAGTTTACCCATTAGCTTAACTAAAGGGTCTTGTCTATTAATTCAGTGATAGAATCTCTAGTTGGAAATTAGGTGGTAACAGGTTTAAATATATCAAAATAAGGATCAACAATTAAGTTGTAGATGATACAAGTTTATTCACCAAATCCACACATCTGTGATATTTGTGTCCATGAAAAATATATTATCTACAGTATGTTCAATGACCATATTTTTACACATTCAAGGGGACTGCCATATCAATACCTTCGGTTTTCTGAAGCTTCAAATTTTGAAATCTCCAGTTGGAAAACTAGGCTGTGATCTCCGACCCAGGTTAGAAAAATAGGTTTTGAGCATTCATAACTCTAAACAAGAAATGTGAAATCTTGCTTCCAAGCTTGTTATTTTGTCCTGGAATCTATCCTATTGATGATGCTGTGTAATTTATCTGTACACTTCAGAAGTTCTACTTTCTTTAACTTGCAAACCACAAGAAACAGAAAACAAAAGGGGCCTTTGAATAAAATGTGCTAAGCAGTTAGCATGTGAATTAGCGTGTGGTAGCTGTGTTTGCATGGCTATAATAAGCATTACCATGCTGGCATGGGGGAGCTAACAGCACATCAGGTTGTGGGGCAGGAAATGGGTTGCTAAAGGGCAGGGTAAAGGTGTGACTTGCCCATTTCAAGTTAAAGCATCAAGAGCTGTCACTGCTGCAGATAGCCTAGATGTACTTACTGCCTTCTAAATAGGAGATAGTCAGTGCAACTGCAGTATCTGTAGTATATTTCCTATGCAGTTACTTTATGGGAACATGTTGGGATTGCCTTCAAGAGTTAGCGCACAAGCTTTGCATTTAGTAGGCAGTATATGGTAAATGTAAAACGTTTCTATGATTTAGTAAAAGAGCTCCAAAGATTGCATGGGAAAAATAATGAAAAATTGTGGTACAAATATTTTGCACATATCCAACAGTCCAGGCTTTCAGCAAGGCCCCAACTCTAATGCTGGATATGATTTATGCCTATGTATTACTGAAAAAGGTAACTTTCTTGAATTGTGAGAGATTATGGAAGTTCCTTAAAACTGCTATCATGAATACATCATGCAATGAAGACAGCACACTTGATAAATGGTCTTGTAAGTCCAAGAGTAGCGGATGATTTAGGGGCATGTTTACTAAAGGGCACTACCAGGATAGCGTGGGGTTAGCAAGTGGTATCAGTGACACACTCAAAAGTAGCACAGTGCCCTACACTAAAAACCTCATACTACCCTTGATACTTGTGTAGCGGTGGTCTTCCCACCATAGCATAGCTAGTGCAGATGTTTGTAGCCTATGCTCCCTGCACCTAGAGCATGAACCACGGGTGCAACTAATGCCACTTCAATGGGTAGTGTTAGTTACTCCTGTGGTGAAGTGCTGTAAATGCAGGGGGTTGACCCTCCCCACCCCATTGCAAGTAGCAGGCAGCCCTAAGCTAATAACACAGCTGACATACGTATTACAGTTGCGGGAATTGGTAAACAGGCCCCTTCGAGGTCAATGACTTTATAGTAGATGCCTATGAAGATAAAGAGGCCTTTTTACTAAAATGCATTAGGGTTTTGCACCTAACACATGTTTGGTGCAAAAACTATTGTGCGTCTAGTGCAAGCCTCCACAGTAACTCTCAAAAGCATAATCAGAATGTTTCTAACAATTAACAGGTCAATGATTACTCATGGTGCCATTATCATGGGTGTACTTAGCTGCACCTATTGAGGTAGAGTTAGGTGCACCCATGCTAATGGTTACATTGACAGTGTCTCCTGCACTAACTGCCATGTGTTCGTCATGCCCACTTCCCAACCCTTCCCTGCCCATTTAGCAGCCTAACACAGAAGCATAACACTGCGCCCCTTGGCGCGAAGCAGAACACCGCCGGACTCCACCGGAGGGCCTGATCAAGCGTCGGGGAGTCGAGCGGGAGGATCGCTCCTCCCCGATCAGCCCCCCAAGGCCAATCAGGCCCAGCACTCAACTTTAAAATTCACTGCGCCCCTTGGTGCGAAGCAAGAACACCGCCGGACTCCACCGGGAGCCTGATCAAGCGTCGGGAGTCGAGCGGGAGTATCGCTCCTCCCCAATCAGCCCCCCAAGGCCAATAAGGTCAAGTGCTCAACTTTAAAATTCACTGCACCCCTTGGCGTGCCCGTGCCTGAGGGCCTCACCAGAGGGCTCTTTGGCATGGCCCTTAGGTGTGGTACAGAGGCACTGTAATCATCACTGATCTGTTCGGTTAACACTGAAGATTGTGCAAATAGGGCGCAAAAAACAGCAGCAGCAGCTCACCACCACCATCAAGCCCGATTGGCATCCAGCACAGGGAGCGGTTGCAGAAGCTCCTCCCGCTCCCTTGCACTGAAGACCAGGCCCAAAGAAGAAGCAGGCTTTAAGCAACAAGCACCGAAAGCACGCCCGCACCTTAGGAGTGGCCCAAGACCAGGCAAGATCCCTTAAGCACCAAGAAGACATGACTCCATATATCCACACTTCTCAATCCACACACAACAACCTCCCACAAAGGATTGAAGACATCTTAAGTGAGTAGTACTCTCTTATTATACTGCACTCCACCTCTGCAAAGTTTTCATCAAGACTTATCAAAGATGCACAGCCCCATATCATACAAACAACTCCTGGCACTTCTCATTATAGCTGTCACTCTATGTAGACCCCTCAAAGCTACATATTTCACAATTAATTCCCTGCCAACCCTACTACAACAACTTCCTACTATACAAATCAACCATCTAGGTTGACAAACCACCTATAAACAAGCATCTAGAAAGACCTTGAGGCTTATAAGAATCCAGCCATCTCCACAAGCTACTCCACACCACCCTCAAGCTACCACCAGCACCCCTAATGCTCGCTCTATTTGCAATAAGATCAACACAATTACAGACCGCATTCAGTTCCACCAAACAGATATTTTATGCATCACAGATTCATGGTTCAAAGACACAGACCAAGTTATACTAAATCAAATTACTCCACCCACACACTCATCTTACAATTGTCCCCGTGCCCACAAGAGAGGTGGAGGGGTACTCATTCTAGCCCGAACTGACCTCAAATTCAAGAAAACCAGCTCATCAAGCTCCAAGAACTGTGAGATAATTAATATCGAGAGCAGGACTTTGGCCATTTGTCTAACATACAGATCTCCCAGTGCAAGAGATGAAGACACCTCTATAATACTCGAATCTCTATGTGCGGCCAAGTCTCCTCACAAACCACTGATTTTAATAGGAGATCTAAACCTTACCTCAATATCCAATAAAGCAAAATCAGACTTCCATCAAGCTATGAACTCCCTCCAACTCCACCACATTCCAACGCAACCTACACACTGATCAGGATCCACCCCATATCTTATTTTCTCAACAAAGAGACTCATAGAACAAAACAGAATAAGCACTCCCACAGTCACACCTATACCCTGGTCAGACTACCACGCCATAGACCTCAAGATACAGGTACATCATACACAAGAATCACAAGAGACACCCAACCAGATAAGAAGGTTCAAGAACTTTGACAGAAAAAAAATCCTCAGTGACATAATACATAAGCTCTCCCTGCACTGCACTGATCTTGACAGAGCAATTAACATATGAAATACCTGCAATAACAATGCAGCTAGAGCTCCCGAGTGAATTAGCAAGAAGCAAAGGAACAGAAGAAATAATCCCGCCCCCTGGTACTCCAAGATAATAAGAATGACTAAAAGAGAGCTACGCAAGAAGGAGCAACAATGGAGGCGAGACCGATCTGATAAAACACTACAAGAATACCAAAGAATGCAACAACACTACAACAACCTTATCAATAACCAAAAAGAGCAATACCACACTAACCTCATCTTAAAAGCTAGCAACAAGCTGAGAGAACTCTTTGAAATAGTCCGAAACCTCACAAAGGAGCCATCACAAAAAGACGATGACAAGATACTCCCACAAACATTTTCAGACTTCCTCCTTACAAAAAACAACCCACCTCCAAAATCCTCAGAGCCTACCACCACCTCCTATGTGGTACGAAGCACAAAACCAACTGGACTACACAAATGGTCAGAGTTCCACAATCCAACAAATGAACAAATAACTCGTACAATCTCCAAGCTGAATTCTAGCACAGCCCCATCAGATCCCTGCCTGGTGGCATGGATAAAATCAGCAAAAGAAGAACTAACAAAGTTCATACACACGATAATTTGCACATCCCTAACCCAAGGCTACATACCCGCTGCACTCAAAGAAGTCACTATACGACCAATCCTGAAAGCTACTTCACTGGACCCCACAGAACCAGCTGCTTACAGACCTATTTTCAAATTCAGCAGCCATCTTCATCGGCTCCCCGATCGGGGTAGAGCACAGGGCAAGTTCCCGCTCCTGCACTCCAACCCAATCAGGGTTGTGGGAGGTCCCAGCGGCCCTTTAAAATAGCTGCCGCCCCGGCAGGAGAAAGTTTTCAAATTCAGCAGCCATCTTCATCGGCTCCCCGATCGGGGTAGAGCACAGGGCAAGTTCCCGCTCCTGCACTCCAACCCAATCGGGGTTGTGGGAGGTCCCAGCGGCCCTTTAAAATAGCTGCCGCCGGCAGGAGAAAGTTTTCAAATTCAGCAGCCATCTTCATCGGCTCCCCGATCGGGGTAGAGCACAGGGCAAGTTCCCGCTCCTGCACTCCAACCCAATCGGGGTTGTGGGAGGTCCCAGCGGCCCTTTAAAATAGCTGCCGCCGGCAGGCGCGCCCGCGCCTTGCGGGCCCGCGCCTGAGGGCCTCGCAAGAGGGCCCTTTGGCGTGGCCCTTAGGCGGGGCACGACAGGCGGGAATCAAACAGCAACTCAAGTGAATCATCTCCACACGAAACTCCAGTTCGTCACCTTACAACATACATTGAAAAGACGTACTCACATGTAGAGAATCTACTTTCGGAAGGACGCCTACTGAGTACAGTTCTCTTCAACTGACTTTGACCCAAGCTCTCCGAGGAAGGATTGAGCTCATAAAGCGGCCCACACCAACTACAATCATAGTCACACCTACATCAAGTACTGCAAGTATTATCAACACAACTAGAACAGTGCTAGCCTCCTCAATGTTTCTTATCCCTTTAACACTGCCTGCTGCCGTTACTTACTGTTGTTAGTATCTACTCTCTCTCCACTGTATTTACTGTTACCATTTTTTACTGTAGCCAGTATCTACTCTCATCCTACTGTAATTAATGTTGCCATCAGTTACTGTAGTCAGTATCTACTCTCATTCTACTGTAATTAATGTTGCCATTTTTACTGTTGCTAGTATCTACTCTCATCCTACTGTAATTTTACTGTTGTCACTATTTACAGTTGCCAACAGCTACTCTCATTCTACTTTAATGCTACTGTGGTACCTTCTTCTGTTGACAGTAATTACTACCTTCACTCAACAGAGTCCCCGTACTACTCTCGCCAATAACTCACCCTCAATCAACTGTGTCACTCCTAATTCTCCTAAACACATTAGAAGCAACCGCCTGTCACAAACATTCATAACAAAAACCACACCATCTATCTTACAGTTTCCTTCACCCCCCTTCTGCTGACACAGAAAAATCCAAAATGAAGCACATAACACTCACCCTCATGAGTCTTTACCTTCTACTCACTATTTTACCATCCAGCTCACTAGCTCTAACAGCAGCACAAAACCACATCCCAAAGCTCTCAACTGGTGGAAGAAAATGGCCCGATGACTCCAACCACCTTTTTCATGGAGCGAGCTATCCACGCCGCCCCCACCTAGTTCACATCCCTCTACAAAAACCCTCAAAACCCAAGCAAAACAAACACCCACACACCAACAGCCTGAAGTGTGCACTCATTAACTCTCGATCACTTCGCAAAAAATGGCCAGCTATCACAGAAACAATAACCCATCTTGACCTAGATATCATGATGATCACCGAAACCTGGCTCTCACCGGAAGACAATACCATCCTCAATCAACTTCTACCACCAAACTTCGTCACTTTCACCAGCCACAGGCAAAACAAAAGGGGTGGTGGAGTTGCCATCATCACCAAATCTGACCTTCAATTCGAAATGGTAGAAGCCAGCAACATCAATTCTCTCGAAACAGTATCAATATCCAACCACCTTTGCTCCATAAACCTTATTTACAGAGCACCATCGCCTGACCCAGACAACCTCTCCAATATCATAAACCTAGCATCTAATACCTATGTTCTACATAGACCAAATTGGATTTTAGGTGACTTTAACTTACCTTCACTACAGGACAATCAGGCCTCAGCCTTCATAGAAGCCCTAGATATCCTGGGATATACCCAATTGGTACGAGAACCAACACACAAAGGGCAATATTCTCGACCTGATATTCGCCCCACAAACAGTGCTTCAACAAGCACAAAACGTCACGTTATCGCTAACAGCAGTTCCATGGTCAGATCATAAACTTATCTCCTTCCAAATTCCAACCCCCATTAAGTCACAAAGGCCTATCACGAACTCACAAACAAACACAATCTCAAATGCCAGAAGATTTTGACCGTTTAACAGAGAACGCATCCTTGCTGAAACAAGCTCTCTCCTTGACAATACCTCACAAGACCTAGATGTCCTAATTTCCACGTGGAACAGCAAACTCAGCGAGATCGCAATCTGTCCCCCCACTACTAAAGCCCCAAAGAAAAGACCATCCGCTCCTTGGTTCACAGCTGAACTAAAGGAAGGCATCACTAACCCTCCTGCGAAGATTGGAAAAGCGCTGGAGGAAATCACGCGCCAGCTGTGACCAAACAGCATACATCCAACTACTACACACACATCGTAGGGCTGTCACAGACAAAATGAAACAACATCACACAGACATTCTGAAACGTTCATTAAATAAGCCGCATGACCTCTTCAACCTGGTCAATTCTCTTGCCAAAGAACCAACTCCGGAGTGCACAGGATCCATACACCCACAGGAGTACGCCGTCTTTATGCAATCAAAACTATGCAAAACTGACAAGATGGTTATACCGGACCCCCCTGATGCTCAAGCAGACGCAACTTATCTATCCATCTTCACCACACCATCCAAGAGAATGATCGAAGACACCATCGCAGCCCTAAACACTTCCACCTCATACTCAGACCCATGTCCAGCATTCTGGATAAAAGATCTGCGATCCGACCTTGCCCCTATCTTAACCAAAATGATAGGACTATCATTTAGCACAGGGTCCTTCCCAACCATGCTTAAACAGACCTCCGTTAGACCACTGCTAAATAACACCAAACTAGACCCTCAAAAGGTCGAGTCCTACAGACCTATCTTCAGTATCCCGATGCTCGCTAAAATCGTAGAAAAAATAGTCTACAGGCAGCTACAAGATCATGTGGACACCAATGCACCTCTGGATCCATCGCAACATGGATTCAGAGAATCACACGGAGTAGAAACACTACTCACCACTCTATTCAACACTATAATCTCAGGCATTGACAACCCTCGTACAGGCTTCGCACTCATCTTTTTAGATATTGCCGCAGCCTTCGACTCAGTCTGCCACGAGATTCTCCTGATTCGGCTAAGAGAGAAAGGCATCACCGAAACAGCTCTGGAGTGGTGCAGGTCTTACCTGTCTGGAAGATGGCAACATGTAAGAGCAAATGGAACCACATCCGAACCATTCCTACAAAGCCAAGGAGTCCCTCAAGGATCCTCACTATCATCACTCATGTTTAACATCTATATACAACCCATTTGTAACATCATTAGATCATTCAATGTGTGTTGTATGATTTACGCAGATGATGTCTTAATGTACCTGCCAATATCCCTGGAATGCCCGGATCTCACCCCACTAACTAAGTGTTTCAACGCAATATCCGAATGGCTCCTCTCACAAAATCTGTGCATCCAACATAAGAAAACTGAGGTCCTGTTCATCTCTAGAAATCCTGAGTTTACACCACCTAACCACCTGGAAGTAGACAACGCCAAGCTGCAAGTAAAATCAGCCATACGGTATCTTGGAGTCACATTGGATCAAAACCTCAACATGAAGCAGCACATTGCAAAAACAGTAAGAGCGATCTACTTCAAGATCAGATCCCTTAGACACATACGCCCCCTACTCGAACCGAGCGACTTCCGCACCATTTATCAAGCTCTCATCATCCCTCATTTTGATTACTCAAACGCCATCCTACAAGGACTCCCTCAGGCAACCTTACATCCCTTACAACTCGCAATGAACAGTGCAGCGCGAATCCTCTTCGGAGCACCAAGGAGAGAACATATCACACCCCTTCTGATTCAACTGCACTGGCTCCCCATCCAAGCCAGGATTAGCTTCAAGACCTTAGTGATGACATTCAAGGCTATCAACGGATTATCCGCCTCCTCAATAAGTGACCTCATACAACCACTCACACCCAACAGGACAAGAAGAACCGCTGCAGCCAACATGCTAGCAATACCAAAGGCTATGACAAGATGCTCCATAACAACTTCAAATAGAGCCTTCAGCTTGAGCGCCCCAAGCTTCTGGAACTCCCTACCACCACACATCAGAGCTATCCCCAACTTGAGCCAGTTCAGGAAGGCCTTAAAACACCTCCTCTTTACTAAGTACCTAATAGACTCCTCCGAACCACAGCCACCATGTAGGACTAACACACAATAACTCCATCCCACATGCATACAATTACTTATTTCAATGTTCCACACATGTAGATAGTTTTCCCTGGTTAGCCAAGTTGATGCTCCTGTTCTTTGTAATGACCTGACTCTTGTTTTTTGTCGGAAACTGTTAGTTCTATGTAAACCGCGCTGATCGCAAATAGTGCGGTATAGAAGAAATGTAAATAAATAAATAAATATTTCCAGCCTTCCATTTATGACCAAAATCATTGAAAAAACGGTACTGAGACAACTACAAGATCACTTAGACACACATGCCCCACTGGACCTGCACCAACATGGCTTCTGACCTAATCACAGCGTGGAGACACTAATCATCTACTTGACACCCTCTCAAAGGAATCAATAATATCAGAGCTGGATTCCTGCTAGTGTTTATTGACATTTCAGCCACATTTGACACTGTATCACACAACATCCTCCTGAGAAGACTTACGGACATTGGCCTATGTAACACTACCCATAAATGGTTCCAATCATACTTCAGTGACAGAAGACAGAAAGTCAAAATGGGAGAACACCTCTCTGCTCCTTTTCACACATCACAGGGAGTTCCTCAAGGATCATCCCTGTCTGCTCTTCTCTTTAACATATACATACAGTCAGTTTGTTCAATCTTCAAAAAGCACAAAGTAAAATACGCCATCTATGCTGATGACATCATGGTGTATACCCCGATCAACCTAGACTCCCCAGAATATTCAGGCATGATAAATTGTCTCCAAGAAGTATCCAGCTGGTTGTCCAATAAGAACCTGAACATAAACATGAAAAAAATGGAGGCACTCATCATCACGTGGAATGCCTCATCAATCCTCCCTGCTTCAATAACCATGGCAGACTCTACAATCCTAATCAAAGAGGAAGTCAAATATCTCGGAGTAACCCTTGATTGCCATCTAAATCTACAACCACACATCAAAAGAACCACCAAGAATGCTTTTCATAAGCTAGCAACAATTCGAAGACTCAACCCCCTTCTTAACCAGGAACACTTCCGATCAGTCTGTCAAACTAAAACCCTTTTACTGGACTATTGCAATGCCATTTACCAAGGACTACCTAAGCAAACCACAAGACCGTTACAACTGGTTCAAAATACTGCTGCCAGAATCCTCACTGATTCAAAGAAACATGACCATATAACACCCCTTCTACACCAACTCCATTGGCTATCTATCACCACCCATGCAAGATACAGATCTGCTCTCACTGTATTTAAGATAAGAAACAACATGTCAGCGGGAGCACTAGAGGAAACACTCTGCTATAATCATAATGAGATACCCAGGAGACAAAGTACAACAAACACCATCCCTACTCCCTGTGCCTACAAGAAAGCAAACGATTCAACCACCAAGAGAACATTCTCACTTGCGGCACCTATGATCTGGAACTCTACCTGTGAAGCTGAGATCCACCACCGACATGAAGGATTTTAGAAAGCAGCTAAAAACCTTCCTCTTTACAGATCATTACCATGACCTCACCTAACTTGAATACAATTGACCCCATCTAACTCTGGAATAGATAACCCATTCAACATACATCATTGTATATATATTTTTTGTACATAACTTATGCTTTATTACCACCATCTGCTTATCTATCCTCCCCCTCCCTCCCCACCCTAGCTCCTTCATAATTATCTAAAAGTTCATAAGTTAATGTAACAAAAAAATTCATAAGTTAATGTAACTAAAAGTTTCTTAAGTTCTCTGTAAACATGCGAGTTTGATGTAAACCGCTTTGATTTAATGATAAGGCGGTTTATAAAAACTGTTAAATAAATAAATGAGTGTCAGCATGCAAATCAGCCCCCACTAAAACTGTAATGTGGGCGAGAGTAGGCAGATACTGTGTGCAAAACACACATGAACCGTTTAGCATACTTTAGCAACAGGGTCCTAGACTGTTTAACAGCACTATATATTAGGAAGTATACTTTTCGCAGTGTGTGCATGCCTCCTTTCCACCAAGGGAATGGGATTTTAGTCTGCATTCATATACAGTAAAGAGGTCAAGATGGTTATTTTTTATTGTTTTTTAATATATCATTGCTAGTTCAGTCAGGTATAGACCTTGAGGCAGCGCAAATGTAAAACACTTGCATGACATAAACAGTTGACAGGTAGCAAAATTGTTGATTAATGAATGTGGCTACCCCCTGTTTTTTCTTAGTTCAGTTTTCTGATGAAGGGCCTTTATGAAGTAGTTAAAAAACCTGGTGTCAGTTTAAAAAATAGCTAATCTTTGCATAAAAGGCTTTAAAATCAGCCATAAATGTTCCATCTGAGAACCAAGAGTTATGATTTACTTCCTTTGGCCTTTTCCTTCATTTAGATTACTTGACAGGATTATAATTCTGTAGACCTATGCTTGCAATGCGCCGACCGCGATAAGGTTTTGAGTTGTATGTGAAAAGGTGTTGGTATGCAAAGCACAGCTATTTTGTAGACCTGTATAACTCCATCATAGCTGTGCTTGTGAGTATATTTAAATATGGATAATATATGTTAATGGCATCTACAATAGAGTATTTAAAGGGTAATTTTATAAGAGGGTCTACTCAAAGCATGTTTTAAGTCACTTTTGCTAAGCCTGTTCTAATGCTTGACTACATTGCAGGTGCATATATTTACATCAGCCATAGAAATTTTCGAATGCATACATATATTATAGTATTTTATATTATACGCTTGCATTGAATGCTCCATCCATGCTCCACCCAAACTCTACCCATGTGCCAGTTGGTATTTTGTAAGAGGTCATTTCAGCACACATGCGGCCACTTAAGCTTAGGATTGATTTCATAAAATTACCGGTATAAAGTTATTAGGAGATATGGGACCAATGAACTATTGAAAAGCCATGCATGTTTCAATAGGGACAGCCTGATTCAAGGTAAACCTTAAATTTTACAATCCCCACCCCCTCCAGCTATCAAAATCTATTGTTTAGCTTTGAATGCCCTGCTCTTTGCTGCTTCCCATAAGTTTCTGCTCTAGGCAATGACCTAGTTTGCCTGGTGGTTGGGCCAGCCCTGTGTTTCAAATAAAATGAGTAGGAATGAGGTCCCATGTGATATAAGGCTTCCTTTTAGCATGCAGTAAGTGTTGGTGCCAGGCCATGATAACTGTTACCACACAGGCATGACTGTTAACTAATGCTAATTCCTGAAGCGACTACACAGTGTGCTATGGAATGGACAGCAGGGATGGATGGCAGGGAATGGAGGGGTTAGAAGTGGAGCGTGGACATGGAGAGCACGTTGTGCTTAGCAAAGGCTTCATATGCTTTGTGATTAAGGCCGGTGCTTTTAATGTCTTCTCAATGGGTGGCGTTAAGTGTACTCATGATAATTGTAAATGCTGCTTACCTTTCTGTATGGTAACTGCTGAGAACATGCTGACCATGCTCTCAAGAGTTAGTGAATTACTACTGTGCTTCTCATACATTTTGCGTAACCGCACCTAAGTAGAAAGCCCCTAAATTTGATTTTATTGTGCCTTTTTTCTACACAGACTCTGTTTGCTTCCTTGAACAGACATTAACAGATAAGACAGATTAGTAACAGCTTTTTTTTATGTTGATAAGAAGCAGTCGATAATAAAAGCTAGACAATGACTACACGTTTTAAGTACACATAGGGGTATGTTTACTAAAGTGCGTTAACGTTACATAACGCGCGTTATGTAACGTTAACGATCGTTAACCACTGTTAATGCGCGTTATGATACGTTAACGATCGTTGACGTATCATAACGCGCGTCAACAGTAGTTAACAATCGTAAGGGTCCGCGGCACGATAAAACACCACAGAGGGTGGAGAGAGGGCGGAGAGAAGGGGTCAATGGGCGGAGTGTGGGTGGGGAGAGGCTCCAGGTACCCCAACGCGGTGAACTCAAGGGCTGAATCCTACCACGATTGAAAACCTGCCGGTAGATGCAAATCTGCAGGGAGAGAAACCATTTCAGCGTCAGCAATGTACAGCATAGGCAGGGAAACCCATAAAAACGTGATAAGTGTGATACATGTGCACGGAACAAAAGGGCAAATAAGCAGTGAAAATGACCATAACAAACGAGGAAAATAACATAACCAAGCTAGCCAATAGTGATAGCAATGGGAAACAGCCAAAAATACCACTGAGAAAGCCTCATAAAAAGATATCAACTGTGGAAGGGTGTATGCCCTGTCACCATAGAAGGTGAATGATGCCACAGTGAAATAGTGCAGATCAGGGCATCCCCTTGTTACTGAACAGGTTCCCCATGCTGTGCACATGTCCTGCAACAGCAGGGTGGGCATGGTGGAACGGGCAACTGGGCAGATGCTGGAAAAGTGGATACAGAGTGCTGCAGGAGGCTCATGCTGTGGTGCAGCTGGGCCACAGTGGGGACCTGGCCCTGTGGGGCCATGGCTGTCAGATCCACATGACGCAGGTGAGTGCTGTGGCGGATGTGTGACCATGGAGATGATACGTGTTCCCCTCTCCCACAGCGGATGCACGTGCTGCCGTGGAGCCAGCGGTGCCTGAAGCGCAGGATGCCGCAGTGGGGACGGAGGATGAAGGCGGTGATGGAGGCCAGGAGGAGGTCCATGCCCCGGAGCCCATGCCTGAAGACAACAGCGGGGGGATGACCTGGAGGGTGGTTTAGCCCACAACAAGGGGGAGGAGGGGGACGGGGAGGAGGAGGGGGAGGTGGGAGCGGTGGAGATGGAGGTGGAGGGTGAAGTGGGAGCGGGGGAGGAGGGGGAGGTGGGAGTGGGGGAGGCGGGGGAGGAGGTGGAGGGGCAGGGGGAGGAGGGGCAGGTGGGGGCTGAGGGATTAGGAGCCAGGGGCCAGAGGGGGACCAGGTGGGCGGGGTGGGGGTGGAGCAGGTTGGGTCTGGGGGGGGGGAAGGGGATGGGGTGGGGGCAGGGATGGGGGTGGGGGTGGCAGCTGAGGCAGGTACCCATTGGCACGGGCCGCCACAGGGCAACGGGGGCACCAGCTACCTGCCCCATGATGACCCAGATGCACACCTCCTGGACGTGTGCCTGCCACACATGGCTGTTGACAGGTGCACCATGCATGCAGCCACACAGACAAGGGGAGATGTGTGTCTATGTGGCTGCATGTGCGGGCTGCGCCTGACTGTGGCTGTGCATGCCCAGGCGCACTCCCAGAGGCAGCACGCCCTCATCATGGGGCAGGTCCTGGTGACCCTGACCGTGGTGGCTGACCGGCTGCGTGCGCTGGAGGAGCGCATTGCCGGTGGCGCACCTGGCCAGCCACCATGTGACAGGGGTCCCTGGGGTGTGTAGTGTGGGGATACACATGGCACACCCACCCTGTGATGGCCCGTGCCATGGCCTGCCACAACCAAGAACGACAGGGATGACTGGGCCCCTCAAATGTCGGCAATGTAAATAAAGTTGTTAACAGTTTGAACGTTTCTATGGTGGCCAGATGTCTCTCATTGCTATGTGTCATTGTTGCGCGAGTGACAGGTGTGTCTGTTTGCACCCCTAAAGGTGAGACTGCAATGTAATCAGGTAAGGGCAGCGGAGACACCATTGTGCCCAGACTACAGTGCTGCAGGGGTGGAATGAGGGGGAAACCGAGCAGTGGGGCGAATGGCCTGCAGGATGACAGCGCGACGGCAGCAATCCACAATAGGAGGTGTGTGCAACACAGAGGGGACAATGGTGTATACGGGATAGGACAGTAGGAAGGCCTCAGTAGCGTATCATACAACAATCCACAGTGGTGAGTTGCGAGGGGAAGGGATGACGGGGGAGGGGTATGTGGCGAGGTGTAGTCTGAGTAAGCTCATGGAGGGTGTGGCGGAAGAATTGGGGATGCTGGTGACCGATGAGGGGGTGAAGGGAGCGGCGAAGACCTTTATGGACGGGAAGGCTCCGGCCCTGGATGGCTACATGGCAAACACGTATAAGGTCATGCAGGGTGAGAGGGGGGGTTGCTATGGAGGACTGCAATGGGGTGCTGCAGGGTGCAGAATCACCACGGTCTATGGAGGGAGCGGGTGTAACCAGTATCCCTTAGGAGGGTGGCACTCATACTGTCTATGGAGCGTATCGGCCCATCTGGCCTATTCTTGTGGATGCTAAGGTGTTGGTTAGGATTGTGGCGGGTAGGTTGCAAGAATTACTGCAGGAACCTGGGCATATGGATCAGACGGGATCATTACAGGGGGGCATGGGGGCGATAACATTCGGAAGTTGCTAGATATTATCTGGTCTGTGCAAACAACAGGGAGGGAGGCAGTATACCTGTCGGTTGACAATGACAGGTATAATGACAGGGCAGAGTGGGGAGTTATGTTGCAGGTGCTAGACAGGGTAAGGGTGGGAGAGACATTCCTATGGTGGGTGAGGGCGCTGTATGCCTGTCCACTGGTGCAAATACGGGTTAGGGGGGATACCCTGAGAGCATTGGGCTGTGCAGAGGAACAGGGCAGGGATGCCCTCTGCCGCCCCTATTGTATCCATAGGTCATTGGGCCATTGGCAGCCTACATCAGAGGGCAAGTAGATATTGGTGGAACTGAGCTGCAGGAGAAGCTTAGTATGGTTATGGTTATGGTTAGGCATTTGATATACCGCCCTTTACGTATGCATCAGAGCGGTTTACATGTATATACTAACAGGTACTTTTTATTCCCTTGTCCCCGAAGGGCTCACAATCTAAGTGTACCTGAGGCAATGGAGGGTTAAGTGGCTTGCCCAAGGCCACAAGGAGCAGCCATGGGACTAGAGACCTCAGTCCCTCCGGCCTGAGGTTACTTGTCCCCATGCGGGAATTGAACCCCCAGCCCTCCGGCCTGAGGTAACCTGTCCCAACCACTGAGCTACTCCTCCCTCCGTGTAGTACATTGTGCGGATGATGTTATCCATACATTGGGGCCCCCTTTGGTTAGCCTGCCAAATCTGCTAAAGGCAGTAGGGCAGTATGGTGAGGGATCGGGCCCCCAGATGAACGTACATAAGTCGGACATATTGAGGGCAAATATGGATACGGGATTGGAGGCGAGGTGGGGGGGGGGGCACATGGCCAGTGCAATGGGTATGTGCAGGATCCCGGTATGTGGGTAGACAGTTTGGAGCAGCTCCAGACTGTGCACAGGTGTGGAATTATAAACCCCCAATGGTGGCGATAGGGAGGGACGTAGGAAGATGGAGGGGGCTCCCCCTGACGTAGATGGGGAGAGTAGCTACAATACAGATGTCTGTGTTACCACGGGGTTTGGTTGTCCCTATGGCCCTACCGCCCAACGTGATGATGAGGTGCCTTAGGGGGCTGCATGATCCGATAATTAGGCATATTCGGGTGGGCAGGAGGGCAAGGGTAGATAGGCATGCCATGCGTCGACTGCAGGAGGGATGGGGGCTTGGAGCCCCCAATTTGGACAACCACTATGACGTCAAACAGCATAGGGCATTGTTTGTGCAGAGAGAGAGAGGGAGAACCCCGCAATGGGGTCGGCACAGGGAGTGTGTGCGGAGGCAGTGGTATGGGGTGTGGGGGGAAGGGTCGGGTAGGGGGCCATGAACCCGTAACAGAGGCTAACCGTGCAGATGTGGGGGGATGGAAGGGTTAAGAACTGCAAGGGAGATGCCTGCCCCGGGACACAAACGTACAGAACACGGTTGCCTTTACCATGGGGTGGTGGGAGGGGTTACAACGTTGGGCCAAGGAGGGCTGGGTGAGGGTGGGGCAGGTGTTGGATGCAATAGTGGGGTACGGCCCTATGCTGAACTCCGAAAGGTGTTTGGGGTGAGGGATAACGACCTACATTCGTATATGCAGCTGTGGTTCTACCTGCAAATGGAGGGGGTACAGAGGGGTCGACAGGGCTGGCCAACGGGGTATGTGTAACTGATGGACGAGCAAGGTTAACTGCAGGGTCTGGTGTCCAAACCATAGCACCTACTGAATGCAGGGGCAGAGGGTACAGCCTGATGGCAGGAACAGTGGGAGAGGGAATGGGGGTGTCCCTGGGAGGTGGAGCGGTGGCAGCCCATCTCAGTAGGGGAAAAGAGGCTTGCATGGGGAACGGCTCGGGTAGAGAGCCCCCCTACATACCAGATCAGGATGATCTGGACCCCAGCTAGGCTGCACCGTATCTATCTGGAGCAAGTGGATACCTGTTAGAGGGGGTTTGGGGAGAGGGGTGACCCTATGCAGATAGTGTGGGGGTGCCATAAGCTGCAACAATTGTGGAGGGAGCTAAACGGTTCTATAGAGGGACCACAGGAATACGGATGGAGGTGGCCCCAGCCCATGTGGAATTGGTGAGGGGGGGGGATGCGATGGGACATGGTGAGTTGCTCTGTCCCGTAACTATTGTGTGCTAGCGGCTAGACCGGCCATGTCACGAAAATGGACATGTGCGGACATACTGAGCATGAGGGACACTATTCGAGAGCTCAGGGTATCTGTGGGTGAGCAGTAATGTGGGTGCACATGGTCAAGCAAAGATAGTGCAACATGAGGAGACCTGGGGGGTATGCAAAATGGAGGGAGGGGAGTGGCCAGCTGTTGGTGGCGAGGTAAGGGGATACGCAAGGAGGGGGGGAATGAGGGTTTGGAGTGGTACCCATTGTGGGACGGGAGGGGTGGGGTGTAGGGGGGTTTGGCCCGTCAGGAGGAGGGGAGGGGGAGAGGGGAGTGTGGGTGGAAGGAGGTATTGGGAGTGCCACTGGGTGCTGGGGGCATGAGTGCGGTGGAGTAGAGTGTGGTTAGTGTGACTGTCAACAGGTGGGTTGCTGAATGTACCCTATGGGGCTTACCAGGTACCGGGGGTCCATATCTGGGGGCAGAGAGGTGTGGGCAGATGGAGTGGCCGTGTGTGTACAGGGTGGTGTGAGGGGCAGGAAGGGGTGGCAACCTGTGGAAGGGGGGCACACCAAGGGGTCGCCGGGGGTCCATAGTGGTCGGTTGGTAGCGGGGATGCGATGGGGGAGGGGGCCGGGCCACCTGTTGAACCGAAGGCTGTGACATGTGCAGTTAACGGCTTGTTTCGGCTTGGGGTGGTGGCAGTGTGCCATGTGGATACCCATGCAGAACACACAGTGCACCTATCCCAGCCCAAGTACATCAGGATTGTCAGAGCGGCCCAGGGGAATGGCCTACGGGGTTGGGACACCCCCATGGCACACAGCGCAAGACCCCAGGCACGGGGGTGTACATAGTACCAGCAGTGCCCTACCAGTGTGCTACCAGGGTTGGGCGTGAGGACAGGCCAGACAGCATGCACGGGGCAGTGGACGTTGTGGCACGGGGGCCCATCAGTGGTATGGGGGGCCACGTGACGGGGGGGTCACCCTTGTACATTGGTCCCCTCATACATGCAGCAGGGTGGGGATGACATATACACCCCCAGGAGGGCAATGGCCTCCACCGGGCCAACACCACAGAGTCCCCATGTTGGACGGATGAGGGAGTTGCACAGCGCACGGAGCCCCATGGGCAGGGCATGCTGCACGTATGCAGGTGCGGGAGGGCAGGCCTAGTGTCACCACCTGGGGGGGTGGCGGCCATAGCCAGAGCCCCAGATGCGGCAGCCAGGGCCAGGATATGACAGGGATAGCCAGGGCAGGGAATGGGCTGAGGGCAGTGGCAGCAGCCGAGGGGAAGAAGGAGCGAGATGCCAGACTGCCACAGGCCATACCACAGCCACAGGCTGGAGGGGTTGGCCCACTAAAGATCAGGGCAGGGACACAGAGCCCCCCAGGAGCTGGGACCGCTAAGTGGGACATAGCGTGTCCACGGGAGGGTTGGAAGCCACACACAGGAGGGGTACCACGCTCACCTGGGACGCTGATAGCTGGGGACAGTGTGAGGGACAACAAACTGGGGCCTATGCAGCTTGGGGAGGCTGTGGCACACCTAATAGTGGGGGGGGCACTATCATGGACTGTGCTCAGTGTGATGCTCCCGATCCTGCGGAACATGGATGGGACATGCCTGTCCTGTGAGGGGGTGCACCAGGGAGGGGTACCCACAGTGCCCAGCCTGGGTGGCCCTGATCACCCCCTGATGCTGGGGGGACAGTCATCATGGCTACAGATTCACAGCTAGAGACAGAGATGCGGCTGCCAAGTTCCTGCTGCAGGGGCGAGGGCACTGGGGTATGAACGTGGCCTCTCTAACAGAGCTTAATGCTACCCTGCATCGTATTCATAGGTTACTGGTACCTGTTGCTGGTGTGGGGCTCTGCAGTCTTGAGCGATGGCGGCACCTGTTGTCACCAGCCACCGGCAGCATGGCTAGAGGGGGACAAGCTATCCCTGCTGCTATGGACCGGTGTATCCCGCACTATGGTGGCCCCAGAAACACTCATTTCTGGGATATGTGTGTTTCCTGGGAATGCTCTATGTCCCTGAAACCCGGACACCTATCCTGTAGGCGGTGATCATGCACCATTGTGTTACATACATATCTGTCCTGTGCCTCGCCCCTTGGCAGCCTGACTACATGTCCCCTGTGAGATGCACACATACCGCTAAGCACTGACTACCGATAGGTGAGAGAGGCTGGTGATACACAGACCGCGGAGCGGCCCTATGGAAACCCATACCCCCCTTAGCTAGGGGCGAGGGGTGCCAGCATGACACGGTACACAATCTGATGTCTACCCATGGTGGACACAGCTGGGGAAGGGGGGGACACAGGCCGGTTGTGTTAGTGGCATGGGGTGGTGACATGGGGTGGACAGGAGGGGGGCTCTGTGTGTAGTGGCCCCACAAAAGCAACACAGGACACATGGCATCCGCTACAGCTGCTTGTGCAGCAGTTTATTTCTCCCTCCTCCTGCCACGCCTTGCACAGCCCCTCCCACCCTGTGTTGATGGTGGCACGCCTGCCGCCACTGCTGCTGCTGCTGCTACTGCTGCCGCTGGTGGTGGTGGTGGTGGTGGTGGCGGCGGTGGTGGTGGCGTCGGCCCTCTGTCTGCCGCAAGAAGCTCCAGGCTGGCAGCCATGCGCTGTGCTGATGAGGCCAGGTCCTGCACCCCCACCAGGACCCCCAACATTGAGCGCACCTTTGGCGTTATAAAGAGTCACTTCAGGTGTCTGGATAGGACTGGCGGTGCCTTACAGTACGGACCCCTGACTGTGGCAAAGATCATTCTGGCCTGTTGCATCCTCCACAACATTGCTCTCAGGCACAATGTCCCAGTCAATATTAATGAGGATCTTGGGGAGGATCCTGTGTGCCCTCCTGCACATGGCCGTGGTGACACACGTGAGGGGATGGCGGCCAGGCAACATCTGATCGAGGAGATCTTCTCCTGTAAGTTCTGCATGTGGGGGGATGTGCTTATGGGTCGCCATGTGTGAGCTGGCATGTGTGTTTCACGGCACTGTAATGACATGTCTCTATTTGTCTCTTGTGTTTCGGCTCCCCAGGATAGGCTGCTGTGTTCCTGCCTCCCAGGGATAGGCTGCCAATACTGCCCAATGCTGTGGTGCATGTAAGGACTGTGTGTATGTCACAGCAACATGAGGGTGACTGGGATGGGCGGACATACAGCTAGGTGTGCTGTGGTGGCAGCACCACATGATACATATGTGTTTCCCTCTCAACTGCTCCTCTGGCGTTGCACATGTCTTTGGCCTCACACTCCATCCACCATATTCTCCGTTTGACACACATGTGACCATTGCCTGTGCACATCTTGGGGGTCTACATACTGTACCTGTGCACATGTTACCAGGCTGTGTGTGTCTCCGGACACAGGGCATTGCATTGCTTAGGAACACATAAATATCTCACTGCCATTGTTGCATTAGACAGCCTCGGTGCACCCATGTCTCCACTTGTCCCTGATTGTCCACAGTCCAGCCAACTGCAGCTTGCGGCATGCTTACCTTGTCTCACGGTGTGTGTCTCTGTGTCTTTGGGACGTGTGTGTCTTGCCACCTGTCCAGTGATGTTCATCCATCTCTCTATGCCCTTCTGCTTCTGCCCTTCTGTACATTGTGTGCATGTGTCATATATTTTTCCTTGACATGTCTCATGTTTGCTGGCAGGACACTTCATGCTACCATTATGTTTCCACGCAGCAGAGCCTTCCTCGGCCATGCTCCACTAACAGCTGATCGTGAGGTTGTGGTGATGGACGCAGTTCATTGATGTCTGCAGCCTCTACTGGGGCCCCTTGTGCCCTTGCCAGACTCTGGCTTTCCCCATCAGTCCAATGCTATACCTTTCAGGTAGGTTTCACCTTCCCTCCTCTGGGACATGGCCACGTGCAGATGCTGCATTTGGCCTGTTAGTAGCAACGTGAATTTCTGTGGTATCTCTGTGCACCACCACTGCTGGACATGCTGTAGACCTCTGGGGTGCCTGTGTGACATGGGCATTCACATGACCATGTTGGGATTGTGTCCTGGTCTGCAGGGCCATCTCCTGCTGTGGTCCATGTGCACTATGCTGTGTGTTGTGGTCGTGTCATGTTGCAGTGTTTAAGCATTCCTGATGCACATATTCTGATGTCAATGTGTCCTTTCTGACCTGATGGTGGGTGTGGGTGTGCCCTTACCTTACCTTATTTCTACCCCTTTCCACACAGGACACAGCCAACAAACAGGGCACATCTACCACACTTCATCTGGAGCCCCATCTGCCACATTTGTTTGGACACAGCACCTCTGTGAAACTGTCCTTGGGTGTTGTTGCCACTGGGAGATGGACCTCTGCAAGTTGGACACAGGCCTTTTTTGAACCTTCTTGTTGGCCTGCTGTGTTGATTGTCACTGGGAAAACTGACACACCATCGCTGACATGAAGTGTCTGGGTGTTTCGTTGTTTGCAGCTGGGGAATCACCTTTGCATTGTTGTGGAACATTGATACGTCACTGGGGACGTTGCATGGTCACTGTTGACTGTGCATGCTTCAACCTGTGTCTGTGGGGTGTTGGGGATGGTAACTGATGTGCATACAGTGGGGGTGGGTGCTGTGGGGACATATCGTGCTGCCACCCTCCTCATCGCATCTTACAGTCTGGTTTGGACAGGTGGCAGAATGGGGGACAGGGGTTGGGGTGACAACGATGGGGTGGGAGGCAGGGTGGTTGGGGTCCACGGGCAGCACCAGGTAGGTCGCCTTGCAGCATGGCTCAGATGTGTGTTGGCGACGGTGCTGTCTCTTTAGGGTGCCTCCTCAGGTGCCCTATAACATGCCCTATGAGTCACCCTTCCAAGCGCCCTATGGGGTCCCCCATAGGGGGCATTCTAGGGTGCCTTTGCGGGCAGTGCACTTTATGATGTGCCCTCTGGGGTACCTTATTGGGTGCCTTAGGTTACGGCCCCGTGAGGGTGTGTTTGCTGGCAGCACTACTTAAGGTTAACAAAATAACTGCTTCTGTCAGCACTGCTTTAAGGTATACGGTGATGTCTCCACCAGCTTTACTCATTAGACCCACAGGGGTATTGAACTCACGACCCCTGCACCATTAGTCGGTGTATTAACCATTGTGCTGTAGCTCTGGATGCCTTGCTAGGCACCTTTTCATGCACCATATAGGGCAACCTGTTGGATTACTGTCTGTAGGTACTCTGTGCCAGTGAGACACACGGTCAGTTCCCTCTACCAGGCCAAGGTGCTGTGGGGGTGCATACCCCATCTTGTGTTCATCTGTGGACTGCAGATCTGCATGTGCAGTGCACCATGGGTATGAGTGGGTTAACCCAAATCCTGGCCACCACAGCAGACAGTTTGTGTGGTGACCTGACGTCCTTCATCTGCCAGACAGGGCTTTGTTAGTAGCACTAGCAATGTGGCCCACTAGTTACTTCACTGCCTGTGGAGTCAGGGTTCATGCGTTTGATCCCACAGTGGGGATATTTGTTAGCGCTGTCTGTAGCATTTTCTTTTTTCAATTTCAATTGGTGCTGCCAGCATGACACCCTCATAGTGCTGTCTCCTTACGTTGCCTCATCAGGCGCCCTATACAGTGCCCAATGCAGGACCCTATACTGCGCCCTGTGGGGTGGCCCATAGGGCACATTCTAGGGTGCCTTGGCGGACAGTGCACTTTATGATGTGCCCTCTGGGGTGCCTTATAGGGTGCCTTATGCGGCACCTTAGGTTACGGCCCTGTGAGGGTGTGTTTGCTGGCAGCACTAATTGAAATTAACAGACAAACTGCTTCATACAGCACTGATTTTGAGTAAAAGGTGATGTCTCAGCATGCTTTATTCATTGGACCCACTCACTTCTCTTGCACCATTAGTCAGTGTATTGACCATTGTGCTACAGGTCTGGATGGCTGACTAGACACCTTATCAGACGCCTTATGGGCGCGCGTTGCGTAGCGCTCTACACAATGTTTTCTAAAGATCGTTAGGTTATGGCGCCTGGTAACGCACGTTGGCGATAACGATGTACCGCCCATGTCCTTATTTGGTGTTTCTGCCTGTACCGCGGATCCTACCGCGAATCACACTAATGCAGTTTAGTAAACATACCCCATAATCTCAAATCAAACTTACTAATGCAAAGAAACTGCAACTTTTGTAGTCTCTTGTATACAAAAAAGTTGTCTCTGCACAGCGCTAATGTTTTAAATATCCCAAGCTGTTATGCAACTACGATTGAAAAATGCAATACCAAAGAACAAATCGAATGGAAAGTAAGCTACCTTGAAAAGTTCAACTGAATTAAAGAAAGCCCAAAACTGTGCATTAGTTGACTAGTTTTCACTCTCTGTACTTAATTGGTTCTATAAATATTTAAGACAGTCAAATGTTAAGAAATGCCATGGATGGAAATTAAAAATTAAAAATAAAAGCAGACAGTACAAACAGTAAATCTAACATATACTGTAATGTGATCATCTTAATTTCACCATTTATATCAGTGCTATATCCAATTAAATTTCAGGCCAATTCTGTACATAATGATTTTATTATTTTTTTTTTTACCAGAAGTATGTGTCTCAAATAAATAATAGAGGAAAAGAGACATTTCCTAAATAGTACACATTTTCGTTGACCTTTCTAGAGTTCATGTCTTCTCCTTGGTATAATAAATCTTTGTTTTGCATGGAACAAAACTATAAATATTTAATTTGAATAACTCATAAAATGTTAGAAAAACATCAAACCAAATTCAGCATAATCCCCAAGAGAATGTGCAGCAGGATTTGCGCTATGTAGTTCTTGTGTTCATTTGCATCTTTTTGTAATAATATGGGACGAGTGAAAGAATGTCCTTCATTTTCATTACTCTTTGGTAAGAAAAAAAATAAAAGTGCCCTTTCCCTTGACAAAGCAAACCATAAGAAAACCTAATGTAATTTCTTTATTGGTGTCATTTAAAAAGGGGTTTGTATATGAGCATATTGAGCTGATCTATAAGATAATAGCAGTCCAGAGAATAAAAGGAATTCAGAGGTTACATAATTAAAGATATTAGAGACAAAAGGGTTGGCTCCTTGTTTCATGGATAATCTGGCAACAAAATCAGCCTCTACTCATGATGGGTGGAGTAAGTACAAAACGGTGACAGTGATGAAGTCCGATCAGCAAACAGTAAATGATGGCAAGTAAAGTTCACTGCGGCTCATCCAGCCTGTCCAATAAAGTGATAAGCACTGTAATTGCTGCTCTGTGATTGTTACCCCAGACCCATTCCTTTCCTTTGTTGGGGTTGCAATTGCTACACTATGCAGATTACTCCTACCACACACACACACAAAAGCTTTTGTTTAAGGGTGTGACTGCTGATTCACTAGAGGTTACCTCCTCCATGACTTTTTTTTTAAATGCAAAATTCATTTAACTTCTGTTTTGCGTGGAAATGGAGCATACTTAGACTCTATCCTCTTGCCATTTATGGAACCTCTAAATTTATACCTCCTTGCAGCTTCTTTTCATGGGTTCCAGTTCTATAGCTTTTTTGTAAAATGTTCATTTGCTCATTAATACATTTCAAGCATTTAAATGTCTGCATTATATCTCTCCTCTAGAATATACATAGTCAGGTCTTCAATTCCCTTGTCATATGTCTTCTGGTGCAGATCATGTAACTTTTCAGTTGCCTTCCTCTAGCAAAATCGAGCTTCCAAAGTTGAGAATGTACTCCAAGTGATGCTTCACCAACAGCTCTCATGGAGTATTATCATCTACTATCTGCTGGTTATGCCCCTCTCGATGCAGCTTAGCTTCCTTCTGGCTTTGGCTACCTCTTTATTACATTGCTTCATAACCCTGTGTTGAAGACCATGATCTTTGGACCATCTCCACATTCATTTGTTATCCTTTTGAATGTGCAATCTGCAGAACTGCACACAGTACTCCAAATGAGGTTTCACTAGAGACATGTAAACAGCACACCATACCTTAAGAAAGCGCTTTCACCTGCTCTGCAGAGATCAACATCTACATTTCCTGTGAGTGATGCCCGACAGCTACTGTAGACACAACATCTTTTTAATTTCATGAATACTTTTGTGAAATACAGTATATCAACTAAGCAAATACGTGAAATCAGAGTTAAATATGGAGGATGCCTTTTAGATAGGGATCACAGAGGGTTAAGAGTTAGGGAGCCTGAGATCAGAACTGTATAATGTCCATCTGGCTGCCCCCTTGAATAGAGCCTTCATCCAGGGTATCCTGGACTTGCCACTCTGACTCAGTTAGGGACTCTGCCTGGCCAGGTTGGGAGATGCTAATCACTTTTTTTCTTAACAATGCACCTCAGTTCCTTCCATTTTCTCTTCAGATCCTCTGTATCTTTACTATTGTGAAATATGGCATATGCTTTGTGTTACCCTTATATTTTGTTTTGTAAAGGCACTAATTTTCTGGCCTAGATGCCGAACAGGGTCCTCTAATTTTTAACAATCTCTCAGACCATAACATCAACCTTGACAGATGAGAAGTTGACCTTTCTCAGAAGACGTTTTCATCTCATGCCATTTATGGCATGGTTCAGAGTGTGCAGCAGCACAGGTCAGTAGCCCTGGAAAATGAATAGAACTACATTGAAATGTCACTCATCCACATATAAAAGGGGTCGATTGAACAGTGTTTTTTTTGCACGTGTTGCTTTCTAAAATTGCTGCCGGTTGTGCATGTGTATTGAGTTTACACATAATAGGGGCAATTCCATAAGAAGGCACTTACTTTTATGGGTTAAAGTAGACATTTAAAAGAGATCAATTACACATGTACAGAACATGGCAGTTGATACATGTAAAGGGTCTGTTATAAAATTGAGCTTAGTATAAAAGTACATGGATTTATTTCATGGTGTGTACATTCAGTGTGGTTGTGCATCGGGGCGAAGTTTGGGAGGATGATAAGTAGAATGCAAAAGTACATGAGTTGATTAGAGAGTACTGCAATTTGTGAGCGTACTTGCAAAATGTAGGCACAGTCATTTACACCTGAAATTAAGGCATATTTCTGGCCACTTCTACTAGCTATTTATAAAGAAAAGCAGACACCTACTTTTATTTATAAAATAGACTATGGGGTATGTTTACTAAACCGTCTTAACGTGCGCTTTGTAATGTTATCACGCGATAAGGTACCTTATCGCGTGATAATGGTGCTTTATCGGGCACAGAGGTACCTTTAGTGCGCAATAACGCGTGCAGCGGCGCAAACGAGCGTTGAAGGCAGAGAAAGGCTCCCGGAGGGCGGAGGAAGACTCCCGGAGGGCGGAGAGAAGGGGTCAATGGGTGGAGAGTGGGAGGGGAGAGGCTCCCTGCACACTAACGCTGTGAAATCCGAGGCTCAAAACTAACGCCAGTGAAACCCTGGCATTAGAGCTGATTTAAAGGGAAGAGAAACCATTTCTGTCAGCAATGTACAGCAAAACCAGGGAAACCTACAAAAAGTGATACGTGTGATACATGTGCACGGAACAAAAGAGCAAAGAAACAGTGAAAATGACCAGAAGAAAATGTAAAAATAAAATAACCAAGTTGGCCAATAGTGATATCAATGGGAAACATCAAAAAACACTCCCAAGAAAGCTCCAAAAAAAGGATATGTGAGCCCACAGTGTAATTGCGCTGAGCAGGGTTTCAGACTCCATCAGCCAGGTTTCCTATGGTGTGCACATGTTCCACAACAGCAGGGCAGGCATGTCAGAACAGGCAACTGGACAGATGCTGGAAAAGGGGACACAGAGGGCTGCAGGCGGCACATGCTGCGGTGCAGCTTGCCCACAGTGCAGACTAGGGTGATGCCTAGCTGGCCCATAGGAATGCTGAAACAGTAGAGCAGCCAGAAAGCAACCTCTGAGGGCCCAACATGGGCATGAGTGTGCTTCCCACAGTGTCACAGGGGAAAGTACCCAGCAGGTACTCCGAAGGGCACGGAACATTGGCATGCAGTGCTGGGGGGAAGCATGGACAGCTATGCAGGCACCCCTACCCCAGAACCCGCACCACAGGCAGCCGCCTACCTGCACACTGGATGGCCTGAGACTGCGCTCCACCAGCACCACCAGCAGAAGGGCATGTCAGCATGGTGGCAGAGGGATACCGGTGGTGGAGGGGGCAGTGGCAGCTGCCCAAAGCAGACCGTGGCCTAGCCCTGTGTAGGTGGGTGCCATGCACTGCAACAGACAGGCCCTGTCTGACGAACAGTCATGGCATCACCAGGGAATGCACTGTCTCTGTGGCAACACAGTGGTGCAGTGCACACAGCCAGTGTGTTCAGAAGCAGAAGGTCACAGGTTCAAGCTGTGGTTCATGCCAACCCAGTCCCCATATTTTACCCACTACTAAAACATGCTAATACAGACAGAAACTTTATTGCAGATGACGTAAACATGCCCAAAACACCTACATTTTACCCTACAGAACACAGACACCATAAACATGTGCATTACCTAGAGCAGAGTCTCCCAAATGCAGTCCTGGAGGGCCAAACACCATTCAGGTTCCATGCTGCCTCTTTGCAGCGAAATTAAAAAACAAAACCACTACTCTGACACCAATATTTACAAGCACTAAACTCATAAACGAATGGACAAACTTCCACATAATAGACCGAAAACAACTCCTTAAAATCGTAACAATGATCAACACAACAACCTCCCCACTAGACCCATGCCCTGTATCATGGATTAAATGTGCAAAGGAGGAACTGGCGGAAAATCTACAACATATAGTGAACCAATCCCTCTCACAAGGCATAATGCCTGATGCCTTAAAACTCACAACACTTAGACCAATAATAAAGAACAACAAGCTTGACCCAAAAGACCCGAACTCATACAGACCCATAGCCAGCATCCCATTTATAGCTAAAATAATAGAAAAAACAATTCAAATACAGTTACAAGAACACATTGATGAACATAAACCACTTGACTCACACCAATTTGGGTTCCGCCCATTCCATGGAGTAGAAACTCTATTAATCACCCTAATGGATTTCCTCATCAGAGGTACAGATGACAACAACCAAGGCTTCCTACTTCTATTCATAGATATTTCTGCCGCCTTTGACAACATTAACCACTCCACACTGATCAACAGACTACAAAGCTTAGGAATAGGCGGGACTGTCCTTGATTGGTTCAAGTCCTACATATCAAACAGACTAATACGCGTACAAATTGACCAAGAAGCATCAGAACCATTCCCCCAAGGCCAAGGAATACCCCAAGGATCAGCCCTCTCCGCCCTCCTATTTAACCTGTATCTACAACCAATAACAAACATATTTAAAAAACACAGGATTAACCACTTTATATACGCCGACGACATCATACTCGCTATCCCTATAACCGCTAAAAACCCCTCATATGACACACTATCAGAATGTATGACTGAGACCTCCTCCTGGTTAGAATCTAGCTACCTCAGCATCAACCTCAAAAAAACGGAAGCAATGTTCGTAACAAGGTCATCAACCACAGAGAACACCTTCCCAGAAACAATCACAATTAACAGAACATCCATACCTGTTAGAAAAGAAGTAAAATATTTAGGTGTGATAATAGATCACACACTCACCATGCTACCACACATAAAACAAACCGTAAAAACCATCTACTACAAACTAAAAACTATTCAGCACCTAAGGCCACTCCTAGAAACTCAAGATTTTAGATCTGTAGTAAATACACTAATCACCCCCCACTTTGACTACTGCAACAGTCTATTAATAGGCCTCCCTCAAAAAAGCACATACCTTCTTCAAAGAGCTCAGAACATCTGTGCAAAAGTAATAGCTAAAGCACGTCTAACAGACCACGTAACCCCAATACTGCTAGAACTACACTGGCTCCCAATCAATAGCAGAATCAGATACAAAACTATCCTAACAACCTTTAAACTCATAAAAGACATAGCCCCCTCACACCTATCCACACTACTGCAATCACCAAACAAAACTAGATCACACAGACAAAACGAAGCCCACTCCCTTATCACACCAAAAGCCTTCAGGAAGACAAAGAAAACCACTAGCTCCAGAGCATTCACATTCACTGCCCCTACGCTCTGGAATGACCTCCCAATAGACCTTCGCGTCATAAATGACCTCTATCAGTTCAGGAAAGAGCTAAAAACTTACCTCTTTACTGAACACTTTGAAATCCCATATACCCCCAAAACACCTCCATAACCATGGTATTACACACACAAACCCCCTTGCTCAAAACTAAACAACTCACCCCCCCCCCGTCTGAAACCCCATACACACCCCCGATTTACGTCATAAAAGGAAATAAATTCCAAAATATACACAAAACACAACCACTGTAAATATCCAATGTAAATAATTTAATGGTTGTTTGTATTACTAATACATCTTGAAGTTGAAGTTTTGTTCAATGTAAATAGTTAAACTTAACCGTTCATTGTAAATAGTTGAATCTGATTGTTCAATGTAAATGTATACATCGGTGTACAATTGTTAAAATGTTCCTTGTAAACCGCCCTTGATCGCTGGAAGGGGCGGTATAGAAAAATATAGATAAATAAATAAAGATGCCTGTGCTGCATTTCTAAGTGCCGCCCCCATGGTATGCAGATGTATCTCATGCATATTCAGGAGGGACAGCATGAAAACCCGAACAGTGTTTGGCACACCAGGATTGGAGTTGGGAACCTCTGCCGTAAATCAGCAGCCAACAAGGGCAGACACACCTGCACCCACGAGCTCCATTATCCAATGCCTCCTGGAGAGGCAGGACATTGGGCCCTGCGTGCATCTCCCAATACTAGCACTTGCATACCTTAGCAATGCCATCCTAATCCTGGGAATACGGTACACAGCTATCAAAAGGTTGCTATGATTACTGGCAGATAGCAATTCCGAAGTTAAGTACAATTTTTTGATTGAGCTGCATCATGGCAACTTTTCAGACAGGGTGGCCAAAGCATGTTCTGCTGGGAGATCACTCTCACCCTGACTGGGCAGTGACTTTCTCAAGTGATATTTATGGGTTCTCTTTTTTGGGGGCCCAATTACTGACTTATTTGCTTGGTGTGTGTGCTCACATCTCCTCCAGGCATGGCTAGGTTCCCCCATAGTGCTATATAGTGTTTCTCTCATGTGATATTTCTGGGTTCCCTTTTGGGGCCCGATCACTGATTTATCTGTTTAGTGTGTATGCTGGCATCCCAGTTCTGGGTGCATGCATCTTCTCCAGGGACATGCACTATGGACTAGCTAGCAGACTGTCTGCAGCTAGTATGTCTCTTGCTGGGACACCTTGCAGAGTGCAGTGGTTGGAGGCTTTTTACTGGAGATTATCAGATAGTGATGGGGTGCAGCTAAACATTTCCAGGCCGAATGTATGTCTGCTATTGCTTTATGGATGCGTACAGAGCTGCATTGACTGCCCTGACTACACATGACTGAGAAATACAGATGCATCCAAGGTGTGTCTGCAGGAACTACCTATCTCATACACTAGCACTGCTGGCGACTTGCAGCATGGCCAATTTATGACTTGGAAGGTGCTGTGGACCTGGTGCTGGATGCCCCACCTCACCCTCAGGGTGAGCACAGTACCCGTACAATGTGACGGTGTGTAGCTACTCTGTGCCAGTAACACACATGGTCAGTTCCCCTATCCGGCCGAGGTGCTGTAGGGGTGCATACCCCATCTTGTGATCATCTGTAGACTGCTGATTTGCATGTGCAGTGCATCATGGGTACGGGTGGGTTAACCCTATCCTGGTGATCACAGCAAACTGTTTGTGTGGTGCCTTGCAGTCCTTCTGCAGCCAGCCAGGGGGCTGTTAGCATCTCTAGAGCTGTAGCCCACTGGTTACTTCACTGCCTGTGGAGCCAGAGATCATGGGTTCAAACCCACAGTGGGGTTATTTAACAGGGCTGTCCAAAGCATTATCTATTTTTAATGTACATTAGTGCTAACAGCAGAAACACCCTCAGAGTACTGTAACCATAAGGTGCCTCAGAAGGCGCTTTATAGGGCGCCCTATAAAGCTCCTTCTGAGGCACCTTGTGGTTACAGTCCATATATGGTGCCTTATAAGGTGTCCTATGGAGCGCCTTATATAGGGTGCCCTATAGGGGACATTATAGGGTGCCGTGGCGGACAGTGCTCTTTATAATGTGCCCTATGGAGTGCCTTTTAGGGTGCCTTATGCGGCACCATAGGTTACGGCATGTGAGGGTGTGTTTGCTGGCAGCAATAATTAAAATACAAATAAAATGCCTCAAGAAACAATACTTACATGTCAAAGCTAATGCCTCAGCCAGCCTTATGCATTAGGCACACTGGGAGATCAAACTCATGACCCCTGTATCATCAGTCAGTATATTAACCATTGCGCTATACCTTGGTTTCTGTGTTTGTATGTCTGGGTGCCTACTTAAGAGTACCGCGCATTAACGCACTTAGCGGCGCTTCGCCCGATAATGTGAGCAGCAGCGCGCGTTATCGCGCGATAATCCCGTTTTGCTACTTTAAGACTGCAACGCCCACTCCTTTTATGGCAGCCTGCACACTATCGCCGGGCGCACATTAAGACGGTTTAGTAAACATACCCCTTAAAGTAGGTATCTTTTGCCTACCTCAAACTTGGTGCCTCATTATAAAATTACCCTGAATAAGTACAAATTTAGAAATGGCTGCACATTTAAAGCTCTGCTACTGACCAAATGTCAAATGGGCTTCCTCCTCTGACAGCTCCTTATGAGTCTCCAGCTGGGACTTATGAAGCCATTTTGAAGGTATACATTCTGCGCCAAGCCCATGTGTGTATTTTGCCTAAATGGGTAGACAGCAAAATCCTAGGTTCTACTCTAGCAATTAGAAATTCCATTCGCTGTTTGTGTCTAGAAAAAAAATAAATTACTTATCCTCAAACATAACATCTACAAGGGAATTTTAAATTGTAGCTAACATCTATGCCTAGTACTCTTGCTTTTAAAACCAAGCATTCATGACAACTTTCCTGTGTAGACCAAGAAAAATCAGAAGTACATGCTCATGTACCCCTACAAACACTTATTCATACAAGTGAAGTGTAACTGAAGCATGGGGTTCTGATCAGGCTTTGGAGAAAACATAGCCAATGAATTCTCCCTCCAAAATCAAATTCAGATTTCCTTGCAGGTTCACAAAAAGGGCACGCAGGTTCCATAATGCTCATCCCGGGGCAAATTGTGGATTTCCACGGTCCTGATTAATAATGGTTTATGGATCTTTCTTCCAGGAATATGGCCAAACCTTTTTTAAACCCAGCTATACTAATAGCTTTTATTAAATCCTCCAGTGATGAATTCCAGGGTTTGATTACACACTGAGTAAAAAAATATTTTCTCTTATTAATCTAAAAAGGGTTACATTTTAGTTTCATTGTGTGTCCTCTAGTCTTTCTACTTTTTGATGGTGTAAACAACCATAGTAACATACATAGTAACATAGTATATGACAGCAGATAAAGACCAGCATGGTCCATCTAGTCTGCCCAGCAGTGTCAAGAGTAGGTGCACTTGCCGCTCCATGCAGGTCACCCCTTCCCATGCCTTTGCTTAGGGGTGTACGCACTGCTCTGTGTAGATCACCCCTATTTGTTCAGATATAAGAAATAGTTATGTGTATTTTGATTTTATCCCGTTGCTATAAAGGGATCCACTGTGTCTGTCCTATGCCATTTTGAATTCTGTAACAGTGTTTGCCCCCACCACTTCCATAGGGAGGGCATTCCAAGCACCCACCACCCTTTCAGTGAAAAAGTATTTCCTGACATTGCCTTTCAGTTTACCCCCTTGCAGCTTTTTGTTATGCCTTCTAGTTTTACAGCTTCCCATCTTTGGAAGAGGTTTTTTGTCCATTAATACTCTAAGGGGTATGTTTACTAAACCGTCTTAATGTAACTGACGTTAGTTGCAGTCTTACTGTGACGAATGCCATACAAGGTAGTGGGCATTCCGGTCTTAAGGTAGCATTTTGGGTTATCGTGCAATAAAGTCCATTATCGCGCGATAGAGGGAGCCGTGGCACGTTAACGCGCATTAGCCTTAATTAGGCGCGCTGACCTGAAAACACAACAACAGAGGTGTAGCACACTGTTTAATACTATGACTGGTAAAACAGGGGTCATGAGTTTGATCCCTCAGTGGGCTTAATGAGCAAGTCTGCCTGAGGCATTACCCTTTACTTTAAATCAGTGCTGTATGAGGCATTTTCATTTTTAATGTAAATTAGTGCTGCCAGCAAACACACCCTCACAGTGCTGTAACCTAAGGTGCCGCATAAGGCGCCATATAAGGCACTCCAGAGGGAACATTATAAAGTGCAAAGTCCGCCAAGGCACCTTATAATGTTACCTATAGGACTGCACATGAAGATCAGCAGTCTACAGATGATCACATGATGGGGAATACACCTCCACAGCACCTCGGCCTGGTAGAGGGAACCGACCATGTGTGTTACTGGCACAAAGTAGCTACAGACTGACACATTGTGGGGGTACTGTGCTCACCCTGAGGGGCAAGGTAGGGCACACAGCACCAGGTCCGCAGCACCTGGCTTAGCTGAGAAAGGCTATGCTGCAGGTTGTCATCAGTGCCAGTGTGTGATATGTAGTCCTTGCAGATACACCTAGGATACGTCTGTGTCCATCCCTATTTCCCAGTCACATCTAGCCCTTGTGGACTATGATGCACCCAAAATAGTACATATACTGTGTGGATGCCATGGTCACACACTTTAAGCGAGGAGGGTGCTTGGGCCCTGAAAAGTGTTACAGCCATACATCTACTGACTGCAAACAGTCTGCCAGCTGGTCCATGGTGCAGGAGAGAATGTGGGATGAGATGAAGACACACACGCAAAATAAATCAGTGATTTGGCCCTAGTAAAGAAAACCCATAAATATCACTTGAGAGAAATTCTATTTAGCATTATGGGGAAACCGAGCCATGCCGTGGTCACTGCTCAGTCAGGGTGAGAGTGTCCTCCCAGCAGGATATGCTGTGGCCACCCTGTCCGTGCAAGCGGTGGCCAGGCACTACAATGTCCCAGCCATTGCCCTATGCCATGTGCAGATGCATCCTGCCCAGGCTACCCTGTCTGGACCATACCCACAGTACCTTTCTCCTCATTATGCACATTGGCAGGCTAACACTTGAAACAGTACAAGCAGTGTGGGCTGAGTGAGGTGTAGGCAGCCACAACACACTGGATAGACAGACACACACTCCCACACCAATGTTTCCTCTAATTTTCTGTAGGCTGTGTGCGCATAAAATATCAGCTGTGCAGCATTTGAAGGAAGGTTACATTTTTGTGCGCCACATAACGGCACTCGGAGTTATATACTTTAAAATTTGACTACACATCAGAATACAGTAGGTACACCACATTGATTTTAATCAAATTAAATGAAAATAGACGATTACTAAATGAAGTGGACAATTTCTAGTAATTACAAACACAACTTTTAAATTTTAAGACGTTTGTTTTGTTTTCTATCAGAATCAGAACCATAATTTTTGTGCGCTCTGTTGTAAAGTATGTGCGCTTGCTCGGCGAGGTGTGTGTGCGCGCACACGCGCACAGCTTAGAAGGAACAGTGTCCCACACCTATGCCAGCATTGTGCAAATATGGAGGCTTTTGGCAGCCCTGGCCACCACACTAGTCCTGGGCACAGTGCAAGCATGGCTATGGTACGCAATACTGTTGGGGTCACTCCCTGGGGTGGTAAACACTTTTCGAAAGCAAAACTGAAACACACTCCACAGATATCAGAAAGGTTGCTATGATGCAGCTGTATCAGCAAATTGTGTTTAACTTAGGAATTGATATCTGCCATTAATCATAGCAACCTTTTGATATATGTGTAACGTATTCCCAAGTTAGGGCGGCATTGCTAAGGTATGCAAGTGCTAGTATTGGGAGATGGTGCTGCGCGCAGGGCCCAACAGCCTGACTCTCCATGAGGCTTTGGATATTGGAGCCTGTGGGTGTGGGTGTTTATGCCCCTGTTGGCCGCTGCTCTAGGACAGAGGTCCTGGTGGGCCAAACACTGTTCAGGTTTTCATGCTGTCCCTAATGAATATGCATGAGATACATTTGCATACAATGGGGCTGCACATACTAATGCAGCACAGGCATATTTATTAAGGACAGCATGAAACCTGAATGGTGTTTGTCCCTCCAGGACTGCAGTTGGGAAACTCTGCTCTAGGGATTGCACATGTTTATGGTGTCTGTGCTCTGTAGAGTAAAATATAGGCGTTTCAGGCATGTTTATTTTATCTGCAATAACGGTTACATCTTTATTACCATGGTTTAGTACTGGGTAAAATATGGAGAAAGGTTTGGCAGGAGCCCCAGCTGGGACTTGAACTTGTGCTCTTCTGCTCTTGAATACACTGGCTGTGTGTACTGCACCACACTGTTGCCACTGTGCTGGTGGTGCACAGTCCCAGGCCATCCAGTATGCTGGTAGGCAGCTGCCTATGGTGTGGGTTCTCAGGTAGGGGTGCCTACATGGACATGCGTGCTTCGCCCCGCACCGCCTGCCAATGTTATGTGCCCTTGGGGGTACCTGCTGGGTAATCTCCCCTGTGACACTGTGGGGCACACAGTCATGCCCATGTTGGACCCTCATCAGTTGCTGTCTTGATGCTTTACAGTTTCAGCATTCCTATGTGCCACCTAGGTATCTGCCTAGCCCATACTGTACCCCAGCTGGACCACAGCATGTGCCATCTGCAGCCCCCTGTATCCCATTTACAGCATCAGTACAGTTGCCGTTTCCTACGTGCCCACTCTGCTGTTGCTGCACATGTGCATGCCATAACAAACCTGCCCAATCTAAATGACAGAAACCCTGATCAGCGCTATTTCAATGTGGGATCATTCACTTTGTAGGGGGACAGAGCATAGACCCTTCCAAACATGATATCTTAATTTATACGCTTTGTCAGTAGTATTGTTTTATGTTTATCATTAATATCACTATTGGCCAGCTTGGTTATTGGGATTTTAGATGTGGTTCTGGTCCTTTTATATGTTTATTTGCCTCTTTGCTCCCTGCACATGTCTTACTACTATCACGTTTTTGGGTTTCTCTGCCTTTGCTGTACATTGCTGACTGAAATCGTTTCTCTGACCTGCAAATGTGCCTAGCACCAGGTTTTCACTGGCGCTAATTTTCTGAGCTTCATTTCACGGCGTTAGTGTGCAAGGAGCCACTCCACACCCTCTCTCTGCCCATTGACCCTTTCTCTCCACCCCTGTGGAGCCTTCTTCCACCCTCTGGGGGGGCCTTGCTCCACCCTCGGCACACCTTACCACTGCAACAGACATTATCATGTGATACGTGATGTTTTCACACGGTAATGCACCATTATCATGCGATAACGTCACATATTGTGCGATAACGTCGCAGCTGCGATGTTAGTGTCGTTTAGTAAACATACCCCTTAGGGATTTGTTTACTAAACCGTCTTAACATTGCAGCAGTGGTATTATCGCACGATAAGTGACGTTATTGCATGATAATGTAACAGTATAGTGTGATAATGTCACTTATTGCGTGATAACGCAGCAGCAGCGTTAAGGCACACTAACGCTGTGAAATCTGGGTCTGAAGGGTGGACTAAGGCTTCCCAGGGGGCGGAGAGAAGGGGTCAATGGGCGGAGAGTGGGAGGGGAGAGGCTCCAGGCACACTAACGCTGTGAAATACGGATCTGAACACTAACGCCAGTGAAACCCTTGCGTTAAGGCACATTTGCAGGAAAGATGCCTAGGTGCCACATAGGAATGCCGAAACTGTAAAGCAGCAAGACAGCAACTGATGAGAGTCCAACATGGGCACGAGTGTGTGCCCCACAGTGTCACAGGGGAGATTACCCAGCAGGTAGCCCCAAAGGCACATAACATTGGCAGGCGGTGCGGAGGGAGGGGGGAAGCACGCATATCCATGTAGGCACCCTACCCGAGAAACCACACCATAGGCAGCTGCCTACCAGCATACTGGATGGCCTGGGACTGTGCACCGCCAGCACCACTGGCATAATGGCATGGCAGCATGGTGGCAGAGGGGTGCTGGTGGTGGAGGGGGCAGTGGTATCTGCCCACAGCAGACCATGGCCTAGCCCTGTTTAGGTGTGTGCCATGCAATGCAACAGACAGGGTCTGTATGACAAACAGTCATGGTATCCCCAAGGAATAAACTGTCCCTGTGGCAACAGTGTGGTGCAGTACACACAGCCAGTGTGGTCAAGAGCAGAAGGTCACAAGTTAAAGTCCCAGCTGTGGCTCCTGCCTCCCCTTTCCCCATATTTTATCCAGTACTAAACCGTGGTAATAAAGACGGAGCTTTTATTGCAGATAAAATAAACATGCCTGAAATGCCTATATTTTACCCTACAGAGCACAGACACCATAAACATGTGCAATCCCTAGAGCAGAGTTTCCCAACTGCAGTCCTGGAGGGCCAAACACCATTCAGGTTTCATGCTGTCCCTAATAAATATGCCTGTGCTGTATTAGTATGCGCCGCCCCCATTGTATGCAAATGTATTTCATGCATATTTATTAGGGACAGCATGAAAACCTGAACAGTGTTTGGCCCACCAGGACCGGAGTTGGGAACCTCTGCCCTAGAGCAGCGGCCAACATGGGCATAAACACCCACACCCACAGGCACAAACTATCCAAAGCCTCATGGAGAGTCAGGCTGTTGGGCCCTGCGCGCAGCACCTTCTCCCAATACTAGCACTTGCATGCCTTAGCAATGCCTCCCTAAACTTCGGAATACGTTACACATATATCAAAAGGTTGCTATGATTAATGGCAGATAACAATTCTTAAGTTAAGCACAATTTGCTGATAGAGCTGCATCATAGCAACCTTTCTGATATCTGTGGAGTGTGTTTCAGTTTTGGTTTCTGACAGTGTTTACCACCCTGGGGAGTGACCCCCACAGTATTGCGTACCATAGCCATGCCTGCACTGTGACTAGGACTGGTGTGGTGGCCAGGGCTGCCAAAAGCCTCTATATTTGCACAATGCTGGCATAGGTGTGGGAGTGTGTGTCTGTCTATCCAGTGTGTTGTGGCTGCCTACACCTTACTGAGCCCACACTGCTTGCACTGTTTCTAGTGTTATCCTGCCAATTGCATAATGAGGAGCAAGGTACTGTGGGTATGGCCTGGACAGGATGCATCTGCACATGTCATAGGGCAATGGCTGAGACATTGCAGTGACCGGCCAACAACTACATGGACAAGGTGGCCACAGCATGTCCTGTTGGGAGGTCACTCTCACCCTGACCGCAGTGACCACTGCATGGCTTGGTTCCCCCATAATGCTATTTAGCAATTTTCTCAAGTGATATTTATGGGTTCTCTTTTTTGGGGGCCCAATTACTGACTTATTTGCTTGGTGTGTGTGCTCACATCTCCTCCAGGAACATGCACTATGGACTAGCTAGCAGACTGTCTGCAGTTAGTACGTGTATCGCTGGAGACTCACTGTGCTTGCTGCTGGAGAATGTCAGATAGTGGTGGGGGGCAGCTGAGCATTTCCAGGCCTACTGTCTGTTTGCCTTTGCCTTATGGATGTGGGCAGATCTGCATTGACTGCACTGTAGGTTGCCTGTTCCCCAGCAGGACTGGCGTTGATGGTCCCCCTCTACTGCCCCCATTGCAGGGATGTAGAATGTGGATCTGTTGGTGGGAGATCCTGTCCTCCAACCTCAGCCCCAGAGAGCAGGTTGGGTGGTGCTACATAATCTGCCTATGGGTCCAAACACCCCTCTTCACTTAAATTACGTGACCATGGCACCCATGCAGGATATGCACTATTCTGGGTGCATCATAGTCCACAAGGGCTAGACCTGACTGGGAAATACAGATGGACACAGGTGCATCCTAGGTGTGTCTGCAAGGACTACCTATCACACACAGGCACTAATGGCAACCTGTAGTATAGCCTATCTCAGCTAAGCCAGGTGCTGCGTACCTGGTGCTGGGCACCCCACCTCGCCTTCAGGGTGAGCACAGTACCCCCACAATATGTCGGTCTGTAGCTACTCTGTGCCAGTAATGCACACGGTCAGTTCCCCCTACCAGGCCAAGGTGCTGTGGGGTGCATACCCCATCTTGTGATCATCTGTAGACTTCTGATCTGCATGTGCAGTGCATAATGGGTACGGGTGGGTTAACCCTAGCCTGGTAACCACAGCAGACAGTTTGTGTGGTGACTTGCCAGCCAGGGGTTTATTAGCAGCTATAGAGATGTAGCCCACTGGTTATTTCACTGACTGTGGAAGCAGAGTTCATGGGTTTGATCCCACAGTGGTGTTATTTGATAGGGCAGTCTGAGGTGTTTCTTTTTTTAATTAAAATTAGTGCTGCCAGCAAAAACACCCTCACAGTGCTGTAACCTTAAGGTGCCTCATAAGGCGCCCTATAAAACGCCCTATAAGGCACCATATAAAGCGCCCTATAAGGTGCTTTTTAAGGCGCCCTATAGGGAACATCATAAGGTACCTTGGTGGACAGTGCACTTTATAATGTGCCCTCTGGAGTGCCTTATAGGGCACCTTATGCGGCACCATAGGTTACGGCACTGTGAGGGTGTGTGTGCTGGCAGCACTAATTTAAATTAAAAAAGAAAAGTCCTCAGACTGCACTGATTTAAAGTAAAGGTTAATGCCTCACACAGCCTTATTCATTAAGCCAACTGGGGGATTGAATTCATGACCCATGTTTTATCAGTCAATGTATTAACCATTGTGCTACACCTCTGCTGCTGTGTTTGTAGGTCAGCGCACCTAATTAAGGCTAACGTGCGTTAATGTGCCACAGCTCCCTCTATTGCGCGATAACGGACTTTATCCCGCGATAACCCGAAATGCTACCTTAAGACCGGAATGCCCACTACCTTATATGGCATTCGTCACAGTAAGACTGCAACTAATGCCGGTAACATTAAGACGGTTTAGTAAACATGCCCTAAGTATTTAAAGGTCTGAATCGTATCTCCCCTGTTACTCCTCTGCTCAAAGTGTACAAATTTAGGTCTTCAAGTCTCTTCTCATAAGTCTTCTGATGCAGGCTCCAAATCATTTTGGTCGCCTTCCTCTAAACCGCTTCCAGCCTTTTTATATCATTTGTGAGATATGGTCTCTAAAACTGAACACAATATTACAAGTGAGGCTTCACCAGCGACTTGTACAGTGGCATTGGTACCTCTTCCTTCCTGCTGTTAATTCCTCTCTGTATGCAACCCAGCATCCTTCTGGCTTTTGCCACCGCCTTGTCACACTGTTTTGCCACCTTGAGATCATCAGAAACAATCACTCCGTAGTCTTTCTCCTGGTCCATGCACACCAGTCTCTCACCCCCTATTGCATACAATTGGATTTCTGTTTCCCAAGTGCATGACACTGCACTTCTTCACATTGGTCTAATGCTTGGAAGTTAAGATTTAATCTACATTTACCCATTCCACTCCATTCATTAATAGATAAACCTCTGTTATATCCCCCCTCAGCCATCTCTTTTCCAAGTTGAAGAGTCCCAACCTTTTAAGCCTCTTCTCATATGGGTATCCTTCCATCCCCTTTACCATTTTGGTAGCTCTTCTCTGTATCATTTTTAATTCTTCTATATTCTTTTTAAGATATGCCTTTGAGTAAAAAATTATATGTGGTCTAGTGGTTAGGACAAGGTATTTCAGGCTGGGGGTTCAAGTCCCACCTTGGAACAGCAATCTGTCTTTGAGTAAAAAACAGATTTTTAATTATTCTATATTCTTAAAAAAAAGATTTTAATTCTTCTATATTATTTTTAAGATATGTCTTTGAGTAAAAAAAGATATGTGGTTAGGACAAGGTACTTCAGGCCAGAGGGCCGGGTGTTCAAGTCCCACCTGGGGACAGCAATCTCAGGCTAGAGGGACTGGGATTTCTAGTCCTATAGGCACTCCTTGTGGTCTTGGGCAAGCCATTTAATCCTCCATTGTCCATGTTCCCTGTAAGTATTAGCATATGTGTCTCATATCCCCTCGTGTTAAATGTACCCCCCAATTGACTGCTTTGACCTGGTGAAAAGCGGGATATAAATACAGCTAAATAAATAAATAAAATAAAAATATGTCAACCAGAATTAAACACATTATTCAAGGTGCCATTGCACCATGGAATGATACAAAAGCATTATAATATCCTTTGTTTTATTCTCCAGTCCTTTCCTTATGATTCCTAACATTCTATTTGCTTTCTTGGCCACCGCTTCACACTGGGTGGAGGGTTTCAATGTATTCCACAATGACGCCTAAATCTTTTTCCTGGGTGGTGGTTTCTAAGGTGGCACCTTGCAAAGTGTAACCATACTTTGGGTTGTTCTTTCCTAGGTGCAGAAATTTGCACTAGTCTACGTTAAATTCCATCTGCCATTTGGACATCTAGTCTTCCAATTTATGAAGATCATCTTGTAATTTCTCATAATCCCCTTAGGTTTTAACAACTTTGAATAGTTTTGTGTCATCTGAAAAATTGATCACCTCACTCGTTATTCCCATTTCCAGGTTATTTATGAATATGTTAAAAAGCAGTGGGCCCAGAACATATCCCTGGTGTACTCCACTATTCATCTTTTTCCATTGAGAATACTGGCCATTTGCTTTCTATCATTTAACCAGTTCCTCATCACAATAGTACACTGCCTCCACTCCCATGACTTTTAAATTTTGACAAGAGTCTCTCATGAGGGACCTTGTCAAAGGCTTACTGAAAATCCAAATATACTATATCAACTGGATTACATGTATCTACATGTTTATTCACACCTTCAAAGAAATATAAAAGATTGGTAAGGCAAGACTTTCCTTGGCTAAATCCATGTTGGTTTTCTCCCATTAAACCATGACTATTTATATCTTCAGTAATTTTATTCTTTATAATGATTTTTACCATTTTTCCTGGTACTGACATTAGGATCACTGGTCTGTAGTTTCCTGGATCACCCCTGAAACCCTTTTTGAAAACTGGCGTAACACTGGACATTCTCCTATCTTTCAGTATTGCAGATGATTTTAATGATAGTTCACAGATTACTAATAGTAGGTCTACAATCTCAAATTTCAGTTCTTTCAACACCCTTGGATGTATACCATTGGTCCAGGTGAATTGCTACCCTTCAGTTTATCACATAGCTGTAATACATCTTCCTGGTTTATCAATATTTCTTTCTTCCAATACATCATCTTCATATACTATTTCAGGCACGGGTAACTTCCCTACATCTTCTTCAGTAAAGACCAAAGCAAAGAATTCATTTAGTCTTTTTGCTATGGCTTTGTCTTCACTTAACTCCCCTTTTACCTTTCTATCATCCAATCGTCCAGCTGACTCTCACAGGTTGTTTGCTAAGAATGTACTTGAAAAAGTTTTTATTATGTGTATTTGTTTTCAAAGCAAGCTTCTTTTCAAATTCTCTCTTTGCCTGCCTTATGAATGCATTGCATCCAACTTGCCAGTGTTTTTATTTTTTCAAAGATCTATTTATTGAAATCACAGGGTACAGTACATAACGACATGAACAGAATCACTTTTCCATTATACAGCCAAGATATATCAAGCATACCCCGGGCAGGGCTGTGTCTTGTCCACCACCCTGGGGTTTTACAACACCAACAAAGAAAATTGTCATTATACTACCCAAAATGTAACCTGCAGACCCTCCCTCCCTCCCTCCCCCCACCCTCCCGGGACCTTGGAACCCCGTCCTACCCTTCTAGAAATGTCTCCTAGGAACCCTCCATTACCGCACCCACCACTACCCCAAGCACAGAATTTCACTGCGGGCTTTGTTGTTTCCTATGTTTGCCATTTCCTTTCTTTGGCTACAGCAGCCTCTCTGAACTCACCTTTAAGCCATGCTGGCAGTTTTTTGGCCTTCTTCCACTTTTCTTAAAGCGTGGAATACATCTGCTCTAGGCTTCCAAAATAGTATAATTAAACAATGCTCATGCTTGATGTAAATCTTTAAGCTTTGCAGCTGCTCCTTTTAGTTTTTTTCTTAACTATTTTCCTCTTCCATTTATTAAATCAAATGTGATCATGCTATCACTATTGACAAGTGGCCCCAAAACCCTTATATATTGCACCAAATACTGTGTTCCACTAAGGACTAGGTCCAAAATAGCTTTCCCTCTTGTTGGTTCATGAGCCAGCTGCTCTAAGAAGAAGTAATTTATTTCATCTAGAAACTTTATCTCTCTAGTATGTCCTGCTGTGACATTGACCCTGTCAATACCAGAGTAATTGAAATCACGCATTATTACTGTGTTGTAACTTTTGTTAGCTTCCCTGATTTATTTCAACATTTCATCATCCATCTGTTCATACACTACATAGTAACTTAGTAACATAGTATATGACGGCAGATAAAGACCAGTATGGTTCATCTAGTCTGCCCAGTAAGGTGGCTAGAGTGGTTGTAACTGCAGCTCCATCTAGGTCACCCCCCTCTATGCCTGTGTTTAGAGTTCTACCTGCTGCTTGGTGCAGGTCAGCCCCCCAATATTTATTGAGCATAAAAGATACTTAAGGTTGTTTTGATTTTATCCTCTTACTATAAGGGCATTCACTGTGTCTGTCCCAAGCCATTTTGAATTTTGTCACTGTATTTGCCCCCACCATCTCCATCGGGAGGGCATTCCATGCATCCACTACCCTTTCAGTGAAAAAGTATTTCCTAATGTTGCTTTTAAGTTTACTGCCTTGCAGCTTCATTGTATGCCCTTTAGTTTTACAACTTACCCTTCTTTAAAAAAGGTTTGTTTGATCACTGATAACCTTTAAGTATTTAAAAATCTGTATAATATCTCTCCTGTCCCTTCCCTCCTCTAGGGTATGCATATTTAGGTTCTCAAGTCTCTTCTCATACATCTTCCTGCACAGGCTCCAAATCATTTTGGTTGCCTTCCTCTGAACCGTTTCAAGTCTTTTTGTATCCTTTGTGAGGTATAGGGGCATGTTTACTAAATTGCGGTAACGTTAAAGACCGTGCGTTTGGTAATGTTAATGATTGTTAGGTAACATTAATGCGTGGTATGTAACGTTAACGCGCGTTAAAATTACCTAACGATCGTTAACATTCCTGGCAGCAGTAAACACCGCAGAGGGTGGAAAAAGAGTGGGGGGGAAGGGGTCAATGGGCGGGGAGTGGGCAGGGAGAGGCTCCCTGCACACTAACGCACTGAACTGAGGGGCTGAATCCTACCGCAAATGAAAACCTGCCGTTAGATGCACATTTGCAGGAGAGAGAAACCATTTAAGTGTCAGCAATGTACAGCATATACAGGGAGCCCAAGAAATGTGATAGTAGTGCTCCTTTCCAGCAACAGCATAGTACCCAAGTATGAAAGGCCACTATGGTGATGCTGCAAGTGGGGCATAGAGGGTTGCAGGCGGGACATATAGTGGGGCAGCTGGGGCACAGGGTGGACTACGCGGGTGCCTAGGTGGCACATAGGAACATAGAAACTGGAAATCAGCAAGACAGCAGCTGACAAAGGCCAAACGCAATCCAACTACATCTACCTAGTCCACCCTAGCTAACAGTTGCCAGGGCACTGACCTGACATCCCCCCAGCCAACCCTCCCCAAGCAGAAGTGACAGACTATTAGTAGGCGGTGATGGGGGGCATGTGAGGATGCTCATGTATGCCCCATGCCCCAGATCCCGTTCCCTAGGCGACCACCTACCCACACAGTGGATGGCCTGGGACTGCGCACTACCAGCACCGCCAGCATATGGTCTTAACTACTAAGCAATGGACCATTCTTCTAATGTTTTTAGATCTTTCCTCATGTTGTCCTGTTGTCCACTCCCTCAGAAGTGTCCACTCTGTTGCAAATTTTTGTGTCATCTACAAAAAGACAGACCATTCCATTCAATCCTTCTACAATATCACTCACAAATACATTAAACAGGATTGACCCCAGGACAGATCCCTGAGGCATGCCACTATGCACCTTCCTTTCTTCTGAGTGAGTTCCATTTACCACCACTTTGTTGCCTGTCAATCAACCAATTTTTGATCCCGATCACCACACTGGGACATATCCCCAGGCTGCTCAGTTTATTGATAAGCCTCCTGTGAGGAACAGTATCAAAGGCTTTGCTGAAATCTAGGTATATCACATCCATTGTATGCCCTTGATCTAGTTTTCTGGTCACCTAGACAAAGATCTCGATCAAATATGTTTGTCATGGCCTTCCTCTGGTAAAACCATGTTGCCTCTGATCATGCAATCTATTGGTTTCTAGAAAGTCCACTATTCTTTCTTTCAAGCGTGCCTGCATTACTTTTTCCACCACAGAGTTTGTCACCTCTTCCCTATTACCACTTTTGTGAAGAGGTACCAGGCAGGCTAAGTGGTCAGTAGTACACCCACACTACCGTCGTCTTCTCCTTTTTACATGGAATTTCTATCCATAGAGATTCTACAGTGTATTCTCTTTCCTGCAAAACTTTAATCTTATGACCCAATTCCCTCTCTAACATAGAGGGCAACCCCTCCACCAATTTGATCTGCCCTATTATTGTGATATAGTTTGTATCCAGCTATCATAGTGTCCCATTGCTTGTCCTCCTTCCACCAGGTCTCTGAGATACCAATCATATCTAACCTTTTATTTAGTTCTATATATTCTAGCTCTACCATCTCATTTTTTAGACTTCCATTATTTGCATAAAGGCATTTTAGAGGTTGTATTTTATTCATATTAATCTGATTATCAGTTGATAGGGGTAATTTGGAATCTTTCAGCTCTGTACTTAAGGGCATCTGGGTTACTTTTATATTTATCAGAACCTCTCTATCCAGATGCCCTAACTTTCCTCTTTTGCCAGTATTCTTCAAGGATACATGCTTCCGAACCATGTGCTTCTGGGTGACTGTCAGATTTCCCTATTATCTATAAAAACTGCTCTATCTCCTTTTTAAGGTTAATGCCAGCAGACTAGTTCCATTCTGGTCAAGGTAGAGCCAAACCTTTGGAAAAGCCTCTCCCTTCCCCAGAATGTTACTCAGTTTCTAACAAATCCAAAACCCTCTTCCTTGCACCATTGTCTCATCCATGCATTGAGACTCCAGAGCTCTGCCTGTCTTTTATATCCTGCATGTGGAATGGAAGCATTTCAGAGAATGTTATCCTGAAGTTCTGGATTTTAACTTCCTACCCAAAAGTCTAAATTTGGCCTCCAGAACCTCCCTCCCACACTTTCCTATGTCTTTGCTGCCAATATGTAGCAAGACAACAGACTCCTCCCCAGCCCTATCTAAATCCTTGTCTAGGTGGTGCGTGAGATCTGCTACTTTTGCACCAGGCAGGCATGTTATCCAGCAATCCTCATGTCCAGACACCCAGATATCTGCATGCCTAATGATAGAATTGCAAACTATAAAGGCCATCCTAACCATTCCTTCATGGGCACATGGCCCTGAAGAAACCTCCTTGGTGTGAGAGAGTTTTACATCACCTGGAGGAAAAGTCCTAGCTACTGGATCATTTCTTGCAACACCAAGGTTATGCTCTCCTTTCACATGACCTCTCTTCTCCATTGCAACAGGGATGCTGTCAGACTGGGCATGGGACTTCAGTACTACATCCCTGTAGGTCTTGTCTATGTACCTCTTTGTCATGTGACACTCAATGCAAAAGACTGGATAGCCCCATCTTGCTGCTGGACTGCTATCTGCATCTTCATTTTTTGTTTAGCTATTTAAGTTGTTTACTGAAAGTTGCTAGGGATACTTGTACTGATACAACTATACCTAATAAGTTTAAGGGACTTTGTTCACTTCAAGATTAATTAATTTCAGTTCCTTAATTAATGTGTTCCTGGTTAGGATAACCAGCTGAACCTGAAAGTGAATTTGACCACCTCTCCCCCTTTATTAGGTTTAAGAGCCTATAAAGCTAAGATTATGCCTGGGGTAGGTGGGAGTCAGAATGAGTGGGATGGAATTAACACTTAGTAAAAGCTGACTGCTACACAAATCCCAGACCTTTACTCCTAAGGTAATCTGTTAACAATTTCCTGGGTGATTTACGCAGCCTATGGTTTGATAGAGGGAGCCTTTCAAATTACCCCTTTGGTCTGTCATGTGGCTTCAATACCTATTTAAAATAAATTCTAGATCTCTTGCCTTCTAACTGTAAGACTTCTTTGTAAAGGTCTTTAGAAACAATTTATTTCTTTCAACTCATAGAATATTTGCCTTACTCTTCCTGTAAAAATGCATAATTGGATATCACACTTTTAAACATTAAACTTTGCCATGTATGTATATATGTGTCCTGCTGGCTCTTAAATTTTGTATGGTTGTCAGAATTGATTGTTTTGTTTTGAATGCTGCTTTTCCTTGCCCCCCCCCCCCCCCCCGAAGCTGATGCCCTAGGTGACTGCCTGGGCTCTCCTGATAGCTGGACCAGCCCTGCCCACAAGACAACACATTAATTTTTATCCACAGTCCTCTAGGGACAGGAAAAATCCATACTGGACTTGAATGTAACTCACCTTGAACGTCTATGAAAAGGCATGAGCTAAATGTAGTCCAATTGCCCCTTTTCAACCCTTTCCAAAAATCTATTTTTCCTGTGTTAATAGCTTTTCACAGGGGCAAATCACATTTTAATATTGCCTTTCTCCTTCTGTATATATGGGAAACTAAACTGGAAAAATATAGTGGATAAAAAAGACACTAGTAAAGGTCAGGATGAAGAAAGAGACAGGACATGTGAAAACAGATTCATGGAGTGAAAAATGTACAATTCCCATTATAATATTTACTGCATTATAATAAGACTAACAGTTCTTTCAGCAAAAATCCTGTCTTTCTTGGTTTAAATGAAACTGTTTCTGTCAGCTAAATGTTTTTATAAGACAGTAGTATAATAGAATTGTGCAACTTTGCAGATCTCTGTATTCTTAATACATGTAATACTAGAGGTCATATTGTCCCTTCTGAAACCAAACTGCCATTGCTTATCAGTGGAAGAGTGCAGCACAGGGTTGGTGAGGTGCTTGCTGGCTCACTGAAGCATTCCACAGTGCCACAGCCTATTTTCCAGCTGGGAACCTTGAGATTTGAACTTGTAAGTCTGTGATGCGTTGGAGGGTATTCTCTGGAGCTCTTGTTAAATTATTTTTCATGACAATAAAGAATCTCTCACCAAGTGGGGCAGAGTTGGCAAGAGTTCTCTAAAAAGCTGACAACACATCAGTGCAAAAACTCTTCTAGTCCACATCAAGGACTCTACAGTTGTATTAAAGGAGCAACACCCCTATTTGAACTCTCATTGCTATTGTCCCTCTCCTTTGTGGTACAAGATTTTAAAAGAATCATATGCAAGACCTCATATTTCTTATGAATCAATAAAACAGACATCTTCAAAGAAGTATTTCTAATAGAGATAATATAGAATTATTGTTAATAATTATAACAACTTAAAATGTATCAGCTACTTTTCCACAAACTATACGGTCACAGGCTCTCTGTTATATAAAGGAGCTAATTTAGAATTCTTATTCACAATTTTCACATGGAAAATCTAGCACTTACACATGGAAATGGCATCCTCATCTAAAAGGCAATTTTATAAAGGGCTAAATTTGCATGTGGATGTCCATAATGTATAGAGATTGCAAGGGTACCAACGAAGAAGCACTTATCCACGTGCAGCGACAAAAGACCAAACCAAACCGTGGATGTTGTTGGAAGAACTTGTTTATTCAATAGTAACCAGCCAGGCCCGACACAGGTCGTGTTTTGCAAAACCTTCTTCAGGGGCTAATTGGCTGCTATAGGAACCTAACCTTTGATGTGTTGATGGATGTTCCAGGTCATTGAAAGTAAATCGCTGATCGCGTCACCCGCAGCGAGGCGAGCAGGAGAGATATACTATTCCTTCTTTGTAAGGGGGCATTTCAGAGGCATGGCCTGGATGGGTCAAAAGTCTACAAGTGTATTTCCCATGTGTGTGACCAAAAATTGTCCATGCCAGGATTTACAGCTGTTGCCTGGCACATACATTTTTAAAAAAAAATGTTCATTTTGGCCATCTCTTTACAAAAGGAAATAAGGGGTTATCTTCCTTAATCCCTCTTTGTTTACAGTATATCCTTCCTCAAAATTGAAAAATATTAAAGATAGCAACCTCTGTAGTTAACTGGTGTCATTTAAATGTATAGGTTTGCAAAAGGCCAATTCACAGATGTAAGTTGCAAACTACCAACTTGCACATATAAATGCCAGGCACTTAGCTGTGTAAATTTCTGAGTTGCCTCCATTGATTTTTCCCACATGTAGATTTATGAAATGGCTTCTATAGCTCTCTGTGTCGAGAAGTACACGTGAACTCCTGCACATCTTTATACATATGTATTTGAGAAAAGGCTCTATGGAGTATGTTTACTAAATGCTGGTAGCGGACTCCATGTGATATCGGAACTGCGGCCCCATTGAAATCACGAAGTCCACTACCGCTGTTTAGTAAACATACTCCTATGTCTGGCTGGACCTTTTGTACAATACCACTGGAATTGTGTACATTCTGATCTCTATGTCTCAATTCTTTTCTCCATGTACTATCTAAAATTTGCCTTAAAATATAATAAGACGTCATTTTTCTCATTATGTACTCTTAGGGGTATGTTTACTAAACTGCGATAATGTTAAAGACCACGTGTTTGGTAACGTTAACGCTCGTTAGGTAACATTAACATGCGGTATGTAACGTTAATGTGCAGTAATGTTACAAACTGCGCGGAAGCATTCTGCGTCGCGGTACACACCGCAGAGGGAGGAGAGAGGGCGGAGAGCAGGGGTAAATGGGCGGGGAGAGGCTCCCTGCACACTAACGCGCTGAACTGAAGGGCTGAATCCTACCGTGAATGAAAACCTGTCGTTAGATGCAAATTTGCAGGAGAGAGAAACCATTTCGGTGTCAGCAATGTACAGCATAGGCAGGGAGTACAAGAAACGTGATAGTAATGCTCCATTTGCAGCAACACCATAGTGCCCAAGTATGACAGGCCACTACGGCAATGGTGTAAATGGGGCATAGGGGGCTACAGGCGGAACATGTAGTGGGGGCAGCCGGGGCATAGGGCGGACCTGGGTGTCGCCCAGGTGGCACATAGGAACATAGAAACTGGAACTGGAAGTCTGAAAGACAGCATCTGACAAAGGCCAAACACGATATACAAATACATTGTCCGCACTAGCCAATAGTTTCCAGGGCAGAGACAGGACATCCCCACATCCATCCCACCACCATGTTAAAGGGACAGAATGTTGCTAGGCGGTGATGGGGGGTGGGTGTGGGAATGTCCATGTATGCCTTCCCACCCCAGACGTCGCACCATAGGCACCTGCCTACCTGAACAGTGGATGGCCTGGGACAGCGCACAACAAGCACCAACAGCATATGGTTATGTCAGCATAGCATGGGGGTGTGTGTCCGTGCTGGAGGGGGCAGTGGCACCTGTCTGCAGTGGACCCAGGCCATGCCCTGTACCAGTACATGGTGTGCAGTGCAACAGAAAAAGTCTGGCAAAGGAGACGTAAAGGTATGGCCCAGGCACTGCTGTGGCCCCACTGTGGTGCAGCACACACAACCAGTGTGACTCAGAGCAGAGGGTCACAGGTTCAGGTCCCAGCTGCAGACCCTAAGAACACATCTCAAACATTTGCCCTACTACGTAGATACAACAGAAAAACAGGAAATGTCTGGTTGAGGAGATGTAAAGGTATGGCCCAAGGACTGCTGTGCCTCTGCAGCCCCACTGTGGTGCAGTATACACAGCTAGTGTGACTCAGAGCAGAGGGTCACAAGTTCAGGTCCCAGCTGCAGACCATGCAGAACACATTACAAATTTTTGCACAACTATGTAGATACAACAGAAAAACAGGAAATGTCTGGCTGAGGAAAGGTAAAGGTAGTTCCAGGGACTCCTGGGCCTCCATGGCAACACCATGGTGCAGTACACACAGCCAGGGTGTCCAGGAGAAGAGGGTCACAGGTACAGATCCCAGCTGCTGGAACCTGCAGAACACAACCCAACATTTTACCCTATGAAGCATATACAACATCAAACCGTGCAATCCCCACAGCAGCGGCCAACAGGGGTAGTAACACTCACTCACACAGGTTCCACCATCCAAATCATGCTGTACAGGCAGGCTTCTGGCCCCAGCATGGAGTTGCAGGTAACATCACAGCACCACAGCTACCTCCTGCTCAGTTCAGAAATGTCGGCAGTGTGGCAGGCAGGGTTGCCAAACACCCCTATCATTGCACAGTACTGCAGTAGGAGTGTGTGTGTATATGTTTATCCATAGTTTTGTGGCTGCCAACCCCGCCCTCGGCCCACATTGTCCAACTGTTACCAGCATTAGCCTGTGAATGTGCATAATGAGGAGCAAGGTAGCTATTTTATTTATTTATTTATTCATTTATTTATTTATTTAACAGCTTTTATATACCGCACTATTTGTCATCAGTGCGGTTTACATTGAACAACATTACACTCAGACTTAGAGAAGTTGTCCAAGTTTACAGGTAACAAGGGAATAAAAAACAAGGATTAACTGGGGAATAGTATATAGCAGTTAAACATTTAACAGAGGCAACTATTTACAATGATTTATCATAGGTTGAAAAGATCTTTCTTCATCGAAAAAGGACTCTATTTTGACATAGTCCGAGCTATATGCTACCGAGAACTGCTTACTTAAACATAATTACTGGTTTGGGTCGTGGGGGGAGGAGAGGGGGACATATTGATGTGGGAGAAGTGTTGTAAGAAGAGGTGGGTTTTTAGAGCTTTTCTATATTGTGATATATCTTTCATCAATCTGATGTTGATAGGCAGCTTGTTACAGCATCTGGGGTTGAAGAATGCAAATGCTCTGTTAATAGTTGTCTGGGGGCATTTTACTAGTTCTTTTGGAACCGATAGTATATTTTCAGCTACAGATCTCCTAGATCTATTGTTTTGGGTGTGAGTGAGAAGGTCCGAGATTGAAGATGGTGAGATTTTATGGAACGCTTTGAAGGTCATGAGGAGGGCTTTGTAAGATATCCTGCAGTTTATCGGGAGCCAGTGAAGCTCCATCAGGATAGGGGTTATGTGTTGTCTCCTTGTAGTTCCACATAGTACTCTGGCTGCTGCATTCATAGCCAGCTGTAACGGGTTTAGTGTATTCTTGGGTAGGCCATGTAGTATAATATTCGCATAGTCAAAATGTGGGGTGACTAGCGCTTGGAATGTTGTGCGGAAGTCATCTGGTTCTAACATGGGCTTAAGGTGCCGTAGAGTCTTGATCTTGTGATAGATGGATTTTACTGTGCATTTTATGTGCTCCTTGAATTCTAGTCGTTGGTCCAATATGACACCCAAGTAGCGAATGGTGGATTTGACTGGTAATTCGGCGTCCCTTACTCTTAGTGTTGGTGGTGGAGAGAAGTCTTTGTTCCTTGTGACAATAAGGACTTCAGTTTTTTTGAAATTTATTCAGAGGTTCTGCGCGAGCAACCAATCAGTTATTGCATTGAAGCAATTGATTAAAGCCGTGTAATCAGGGCTTATCACATTGACAGGTGTGAACAACAGCACATTGTCAGCATAGATAAGGCAAGATATTCCAAAAGCCCGGGTGATGTTGCAGATTGGTTGCATATAGATATTAAAAAGCAGTGCTGATAGGAGGAACCTTGTGGTACTCCTTGTTTCTGTTGGAATGGATAAGATGTATTGTTACCGATTCAAACTTGTTGCCAGCGGTCTTCTAGATAGGATTTGCACCAATCCCATGCGGTTCCTTGTATTCCCTTCTCATGGAGACGGGCTAGTAGTTGTTCATGGTCAACTGAGTCGAATGCTGCCGCAATGTCTAGGAAGACCAATGCAATTCCAATCTTGATACTGTCTATAGCATTGATGAGAGTATTCATTAAAGAGGCAAGAAGTGTCTCAACTCCATGTGCATCCCTAAAAGCATGTTGGCTTGGGTCTAGTGGGGCTTCAGTATCAATGTGTTGTTGGATCTGTCTCAGGGTCACCTTTTCTAGTATTTTGGCTAATAGTGGAATACTAGAAATTGGCCGGTAAGAGTCCTCCTTCTTTGTGTCTAGTTTGTTATTTTTCAGTAATGGTCGGATAAATGTCTGCTTGAGGACTGCTGGGAAAACACCGGTGGTGAATGATTGGTCTGCTATGGCAGCTATATATGGGCTAAGCTCCGCTCTCAATGCTCTGATCCAGTGAGCTGGACATGGATCATTTGGGGCTGTGGTGGTATTAATGGTGGCTATAATGTCTTCGATGGTACTTGGCGATGGGGATGAAAATTTGTTGAGTGGGAACTGAATGTAGGGAGGTGGAGAGGTTTCTTTTGACATTGTCGTGACTTTGACTGCCTTTGATTGAATATAATTAGCATATAGTTGAGGCTGTATTTGTTCTTGTTGCGGTGTGGATGGCTCTCTGGATAGGGATTTCACTAGCTGGAAGAGTTCGCGTGACTTGTTAAGAAAGCGATTAAGTAGTGCCGTGTAGAATTCCTTGCTCTTGGCCCAGGTTAGTTCACGGTGAAATTTCAGGTGGACTAGGTAGGCATCCTGATTGGAGGGGTTTAGAGTACGTCTCCATTTTCTCTCTAATTTCCTCAGTTGAAGTAAGGAGGCTCGTAACTCGGGAGTAAACCATGGTGCATTCTGCTTTCTGGATGTCTGCTTGTTGGACGATGTTTGGTTGTTTGTGGTGGGTTGTTGGGAGTACAGTCTGAGGGTGTCGTTCCAGTTTATTACCATCTCATTGATGCTCTCAGCTGGTTGAGTGAGTTTTGGGATAACTTGGGAAATGATCGTGTCTTTGTTGAATGGTTTAAAATGTGTGGGTTTTAAGGGTGGAGAGATATTTGTGCAGTTGCTTGAGGCTTCCTTAGCTGGTATTGAAAATGTTATAAGGCTGTGGTTTGACCAGGGGACAGGAGTGATTGTGAGATCTAGTTGACTTATCGTATATGCATCCATGGCTGAGACGAAGATGAGATCAAGGAGGTTCCCTCGCTGGTGAGTGGGGTCGTTAACGATTTGTTTATAATGTAGATTGGTCATTGCTTCGAGGATGGTGTTAGATAAGGAAGGTTGTGAGGATGCAAGGTTGAAGTCACTGAGAAGCAAGTTAGGTTTGTTGGGGGCGTCAGGATTACAAGCAAGGTCAATTATGTCAGAGAGATCGTCATCTGGAGCGTTTGGCGCTCTGTAAATGAGATTGATAGTGTTGACTCTGTTGGAGATGGTTAATGTATTCAGGTAGTGTGTGGTCCTGTTTAGAGTCATCTGGTATTGTAATTCAGTTCTTGCTATTATGCAGACACCTCCTCCTCTTCTATTTTCTCTGTTACATGTGTAAATCGAAAAGTTAGGTGGGGTGAGTTGGTTTAAACTAGATTCGTTGGGGATGAGTGAAGAAAGCCCCCAGGTAAGTGAAAGCCCCCAGGTAGGTGATACATTAAATACCTTTATGGAAATGGGTAACAGTGGAAAGCAGTGTGTATTAATGCCCGTAGCATGGGAAATAAGATCCCTGAAGTTGAAGCTTTGGTGGGAGTGGCTGACTTGGATTTAGAGGCAGTTACAGAAACATGGTTCACAGAAAACCATGACTGGGATGTAACTATACCTGGCTATACTTTATTCAGAAAGGACAGGGTAGGAAGAAGGGGAGAGGAGTGGCACTATATGTAAAAACTACTATTAAAGCTTTGGAATTACAGAGCTTAAAAGGGAGAGAGGAGGCATTGTGGGTTAAACTAGAAAGAGGGAAAGAGAAATCTATTTGCATTGGTGTGATATACAGACCTCCCTCACAAGAGGAAGAGGTGGACAGAGAGATAATTGAAGACATATGCAGCATTGCTAGGAAAGGGGAAGTGCTACTGATAGGAGATTTCAACATGCCAGATGTTGATTGGCACATTCCTGCTGCAGTATCGTCTAGAAGTAAGGAGATCCTGGATTCTCTACAGGGAGAACTATTCAGGCAATTGGTAACAGACCCCACATGTGAAGGGGCCATACTGGACTTGGTGCTTACCAATGGTGAAAGTGTTTCTGATGTTGTAGTGGGAGATCATTTTGCATCCAGTGATCACCAGATGGTGTGGTTCAGTATTAGGACTAGGGCTGTTAGAATCCATTCCAAGGTGAGGATCTTAGACTTTAGGATGACTAACTTTGCGAAAATGGGCCAATACCTCAGGGAGTCGTTAGTGGGATGTGAACAGCTGGGGGATGTAGAAAAACAGTGGGCAAAACTGAAAGGGGGTATTTTAAGGGCAACCAACCCTTTTGTTAAAATGGTAAATAAAGGCAAAAGGAAAAGGAGACCGCTATGGTTTTCGAAGGAAGTAGCTGAAAAAGTGAAGAAAAAGAGGGAGGCCTTCATGAAATACAAGAGATCACAGAGAGAGGAAGACAGGCATCTGTATTTGGAAAAACTTAGAGAAGCTAGCAAAGTAGTCAAGAAGACAAAGATTCAAAAGGAGGAGGAAATAGCCAATGCAATAAAATGGGGGGATAAGACATTTTTCAGATATATTAGTGAGAAGAGGAAGGGCAAAAGTGGTATTGTCAGACTCAAGGGTGCAGGGAGGGAATATGTAGAAGCTGATAAGGATAAAGCGGAATTGCTTAACAAATATTTTTGTTCTGTGTTCACAGATGAAGAACCAGGAGCAGGACCTCAGAAAACACCCACAAATAAGAACAGAAGCGAGGGACATCTTGAACAATTTTCAGAAGACTGTGTTCGTGAGAAACTAGCTCAACTTAAAGTAGACAATGCGATGGGACCGGATGGGATACACTCTAGAATACTGAGGGAACTTGGGGACGTTCTAGCAACTCCACTGACTGACCTTTTCAATGCCTCATTGGAGTCGGGAGTGGTGCCAAAGGACTAGAGAGAGGCTCATGTGGTGCCTTTACACAAAAGTGGAAGTAAGGATGTGGTTGAAAACTACAGGCTGGTTAGTTTAACTTCAGTGGTGAGTAAATTATTGGAAACGCTGCTGAAAGAGAAAATAGTGAGGTTTCTGGAGTCCAGCAGATTACAGGATCCGAGGCAGCATGGATTCACCAGAGGCAGGTCTTGTCAGACAAATCTGATTGATTTCTTTGACTGGGTGACCAGGGAGTTGGACCGAGGGAGAGCTCTAGATGTGGTGTATTTAGATTTCAGTAAAGCCTTTGACACTGTTCCTCACAGGCGACTTATAAACAAACTGAGCACCCTAGGGATGGACCCTAAAGTTACTGCTTGGGTTAGAAATTGGTTGGGTGGGAGGCTAGAAAGAGTACAAGTAAATGGAGCTCACTCTGAGGAGAAGGATGTTACCAGTGGTGTGCCCCAGGGATCTGTCCTTGGTCCGATTCTTTTTAACATCTTTGTTAGTGATATAGCGGAAAAGCTGTCGGGTAAGGTTTGCCTCTTTGCAGATGATACCAAAATCTGCAATAGAGTAGACACCCAGGAAGGTGTAGATAACATGAAGAGGGATCTATCTAAGCTTGAAGAATGGTCTAGAATTTGGCAGCTGGGATTTAATGTTAAAAAATGTAAGGTCATGCATTTGGGCTGCAGCAATCCAAGGGAGCAATATAGTATAGGGAGTGAAGTACTTTTGTCCACTAAAGAAGAGCGGGACCTAGGCGTGGTTGTGTCTGATGATCTTAAAGTAGCTAAACAGGTAGAAAAGGCGACGGCAAAAGCTAGAAGGATGCTTGGGTGGATACGGAGAGGAATGGCTAGCAGAAAAAAGGAGGTGATAATGCCTCTGTATAAGTCTTTGGTGCGACCTCATTTGGAGTATGGTGTGCAATTCTGGAGACTGCACCTTCAAAAGGATGTGAACAGGATGGAGTCGGTGCAGAGGGTGGCTACTAAAATGATTAGTGGGCTTCATTATAAAGCATATGAGGACAGACTTAAGGATCTTAATATGTACACCTTAGAGGAAAGGTGGGATAGAGGTGATATGATTGAGATGTTTAAATACCTCCGTGGCATAAATGTTCAGGGAGAGAGCCTCTTTCAATTGAAAGCAAGTTCTGCTACGAGGGGACATGGGATGAGGGTGAAGGGAGATAGATTCAGGAGTGATATGCGGAAATATTTCTTTACAGAAAGAGTAGTGGATCCATGGAATAGTCTCCCAGTGGAGGTGGTAGAGATGAGGACAGTATCTGAATTCAAAAAAGCATGGGAGCAACACAGAGGATCTCTAAAGGTAAAAAGTGGACTGTTGTAGTTGTTGTTATGGAAGGACAGACTAGATAGGCCATGTGGTCTTTTTCTGTCATCATGTTTCTATGTTTCTATGTTAATATAACGTTATCCGTATCAGAAAGCCAGGTTTCTGTGATCATTAGTATGTCCAGTTTATGGTTGGTTATTAGATTTGTGATGGCTGGCCATTTATTGCGGGCTGACCATGCATTAATGAGAGCGCTCTTGAGGTCTTGTCGAGTGTCTGTATTGTTAGTCTTTTTGGCATTTGTTGTGTCAAGTGATATGTAGAGTAAGTGTGTCTGTCTCCTGTGGTATGAGCTCTGTGGAGGTTGGTGTTGATCTTGATTGGGTTTCTTGTTCCTACCTTGATATATAGGGATAGGGTTGGAGCCACTTGTGAGAGCATTAGAGTCGTAGAAGACACTAGAGAGGGTGAAGATGAGTTTAAGGGCTAGTGTAGAGGTGGCCATGGTGCGACATGTTAGCGTGAGAAGTTTAGTGATATGTTTCTGTGGTAGTTGGTGAGAGGTAGCTAAAGAGCTTTGCGATTGTGATGACGTTCTATGGTGTTGAGGGGGGAATCAGGGTTTAGATTCAAGTTGTTGTGTGGTGGTATACCTCGGCAGTGGATATATTTCCAAAGTGTTTCAACAATGCGGTATCAAGTTGTTTCTTTTATGTAGTAGAAAGGTAAGGTTGTAGTACGGTAAGGTTGCATAGAAGGCAACGTAGCATTGAATCTATCTGTTGTGTCAGGCAAGGTGAGGGAGAGAATGCAGAATCGCAAGGTTATTTCAGGCATGGGACAGACAAGAAGGCTAGGTACACACTCGATGGATAGTGCAATTATAACTATAATTATATAAATATAATTATAACTAAATATAACTGCAATAAGAGAACTGACTGATGATGTTAAATATAACTGTAGCATAGATTAAGTATTTAAGTGGATATATACGGGATGTAGCAAGTAAAGTGCATGTGATTACTATGCAGATTAGCTTACAGTTCTGTTGTGCTGAAGGTTCACTTTAGTGGAGGCAGTGTGTTCCTTGCAGGTCTGAGTTGAGGGTCGGGTAGCCGGTTAAAGCTTTCTGCTCCTGCAACTTTAGCGGGTCTGGAGAGCTGGTGAGTGGCATAGACATGCAGATGAGTCGTGACGTTGTAGTGCGTCATCAGTAGTGGTATAGAGAGTTTCAGTTCCTTATGGAGGGCTTAGAGCGTGCTCGGTACGTCCAATACTGCAGGTGACAGTTGAAGCCGTTGCTTGAGTGACAGTAGCGAAGATGAGATAAGACGCTTCGGTAGGCCCGCCCAAGCAGGCCTGCGCCTAAGGGCCACTCCAAAGGGCCCTCCGGTGAGGCCCTCAGGCGTGAGCCCGCCAGAAGGCGCTGCTTTTTTAAGTGGTGCTCCTGCTGCCACAATTTGGCAGCACCTCCTGGTGGGTGGCCTGGTGCTTCGGCCCGCTCGATCCCCGCCGGGAGAGCAGCTGGAGGGCCAGAGTGCTGGACTGGAGAGGGCCGCACGCCAGAAGGCGCTGCTTTTTTAAGCAGTGCTCCTGCTGCCACGATTGGGCAGCACTTCCTGGTGGGGGTGGCCTGGTGCTCTGGCCTGCTTGATCCCCGCCAGGAGAGCAGCTGGAGGGCCAGAGTGCTGGGCTGGAGAGAGCCGCACACCAGAAGGCGCTGCTTTTTTAAGCGGTGCTCCTGCTGCCCCGATTGGGCAGCACTTCCTGGTGGGGGTGGCCTGGTGCTCCGGCCTGCTTGATCCCTGCCGGGAGAGCAGCTGGAGGGCTGAAGTGCTGGGCTGGAGAGGGCCGCACGCCAGAAGGCGCTGCTTTTTTAAGCGGTGCTCCTGCTGCCCCGATTGGGCAGCACTTCCTGGTGGGGGTGGCCTGGTGCTCCAGCCCGCTCGATCAGTAGTGTGGGTATGGGCCAGATAGGGTGAATTGGGCAGGCTTCATCTGCACAGGGAGTATTGCAATGGCTGGTACACTGTAGTGTCCGAACACCACCTGCATGGACAGGGTGGCCACAGCATGTCATGCTGGGAGGGCAGTCTCGCCCTGACTCAGCAGTGACCATGGCATGCCCAGGTTCCCCCATAGTGTTCTATACTATTTGTCTCTAGTAATACCTGTGTTATCCTAGTTCTGGGGCCCAATCACTGACATACTTGCTTGGTGTGTGTGTGCTGCCCATTCTATGTCTGGGTGCATATGTTTCCTCAATGACTATGTACCTGGGACTGGCTAGTGGCATGTCTGCAGTTAGTCTGTGCATGGTGAGAACACCATCTATGCAGGTGCAGCCTGACAGTGTTGTCTGATGGTATATGGCAAGTGAGGATTCACACGCCACCCCCATGTTAATGCTGGTCTGACAATGCTCCGGTCACAGGTATGTCTCATGTGCACTAGCCCTAGAGGGATATTCTTTGCCATTAGGAATGGGCTTGCTGGTCCCGCAGCCAGTCCCGTAGTCTCAGGCACCTGTCCCTCCATGCCCCTATCTACAAGATGGGTGTTATGGGGCCCTTGGGGGCACATAGTGTATACTACTCTGAACAGTAGGGGGCTGTGGTGCATAACCCTCATAAGACACTGAATACCCCTCCGCCCTGCTAACAGGTGGCAATGGCAGCCAGACCTTGACACTGGGTACACACTGATCTGGGTGGTCTCTGGTCCCAGGGTGATGCCTGTGACTATGTAACACAGATGGGTACAGAGGTGCCTTTGGCGTACTGCCTGGGACACCTGCCACACACTGCCAGTAATGGGGATGTGCAGCAGGACCTATATGTAGCACCACATGTACTGAGGACCTAGTGCTGGGCAGCTATCCATACCCTGAGGGTGAATACAGAACCTGCACAATGGCAGGATCCGTAGCTACTCTGTGCCGGTATCACGCACGTCAGTCCATCTTACCAGGCTGTGGTAACAGAGAGCTGAAGACCCCATTTGTTGATCTGCTGTGGACCACTGTTCGGCATGTGCAATGCATCATGGGTGCCATTGCGGTAACCCTAACCTGGCGCACAGAGCAGATGGTCCATGTGGTGACCTGCAGTCCCTCTGTACCCAGGAATTGCTGTACAGTAGGCCAAAGAGGTATAGCCTACTGGTTCGTACAATGATGTTCCAAACTGTGTCCATGGGTTCGATCCCCTATTGTTCCCCCCTCCCATGCGTGCCAAACTCAGATATTTTGCATGCCTCCAACACTCATCTTTTTGCAGATATGTGCTGCCAGCCCATAAGAGACTCGACACAGTGGGCGACATTCCTCTGGTCCAGTTATCTGCGTCTGTCAGCTGAGTAGAGTCCGGACTGTCTGTGCAGGCTACCACCACTGGTCATGCACTGTGACCCTGTCCTGCATTGTGCCTCTACGTTGCCTGCCTCGCCTGTACCTCAGCTGTATGGTACCACCACACCTCTGTCCACCCCTCATCGTAACTATCCTGGCACCTCAGACACCCCTGGGGGACACGTATGCCCACCATCTGCCACCCAATGTCCTCCCAGTACTTTACATTGCCCACACCCAGTGCTGAGGTACAGTTGCCCACAACATGCTTGTCAACAGTACTGGCAGCCACATGGTCTGGCCGCAGATATGGCATGTGCAGGAGGCTCCAGCCCTCACCCTCAATCACCTGTGCAGTGGCAGTTACCCGTGGCCAATCTAGTGTTAGGGTGACATCAGTATCTCTGGACATACGTAATGCACGCCAACCTGAGGCACCTTGTAGGCCACAGGGCAAAGTAACCTAGGGCACCGTGACATTATTATGCCACTGTGAACAATGGCAAAATATCCCAGGGAGCCCACGAGGATGACCTGTCCAGGTGTGCCCAGTACGGTGCGCTGCCTAGGGACCCCGATAATGTGCCATAGAAGGTGCCTCACAAGGCACCTAACGAGCATTCTATATGGCACCATACAATATGGCACCCAGTAACATGCCTACTAAGGCGCGGTAGCAAATATAACATAGAAGGAACCCACAAATGTGCCATGTTCTGAAGCGCGGCATCGGGCGACATACAACGTGCTATTAGGGCTGCGGAGCCCAAGGATGCACTCCTTAGCATACTGTTGCGTAAGGTGCGCTCCAAGGCACCGTAATCAACGTTAGCCTAACACGCGCCTGAGGCCCAGATGGCTGAAAGCCTGAGACGCTGTAACGTCAGGCCTCAACGCCCACAAGAAGATGATCCGTCAAAGCAATATAACATGGTATGTGTAGCGCAGAGGTTAGGAAAAATGTCAGATTATAATTTCTTGTGAGTTCAAATCCCAGAAGGGGATACTAGAATGGGAAAAAGATGGGTATAGGGCATGTCACAAATAGAAAGACTAGTTGTACTCAGATATAGAAAAGGATACCTCTAACATAAACAAATAGACCAAGGAAATAGACCAACACACGTCAGAAACAGAGGGTACGCACATGTGTACGGGTGTTGAGAAGCACACACTGCACAGGCACATTTTTACTGCGTCATACAAGGTCTGATCACATAAAGCAGACAAGATGGCTGCCAGGTCGAGAAAGCCTACATTCACCCATGCAGACCTGTATCTGCTGGCAGAATTAATATGCCTCCGCCAGGAACGCCTATTTCCAGGCTCCTCCCATAGGCAGGACCTCAGCAGAGTGAGGAGGACCTGGGTGCACCTCACCAGGTGATATAATAGAGGCTCAGACTACCCACGTGAGGTAGGTTATAGGGAACAGGCACCCAAACCTAGGAATTTAAAAAAATCCTGGTAACCAACACACATATCAGACATGCACAGCAAGGGAAAAGCAGGTGGCTGTGTGTCCAAATGGGATCAATGTAAGCCTCCCTCTCGATGCTAGCAGATCTGCCCTGTCCCCAGGGGGCCACAGAATCCATTACAGAGATTATTATCCATCCCACTGTTATGGTATTTGCCCCTATTGCAGTTTCACTGATGTGCCCTATCCACAGGATGTACCAGGCCTCACGACAGAGGCGTATTATCCATCCTGGTGTTATGGTACCTGCTCTTGTTTACATTTCACAGGTCTGCCAAATCCCCAGGATGCTGCAGGCCTCATTACAGAGGTCTATTATCCCTCCTGGTGTTCTGGTACCTCCTCTTGTTTAAGTTGCACAGATGTACCAAATCCCCAGGATGCCCCAGGCCTCATTACAGAGGTCTATTATCCATCCTGGTATTATGGTACCTGCTCTTGGTTATGTTCCTCAGGTTTGCAAGACCCCCAGGATGCTGCAGGCCTAACTACAGAGGTCTATGATCCCTCCTGGTGTTATGGTACCTGCTCTTGTTTAGGTTTCACAGGTCTGCCATATCCCCAGGATGCTGCAGGCCTCAATACAGAGGTCTATTATCCATCCTGGTGTTATGGTACCTGCTCTTGTTTAGGTTTCACAGATCTGCCAAATCCCCAGGATGCTGCAGGCCTCATTACATAAACATAAGTACATAAGATATGCATTACTGGGTCAGACCAAGGTCCATCAAGCCCAGTATCCTGTTTCCAACAGTGGCTAATCCAGGTCATACGTACCTAGCAGTTTCCACAAAAGACACAGGTTCCACAATGCTTGTACTGGGTCAAGCACTGATATCCTGGGTCCCTTCTTAATAATGGTTTATGGACCTTTCCTCCAGGAACTTGTCCAAACCTTTTTTAAACCCAGCTACATTAACAGCCTTTACTACATCCTCCAGTAACAAATTCCAGAGTTTGATTACACGTTGAGTGAAAAAATATTTTATTTTATTAGTCTTAAATAGTTTACCCTGTAGCTCCCCTAGTCTTTCTATATTCTAATAATGTAAACAATTGATCTATGTTTACCCGTTCCACTCCGTTCATTAATTTATAGACTTTTATCATATCTCCCCTCAGGTTAAAGAGCCCTAACCTTTTTAGCTTTTCTTCATAGGAGTATCCTTCCATCCCCTTTACCATTTTGGTAGCTCTTCTCTGAACCTTTTCTAATAAGGCTATATCCTTTTTAAGATACAACGACCAGTATTACACACAATATTCAAGGTGTGGTCTCACCATGGAACGATATAGAGGCATTATAATATCTTTTGTTTTATTTTCCATTCCTTTCCTTATGATACCTAGCATTCTATTTGCTCTCTTGGCTGCCGCTGCACACTGGGACGAGGGTTTTAACATGTTATCCACAATGACGCCTTATAACAGTACATTCTGACAGCGGAATATGATACACGTGAAAACACTTCTGATGCAGCTTTAACATGTTATCCACAATGACGCCTAAATCTTTTTCCTGGGTGCTGGTTCCTAATGTGGAACCTTGCATTGTGTAACCATACTTTGGGTTGTTCTTCCCTATGTGCATAACCGTGCACTTGTCCACACACTTGTTCATCTGCAATTTTGATGCCCAGTCTTCCAATTTATCAATTTATCTTCTTGCAATTTTCCACAATCCTCTTTGGTTTTAACAAATTTAAATAGTTTTGTGTCATCTGCAAATTTGATAACCTCACTCGTTATTCCCTTTTCCAGGTCATTTATGAATATATCAAAAAGCAGCGGATGCAGCACAGATCCCTGGGGTACACCACTATTCACCTTTGTCCATTGGGAAAATTGGCCATTTAGCCCTACCCTCTGCTTTCTATCTTTTAACCAGTTCCTGATCCACAATAGTCCACTGCCTCCTATCCCATGACTCTTTAGTTTAGCCAAAAGTCTCTGATGAGGGACCTTGTCAAAAGGCTTTCTGAAAGCCCAGATACACTATATCAACGGACTCACCTTTGTCCACCTGTTTATTCATACCTTCAAAAAAACATAACAGATTAGTAAGACAAGATCTTCCTTGTCTAAAGCCATGTTGGCTGTCTCCTATTAGGCCATGACTGTCTACATGCTGAGTAATTTTGTTCTTTATGATGGTTTCTACCATTTTTCACGGTACTGACATCAGGCTCACCGGTATGTAGTTTCCCGGATCACCCCTGGAACCCTTTTTAAAAATTGGCATTACATTGGCAATCCTCCAATCTTCAGGTATTACAGATGATTTTAATGAAAGTTCACAGATTACTATTAGCAGGTCTTCAATCTCATATTTCAGTTCTTTCAACACCCTTGGATGTATACCATCCGGCCCAGGTGATTTGCTACTCTTCAGTTTATCTAATAGTTGTAATACATCATCCCGATGTATCGATATTTCCTTCAATTCTTCCGCACCTTTAAATACCACTTCAGTCATGGGTAACATCCCTATATCTTCCTCAGTAAAGACCGAAGCAAAGAATTCATTCAGTCTCTCCCCTATTGCCTTGTCACCTCTTAGTGCCCCTTTAACCCCTCTATCATCTAATGGACCAACTGATTCTCTCAGGTTTTTTTGCTACCACAGCAAGCTTCTTCTCAAATTCTCCCTTTGCCTGCCTTATCAATGCCTTGCATTTGCCTTGCCAGTGCTTGTGCTGTTTCCAGGTTTCGTTGTTTGGCTTTTTTTTCCCATTTCCTGAAAGATGCTTTTTTGGCAACAGCAACCTCTCTTACCTCACCTTTAAACCATGCTGGCAGTTTTTTGGACTTCCTTCCACTTTTCTTAAAGTATGGAATACAGCTGGTCTGGGCTTCCAAGATAGTATTTTTCAACAACACCCAAGCTTAACGTAAGTCTTTAACCTTTGCAACTGCTCCTTTTAGTTTTTCTCTTAACTATTTTCCTCATTTTATCATAGTCTCCCTTTCGAAAGTTAAAAAGTAGTACTGTGGATTTCCTTACTATCCCTCCTCCACTAATTAAATCAAACGCACTCATGCTATGATCACTATTGCCAAGCGGCCCCATCACCCTTATCTCTTACACTAGATCTGGTGTTCCACTAAGGACTAGATCCAATATGGCTTCCCCTCTGGTTGGTTCATGAACCAGATGCTCCAAGAAGCAGTCATTTATTTCATCTAGGAACTTTTTCTCCCTAGCGTGTCCTGCTGTGAGACTGACCCAGTCGATATCGGGGTAATTGAAATCACCCATTATTAGTACTGTGCTGTAACTTTTGTTAGCTTCCTTGATTTCTTTGAGCATTTCATCATCCATTTGTTCAGTTATTTATTTATTTATTTATTTATTTAACATTTCTTATATACCGCGCTATTTGTCATCAGTGTGGTTTACATTAAAACAATATAACGGTCAGATACAATGACCGTTGTTTACATAGAACAGGGGTTTAACATGGAGATAAACTCGGGGAAACTATTTACAATCCAAGTCTATATATATAGACTTGGGGAACTATGTACAATTCAGTTACATTACATGTTATATATGACTACATAGTATAGTTTTGCATCATATAGTGGCTGTTTGATATAGTGGGAGTGTGTGAGAAATGAGGGGGGGATATCAGGATGGGTATAATGTAAAAGAAAAAGGTGGTGTTTAAGAGCTTTTCTGAACTGACTAAGGTCCCTAATTGCTCTAATGTGTGGGGGGAGTTTGTTCCAGCACATGGGGGCATAGTTTGAGAATGCCCTATTGGTGGTGATCTGGTTGAGCTTTGTGGATTCAATTGGTATTAGTAGCATGTTAGTGGCCAGTGATCTCCTGGATCTGTTGTCTGGAGAATGTGTGAAGAGGTCAGAAATGGATGATGGAGGTATCTTGTTGAAGGCCTTGAAGGTAATGAGGAGGGTTTTGTATAGGATCCTATTGCTTATGGGAAGCCAGTGGAGTTCCTTTAGAATGGGGGAGATGTGATCGGCCCTTGCAGCTCCATAGAGCACACGGGCTGCCGCATTCATGGCTAACTGTAGGGGTTTGAGGGAACTCTTTGTAGAATTATGTTGGCATAATCGAAGTGCGGTGTGATTAGTGCCTGGAAGATGGTGCGGAAATCGTTGGGTTCCATTATGGGCCTAAGATGCCGTAGGGTTTTGGTCTTGAAGTAGATGGTTTGAACAGTGCGTTTGATATGTTCCTTGAAGTCCAGTTGTTGATCGAGTATGACCCCAAGATATCGTATGTTGGATTTGATTGGAAGTTCCGCATCTCTGACTTTGAGTGTTGGTGGAGGAGAGTAAGTTTTATTCCTTCTGATTATTAGGACTTCTGTTTTTTTGAAGTTTATCCGGAGGTTCTGAGTGAGTAGCCAGTCTGTTATTGCGTTGAAGCAGTTGACTAGCACTGTATAGTCAGGACAAGTGATGGTTATGGGTGTAAATAGCAGTACATCATCAGGGTACATAAGGCAAGATATGCCAAATGAACGGGCGATGTCGCAAAATGGTTGCATATAGATGTTGAAGAGCATCGCGGAGAGGGAGGAACCTTGGGGTACACCTTGCTTCTGTTGGAAAGGTTCGGAAGTGGCATTTCCAATACGGACTTGTTGCCATCTGTCTTCGAGGTAGGATTTACACCAGTTCCATGCTTGATACCGGATTCCCTTCTCATGTAGTCGCGTAAGAAGCTGCAGATGGTCTACGGAGTCAAACGCTGCTGCTATATCAAGGAAGATTAGTGCAAAGCACTTCTTTATACTGTCTATTCCATGTCTATTCCTATGTCATTGGTCAGGCGGTCGATAGTACACCCCCACTGCCTTCGCCTTCCCCTTTTTACATGGAATTTCAATCCATAGAGATTCTAAAGCAAATTGTGTTTCCAGCAAAAATTTAATCCTTTCTGACTCAATGCCCTCTCTAACATAGAGCACAACCCTTCCACCAATTTGATCAGCTCTATCATTACGATATAGTTTGTACCCAGGTATCACAGTGTCCCACTGGTTGTCCTCCTTCCACCATATCTCTGAGATTCCAATCATATCTAACCTTTCATTTACTGCTATATATTCTAACTCTCTCATCTTATTTTTTAGACTTCTAGCATTTGCATACAAGCATTTTAGAGACTGTATTTTATTCATATTAATCTAGCTATTGGTAGGCATGGGTAATTTGGGATCTTTAAGCTCTATCTGTTCCATACTCGAGGGAATTTGGGCTACTTTACTCTTTTCTGGAACCTCTCTGCTTTTGGTAGTATCCTTCAAGGATACATTCTTACGAACCATGCGCTCTTGGGTGACTGTTGGCTTTCCTCTATTATCTACTTTAAAAGCTGCTCTATTTCCTTTTTAAAGGTTAATGCCAGCATCCTGGTTCCAGCTCGGTTAAGGTGAAACCTATCCCTTCGGAAGGACCCCTCCTTTCCCCAGAATGTTCCCCAGTTCCTAACAAATCCAAAACCCTCATCCTTGCACCATCGTCTCATCCACGCATTAAGACTCCGGAGCTCTGCCTGCCTTTTGGGTCCTGCACGTGCAATGGGAAGCTTTTCAGAGAACGCTACCCTGGGAGATCTGGATTTCAACTTCCTACCTAAAAGCCTTAATTTAGCCTCCAGAATCTCCCTACCACATTTTCCTATTTCATTGGTACTGACATGTACCAAGACAGCATACTCCTCCCCAGCACTATCTATTATCCATCCTGGTTATGGTACCTCCTCTTGTTTAGGTTTCAGAGGTCTGCTATATCCCCAGGATGCTGCATGCCTCATTACAGAGGTCTATTATCCATCCTGGTGTTATGGTACCTGCTCTTGTTTAGGTTTCTCATGTCTGCAATATCCCCAGAATGCCCCAGGCCTCATTACAGAGGTCTATTATCCATCCTGGTGTTATGGTACCTGCTCCTGTTTAAGTTGCACAGATGTGCCAAATCCCCAGGATGCTCCAGGCCCATTACAGAGGCCTATTATCCATCCTGGTGTTATCATACCTGCTCCTGTTTAAGTTGCACAGGTCTGCTGTATCCCCAGAATGTCCCAGGCCTCACTACAGAGGCCCACTATTCATCCTGGTGTTATGATACCTGCTCTTGGTTACATTTCTCATGTCTGCCATATCCCCAGGATGCTGCAGGCCTCATTACAGAGGTCTATTATCCATCCTGTTGTTATGGTACCTGCTCTGAGTTACATTTCCAGGTTGGCCATATCCCCAGGATGCTGCAGGCCTCATTACAGAGGTCTATTATCCATCCTGGTGTTATGGTACCTGCTCCTGTTTAAGTTTCACAGATGTGCCAAATCCCTTGGATGCCCCAGGCCTCATTACAGAGGTCTATGATCCATCCTGGTGTTATGGTAGGTGCACTGGCTGATGTGTGTAGGCCACTCATATCTCCATGTTGTAGCTGGAGCCTGCAGGGCATATAGCGGCACATCCCCAGAGCACACTCGGGTGCGGCTGTTGCTATGTGCAAGAGCCACGGGTGAGACAAATGATCATCGCCCATGCCAGTTTGTACAGTGGCACATGGCTATGCAGTCTGTGCATATGTTGGACAAGGGTTGCAGACAGGTTGATGGGTGCAGCAGACATTCTGACATAGTGGTGCATATGTGCGGGAAGTGGCACATGCCCTGCCTCCCCTGGCACACCGTGCATGTATGCCGACACCATGCAGCCCCCCATGCATGACGCCTGTGACCCACAGCATGGCAAAGGCACATATGGTTCGGTGTTGTAGGCCCAAACACTGATAGGCTGCCGGGGCAGCAATGGGTGCCAGGGGGTTCGCACACAGGGCACGTATGGGCCAATCTGGACATGCACAGCCGCAACACACACATATGTGTGACGAGGCAACCGCTATCAGTCGACACACAGCACACAATAGGGGCAGCCACCTGCTGCACGCAGGTATGTGTGTGGTGCAGGACCGGCTGGCGATGGATGTCGGTGCCCTAATGTCCCCACACGTTGCTTCCCTCACAGGTTGAGGACCTGTGCAAGAAGGCCTGTGAGCTGTAAGCCAGTTACCCCCACTTCATGGTGCGGGTGCAGCGGGAACAGCAGGCCCAACGTGATGGTGAGTGATGCAGCACATCCCTGTGGGCCAACGGCCTGCAGGGCCACAGGACATGTTTGAATGATGTGCCAGATATGAGACCATGGTGGTAATGTACGTACCTTTCCCCCACAGCAGCCACACGTGCAGACGAGGGCCCAGCAGGGCTGAATGCTGGAGCCGGGCAGTCAGTGCCGGCTGAAAATGACCCGGAGGACATGGAGGCGGCTGACGGCGGGGAGGCTGAGGAGGAGGGGGATGCCGGAAGCAGAGAGGGGGAGGGGGAGGAGGGGGCAGGGTGGAGGGTGAGGGCGGCTGGAAGCCTGGGGAGGGGGAGGAGGGGGAAGGGGAGGAGGCAGTGAGGGGGGAGGTGCGGGCGGTGGCAAAGGAGGAGAGCAGCAGGGGGGAGGTGCAGGGGGTGGAGGAGGGAAGGAGGAATTGTGGGGGAAGGCTTGGGAGGGGGAGGGGGTGGTGTGTGAGGTGGGGGAGGTGGGGAGGGGGCGGGAGGCCTGGGAGGGGGCAGGGGTGGTGGGGGATGGGGAGGGGGTGGGGGTGAGGGCGTGGCCAGTCCTGAGCGGCACAGGCCGCCTCAGGGCACTGGGGGCCACAGCCATCTTCCCCACAGTGCCAGTGATGGCCCCTGTCTGGCCACGGGCCTGCCCCACATAGCCACAGACAGGTGCACCATACATGCAGCCACACAGACAAGGGGAGATGTGTGTCTGTGCGGGTGCATGTGTGGCCTCTGCCTGGCTGCAGCTGTGCGTGCCCAGGCACACACCCAGCGGCAGCACGCCCGCATCCTGGGGCGGGTTCTGGAGACCATGGCTGTGGCTGACCGGATGCACATGTTGAATGACAGATGCATGGCAGGCGCACCTGGCCAGCCACCCAGCGATGAGGGTCCCCAGGGTGGTGAATGTGGGCACCACGCATGCCACCCCTGCCCTTTGTCGACCCATGCCATGGGACTGCCACCACCACTGGGGACGTGGGTGGTAGGGACCATGCCCGCACAGGATCCCACAGCTGTTTTCCCCCCCAAATAAATATTGTAAATATGTTTGACATACTCACGATGATCAGCTGTCCCTTATTGCAACATGTCAGTGGGGTGCGAATGACAGGTGTCAGCATAAACATGTGTGTATTGTCGCGACGCCACCCTGGTGGCTAATGGGGCGCCAAGGTAGGTCGGACACAAATAAAGATAAGGTTGGGATTGGTACTTATTTTTCAGGGCCCAGGGATGTATAGCCTTGGTAGCGTCCTTATTACCCAATACCCAAAGAACACAGGTTTCCAAGTGGAGGGAAAATAAGGCTTTATTTCCCTTGTCTTGCAAAGGTTCAAAGGATCAGTCCCAAAACAATAAAAGAAAGGTCCTTACATCAGGATAGAAAAAGTAAAATTCAGGTTCAAAGCAACAACTGTTCTCTTCATAGAGGTGATACAAACACAAACATTTCCTATTTCACCAGTTTACTGCTCACATGCTATGCAAGGATTCCAAGCTTCCAGTGGTACAATAACTACAATCCATTTCCACATCTGAAAGGGATTCTACCAATTCCACTTGCATTGGTTCCTGATCATACGCCCCTGAAACAGAGTCCGTGGTTCTGGGCAACCTATAATTGGGCTTTTCAGCCAAACGCTGTATGACGTCCCAATGCCTTGGGTTCAGAGTGGGGCGTCGGTCTTGTACTGTTCTACAAGGCAAATATTCCTCCCTCTTCATGGGTTTTATATTAGCTTTCTGCAAACACTGCTTATTCAAAAGTCTCTCATTTGATAAAAGCTTTTCATACCTTGTATCAGGAGAAGTGTTACATGAACAGGGACCTTCTGTTTCCTGTCCTTTCCACAGGCTAGCTCTCTGAAGGCTGTTCCCAACCAAGTGTGGGTTACCTTTTAATGCTGGCTTCTCTCCTTGGGGTGAGGCTTGAGGCCTACTCCTGCTGAGATTATGCCCTGCTCCTGCAACCTGGCGTGGGTTTTTCAACCGTCCTTCGGTTGACTTCTCACAGCGGTCCCAGTACTGTTTTCGTGTCCCTGAATCTCCTGGATCCTTCCGTACTCTCCGTCCTTTCAGTTCTCTCTAGCCGGTTCCTCCTTCCGGCGCTCCAGCAGCGTCTGTAGCTTCTGCAGTTTCTGCCACCTCTGCAGCTCCTGCCGCTCCTCTGGCTTCTGCAGGCTCTGTAACTTCTCTGCCTTCTCTGCTGCTCCTGCTGCTACCGCCACTTTCGCTTTTACCGCCTCTTCCCCCTTTCCAGTCTTCCAGACTTTCTTTAAAAGGAGTTCCTGCCTTCTTGGATTGGAGGCTGGCTGGCTTCTGGTCACACCCTGTGGGGTGTGGATCCTCAGTCTTCCGGAGGTCCCTCTTGCTCCCCCTATCAGGTTCCTGAAAATACAGCGGCTTGTGCATGCCTTTTTTCGTGTTCAAAATATTTTCTTCTGTTCCCCACTGGTCTGCTGCATCACAGTATGTGTGCATGACAACGGTCCCATACATGGTACCATACCCATGGCAAGGGCAGGGTTGGGCATAGGCGGCGCCCAATGTAGCACCACAGACGAAGACCATCACACACAGGACAGGGACGGCATGGAACAGTAGTGGTAGGATGTGCAAGGGTATGGCCAGTAGTGGCAAGAGTTACGACATAGGGTGGACAGTGCAATGCACATGGACGTGGGGATGGCGGACAAAGGGTTGAGCAGGGTGGTGTGCCAGGGGGGAACGGAGAGGTGCTCCATTCATGGTGTGCGAGGGGCAGGAGTAGGGATGGGCGGGGGTACGCATACGTGGAGCAGATGGGGTGTGCCATGGGGCAGGTGTGGGGGTTCATAGTGCCTCCAGGCAGAGGGCAGGGGGAGGCCCAGAGACCAGGGCCAGGGATGCAGGATATTGAGGGACAGGTAGTGGTCAGGGGGCCTGGGGGGTGAGGTCTAACTCGCACCACTGTGGCTGGACACACATGTATGGGGAGGGGGTGGGGATGTACCTGGGCATTGGTGTGGGTCAGGGTACCAGACCGACATGCCCTGTGGACAACTATGGGAGATCCACAGTGTACCCAGAAAACACCTGGGAACCGTTGCAGGCCCCATGGGAAGGGGGAGATGTGGCCAGGCCATGCAGCATGCGTCTGACTACATACAGCAGCAGTGTTTATGCGTATCAGGAGATGTACCCGCTAGGGGGGGCACCTCCACGGCATACATCACACTGACCAGGACAGGGCTGAGAATGGGACACCAGCAGTGTGCTACCAGAGGTAGATGTGTGGACGGGACAGACAGCATGGATATGTCACTGGGCGTACAGGGTACGATGTCCAACCAATGAGATGTGGACAGCACTGCACAGAGACGTATCTGGTGCCACACCAACATGCTCTAAGCAGGTACCAGTGGGGACTGGTGGCGGGGGGACAGAGGGACAGGGGGGTGGGGGGGACAGAGGGACGGGGGTGGGGGGGTCCAGACACTGGTGGGGCAGGGGGGCAGCAGGGGTGTTGGGGCCAGCTGGTGGGTGGGGGTGGCATGGCTGCTGCCGCAATCCATGGTAAATCCAAGCTGGTGGGTGGGGACACAGATTGGCCGAGGGGGTGGCATGGGGTCAGTCTCCAGGGTGGCCACGGATAGGGCAGGGCATACATGGGGCCCTCACAATAACCACATGACACGTGACTTCAGGCAGTACTGCATATGTGGCCATTTATTTCCCGTGCGGTCTGCCATGCTTTGAGCAGCCCCTCCCACCCCGTGATGCAGGTGCCACAGCTGCTGCTACTGCTGATGCTGGTGGACCATGTTGTTCCAAGGGGGTCCCCCGGCCAGCCGCCATAAGTTCCATGCTGGCAGATATGGCCTGCGCAGATGCGGCCAGGCCCCTCATCTTGGCCAGGATCCCCTCTACCGCCAGCCCCTGGCGCTCCACTGCGTGGCACATGCGGCGTGCCTCGTGATGATGCCAGCATTGCTCTCGGAGGGACCGCACACAATACATGCTGTATGCCTGTGGGGGAGACAAGTTGTGCGCCGTGAGACATGTTTTTCACCTGCCACCTGTACACATGCAACATCATATACACACGGTAGGACACTCACCCTGTGCATCACCATGCGCTGCTTCAGAGTGTGCCCGCATCTCCCCGATCACCTCCACCGGGATGTTAATCAAAAGTGGCCTCAAAAATGAATCTAAGTATACAGAGAGAGGCTCTAATATAGTGCCTTTGGTAGAATATGGCACTTAGCCTAAGGAGCCCTATAGGGTGCCTTATGAGGCACCTTACAGGGCACCTTACAAGGCACCTTATAAGGCGCCTTGTAACGTGCGTTAGTCTAAGGCGCCTTGTAATGTGCGTTAGCTGATACGGCTTGCTTTAACGATGCACCATCCACGCCTTTATATGGGCATCTGTACCTTTACTGCAGAGCCTAACGCGAGTGACATTACCGCAGTTTAGTAAACATATCCCTTTGTGTTCCCTTCTTACTTACAGCATCAAGCAATTCTATACTACGAAGTCACTTTTCTATGCTTGTGTTTGTCTGTTATGTATCTTTTAGCTTGTATGTACTTGTCTGGCACTTATTTAAAAAAAAAGACAAGAATAAACATAAAACATCAGAACATAATATCCATTTGCTAGTCTTTTCTCTTCTTGTAACTACTGCTGAGAATAATAATAATAATAATAATAATAAAAACCTCTGGTCAGGGTAAAAGTCTGTTGGTGCGCACTTAGCTCAATAAGGCTGAGCCCTCTGATGTATTTTCGGTTCACAGCGGCTTGGTTGTTCTATCTCTCACCACTGTTCTTCTTCCGCTCTTTCCACTGTCCAGTTCCATTTTGAAGAGTGCCTACTCCCCAACTTTAAGAACTCAATAAAGTGAAATCTTGTCTAGCATTTAAAAAAAAAACTGTCTTGTTCGCTTCCTATCACTTACGTAAACTAATCTAAGGTGAAATAAATTGATTAGAATTCCCTAACTTTTGGGATCACAGCTCAGCATATGATTTCTTTACATTCATGCAATCACTTCTTGAATCATGGCTGCTTTATAGTTCTCTTATATTTGCATGCACTCTTTTAGATGCGACTGCGCTCTCTGCTATGGAACACAGTATTCTGTCCGCTCTTAACAGTGCTCAGGGAAATTCTTATATTAATTTTTCATGAATCTTCTTAACTGATACTGTGATTCAGTCTCCCCTTATGCTTCATATGGCAATGCTCTTAGTCTAACCCTTTATGTCAGCAGCTCACATTGGCATTCCTTCACACAAAGTGTTATTAAACACAGACCACTATACAGTAATACAATCAAGTGCTTTCATACAGTACCATTTGCTCATCAAGAAAACATGCAGATTTGCAACTCTTTTTTCACTCAAAAACAATTTCTTCTCTTCCAGCTCAGAAGCACAGGTCTGTCCTCTTGGACGATTCCTGGTGATCTCTTACACATCATTGGGTTACCTTGGTAATCTCCAGGATTCTATCTTGCTCCCATTGGTGTTTCCAAGGTGACATCATGGAGTAACCAATGGGGCGTTGAGTAAATGAGTCCCCTCCACCCTGGCATTCTACAACTGTTTTTCCCAAGAATGTTTGACATTTTCATCCCTTGCTAGGGTAAATGCCACAGATTTTAATGGGACCCATTGTTTTTTTTGTATGAGGGCTATCACTTCCTATGGAAAAAAAAACCCATTTAAATTCTTTGCATCCCCAAAATTATCAAAAACAGTTGTGCTCATTAATGACACTATCAAATAAAGTCATTTTTTTAACAATGCTAACTCATCCAGCTGTATTTGCCTATTGTGTACCTTTTCTCCATATGTAGCCATCTCATTCTGTTTATGGTCATCTTCTTTGCTGCCAGCTAGCTTATTATCTCCAATATCAATCAGTGCTCATTTATTTATTTTATGGATTTTTTACACTGCTTTATTATTTCAGTCAAAGCTGTTCATATTGTAATGTACATTAAACAAGGACATTGATAACTTGGATTTTTCCAAAGCAATGGAGGATTAGGTGACTTGCCCAAGGCCACAAGTAGTGCTAGGGGGAATTGAATGCTGGTCTCTTGGCTTCCCAAGCCAGTGCTCTAAGCACTAGGGCATTCCTCCACTCAATTTGTTGCTTTTAAAAGCATCATGAATCTTTAACTTTTAGGATGCTGTCCCTTTCAATTTTCGGACAGTCAGCCCCATGTCAGCCCTTCTGAGTTCTGTTCTGTCCTCCACTTATACTCAGCCATCCGTCCTTGCCTCAAGATGACCCCCAGCAAATATTCAAAATTCCAGGTATGTGGTCCCTTGAAATTTAAAACCAACAGCTGAGTACAAGTCTGCTGAAGCCCCTAACCTGTTCCCTAGCCTTGAACAGCAGCTTGCTGCTGTTTTTTAAACTTTACTTAAAAATTGTGCGTGGCCCCTTTACATTTAAAACTGGCTTTTCCACTGTAGCCCTGCTCTACACAGAATGGTGTGGCTGGGAATCATTGACTTCCTACTGTTCCCCAGCCCTGTTCAGGCTCCTTGCAGTCAGTTCAGTCTGACAGCTCCCTGCAGTCCTCCTGATTCTATTTTGAAACTTTTTTAAAAGGTACTCTAGCTCCAGGAACCACAGATCTCCTGTGGATCATGTTTTTAAAATTCCTGGGCTTGCATTCCATCATGGCCCACTGCGACCTCCAAGTGTCTGGCTCCCTCTCAGCACTCCTACCTGCCTCTGACCCATGGACTGTCTCCCGTGGACCCTCCTGATTCGGACCAAGGTAATTATAACATTTTTTTACTCCAGTTTACACTTAGAAAATTGCCTCTAGAATTATTCTTCTGTATATTTTAGTCTCACTGTTTATCAGTCATGTTCAGGTTTATGGGTGTTAGTACCTATGGAGGCCTATGAAGATACAGTAACTTCTTATTATGCCACTGCCTTTCATAAGAACCATGACAGGCAGGGCCGGATTTACCTATACGCCATGTACGCCATGGCGTAGGGCCCACAGCCGGCAGGGGCCCACAAAAAAAGAACCAGGTAATTTTTTTTAAACTCAATTAAAAAAAAAAACCTGGTGGCTGCCGCCGCGGGGGCCCCGTCTACACGCTGACGGGGTGGGGTGGGGGCGGGTGGGGTGGGGTGGGGTCGGGTCGGGTCTCTCCCTCCCTCCCTCCCTCCCTCCCTCCCTGCAGGCTGCGAGAGACGCGAAGATAGAGCGTCTCCTTGCGTCTGTGTTAAGCCCGCAGGGGCTGATGGGATTTCCCATCAGCCCCTGCCGGCTTAACACAGACGCGAGGAGACGCTCTCCCTTCGCGTCTCTCGCAGCCTGCAGCCTGCAGCGAGGGAGGGAGGGAGAGAGACCCGACCCGACCCGACCCGACCGCTTCAGCGTGTAGACGGGGCCCCCGCGGCAGCAGCGGGGGCCCCGCGGTGGCAGCCCCCCGGTTTTTTTTTTAAAGTACATTTTACTTTCGGCCGGGGGGGGGGGGGGGAGGACGGGTAAAGGGCGATGGGGGGGTAGGACTGGTAAAGGGGTATTGGGGGGCTGGGGCAGGAAATGGACTGGGGGGGGTAGGGCTGGTAATGGGCTATTGGGGGGCTGGGGCTGGAAATGGGCGGGGCTGGGCTGGGCTGGGCTGGGCTGGGGGGGGGGTTAAGGCTAGAGGTGGGCTGATGGGTTAGGACTGGTAATGGACTGTGGGCTGTTGGGGGGGCTTAGAACTGGCAATGGGCTTTGGGGGGGGGTTAAGACTGGTAATGGGCTGTGGGCTGATGGGGGATGTCTGGTAATGGGCTATGGGGGGGTCTAGGACTGGAAATGGGGCTGGGGGGGTTAAGACTGGAGGTGGGCTGATGGGGTTAGGACTGGTAATGGGCTGTTGGGGGGGGTTAGAACTGGTAATGGGCTTTGGGGGGTTAAGATTGGTAATGGGCTGTGGGCTGATGGGGGTTGTCTGGTAATGGGCTATGGGGGGCTAGGACTGGAAATGGGCTGGGGGGTTAAAACTGGAGGTGGGATGATGGGGTTAGGACTGGTAATGGCTGTGGGCTGATGGGGGGGTAGGACTGGCAATGGGCTATGGGGGGCTGACTGGAAATGGGTTGATGGGGTTAGGACTGGAAGTGGGCTGATGGGGGGTTAGGACTGGTAATGGGTTATAGGGGGGGCTTAAACTGAAAATGGGGTGATGGGGGGTTAAGGACTGAAAATGGGGTGATGGGGGGTTAAGGACTGTAAGTGGGGTGATGGGGGGGCTAGGACTGGTATTGGGTTGGGGGGTTGCTAGGACTGGAAATGTGCTGATGGATGGCTAGGACTGGAAATGGGCTGATGCAGGGACTAGAAGGGAATGGATGCTGGGTGAGGCTGGAACTAGAAGGGAGCTGATGTTGGGGGAGGATTAGAATGGGTGGGGGCTGGGAGAGTAAAATGGAGAGGGGAAAAATATTTTGTGTGGGAGGGATAAAAAATCTACAATTGGCCGGGTATTGGGAGAGTAAGTGGGGATTGAGGATGGAGGGGTAAAATTTGAGTGGATGAAATAGGAATGAGGAAAGAGCAAAAGGAGAAAGATTAGTATGTTAAAGCAGATGTAGAGAGAGAATGGAAAAAAATCTAGAAGAGAGAAGAAAGGACAAATGGACAGCAGACGATGGAGAGTTAGCAGAAGACACGAAGAAACCAGAAGAAAGTGGCTGGAGCAATTGCAGCTGAAAAAAATGCACAAAAGGTAGAAAAATATCTCTTTATTTTGAATTTATTAATTGGAATATGTCAGCTCTGGTAAATGTGCATCATTAACATCTGCGCTTTGTTTAGTACAAGTGCAAATTATGTATAGTTTTATTTCTACAGTGTTGTACATTCCAAGTTTGGCTTTTGGGATTCCCAGTTTAATTATTGTCTTCCTATTTCTAAATTGTGATTACTTGTTTGGTGATGGTCTATGTTCTGCATGTGTAACTGAGCTGAGGTGTTCTGTTTATATAATTCCTATTTGACATTGCCACTTGTTCTCTTTCCCCAGTAGGTCATGTATTGTTGTTCTCTGAAATGTATTGGTTTAATATTTGCAGCGTTTCCTTTTGATAGTTAGGGTATGGTGCTTTGTGAGTCCTGGTAGTGCTGTTAGGATACGGCGGGTTTACTATGGGCAGTGTTTGTAGTAGTTCCTAATGTGTCTGGCAGTTGGCACTGGATTATAGTAATGTAGAAATCTTTTAGTCTTTCTTTATCCATACACTCATTAAGAGGCACGTTTACTAAAAGTTAGTATATGGTAACATTATGCAAATATTTATGCAAATGAGGCCCCTTATGCAAATGAGGTCTGCACCCCCCTTGGGCCGCCCCTGCTGGGGGCCCACAATTTTTGTTGGCGTAGGGCCTCACTCAAGGTAAATCCGGCCCTGATGACAGGGAATCTGCTTTGATACTAGTGCTGCTTGATTTCTCAGCAGCCTTTGACATTGGACCAAAATTTCATTCTTGCATGGATGCTGTTAGAAAGATTGCAGTCAATTCTTTTGTTTTGGGTGATGGACACAACATTCTATATCTAGGTTGATGATGTACTGCGACTCATACCTGTTGAACCAGATCTACCCATCACTTTGAACAAATTGACTCCTGCCTAACAGCCACATAAGGAAAGTTAAAAATCACCAAACTTTAAAGTAACCTCAATAAAACAAAGATTATGTGGATTCCAAACACAAGCAGACAAGTACCTGACATCAACATTCCTTTTGAGAGCTATGAACTCCCCCACTAAAATCACAGGTCAGGAATCTCGGGATACTGCTGGACTTATCTCTTACTTTGAGCCTACAAGTTCAGGCAACCTTTAAAAACTGCTTCTGTCACGTGTGGCAACTAAGAGATCTCTCTCTATATATTAAGAAGTTGAGTCTGATCACAGTGGTTCATGCTATGAAAACTTTTTTTTTTAATGCAGTCAAGTCAATGCCCCTATGTTCAATGTTTAATTGTTATGACATTTTATAACAGGGCACCAGGATATGAAGGTACATGGAGGAATTTTTTAGAAGATACTTCCAAGTGCAATCTGGGATGTCTAAGCCAGAACATCTGAAAAAGCAGGCAGCATGTCCAAGTGTAGGCATGATTTCACAAACATGGATGTGCCTGATGTGAATGTCTGCAGGGGCATCTACATAGACATCCCCAGAATAGTATTCCAGAATCTAAATTTCTAGGAATAGCCTAATGGTTAGAGTAACAGATTGGAAATAGAGTAACCAGTGTTCAAAGTCCACTGCTGCTATTGTTCATGTTGTGCTAATACTGGGGATGATGAAGTACTTTCTTCCCTACACCCGCTGGATGTTTTTCAGCCAAAACAAACACTTTTCAGATGCTTATTTTGACTGGAGCAGGTCTAAACTTAGATGTGATGACAGATGTCCAGATCAGGTGAGGATATCCAGGGTCCTGAGAATGCTCCAACCACGTCTCTACCACAGCCCTTGGATGTCCTAATGTTGGGGATGTCCTCATGTTGGGGATATCCACAGATCCAACTTCTAAAATGGCTCTGGAGATGTCCCTGTGATTTGGACATCTAAAGCATGAATAAGACTTCCAAAATGATCCCCATATGCACAAAGGTTGCTCCTATTTTTTAAAGGCAGTAAAGCTGCTTATGTACCTTTATAGAGCTATCTGCATGAACGCTCCCACACAAAGGTTGCATTTGCTCCAGGAGGACAGGGGTAACTTTTCTGCCTGAAACACATGTGCATCTTGCAACTCCACCTCCTACAATGTCCACACATACATATACCATGTAAAAGTACATGCTATGCATTGGCAGCTCATGCTTTTATACCTGCATAGTGCCAGGCAATTCTATAGAGGTCTATCTCTGCATGGAAAATGCTGTTTTATGTGCAAACAAGGATTATACAATTACCTCCAAGGTGTGTGAAGCTATGTAAAAAAAATGTTAATACCCGTGAATAGTAAATAATGCAATGTTTGACCAAACTTTGAAAACCACTAAGGGGCATGTTTACTAAACAGCGATGCTGTTTGCACGCGATACGTAATGTTATCACGTGATACATAATATTGCATGCGATAAAGTAAGGTTTCGAGCAAACATGTCTCCTGCGGCATTAAGGCACACAGAGGGTGGAGTAAGACTCCCCAGAGGGCAGAGAGAAGAGGTCAATGGGCGGAGAGTGGGCGGGTAGAGGCCCCATGCACACTAACGCTGTGAAATCAGGGTCTGAAAATTAGCGCCAGTGAAAACCTCGCGCTAGAGGCACATTTGCAAGAGCGAGAAAACAGTTTAGTCAGCAATGTACAGCAAAGGCAGGGAAACCAAGAAAAGCGATAGTAGTGATACATGTGCAGCAATAGCATAGTGCCCAAGTACGAAAGGGCATGACGGTGAGGCTACAAATGGGGTACAGGGGGCTGCAGGTGGGACATGCAGTGGGGCAGTTGGGGCACAGGGTGGACTAGGCAGATGCCTAGGTGGCACATAGGAATGCAGAAACTGCAAATCAGCAAGCCAGCAACTGACCAAGGTCAAACATGACCACGAGTGTGTGTCCCACAGTGTCCCAGGGGACAATTCCCAGCAGGTACCCCAAAGGGCACTTAACATTGACAGGTGGTGCCGCGGGGAAGCACAGATGTCTATGTAGGCACCCCTACCCCAGATCCCACACCATAGGCAGCTGACTACCAGCACACTGGATGGCCTGGGACTGCACACCACCAGCACCACTGGCATAAGGGCATGTCAGCATGGTGGTGGAGGGGTGATGGTGGTAGAGGGGGCAGTGACATCTGCCCACAGAACACCAAGGCCAAGCCCTGTTCAGGTGAGTGGCGTGCAGTGCAACAGACAAGGTCTGTCTAATGAACAGTGATGGCATCCCCAGGGAATGACCCACCTCTGTGGCAACAGTTTGGTGCAGTATACACAGCAAGTGTGTTCAGGGGCAGAAGATCACAGGTTCAAGTCCCAGGTGTGGCTCCTGCAGACCATGTCCCTATATTTTACCCTACAGCACACATACACCATAAACATCTGCAGTCCCTAGAGCAGAGGTTCCCAACTGCAGTCTTGGAGGGCCAAACACCATTCAGGATTTCATGCTGTCCCTAATAAATAAATATTAGCAAAAGAATCGTTCATGTACTAGTTGATATGAATGAGAATTTCTCCCACCTTTTAATAAAATCCAAAAAATTCAAAATGAACTTTAAGCTAAAGAGGTCTCAGACTGGTGCGACTCTGCCACAGAGACTTTCGTCTTTTTTCAAAGCAGATTGCCCGTTCGCATCAACGACCTCCAAAACCCAGTGTGGTTATAATACTCAAGTTTCAATCGTTTGTATAATTGCTTCAGATTTTACTTATCTTATCTGTCTTAAAAAACCCACTGGTATGGACTCTTATAGGATCCCGTCGTCCTATAAGAGTCCATACCAGTGGGGTTATTTAAGACCCTGTAGGTAATCAGTGGCAGTAACACGCATGGTCAGTCCCCCCTACCAAGCTCATGTGCTGAAGAGGTGCATACCACATCTGGTGAGCAGATGTAAATGGCTGTTCTGCATGTGAATTGCATCATGGGTACTGTTGTTTCTACCCTATCCTGGTGACGACAGCAGACAGTATGTCCGGTGACCTGCACACATTCTGTGGCCAGCCATTGGTATGGAAAACCCCATATTGATGTAGAACAATGGTTAATAGGATGAGCCCAGTGGCATACGTCATGGGTTCAATGTCACAGTAGGCTCCCATCAGTAAGACTGTCGGAGGCAACTCACCTTTATGCCTGTAACAGTCAAACATATGTTTGAAATGCCATTTTCCAAACCAAAACACCTCATTTGCCCAAGGTAAAGTTGCCTGGAAACTGTCCTAGCTGTAGGTCTCCCCAATCCCAGTAAGCACATCAGAATGTTTGTGGGTTGACATGCAGTTCATGTGTAGCCAACCATAGCTATGAAGACGGCCATAGAGGCATAGCACATTGGTTAATACAATGACTTTGCAGCCAGCGCACATGGGTTTGAATCTCCAGTGCTACAACATCAGGAAGAAGGTCTGAGGTGGCATCCTTTTTCATGGCTGTAGCAGTTATACACATCTCTGTAGTCTGTAGTTAAAGCAAAACACACACTCATCTTAGTCCCAGGAGGCGACACAGAGCATGGGCTGGAAGAAGGCACCGCAAGCTAAGGAACCCTATGATGTGTCTGATGTTGAAACGCCGGAAAGCCTGGCCCGCTGTAAATAGCCAGTCCACAATCAAAATTAATAAATGGGGGCGTGGTTACGAGATAAGGTGTATGGGGATTGTAAAAGAGGCTTATACCGTTCATGGCGTGTTTGACTGATCTGCTAAGAATACTTTGCCGTGTACCAGGCGTGACAATGCCACATGTACTGTGCGCTGTAGTAGTGCAAGGTAGTGCGTAGTAGCGCAAGATAGACATCCACATCAGCAAAAATGGACAGGAGGTCACGAAAGCCAGCGTTCACCAGGAAGGAGGTGAGAATACTGGCAACAATGATCTGCACAAGGCAGAGGCGACTCTTCCCTGGTTACTCCAGATGCCACGACCTTGGCAGGGTGAGGAGGGCATGGGGCGCCTCACCAGACAGTTTAATCGATGTGCCGACTACCCACATGAAGTAAGTGCATGGAGACAGGTCACACAATGGCAGTTGTGCAACACTATATACAGCAGTCATCACATATCATACATGCAGAACATGGTGGAAATACCAGTCTGTGTGCCACCCTGTGGCTAATGTAGATGTGTATGGTGTTGATTGCAAGTATGCCCTATCCCCACAAGGCCCTCAGACCTGATTACAGAGGTCTATGATAGATCCTGGTGTTATGGTAGCTGCATCTGTCTCATTTTCACAGCTCTGCCCTACCTCCAGGAGGCCTTAGACCTAATTACACAGGTCTATTATAGATCCTGATGGTATGGTAGCTGCATCTGTTTGAGTTTCACAGCTCTGCCCCACGCCCAGGAGGCCCCAGATCTGACTTACACAGGTCTATTCCAGATCCTGGTGTTATGGTACCTGCATCTGTTTGAGTTTCACAGCTCTGCCCTACCTCCAGGAGGCCCTAGACCTGATTACAAAGGTCTATTATAGATCCTGGTGGTATGGTAGCTGCATCTGTCTCAGTTTCACAGCTCTGCCCTACCACCAGGAGGCCTTAGACCTGATTGTGCAGGTCTGTTACAGATCCTGGTGTTATGGTAGCTGCATCTGTTTGAGTTTCACGACTCTGCCCTACCTCCAAGGGGCCCTAGACCTCATTACACAGGTCTATTATAGCTCCTGGTGTTATGGTGCCTGCATCTTTTTAAGTTTCATAGCTCTGCCCTGCCCCAGGAGGCCTTAGACCTGATTACACAGGTCTATTACAGATCCTGGTGGTATGGTAGCTGCATCTGTCTCAGTTTCACAGCTCTGCCCTACCCCCAGGAGGCCCTAGACCTGATTACACAGGTCTATTATAGCTCCTGGTGTTATGGTAGCTGCATCTGTTTGAGTTTCACAGCTCTGCCCTACCTCCAGGAGGCCTTAGACCTGATTACACAGGTCTATTATAGCTCCAGGTGGTATGGTACCTGCATCTGTTTCAGTTTCACAGCTCTGCCCTGCCCCTAGGAGGCCTTAGACCTGATTACACAGGTCTATTATAGCTCCTGGTGTTATGGTGCCTGCATCCTTTTAAGTTTCATAGCTCTGCCCTACTCCAGGAGGCCTTAGACCTGATTACACAGGTCTATCATAGTTCCTGGTGGTATGGTACCTGAATTTGTTTGCGTTTCACAGCTCTGCCCTACCTCCAGGAGGCCTTAGACCTGATTACACAGGTCTATCATAGCTCCTGGTGGTATGGTAGCTCCATCTGTTTCAGTTTCACAGCTCTGCCCTATCCCCATGAGGCCCTAGACCTCATTACAGAGGTATAGTATACCCCTTGGTGATGTGGTACCTGCGTGCATTGCAGTTTCACAGATCTACCCTATTCTCAGGAGGCCCTAGACCTGATCGCAGAGCTCTGTCATAGCTCCTGGTGATATGGTACCTGCCTGTACGTCTGTTTCACAGATCTGCCCTATTCCCAGGAGGCCCAGACCTGAATACAGAGTTCAATGACTCATCCTGTTGTTACGATAGCTACTCCTGTTGAAGTGATCATGTCGACCCTATCCCCAGGAGGCCCAACACTTCCGTGCAGAGGTCCAATGTTACACATGGTGGTATGGTAGTTGGCCATGCTGCACTTACAATAATCTCCAGCAGGCCTTACAACTGGGTCCAGAGGTCTATTATACATTCTGCTTTAATGTTAGTTGCTCATGTTGTTGTTGTCATAAGAACATAAGAACATAAGATATGCCATACTGGGTCAGACCAAGGTCCATCAAGCCCAGTATTCTGTTTCCAACAGTGGCCAATCTAGGTCATATGTACCTAGCAGTTTCCCCAAGAGACACAAGTTCCACAATGCTTGTACTGGATCAAGCATTGATATCTTTGGTCACTTCTTAATAATGGTTTATGGACCTTTCCTCCAGGAACTTGTCCAAACCTTTTTTAAACCCAGCTACACTAACAGCCTTTACTACATCCTCCAGTAACAAATTCCAGAGTTTGATTACACGTTGAGTGAAAAAATATTTTCTTTTATTAGTCTTAAATAGTTTACCCTGTAGCTTCATTGCATGTCCCCTAGTCTTTCTATATTCTGATAAGGTAAACAATCGATCTACGTTTACCCGTTCCACTCCGTTCATTAATTTATAGACTTCTATCATATCTCCCCTCAGCCGTTTCTTTTCCAGGTTAAAGAGCCCTAACCTTTTTAGCCTCTCTTCATAGGAGTATCCTTCCATCCCCTTTACCATTTTGGTGGCTCTTCTCTGTACCTTTTCTAAAATAGCTATATCCTTTTTAAGATACGGCGACCAGAATTGCACACAATATTCAAGGTGCGGTCTCACCATGGAACGATATAGAGGCATTATAATATCTTTTGTTTTATTTTCCATTCCTTTCCTTATCATACCTAGCATTCTATTTGCTCTCTTGGCCGCCGCTGCACACTGGGCCGAGGGTTTTAACATGGTATCCACAATGATGCCTAAATCTTTTTCCTGGGTGGTGGTTCCTAATGTGGAATCTTGCATCGTGTAACCATAGTTTGGGTTGTTCTTCCCTAGGTGCATAACCTTGCACTTGTCCACATTAAATTTCATCTGCCATTTTGATGACCAGTCTTCCAATTTATCAAGATCCTCTTGCAATTTTTCACAATCCTCTTGGGTTTTAACAACTTTAAATAGTTTTGTGTCATCTGCAAATTTGATAACCTCACTCGTTATTCCACTTTCCAGGTCATTTATGAATATGTCAAAAAGCAGCGGACCCAGCACAGATCCCTGGGGTACACCACTATTCACCTTTCTCCATTGGTAAAATTGGCCATTTAGCCCTACCCTCTGCTTTCTATCTTTTAACCAGTTCCTGATCCACAATAGTACACTGCCTCCTATTCCATCTGTATATAGCGTGTATATAGTTTACCATGTTGTCTCCAAGTTACTGACCCTGTTATAATGTAAGCAAAAGACCCTGTTATAATGTAAGCAAAGGACTGTTCTAATGCGAAATTTGTTATCTGTAAACCGCGCTGATACCAAAGAGCGCGGTATATAAAAACTGTAAAATAAATAAAATAAATAAATAAATAAATAAATGACTCTTTAGTTTTGCCAAAAGTCTCTGATGAGGGACATTGTCAAAGGCTTTCTGAGAGTCCAGATACACAATATCAACCGACTCACTTTTGTCCACCTGTTTATTCACTCCTTCAAAAAAACATAACAGATTAGTAAGACAAGATCTTCCTTGTCTAAAGCCATGTTGGCTGTCTCCCATTAGGTTGTGACTATCTACATGCTGAGTAATTTTATTCTTTATGATGGTTTCTACCATTTTTCCCGGTACTGACGTCAGGCTCACCGGTCTGTAGTTTCCCGGATCACCCCTGGAACCCTTTTTAAAAATTGGTGTTACATTGGCGATCCTTCAATCTTCAGGTATTAGAGATGATTTTAATGATAGTTCACAGATTACTGATAGCAGGTCTGCAATCTCATATTTCAGTTCTTTCAACACCCTTGGATGTATACCATCTGGCCCAGGTGATTTGCTACTCTTCAGTTTATCTAATAGTTGTAATACATCTTCCCGATGTATCGATATTTCCTTCAATTCTTCCGCACCTTTAAATACCACTTCAGTCATGGGTAACATCCCTACATCTTCCTCAGTAAAGACCGAAGCAAAGAATTCATTCAGTCTCTCCGCTATCGCCTTGTCGCCTCTTAGTGCTCCTTTAACCCTTTTATCATCTAATGGACCAACTGACTCTCTCACAGGTTTTTTGCTACGAATGTACTTGAAAAGGTCTTTATTTCGCGTTTTTGCTTCCGCAGCAAGCTTCTTCTCAAATTCTCTCTTTGCCTGCCTTATCAATGCCTTGCATTTGACTTGCCAGTGCTTGTGCTGTTTCCAGGTTTCGTCGTTTGGCTCTTTTTTCCATTTCCTGAAAGATGCTTTTTTGGCAACAACAGCCTCTCTGACCTCACCTTTAAACCATGCTGGCAGTTTTTTGGACTTTCTTCCACTTTTCTTAAAGCGTGGAATACAGCTGGTCTGGGCTTCCAAGATAGTATTTTTCAACAACACCCAAGCTGATGTACGTCTTTAATCTTCACAACTGCTCCTTTTAGTTTTTTCTTAACTGTTTTCCTCATTTTATCATAGTCTCCCTTTCGAAAGTTAAAAGGTAGTACTGTGGATTTCCTTACTATCCCTCCTCCACTAATTAAATCAAAGGCAATCATGCTATGATCACTATTGCCAAGTGGCCCCAACACCCTTATCTCTTGCACTAGATCTGGTGTTCCACTAAGGACTAGGTCTAATATGGCTTCCCCTCTGGTCGGTTCATGAACCAGCTGCTCCAAGAAACAGTCATTTATTTCATCTAGGAACTTTATCTCCCTAGCATGTCCTGACGTGACACTGACACTGACATGACACTGTCATGCCTTCCCCCCCTATCCCCAGGAGGCCAGAGACCTGCTCACATAGGTCTATTAGTGAGGTTGGTGTTATGGTGCATGCACCTGTTGCAGTTGCCCACACCTGCCCTATTCCCAGGAGGCCATAGCCCTGACTACAGAGGTATGGTAGACATCCTGGTGTTATGGCTTTGGCTCCTGTTGATGTGGTCAGGTCCACCCAATCCCCGTGAGCCATACGGACACATTACACATGTCATTGACAGATATCATGGTGTCATGGCAGATGTTTCTGCTGATGTGCATAGGTCAGGCAAACACACAGGTGTGTACCGTACCACACAGAGAGGTAGGAAACACCTCCCCTGGAGATTCGCATGCCTACCTCACACATGGCATGATGCTGCCGTGTCATGCAAGGAGAGTGTAGGAAAAGGGGTGGGGTGTCCGTGGGTAGCACACAGGACACGTAGGTTGCACCCCACAAATGCCCAGACCCACAGCCACACATGCAAGCAGTGCTGGCAACAGGTAGTAGCGGACACACTGGCCAGAGCAGCAGCAACACCCTGCTGCTTGCAGCAATGTGTTATATGCTTTGGGCACCCACCAGAGATATCTGGTCCCTATTATTCCCATCCTTTGCATTCCCCCCCAGGTGGAGGACCTACGGAAGAAGGGACGGGAGTTGCGGCTGCACTGCCTGGAATACCTTGACCGCCTCCAACAGAGGGCGCTGCAGCAAAATGATGGTGAGTGTTGCAGCCTCTGCAGTGCACTACAGCATACCCCAGTGGCCCAGCAGCCTGTGGGACCCCATACCATATTTATGTGTTGTGGCAAACACATGATGGTGTGCTAATGCTTACTTTCCCCCACAGAGGATGCTGCTGCTGGCAAGGGGATGTTGACATCAGGGCCCCCCAGAACAGGCCCCACAGCCCTGTTCTGGATGATGGAGGTAGAGGAGGAGGCTGAGGAGGGAGAGGACGGTGACAACATGGAGTGGGAGGAGAATGGGGTGGGTTGGGAGGGAGGGGATGGTAAGGGTGTGTCTGATGCAGTGGGGGGGGGAGGAAGAGGAGGAGAGTGGGGAGGGGGGTGAGGGTGAGGGTGTTTGGGGGTGTCAGGGGGGAGGAGGGGGAGGAGGGGGATGAGGATGGGGTGGGTGGCCCTGTGGGTGGGCGGGGCCACAGGACAGTACAGGGCACTGTGGGTCCCTGCCAGCTGTTGCATGTGTGCGGTGATGGTGCCCGTCTGGGTGTAGCTATGCCACCCATTGCCACAGACAGGGCCCATGCACATGCTACCACACAAACACCAGGCACATGGCGTGGGTGTGGTGGCAGGTGCGTCCGGAACCTGTCTGTGGCAGTGCTTGGCATGCTGCAATGCCAGTGGGCCCAGGACCGCACCATCCGGTGGCTGGCAGGCGCCATTCAGTGGATGGCTGCCAAGGGGATAACAGCAAGGTGTAGGTTACAGTTAGAAAATCGGGAGGTGACTGAGAGGTGCAGTCACGTTTTAGTTGTGTGTTCAGGGAAGATGGGGGGGATATTGCTCATGTTATCTGGAATGACGCTGCATGTCTTAGCTACATGATGCATATGTGTGGGGGAGGAGAGGAAGGGGTCACAGACAACCTCTATATTACGTATCAATGTGTGGCAATGTGTTGCAACCTATACACAGACACCTAATATGGGGGCAGGGTTTATGGAGAGAGAATAGATGTTGGGTCATGGCCAGGTTCAGTTTTAGGCAGCGTGGAGACATCAGGCCAGCATTGTCAGACACGAAAACATAGCTCAGGGTATGGATTGGCAGGGACTGTTCAGGGATGTTGGGATATATTTGGCACTCATCAACATACAGTTAGAACTGAGTGGCAGGGGATCAGACTGCCCTACATGGCATTTGGTATGGAGCTCTGGAACAAGCAGACACAGGACATATCCCTGTGTTCCAGCATATGGGTACAGGCACGCAGGGGAGGTGGGACCATCACAACACACACTGAAGGTGTGACGGGTGAGATATGAGGTGCAGGGGGTTAGCACGGAGGCAGTGTGGACATGCGAGCACAGTATATTAGGGTGATGGGTGTGGTCAGCAGTGTCTGGGGAAGCAGAGAGTTGATGAAATAGGGCATATGGGGTACAGGTCCTTTAATTTTAGCATTGACAGATCATTGTGGACTTTTGCAGGGGCAATTCTGTACAGTGTAATGGACAAAAGCCAGACTGAAACGGATTTGGGGTGCATGAGGGGTGATGACGTGATGGTGTTGTGTGTGTTACACAGCTCAAACATGACATATATATGTATCTGGTGTGTTTATCCATCGACAGGATATGTTGTGTGACCTCCCTGGTGCTATGGTTCACTGGCAGCTGTCTGTATCCCACTCAACGTGCAGTAAAATGGGGTATATGGACATACAGGTACATGGTGTGTGGGGACAATCAGCCACAGATCATGTCTGGGGTCATCTGTCCAATGCACATATGTTGTGGTTCACCTCTTTGGTCTGCAACCCCATACCCCATATGTTACTGTTGTCATACACAGGCACATGTGTTCCTGCTCAGGTCATCTGCTCCAGCACTGTTTCTGGAACACATCCAAGAGAGCTGCGTGTGTCCACACGTCCTAGGTGTTCTGGTGGTGGACCACACGTGCACCCTTTTGTGACATTGTAACATCAGCCAAATGCTGTGCAGCATTGCTTTGGCCAAGAGCTATCTCCACTGATCTCAAATTGTGCACAGACAGGCCGTATGCTGCTGGTGACATGCTCACCTTAACATACTGTGTGTGTGTGTGTTTCTAGCGTGGGTGTGTAAGGGTACAGTGTGCATACAGTTTGTATTATCATGTGGTGGGTGGTGTTTTAACACCTGTGGAGGGTTGGGGACTCTGCTATCTGTAACCTACTGCTGTTGACCATGTATTCATTGTGCGCATCTGTTTTATGTTGTGACCTGACCTATCTCTTGTGTGCTGTCAGAACACTATCCATCAGCATTTCAGTATCACAGATGACACCCTAATTTGGACATGCACCAACGGTAGCTGGAGATGGGGATATGGTGATTCTACACAATCCTCTGACATCTGTATTCACTGTGACATGGTGTTGCCTATTCCTGCCTCAGACAGCCCCTAGCAGACACTTGCTGCAGATAGATGGTAGGTTGCATCTTGGATCTTTTGGAAATGACATCAGCCGTTCTATGTTTGCATTTTGTTGTGGTTTTCAGGGTGTTTTCCTGTGGAGTCACTATGCACCAATGCTGATGGACATGGGGTGGAGCAGTGAGACGCCTGTGTAACGTGCATAGACATGACCATATCCATAGGACACCCTCGTGTATGGTTCAATAGCCACATTTCCCCAACATGCACTGAGTTATGTGTTGTGCTAATTTCATGTTTGCATGTCTGGTGTTCCATTCTATACATATTGCTGTCTGCCTACCTGCAATGTTCCCTGATGTTCTGTGCAACATACCATGACAGTGTTTCTCCTTCTGATACAGGGCAGAGTACACACACTGCACATCAACTACACTGCATCTGCAGGCACCATCACCCACATGTCTAAAACACAACAAGACCATGCAGCTATCCCTGGAAGATGGTGGCATAGGATGGCTGACCTTTATTTATTTATTTATTTATTTATCAATTTCTTCTATACCGCCCCTTCCAGAGATCAAGGGCGGTTTACATGGAACAGTTAACAATTTTGTATACTTCTGTATACTTTACATAGAACGGTGATTGAAACTATGTACAGGTAATATTACATGGAACAATAACAAAACTATTTACAGGGAACTATTTACAAGGAACAATAAACAACAGTTTGCATAAGACTATTATTATTAGTGAGAGGTCTGTCTGTGTTAGTCATTTGTTATATCTTGAGTTCTGTGGGTATATTTCTGTGATTGTTGGGGGGAGGTTCTCTGTTGGTAGGGGATTTCAAAATGGTTCGTGAAGAGGTAGGTTTTGAGTTCTTTTTTGAATTGATGAAGGTCTTTTATCAGGCGAAGGGTTAGTGGGAGCTCGTTCCAGAGAGTGGGGGCAGCGAAGGAGAAGGCCCTAGCGCTTGTGGTTGTCTTAGTTTTTCTGATGGTTGTTTTTATGTTTAGAGAGTGAGTTGCGTTTTGTCTGCGCATTCTTGTTTCTGATGGGACGTGTAGTAGTGTGGACAGGTGTGAGGGGGAGCTGTCATTAAGTAGTTTGAAGGTTGTTAGTAGGATTTTATATTTTATTCAGCTATTTATAGGGAGCCAATGCAAATCAAATAGTATTGGGGTCACGTGGTCAGTTAGTCTAGCTTTTGAGACTATCTTGGTACATATGTTTTGGGCTCTTTGTAATAGATAGGTGCTTTTTAGTGGGAGACCAATTAGGAGACTATTGAAATAGTCAAAATGGGGGGTGATGAGAGTACTGACTACAGATCAGATCTAAAATCATGTGTGTCAAGGAGGGGTCTTAGGTGCTGTATTGTCTTAAGTTTGTAGAATATTGTTTTTACTGTCTGTTTTATGTGAGGAAGCATGGCGAGTGCGTGGTCTATTATTACTCCTAGGTATTTTACTTATTTTTTAATAGGTATAGTTGTTTTGTTTATTGTGATTGTTGTTGGGTACGTGACATCAGCGACAGGCTTTCTTGTTATAAACATTGCTTCCGTTTTTTTCTGTGTGTGGCCCGCATGCCTATGATGGACATTGATGTTGGACTGCTACATTGGGCATAAACGGCCTGTCCTACACAACGTTGCTACCATGCTCTGGCTGGGTGTGGTGTTCATCGCAGGGAACATACATGGCCTTTTGTGTACTGTGGCAGATTGGGATGTACCACTTGCATATGCAGGCCCAGGGATTCACAGACAGTCTTCAAGGGACATGTTTATTTGCAGAGGCTATTTGCAGTATGGACACTGTGTACAGGCCCCTACTTGTGCAGCAGGGACTGACATACTTGCTGCATGTTGTACATCCATCTGACATTGTGTTACTATATGTTGCCTAAGTGTGTGACCTGCACCGCAGGATATCCTTATCTGCTTAGTTCACCAAGAGCATACAGCCATGCGTGTGGCACATGGGTGACATTGTATAGGTCCTCTGGTATTTGTGGGGCTACCCTGCACTTGAACATGACATGGTATTTACCACCACACCACTTTGATGTGTGCCAACATCTTCGGTCGATATTTGCCATCACCATGTGTGCTACAGTGCATGTGGGGCATCATTGTGTCATTGTTTATCATACACGTTCCAGGTGCATGTGACTGAATATGTTGGTACACCAGGTCATGTGGCAGTGTGGCTACTGTGCTGGTTACTGGGCCATGCTTGACCTTTCTTTCAACCTCTATGTACAGATTAGTGTGAGTTTGGTTAGTGCACAGACGTGCCGCTCTACATTGATTTACAGACATAGCAATGCATGTCTGCACATTCCTCTTTATCTCCTGACATTCCGGGACTCACATTGCACCAGTAATTTGGAAGTGTGGGTGTGCGTGTTCATCCTTCATAGGTGCATTCCATGTGCCGTGTCATATCTATTTGCATACTGTATTCACAACACCCATTGCAGCAGACCTTCTGCATAGTGCTATCTCTGTATGTGTGATAGTTTGTGTTTTCTTTATTATCTGGGATCATGTTCCTCTTGTACCTTTTACCATATCCGGATCTGGCTTTTGCACATTGTTGTTTTGGAAGTATGTGGCACTTTATTTGCTATATTACGCATTATGCAACATCTGTGACGTGTATATATGTATGTGTGTGTGTGCAGTTACAGAGATTTTGATATGTATGCTTTTGCAGGTTTGTGCCACCTGTTTTTTGAAGGCAGGTATGTTTTGGTTATACCTTCATGACTGGTGTGCGTTGGGCTGCCATCATGCTCTACCTACTGTCTATATGCACACATATGGGAAAAAGACATTTGGGGCATGCAGCAGCATGTGGGGGGTATGGGGATACTGCATAGTACACAGCATGTACCTACTGCATATTATCTGTACTGCTCATCATCTGTGGGGGGGCCAGTGACTTGTACGTGACATGTGGGTAGCTGGCCTACTCAATATGGTTTCAGTTTGTTCACTGTAAAACAACTAGCTTCATATCATGACACATAGTATATACGATATGTCCAGTAACTTTCCAAAATAAAATATATGTCTTTAATGCACATTTGTCTCTGTTGCTGATTCAATGCACTGATGCATGCATTTATTGATTTACTGGTGATGTACATGGCCCACCTGTGCTCATATCCTTGTACAGTGGCAGCAGTCTGCCATGTCAGGGTGTTATGGGTTCCCATACAACACATTCCCTTTATGAAACTTTTTTGCAGGGTCCCTGTAGTGGTGGTTTGGGATAATGGTTGCAGATGTGCATTAGAGCACCATAGGTTGCAGGTTTGATTCCCACATCTTTTTCCTTGTGTTGTGCTAACCAGATCTTGAGCTGGCTGCAGCTTCATCAGCTCTCCTTTACATCCTTCCATCTCTTCTTTGTACAGCACAGTGTGCCCTTTATGCAGCTTATGTGCCGCATATTAGCTATGGCTAATATGTACATATGGCTGTTCCTTTGTACTGTCCACTGTCCATGAGGTTAGTATGCTTGGGTGACTGTTATTGCTGTTGTTGAGCTGATCTGTCCCAGCTTCTGTTTGCAGGTTCAATTCTCCTTTTCAGTACTATTCCCCATTTTGCCCTGCTACATACAGCATCCCCTGCCACCCTTTGGGTTCCTTTCCTTGCACTTTTGCATGCTGTTTTGACTGCCAAACACTTTATTGTGTGTGCGCATTTGCATATATGTGGCTCTCGTCCCAATTGCAGACTGTGATATGTGCTGTACACAGCTCTTCTACATGTGCAGTACATCATGGTTACTGTTGGGGTTGTCTTTTCCTGGCACACAGCAGGCTTTTGGTGTGGTGCCATGCAGTGTTTTTGTATGCAGCCTTTGCTGCTTGACTTACGTTGGTGGGGTAGGCATGCTGGTTTTTGCATTAACTTATGTGCTAGTGGTCATGGCTTCGATCCCACAGAGAGCCTCCTTTAATCAAAATGTGCAGCACATCTCCCTTTTGTGGCTGTGACAGGCAGACATATATCGGAGATCAGTGTTTAGCACCCAGACCACCCTCACCTCATTTGTGTGACCTATGGTGTCCTATACAGTGCTTTGCCTGTGCTTTTACCCTACCCCAGTATGCACATCAGATTGTTGGTGCGGTGACCTGCAGTTGTTGTGTGGCCAGCCATTGCTATGATGGCTGCCATAGAAGCATTGCACAGTTGTTAGTACACTGACTTTGCAGCCAGTAGTCTTGGGTTTGATTCCTGTGTGTTCTTGGTTTTTCTGCCTGTCCTACACAACTATTTGTCCTTCCTGTAACAGTCATATCTGTGAATATGTGTGTGGCGGCACATTATAGCCTCATCACAGTTGCCAAGCATCCTTCTGTCCGTCTATCCATCTCTGCCAGCTGTGTGGCGTCCTGCCCTAATGTGCAGACTACTGCCCCATGTCCTGCGCTGGGACCTTTTTCTGCATTGCGGCTCTTCATGATTGCCTCTCGTGTGTATGCTCTGCATGGTACTGCTACTCCTCTGTCCTCCTGTTATGCTGCCACCTCTACCTGCTCTGGTGGACACGTATTGGCATCCTCTGCCACACACTCTCATGTTGGCACTTTACATCACCATCACCCTATGCATCGGTACAGCTGCCTCCGATATGTTTTTTCACTTTTCCATCTGCCACATGAGCTGCACACAGATTTGACAGGTCCATCAGCTACGCCATGTGATACCCTCCAGACATTGTTGTTTGGCTTTCCTTGGTACTCTGTACAGTGGTACGGTTACATCTGTGTTTGGGCCATACATTTTGTGCTATTCAACTTGGGGCTCCTTATTGCCAGTGGCCACCTTTTCAGGAGTCACCTTGCCCTCCTTTGGGCATCTTTAGATGCACCTTAGTTTGCACCAGCTCATGGGGCACCTTATATGGTGCCTTGGAGGGTTGCAAACTATGGCACATCATAGGGTGCCCTAATATGCACATCAGGTTACTGCACTGCAGCATGGGCTTTTTGATTGGCAGCGCACACTGTTCAGATGTGTCTGTTACATGCATTAAAAGGAATTGTCTTGGACTGCCATATTGCATGCACCCAGAGGAATTGACCTCATGACTGTTGTCTTGGCAAGCAGCGTATTAACCAGTGTACTACACTTCTGTAGCTATTATCGCAGTGCTTCTACGGCGTGCAAATGTGCAGCGCCGCACACTGTCGCACGAAAATGGCAAGGCGTCCTCTATCACGCGGTAAAAGGCTTAACGCCGGAACGCCCACTTCCTTATATGGGATTCTTCACGTTAGCACTGCACCTAACGCCGGTAACGTTAAGACGGTTTAGTAAACATGCCCCTAAATGTTACATAGATATTTTTTAAAAAATAATTTTCAAATTGGCATGAAATTCCCTTTGTCATATTGCCTCATATTGCTGAGTTTCTGCTTAGCCTTTATGTTTAATTATAGAGGCAACTTCACAAAATATGGTAGGATTAATTAAACTGCAGTGAGCAGTGCAATTTGGATTCTGCTCTGAGAACTGAGCCTAAGAAATCAATGAATCTATAAAGCATGAGAATATTAATTCCGTTCTGCCCATGCACAGGCATAAAATGCTGAACTGCAGAGTGTTAGAAAGCTACCGGCCTTTTGGGTATGCTGTAGTTCCCTTGTGTCCTGTCTTTGTCACACTTATTTTGGTGAGCAGGTTTAAAATTCTAGCAGGCAAAAGAGAAGGAAAAAAAGGAATGCTGGTTTCTCCCAAGTGTGACCGTGCTACTTCAGACAAAATGTCATTATACAGCAGACTTCAGGACACCTTACATTGATTATCTATTTTATGGACTTCATTTCTGTCCTGCTGTATTTGATAAAAAAAGAATAGTGAATCCCTTTGAATTTCTCACCTTTGAAGATTTGCAGACTACAGTTTGACTCCTTAACTAATACTCTATGAAAGAAAATAGCTGTGGAGGGGAGAGTGTGTGTGTGTGTGTGTGTGTGTGTGTGTGTGTGTGTGTGTGTGTGTGTATGTATGCGGTGATGGGGGGTGGGGAGGTGGGCACTGTTTCAGCAGCAGGTGTCAAAGGATTTTTGCTGTTTCCAAAGGTAGGTTAGGTACCATCCACATTTTCTTTTCATATCTTTAAACTCTGGATATCTGGCAGAGAATGCAAACCTAAGAATCAAAGAGGAAAAATGAACCCCCCCACCCCAAAAAAAACAAAAAACAAAAAACAGTAAGACAAACAAACACACACCATATTAATTTAAAAAAGCAAATATCTAAATAAAAGGTGAATGAAAATAAAGGATAGAACTTTTTTGAATTGTTATAGAAAATGTTTACTTTTTGTGCCTATGAGAATTAAAAAAAATAAAGCTCTTGCTATATCAAGCCCTTTGTGCTAAATATCAAAATTCAACACTATACAATTATCTGAGGAAGAGGTAATTTAAAAACATAGATAAGCAATGAAATTCCTATCCGCGTTGCGTATTCCTGATTCAATACTACATACTGTAACATGGCTGATCTCATTCTGTATTTATCCTATGCATCCTTAAATTTTATTATAAAGTAGTGTGTCTTCTCTTGCTTATTCTGCCCTGACCCAGAAATGGGAGTGTTAGCTCCCAAAGACGAGTCGGGATACCTACTAAGTTAATCCAGTAGAAAGATAAAAACTTTGGGTCCGAAATGGAATCGGGCAGGCTGTGCACCACTACGGCACATAACCCTGCCTGCTGACCCTTAACACCGGATACTCAATGCTGCGACAAAGCATTGAATATCCAGCATCAGCGCACATGCCCTGGAGCTGCCGAAGCTAACTGGGAAGCAGTGTTATTGCAGCGCTACCCAGTTAGCATCTGTGGCTAAAACTAGGCGAGTCAGTGAGTGGCAGTCTCCGCCTCTGCTCTGCCCCAGAAAGCCCCTAACACACCCCGGTTCTAACTGCAGAGCATTGGAGTGTGTAGCAGGCTTTGAAGGGGATATTCAGTGGCACTAACCGTGTAGGTGCCGATGAATATCTTGATTTAAGGCATTTAACGGTATACTGGGCTGTAAACCGTGTAAATACCCTTCGAATATCGGGCCCTTTATATTTTATTTTTGTCAACATGTACTGTATTTCTGCTGAATGTTGTTATTATTTTAGTTTTCACCAACTCTACTGGGAGACTGTTCCATGTATCTACTCTTCTTTCTCTGAAGAAATAGTTACTTAGGTTACTTTAGAGTCTACTCGTAACACATTGATGAAGGGGGAGGGGGCTAGATATGTATTTATTTATTTAGACAGTTTTGTATACCACCTTATCCTTCAATCAAAGTGGTCAACAAGACATTGGGAGGCATACATTCAACAGGAGGGGATACGTAAAAGGCTGTCTACTTATAGGTCTAAATGGGGATGGGCGGTTGGGGCTAAGTGGTGAGGGTATCTAGTGGGCCACTTGGGTGGTATCTAGTGCTTGGCAAATTAAGGTGGTTGCTCATAGGCCTTGGTGAAGAGATGGGTCTTGAGAGCTTTACAGAAGTCCTTGGTATCATTTAGGGTCCTTAAGTCCATGGGGAGGGAGTTCCATAATGCAGGGAGTTCCATAATGCAGGCGCCAGTAGCGAGGGAGCTCTCTTAGATGTTACTTGCTTAGTCTTGTGATAACCTGTGGGTAAGGTGATCCTGTTGTCATTGTTGGTTCTTCTAGGCCTGTTACTGACATCCTTGGTTATTATATCCTGGAGCGCATCTGCAGAGTAGCGGTGGAAGATTTTGAAAATGTTCAGGATTGATTTGAATTTTGCCCTTGCAATTATTGGGAGCCAGTGCAGCTGTCACAGGACAGGGATGATGTGTTCAGATCTTGCAGTGCCCGTGATGATGCGTGCTGCAGTATTCTGCACCATTTGGAGTGGGTGAATAGACTGCTAGGGGAGGCCTTGGTATAGTGAGTTTCCGTAGTCTAGCAGTGGGGTGATGACTGCTTGGCAAACTGTACGGAAGTGGTCTTGGTCAAGGATTGGTTTGAGTTTTCTGATGATCCTCAATCGGTGGTAGTGGCACCTGCTAATGTATGCCCCACCACATACAAATCCTCAACCCGTACACTTTAATGCCTTAATTCAGTTGAGTTGTGGATGTTTCAGAATAAGTTGAAACTGAACATGAAGAAAATAAAAATTCTGTACTTATCTTTGGATTTTTCACATCCTTTAAGTTTGAATTTTGTGAAGGATTCCTTTCCTTTTGTGCTTAGCTATGTTGTGAAAGATCTTGGGGTATGGTTAAATACACAATTAAATCTGCATGATTATATATAAAGATTGGTTAAAGCTGCTTATTATAAATTGCATTTGCTTTGAAGACTAAAACCATACTTATCTGGTACTAATTTCCATTCTGTGTTACAGACTTTAGTCCATTCACCTTTGGACTATTGTAATAGTCTTTTTCTAGGTCTTTCAAAAGCTACTGTCTCCTTTACAATCAGTTCAAACTGCTGCCACTCGCCTTTTGTCTGGATGCAAACGTTCTGATGATATTATGCAACAGTTATTTGTTTTGCATTGGCTTTCTATCAGAATTCAAATTTTGTATAACATGATTATGATTACGTTTAAATGCTTGCATAACATAGTCCCTGTTAATCAATATTCCTTCTCATGTTCTACAGTCTCAGGATGCGCAACTATTAGTTGTTCCTTCCTTTAAAAAGATTCATTTTCAGTTATTACCTAAGAAAAGTTTCTTTATGAGCACTCCATGTATTTGGAATTCTCACCCTAACGAGTTACATGCTGAAGCAGAGCTGATGGTCTTTTGGCAAAAGTTGAAATAGTATTTATTCCAACAGGTTTTTTCTGGATTTACTTGATAGGCAGGTGAAGTGCTTGGGGCAATCATGTTGATGATGTAATAATGATCCAGTATGTGCTTTCAAATAGTAGTCTTTTTATTTTTATGTGTTTAGATTTGATTGATTTATTTTATTTTTACTAATTTTTATTTTGCATGAATTTATCAGTATGTTATAATGGAGGGAGAAGTGGCCTAGTGGTCAGGACATGGTACCTCAGGGCTGGGGGTTCAACTCCTACATGGGGACAGCAGTCGCAGGCCGAAGGGACTGGGGTTTCTAGTCCTATAGGCACACCTTGGGCAAGCCACTTAACCCACTGTTGCCTCAGGTACACATAGATTGTGAGCCCTTTGGTGACAAGGGAATGTATCCAGTACCTGTTTGTAGTGATTACATAATGTAAACTGCTTTTATTGAAGGATAAGGTGGTATAGAAAACTGGTTAAAATTAATAATGAACTGTATATGTCTTCTGTTACCCTTCTTGGTTATTGTGTGTGCTATAAATATTTTTAAATAAATAAATAATGCATAAATAAATTTGTGTGTAGCAAGTGTTCTGAGTGTGTGTGAAAGGTAAGGTTTATGTGGGGTGTATGAAGCATGTGCGTATGCATGTGGGAGGTGAGCTGGGGCATATAGAGAGCTGTCGTGGGGTTGTATGCCTGGGCTGATGTAGCTGTATATGCAAGGGCATGCACAGGTTTTCAGTATGGTATGTGGTATGTGGGCATATTAATATGCAGGCTATGGGTGAGTGTGAATTTGTATATGCGTGTATGGCTTTGGAAGTGTGGGATAAGTGATTTTCAAAGTCTCTTTTGGTGTCATCCTTTTCCAGATATTTCAGTTTTTCCTGTTTCTCTGGCAGAGTGCTGGAAGGGGAGAGGCGGTATGATTGGAAAGGAGCACTGGTCAGTATTTTAATGATTCTAACAGATTTAAAAAATTTACATGCATCATAGAAATCAGCGGGGATTTTTTCTTTAGGCTGACAAACTTGATGTTTCTGTTTTTCAAATGTGCCTCAGGTATTCACATTTTCTTTTCTGTGCCAAATTTGATAAACTGAATAAACTGTCATTCCTTGTATTGTTATTATGAATATACATGAAAGATGACCTATACAAATTGTAAGCATGGCCTAATACTTGGCCGTCTAAGCTTTAATGTGAAGAAGCGCTGAGTGATACATTTGGGTTGCAGATATATAAAGTAGCTGTATATGATAGGAGGTGAAATGCTGATGAATGTGGACCAAGAGAAAGATCTCAAGGCAATGGTGCCCAAGCGTGTCGTTTGCAAAACAATGTGACAGAGCAGTGGCAAAAGTCAGAAGAATATTAGTCTGCATAGAAAGGGGCATAGCCAGCATAAAAGAGTCGACAAGACTCCTGTACATGTTGCTGGTGAGGCCTCATTGGGAGAGCTGTGTTCAGTTCAGTTGCTAAGGATATAAGTGGTCCGAGAGAAAGAGAATAAAATGATATAGGGTCTGTGCTAGTGGACATATGAGAAGATACTTAAGATCTAAATATGTATACAATAGGGGAGAGGAGGGATAAGGAGGTGATAATACAGACATTTAGGGGCATCTTAACCAAGGTCTGTTAAGGGTTAGTGCGGGGTTTAGTGCATGGTAAGTGCACATTGCTAACAGGGCCCTGCACTAACAGGGTAGCGAGCGATTGGGAGGTGGGGAGACTGAACGGGTTGGGGGAAGAATGTGAATATTGACACATTGCAGTTAATGTGGCATTTTGGGTACATGCTAGCCATGAATGTTGCCATTAACATGGGGGCAGTTAACACTTCGATGGAGGGCATTAAATGTACCCATATGCCACATTAAATGTACCCAGTGCCAAACATTTGCAATGTTCTAATGTCAGGGGATGGATGCATATGCTACCTAAAGTTAGCACAGACCTTTGTACTAGTTTTGCAGCGCAAACATGGATTATTAATGCACTCTTTAGTAAACATGCCCTTTAATTACTTGAAAGGTATTCATGAACAAATGCATCTTTTCCAAGGAAGGGGACACTATAGAGCTAGAGGACATGAAAGAAGCTGCAAGGAGGTAAACTTAAAAGCAACTTCAGGAATGCCTTCCCTGTGGAGGTAGTGGAGACCACAATAATGATGTAATTCAACAATGCATGAGATAAACACAGAGGATCCCTAAATGGCAAGAGGATGGAATCAAAATCTAAACAAAAGTTAAATAACATTTTTTGCACTTCATAAAGAGATGAGTGCATGAAGTGACCATTATAAACCTAAACAAAGGCATAGTGGGAGGGGGGCAATAGAAATGGTGTGGTGTGACCTCTTTCAGCTATTACTGTATTTGTCATGCATGCAATAAAGGTTAAAACTGAACACCTGACAGTAACATTCCTTAACGTTGAAGGCAAAATGTTTTCACTGTCTTTAATGATTCCAGAAGGTCATCTAGAATGGATTGATTCTGATAACCATTGCTATTAAGGATGCGGTTAATTTGGACAAAGACTATTGCAGACATTCTGAGGCTTGACTCAAAACTCTAGTCCATACGTGAAATCCAGTTGTTCTTACTACATTATTTGCAATCTGCACCTTAAAAATAAATGTGCTGTAAGATTCTTTAAGACAAATGTCTAGTTACTGAACTTTTTCTTTTCTTTCTTAAGTCTATACAGCTAACACATGCTTGGGAGGTCTCAGACTTCTCGGCACTTTATTATAGATGTTAAACTTATCTATCGTAGTGCCTATTAGCATCAATGACCTTCCCAGCACCAATGAAAATGCCGCAGATTGAAAATAAACTTTAACTTATAACCTTAAGTTATGCTTAACTTTGTGGGCTCCCCAACGCCACTCATTGGCGCCCTCTTTTGAATTTCACTCCTTCTGAGTTTCTTCAGGGGGTTTCACAACATTGCATGCATATACAACCGATGCTGCAGACGCATTCCTCCTCAGGATTTTTTGGATCATTATGTGTTCCAAAAAACGCCGCGCACATAATGATCCAAAAAATCCTGAGGAGGAATGCGTCTGCAGCATCGGTTGCATATGCATGCAGTGTTGTGAAACCTCCTGAAGAAACTCAGAAGGAGTGAAACGCAAAAGAGGGCGCCAATGAGTGGCATTGGGGAGCCCACAAAGTTAAGCATAACTTAAACTTACAAGTTAAAGTTTATTTTCAACCTGCAGCATTTTTATTGGTGCTGGGAAGGTCATTGATGCTAATAGGCACTGCGATAGATAAGTTTAACATCTATAATAAAGTGCCGAGAAGTCTGAGACCTCCCAAGCATGTGTTAGCTGTATAGACTTAAGAAAGAAAAGAAAAAGTTCAGTGACTAGACATTTGTCTTAAAGAGTCTTACAGCACACTTATTTTTAAGGTGCAGATTGCAAATAATGTAGTAAGAACGACTGGATTTCACGTTTGGACTAGTTTTGAGTGGAGTGATAAAAAATGTGACTATTGACATAAATTGTCACTCTGAAAAAAGACCATTTGCTATTGTATAATTCTGAGGCTTGAGCCAGAATGACGATTTGGTCAATGAGGGCTTCTTTGAGGGTAATGCATCTTTTTTTTTTTTTTTACTGTAGAGCTGTTGTTAGATTTTGCTATATATTCAGCAACACTATAGGTTAATGGTTGATACTGAATATACCTATAATGTGATAGATGCCAGAGTTATCCAGAAACTGACTATATTCAGCCCACTATCTGGATAACTATTAGATGAAAAGGACTACAGTACACTTAAGGACTCCCCAGTCATTCTTAAAAGACTGCCCACCTTAAGGTGAAAGACACCAGGGATCTAGAACAGGAAGAAAAGGACCAGACAAGGGAAGGAAAAGCCAGTAGAGACAGGCCTAAGCAGAGTTTTTGTACAGAGTAAGTGGAAGTTAACCTGCAATTGGTTAAGCCATGGGGTTAATGCTGGAGTGTCTCACACTGTCATGAGATTGAGGGAGAGAGTGACAACCTTAGAGAACAGGGATATTAGTATGTAGCAGCCATTAATTCTGAATAATGGATGCTTGGAAAGGAAAGGCTAGCCAGAAGATAAGGGGAAAGGAAAGTGCCTACCAATCAAACATCTGCTGCAGAACCTGCCTGATGAGGATGCACGACTAATGGCAGGAGCCCAGATGCTCAGTCATGTTCACATCACATACCGCTTGCATAGTGAGGGAATGGTGATGCTCGTGATTTCTATATACCCCTTTTCTCTCATGAGAGAGTCAGCGGGACGTGTGTGCAACCTTTTGCACCAATGACATTCAGAATGCCAGATAGTGAACAGACTGCTCATTTGAGGTCCTGCTGCAGTTGCCTGGGATATAATTGCAATCTTTGCTTGCATAACTCTCAAGTACCTGGTATAGACATCTGTGATTGGGAGCTGTGACATTCCTCCAGCTAGAGAGACAGTGGTTTGTAAAGACCCAAAGGCAAAGGATAGTTTCTTTGGTTGTTTGAAATGACTGGATATATATCAAGATCTGCCTGTCAGAGAAAACAGATCATCCTTTAGATCTTCAAACAAAGCCATAAGGGCCTAAGTCTATATAGCCTTACCATCTCCTTCTCAGTAACTTAAATAACACAGCCTGTGCTCGTTAAGGCAGGCATTACAACTGATGGCAAGCTACCCTTTACCTACAGCACTCACCTGAATTGTAGCAAAAATTCCAACCTTAGAGGCTTGTCTACAACTACGGTGCCTCTTTTTTTCCATACTGTAGGTCAATGGGGCTGAAAATCTACATTAATTAAGGCAGTCTGCATTATTGGCCATGTTGCCTGTGTTGAATTTAACAAGCTTTAGTGAATTGGTCTGTTTATTTGGTCACTTCAATAGTTCATATGCAATTAATGTTCTCATTTTCTGCTCAATTAAAATGTATTTTTAATAAGTTTACAAATCTTTTGTGAGGGTTGTTACAGCTCTGCAGTGCCGGATAATGCTGTTGAATATCCATGGATAGCAATGCCTAAGAGAAATATCCAGATAACAGTGGCAGTTGAGTATTGATCTGATAATAAAGAAAAATGTTCTGCAGCAATATATTTTTTTCAAGAGGGCAAAGGTTCTGCTCCACCAATGTTTTGGCTTCCAAAGGCATGCTGTCTTGATTGCTGTTCAAACAGTGCCAATATTTTTGACAGCATGATAGGTAGTTACTAAGCTGTGGTAAATTATCGATTTTACTACAGCACAATTTGCCATAGCAGCTACTAACCTGTGGTAAGTGAAACAGGTAAGTGAAACATTAAATACCTTTATAGAAATAGGTAAAAGGGGCAACATCTGGAAAGCAGTATCTATAAATGCCTGTAGAATGGGAAATGTAATAGAGGGTACAAACTCCATTTCCACAGTATGCCCCCTCCCACCATCACAAGACAGTTCAATTCTCAGGCCCCCTTCACCACTCTCTTGTGTCAAGAGGTCACCTCACTACTTGCTCAAGGAGCAATAGAGGAGGTACCTGTGTCCCAACATTGCATGAGTTTCTATTCCCACTACTCCCTCATTCCAAAGAAGACAGGGGGATTCAGGCCCATACTGGACCTCAGAAAGTTGAACAAGTATCTGTTCTGAGAAAAATTCAAGATGATCTCTCTCAAAACACTTCTTCCTTACATTCAGTGTCATGATCGGCTATGTTCTCTAGATCTAAAGGATGAATACACACATATCCTCATTCCTACAGATCACAGGAGGTTTCTTTGATTCCTCTTTCAAGGAAGACATTACCAGTTCAGGGATCTACCCTTTGGACTGTCTTCTGCCCCAAGTGTCTTCACAAAATGCATGACAGTAGTAGCAGCATTCTTGTGAACTCTGTGGATATTCGTCTTTCCCTACTTAGACGACTGGCTCATTCGAGCATCAACAGCTCCAGAAGCCAGCTCCTCTCTCTCCTTTACAATGCAAATCCTGCAGTACCTGGGGCTGGTCATAAAACTCTCAAAATCTCATCTCACCCCTTCTCGACACAAGGCAGTCAAGGGCTTTCCTGCCACAACCACGTTGTGCTTGAATACTCCAGCTGGCCCCTCAAGCAGCTATGAAAACTAACTGCTCGAGAAAAGCTTCAGCTGCTGGGACATATGGCATCCACTGGTCATGTGGTTCCCTATGCTCACCTACACATGCGGGCAGCCCCAGTGGACCCTAGCCTCTCAGTGGACACAGGCATCGGGCCGCCTGGGGTACAAAATCAGAAACTCTACACACCTCATTTTGTCCCTACAGTGTTGGCAATCACTGAAAAACCTTCTTGTAGGGTCTCCTTTTCAGCAGCCACTACAACAAGCCACCTTGATGACAGATGCGTCCAAGTTAGTTTGGGGGCTCAATTGGACAATCTCTCCACTCAGGGTCTCTGGACCGAGCAAGAGGCTTGTCTTCACATAAACCTCTTCTATGCTCTTCAAGTATTTCAGGAGCGCCTGAGCTACAAGATGGTTCTTGTCAAGACTGACAATCAAGTAGCCATGTTCTGTGTGAACAAGCAGGGTGGGACGGGTTCTCAGGCGCTGTGCAATGAAGCTCTACACCTCTGGGCCTTTGCCAGAGATCTTCAAATCCACCTATTAGTGGTGTATCTTCCAGGCACACAAAATCTCTTGGAAGACAAACTCAGTCGAGTACTGCTGCCACATGAGTGTTTTCTTCATCCATGGCAAATTGCTCAACTCTTTTGGATCTGGGGAACTCCAGATATAGAACTCTTTGCAAATCCTCAGAATGCCAAACTTCCCCGGTTCTGTTCCAGAATTCCAGCTCAGAACTCTCAGGCAAGGGATGCCTTCTATCTCCATTGGGGTCATGACTTCCTCTATGCCTACCCACCCATTCCCCTCATTCCCAATACTTTATTCAAGCTTCAGAGAGACAGGGGACAGATGAAACTCATAGCACCATGCTGGCCATGACAGACATGGTATCCACTGCTTCTATGTCTCTCTCAAGCCAAGCCTTTGGAGTTGGGGTGTGCTCCAGATCTTCTTTCCCAGGATAACGGGATGCTATTGCACCTGAATCCTCAGTCTTTACACCTGAAGGCATGGCTGCTGAGAGCCTAGAATTCCAGGATATCAACCTTTCTCAACAGGTTAAGGATATCCTTTTGGCTTCAAGAAAACCTTCCACAAGGCAGGCCTATGCCATTAAGTGGAGAAGGTTCTTTATCTGATGTTCAAAAAAGGAACTTAATCCCTTTTCAGTTCCAGTGGAAGTGTTTCTGGAGTTTCTCCTCCATTTATTATCCTCTAGTCTTAAGACTAATTCAGTAAGAGTCCACCTTAGTGCCATTGCGGCTTTCCACAAGCTCTTTGATGGACAACCTGTCTCCTCTCAACCACTTGTAGCACAGTTTATGAGAGGCTTACTCTTAACTCAACCTCCCATTAAGCCACCACCCGTGGCATGGAATTTGAATCTTATCCTCAGGCAGTTTATGAAACCACCCTTCGAACCTTTAGCCACTACATCCCTGAAGTTTCTTTCTTGGAAGGTAATCTTCCTAATTGCCCTCACTTCTGCAAGGCATATCAGTGAGCTACAAGCTTTAGTGGCTGATCCTCCTTATACAAGGTTCCACCATGATAAAGTAGTTCTTAGGACTCACCCTCACTTTATGCCAAAGGTGGTTTTGCCTTTTCATTTAAACCAGTCAGTTTACCTTCCTATATTCTTCCCTAGGCCTCACGCCTCTATTGCAGAAAGGAATCTTCATGCTCTAGATTGTAAAAGAGCTTTAGCTTTTTACCTTCAGAGAACTAAGCAAGATAGAAAGGCTTCTCAGCTTTTTGTTGCCTTTGACTCCAGTCATCTTGGATTACCAGTTTCCAAACAAACTCTTCCTAACTGGATTGCAGATTGCATATCCTTTGCCTATGAGAGCAAGGTACTTTCTCTCGAAGGTCATGTCTCAGCTCACAATGTGAGAGCAATGGCAGCCTCTATGGCCAACCTTCACTCAGTGTCCACTGACGGCATTTTCAGAGCAGTTTATACAAGGACTCCTGTTTCACCCACAATAGGTTGCACAATTATTTCATTACACGAGAAACAAATGGTGCTCCTTGGTCTATAAGGATTTCAGCTGGGATCTCCAGTTGGGAAAACATCTCCCAAAGACATTGGCTAATGTAGTGGTCCTTGTATTTCGCACAGCTATCTCTTCTGGGTACCATGTGGTATAGTCCATGACCACAAGGATGAATCTATTTCTCTGGGGAGAACTCCCCAACAGTCCCACCAAATCCATCACAACCCTTTCAAATGGGGTCTCAACAATGGGCATGGGCACAAGGGGGGGGAGGGGGCTAGGTCTAACCCTTACCAGACTATGAAGTTGTTAGGTAGGGCAGGACTGGCAAAAGATCTGCACCTGTTTGTAAATCCCCGGCCAGTAAAACTGAACCAGGATCCACTCTTGGGTCTTGTCCACCCCTAGGTGCTCCCCCCCCCAAGGGATGACTATGAGCAAACTCCATTATCTGCCAGCGATAGGCTTGGGGAACCACTAATTGTTCCAGCTCTTCTCCCTCTATTGTTCCCTGGATAACCCTATAATGGAGGTCCTGTTGTACTAAAAAGTAGGGAGAAGCTCTCGGGAAAGAGTCTAATAGGATCCCTTCTAACTCGTGAACTTGGTCCCAAGTATTCTTAAGGATGTTATCTTCCCTTTGGGCTTTTTTAAACTGGCCCAGGTTTCCTATACCAGTCCACCCCAGTGGGCGGTTCTCATCCCCCAAGGCTTCCTGTTGGGGTGTTAGGTTTCTCCAAGACACTGTACAGCATCCTATGGGGTACTCCCCTCCTCCACAGAGCTCTCATTCATAGCTGCCCCTATATTTGTGTTAGAGCAGGCCCTTTCCCACCAACATTGCCTCTGGGACTCTTGGGGTTCCCGACAAATAAATCCAGGTCTTCTAAGGGGAAAAGTTCTGATAAGTCCTCCTCGGTCACCTCATCAAGGCTGCCTTTCCTCCAGTCCCAGACGTCCATGAATTTAGGGAAGTCCCAGCCTAAAACCACTGGATAAGCCAGATGGGGCTCAACCACTGCTTCCAGGGACTCCATTCCGGTGGCCGTTTTTAGCTCCATTTGTATCGTTGGATAGGCCCGCTTATCACCCTGGATGCAACTTAGAGTTACAAGGTTCTCATAATTAATTTGATTACTTTCCTGGTGTTCCTGTTAACAAGGGTCCTTACGCTTTCCGAGTCCATGAAGGCTTGCAGGTAAGCACCCTCAAGTTCCACTGGTATTACAAACAACCCGTGACTCATTAGGGACGCTTCCAGAATACTGTACTCATGTAATGTCAGTCACTTCTCTCCTAAAGTTCCTTCACTCTGGGTTTCACAGCTTTAGCAAAGAAACATTTCTCCCCTCCCCCAAAGTTCTTTCACTCTGGGTTTCACAGCATTAGCAGAGAAATAGTTCTCCCCTCTCCCAAACTTCCTTCACTCTGGGTTCACAGCAGTAGCAGAGAAGCAATTCTCCCCTCCCCCAAAGTTCTTTCACTCCGGGTTTCACAGCATAAGCAGAGAAAAAGTTCCCCCGCCCCCAAAGTTCCTTTACTCTGGGTTTCACAGCATTTCTACCACAAGCCTGCAGACCGACATGGAAACACCCCAGCTCCTACCTTCCCATAGTGTCGCCTTAGAGGTAGGTAGTCACTCCGAACTCGGGAACACCTCGTGCTCTTCTCTCTCCCCTTGTCTCTTTCCTCTCTGTTAAAAGGCCCATCCCCAGTCACACCCTTCCATCTATATTCAAGCTGGGTTCCTTAAAGGGGCCCAGCTTCTGGTACTTAAAGGAGCATGTCCTTAGTCTGGCTGGAGTTATATCAGTACAGGGGATGGAGAGCTTCTCTTACACCCCATCACAGTTGTCCACATGTATTTTTACTAGATTGTAGTCTGAAGGTTAGTGTTGGGATGATCATAATTGTTGAGTTTAATTACGAAAATCTTGGGAGGATTGAGTAATGCTGAAGGCACTTAATATAATTGAACTGGACCTTAGAGCAAAATAAGAAGCATCATAAGGTATCAGAGGTCATCCATTTCATTGATGCAAGCCCTTAGAAGGTCACTAGCATCTGAACTCCCTCACCACGGCCCCCTCTCCACACAGTTCTCAGAAAACCAAGGATAAAAGGAGGAAAAGGTATAAAGAACATCCCACCTTATGTGAGAAAAGACTGTTTCCCCTTCTAGTTCCCTCTGAATACTTTTTATGAAGTCCATAAGTCTCATGTCTCCAGTATAATACCTATCTTAAAGATAGTCTACATCATTGTGACAATCAGCTTGGTTTTCTGTGTTATACTATATGTAGTGCTTAGAACTAGACAAGCTTCAAGTATATGCAGACAATACTCATATTAACTTCTGCTAAGAAGATGGTAGCTGACAGAAACTGCTGAATTTGCTGACTTCTCAAGGGTGAGTGAAGATCAACGATTCTTGCAAGAGCTGCTAGCCTGTGCAAAGTTGTAAGGCCGTGGCATCATTCTCTGATTTTCCAAAACAGAATACTTCTTGTAGAAACTTGTCCAGAAAAAGTCCAGTTATATTATCTATGATGGACAAGCATGCCAATTGCAAAAGCCATTATGATCCAGGACAAAGGAACTGTGGAGAAATTTTATTAGCAAAGACCAAACTGATTCCCTGTCTACCTTATTATTATCAGTTGCTTCGAATCAGATGCTGGCCACCCAAAAGCTTCTTGGAGGATAAAAGCAATATTTAGGATAATCTGAACAAGCAAGAATCACTATAGTTTGCAATTGCTGCAATGCAATACAAATTAGTCAAGTGACATCTTTTGGTTTCCAGATTATTTTTGGCACTGTTATTTCTATAAGTGTGCTTTGCCAAATATATCTGCTGACAACACCAGGCAGAGAACGCACACAGTACAATGTTTCAGCACAATCCTTTCATTCAACTGCAACTTGTGGGATGTGTCTTTCTTTGTGCTAGTTACAACATAGTGCCTTATACATCGTGCAGTGTACAGACGTATTTGAGAAATAGTTGTCATCTCTGAATCTTGGCTCTGAAAATGTATTTTCTAAATAAATGTGAATTATTTTTCGGACTGCTCAAGTATAAATTGTTGTCTTTCATCTCTTGCCTCCTCTCTTTCTATTTCTCTCTCTCTCTCTCTCTCACTTTCTCCCTCTTCTCCATTTTGGGTAACTCCTCCTTGTGCATTACTGAAGAAATGTCTTCACTAATATTTCTTTCTCATTTTTGTAATGTACAGCATGTTTCATTATCTATCTTAATATATTTTTGATGGATATTTTTTTGAACTTCTGAATTCCAAAAAGAAAAAACCTGTGTCCAATACTCTAAAGAGTTTATGCAGTTTTCAGGACCTGTAAACTGCTTAAACCCCGCTAAACCCAATATTCAACTGCACGGGGAGAGGTCTTGGTACCAATCCAATAAGGTCATTTTTTTATTATTTCTACTTAGCTCACATTTTCCAGTCGTAGTTCAAGGGAAGTTACACTCAAGTACTGTGGCTATTTCACTGTCTTTGGAGGACTTACAATCTAAGTTTGTATTTGAAGCAATGAAGGGTTAAGTGGCTTGCCCAAGGCCACAAGGAATGTTAGTGGGTACAATTTTCAATCTACTAACCATGCAGAAGAAAGGCCTAGCAACCTAGTTCCGGTCACACCTGGTCAAGAAACACTAGAGGCTGGGCCACCAAGAGTCAACATTGACACGATGGCACATACATGACTGTCCTAACTCTGTGGTTTTACTATCCAGTTAAGGGCTGAATATCAATGCAAAACAGGTCAGCAGTGAAACTAGATATCAGTGCCAGATGCCAGATATCTTCCAGCACTAAATACCCAGTTTCATTTTGCCCATGGTATCCAGGCGCTTTATCAGCATTGACCACCAAAGCTGATGTTTAATTTTAGGATGTGTACCATAGCTTAAGGAAGAAAACAAACCACGTTATTTAGCATGCACTTATTAAAGCCTCATTTGCATCTGATGCTCCCTCATTTATATAGGGTTACCTAATAGCCCTTATTAGGCTTTACATGAAACCCATCTGTAAGATGTTTCAGAAACACAAGATCAATTACCACATTTATGCGGATGACATAATGCTATATTCTCAATTGGACTCAGACAACCTGAACTATAACCATCTGGAAGAATGCCTCAAGGATGTGAAAACATGGTTTCAACAGAACAACATGTCCATAAACCATAAGAAAACTGAAGTAATGTTCATCTCTAAAAAAAAAGATTTTAACCCCCCCTCAACTATCACCATGAACAATAACTCATATAACATCAAGGATGAGATAAAATACCTAGGAGTAACATTTGACAAAAACCTCAAAATGGAAAAACACCTAAGACTACTGAATCAGGCAATATTCCACAAACTAAGAATCCTCCAAACTCTACGCAACATCATTGAGCAGTCCGATTTCAGAACAATAGTTCAAGCACTAATCACACCTCACCTAGACTACTGCAACGCCATCCTCCAAGGACTACCAAAAAAATTCCTCAACATACTACAACTGGCGCAAAATGTCACAGCCAGGATCATAATGAAGAAAGAACTATCTGACCACTTCACACTAATACTAATAGAATTACACTGGCTTCCTATTGCTGTCTGTATAAGATACAAAATCATAGTAACCAATTTCAAACTGATACACAACATAGCACCATCCTTCCTCTCCACGCTTATCACAACTCAACCACATAACAGAAGCAGAAGAAAGCACAACCTAAACACCCTACATGTACCACCCTCCATCCACACAATTAAGACCTCCACGAGTAACAGAGCTTTCACTTACATAGCGCCCATGCAATGGAATAAGCTACCGGACACACTAAGAACAAACAACGACCTGCAAGATTTCAGAAAAAAACTAAAAACGTAACTTAAAGCACAAAGAAACCATTTGCTCAGCGCACCACAAAAATGCCACATAGAAACTATGACTGTAAACAAACAGTAATTAGTTTAAATGAAACTATAAATAGACCAATATGTGTTTAGCTCCCCGCACATACAGCAGAAATGTGCGGGGAGCTCTGTATGGGGACAGGAGGGGGCGGGCTGAGGGAGGCATGAGGGAGGGCTGGGAGCGTGATGCCTACCCCGGATGTACAGGGCTAATTCCAAGGTCAGGCCTGTATGTCCAGGATCGGCCATTTAAGCAGGGGACTTATTCTACCTCCAAGGTGGAATAAATCCCCCTGGATGTCGGGAGCTGCTGGAGCCAGGGCCTCCCAAACAGGTGAGGGGGTGCAGGGGGTTCCCTACAGCCTGACCCTGGCCATGGCAAGCCCGATCAGGGGTCAGGCTGTGGGGAACAAAGTGCTTGCTGTTGCCGCTGGGGATCATGGCTCCTGCATGGAGCCGCAGTGCCATGGCAACATGATACCATGGCACTGCTGCTCCTTGCAGGAGCCTGACTGAGCTTGCCAGGGATATGGCTGGACGTCCGGGGTGCCTGAATCGGGGCACGTCCCAGATGTCCAGCCACTATGCTGTGATTCTGCTCCTGTGGGCATATATAGCCCCTGGGGAGCAGAATCGGGTGCATTCCTGGGCCTTCCAAATGTCTAGATGACCCAGGGGAAGCACAAAGCTGAATGAGCCTCTATGGGGGTAATTTTAATCATCGATGAGGATAAAACAGAGGTTTAAGTGCAGAATAGTAGGTGCATAAGCCTCTAGAGCAGTGGTGGAATTCAAAACCTCCTAGGAATCTGTTTGGTTGGTGGTGGGAATCAGCTGGGTTGCATTGGTTTGCACAAACAGGTTCCTAGCATTTCCTCTGTTCGCTGAACCGGTCCCAACAGGCCATGTCTCTGCTTCATCTGTACTGGTGGGATTCAGCAGCCAAATATTTAACACTAATATACTATAGCAGAGAATGGCAATAGTAACAGGATATGCATGGTCCAGGTATCATGGCAAAGGACAATACCACACATATAGTGCTATGGCAGCCATGGATACCACATACCGATATGAAGATACAGCAATATCAGTGTTATTCTTCTGCAACAATCCCCCCCACACTACCACACATTGTGCCGATTAGCAGAGGAACAGCACCTATTTAACAGACCTGTACACCTCAGGGTCAGGACATACACATGGCAATATGGGCAAGGAGTCCAGTGAGGACCCAACTGTAATGTATATAGTCCCATGACACATTGGCTTGCATGATAGCACTAAGCAGAAACAATCTGTTTTGCAAAGGCAGCGCCAGCTGATGCACCACCACAGCCACCACCCTCATAGCTACCATCTGTGCTACCACCCCCACCCCCACTGCCTATTTTAGCAGGTCTAACATATACATCCACGATGGACATATACATTTCTGACAAAATACTGTTTAGATGTTGTCATAGCAGGGAATACCCATGCTCCTCCCCTGCATGCCCACGTTCTGCCCCATCCTGTCTATGTGTACAACTGCTTGTTGTAGGACTCATATCTGACCGTCCAAGTACCGCACAAGTCCTTCCTGTATGTGCAAACTGCTTATTCGTGGTTCAGAATGACCCTGTATCTGAATCCAAAAAAGCATGGGACAAACACAGTGACTCTCAAAATATAAAAAGGGGACTATTGTAGTGGTTGATATGGAAGAGCAGACCGGAGAGGTCATGTGGTTTTTTTCTACTATCATGTTTCTATGTTTCTAAGTCAAGAGGCTGAACCAGAGCTGTCCACCACTACCACCACCATGGTACATGGCAGCAACAGTGACTTCTCTGCAGGGAGGTAGTTCATATGCAGGGAGAGGGGCAGAGGAAGAACTCCTCTGTGCTGAACCTCAACCTGTATGAGGAACAGTAGGAGAAAAGAAGGCAGCAGTCCCATACACGGTTACTCCACAAGTCTGCCCGAGTTAAGTTTTGCTGCACAAATTGGATCTGCTGAACCATTGAGGAATGGGCTTTGACCATCATATGAGCTAAGTTTAGCACTTGATTCAAAGTTTTTTGTGTTACACTTTGTGGTGATTATTCATCTTGACAGTTTGTTTGCCTTTATATATTTTTTTTTTTCTAAAGACACTTTGTTATTTGAGAGGTTGTTGCCTTTCACAACAAAGATTCTGACAAAAAAATTTCAAGTAATTGTTTGGCTCTCAAACTACTTTGGTCTGACCTTATTGTTGTAGTACTACAGGAGAGTGAGACAACAGTGGCTAGTCCAATATCATCCCTGCCAGTCATGTTTGGCTCTGGTCACCACTAGAGATTGGAGAAGGACAGGGTTGGTACCAAGGACCCTTATTCTGTTCAGGAATGGAAGCTTAAGGGTGAGGAGAAAAGGAAGGTGGAGAAGGGTAGGAGAAGGGTAGAGGGAGGGGTATGGATGAGGAAGGATAGAGATTGAGAGGTTGGGAAGAGGGAGAAATAGGCTCAGGATGGGGGAGTGGAAGGATGGGAAGGAGACATGGACAGACTGGAGATTCACTAACCAGTCTACCTCACCTTTGGTCCAGGTGTGTCCCAATGAAGTCCTCAGGGCTTTAGGGGAGCCCAAGGTTCCTATTATACCTCATATCCCTGTGAAAGGAGCTATAGCAGGGCTTTGAAACAGTCACCAGATCATAAGAACTCATAGTGATGCAACTAGAAGTCCTGGGAGTAGAGATACATGCCATGGTAGGAGCCCTACATCAGCTTATGGCATGCATATCTGCTTCTGCAGCTCTAGTCGGGGGGGGGGGGGGGATAATGCAATGCCATATTTGTCATTTGGAACCTGCTGTATATATCTGTAAATATATGGGTAACACATGTTAATTGGACTTTTGGTTGCCCATCTAGGCCATGAATAAAAACACATTTTTTTGACTATATGTGTCCACTGCTTGTGATGATGTACCCATCCCCATCACTCTAGCTATGCAGTATCCACTGCTCAAAGCCAAACACATCTGCCACAGGGCCCTGCCCTGTGACATGGGATCACTTGTCTGCCTATGATGGGAGCCCAGCCTTTGACAGGGTCATTGTCCACCCTAGGGTACCCTGGGGATACAAAGCCTAGCACATGTCAAGTACAAGGTGTGCAGACATATACACTCAGCTACCTAGCTCAAAAGCACAAAGCAGGTGACCAGCCGATGCCCCTGTCACCCAAGGCATGCATTCACTGGTACAGAGGGTGACTTCCATCATCCACTAGATAGTCCAGGGGCTATCTTGGGCCATGGACACTGACACAGGTAGCAGACATGGGTCAGGTGGAGGACCACCTACACCGACACATATGAAGATGTGAAGTTGGATCCCAGCTGATAGTGTTGGAAACATGTTATTAAAGGTATGCACATAGTTGAACCACATCACAATGACAGACATATGTATATGACAATATGCAGCATACATAGCAAGGTCCAGATACCAATCCTGAGATTCAGGCCCCTTGCTCCTATGTATATGATAAAATGGGCTGTGGGAGCCTTGACGAGCACATATTACAAACATTAAACACAACTAAAAGCTCTTCTTCACTCCTCCCTCCTATCCCTCCCTAAAGTTCCAATCACCCCTGTTGCAGCTCACCACCTGTAGGGGAAGCAGAGAAACCATGATTAGCATTTAGCATCTGACATTGTAATACGCAGAGCTGTCTCATCCACCACCTCACCCTTGTCCTCCAAAACATGTCCATTCCTTGTACGAAGGTTGCCTCCTGTGGATACATGATACATGCAGGTTTGGCATATGTAGGTGACAAACAGCCCACAACAGACAGAGTACGCCCCTAATACATGTCAGCCCTTGCCAGACCCTGTGTTCCACACTCAAATCAAATAGCTAGATTGGAAGCAGCTGAGGTGTTAGAAGTAGCATCCCAATTGCAATCCATGAGCTAGCTATTTTGTAATGGTAAACATACAGAATAGCTACACAAATTCCCCCCATTTCTAAAATGATCACTGCAAACATTTATATCCCATACACCTGCCCACTAGTGGTTCATTTCACAAGGACAAACATATAAACTGGGGGCAGAGGAGCTGAAATTTTTTTTTTTAATTCTTTATTTATGCATTTTGTAAATCAACACACCTACAAACAAACCATAACACACCAAAACAACACAGCAAATCAAAATCAAAAGACAAAACCCTCCCTCCCCCGCCCACCCTGGCTCTCTGAAGACGAAGTTAGAGGAGATCCACAGTCTAAGCATTCAACTTGCTAGGGTTCAATACCTGACTTAGCACAGGCGGCGAAACTGTCGAGCAAATCCCACTTACCCAAGTCACCTTCCACTGCAGCAGGGCGCTGGACTTTGCGGTACAGTTTCTCATAATTAGCATATCGACAGACGAGGTTCCACCACAAATCTAGGTGCAACCTCCGTGAATCCTTCCAATTTGTAAGAATGACTTTTAAAGCGATGGCAATCATGAAGTTAAACAAAAATCGCTTATCTTTTGTTACTCCAGGAATACATGCTGCTGACCTTAAACAGATAATATGCCATGATAATGTAATAGAAACATTTAGTACAGCCTTCACTCTATCCAATACCAGCCTCCAAAATCTCTGAACGTGATGGCATTCGAAAAACATATGCATAAAGGTGCCGGCTTCTGTCTGGCAGGACCAGCACTTACCCTTTGCCGCACTCTCCCATTTAGCCAGTTTAAAAGGAGTTATAAAAGCCCGATGCAGAAAAAAAAAAAGAGACTGCGTAACCGCTGCCGACTTGGAGACCCTTGTGATTGGGCCCTAGAGAATCCCCCATGCTCTGCTAGGGACGGGGCATAACGCCTCCGCTTCCCAGCATCTTTCCAGACCCTTCAAATGGGATGAATCCCCATCTCGCAGCCACGTGTATATTTTTGACGCTACTCTCGCGGATCCTGCTAAGTCCGCTAACTGCTGAAATACTGTGTCTTCCAAAGACAAATCAACGACATTGATTTTAGCCGCTGCGACAATGTGTTTGAGCTAGAGCCAGCAAAAAAAAGCTGAACCAGGAAGAGAAAACTCCTGCTGTAAAGAGGGGAAAACCTTCCAGCCCTCAGGTCCTAAAACTTGCCCCAGGGCCCATATGCCACACGCTTGCCATCTCCTCCAAGCAAACATCTTACCCCTTATTCTAAACCTGGGGTTCCACCAGATTGGCAGCCTCCTAGCAGGTGGGCCCTCAGCCCTAACATAGCCTGACAGGAGTAGATAGGCCTCCTGCGTGGCGGGGATCACCCTTCCCACCAAGGTCTTTTCTGGATGTTGCATGCCTAAGAGCATCCATAAAGGACAGGGTCGCACGATCCGTTTCTCTACTTCTAACCATACTGGTTTGCAAGACAGATTCTCCTCACCTGCCCACAGTGCACCTTGCTTTAAAAGGAACGCCTGATGATAATTACGAAAATCAGGGAACTGAACCCCTCCCTTGGTTTTAGCAACTTTCAGCTTTTTGAGAGCAATCCTAGGTTGTCGGCCTCCCCACAAGAATCTGCATAAGCATCTTTCCAACTTACTATACACCCAGAGGGGCAGAGAGAAGGGGAGCATACCTAACATATAGTTAATTTTCGGCATTAAAGTCATCTTTATTGTTTCTAATCTACCCCACCAAGAAAGGTGAAGGGGGGACAGGCTAATATTAAGTGTTGTAGGCTTTGCAACATATCCTCTACATTTTCTTGCAGAGCCTGTTCTATGGACATCCCATACTTGACTCCTAAGTATTTAATATTCCCTGCTTCCCAACGAAACGGGAACACAGCCATATCTTCAGCTCTGATGCTGTCATTCATGGGAAATGCGACTGATTTAGTCCAGTTTATTTAATAGCCAGATAATTTCAAGTAGCACTCAATCAAACTCAGGATCTCAGGAACTGCAGAAGGTTGTGAAAAGAGCAACAGATCATCAGCATATGCAGAAATCTTTACCTGCCAATCGTCAACTACAATACCTCCAATATCCTTGTTTTGTCGTATGGCAATAGCTAACGGTTCAAGGGCCAGATTAAAGAGCAAAGGAGATAGAGGACACCCCTGACGGGTGCCTCTGTGTAAGGAAAAGGATCTCGAAAGAGCACCATTCGCACATATCCGTGCTTTGGGGTTTCCATAAAGGATTCGTATCTTATCTATAAACTGGGAACCAAGACCAAATCACTCTAAAGTCCTAAACAAAAAAGGCCATTCTAACCTATCAAAGGCCTTCTCGGCATCTAAAGAGATACCGATATAAGCTGTGTTAGCCAGACCCGCTCTATCCAATAAATTACAAAAGAGTCTGGCATTGTCCGAGGTTGCTCTTCCTGGAATAAAGCCGCACTGATCTGGATGCACCAACTCCCGTATACTTTTAGCAAGCCTCTTTGCCAGCACCGTAGCATAGATTTTATAATCCGCATTTAATAAGGAGATAGGTTGATAATTTATAACCTGCGTGGGATCTCTCCCAGGCTTTTCTAGAACTACTATTGTAGCCTCTGCAAAATTACCCGTGTGTGCCTGAGGAGCATCAAGAGCCTCATAATAAAGCATTAGATAAGGTATAAGCTCGCACCTAAAAACCTTGTAAAACTCTAAAGGGATACCGTCTGGACCCACTGCTTTCCCGGAAGACATGCTGTTAACTGCGGTAAGGATCTCATCTCCTATGAGAGGTTTGTCCAGTTCCTTGGCCTGTTGCGCACTCAACCTGGGATGAGCCAATCTCTCTAGGAAATCTCCAGCGGCCTCCAAACTCTGTGTACATTCAGCGGAGTATAGTTTACAATAATACTCCGAGAATGCATCAAGAATCTGATCTGTACTGGACAAATTCCCGCGACTCTGGTCCGCTATAATCTCAATACGGGCTTTCTCATGCTTCCTTTTTAAGGTGTTAGCCAACAACTTGCCCCCCTTATTATTTTCTACATAAAACTGAGATTGCTGCTTCAGCATCACATATTCCACTTCTGAGCTGATTATTTCATTGTATTGATAACGAAGCCTCTGCAACCGCACAGTTATGCCTGCATCCGCCTGCTTGACTAGTAGACTTTCCCCCGCTTTGATTTGCTCTTCTAAGACATACAATCTAGCTTTCTTCCGCTTATGTTCCTTAATAGAGAAACTAGTAATCACAGCCCGCAGGGAGGCCTTAAAAGCTTCCCACCAGGCCCAGATTGGAGTGTCCCCTAGATGATTTGCTTCAAAATAACTGCCTTAACTACATCTTGAAAAGAGGGTTCAGCTAAGTAGGACCTGTTAAAAGACCAAGCCCGCTGCTGCGCACTCTCCCCCGCCCACTCAATATGCAAGGAGATGGCAGCGTGATCAGAAATATGCATCCCCAATATTTCCACTCCCCGTAGCCCTGGCACTAAGCTTTTGGAGATTAAAAAAAAATCTATGCGAGACAACGATTGATGTGGCGGAGAGAAAAAGGTAAAGTCCCTATCAGTAGGGTGCCCAAGCCTCCATGCGTCAGTCAGCCCAAGGGAATCTATAAGGGCCTTGAGCACCACTCTCGCTCTGGAGGTTCTTTCCACCCTACCTGGATTCCTATCCAATAAGGGGTCCAGGACCAGATTAAAATCCCCACCCATAATCACTGGAGACATAGAGTTCTCCTGTAACACTCTGGTTAGGTCCGTGAAGAACTTGGGGTCATCACAATTTGGCCCGTAAACATTAACTATAGTGAGTGCAGACCCACCCAGCTCAATAGAGACCATTACCCAGCGTCCATCAACAGCAGTCCGCGTAGAGATAACTTTGCACCCTAATGACTTCCGCCCCAGGATAACCACTCCATTCTTCTTCTGTAGGGCTGGCGCTACACCCAATAATGAATATTGCTTGCCCTCAAGTTTTTTAGACTCTATCAAATTTAGGTGGGTTTCCTGCAATAAAATTAAATCGGCCTGCTGCTGTCTGCAGTATGTCAATATCTTTTTCCTCTTGATCGGACTTTTAATCTCTTTCACGTTCAGAGAAATTGTATGCAACCCCCTAGCCATGAGTCCCAATAACATCTAAAGAATACATGATGTGAACAGTGGACCTCTTACCCATAATATATATCGGAGTACACCCTTCAGAGAGCCTAAACCCCCTACAACTCAAACAAAAAAACAAATTTACATCTGGGTGAGACAGCAAGTTCCACATGCACTTTGCTCTGGAGACCCACCCACCAATAAAAGAAAGTTACACACATCCCAACCCCCATCTTGCATAACCTACCCCCAGGGCTGATGGCTATCATGAACGTCAACACTCAAAATGTCTAAGCTTCACAAAGATTTGCCGAGTTCCTAGGGGAGCACCACTGCCCATTACCCGTAATCCAACTGCCCAGAATAGCAACCCAGCAAAGACATCAGAGAACTTATCCCACCACATAACTAGGTTAGCTCTCTACATTCCAAAACCAGTCCTCAGAGTCTTCCATCTTACTCCAAAGGCCTCAGAAGCATCATCCAGGCTCACTGCATTTGGAGCGCTTCTTGGTTCACAATAAATCTTTCAAGCGCTGCCGGATCATCAAAACTTTTGGTCACATTGTTGACAGTCACTCGAAGGGGCGCTGGAAAGAGTAATCCATAGCGAGCCTGGATACCTTGAAGTCTATGTCTGAGCGCCAGGAACTGCTTCCTCTTATCCACCGTTATCTTGCTGAAATCGGGGAAGAAGGAGATTTTGCATCCCTCAAATTGAAGATCCTTGCATGCTCTCGCGGCCTGCATGATCTGCGCCACTTGCTGAAACCGCAGCACACAGATAATCAGAGGCCTGGGGTTTTTTGCTTGCAATCTCAGTACTGTAGGCACTCGATGCGCTCTCTCAATCTCAAAAGGGTGCACCATTTCCAATTTCAGTAATTTCGGGATTAGACCTTCTAAGAAAGAAACAGGGTCTTTCCCTTCTGCACCCTCCGGCAGGCCCACAATATGAATATTATTCCTCCTGGCTCTGTTGTTCATATCCTTGAGGCTGCGCTCTAACATCTCCGTTTTCCTCGCGGCCCTGGCTAACTGCACCAGCCGTTCTTCCTGGGCCCCTGCAGTGGCTTCAATTTTCTCAACCCTGGTCACTAGGGATGCCATTTGGACTTTTAATTCCTTTGAGTCCACTTGCAATTCACTCAGACATTCCCCGTTCGTGTCCATACGGCTTCTAACTGCGCAGATTTCTTGTAGGATCTCGTGTAGCCCCCCTTCAGGCTCACGCTGCGACACCATTTTGAGGGGAGACAACGGGTCAGCTTTTGTTCGTTTTGCCCCAGTATTTTGCCCGCCGGAGAATTCTAGCCAGGTTTGTTTACTGCATGCCATCATCCACAGCCAGGTTTACAACTTAAACCAGTCAGGCTGCCTTCCACTACGGTTGGGTAAGGATTCATTTGTTGGGTTCACGGGAGCACTCTCCTAAGCGTCCATGCAGGTCCTTGGCTGGCTCCACCTCCCCAGAGGAGCTGAAATTTAAAGAAGCGCCATCAGGCGCTGTGAGCCTCCACGCTGCTCTCCCCAGCACGCGGCAGCTCTCCCAATCGGGGATCGAGCAGCCGGGGCGGAAGAACACCAGCGGCCACCTTTTCCCGCCGCCGACCGGCTGCCCAATTGGGGCAGAGGAGCTGAAATTTAAAGAAGCGCCATCAGGTGCTGTGAGCCTCCATGCTGCTCTCCCCAGCCTGTGGCAGCTCTCCCAATCGGGGATCGAGCAGCCGGGGCGGAAGAACACCAGCGGCCACCTTTTCCCGCCACCGACTGGCTGCCCAATCGGGGCAGAGGAGCTGAAATTTAAAGAAGCGCCATCAGGCGCTGTGAGCCTCCACGCCGCTCTCCCCAGCCCGGGACAGTTCTCCCAATCGGGGATCGAGCAGCCGGGGCCGAAGAACACCAGTGGCCACCTTTTCCCGCTACCGACCGGCTGCCCGATCAGGGCAGAGGAGCTGAAATTTAAAGAAGCTCCATCAGGTGCTGTGAGCCTCCACGCCGCTCTCCCCAGCCCGCGGCAGCTCTCCCAATTGGGGATCGAGCAGCTGGAGCCGAAAAACACCAGCAGCCACCTTTTCCCGCCGCTGACCGGCTGCCCAATCGGGGCAGAGGAGCTGAAATTTAAAGAAGCGCCATCAGGCGCACCGCGCCTGATGGGCCCGCACCTGAGGGCCACACCAGAGGGCCCTTTGGCGTGACCCTTAGGCTGCGGCCCTTAACAAGGCCCTCTAATCTGACATCACCCCTGCCAGTAACCTCGGCAGACACAAGACACCAAGGAGACTTGCCCACAGCATTACGGAGACACATTCGAGGCCTGTGCAACACTTTCGCAGACCGAGCCCGAACACCAAGCACCACCAGCCTCAGACACGGTATGAAATATTTTCCTTAACAGCTCCCACATAATCCTAATGACTCCATATCATCAAGGATTGCTTCCTGACCAACGTAAAGTTTGCACAAAGTCCAACCAGTGTTCTAGTATACCCATGCTTGCTGACATACCTAGCGTTCCTCAAGATCTATACAAGTGAAGGTTTCGCTGCACTCAACGAAGCTGCAGCTGGTCCCAGAAGACCCACAGCATAACACTGAATTAAAACAACCATAGATTTGCTACAAACAGTGCCAGAATTGGCCATAGAAGCAGAATCCACCACAGAATTACCATAGAATCTGAATTGGTATGGGGAGAATCTACCATAGAATTGCCACAGAATCTGAATTGGTATAGAGTGAGAATCTACCATAGAATTGCCACAGAACCTGAATGCCATAGAATCAGAATCTACCATAGAATTGCCACAGAATCTGAATGCCATAGAATCAGAATCTACCACTGTACTGTCATAGAATCTGAATTGGTATAGAGTCAGAATCTACCATAGAATTGCCACAGAATCGGAATGCCATAGAAGCAGAATCTAACATTGTACTGCCATAGAACCAGAATTGTCTAGAAGTGGAACCTACCACTGAATCACCATAGAACCTGAATCCCACACATACATAACAACTACCAACTAGGATCCATCAAAGCAGCCCTCAGAATGGATCCCTCCCTTATTACAGCAGCCAACTTATACATCCTCTATAGCCTACTCCATAGCGCCATCGCTTTCACACCCCCCAGCAACCCCATACCAACCTTACGGAGCCCCGGGAGAAGATGGGCGGGCACTTCTGAGCACCCGGAGGCAGAACCCAAACACAACCAGAGCCCACACCTACTATACATCTCACTTCAGCACTCCAGGAAACCCCCGCCAAGAAAACATCTACAACCCAGTTACCTGAACTGCGCACTCATTAATGCCCACTCAGTCCGGAAGAAATGGCCAATCATCTCCGACCTGATAACCCACCACAAGTTAGACATCCTATTGATCACAGAAACATGGCTCACAGAAGCCGACACTGTCATCCTGAACCAACTCACCCCACCCAACTTCTCAGCCCACTCCTGCCACAGGGACAATCGCAGGGGGGGAGGAACCCTAGCACTCACTAAAACCGATCTACAATTCCAACAGATCACTGCCAATAGTACCACACATCTGGACTACATCAACCTATCAAATAAGTACAACTCTATCAACCTACTCTACCGATCACCGTCAGCCTCCCCAGACGACTTATCAACGATAATTGACCTGGCCTGTAACACCAAGAACCCACACATATTGAACTGGCTTATCAGTGACTTCAACCTCCCAGCCCTACCTGAAGAGCATGCCAGCTCCCTCCTAAATGCCCTCAGCCAACTGGGATATGTGCAAGTGATCAACGAGCCCACCCACATGAAAGGAAACAAGCTGGACCTGATCTTCGCCCCACAACCAGCCGCAAGCCATGACCACCCACTTGCCATCTCACTCATGTCAGTCCCATGGTCTGACCATAAGCTAATATTATTCCAACTACCCAACCAACAGGAGCAAACAAGACTCCAACCCGCTACCGATGCCTATCCAAAAGCAAAATTCCGACACTTCAACAAGGAAGAGGTACTCTCTAAAACCCTACAGTTGTTCAACCTCACAGAAACCAGTCTTGAAGAAATGCTCTCTGTATGGAATAACAGTCTCAACTCCATCGCTAACCAACCAACCAGGGACGCAACACCAAGAAAAAGGAAGCCCACCCCATGGTATACTCATGAGTTACAGGCATCTCTCCGCCGCCTAAGAAAACTCGAAAGGAGATGGCGACCCTCACGTTCCACCGATGACCTGGACAATTACACCGCGAACCTGAAAAAACACCGCAACGAACACACGAACACCGAACCTGAAAAAACACCGCAACGAAGTAAATGAGACAAGGAGACGCTACCACGCAACACTACTACAACACTCCCTAAATAAACCAAAGGACCTATTCAGCCTTGTAAGGACCCTCACAAAGGAAACTTCCCCCGCCCAACAAAACATGCCAGAGCCACAAGAGTATGCGAACTACCTACAGTCAAAAACAATTCAGACTGTTAAGACAGCACCTCCCACCGCTGCGAACAAACCACAGCACACTTCACCACTAACCGCCTTCTCACCACCTTCAGCAAAGCACGTCAAAGACACTATCAACGTGATCAACACCACCATAGCATCAAACGATCCCTGCCCGGCGTTCTGGATAAAGACACTGAGCAAGGAATTCAGCCCCTTCCTATCCAAGCTCATAAATCTCTCCTTCAACACGGGAGCATTCCCACAAACCCTGAAACAAACATCCATTAGACCACTCCTAAAAAACTGCAAACTGGACCCCCAGAAAATTGACTCATACAGGCCGAACTCAAGTATCCCACTGATGGCCAAAATAATCGAGAAGCTTGTACAACAACAAATCCAGAATCACATCGATACCACTGCACCCCTAGACCCATGCCAACACGGATTTAGAGAAGCACATGGAGTCGAGACACTACTGACCATTCTCTTCAATACTCTAACTACCGGCTTGGCCAAAACCAGAGGAGGTTATGCCCTAATTTTCCTTGACATCGCTGCAGCTTTCGATTCAGTTGACCACAAACTGCTCATGGAGCGTCTGACAGAGAAAGGGATCCAGGACACAGCCTTGAGATGCTGCGAATTCTACCTCTCAGACAGATGGCAACATGTGAGGACAGGAGGCACGACCTCCAAACCATTCCAACAAAAAAAGGTGTACCACAGGGATCCTCCCTTTCAGCGCTGTTCTTTAACATATATATGCAGCCCATCTGCACACTTGCCCATTCCTTCGGCATCTCATGTCTTGTATATGCCAACAACGTGTTACTCTACATGCCATTCATCACCGACCAGACGGATTTCTCGACACTAACTACCTGTTTCAACGCCATAACAGACTGGCTCCACACCCAAAACCTTAGGATAAATTTCAAGAAAACAGAGGCTCTATTCATCACCAGAGATCAATCCTTCACGCCACCAGCAGCACTAAAAGTAAGAGATGCCGAACTTCAAAGCAAACCTACTATCTGCTACCTAGGAGTAACACTCGACCAACAATTGAACATGAAAGCCCATATAAACAACACCGTCAAGTCAGTATACCTCAAAATTCGCACAATCCGTCACCTACGGCCTCTACTAGAACCGGATGACTTCAGAACAATCTACCAGGCACTAATCATCCCCTTTTTCAACTATGCCAATGTCATCCTACAAGGGCTACCGAAAAACACGCTGATCCCACTGCAGCTAGCTATGAATGCTGCAGCCAGAATTCTACATGGTGCCTCCAGGAGGGAACACATAACACCAATCCTGAAGCATCTCCACTGGCTGCCAGTCCACTGTAGAATTACCTTCAAGATCCTGCTGATGACATTCAAAGCCATCAACAGAATCACCTCCACATTCATCACAGACCTAATTATCCCCACTCCCACAAATAGAGCCAGAAGATCAGTCTCTTCAAATACCCTATGTGTCCCTAGTGATATCACTAAATGTTCACAATCTACAAAAAAGAGGGCTTTTGTATACTATGCCACCTCGTGTTGGAACGCCCTCCCATCCAACATCCGGTCCATTACAGACCTTACCCTTTTCAAGAAGGCACTGAAACACCACCTCTTCCTGCAGCATTATGGTACCACACAACAACCACTCATTCCCAGTCACTCCATGCTACCCACCATACATGACAACAACACAGCACGATAGCGCTACCAGAATCCTAGCAGGATCATGTATATAGTAACCTAAGAATGTAAATACCTAGCCTAGAGTCTGTATATAGTTTACCCAGTTAACCCAAGTTTATCTATCCTGTTCTCTGTAAGTTCAGTGCGTGCCCCTCCCGTGCCTGGACAAAACCGATGTTATTTGTAAACCGAACTGAATTTGAAGAGTGCGGTATATAAAAGACTTTAAATAAATAAAATAAACTGGGGCATGGAGGCCCCATCCGTATGTACATTTATAAAACCAGAACATACATATATATGATCCCATTTTAGAAAAACTGGCACTCAAACGAAGACTGCTCACCAGAAAAGGCAACTTCTGACATGGGGAGATGGAACTCAAACAGCAGAGAGTGTTCTTGCACCATGAAGGTGCCTGTGTGAGTGCCTATCATAAATAGAAACACTGGCTGGGCCTCAATTAGTTCCTCAATACTATCTACTACTGTGACCAAAATACAGAGGGACTAAAACACAAGTGGAGGGAGGCATAAGGAAGGCCAAGAAGTCATCAAGAGAGGACTGGATGGCCAGTCCAGCCCCTCACTGACTTGGAACAACAGGTGCTTCAAACAATAGATGAGGAGACAATGAGAAGAGATGGTGATCTGGATATATCAAGAGCCTGCTAGTAACACAGTAAGTATCTATAGCACACATTCCTACACATGTCCTACTTTTCCTTGTTTGTTCTAGAACTTTTTGTTGCTATCTCCCCTCCACCTAGGTGCAATGTGTGGACATATAAATACCTATCACCCTCACCTCACAGACATTAGCCATTGCACCTGACAGGGGTGAATACAGCAGGGTATTTCTGGGTCACAGTTACCACTGCTGTACACAGACATGCAATTAGATTGTCCCCACTTCCTCAGGCTGAAGTGCTGCACTGGGAGACCACTGTGCAGGTAACCTACCATCTAGTCCACTTTATGTGTGCAGATGTCATTACCCACACAGCTTGTCTACAGTGGTCAGGCTCCTTTCAGATTGGCACCTTACTACCACTAAAAGTGTATCAGAGCATCTGAAAGGGGCCTCCAAGTGGCACACAGGCCTCTCTCTGAACCTTCTGCTATCGTGGTGCAAGAGTAGAATCCACCTTGGACCTCATTAGTTGTGTCTTATCCCCTAGTCTTTCACCTGGCTCTTCAGTATCCTATTTGCCAATGGCTGTTTATTTGCTTTTATGTCCCTCTACAGGTTGTTGTGGAGGAGTAGCTGGCACTCCTTGTGACCTTGGGCAAGTCACTTTACCCTCCATTGCCTTGGCTGAAAAGGCTGGCAATCTACTTCCAGTGATACATTACCAAGAAAACCCAGAGGTAGCTGGGTTGCTATAGGTCAACACTGACTTGATGGCACTTGAAAAAAAAAACAGGTTGTTACATCTGCCTTGGGTTGGGGCCAGCACCCAGCTATGGGCATTTGAGCTTTTGGTACATGTGCGTTACTCTTGGTATGGTGATGGGATGTGTGCAAGTAACATTTCTACACCCTGCATCGTGCCATCACCCACTCCCAATGTGCACTATTAAACATGTGGCTTGCTGTGGACATGCAGAGTATGTGGCATTGGAGACCACATCTGTTCAACCTATTCATGATGAATCTGCCCACAGCCTTGCTCTCTTGTATGGTGCCAGTAGCTAGGGCCAGCACTGATGTGATAGCAGTCATGGCCACCACTCGGAGTGCCATCTTTAGTCACATACTGTGCAACACAACACCAGGAGGTATATGTGGAAAGGATGTACACCAATGACATGACATGGGGTAGATGCACAGTTTCAACATGGTGATTGAGTGCATTTCATGATTTACTTACAATAGGTAAGGAGTCTGGAGATACACTGGAGAGCCAGAGCACAGATCTCAGTAGCTAGATCACTGGAGATGGTCTCACAGTGCAGAGTCTCCCAGCCCTATGGAACCTCTGCAGCCATGCCCCACTCTTTTGGGGGCGGGACATGGCAGCACAGGTTCCATAGGGTCAGGAGGCTCCGCACCAGTTTACTTTCATTTTAACCACTATCATGGCCGCAGCAGCTACTCCACATTTTTTTTAAAACTGAAGGCACAGTGAGGCGGCTGTTTGCCACCTGAGGCCACCGCCTCATTCCGCCTCATTTTAGAGCCGCCCCTGCCTGCCCCAGACAGCAACATGCCCACACCTGCCTGCCCTGTGGTGTGTGCCTGCACAGGACACCTGGCTTCCACACCCAGGTCCAAGCATACCACTGTCTCCTACAGAGCCACAGGCACCACAGACATGCATCAAGAGCACAGGCTCCAGCACACATACCATTGCAATTACATCAGAGACCCTTTGTACCTACCCTGTCAGTGGCAGTGTTTCTTTAGAGTCAGATACATTGCAAAGAATCAGCTCCCAAAAAATATCGGATGTATTGCACAGGGGAAAAAGAAAAACGTGTGGAATCATAGCCATATTTATACATGCCTGCGGAAGGTGGATATACATGTGCATCTAGACCAGCGGTTCTCAACCTGTGGGTCGCTGTCTTACTTCAACAAAGGCTAACACCTTGTAATGAAGACGTGCAGTTTATTTACAAACAAAGTAAGAAGACATTCAGAAAGACAAGTAATTCTCTTAGTTACACACACATGAGTAGTTAGAAAAGATAACTAGAATATTGTCTTACTTCAACAAAGGCTAACACCTTGTAATGAAGACGTGCAGTTTATTTACAAACAAAGTAAGAAGACATTCAGAAAGACAAGTAATTCTCTTAGTTACACATGAGTAGTTAGAAAAGATAACTAGAATGCACACTTAATTACAATACTGAAAGAATTATGAGAGAATGTAGCTATGTACAAAGAATATACTTCACCAAACTTGTCATAACCCCTTTACACATCAGCTGGGAGCGCTCAGCGAGAGGAACTAATGACAGTCTAGGATACTTCATGCTTGGCCAAGCAGATCTACGCTCTGTCTTGTTCTGGATATTCTCTGTACTTATATGTTGCAGCCAGCTCTCACCCATGAGCTTCTCTCCAGCTCTCACCCATGAGCTTCTCCACCCCATCCACCTTTTTTGCTTCGGTTTCCGGGCAGGCTTTTGATTACCCCCTTTGGTGTTAGAAGCTCAAACTTACACAGTCAGACATGGTCAGACATCTGAGAATGCTCAAAGGACACATCCTCCATGGCCTAAGTGTTCTTTTGTTATCATTAATGGGTCTCTGTCAAGGGAGACACCCAAAAGCATCTCAAAGCTTTTACATTATCTAGGCAAATGTTTCTATATTGGCCAAGAGAATTGTTCAAAGGCCAAGGGAAGAATTCTGTCTCCCTTTCTGGCCTTTCAACACTCCCCAGGATAGATGTGTTAAGATAAATACAGCCTTGGTCTCTGAGCTAGTAAATTGGCTCAGCATGAGTCCTCACAGGCAGAATGGCTCAGGAGTTAAAATGGCTTATGAGTTCAATTTCTTATAATAAAGTACAATATCTTTGTTGATCCAAAAAAAAAATCCAAATAAATCTTTAATTAGTAATACAGTCGCGACCCCCATGGGGGTCACCACAGGATTCAGTAGGGGTTGCCTCACTCCGCTGTTAAAAAAAAAATAGCACACAAGTTGCTGCTGCTGCCGAGTCCGCTTCTCGGCAGCGGCAAACTGACAGACTCCAATCTTCTGCAGCCGCGGCTTCCTGCCTCTTAGGAAACCATGGCTGTGCCTGCTGTGAGTGAAGCCATTGCAGAGCCTTTCTGTCTCTTGATGGGCTTCGTGCAGCATTGTCCCGCCTCCAAAGGAAGTTGTTTACCACTTCCTTTGGAGGCAGGACAATGGCATGCTGCATGGAGCCTGTCGAGAGACAGAAAGGCTCCGCAATGGCTTCACTCACAGCAGGCACAGCCGCGGTTCCCTAAGAGGCAGGGAGCTGCAGCTGCAGAAGAACAGGGCAGTAGCAGGCAGACAGGGAGAGGAGAGGAGGGGGCAGGTAACCTGCAACGGGGCTGACATGAGGGAGGGAGGGGGCTGACATGGAGGGATGGAGGGAGGGAGGGAGGGAGGGGCTGACATGGAGGGAGGGGAGAGAGCTGATTGTTGTATAGAGGGAGGGAGGGAGGGAGGGGGCTGACATGGACAGGGGGGCTGACATGGAGGGAGGGGAGAGCTGATGGATGGATGGAGGGAGGGGGCTGACATGGACAGAGGGGGGCAGAAAAGGAGGGAGGGTGGGCTGACATGGACAGAGTGGGGGCTGACATGGAGGGATGGATGAATGGGTGGTTGGAGAGAGGGAGGGGGCTGACATGGACAGGGGGCTGACATGGAGTGATGGATAGATGAAGGGAGGGAGGGGGCCTGACATGGAGGGAGGGCTGACACGGACAGAGGGGAGACTGACATGGAGGGATGGATGGAGGGAGAGAGGGAGGGGGCTGACATGGACAGGGGGCTGACATGGAGGGAGGGCTGACATGGACAGAGGGGGCTAACTTGGAGGGGGGCTGACATGGATGGAGGGAGGGCTGACATGGAAAGATGGAGGGAGGGAGGGAGGGAGGGGGCTGACATTGATGGATGGATGGAGGAAGGGAGGGGGCTAACATGGACAGAGGAGAGGCTGACATGGAGGGAGGGAGGGGGGCTGACATGGACAAAGGGAAGAGACAGGGGGGCATACTGGACAGATGGGGATAAATGCTGGACAGAGAGGGGAGACGGTGTGGGTTAGGATTATAATGGGCAGATGGGGGGCTAGGACTGGTAATGGATTGATTAGGGAAGGCTAGGACTGGGAATGGGCTGATCAAGGGGGGGTTGGGACTGGTAATGTGCTGATAGGGGGGCAAGACTAGTAATGGACTGATGGGGGCTAGCATTGGAAATGAGCTGAATGGGGAGGTTAGGACTGGAAATGGGCTGATTAGAGGAGGCTAGGACTGGTAATGGGCTAATGGGGGGGGGTAGGACTGGCAATGGGGTTGAGGAGGGACTAGCACTGGAAATGAGCTGATTAGGGGAGGCTAGCACTGGTAAAGAGCTGATGGGGGAGGTTAGGACTTGAAATGGGCTGATTAGAGGAGGCTAGGACTGGTAATGGGCTGATGGGGGGGGAAGTAGGACTGGTAATGGGCTGATTAGGGGAGTCTAGCACTGGTAATGGGGTTGAGGAGTGACTAGCACTGGAAATGAGCTGATTAGGGGAGGCTAGCACTGGTAATGGGGTTGAGGAGGGACTAGCACTGGAAATGAGCTGATTAGGGTAGGCTAGGACTGGTAATGAGCTGATGGGGGGTAGGATTGGTATTGGGACGATTAGGGGAGGCTAGCACTGGTAATGGGGTTGAGGGGGGGACTAGCACTGGAAGCGAGCTGATTGGAGGCTTCGACTTGGAATGGGCTGATTGTGTGGAGGGGAGGAAAGAGCTGCTGGCCCTGGAAGAAAACTGGGGGCTAAGGCTACAAATGGGCTGATATGAGGGGATGGGAGAATGGAACTGGAAGGGAGTGGATCTGAGAGAGGCTGCCATGGTATTTGTACTAGAAGGGACTGGTCAGTGGGGAAGGAGGGGGACTGGAAGGGAATGGACACCAGTGGCAGTCATGGGAATGCAAGTTGACATTGGAAGGTACTGGGAGTGAGGACTGGAAAGGGGCTGATACTGGGGAGGGTTACTGGGACTGGAAATAGGCTGATGGAAAGAAGTGAAGAAAACGAAAGAAGAGATAAGAAATGGCAGATGGACCATAGACCACAGAAAGAGAGCTAAGAGAAGACAGGAAAACAGAAGCCTCAGATCGGGACCAGCATGATCAGAGAATAAATTGGTCAGACAACAAAGGTAGAAAAAATAATTTTATTTCATATTAGTGATTTGACTACAAAATCATCATAATTTTGAAATCAAATATTGTTACTTGTTATTGTGGTTTAAATAAGTAAATTTTATAAATAAAAACATATTGCAAAGGCCTATAATATATTAATAATTCAACAAATGATTACAGCGACAATGCGTTAACTATAAAGGAAGAGAGACGCATTTGATTTTATCATTGGGGGTCACCACAAGTTGACCAATGGTAAAAGGGGTCACGGTACAAAAAAGGTTGAGAACCACTGATCTAGACGTACCAATATGTTCGGAATTCCATGGAGTTGGATGTATACGTCGTTGTATGTCTAACTGTTGTAAAACACGTCACACCGGTGTGGACATGCCTCCATCAGAGATGTCTGTTCAGGCACATAATGGCTCCTAAGGTTTCTGCATGGAAGCATTAATTTACTGAGGGGGAGCAGGCCCTCCTCATTGAGTAGGTGCTTGCAAACTATTGAGTCCTCATGGGCACCGAGGAGGCATGTGTGGGGGCATATGAACGGCAGCGCAGATGTCTGGCCATCTGCAGGAAATTAACAACAACAAATTAACCACAACAATTGAGATATCAAAGATGTGATGCGGAAGTGGCAGAAGGTAAGCCAAGAGGCCTGACAGAGGGTGCAGGCTTTGGGACCAGATGGGCAGGCTATGCAACTCACGGTGGTGGAGCAATGCATCCTTGCGACCGTTGATGTCACCACACTGGAGGTCATCAGGGATGTGGACACCTCCTGGTGCCCACAGGACCAAGGTACTTGTCTGTGTTGACATTTGCATGTTGCTTCTCCCCCTCCCCTTGCCTGCACCCATGGTGTTGGGACTATTAAACCACCCAGTGCCCCTCTCACACATATTCCCACTGGTTTGGGATTGGGCATGCATGCCTCTGTTGCACTGTGACTTCCCCCACCGCTGGCTCAATGGGTGACTTTGTGGTGGTGGGACCTCCCTGGTTTGGCTTGCACTCTCCCAGATGCCCAGTGATGTCCCTGTGGCTGTAGTGTACTGGTGCGGCCCATGTGGGGGTGGGGGTTGGGTTGCTGCCCACAGAGATCTGCATTAAGCTTGCTATCCTTGTTTATCTCAGCAGGTGCCGCCACAGATGCTGGTCCCAGTGTTTTGCCCTCCAGCGCCTCATTGCCAGCAACCCTACCACTGTCATCAAAGGGAACTGCGTAACATCCACCAGTCCAGCCAGCAGAAACACCCTTACCTCATTGCCATCACCTACTGCGCCCTATAGGGCAGGAGGGTGTCTGGACCCACATGTAGATTAGGGGGCAGCACCTAAAGACCCGCCCTCTTGGGACAGGATCTGCCTCCAACAGCCCCACACTCTATATCTTTGCAATGGCGGCAGTGCAGTGACATGATGAAGGGCTGTGGGACCAGCTACCCTGGTCCTGCAGGTGAGAGGGCACCCTCCAAAGCACTGGATGCAGAGCAGTTTGTATCACACAGGGCACTGACAGACAGGCAGTAGGCCTGTATACGCTCAGATGCCCCCACCACCATCTGACATTAACCAGCAATGAGCACTGTCAGTCTTCACCCTGCAAGGTGCTCCAACCATACACACGCTAACAGCAGACGGTCTGCTAGCTAGTACATAGTGCATGTGCCTGGAGGAACTGTGTGCACCCAAAATGGGATGTGAACATTCACACACCAAACAGGTATATCAGTGATTAAACCCCCAGAACAGGGAACCCATAAAAATCAACTGAAAAACATACCATATGGCACTATGGGGAAACCTAGCCATGCCATGGTCACTGCTCAGTCAGGGTGAGAGTGACCTCCCAGCATGACATGCTGTGGCCACCCTGTCCTTGCAGGTGGTGGTCGGGCACTACAATGTCCCAGCCATTTCCCTATGCCCTGTGCAGATGCATCCTGCCCAGGTTGCCCTGTCCGGGCCATACCCACGGTACCTTGCTCCTCATTATGCACATTGGCAGGTTAACACTGGAAACAATGCAAACATTGTGGGCTCAGTAAGGTGTAGCCACAACACACTGGGTAGACATACACACACTCCCACACCTATTTCAGCATTGTGCAAGGATAGAGGTGGTTTGCAGCCCTGGCCGCCACACCAGTCCTGGGCACAGTACAGGCATTGCTATGGTACTCAATACTGTTGGGGTCACTCCTGGGGTGGTAAACACTGTCTGGAACATACACTGAACCATACTCCACAGATATCAGAAAGGTTGCTATGATGAATCTCTGTCAACAAATTGTGTTTAACATAGGATGTGTTATCTGACATTGATCATAGCGACCTTTTGATATATGTGGAACGTGTTCCCAAGTTTAGAACGGCATTGCTAAGGTATGCAGGTGCTAGTATTTGGAGATGATAGTCTGCGCAGTGCCCTACGGCCTGACTCTCCATGAGGCGTTGGATAGTGGAGCCTGTGGGTGTGGGTGTTTGTGCCGCTGCTCTAGGGCAGAGGTTCCCAACTCCGGTCCGGGTGGGCCAAACACGGTTCAGGCCTTCATGCTGTCCCTACTGAATATGCATGGATACATGTGCATAAAATGGGGGTGGTGCATATAAATACATCTCATGCATATTTATTAGGGACATCCTGACAACCTGAATGGTGTTTGACCCTCCCGGACTGCAGGTGGGACACTCTGCTCTAGGGATTGCACATGTTTATGGTGTCTGTGCTCTGTAGGGTGACATATAGGCATTTATGGCATGCTTCATTTCTCTGAAAGAAAGGTTCTGTCTTTATTACCACAGTTTACTACTGCATAAAATATAGGGACATGGTTTGCAGGGGCCACAGCTGGGACTTAAACCTGTGACCCTCTGCCCCTGAACACACTGGCTGTGTGTACTGCACCACACTGGCAGATCATTCCCTTGGGCTACCATGACTGTACGTCAGACATATCTTGTCTGTTGCAGTGCACGGCACACACCTAAACGGGGCTTGGCCATGGTCTGCTGTAAGCAGCTGCCACTGCCCCTTCCACCACCAGCACCCCTCCGCCACCATGCTGACATGCCCTTATGCCGGTGGTTCTGGTGGTGCGCAGTCCCAGGCCAGCCAGTGTGCCGGTAGGCAGCTGCCTATGGTGTGGGTTCTCCGGTGAGGGTGCCTACATGGACATGCGCGCTTCTCCCCGGCACCGCCTGTCAATGTTCTGTGCCCTTGGGGGTACCTGCTGGGTAATATCCCCTGGGACACTATGGGGAACACACTCGTGTCTATGTTGGACCCTCGTCAGTTGCTGTCCTGCTGCTTTACAGTTTCGGCATTCCTATGTGCCACCTAGGCATCTGCCTAGTCCACAATGTGCTCCAGCAGGACCTCAGCATGTGCCGCCTGCAGCCCTCTGTATCCCATTTCCAGCATCAGTACAGTTGCCCTGTCCTACGTGCCCACTCTGCTGTTGCTGCACATTTGCACGCCATAACAAACCTGCCCAATATAAATGACAAACACCCTGATCAGAGGTATTTCAATGTGGGATCATTCACTTTGTAGGGGGACTGAGAATAGACCCTTCCAAACATGATATCTTCTTTTTTATGCTTTGTCAGTAGTGTTGCTTTATGTTTCTCATTAATATCACTATTGGCCAGCTTGGTTATTAGGATTTCAAATGTGGTTCTGGTCATTTTATCTGTTTCTTTGCTTTTTTGGCTCCTGCACATGTATCACTACTATCACATTTTTGGGTTTCCCTACCTTTGCTGTACATTGCTGACTGAAATGGTTTCTCTGACCTGCAAATGTGCCTAGCGCCAGGTTTTCACTGGCGCTAATTTTATGAGCTTTATTTCACGGCGTTAGTGTGCAAGGAGCCACTCCACGCCCACTCTCCACCCATTGACCCCTTCTCTCCGCCCCTGGGGAGCCTTCCTCCACCCTCTGGGGGGCCTTGCTCCACCCTCGGCGCACCTTACCACTGCAGCAGACGTTATCGCGTGATACATGACGTTCTCGCACGGTAATGCGCCATTATCATGCGATAACGTCACATATCGCATGATAACATCGCAGCTGCGACATTAGCACTGTTTAGTAAACATATCCCTTAGTGTGCACTAGGAGCAAACACTAATGTGTGGTAATTGCAACAGTCCTGCACTATCGGTTGGGGGCATGCCCAGCTTGTTTCCAGCAGTTCCCTATGCACCACTGAAAATTGACCTCAGAATTACCTTATCACCAGAGAATGATACATTTAAAAGCAATGATAAACTAAAACTGTGAAAAATAAAAACACAGTCAAGGAAGTATGACTATGAGTCTGTAATATTCTGAGTCATCCACAGCATATTTCTGTCTTTGCCCTAAAACAGAAATTTCTGTTTATGCAATTCTAAAAAAACCTTAGGTGTTTGTTGGTTTATAACATTTGTGTGGATTTTGATACTATTACACTATCACATCTTATAGCTAGATAAGACTGACAGACAAATGTAGTGGAATAATAGAAACATGAGCATATTTCTACAGGCTGTTATTATAAAAACTGAAATACTCTAGTCTGGACTGATATTTTAGTGGTAGTTATAATTTTGAAAAAGTAATGCATTACACATAAAAAATGATACAACTCTTTAAAAATATATTTTGACTATTTTGTTTGAGTGTGACCACACAAAACTTTATTAAAATTATCAAATTATTGCTAATATACAATGATTTATATTGAATACTTTGTAATAAATATATTATGTACCATGAGGGAAATTTAAAAAAAATATGTTGGTAAAGCAATATAGCATGCAGAGAAATAAAAGATTATGAAATTGTGTGTCCCATAAAGGTATAAAGTTATGTACAGTATATATAGCCAAAAAACCAAAGAAAAAACTCCCAACTATACTATCAAAACAAAAAAACAAAACAAAAAACAAAACAAAAAAAGCTAAACCATCTTAACGTGTGCGCCGTGTTAGTCTGCAGGATGCCATAAAAGGAGTGGGCGGTCCGGTCAAAAGTAGCAAAACGGGATTAGCGCGCTGCGCTGCGTGCTCTTGTGCACCGCGCACGAGAAACACGCGTGGGAAGCATAAGCAGGCGCACTGATGTGCAAACAGAGGAGCAGGGCTGCAGTACAATGGTGAAGACACTGACAGATGGTGCAGGGATCATGGGTTCAATCCCCCACTGTGGCCGATGATTAAGGCTGGCTGAGGCACTACCATTTATGTGTAATATTGCGTTATGAGGCTTTTTAATTTTATTTTAATTACTGCTGCTAGCAAACGCACTCTCAAAGCGCTGTAACATAAAGTGCTGCATAAGGCACCCCATAAGGTACCCCAGAGGGCAAATTTTAAAGTGCACTGTCCGCCACGGCACCCTACAATGTTGCTTAAAGGGTGGCCTATAGGGCGCCATATAGGGTGCCCTATGAGGCACAGCAAGGTCATAGCACTGTTTTTGATGGCAGCACTGTGCATTTAAACACATGAAAATCTTAAGTAGGTGGGGGGGTGGTGGGGGTGGTGGGGGTGGTGGGGGCTGGGGCTGTGGGTGGGGGCTGGGGCTAGGGCTAGGGTTGGGGCTGTGGGGGGCGTGGGCGGGGGCTGTGGGTGGGTGGGTGGGGTGGCGGGGGCTGTGGGTGGGTGGGGGGGGGCGGGGGCTGTATGTGGGGCTGGAAAACAGGGTCTCCCACCAACAGATCCACGTTTTATGTCCCTGCAATGGCAGCAGTAGAGAGGACCACCAACCGCAGCCCTGCTGGGTAACAAACACCCTACAGGGCAGTCAATGCAGCTCTGTACACATCTATAAAGCAATAGCAGACAGACATTAGGCCCAGAAATACTCAGCTGCACCCCACCACAATCTGATATTCTCCTGCAGCAAGCCTGCAGCCACTGCACCCTGCAAGGTGTTCCAGCAAGACACATACTAGCTGCAGACAGTCTGATAGCTGGTCCATAGGGCATGTTCCTGGAGGAAATGCATGCAACCAGAACTGGGATGTCAGCATACACACCAAGCAGATAAGTCAGTGATTGGGCCACAAAAGGGAACCCATAAATATCACATGAGAAAACTACTACATAGCACTATGGGGGAGCCTAGCCATGCCATGGTCACTGCTCAGTCAGGGTGAGAGTGATCTCCCAGCAGAACATGCTGTGGCCACCCTGTCTATGCAAGTGGTGGCCGGGCACTACAATATCCCAGCCAGTGCCCTATGCCCTGTGCAGATGCATCCTGGCCAGGCCACCCTGTCCGGGCTATACCCATGATATCTTGCTCCTCATTATGCACATTGGCAGGCCAATACTGGCAACAGTGCTGGCAGTGTGGGCTGTGGAGGGTGTTTGCAGCCACCACACACTGGATAGACAGACACACACTCCCACACCTATGCCAGCATTGTGCTACTATAGAGGTGTTTAGCAGCCTGGCCACCACACCAGTCCTGGGCACAGTGCAAGCATGGATATGGTATGCAATACTGGTGGGGGTCACTCCCCAGGGTGGTAAACACTGTCAGAGACCAGACCTGAAACACACTCCACAGACATCAGAAAGGTTGCTATGATGGAGCTCAATCAGCAAACTGTGCTTAACGTAGGAATTGCTATCTGCCAGTAATCATAGCAAACTTTTGATAGCTGTGTACCGTAATCCCAGGTGTAGGGTGGCATTGCTAAGGTATGCAAGTGCTAGTATTGGGAGATGCACGCAGGGCCCAATGTCCTGCCTCTCCAGGAGGCATTGGCTAATGCAGAGCTACTCAATTCCAGTCCTGGTGGCCCGCAACCCTGCAGGTTTTTGGGATATCCCTAATGATATGCATGAGATATATATGCATTAGAGATAGCCTGCCAACCTGACTGGTTTGTGGCCCTCCAGGGCTGGATTTGGAGACTCCTGCCTTACACCTCTGTCATTTAAGATTGTGAGTGGGCAAGGTACAGATGTTCTAGACATCAAAAGGGTAGATAGAATGTGTCACATTCCTCCAAGATTCTCAACACCACCAAAAAGTTGTCTAATAGACAATATTTTGGTGGTGGTGAGAAGCAAGGAGGAATGTGACAAATTCTAACCTTTTTGATGTCTTGGACATCTGCACCTTGCCCACTTACAATCTTAAATGACAGAGGTGTAAGGCAGGGGTCTCCAAATCCAGCCCTGGAGGGCCAAACACCAGTCAGGTTGGCAGGCTATCTCTAATGCATATATATCTCATGCATATCATCAGGGATATCCCAAAAACCTGCAGGGTTGTGGGCCACCAGGACTGGAATTGAGTAGCTCTGGGCTAATGGAGCCTGTGGGTGTGGGTGTGTCTGCCCCTGTTGGCTGCTGCTTTACGGCAGAGGTTCCCAACTCCAGTCCTGGAGGGCCAAACACTGTTCGGGTTTTCATGCTGTCCCTCATGAATATGCATGAGATACATCTGCATACCATGGGGGTGGTGCATAGATATGCAGCACAGGCATCTTTATTAGAGGCAGCATGGAACCTGAATGGTGTTTGGCCCTCCAGGACTGCATTTGGGAGACTCTGCTGTAGGTAATGCGCCTGTTTATGGAGTCTGTGCACTGTAGGGTAAAATGTAGGTGTTTTGGGCATGTTTACTTTATCTGCAATAAAGGTTCTGTCTGTATTAGCACGTTGTAGTTGTGGGTAAAATATGGGGACTGGGTTGGCAGGCACCATAGCTGGGACTTGAACCTGTGATCTTCTGCCTCCAAACACACTGGTTGTGTGCACTGCACCACCGTGTTGCCACAGAGACAGTGCATTCCCTGGTGATACCATGACTGTTTGTCCGGCAGGGCCTGTCTGTTGCAGTGCATGGCACCCACCTACACAGGGCTAGGCCATGGTCTGCTCTGGGCAGCTGCCACTGCCCCCCTACACCACCAGTACCCCTCTGCCACCATGCTGACATGCCCTTCTGCTGGTGGTGCTGGTGGTGTGCAGTCTCAAGCCATCCAGTGTGCAGTTAGGCGGCTGCCTATGGTGCGTGTTCTGGGGTAGGGGTGCCTGCATAGGCATCCACGCTTCCCCCCAACACCGCCTGCCAATGTTCTGTGCCCCTGGAGGTACCTGCAGCCCTCTGTTTCCCCTTTCCCAGCATCTGTCCAGTTGCCCATTCCGACATGCCCGCCCTGCTGTTGTGGAACATGTGCATGCCATAGGAAACCTGTCCAATGGAGAGGGAAACCCTGATCAGTGCTATTTCACTGTGGGATCATTCACCTTGTATGGGGACGGAGCGTAGACCCTTCCAAAATTCATATTTATTTTTTGGGGCTTTCTTGGGAGTGTTTTTTGATGTTTCCCATTACTATCACTATTGCCCAGCTTGATTATGATTTTTTTTTTAATTTTGTTGGGGTCATTTTCAATGTTTATTTGTACTTTTGTTCCGTGCACATGTATCACACTTATCACTTTTTTGTAGGTTTCCCTGGTTTTGCTGTACATTGCTGACAGAAATGGTTTATTTTCCCTTTAAATCAGCTCTAACGCGAGGTTTTCACTTGCGTTAGTTTTGGCCTCGGATTTCACATCGTTAGTGTGCGGGGAGCCTCTCCTTTCCCATTCTCCACCCATTGACCCCTTCTCTCCACCCCTGGGGAGCCTTCCTCCGCCCTCCGGGAGCCTTTCCCCGCCTTCAGCGCTTATTTGCGCCGCTGCACGCGTGAGCGTGCACTAAGGCACATTTGTGCCCCATAAAGCGTCATTAGCGGGCGCTAAGGTACCTTAGCGTGCGCTAATTGCACAGCGCGCATGTTAAGAAGGTTTAGTAAACATACCCCTTACTGTCTTGCTGCTGTTTTGTTTGAGGAGTTTTTTGGCTGCTATTGCTATTTTGTTATTGTTGCTCAATATTTTTGCTGACTGCTATTGCCAGGAGCTGCTCACTGTGTTTTAGATTGCTGAGTTTTTACAGTTTGGTGCTCAACTCTCTTTTATATTAGAGGTTTCTTTCAGACCATTGATGTCATTCCGAGTACAGTTCATGGATAGAGCACTACTGTGGCAGGATTTCTGTCTTGGTCTTGCCATATGACTGACTTGTCCCCTCTGTTGGTATTGATTGAAGGGGTGGATGAGGTCTTTTTTCCTCTAACACAGTGTTGTCTGCTGTTATCACCTCCTTGTCAGTTTTGCTTGTTGAGTTATTCTCACTTTTTTTGCTTTTTGTTTTCGTTTTTTGTTTGTTTGTTTTTTTGAGAGTATAGTTGGGAGTTTTTTCTTTGTTTTTTGATATTTTGGCTCCCTGAGGATAATTATTTTTGACAGTATGTATAGGCAACAACCATTCTATTCCCCTACCCACACACCCATGCAGATCTGGTCAACAGCACCATTTTGAAGGGCACTACTGCTAGCCAAGAGGAACTCCGCTTTCTAGAATAAATATCAACTTCTTTGACAATTGTATTTATTTTTTACATTTATATGCTGCTAAAATGAAAACTATGCAAACAGTGTATAGCAAGAAAGCATATTAACATACAATCAATGAGAATCAAGCAGTAGAATGTTACCCTCAAAAATTTAAGCATCTTTTGCAATGGTCATCATCACAACTATTACCAGGTATATGCCCAACAAAAGCTGCAGAAGAGGATGAAGTTGATGAGTTCTAGGAACAAGAACAAGCTGAAATTGACAGAACGTGCAAACAAGATATCCTGATAGTCATGGCTGACTGGAATACAAGAGTTGGCAAAAAGAAGAAGGCAAAGTGATTGGAAAATATGGACTTGGCAACAGAAATTAAGCTGGAGAAAAACTGATAGAATTCTGCAAGACCAACAATCTATTCATCTCAAACACCTTCTTCCAGCAACACAAGCGGCGACTGTACACATGGACTTCACCCAATGGATTGTACAAAAATCAAATTGACTACATCTGTGGAAGTCAATGATGGAAAAGATTATAACATCACCAAAGACAAAACCTGGAGCTGACTGTGGTATAGATCACCAACTACTAGTATGTGAACTCAAGCTAAAGCTGAAAAAGAGCAAGCCACTCATGAATGTAGCAAAATATAACCTTGAGAATATTTCACTGGAATTTAAAGCCTGCCTGCAAAATTGATTTGTTGCTTTCGATAAAAATGACAGAGCACCAGAAGATTTAATGGCTCTTTTATACCGCTGTATCTACCAGTCACAGCAGTTTACATGGAACAGGTTTAACTACGTAACTTTACATGGAACATACGATAACAAATTTAACGATTAACCAATGGTAAATCTACATGGAACTTGGTTAAAAGTAATTGCATGTTGCAAAATTAATGGGATGGGATGGGATGAGATGATATTAAGAAGGTTGTGCTCAAAGAAAGTGAGAAGTCTCTACAAAAGGTAAAAAAGTAAAAACTACCAAAATGAATGAAGAAGAAATGCTGAAAATTGCCTAGAAATGCAGAGATGCTAAAGCCAGAGGAGAAAGAGGCAATCACAGAACTCTATAGAGATTTCCAACATGCAGCAAGATGAGACAAGGAAAAGTACTACAATGATCCATGCAAGGAAATAGAAACTATTTGAAGAAGAATAAGATCGACTTTCCTAAAGCTACATGAGTTAAAGAGAAAATTCCAGCCTCAAATTCGAATGCTACAAGATGCTCAAGGATCCATGTTGAATGATGCTGAGAAGATCAAATAAAGGTGGAAAGAATATACAGTCATTATTTATTTATTTATTTATTTATTTAACTGCATTTATATCCCACTTTTCACCGGGTCAAAGCGGTGTAACATATAACATAGGATGGGGTAATTTTTTAGGGTGGGGCCATCACCAAGGTCAACAATTAATGATTTGGGTAGACATGGACATGTATACTTCTGCTGAATCTAAGTATTAGGTCATGGTGGTGTTTCTGTTCAGAGATGTTCACGGAATAGGATTGTCTTCAGCTGTTTCTTGAATGATGTGATGTCAGCGTTGTTCCTGATGTGGTTTGGTAGAGAGTTCCAGAGGGATGGAGCATAAAGTTCGAATGCTGTTGCAGGTCCGTTGTGTGGATTTGGTTCTTTTGTGGGGGGACAACGATGGAGTTATTGGAGGAATGTCTGGTTGATCTGTTGTGGGATGGTCGAGGCAGTAAGGAGTGGAGTGAGGTGTTCCGTGTTTGGTGGATAGTTTTGTGGATGAGTAAGATAGCTTTGTACTTGATTCTTGCTTGTACTGGAAGGAAGTGAAGGTCTCTTAGGATTGGGGTGATGTGCTCCCGTTTTTTTGCATTCTGAATAATCCTTGCTGTAGTATTTAAGGCAGTACGGAGGGAGTTGGTGTGTGAGGCAGGAAGTCCATGATAGATTATGTTGCAGAAATCCAGATGAGGGATTGTCACAGCTTGCATTACTGTCCTGAAATCGTGAGGTTCTAGGAGGGGCCGGAGGCGTTGAACAGTTTTGGCTTTGTGGAATATCATCCCAGCGGTTTTGTTGATTTGTTGTTTAAAGGTGAGAGCTTGGTCAATGATGACGCCTAGATATCTTATTTGAGGCTGGATTTGGATTTGCGTGGTTCCCATGTTGAGGTGGGTAGGTGGTTTGAAGTCGGGTTCTTTTGTTACTATTAGGGCTTCGGTTTTCTTTATGTTGATGGATAGATTGTTCTCCTGTAGCCAGTTGGCCACGTCGTTGAAGCAGGCTGATAGCTGGTCATTTTTTGGGTTGGTGGTTGTGATTGGTGTGTAGAGCATTATGTCGTCTGCGTAGATGTGGAAGTTGATGTTGTGGGTGCGTATGATTGAGCATAGTGGACGGAGATATATGTTGAACAACATGGCCGATAGGGTGGATCCTTGGGGTACTCCTTGTAGTTGTTGGTAGGGGGGCGAGGTTGTGGAGAGGGTGCGGATCCGTTGCTGTCTGTTGGTTAAGTAGGATCTGAACCATTGGAGTACAGTGTCTTTGATTCCAATTGTTTGTAGTCTGCGTATGAGGATTTCGTGGGAGATTGTGTCAAAGGCTGCTGATATATCTAGGAAGATCAGGATGTATCCTGAATTTTTCTCTTGGGTTCCGATGATGAGTGTGTTCATTAGAATGGTCATGAGGGTCTCGACCCCATGTAGTGGTCGGAAACCGTGTTGCTGTGGGTCAAGTATGTCGTTGGCGTCTAGATGATCTTGAAGCTGGTGTTGGACTATCTTTTCTATTATCTTGGTGGCGAGGGGGAGGCTTGCAACTAGTCTGTAGGAGGTGGGGTCCATGGGGTCCAGGTTGTTTTTCTTTATGGTTGGTCGAATGATTGATGTTTTGAGGGCATCTGGTATGTATCCTTGTTTAAAGGATTCATTTAAGATGTGAGTTAGTGGGGCACTCAGGTCTTCCTTGGTTTTCTTTATCCATTCCGTAGGGCAGGGGTCTAGTGGGGAGGTAGTGGTATTCAGACAGGAGATGGTGGAGGATATCTCTTCCTTTGAGGTTTCATTGAATGTATTCCAGTCAGCATTTATGGTGGTTCTGGGGTATGTCCTTGTGGCTGTAGCGCAGCGGTGAGGTTGTTGAGGTTGCTGAAATTGTTTGTATTGTCGGGCCAAGAGATTCGAGGGGATATCTGGGAGTTGGTCGGAAGTGGTTGGTGCCTTTGTCAGTTTTTTGGCAATCTGGAAGAGTTCTCGAGGCTTGTTTACAGCTGTCGTGATGATTTTATACCATATACCATTATACCATAAAGATCAAGGGGACCAACAGCCAATTCAACCTGCACCTTATGATCATGAACAATTGGTGATGAAAGAAGAAGTCAAAGCAGCTTTGAAAGCATTATCAACGAATAAAGCACCTGGCACTGATGGGCATTCCCAATGAAGTATTACAGTAATCAAATGTGTCTGCTACCATACTTATAAAGCTCTGCTAGGAAATTTGGAAGACAAAATAATGGCCAACTAATTGGAAAAGATCTGTGTTTATACCAATACTGAAAAAAGGTGATCTGACTGACTGGAAATTTTTGCACATTCTATTTGCACACACCAGCAAGGTTCTACTTAAGATCATTCAACAGAGACAATAACCATACTTGGAACGAGAACTGCCTGAAGTGCAAACAGGGCTCAGGAAAGGGCAAAGAACAAGAGACATCATCGCAGATGTGAGATGGATCCTTGAAAAGAAAAAAAGAATACTGAAAGGATATCTATATGTTTTATTGACTACAGCAAGGATTTTGACTGTGTAAACCATGGTGGAAAACTCTGGGCGACATTAAAAAAAACATGGGTATACCAGAACACCTGATTGTTCTCTTGCACAAACTTTACATTGATCAAAATGCAGCAGTTCAAATGGAAAAAGGAGAAACAGAATGGTTTAAAATCAGCAAAGGTGTATGACAAAGGCTGCATGCATGACATAAGAACATAAGAACATAAGATATGCCATACTGGGTCAGACCAAGGTCCATCAAGCCCAGTATTCTGTTTCCAACAGTGGCCAATCTAGGTCATACGTACCTAGCAGTTTCCCCAAAAGACACAGGTTCCACAATGCTTGTACTGGGTCAAGCATTGATATCTTGGGACCCTTCTTAATAATGGTTTATGGACCTTTCCTCCAGGAACTTGTCCAAGCCTTTTTTAAACCCAGCAACACTAACAGCATTTACCACATCCTCTGGTAACAAATTCCAGAGTTTGAATACAAGTTGAGTGAAAAAATATTTTCTTTTATTAGTCTTAAATAGTTTACCCTGTAACTTCATTGCATGTCCCCAAGGGGCATGTTTACTAAAAACCGCTAATTTGCGCGCCGCAAAATAGCGCACTAAAAGCGGTACTTAAGAGTGCTTAAACGCCCCGCAAACGTGCGATGAAGCCCCGCACACTTGCGCGTCACAGTAACGGGTGGCGCACAAGTACGGGCCCGCAAATGTCCGATAGAGGCGTGGAAAGGCTAACGGAGGGCGGAGGAAGGCCCCGGAGGGGCGGAGAGAAGAGGTTAATGGGCGGGGAAGGGGAGGGGAGAGGCGGGGCGCACATTATCGGGGCTGAATTTCCACAAAAAAAATAGCGCGAGTGAATCACTCGCGGTAGAAAGCATTTAAAGGGAAGAGAAACCATTTCCGTCAGCAATGTACAGCAAAACCGGGGAAACCAGCAAAACGTGAGCAGTGTGATACATGTGCACAGCACAAAAGTGCAAATAAAAATAGAAAATGACCACAACACAACTATTAAAAATAGTAAGTCAGCTAGGGAACAGTTATAGTAATGGGAAAATACAGAAAATACACCCAGCAAAGCTCCAGAAAAAATAAATGAATTTTGGAAGGGTTTACGGAACGGAGACTCTTCCAAAAAACATTTCCTTTTGTGGTGCTTTCCTGGGAGAGTTTGCTATGGTTGCCCATTAATATCACTGTTGCCCAGCGTGGTGATATGTTGTCCCACATTTCCCGTGGTCATTTCCGGGGTTTATGTGCACGTTTGTCACCAGACAGGGTGCATATGCCCACAGTAAAATTGCGTAGACCAGGGTTTGTGACTCCATCCTGCCAGGCTCACTACCTCCAGGGGCTGCACTGTCTCTGTGGCCATAGTGTGGTGCAGCAGACAGAGTCAGTACCTCTAGGACCAGAAGGTCAGAGGTTCAAAGCCCAGCTGGGGCACCTGCCAGCCCAGTCCCTATATCTTACCTACCACTAAACACAGATAGTGCAGACACCCCTGTATTGCAGGGGACATAAGCAAGGGGAAAACACCCATATTTTACCCAACAACGCACACACACCACAACAATGGGCATTACCCACAGCCAAGTACCCCAAATGCAGTCCCGTACTGCCACATTCCAATCAGGTCACCTGCTTTTTATGGGAGAAGCTCATGCCAGCATGTTGGCGGACAAGTACATGTGGTGCAGGGGGCAGTGGCTGCTAGCGACAGAAGACAGAGGCCTAGCCATGTGCAGGCTGCCACTGTCCACTGCAACAGACAGGCCCTGCCGGATCCACAGTCATGGACATTCCAGGGAATCCACCCAATCTGTGACTACACGGTGGTGCAGTGCACACAGACACTGTATACAAGAACAGAAGGTCACAGGTTCAAAGCCCAACTGGGGCAAGTGCCAATCTTGCCCACATATTTTTCCCCCAATTAAACAGTGATAGTAAGGGCACACCTTTCCTGGCGAGGACATATGCAATGGCAATACGTCTATCGTTTACCCCACTGAGCACAGACACCATGAACAGGGCCAGTACCCAGAGCAGAATCACCCAAATGCAGTCCTGGTGGGGCACACACCAGTCAGGTTCCATGATGCCACTCATACAAATGCCTGTGCTGTATATCTATGCACCACACCCATGGTATGTAGATGTAGCTCATGCATATCCATGAGAGACAGCAGGAAATCCCGAACAGTGTGATGCAAACCTGGACTGGAGTTGGGAATCTCTGCCGTAAAGCAGCAGCCATCAAGGGCAGACACACCCACACCCACACCCACAGGCCTCATTGGCCAATGTCTCCTGGAGAGGCAGACCATTGGACCCTGCATGCATCTCCCAAAACTAGCACTTGCATAACTTAACAATGTCACCCTACACCTGAGGTATACGGTACACAGCTCTGAGACGTTTGCTAGGAGTACTGGCAGATAGATATCCATACGTTACGCACATACTGCTAGTTGACCCCATCCGAACAATCTGTTAGGTGTTTGCGGTGCGTGCTCCAGGCCTGGCCTCTGACGGTGTTTACCACCCTGGGGAGTGACCCCCAGCTGTACTGCGTACCATATCCATGCCTTGCCGTGCCCAGGACCGGTTTGGTGGGCAAGGCTAATTACCTCCTCAATAGTAGCACCATGATGGCATAGGTGTGGAAGTGTGTGTCTGTCTACCAAGTGTGTGTCTGTCTGCAAGCCCCTTCCACAGCCCACACTGCCAGCACTGTTGCCAGTATTGGCCTGCCAATGTGCATAATGAGGTGCAAGGTACCATGGGTATAGCCAGGACAGGGTGGCCTGGCCAGGATGCATCTGCACCGGCCATAGGGCACTGGCAGGGACATTGTAGTGTCCGGCCACCACCTACACAGACAGGGTGGCCAAACCATGTTCTTCTGGGAGATCATGCTCACCCTGACTGTGCAGTGACCATAGCATGGCTAGGCACCCCCATAGTGCTATACAGTATTCCTCATGTGATAGATATGGGTTTCTATTTGGGACCCAGTCACTGATTTATCTGCTTGCTGTGTATGCTGGCAGCCCAGTTCTGGGTACATGTGTCTCCATTGGTAACATGCACTATGGACTAACCATCAGACAGTTTGTAGCTGGTATGTGTCTTGCTGGAATGGCTTGCAGGGTGCAGTGGCTGTTGGTTTGCTGCAGGGGAGTATCTGGTGGTGGGGTGCAGCTTACCTGATCCTGGTCTTATGGCTGTGTATGGAGCTGCCGGGGGGGGGGGGGGGTGTTCCTCAGCAGGACTTGGGTTGCTGTTGCCCTCTACTGCCACCTTTGCAGGGAAGTATAGTGTGGATCTACTTGATGGGGGACCATGTTTGCTGCTGGGGGGGGGGGGGCAGCGGCTGTGCCTGAGTGGGATATCCATGGTGTTTGTGCAGAAACTAGCTATCTTACACATTAACACTGCTTTGGAACTCCTGCTTGGCCTCCATCAGCCATGGAAGGTGTTGTGGACTTGGTCCTGGGCGCCTCATTGCACACTCAGGGTGAGCACAGAACCCGCACGATGTAACGGTGTGTAGCTACTCTGTGCCAGTAAAACACCCGGTCAGTGCCCCCTACCAGGCGGAGGTGCTGTGTGGGTGCACCCGGTCACTTCCCCCAACAGGGCCGAGGTGCTGTAGGGGTGCATTCCCCATCTTGTGTCCATCTGTGGACAGCTAATTTGCATGTGCAGTGCATCATGGGTACATGTGGCCTAACCCTATCCTGTTTACACCGGCAGACTGTCTGTGAGGTGACATGCGGGCTATCTGCAGCCAGCCAGGGGCTTGCTTACAGCTATGGAGTTGTAGCCCAATGGTTACGTCACTGCCTGTGCAGCCAGTGGTCATGGGTTCAAACCCACAGTGGGGTTCTGTGATAGGGGTGTCCACAGCATCTTTTTACTTTACTGTACATATGTTGCTGCCAGCAATAACACCCTGAGCGTACTGTACCCATAAGGTGCCTCTGAGGGTGCTTTATGGGGCGCCGTATATGGCACTTTATGGTTGCCATCCATATAGGGTGCACTATACATTATCCTGTGTCGCAACATACATGCTGCCCTATAGGGGACATTCTAGGGTGCCTTGGCGGATGGTGCACTGTAACATGTGCCTTATGGGCTGCCTTATGTTAACATACTGGGAGTGTGCGTTTGCTAGTTGTTATCACAAAATAAAATTAGAGGGCCTCCTACAGCACTCCACAACATAAAACATACTGCCTCTGCTAGTCTTTTTCAATGGGCACTGTGGGGAATTGAACCCATGATGCCTGCACAAGTGGTCAATCTCTTCACCATTGTGCTATGGCTCCATTCCTAGTAGTTGCACATCAGCGCGCCACTTATCCCTCCCACTATTGGGCTGCCCCCTCACACATCAGCATGCTGCCTTCTGCCCACCGGCTCGCCGCCTTCTGTTTCCCAATTTTATCAGCGCGCCGCCCTCTGCCGCCCAACCTTAACAGCGCGCCGCCATCTGCCACCCACAATGAACAGCGCACCGCCTCATGCCGTATAAAAAAAGAGTGCGCCGCCTTCTGCCGCCCATAATCAATATGCCTCCTACACCACTTTTGCCCATAAAAGCTGATGCCTCAGCTGGTTTTTTTTGAAGAGTGCAATGGGGGTTTGAACCCCTGGCCCCTGCACCATAGGTCAGTGTCTTCACCATTATACTACGGCTCTGTTGTTTGGTTATGCAGCAGCGCCCCACTTAGCCTTCCCACGCGCTAATGTGGGCCCCCGCACATTAGCGCGACACACACACGTACGCTCCGGTTTTTATCTTTTTTCTGCCTGACCCGCCCACTCCTTATATGGCACACGCACACTAACGGGGACCCGCACAGCAACGGAGTTTAGTAAACATACCCCCAAGTCTTTCTATATTCTGATAATGTAAACAATCGATCTACGTTTACCCATTTCACTCCGTTCATTAATTTATAGACTTCTATCATATCTCCACTCAGCCGTCTCTTTTCCAGGTTAAAGAGCCCTAACCTTTTTAGCCTTTCTTCATAGGAGTATTCTTCCATCCCCTTTACCATTTCGGTGGCAATTCTCTGAACCTTTTCTAATAACGCTATATCCTTTTTAAGATACGGCGACCAGAATTGAACACAATATTCAAGGTGCGGTCTCACCATGGAACGATATAGAGGCATTATAATATCTTTGGTTTTATTTTCCATTCATTTTCTTATGATATCTAGCATTCTACTTGCTGTCTTGGCCGCCGCTGCACACTGGGCCGAGGGTTTTAACATGTTATCCACAATGACACCTAAATCTTTTTCCTGGGTGGTGGTTCCTAATGCGGCACCTTGCATTGTGTAACCATAGTTTGAGTTGTTCTTCCCTAGGTGCATAACTTTGCACTTCTCCACATTAAATTTCATTTGCCAGTTTGATGCCCAGTCTTCCAATTTATCAAGATCCTCTTGCAATTTTCCACAATCCTCTTGGGTTTTAACAACTTTATATAGTTTTGTGTCATCTGCAAATTTGATAACCTCACTTGTAATTCCACTTTCCAGGTCATTTATGAATATATCAAAAAGCAACGGACCCAGCACAGATCCCTGGGTTACACCACAATTCACCTTTCTCCATTGGGAAAATTGGCCATTTAGCCCTACCCTCTGCTTTCTTTTAACCAGTTCCTGATCCACAATAGTATACTGCCTCCTATCCCATGAATCTTTAGTTTTGCCAAACGTCTCTGATGAGGGACCTTGTCAAAGGCTTTCTGAAAGTCCAGATACACTATATCAACCGACTCACCTTTGTCCACCTGTTTATTCACATGTTCAAAAAAACATAACAGATTAGTAAGACAAGATCTTCCTTGTCTAAAGCCATGTTGGCTGCCTCCCATTAGGCCATGACTATCTACATGCTGAGTAATTTTATTCTTAGAAACATAGAAACATAGAAATATGACAACAGAAAAAGACCACATGGCCTATCTAGTCTGTCCTTCCATAACAACTACAACAGTCTCCTTTTTACCTTTAGAGATCTTCTGTGTTTGCCCCATGCTTTTTTGAATTCAGTTACTGTCCTCATCTCTACCACCTCCACTGGGAGACTATTCCACGGATCCACTACTCTTTCTGTAAAGAAATATTTCCGCATATCACTCCTGAATCTATCTCCCTTCACCCTCATCCCATGTCCCCTCGTAGCAGAACTTGCTTTCAATTGAAAGAGGCTCTCTCCCTGAACATTTATGCCATGGAGGTATTTAAACATCTCAATCATATCACCTCTATCCCGCCTTTCCTCTAAGGTGTACATATTAAGATCCTTCAGTCTGTCCTCATATGCTTTATAATGAAGACCACTAATCATTTTAGTAGCCACCCTCTGCACCTACTCCATCCTGTTCACATCCTTTTGAAGGTGCGGTCTCCAGAATTGCACATTATACTCCAAATGAGGTCGCACCAAAGACTTATACAGAGGCATTATCACCTCCTTTTTTCTGCTAGCCATTCCTCTCTGTTTGCACCCAAGCATCCTTCTAACTTTTTCCGTCGCCTTTTCTACCTGTTTAGCTACTTTAAGATCATCAGAGACAACCACGCCTAGGTCCCGCTCTTCTTTAGTGGACAAAAGTACTTCACCCACTATATTATATTGCTCCCTTGGATAGCTGCAGCCCAAATGCATGACCTTACATTTTTTAACATTAAATCCCAGCTGCCAAATTCTAGACCATTCTTCAAGCTTAGCTAGATCCCTCCTCATGTTATCTACCCCTTCCTGGGTGTCTACTCTATTGCAGATTTTGGTATCGTCGACAAAGAGGCAAACCTTACCTGAAAGCACTTCCGCTATATCACTAACAAAGATGTTAAAAAGAATCAGACCAAGTACAGATCCCTGGGGCACACCACTGATAACATCCTTCTCCTCAGAGTGCACTCCATTTACTTGTACTCTTTGTCGCCTCCCACCCAACCAATTTCTAACCCAAGCAGTAACTTTAGGGTCCATCCCTAGGGTGCTCAGTTTGTTTATAAGTCGCATGTGAGGAACAGTGTCAAAGGCTTTACTGAAATCTAAATACACCACATCTAGGGCTCTCCCTCGGTCCAACTCCCTGGTCACCCAGTCAAAGAAATCAATCAGATTTGTCTGACAAGACCTGCCTCTGGTGAATCCATGCTGCCTTGGATCCTATAATCCACTGGACTCCAGAAACCTCAATATTTTCTCTTTCAACAGCGTTTCCAATAATTTACTCACCACCGAAGTTAAAATAACCGGCCTGTAGTTTCCAACCACATCCTTACTTCCGCTTTTGTGTAAAGGCACCACATAAGCCTCTCTCCAGTCCTTTGGCACCACTCCCGACTCCAATGAGGCATTGAAAAGGTCAGTCAGTGGAGCTGCTAGAACGTCCCCAAGTTCCCTCAGTATTCTCGGGTGTATCCCAACCGGTCCCATCGCTCTTTGTCTACTATAAGCTGAGATAGTTTCTCACGAACAGAGTCTTTTGAAAATTGTTCAAGATGTCCTTTGCTTCTGTTCCTATTTGTGGGTGTTTTCTGAGGTCCTGCTCCTGGTTCTTCATCTGTGAACATAAAACAAAAATATTTGTTAAGCAATTCCGCTTTATCCTTAACAGCTTCTACATATTCCTCCCCTGCACCCTTGAGTCTGACAATACCATTCTTGCCCTTCCTCTTCTCACTAATATATCTGAAAAATGTCTTATCCCCCCATTTTATTGCATTGGCTATTTCCTTCTCCTTTTGAATCTTTGCCTTCTTGACTACTTTGCTAGCTTCTCTAAGTTTTTCCAAATACAGATGCCTGTCTTCCTCTCTCTGTGATCTCTTGTATTTCATGAAGGCCTCCCTCTTTTTCTTCATTTTTTCAGCTACTTCTTTCGAAAACCATAGCAGTCTCCTTTTCCTTTTACCTTTATTTACCATTTTAATAAAAAGGTTGGTTGCCCTTAAAATATCCCCTTTCCATTTTTCCCACTCTTTTTCTACCTCCCTCAGCTGTCCCATCCAACTAACGACTCCCTGAGGTATTGGCCCATCTTTGCAAAGTTAGTCTTCCTAAAGTCTAAGATCCTCGCCTTTGAATGGATTCTAACAGCCCTAGTCCTAATACTGAACCACATCATCTGGTGATCACTGGATGCAAAATGATCTCTCACTACAACATCAGAAACACTTTCACCATTGGTAAGCACCAAGTCCAGTATGGCCCCTTCACGTGTGGGGTCTGTTACCAATTGCCTGAATAGTTCTCCCTGTAGAGAATCCAGGATCTCCTTACTTCTAGATGATACTGCAGCAGGAATGTGCCAATCAACATCTGGCATATTGAAATCTCCTATCAGTAGCACTTCCCCTTTCCTAGCAATGCTGCGCATGTCTTCAATTAACTCTCTGTCCACATCTTCCTCTTGTGAGGGAGGTCTGTATATCACACCAATGTAAATAGATATCTCTTTCCCTCTTTCTAGTTTAACCCACAATGCCTCCCCTCTCCCTTTTAAGCTCTGTAATTCCAAAGCTTTAATAGTAGTTTTTACATATAGTGCCACTCCTCCTCCCCTACTTCCTACCCTGTCCTTTCTGAACAAAGTATAGCCAGGTATAGTTACATCCCAATCATGGTTTTCTGTGAACCATGTTTCTGTAACTGCCACTAAATCCAAGTCAGCCACTCCCACCAAAGCTTCAAAATCAGGGGTCTTATTTCCCATGCTACGGGCATTTATACACACTGCTTTCCATATGTTACCCCTGTTACCCATTTCCATAAAGTTATTTAATGTATCACCTACCTGGGGGCTTTCACTTACCTGGGGGCTTTCTTCACCCATCCCCAACAAATCTAGTTGAAAGCCCTCTTCAGTAGATTAGCCAGTCCACTACTGAAGACGCGTTGACCTTTCTTGGACAGATGGATGCCATCTCTGCTCTGCAACCCTTGGAACAGCATCCCATGGTCTAGGTCTTTATGATGGTTTCTACCATTTTTCCCGGTACTGACATCAGGCTTACCGGTCTGTAATTTCCCGGATCACCTCTCAAACCCTTTTTAAAAATTGGTGTTACATTGGTGATCCTCCAATCTTCAGGTATTACAGATGATTTTAATGATAGTTCACAGATTACTAATAGCAGGTCTGCAATCTCATATTTCAGTTCTTTCAACAGCCTTGGATGTATACCATCCAGCCCAGGTGATTTGCTGCTCTTCAGTTTGTCTAATAGTTGTAATACAACTTCCCAATGTATCGATATTTCCTTCAATTCTTTCGCACCTTTAAATACCACTTCAGTCATGGGTAACATCCCTACATCTTCCTCAGTAAATACCGAAGCAAAGAATACATTCAGTCTCTCCGCTATTGCCTTCTCGCCTCTTAGTGCCCCTTTAACCCCTCTATCATCTAATGGACCAACTGACTCTCTCACAGGTTGTTTGCTACGAATGTACTTGAAAAAGTCTTTATTTCACATTTTTGCTTCCGCAGCAAGCTTCTTCTCAAATTCTCCGTTTGCCTGCCTTATCAATGCCTTGCATTTGACTTGCCAGTGCTTGTGCTGTTTCCAGGTTTCGTCATTTGGCTCTTTTTTCCATTTCCTGAAAGATGCTTTTTTGGCAACAACAGCCTCTCTGACCTCATCTTTATACCATGCTGGCAGTTTTTTGGATTTCCTTCCACTTTTCTTAAAGCGTTGAATACAGCTGGTCTGGGCTTCCAAGATAGTATTTTTCAACAACACCCAAGCTTGATGTAAGTCTTTAACCTTTGCAACTGCTCCTTTTAGTTTTTTCTTTACTAATTTCCTCATTTTATCATAGTCTCCCTTTCGAAAGTTAAAAGGTAGTACTGTGGATTTCCTTACTATCCCTCCTCCACTAATTAAATCAAAGGTGATCATGCTATGATCACTATTGCCAACTGGCTCCAACACCCTTATCTCTTGCACTAGATCTGGTGTTCCACTAAGGACTAGGTTTAATATGGCTTCCCCTCTGGTCGGTTCATGAACCAGCTGCTCCAAGAAGCAGTCATTTATTTCATCTAGGAACTTTATCTCCCTAGCATGTCCTGCCGTGACACTGACCCAGTCAATACTGGGGTAATCGAAATCACCCATTATTATTGCTGCACTGTAAAGTTTGTTAGCTTCCTTGATTTCTTTGAGCATTTCATCATCCATTTTTTCATTCTGGCCAGGTGGTCAATAGTACACCCCCACTGCCATCGTCTTCCCCTTTTTACATGGAATTTCAATCCATAGAGATTCTACAGCAAATTTTGTTTCCTGCAAAACTTTAATACTTTCTGACTCAATGCCCTCTCTAACATAGAGCGCAACCCCTCCACCAATTTGATCAGCTCTACCATTATGATATAGTTTGTACCCAGGTATCACAGTGTCCCACTGGTTGTCCTCCTTCCACCATGTCTCTGATATTCTAATCATATCTAACCTCTCATTTAGTGCTATATATTCTAACGCTCCCATCTTATTTTTTAGACTTCTAGCATTTGCATACAAGCATTTTAGAGACTGTATTTTATTCATATTAATTTGACTATTGGTAGACATGGGCAATTTGGGATCTTTAAGCTCTGTCTGCTTCATACTCGAGGGCATTTGGGCTACTTTAGTCTTTTTGGAACCTCTCTGCTTTTGTTAGTATCCTTCAAGGATACATTCTTTCGAACCATCCGCTCTTGGGCGACTGTCGGCTTTCCCCTATTATCTAGTTTAAAAGATGCTCTATCTCCTTTTTAAAGGTTAATGCCAACAGCCTGGTTCCATCCTGGTTAAGGTGAAGCCCATCCCTTCGGAAGAGCCCCTCCTTTCCCAAGAATGTTCCCCAGTTCCTAAAAAATCCAAAACCCTCATCTCTGCACCATTTTCTCATCCACACATTGAGACTTTGGAGCTCTGCCTGCCTTTTGGGTCCTGCGTGTGGAACAGGAAGCATTTCGGAGAACGCTACCCTGGAAGTTCTGGATTTCAACTTCCTACCTAAAAGCCTAAATTTAGCCCCCAGAACCTGCCTACCACATTTTCCTATGTCATTGGTACCGACATGTACCAAGACAGCAGACTCCTCCCCAGCACTATATAAGACCTTATCTAGATGGCGCGTGAGGTCCGCTACCTTTGCACCAGGCAGGCATGTTACCAGGTAATCCTCACGTCCACCAGCCACCCAGCTATCTACATGCCTAATGATCGAATCACTAACTATAATGGCTGTCCTAATCCTTTCCTCATGGACACATGGCTCTGGAGAAACTTCCTCAGTGCAAGAGGGTTTTACATCACCTGAAGGACAGGTCCTAGTTACAGGATCACTTCCTGCCACACCAGGGTGATGCTCTCCTGTCACGTGACCTCTCTCCTCCATGGCAACAGGGATGCTGCCAGACTGGAGGTGGGACTTCAGGACTATATCCCTGTAGGTCTCGTCTATGTACCTCTCTGTCTTTCTTATGTTTTCCAAGTCTGCTACTCTAGCCTCTAGAGAACGGACTCGTTCCCTGAGAGCAAAGAGCTCCTTGCACCTAGTGCACACGTAAGACCGCTCACCAACTGGGAGAAAATCATACATGTGACACTTAATGCAAAAGACTGGAAAGCCTCCTGTTTAATTTATATGCAGGGAAAACATAAAAGATGAAGTCCTCTGCAACAAACAACAGAAGTTCAACAAAGGATCACAGGCACACAGTTGAAGTCTTTGTGAACCAAATTTATTTAAAAGGACCTGAGTTGGCTAGGTTTTGGCTTGACAAATTCCTGGAGAAAAAATCCATAAACCATTATTCTGGTAGTCTTGCTACTTTTGGGATATGTCAGGTACTTGTGACTTGGATTGATCACTATTGGAAACAGGATTCTGGGCTTGATGGACCTTTGGTCAGACCCATTACAGCAATTCTTATACTGTATAAGCAACAGGAATATTTTTATGCTGGTTGGTATTTTATATGAGGTAATTTACCTATGTATGTGGCTACATATGCACATTAATGACTAAAATAACTCTTGGTTAGGCATGTGGTTGGAACCTAAAAGTACTCAATCCCTATAAAATTACCCCCTCAGGATCTAAGTCATCAAGGGTTTGCTTGCATTCTCTGCTTTTGAGAAAATCCTTTTATTATCTAAGACCTTTCTTCCATTCTTTCTAACCCAATAAATAGTAGATTAACTCTTTAATATTACTACAAGAACAAAGTCTAACTTGAAAACAAAAGAGACATAAGTGCAAACAGCTCCTCATAGAGATTTCCTTTGGAGGGCAGCTGCCATTTGTTCTAAAGTATCTGTCTTATTTGTGAAATATGGAGAAATCAAGATCCCTTGTTAAAGCTAATTATTTTAAATTACGTTGATCTCTATACTTTGCTCATACAATAGATTGAGCTGTTCTTACAGATAATGCATTTATAAATCAATATAACAAAATGGCCATGCTGACAGCTTTTTAGCAGTCTGGCTAACATATTCGGCTGTATCCAAGCAACACTAATGTCTGAGAGAAAGTACATGTGAGGGGGGATTTCTTTGCTTTCACCCCCCCCCCCCAAAAAAAAAACAACAAAAAAAACAACAACAAGATACTGAAGGACTTATAGGTCTAAGAATATCAGACTAAGATAAAATCAGAGGATAGGACCCAGGGTCCGTGGAGCATCTCTCTGACTGGGGGTGCCAAGCTCTGTCTTAACTCTGCCCCAAGTTCTGCCACTAGCCCCTGCAGCCTTCCGCTCCTGTTCTGCCTATGGAGATCCCATATCACATGGGCAGAAGAGAAGGGAATGGCTATGATTGCAGTGGATTCCTTCGGTCTGCCCACGGGAGATTGGATCCTCACAGACAGGAGTGGAAAGCTGCCGTAATTGCAGCAAAGATTCCTTCTGTCCACCTACAGGGACATTTTGCTACGATTGTGGTGGCTTTCCATTCTGTCCGCAGGAGTCTGCCACAATCATGGATGGGGGGCAAAATTTGTCTGGGTCCATAAAATTTTAATTTGTAGTTACAGAGCTGCAGAACCTGTGCTGCTGTGTTAGAGCACACTAACACTGATAACAAGTGTAATAAGTAAATAGGACAAATTACACAAGATGAGTTTTTTGTTAGAATAAGGCACCTTAACAGCATTAGCACACATTAGTAACTGTAATTTGCTAAATAAGGATACAATGAGTGGAGTAGAGTGGAGGAGTAGCCTAATGGTTAGAGCAGTGACTTAAGAACCAAGAGATCAGGTTTTCATTCCTACAAGCATGCCTTGGGTAAGTCACAACCCTCCATTGCCTCAGAAAAATCCAAGGTATTATTATCCCTGTTTAATGTATAAACTAAAAATGATAAAAAGCAATATAGAAATCTTGTTAAATAAAGAAATACATGAGAATAACATGCATTCTATGATTCCTTGTTGTTGCTAAGTGCTGTCAAATCAATATTGATTCATGGAGACCCTCTGCATGATCGTCCTAAACTATATTCTGTCTTCAGTCAGGCAGCAAATTGTTAACAGAGTAGCACCCATAGCTGCTGCTATTTTATCGATCCATTGCATTGCTGGCTTTCTCTCTTTTGTACTGACTTTCAATCTTGCCAAGCATGGTCTTTCTCTAATGATTTTTCTTTTTACATGATGTGTCCCAAGTATGAAAGTTGAAGTCTTGTCATTTGAGCTTAGAAAGTTTAGGTTTTATCTCCTCATGCATAGACTGATTTGTTCTTCAGGAATGGTATAGTCACTATTCTTTGCCAGCACCATAATTTGAAGACATCAATTTTCTTCCTGTTTTTCTTCTTCAATGTCCAACTTTCATATCCATATGACATTATTGAAAATACTGTGACTGGTCAAGCCTCTGCAGATGAGAATCTTGTCTAAATCCTTCATGGACAAAAAAAATGTAAGGTAAGCCATACTGGGTCAGACCACGTCCATCAATCCAGTATCCTGTTTCCAATAGTGGCCAATACAGGTCACAACTACTTGTCAGGTTCCCAAAAAGGTGTTCAGATTCCACGTTGTTTATCCCAGGATAAGCAGTGCATTTATCTGGTCCTCTTCAATAATGGTTTATGGACTTTTCCTCCAGGAAATTGTCCAAAACTCTTTCAAACCTAGCTATACTAAGAGTTTTTACTATCTATTGCAGTAGTGAATTTAGAGTTTGATTAAAATTGTCTCCTTTTAGTCTTTAATGGGCTACATTATAGCCTCATGGCGTGCCCCCTAGTTTTCTACTTTTTGAAGGAGTAAACACCCAATCTATAGGAATTCAATGGGGCCACAGCTTCAATATCGGGTGGAGGCCGCTACCGCGTTTTTGTAAACAAGCCCCTATGTTTACCTGTTCCGCTCCATTCAGTATTTTATAGACCTCTATCATATCTCCTCTCAGCTATCCTTTTTCCAAGTTGAATAACCCTAACCTTTTAAGCCTTTAAGCCTAGGGGTATCCTACCATCTCCTTTACCATTTTAGTGGTTCATCTCTATACCTTTTCTAATTCTGCTATATCCTTTTTCAGATATTGCGACCACAATTTCAGACAATATTCAAAGTGCGGTCGCACCATGGAAAGATACAGAGACATTATAAAATCCTTGGATTTATTCTCCATTCCTTTCCTTATGATTCCTAGCATTCTGTTTGTTTACTTAGCTGTCGCTACACACTGGGCTGAGGGTTTCAATGTGTTATTCACGATGATGCCTAAATCCTTTCCCTGGGTGGTGGTTCCTAATGTGGAACCTTGCATCATGTAACTGTAGTTTGGGTTGTTCTTTCCTAAGTGCAAAACTTTGCACTTGTCCACATTAAAGTTCATCTGTCTGTCTTCCCATTTATCAAGGTCCTCTTACAATTTGGCACAATCCTCTTTTGTTTTAATAACTTTGAATAATTTTGTGTCATCTGAAAATTTGATCACCTCACTCATTATTCCCATTTCCAAGTCATTTATAAATATCCCTGGGGTACTTGACTATTCACCTTTCTCCATTGAGAAAATTGGCCATTTAGCCCTACTCTCTGTTTTCTAACTTTTAACCAATTCCTGATCCACAATAGTACAATGCCTCCTATCCTATGACTTTCTAATTTCACCAATATCTTATAAGAGACCTTGTCAAAGGCTTTCTAAAAATCGAGATACAGTGTTATCAAGCAGCTTACCTTTATCCACCTGTTAATTTACAAGCCCTTCCTTGACTATATCCATGCTGGCTGTCTCCCATTAAATTTTAGCCATCTATATGTTCCATAATTGTATTCTTTATATTGATCCCTGCTGAGGGGAGATTCTCCAGTCTTCAGGTACTATAGATGATTTTAACAATAGTTCACAGATTTCTTATAGTAAGTCTGCAATCTCAAATTTCAGTTCTTTCAGCACTCTTGGATGCATACAATTTGTCCAGGTGATTTGCTTCTCTTTAGGTTACAAAATAGTTGTAATGCATCTTCCCGGTTTATCAATATTTTTTTCAATTCTTCTGATATATCACCTTTAAATACCATTTCAGGCATGGATAACTTTCCTATTTCTCCCTCAGTAAAGAGTGAAGCAAAGAATTCATTCAGTTTCTCTGCTATGGCCGAAAAGCATCCTTTAGCATCCATTTTACCCCTCTATCATCTAATGGTCAAACTAACTCTCTCAAATTGTTTTTGTTACGAATGTACTTGAAAAAAGGTTTTAATATGTATTTTTGCTTCCAAATCAAGCTTCTTTTCAAATTCTCTCTTTGCCTGCCTTATCAGTGCCTTGCATCTAATTTGCAAGTGGTTATGATGTTTCTCGGTTTTGTCATATGTCTCTTTTTTCCATTTCCTGAAAAACACATTTTTAGCAACAACAGCATCTCTGACCTCACCTTTAAACCATACTCACAGTTCTTTGGCCTTCTTTCCATCTTAAAGCTTGGAATACATCTGGTCTGGGCTTCCAGTTATTTCTAAACAATGACCATGCTTTAAGTAAACCTTTAGCCTTTGCAGTTGCTCCTTTTAGTTTTCTCTGAACTATTTTCCTCATTTTATCATAGTCTCCCATTTGAAAGTGAAAAGCTAGTGATGTGGATTTCCTTTCTGTCCTCTCTCCATTTATTAACACTTTCCACTCAGCTGTTCCACTCTGTGGGGCATTTAAATTTTACCATTCCAATCATCTGTCCCACCCCATGGCATAAGCAATTCATGATGGCAAGTAAGAAAAGTTATTTTGCATCTGCCGAAGCAGCAAATATGTTGATATTCTGATCTGGCCTGAACAACATAGAAAATCTATCCAAGTGGAAAGGGTTAAATCAAGAATGATCATGCTTTGATCACTATTGCCAAGTGTCCTCAACACCATTATTTCTTACACCAGATCCTGTGTTCCATTAATGACTAGGTCTAAAATAGTTTCCTATCTTGTTGGTTAATGAACCAGTTGTTCCAAGAAGCATCTCTCCCTAAATCACCCATTATTAATGTGTTGTAATTTTGTTAGCTTCCCTGATTTCTTTTAGCATTTTATCATCTATCTGTACATTCTGGCCAGGCGGTCAGTAGTACACCCCTAATGTCATTGCCTTCCCCTTTTTACATGGAATTTCCTTCCATAGAGATTCTATAGTGTATTTTGTTTCCTGCAAAACCTTTATTCTTTTTGACGCAATTCCCTCTCTAACATACCAATCTGATCTACCCTATCATTGTGATATAGTTTGTACTCAAGTATTACGGTATCTCTGTGGTTTCCATCCTTCCACCAGGTCTCTGAGATGCCAAAAATATGTAACTTTTCATTTAGTGCTCCCTGAGGATAGCCAGTTAAACCTAAACGTGTATTTGACCATCACTTTCTCTTTAATAGGTTTAACAGCCTATAAATGCAAGATTATGCCTGAGGTAGATGGGAGTCGGGGTGGGTGGATGGGATAGAAATACTAACTGAAAGTTGGCTTGCTACACAGTGCCCTAATTGACTTTTAGAGTTAAGAACATAAGAAATATCATACTGGGTCAGACCAAGTCCATCAAGCCCAGTATCCTGTTTCCAGCAGTGGCCAATCCAGGTCACATGTACCTGGAAGGTTCCCAAAAAGGTACACAGATTCAACAATGCTTGTTCTGGGGTAAGCAGTGAATTTAATAGTGGTTTATGAACCTTTCCTCCAAGAACTTTCCAAATTTCTTTTAAACCCAGTTACACGAACAGCTTTTAGCACATCCTCCGGAAATGAATTCCAGAGTTTCATTATATGTTGAGTGAAAATATATGTTCTCTTATTAGTCTTAAAAGGGTTACATTATAGCTTCATTGTGTGTCCCCTAGTCTTTCTACTTTTTGATGGCCTAAATTACTGATCTACATTTACCTGTTCCGCTCCACTCATTAATTTAAAGATCTCTATCATATCTCCCCTCAGCTTTCTTTTTTCCAAGTTGAAGAGCCCTTTCCTCATAGGGGCATACTTCCATTCCCTTTACTATGTTGGTGGCTCTTCTCTGTACCTTTTCTAATTCTGCTATATCCTTTTTAAGAGATGTTGTCTAAAGATGTACATAAAATTCAAGATGTGGTTGCACCATGAAATGATTCAGAGGCATTATATCATCTTTGGTTTTATTCTCCATTTCTTTCCTTATGATTCCTAGAATTCTATTTGCTTTCTTAGCCACCGCTGCACACTGGGCAGAGGCTTTCAATGTATTATCCACAAAGACACCTGAGGGGTATGTTTACTAAACAGTGGTAAGGGAGCATGTCTTTCCAAGCAGTAATGACAGCGATAAGAGTTTACCGTATGGTCAGTGTGCTGGGCGTGTTAGAGGCATTCCATCATTAAGGGATGGTAGTGGACATTTGGAGTGGAGGAGTAGCCTAGTGGTTAGAGCAACTGCCTATTACCCAGAAGATCAAGGGTTTGATTCCCACTGGCACTCCTTGTGACTTTGGGCAAGTCACTTTACCCTCCATTGCCTCAGAAGAAAAGGCTGGCAATCTACTTCCAGTGATACATTGCCAAGAAAACCCAGAGGTAGCTGGGTTGCTATTTATTTATTTTTATTTATTTAACATGTTTTGTATCCCGCCTTTTCCTTCAATCAAAGCGGTTAATACAGCACAAAGTTAAACAAAGGTGAGGGAAACATACATTGCATTATCATTACATCACAACAAAACACTAGGAGTACAAACAGGGAACACAGTACATAACTTACATTACATTACCTTACATTAACTACAAACAGCATATCGCTGAACAGAATGAGCATATAGCAGCAGATAGTGGGTCTCGCACGGTCCACCGCCTAAGGGCCACGCCAAAGGGCCCTCTTGCGAGGCCCTCAGGCGCGGGCCCGCAAGGCACGGGCGCGCCATTGCTGAAGGGATTTTAAATGATTTGAAAAGTGCTCAGATTGGCTGCAGTTTTCTCTCACACACAGTTCCCAACTAAGTAGGCACAGCTGATTCTCACTCACTGCTCACAGGATCGTTGGAGCCTTTGCTGAAGGGATTCTAAATGATTTGAAAAGTGCTCAGATTGGCTGCAGTTTTCTCTCACACACAGTTCCCAACTAAGTAGGCACAGCTGATTCTCACTCACTGCTCACAGGATCGTTGGAGCCTTTGCTGAAGGGATTCTAAATGATTTGAAAAGTGCTCAGATTGGCTGCAGTTTTCTCTCACACACAGTTCCCAACTAAGTAGGCACAGCTGATTCTCACTCACTGCTCACAGGATCGTTGGAGCCTTTGCTGAAGGGATTCTAAATGATTTGAAAAGTGCTCAGATTGGCTGCAGTTTTCTCTCACACACAGTTCCCAACTAAGTAGGCACAGCTGATTCTCACTCACTGCTCACAGGATCGTTGGAGCCTTTGCTGAAGGGATTTTAAATGATTTGAAAAGTGCTCAGATTGGCTGCAGTTTTCTCTCACACACAGTTCCCAACTAAGTAGGCACAGCTGATTCTCACTCACTGCTCACAGGATCGTTGGAGCCTTTGCTGAAGGGATTCTAAATGATTTGAAAAGTGCTCAGATTGGCTGCAGTTTTCTCTCACACACAGTTCCCAACTAAGTAGGCACAGCTGATTCTCACTCACTGCTCACAGGATCGTTGGAGCCTTTGCTGAAGGGATTCTAAATGATTTGAAAAGTGCTCAGATTGGCTGCAGTTTTCTCTCACACACAGTTCCCAACTAAGTAGGCACAGCTGATTCTCACTCACTGCTCACAGGATCGTTGGAGCCTTTGCTGAAGGGATTCTAAATGATTTGAAAAGTGCTCAGATTGGCTGCAGTTTTCTCTCACACACAGTTCCCAACTAAGTAGGCACAGCTGATTCTCACTCACTGCTCACAGGATCGTTGGAGCCTTTGCTGAAGGGATTCTAAATGATTTGAAAAGTGCTCAGATTGGCTGCAGTTTTCTCTCACACACAGTTCCCAACTAAGTAGGCACAGCTGATTCTCACTCACTGCTCACAGGATCGTTGGAGCCTTTGCTGAAGGGATTCTAAATGATTTGAAAAGTGCTCAGATTGGCTGCAGTTTTCTCTCACACACAGTTCCCAACTAAGTAGGCACAGCTGATTCTCACTCACTGCTCACAGGGGCAGCTGCCTATCTTGCTTAGTCAACAGCCCAGACTTGATGTAGGTTAAACATGCTCATCACAAATACTGCCACATAGCCAGGCATCAAGTGAATCAACTCCATTAGCTACCAACTCTGCTTGCATCCATACCTTCTCCAATGGCTTCCCTGCCCCCTTTCAGTGGCTTTCCCACGTTAAGATGCATGCAAGACACCTTAATGCAGCATGTCCTGTTACCACCCGGTAAATGTCCACTTTTTTTTTTTTTTTTTTAGTGACTTGATGGCACTAAAAAAAAAAAAAAAAAGCGGACATTTACCGGGTGGTAACAGGACATGCTGCATTAAGGTGTCTTGCATGCATCTTAACGTGGGAAAGCCACTGAAAGGGGGCAGGGAAGCCATTGGAGAAGGTATGGATGCAAGCAGAGTTGGTAGCTAATGGAGTTGATTCACTTGATGCCTGGCTATGTGGCAGTATTTGTGATGAGCATGTTTAACCTACATCAAGTCTGGGCTGTTGACTAAGCAAGATAGGCAGCTGCCTAGTGATGCTGGTCAATGGGTGTTGGCAGTGTCATGGGTGGGTGGTGGCAGCAGCAGAGTCAATGTAGGGGTTGCAGCAGCAGGGGGCACTGTGACAGGCAAGCAGTCCTAGATGCTCCTGAAAGCATACACTGTGCTGTGAGCTATATTATAGCGTCTGTGAGATGCGGACATGTATCCAGATGTACGTCAGTGTGTGGCATGCCATAGGCCAGGAAAGTGTCTGGGTGGAGGCAGCATGTTCCTGATGTGGGCAGCAAAGGGAGGATTGTCCATGAGTGCTTATGTGTGGAAGTTATAAAAGTTAGGCCCCTTCAACCTGGAGGACAGACGGTAAAGGGAGATATGCTGGGTGTCTATGCATTAATGGCGTGGAACAGCTAAACATTAATCGATTGTTTATGCCATCAAAATGTGGGGGACAAGGCTACAGTGTAGCACATTACAGACTGATAGCGGCATATAGTTTTTAAGGCAACATGTAGGCAATCTCTGGCACTCTGATCATGAAGATGTTGTAAAGGCTCCTTGTGTAACTGTGCTTACAGAAGGTTTGGTTAGGTTCCAGGGGAACGATCATTGCACCATTATGCAGGGATACTGCAGATCCACAGCTTTCCCCACTACAGGCATTGTTGAACATGGGTAAATTTTAATGACCCAGCTAGGTACCTGTGAGTGTGATTGACCACTGTGGGACAGAGGATATGGGGCTTGATGGACCATGGTCCAACCCAGTATGGCATATCTATGGATCCTCTGTTCTTATGCCACTATGTGCCACCTGGTTCTACCACAGCATGTTCAATGTTCCACCCCCTTTGCTTCATTGGCAGCATCAGCATGGTGCCCTTTCCTACTTGTGCACCATGCCGCATGGAGCACTACTATCACTAACTTGGGCTCCCTTTGTCATTTCATCACACTGCTCACTTTTAAAAAGGCTCTCTCCCCTCTGCAGACACCCTTTCCACGAGGTTTCACATGGCGGTATCATTACAGGCGCAAAGGGGCTCTAAGAGGTGTTGCGCTAGAGGCAGGAAGGCAACATATGGTTTTACTGCCCACTTTTGCCCCTTCACGCCCACTCTCCTCTCCCATCTCTACGCTGCTGGTGTTTCTGGGACTGTTCTGCAATGGTTCCATTCCTTTCTTTCCTTGCGATCCTTATCCATTATCTCATGCTCCACATTCTCAGCACCAGTTCCACTCACGTGTGGTGTTCCCCAGGGGTCTGTGCTTGCCCCGCTTCTCTTTAATGTTTTTCTGGCCTCTCTCACTTTCAACAATCTGACCTGTCTGCATATTATTATGTTGACAATATTATCATCATCCATCACACTTCCCCTATGACACCTGATCTTACTTCACTGAACTCCTGTCTCAAACTTGTTTCTAATTGACTCACATCCAATTTACTTTACCTTATTGCTTCAGAAACCTCTGCCATTTGGTTAACTTTGGTGGTCCTATCCCCTCTCTAGCCCCCTCTATTTTCAGGTCCTCAATTTCATTGGTCTCCTCCCTCCATTACCTTCGAGTCACTCTGGACTCAGCTCTCTCTTTACATGATCACATCTCACTGCTGGCACACTGATCTTTCTTCTCTCTCAGACAGATTTTTATTTAATTATTTAATTATTTTTTCTATACCGCCCCTTCCAAAGATCAGGGGCAGTTTACAGATAACAGAACATTTTACATAGAACAATGGTTTGGTGTGAACCCTATGTCCTTTTCTGGATTCCTCTTCTCTCACCACTCTTCTTCTCTCTCTGGTTATATCACGTCTTGATTATTGTAATTCTATTCTTGTCAGACTTCCTCAATCACAGCTTCATTGTTTGCAACTCATTCAAAATACCGCTGCTTGGATTGTCTCACATGCAACTCGTTTTGATCATATCACACCACTTCTTACCAGTCTCCATTGACTCCCTGTGCACTACCAAATCCGCTACAAGATTCTTATCTCAGTTCACAAGGCCATCTACTCACAAACTCCTCAGTATTTATCCGATCTCCTCTGTTTCCATAACCCAGTCTGTAGTCTTCATTCAGCTTATATCAATCGTCTTCACCTCCCATCACCAAACAATGCTCACCTTGAATCCACTTGCCATTCTGCTTTCTTTTTCTTGGGCCCCTCCCTCTGGAATTCTCTCCCAACTGCTCTCCGCCTAGAATCTTTTCTCAACAAGTTTAAGCCTCAATTTTGAGAAGAAGCTTAAACTTGTGGAGAAAAGATTCTTCACCTTAATGGTTTCTTTTTCTTTCTTCCTTTGATCTGTGACCTAATATCTCCTAACCTTTCCCCAGCTATTTTATCCTTTCTGGCTGGATGGATGACTGTTTTTTATCCTGTCAAATATTATAGTTCCTTTCCTTTTCCCAGTCTGTGGCCTCCTTTCTAGAACTTCGATTTTGTAAACCACTTGATGTCATAAAGGGCTGTACAAAAAGTTTGCAAATAAAGATAAAGATGTTAATTTTCCTGACCAGGAGCCTTGAGTCACTAACACATGGCCGAGAACTTTAGACTATAGTGTTAAAGGGGTCATGCTGTTGAAAAAAATGATGGCTGTCCCATTCCTGCAGCACCACCAATGACCCAGAGCCTCACTGCAAATAATCCTTCTTCCCCACAGCACCTAGCATCTCCTCTAAGCCCCGATAGAGGACACTTTCAAAGACCTCACCCCTCCATATCTCATGAATATTCCCCCATCCCTGAAAAAAATACATCCACGGTAGGTCACTGATGTCTACCTTTCAGAGTCCTTAGTGTGCTAGAAGTAGACATGCAGGAGTGATCCCATCTCTTTCCTGCCAGCACTGATGCCAAGTTCAAAATGATGCTTTCAATCCCCTAGTGGTAATTTGCAGTTCTGTCACTGTGTTTGTCCCTCTAGAGGTAGTACTGTGAGATTACCACTAGGGGATGACGGCATTTTTGAACCTAGTGTCAGTGCCCTACCAGCCCTTGGAGCACACCAAACCAATCAGATTTTCAGGATCTCCACAATGAATATGCCTGAGATAGATTTGCATGCATTGTCTTCTTTGTAGTCAGATATATCTCATGCATAGTCATTGTTGATCTTCTGAAAACATGACTGGCTGGGTGTGCCCCAAGGATTGGGTTGAAAACCATTGCCCTAATTCATCTTTGACTCAGAAAGGGAGGTCCAAGTCACCTAAAGGACAGGGGGGACCTTCATAGGTGGGAGGTTCATTTGAAACTCAGGAGGCAGGGTATTTGAGGGGTCCTCTACTGGGGCTTAGGAGGCTAAAACAACTCTGTACAGAGGGGGGATTATTTGAAAGCTGGCCCTAAGTTATTGGTGTTGCTAGGGATAGGCAACCCCCAGCCACTGGTTTTATTTCAGTGGTAAAGCCCTTTTAAGAATGCGGCCTGGAGTATCAGTCAGTATGTTAGCAATCTAATGCTCCCAGCTATGAAAAATAATGCTAGCTTTGAGATGGACCTATTTTTCAAAGAATTATGTGGCTTGCAATGATCACCACAATCTGTGTTTTTCAATATGAATAATAATGACACACTTTTTTCATGTATTTGTATGCTATGCTTTGATTTGTATGCTTTATTATTCAACATACAGTACAGTGCAAAATTGTGCATTATGATAAAACAATGCATTTTATTGACTTTTAACATGTTTTAACCCTGGGAGTACCGATGGAGTCAAAAGTAACCCCATTGCAAGTTTCACAATGCGTATCTCGGAAACTAGTTGTTCAAGAATGCAATCTTTTTATGACTTTTCACATGTCAATATTCTCTTTATATTGCGCCATGAGAGGAATAATTTTCATCCACTAGGTGACGCTAGTGATGAATTGCAGCACAGAGTACCAGTGGGGTCATTTTTGACCCCAGTTGCTTACGTCCGCTTTGGATCATGATACAATTTTCAGTTTTGTGACTTTTTTAATCTGACAAAGGTATTTATCATTAATTATGTATCATTTATTTTTTGTACTCTTATTTTATGAAAATTACACATTTTCTGTAATTGATATCATACGTTCTCTCATTATTTCCGATGAAATCTAAAGGCTTTCAGCTCATTCATCACAATTATTGTACACCTATAGTAAAACTGCTTTGCGTTTTATTCAACTTTATCTTTGTTTATTTATTTTAGGTTATTGTTTATGATGTCAAAACGAAAGTATTAAGCTGCCCAAGTAAGAGAAATATTGCAACGAGATGCTGACAGTGATGGCTGAGTTGTCTGATGATGCAGCATATTCAGCAAGCGAAGAAGCATATCAGCCAAGTTCGGGTGATAAATCTGATGATGGCAGTCATGATTCAGATGGCGACAGCAGTTGGTCGCCAAGTGAATGTGAGACTGATGTTGAGCCGGTAACATCGCCTGCAGCATAGAGTCAAGTTAGAGGTCGAGGCAAAGGTCGAGGCTGTGCTGGATGGGGAAGAAGGCAGGAGTTCTCGGTGTCAGTATCATCTGTGAGGAATCTTAGTTGTGGTCGTAGAGGAGCTAAGAGGTCATCAACTATAAGCACAAATGTTGCCATTGAAGCCTATGTATGTAAGGATGCCACATCATGGAACAGGAAACCTATAAAGCAAGCTGCTGGAAGATACGCCAGAGCTAATGTCATGCCCGTACAACAAGGTCCTACAAGGTATGCTGTATGAAATGTTGATGGCCCTCTCGCAGCATTCCACTTGTTCATGAGGAAGAACTTATTGAATGAAATCATGATGTGGACAAACAAACAAGGAAGACACATTTATGACGACACCTGGAAAGGTTTGACAGACGGAGAATTTCAACGTTTTCTTGGACTTCTGATCCTCTCAGGAATGTACAAGTCACGAAATGAACCCATAGTTCAGTTGTGGAACCTTGAAGATGGTCGTTCTGTTTCGGCAAAAATATGTCCCATAACCATTTTCAGCAAATTTCTTGTGCTCTCAGATTTGATGATGCAACCAACAGACATGAACAATGAGGCGTGGATAAGCTTGCTCCAATCAGACACATTTTTGATACCTGGGAAGCAACTCTAAGGGACGCCTTTGTTCCTGGTGAAAATGTTACCGTGGATGAGCAACTGCTTACATTTCGTGGCCGTGTTCCGTTCAGACAATATATTCCCAGCAAACCTGGGAAATATGGCATAAAGCTATGGATGTTGTCTGACAGTGCAACGTCATATGTTCTGCGTCTTCAAGTATATACATGAAGGGAACTCGGACAAAACAGGGAACAGAATCAGGGTGAAAGGGTTGTGCTGCAACTCACTGAAGGATTGACGCAATCTGGCAGAAATGTTACTGTTGACAATTTCTTCTGCAGTTTATCCCTGTCACGGAAATTGCTAGAAAAACAAATGACACTTTTGGGGACAATTCAAAAGAACAGAAAAGAATTACCTCCAGAATTTGTAACAGCAAAGGGCCGAGAGGTATTCACTTCACTGTTTGCCTTTCGCGATGACGCCACTCTGGTTTCCTATTGCCCGAAGAAAGGAAAAGTGGTTGTTCTTCTGAGCAGTTTGCATGATCAAGAAGAAGTAGATAACACACGTCCAGACAAAAAACCACGCATGATCTTGGACTATAATTCTAGTAAAGGTGGAGTAGATACGGAAGATCAAATGTTGCGCACGTATACCACAAAACGAAAGACAAGATGCTGGCCAGTGACAATCTTCTACAACATGTTGGACATCAGGGCTTTGAATGCCTTCATTGTTTGGATGTAACTAAATCTATGTTTCTATGTTGTTGATATGGAAGGACAGACTAGATAGGCCATGTGGTCTTTATCTGTCATCATATTTCTATGTTTCTATGTTGTTGATATGGAAGGACAGACTAGATAGGCCATGTGGTCTTTTTCTGTCATCATATTTCTATGTTTCTATATTTCTATTGCCCGAAGAAAGGAAAAGTGATTGTTCTTCTGAGCAGTTTGCATGATCAAGAAGAAGTAGATAATAAATGCCCAGACAAAAAAAACACGCATGATCTTGGACTATAATTCTAATAAAGGTGGAGTAGATACGGCAGATCAAATGTTGCGCACGTATACCACAAAACGAATGACAAGATGCTGGCCAGTGACAATCTTCTACAACATGTTCGACATCAGTGCTTTGAATGCCTTCATTGTTTGGATGTCACTAAATCCAGAATGGCAGTCCAAGTCAAAGCACAGATGTCGTCTATTCCTCTTGGAATTAGGAAAGCAGCTGATTCAGAGTAATTGCAGCGAGACTTCTTCCAGCACTGAAGAAGCCACTGATGCTGTTTGCAATGTCGGGATCACCAAGAAAAGGGCAAGGTGTCACTGCTGTTCTAGAGAAAAAGACAAGAAAAGCAACATATTTTGCACCTCCTGCAAGCGCAATGTTTGTAAAGAACATTCAGAAATTGTCTGTGTCTCATGCAAATGACTGTAGTACTTTACTGTGTTCATCAAGTGCATGCAAAAACTGCTTTCATGGTAACTCTTCTTCGTGTAATTTTATGATAAAGCATTAAATTTCAAAACATTTAACCTTCATATAATAAATAATTAATTCGGAATAATATTTTGCCTGTTTAGTTTAAAATTTTCATGGTTAACAATTAAAATTCATTGTGGGGTCATTTATGACCCCAACGGTATTCAGTGTGTGCAAAAAATCTCGATAATTCCAGGGTTAAGGGCCAACAAAAAAGTGCATTATTCCACTAACATACTTGAGAAACTCTCCCCTCCGGTCCCAAAAAAATAATTTGGCAACAAACACACTATTTCAAACTGTCACAAGCAAACTGGCTTGGAATTTTTAAATCACTTGCTTTGCACAACACAAAGGAAATTTTTTAACTATGTATTTATTTATTTATTTTGCGGCTTTTTTATACCACTTTATCCTTTGGTCAAAACAGTTTACATTGAAACAGAAGCAAATACATTGAACAGGGCAGTCAACTTGGATTAACATTGCAATATAAAGGGGGGAACCATGTACAGTATTATACACGGGTAAATGAGACGGTAGAGGAAAGGATATTTAGAGGGAGAGTGTTGTGGGGAGGGAGAGAGCAGATGAGAGTTATATTTGAGGGTAGCATACACTGAAAATGAGTTTTAAGGGATTTTCTGAAGGAGGTAGCATCGGTTGTAGTTCTTAAGGTTTCTGGTATAGAGTTTCATAGAAGTGGTGCGTAGACCGGGATGTAGTAACGTTGATTCTTGTGAACATCGGTGGGGTTTGTAGTGTGTTTCTTGAGTTAGATCGTCGTCTTCTCTCTCCTTCTCTACACACATTCTTCTGATAGCTAAGACCTGCCGTTTCTTTCTCTATAACATCAACAAAATCCACCCATTCCTTTCTGAACCCACTACTAAGACACTCATCCACTCCTTAATCACCTCCCATCTTGACTATTGTAACCTACTAATTGCTGGTCTCCTGCTGAATCATCTCTCTCCACTTCAATCGGTTCAACACTCTGCTGCGCGGCTAATCTTTCACCAGCCTTGTCAAGCTGATATTACCCCTCTTCTTAAGACACTTCATTAGCTTCCTATCCATTTCCGCATCCAGTTCAAACTCCCTCTGCTGACCTATAAGTGCATTCACTCTGCAGCTCCTCCCTATCTTTCCTTACATCTCTCCCTACACCTCTCCTCGGGAACTCCACTCTTCTAGCAAATCACTTCTATCTGTGCCCTTCTCTTCAACTGCTAACTCCAGACTTCGCTCCTTTCACCTTTCTGCTTCTTATGCCTGGAAAAAACTACCCGAGTCTGTACGTCAGGTGCCTTCTCTGGCCCTTTTCAAATCTCTGCTAAATATTCAAATCTTCGCTGCTGCTTTCAGATCTTGACTCACCTGATCTCCTTTGTGTTTTCTTACCATTATCCCTAGATGTATCCCATATCTACACTTACTGTGTTGCCTGTCTTGACTAGATTTTAAGCTCTGATGAGCAGGGACTGTCTCTTACATGTCTGTGCAGCTCTGCGTACGTCTAGTGATTTAAGCTTTTGCACTGATCACTAAGGGTGAGCAGGCACACAAAATTCATTTTTATTAGCTTCCTTTTTCATTTATGGGTTTGTTTTATTTTATTTTGATTAAAGAAAATCTGTTGGGTTTTTTTAATGTCTTTGTTTCAGGGCATTTTTTTAAATGAAGAGGTGGTTGGGTCTGCTGTCAGAACAAACAAAAGCAAAAAAAAAACAACCAACTGCTGAAAGATTACTAGTGATTCCAGGAAAATAAAATGAAACAACTCTTTTTTTCACTTTTGTAGCAATTGTCATTGCTGTGATCTTTGGGTTACCAGGCAGGCATTTTGCATAAAGAGCTAGTATTATTTCTACTACTACAGAACATGTGTATAGCGCTACAAGACGTACACAGCGCTGCCCAGCACATGAAAAAGACAGTCCCTGCTCATCAGAGCTTGCAATCTAGTGAAGAAAGACAACACAGTAGCTATAGACAAAAGATACTGGGGTTTCTAGTCCCACAGGTGCTCCTTGTGGTCTTGGGCAAGCCACTTAACCCTCCATTGCCCATGTTCCCTGTAAAATAGTTATCTCCAAGTTATAATGCCCTGTTCAATGTAATTTCAGTTTGTTCAATGTAAACCGCACTGATGCAGAATAGCACGGTATATAAGAGAATGTAAATAAATAAATACATCTAGGGGGAATGGTAAGGAAACACAACGGAGATCAGGTGAGTCAATATCCGAAAGTGGCAGCAAAGAGGTGAGTTTCAGCCTGGATTTGAAAAGGGTCATAGAAGGCACCTGATGTGCAGACTGAGGTAGTTTGTCCCAGGCATAAGGAGAAGCAGAGTAAAAGGAGTGAAGTCTGGAGTTAGAAATAGAAGAGAAGGGCACAGGTAGAAGTGATTTGCCAGAGTAACGAAGTTTCTGAGGAGGGGTATAGGTAGAGATAAGAGAGGAAAGGTAGTGAGGAGCTGCAGTGTGAATGCACTTATAGGTCAGCAGGAGAAGTTTGAATTGGATGTGGAAACAGATAAGGAGCCAATGAAGTGACTTGAGAAGAGGGGTAATATGAGCATGACGTGGCTGACAGAAGATTAGCCGTGCAGCAGAATGTTCAACAGATTGAAGAGGAGAGAGATGATGCAGAGGGAGACCAGCAAGGAGTAGTTTACAATAGTCTAGATGGAATGTGTTTAAGGAGTGGATAAGTGTCTTAGTAGTGTGTTCAGAAAGAAATGGACACATTTTGTTGATGTTATAGAGAAAGAAGCGGCAGATTTTAGCTATCCTGCGTTCGCTGAACCATTCCCAACAGGCCATGTCACTGCCGCATCTGCACTGGTGGGATTCAAAACAACTGACAGTATTTTGATGGCATTGGGGGGGATCATGGCATCGGGAGCAGCTCCTGATGTCATCAAAATACTGTCAGGTGTTTTGAATCCCACCAGTACAGATGAGGAAGTGACATGGCCTGTTGGGACTGGTTTAGCGAACATAGGAAACACTAGAAACCAGTTTGCGCAAACCAATGCAACCCAGATGATTCCCACTACCGACCAAAGAGATTCCTAGGAGGTTTCAAATCCCACCACTGCTCCAGAGGCTTATGCACCTACTTTTACCCACATATATTCTGCACATGATGTGTGTATTAAGCCTTTCTTAATATTAGAAGCTCAGATGACAAGACTTCGACTTCCATACTTTGGACACATCATGCGAAGAGAGAGATCATTAGAGAAAGACATCATGCTTGGCAAGATAGAAGGTCAATGCAAAAGAGGAAGGCCAGCAATGAGATGGATTGATACAATAACAGCAGCTACGGGTACCAGTCTGTCAACAATGAGCCGCCTGACTGAAGACCGAACACAATTTAGGATAGCTATCCAGAGGGTCGCCATGAGTCGACTCCGACTCAATGGCACTTAACAACAACAGCAACAACAACAACATATTCTGCACATAAACCTCTGTTTTATGCTCATCAGTGATTAAAATTACCCTCATAGATGCCCATTCAGCTTTGTGCATCCCTGGGCCATCTGGACATCCAGACATCCGGATGACACGGGGATGTACCCAATTCTGCTCCCACCAGGGCTATATGTGCCCACAAGTGCAGAATCATGACATAGTGGCTGGACATCTGGGACGTGCTCCGATTCAGGCACTCTGGACTAGCTCAGCCGGGCTCCTGCATGGAGCCACAGTGCATTGGTGTCATGTTGCCATGGCATTATGGCTCGATGCAGGAGCCGCGATTCCCAGCAGCAACAGTAAACACTTCATTCCCCATAGCCCGACCCCTATGTATAAGTATACTATCAAAACCATTTACCAAGCATACTCCAGATCCTGGCTATCCAATTTGTGATCAACCATTCATAGAACTAAAAGGCTGATATACTAAATAATTGTTGTTAAAGAAGCTTTACTCATTAAAAAGCACAAAAATTCCTCTGAGTCAGTCTTCATTGTTATGTTCCCTTTTCTAAAACAAGTGTGATACTTTGATTTGTAATGGAAAATTGAATAAATATTAAATTTAAAAAGAAAATACAAAAATGTTAGAAAACACTCAAAAGTATAAAAATGCTGCCACGTATGTTAAAGCATAATGTCCCTTTTGCAAATATTTGTCACAAAATGGCCATGTTCATGGTAAATGTTCATGCATAGGTGAAATGCATGAAAGTTTATATAAATTTAGCAATGAGCAGCTGTGATGCAAAATCATAGAAAACATGTCATTAATGTCAATTTTTGCAACAATAGGCACAATTAAAAGGCATTACTGTCCTGTTTTCACAAAAATAACATACATGTATAGGCTACTATAAAGTTTGCAGTCAAAAAAGAACCCCCAGCACAGGGCAAAATACAAAATCCAAAATGAAAATACCCCGGCTCACATAACCTGCCGTAGAAACTAGTCACAGAATCAAAAATTATATTTTTTCTCCTTTTAACACTTTCTTTTTGTCGGAATAACCAGGTAAGAGAGAGCAGGAAAGTAACCTACCCCTCACCGTGGTCAGTCCTTTTTAATAATTTAAAATGCTTGAAGAAACTTATCTTATTTTTTAGTTTTTCTTTAACTCAGCCAGCAAAGAATTCCTGAGACACAACGTGCCACGTTTCGGGCCATCCAGACCAACTGTGGCCCTGCATCAGGTGAAGTTTGTTGAATCCCAAAGAGTTGGCTTTTTTTTTCTTTACTATACTTTACTATAAAGTTTGAGCTTGGGAGGGGAGAAGGGGCAAGGAACCTACCAACCCACTAGCCTACTAGTTATTTGAGGTATTTGGAGAACATTGAAAGGGACTCCATAGAGAAGTTAAACTTGACCTCAAATATGCAAGGCCTGCTCTGGGGGCCAGCTAGAAAAGATAACTTGACCCCAGCACCTCATCTGTGATTCACCATCAATGGGCATTGTCTCAATCACCTCAGTCCTCCATTCACTTCTGGCAGATGCCCACTTACCATTACAGAAGTGGCCAACGTGCAAGGGAACAGCAGAGGACATATCAACTTCTTTCATCTTCCAAGCGTCTTAAAAAATGTCACTGGCTGAGATCTCATTCCATTTGGCATCCACATCCCCCTCATGTTTGTCTCAGTGAGTTTGGGAGTGTGAAAACCCCCTTTCATTGATCCTTTAACTTTGGGCTGGCTAGCATGGGAGTGGGATTCACAGAAGATGGCATGGGGTTACACTTCTTTTGGTTAATATTCATGTTAGAATTGATGACATTCTACAGAGAACAAGGTTGATATTATTTACTGCATAGCATATTAAGAAAGGCTTAATACACACATCAAAAGTTTACAGATTCACACACACTAAAACATTTTTGCATGTTTTCTTGAATATACATTATAGTCTAGGCTTAACATAGCTCAAATTGCACATACAATTCCGGGAATTTTTTCCTCTGTGTCCATGGAGTTAAAGCTATCTGCTTCTAGGGTAGCATGTATAGCTTCTAATTCAACACGCAAGGATCACATCACCCCTATATTCTGTGATCTTCACTGGCTCAAGGGTAAAGTATAAATATATAATGATCATCTTTAAGCATCATTGTAACATTGCTTCCACCACATTATCCACTCTCCTTACAACACCAAACACCTCAAGGACAAGAAGAAAGCTCTCAAAATTCATATATAACTCCCTCACACATTCACAACACAAATCAATGCACCAGTACCAGAACCTTCTCCTACATGGCTCCAATATTGTGAAACTCACTCCCCAATGACCTAAGAGCGACAAAAGACCTCCTGCAATTCCGCAAGAACCTAAAACCACACCTATTTATAGAACATTTTGGTGACTCAAGCACTCTCATTAACTCCCAAGGTACCTAAAAAACTATCACCTTCCGCCATCCGATAATTTAAAACCCAAAATGACACAGTTACTCTAGCTCAAGTATGAGATACAAACAAAATGTATATGATCACTTCCGCACAGTGTGCCAAGTGCTCATTACACCTCTGCTTGATTATGGAAATTCTCTATATCAAGGCCTCCCCCAGCAAACCTTACACCCACTCCAAATGGTGCAGAACACTACAGCACGCATCATCACTGACACGCCAAGATCAGAACATATCACACCTACCTTACAGCAGCTACACTGGTTCCCAATGGTGGACAGAGCAAAATTTAAAATAATCTTGATCATTTTCAAAATCATCCACCATCTTTCAGCAGATGCACTACAAGAAATCGTAACAAGAAACATTAGTAATAGACCAAGGAGGAACAACAATACCAACATGATCAGTACACCTTCAGGATATCACAAGACTAAACAAAATACATCAAGAAGAGCTCCATCATTAATGGCATCCACATTATGGAACTCCCTCCCAACGTGCCTAAGGGAATTAGACGACATCACAGACTTCCACAAGGCCCTTAAAACCCTGCTCTTCACAGAAACATACGAGCAGATTGAGAACAGTCCCCACTAGACACACAACAGCCTACAACCGAGCTGGATAGCAATGTAAACACCCCTGCAAAATCAATACCTAACCAACTCAGCTAAACCCATGACAATATAATGATAAATGTAACCCTCAAATTGTGTTGTCTTAATGTTTTGTCTTAATGTTGTTAAATACCCTCATGTTAAATGTTGTAAAGCACCCAAATGTTAAATGTAACCCAATTGTGATGTGATGTAACCACTTTGGGGCATGTTTACTAAAGTCCGCAAATCTGCGCGGCGCAAAATAGCGCACGGCAACGCGGCATTGAAACGCGCAGAAACACGTTTAAACGCCCCGCACACGTGCTTGTCACCCCCGCACAGGTACGCGGTTCAGTAACGGGCCCCGTACAAGTGCGGGCCCGCAAATGTCCGATAGAGGCGTGGAACGGCTAAAGGAGGGCGGAGGAAGGCTCCGGAGGGGCGGAGGGACGGGGTCAATGGGTGGAGAGTGGGAGGGGAGAGGCTCCCCGCACAGTATCGGGCCCGAATTTACATGTAAAAAATAGCGCGAGTGAAACACTCGCGGTAGAGGGCATATAAAGGGAAGAGAAACCATTTCCGTCAGCAATGTACAGCAAAACCGGGGAAACATGCAAAACGTCAGCAGTGTGATACATGTGCACAGCACAAAACTGCAATGAAAAAGAGGAAATTACCACAACAAAAGCATTAAAATAGTAAATCAGCTGGGGAACAGGTATAGTAATGCGCAAAAGTTAAAAACACACCCAGCAGAGCTCCAAAAAAATAAAATAACAGTTGTTTGGAAAGGGGCACGGAGCGGAGACACCTCCAAAAACGTCTCCGTGTATTGGACCCCTCCTGGGAGTGTTACTTATGGTTGTCCATCAATAGCACTGTTGCCCAGCATGGGAATATGCTATCCCCCTCTGTTCGGACATCATACCCGTGTTATATTTGCACGTTTGTCACCAGACAGGGTGAAGGAGCTCACAGTAATAATGTGCAGAGCAGGTTTTGGAACCCCACCCTGCCAGGTCTACTATCTCCAGGGACTGCACTGTCTCTGTGGCCACAGTGTGGTGCAGTGGACAGAGCCGGTACCTCTAGGACCAGAGGGTCACACGTTCAAATCCCAGCTGTGGCACATGCCAGCACAATCCCAATATTTAACCCACCACTAAACACAGATAGCAGAGACACCCCTTTATTGCACAGAACAAAAGCATGTTGCAAACACCCATATTTTACCCTACACCACACACACACCAGCACAATGTGCATCACCAACAGCCGCGTCCCCCAAATGCAGTCCTGTAGTGCCACAACTGTAGGGGCCAAGGACACGTAGGTAGAGGTTAAGTAGGTAGAGGTTATGTACGACAGATGTGCCTGTACATGCCTTCACCCCACGTGCCAAGGGCCAAATGTGTCCCTGGTCATGATCACGTAATGGGTGGCCCACGTTCCACAAAAACCTTGCTAAAGAACAACAGCTAGACCGCTATACCATGTGAGCCAAATACAGTCCTGGGTTCCACTACGCAATCAGGTCATATCCCTTTGCAAGGATAAGGACATGCCAGCATGTTGGCGGAAGGGTTCAGATGGTGGAGGGGGCAGTGGCTGCTAGCCACAGAGGACAGTGGCCAGGCCATGTGCAGGCTGGCACCGTCCACTGCAACAGACAGGCCCTGTCGGATGTACAGTCATGGACCACCCAGGGATTGCAGCCAATCAGTGGCTACACGGTGGTGCAGTGCACACAGACAGTGTGTGCAAGAACAGAGGGTCACAGGTTCAGAGCCCAGCTGCAGCTACCGCCAACCCTGTCCACATATTCACCCCACAGCTACACCGTGGTAGTAAGGACAAACCTTTATTGCTGAGAACATAGGCATGGTCAATACGCCTATCTTTTACCACACCAAACACAGACACCATAAACAGGCACATTATCTCCAGCAGAGTCTCCCAAATGCAGTCCTGGAGGGCCAAACACCATTCAGGTTCCATGCTTCCCCTAAGACAGATGCCTGTGCTGCAGATGTCTGCACCACCCCCATGCTATGCAACTGTAGCCCATGCATATTCATAGGGGACAGCATGAAGGCCCGAACAGTGTCTGGAACACCAGGACTGGAGTAGGGACACTCTGCCGTAAAGCAAGAGGCAACAGGTCCAGACACACCCACACCCACAGGCCACATTGGAAAAGCCCCCTGGGGGGGCATCTCCCAGATCTAGCTCCTGCGTACCCTAGCAATGCCACCCTATACCTGGGTACACGGTACACAGACCACAAACGTTTGATGTGGGTACTGGCAGGTAGACAGTCCTACGCTCAGCACTGTTTGCTCCTTGTGCTGCAGCAGAACAAGCTGTCGGCTGTCTGTGGTGCGTGCCCCAGGTCTGGCCCCTGACAGTATTTACCACCCTGGGGAGTGACACGCAGCAGTACTGTGTACCATATCCATGCCTGTACCCTTCCCAGGACTGGTGTGGTGGGCACGTCGAATGACTCCCCCAATAGTAGCACAATGCTGGCATAGGTGAGGGGGGGGGGGTGTCTGTCTATACAGTGTGTGTTGGCTACAAACACCCTCCACAGACCACACTGCCAGCACTGTTGCCAGTATTGGCCTGACAATGTGCATAATGAGCAGCAAGGTACCATGGGTATAGCTCAGACAGGGTGTGCTGGCCAGGATGCATCTGCACAGGGCATGGGGCACTGGCTGGGACATTGTAATGCCCAGCCACCACCTACACAGACAGGCTGACCTCTGTATCTGCTGCTGGTGGATCACTCTCACCCTGAGCGTGCAGTGATGACAGCATGGCTAGGCACCCCCATAGTGCTGTATAGCATTTCTCTCCTGTGATATATATGGGTGTCCTGTTGGGGCCTCTTCATGGACTGATCTGCCTGTGTGTGCTGCCACCCCAGTTTGGGGTGCATGCAATCCTATCAGGACTATCCAGCAGACTCTGCACAGCTGGTATGTGTCCTGATGGAGCTTCTTGCAGGGTGCAGCAGCTGATGGCCTGCTGCAGGAGAATATCAGATAGTGCTGGGGTGCACCCCTGAATATCCAGGCCTACTGTCTGTCTGATAGTGTGTTTTGGATGTGTGTGGAGCTGCTTGGACTGCCCTGTAGGGTGTCTGTCCCCCAACAGGACAGGGGTTGATGGCCCACTCTACTGCCATTAGTGCAAGGGGGGGGGGGGAAAGGATGGGGATCTGTTGATGGGAGACCCTGTTTGTCCATTGGGGGGGGGGGGGAAACCACCAACTAAGACAGAAGGGGTATCCATGATGAGTTTGCAACACCTTCTTATCACACAGGTTAATACTGATTTTGAGCTCTGGCATGGCCTCATTCAGCCATGGCCGTTGATGTGGACCTGGTCCTGGGCGCCACCACCCACCCTCAGGGTGAGCACATTACCTGCACAATGTGACGGTGTGTAGCTACCCCTCGCCGGCAGTCCTCACGCTCAGGCCCCCCACCAGGCCGAGGTTCTGTGTGGGTGGACACGGACAGTTCCCCCTACCATGCCGTGTAGCTTTTGGGGTGCAGTCCCCATCTTGTGTGCATCTGTGGGCAGCTGATTTGCATGTGCATTGCATCATGGGTACGGGTGGCCTACCCCGTCCTGTCTACAGCAGCAGACTGTCTGTGGGGTGACGTGCAGGCTCTCTGCAGCCACACAGGCGCTTACTCAGAGCTATAGTGCCGTAGCCCAATGGTTCCGTCATTGCTTTTATAGCAGGAGGTCATGGGTTCAAGTCCACAGAGGGGTTCTGTGATAGGGTTGTCCAGAGCATTGTATTTTTTTACTGGACATATGTTTATGGCATCAAACACACCCTTGCCATACTGTACCCATAAGGGTGCCTCTGAGGGTGCATTATAGGGCGCCCTATAGGCCACCTTATGGTTGCCATCCATATTGCGTGCACTATACATTATCCTGTGGCGCAGCATACATGGTGCCCTATAGGGGACTTGCTAGGGTGCCTTTGCGGACTGTGCACTGTAACATGTGCCTTACGGGCCTCCATATATTAACACGCTGTTAGAGCGGGTATACTGGTAGTGGGTAATAAAAAAAAACTATAAGGCCTCCTACAGCACACCTCACCATAATACTTACTGCCCCAGCCAACCTTGCTCACTGGGCACTGTGAGGGGTTGAACCCCTGACCTCTGCACCATTGGTCAGTATCCCAACCATTGTGCTAAGGCTCTGTTACTGTTTGCTGTGCACATCAGTGCGCCACCTATGCCGCCCACTATCGGACTGCCCCCTCATACATCAGCGCGCCGCCCTCTGCCCCCCAAACCTAACAGTGCGCCGCCCCCTGCCGCCCCCAATGAACGGTGCGCCGACTCATGCCGTTAAAAATAAACCGTGCGCCGCCGTCTGCCGCCCAAAATTACTATACCTCCCACAACACTTTTTCCCACTACATTTGATGCCGCAGCTGGCCTCTTCCATTGAGCACAATGGGGTGTTGAACCCATGGCCCCTGCACTATTGGTCAGTGTCTTCACCGTTGTACTACGGCTCGGGTGTTTTCTATACCCGGCAGCGCGCCACTTTGCCTTTTGGCGCGCTAATGTCGACCCCGCACATTACCGTGACGCGCACACGTCCGGTTGCTTACTCCCGGTTTTTTTCTTTTGGCAGCCTGATCCGCCCACTCCTTATATGGCACAGGTACACTACCGCGGCCCCGCACGATAAGAATGTTTAGTAAACATGCCCCTTTGATTGTAGGATAAGGTGGTATATAAGTCTGTCTAAATAAATAAATAAATATAGTTATCTGTAAATAGTCTTACATGTTAAATGTATATAGTTCCAATGTTCAATGTAAAACTTGTTCTGATGTTCTATGTAAACCGCCTCTGATCTCAGGAAGGGGCAGTATATAAGCTTTGTTAAATAAATAAATAAATAAATAAATAAATAAATAAATAAATAAAATAAAATAAAATATACAAAAGCACGCCTTTTCATTCTCTTTAATTTAATTCCCTTAATTCATAACTGGGGACAACATGTAACTCTCACCGAAAAAGCTGCACACGTTTAGCTTTTCTAGGTTGAGACTGACTGCTCAATCATTAATGTTTTTTTTGTTGAGAACCCAAGTTTCCCTATTTGAGTCACAGGATGCACATGTCCATTAGTCCTAAGTGTGCAAATGAAAGCATCTGTGAAGGTTAGACTTTGAGAGCATGACATTTGGGAATTATATATCTTTCAACTTGCTTCCTTAGAATTCATCAGGGAACTAGGTAGGAAAGGTTTGATCTACATTATTTCGCAGTATCCCATATGCATTACCAAATGCTATTAGGTTAACTTTAGACTTTTCCCTTGGGTGGCAGCTAAGATACCCATTGATAAAAGTTTGCTACTGAGTGCACTTTCAAAATAAATTTTCCTTTCAATAGTCTGAAGGCACTTGGCAAGAGTCTAAAAATAGCTTTAACAATTCAGTTGGTATTCTGTACCATTCTATCATAGCTCCTGCAAAATAGGCCCTCAAACAGCTTTCTCTGCACCCATTAATTGCAGCTTCCTTTATAATCCCTCAATTAATGACCAGAATGAGATGATCATATTTCAGTGGAATTAAAGACTCTTATTTTCCATGCAGTTAAGCAGAAGATAACATTATGGAGTAAAACTCTTATTTGAGATGCAATCAAGATCCTTTTTTATAGTTGTGACAGTCTAACATAATTGTAATCACCTACCAATTAGCAAGTAATTATGCCATTTACCTACCAGGATTCATGTGTAGAGTTCTCAGGCTATCCTGATTTTAAGTCTTTAACAAGTACACTACCATTGTATCTTTTTTTATTGAATGGTTACAGTTGATAGCAAATAATAAAGGAGAATACATAATGGAGTATTCTATTTGTTGCAGATTCCATAACATGCACGTCCCGCCCATGGACACATCTAAATTGAAAACAGGCCCCGTTTGAACCTAATTCCACATCCGCTGGTCTAGACATGCACGTGAGTCCAGAATCGGGGAGGTAGATATGTCTGGAATGGTACAGGCAAAGCATGATTCAGCCGGCCCTTGCATGCATCCGGCATGAGGCCTGCGCACTGCTGCAGGAACGGGTCATGCAATATGATGGGACATGGGTAAGTGTTTTGGACGTCCCACCAACCACCGTATTCTGAAAAGTTGCACATTTTGGATCCTACCCTTCTCTGTGATGTACTCGTGGACGCCACATCTCCTCGTTAAAACCTGCTTCTCTGAAGCTGCTCTTCACACTGATAGTAATATCCTGATGCAAACTAAATAACAATGAGAAATGACTACTGCTGCAATCTAGAACATATACCAGTCCTCTTCAGGCCCTGAAAAATATTAGGTAATCCCAGTGCACCCTAATATAGTATAAGAGAATCTAAATATGAACATGTATGTTAGGACATACCTTGCATTAAATGGAACTTGGTATTAGAAAATGTGATCCCTGCCTAGGTCATCTCTACAAAAATGCTTTAAACAGCTAAGGATGGACCTTCACCAAGGGAGTATGTTTACTAAAGGGCATTAAGGTAGCAGGTTTAATGGCAGTGATAAGGGGTTTTACATGCAAAAAAGGCTCTGGACAGGTAGGAGGCATTCTGGCAGTTAGGGCGCAATGCGTTATTTAATGTGTATTAACAGAACATTGGGTGTTAAGGTGTCAAACGTGCACCTTAACATCCAAAAATGGCTGTCACCCTAATGCTAGATAAGAGAGCACCAAGGAAAGTCAATGTAAATGTGATGGACAGAAGGACAGGTGGGAACTGATAGATCTGCCAGATCAATGGGCATCCTACATGGCAGCCAGTAATTTGGTCAAGCATGTGACAGGCAGCTGTATGGATGTACTGTGGGGTGCCAATGTAAAACAGTGCAATGTCAGTGTGTGGCATAGGATGGGGAAGACATATCCCCCAGCAGAGTCAGAAGTGGCAGGAATGCAGTGAAAGAAGGATGGAGCAGAAGTGGTAGCATGCAGATCATGCACAGGAGAAGCATGCGTGAAGAGCCACAATATGGAAAAGTGTAACTATGTAGACCATGGTGTAACAGCTTGCACGAGAAGACATGACTGCACACAGCCAACAGAGGCAGATGGATGGGCTGATGGAAGGATGGCGGCAGAAAAGAGGGTGGTATGGGCTTGCAGCACAAGATATGCCATAGGTGACATCCCCAATGTATTTGTACTGTGTGGAAGAATGTGTGTCAGTGCCATATGGAAAGCCTGATTCCAGACATGTAGGTCTCATAACTGTCCCAGTCACACAACCAGCATACAACACCCCAGACAAATGTGCAGCTAAGAACTGGATAGGTGTCAGCCAAACTGGGCAAATGGGGCACGTACGGACATGAGATGATATCTGCAGAGAGCTATCCGAGGGGTAGGATGTGTCCACATGTACTGAAGAGATGTGATAGAGCCAAAGCTGTACAGTCACAGTAATGATGTCATACAAGACTCATGTCTCACATGTAGGTTACAGCTGTATGCATGTAACTGCCTGTTAGTATACCGATGTGGCAGTGCAGTCACATCGGGTACATCTTACTGACAAATAGGTAATGTCTGTTGATAAACAGGGACTGTACAGACCTGCAGACAGCTGAGCCATTGGTGGATTAAGTAACCTGCTCAAGGTCAAAAGAAGGTGTTTTCAGTCCATGAAGTTTGTGACAGATATAAAATGCAACAGTGACATATTCCAAAATGTCACATAAGGAGTGCTAGTGGGCCTCAAACCCGGTATCTTGGTGCCCAAACCATTACGCCATGCCTCCAAGGAGGTGCCTGATATCTGCAGGGTGAACATATTTGACCCCCTGCAATGGACTGCAGCAGAGCCATTAAAACCAGGCTCTCAGAAGTGCATGATGGGGGATAGCATGTTTGCTGACCCAAATTGTGGACAGGACCCAGAACAAATTTTAAGGATGCATGTCTGCCAGTTACAGCAGACCCTGGACTATTACAGGTATGAAAATGAACTCAGTAACGCACAGGCCCAAACAGAACAAGTAGGAATCAAGCCCTTATCCTTTGCCTATGGAGGCATTGCAGTAACTATTAGGCTATACTCCCACACTGCTCTGCCTAGCAATGTCTGGAATTAAGGAGACTGCAGGTCACTGCCTAAAAATGTCTGCTGTGTGTGCCTGTATAGGTTAGCCCCTCCAGTATCCATGTTTCACTGGACATGCAGAACAGCATTCTACAGCTGGTCCACAAATGGAGAATGCAGTGATCCAGCACATCAGTTCAGTAAAACGCACCAACAGTGTGTGGTGTAAGCACATAATAGCTGCAAACCATGCTACTGAGCAGTTTCAGTGGTTGCCCTGAGGGTGAGGATGGGTGCCCAGCACCTGGTCCCCAGAGTTTGCACTGCTAGAGATAGACTCTGCTGTAGAGCCACATCACTGTCAGTGTGGGTGGTAGGTATTATCTGCTGTGTGTTATGCTAGTTGTGTTTACCAGCACAATTGCAGCATGCTATAGTCACCTATCACCTCTGGGCCCTGTGTCCTGCTCCCAGTTGGTCAGAGATTCTTCTAGAGCACCTCATGTTGGTGCTGAGCATTGCAGCAGCTGATACCATGTGGTGGAAGGTTGTATAGGTGTGCATGAGGCTGCTGCTACTGCTCTGCCATGACCACAATGAGCAGACCATGAACAACTGTTGTCCCACTGCTCTGGAACCACCATTCCATCACCACAAGCACAGTCAGACTGCACAAGCTGCCCACCACAGGGCTGTCTCAGCCATGCATATACCAATTGTGCCCAGTCTGCTGGTCAGCACATACTGCATGTGCATAGAGCAACCATGTACATCCTGGCTCAGAACAAAAAGCATAAACACCCAGCATTGGGCTCAGTGATTGGGTTCCCAGGGCAAAACATACACCCATATTACTAAAGCTGGACATTACAAAGCACTATGTGGATACATAGCTGTACCATGGTCACAGCTCGGTCACAATGAGATTGTTATCTCAGCATCACCTGCTATGGCCACCCAGGTCATTCATGTGGTAGATGGGCACTACGACGGATCAGACATTGACTCTACCTCTAATGCAAACACATCCTGGCCAAACCACTCTGTCTCAGGTCATACCCACAATCCCCTGCTCCTCATCATGCACATTTGCAGATGAACAGCTTAGGTAATGCGAGGCACAGTGCAATGCCAAAGGCCACAAAACTTTGGAGAGACACACATACACACACATTGCTGTGCTGTGTAAAAGTGGGTTTGGTTGGCATTCCTGCCTGCCACTTTGGTCACCATAACAGCTCAAGCATTGTTAATGTGTACTCATTGTGCAGGTGCTATTAGCGCGCCCTGATGTTAATGCCCTTCGATGTGTCAGTGCTATCAGCCTGCCTTTTCATCCAGCTGTGGATAGTAGAGACTGTGTGGCTGATGAGTGTCTGCACCCTTGCTGGCCGATTCATAGGAGGAGGAGGAGGGAGGAGGAGGAGGAGGAGGAAGGAGGAGGGAGGAGGGAGGAGGGAGGAGGGAGGAGGAGGGGGGGGGGGTTGCATATGCTGGTGCTCTGTCTGCACTGTAGAATAAAGTATACCCACAGGGACATGCAATACATGATCCAGAGCTGCATCTTGAACCTGTGACCCTCCGCCCATATACACAGAGCTGCTATATGGATGCAGCAGGTGGAGCTGTGGTCATTGTCAGGGTGAAAACAGGTATGAGTAGGGGTCTTCTAATGTCTGCTGTTATCTCTGCATGTTCTATGGCATACCTCTTACAAGATGTGTTTGGAGGGTGTTGGAGGGGAATGTATTGTCTGGTCTGTATGTCACAATGGCTTTGAATGCTGCAGGTGGTGGCTACTGCACCCACTGCCAACACTCTCACGCCATGCTGTCATAGCAGCATGCTGTCAGTGGGAGTGGGGTGCAGTCCCAATCCTTCTACCATGTGGCTTAAGCTTGTGCCTAGGCTGCTAGTTGTCGATGGGGAGGCATAGGCACTCATGGGTAGCCATGCTGCCCTCCCCCAAATAACTGCCACTGGCATAACCCCATCCCTGCCAGCCACAGATATGTCTCAGGGGGAGGCGGGCAGCTGCAGCAGTGGTATTTCCCTGAGCGGCTGCTTTATGAAGCCCTCTGTAGAGCTACAGCTGCTGGCACTACTGGCCTCTTCCTCTGGAGGTGGCAGCAGTGGCAGCAGGGGGGGGGGCAGCCGTGATCTTTGCCTAGGGTTCCAGGGACCCTTGGACTGTCCCATGTTACGTATCACCTTTTCACAGCAGCAGCATGTTTGTATGCTGCCACTGTCTCTGTGGGATCATGACAGACATCACAGATGTGCAATCTGGCCAGCTACCTGTTCTGTCTTGTGCACCAGCAACCCCCGCTACATGACCCATGTGTCACCCCCTTTGTCCCATTTGCACCATGAACATAGTGCCCTTTCATACTTGGGCACTATGCTGTTGCTGCTAATGGAGCACTTCTATCACTATTGTGGGCTCCCCTGTCTATGCATCACATTGAAGACATTTAAATAGGCTCTCTCGCCTCAAAATGCCCTCTTTCTGTGAAGTTTTACTTGGAATTAGGGTTCCCAGCGTTAAAGGGCACCAACGCAACAAGCATTAATGGAACACCCACTGTCAAAGCCCACTCTCCGCCCCGTTAATACTCACTCTGCCTTCTGTTCCCTTAACGCTGAAGGAGCCTTTAACTCTCATTAATGCAGTTGTTTCACAACGTTAAGGGTGCAAGAGTGCCGATAGTAGGTGCTAACGGCACACTTGCTCCCTTAACGCCCTTTAGTAAATATACCCCCAAGTGCACAAAACCCAAAACTAACATTGCAGTTCCCCAACGGATGCAAAATATTGCTGAGCAACAAATGTATTCAAGCCCTTGCCTTCTGTTTATGGAGACATTGCACTAACCAGTAGGCTACACCTTGACACCGCTCTACACAGTAATGCCTGGATTCAAAGAGACTGCAGGTCGCTGCCTAAACTGTTGGTTGTGTGTGGCAGTATAGGTTAGCCCTTTCAGTACTCATGAGGCACTGCACAGGCGGACAGCAGTCTGCAGCTGATCACTGAATGGAAAATGCACTGATCCATCACATCAGCTTAGTAAGAAACACTAACAGTGTGTGCTACATGCACATAACAGCTAAAAACAATGCTACGGAGCAGTTTTAGTAGTCCCCCTGAGGGTGAGGTTGGGCGCCCAGCAACTGGTTCCCAGAACGTGCTCTACTAGAGATAGTCTCTGTAGTCCATATGGTAGGTTCACATCACTGCTGGAGTGTGTTATGCTAATCACCTTATTTTCTGTACAATTGCAGTATGCTGTTGGTGCTAGTCAAAACTGAGCTCTGTGCTCTGACCTTGTGTTAAAAAACTGATGTTATGGACGCCAAATGCAGTGGGTGCTGTTAGGCTTGTGTGGGGCTGCTGCTGCTGTCTGGCTCATCATACCATGAGCACAGTGAGTAGGGCAGGAACAACTGCTGTTCCAGTCATCTAGGACTAACAGTCCACAACAGGAATCTGAGTCAGAGTGCATCTGTTGCCCACCACTGGACTGTTTCTACCATGCACATATTAACTGCAGGCAGTCAGCACAGAATGCATGTGCACCCCAGCTTGGGCTAAATGGCATGGACACCAAACATTTAGTTCAGTGATTAGACTCCTCTGACAGAGATTATTTAAACACGATACAGATACATACCCGTGCCATGGTCATTGCTCAGTCAGACTGAGAATGCCCTGTCAGCATGACATGCTGTGGCAGATGGGCACTACAAAGTCTCAGCCATTGACCCTACTGCCAAGGCAGACACATCCTGGCCAATCTGCTCTGTTTCAGGCTATACCCATGATCCTTGGCTCCACATCATGTACATTTTCAGACTAACGCTGGGAAAAGCTTAGGCAATGTGAGGCATAGTAAAGTGCAGAAAGCCACAGAACAATGGAGAGACATACATACACACACCGCAGCACTGTGCAAAAGTGGGGATGGTTGGCATTCCTGCCTGCCACTTTGGTCTTCACATCAGTTCAAGCATTGTGCAGGCACTAGTAGTGCATTCTGACATTAACACCTGTTGTAAGTGTCTGCTCAGTGTGCCATCAGGCTGCTTCTTCATCCAGCTGTGGATAGTGGAGCCTGTCTGTGTGGCTGATAGGTGTGTGTACCCTTGCTGGCCAATTTGTTGGGGGTTGTACATGCTGCTGTTGTACCTGCATTGTATGCTAACATTTAGCCACAAGGACATGCTATAAATGAGCCACAGCCAAGATTTGAAACCATGACCCTCTGCTCAGATACACACCAACTGTGTGTGTCAAGCCACAGTGCTGCCATATGGTGCATTGCTAAATCCATAAGGTGCATTGCTAAATCCTTAACCAAGGCACCTTCCTCCAATCAGACGATATCAATTCAGCCTCAGCCCTATGCCGAGTACCTCCAATCTAAAATCATTAAAACAAATGTGGCACCAAATTCCACACCCAGCTACATTCCCCAGGTACAGCCACCGCTAACAAACTTCACCCCTCCATCAGAGAAATACATCGCTGACCTTATTCCTTATTTGTATTATTACCTGTACATAGTTGAATTCTACTGTTCAATGTAAATGTATACAGATGTGTACAAGTTTGTTAAACTGTTCCATGTAAACCGCCCTTGATCTCTGGAAGGGGCGGTATAAAAAGAAATAGATAAATAAATAAATAAATTGCTACTATTAACACCACTACAGCCCCAAATGACCCTTGCCCTGCTTACTGGATCAGAACGATGCGTGCAGAACTCAGCCCAACTCTAGCCTACATCATGAAGCTCTCTTTTGCAGCAGGATCATTCCCAGCAACTCTTAAACAAATATCTATACGCCCTCTCCTGAAAAACAACAAACTTGACCCGACAAGGACAGACTCGCATCACCCAATCTCGAGCATACCCCTTCTAACCAAAGTTATTGAGAAGGTGGTTCAAATGCAATTACAGCAACACATCGACATATCAGCCCCTCTTGATCCCTCCCAGCATGGATTCAGAGAATTTCATGGTGTAGAGACTCTACTCACCTTACTTATCAACACCTTATCCAGAGGTATCGACAAAATTGAAAACGGGTTCGTACTCATCTTCCTTGATATTGCTGCTGCATTTGATTCTGTTAACCATGAGCAACTCCTCTATCGCCTTCAGGAAAAGGGGATTCAGGGCTTGGACTGGGAATGGTGTAAATCCTATCTAGCTGACTGTTGGCAACAGGTACGGATAGGACCCTCAACATCCGAACCATTCCATGAACAACAGGGAGTACCCCAAGGATCCTCCCTATCTGCTTTACTTTTCAACATATATATGCAACCTATTTGTGATATCATCCGCTCCTTTAATATATCCAGTCTGATCTATGCAGATGATGTCTTGATATTCACCCCAATCAAAATCATGCATTCTGACCTCTCCCCATTAATAGAGTGCTTCAACGCAATCACTGATTGGCTCCTCAGAATCTACGCATAAACTTTAAGAAAACCAAGGTCCTATTCATAACCAAGAACAAGAACTTCTCTCCCCCCACTTCTTTGAAAGTACGAGATGCAGAGCTACCATGTAAATCTGTGATACGCTGCCTGGGTGTCACAATAGACCAACAGCTCAACTTCAAAGAGCATATAATGAATACTACCAAGTCCATCTACAATAAAATACGGACACTCAGGGGGATGTTTACTAAATCGCGTTAGTGCAGTTCGCGTTAGTATTCGCGTTAATAAGACAAACCCCCAAATAAGGAGATGGGCGGGACAACAGAAGATCTAACGCGCGGTACAGAACTAACGAGCACTACGTGGCGCGTTAGAGGAGTCACCGCGCGTTAAGCATAAGAAGCCTCGTAGACATACCTGACCCATACAGAGCTGTAGCATAATGGTTACTGCAGTGACTGCTGATACGGGCAGCATGGGTTCGAGTCCCCAGTGTGCTGTGAGAGGGCATGTTTTCCTTTACGTCGAGTACTCCATACAGAAAGAGACCCTCGCAGTGTGTGTAACAATGTACGTTGGGGTGTGCGTAGCGTCACGCGTACAATCGTGCGTGGGTATGTGTGTTTTTACCTGTGTGGGTATCATATATGACAGACTCGGTAGGGTGTCCTGCACCTATGCACAATGCTAACAGATGTACGTGGGATGGCCTATGGGTTATCAAAGCCTGTGAGCAGGCGCTGGATTCCCCCAGGGTTGGGTTGCGCCAGTCACACCCATGATGCACTGCACATGCAAATCAGCTGTCCACAGATAAACACAAGATGGGGAATGCACACCCACAGCACCTCGGCCTGGTAGGGGGGAAGCGACCATGTGCACCCCCACAGCACCTCGGCCTGTAAGGGGGTACTGACCGTGTGTTGTACCGGCACAGGGTGGCCACACACCGTCACAGCGTGCGGGTACTGTGCTCACCCTGAGGGTGCAGTGAGGCGCCAAGCACCAGGTCCACAGCAACGTCCATGGCTGAAAGAGGCCATGGTGCAGGTCCACAGCAGTGTTATAGTGTGAGACAGGTAGTTTCTGCAGTAACACCTTGGACATCTCTGTCTGTATCAGTCAGGTGTAGCCCCCATGGACCCCCCCCAGGAGGGCCCATGCACCACCACTCCCTCCCCCAGGGCGGCAAACAGGGTCTCCTATCAAAAGATACAACATCTACCTCCCTGCAAGGTGGACATAGAGAGGAACATCAACCCCAGTCCTGCTGAGGGACACACACCCCACAGAGCAGTCAATGCAGCTCTGTACACATCCAGAACACAATAGTAGACAGACATTAGGCCTAGATATGGCATGCTGCACCCCACCACTATCTGATATTCCCCTGGTGCAAGCCATCAGCCACTGCACCCTGCAAGCCACTCCATCACAACACATACCAGCTGCAAATAGTCTGCTAGTGCCCAGTGGAGATGCCTGCACCCAGAACTGGGATGTCAGCATACACAGTTAAATCAGTGACAGGGCCCCATAAGGCAACCCATATATATATCACATGAGAGAAATACTAGATAGCACTATGGGGGTACCTAGCCATGCTGTGGTCACTACACAGTCAGGGTGAGAGTGATCTCTCAGCAGCACATACTGAGGTCACCCTGTCTGTGTAGGTGGTGGCCGGCCACTACAATGTGCCTGTCATTGCCCTATGCCCTGTGCAGATGCGCCCTGGCCAGGCCACCCTGTCCGGCCTCTACCCATGGTACCTTGCTCCTCATTATGCACATTGGCAGCCCAATACTGGCAACATTGCTGGCAGTGTGGCCTGTGGAAGGTGTTTGCAGCCACCACACACTGGATAGACAGACAACCACCCCCACACCGATGTCACCATTGTGCTACTATAGAGGTGGTCAGCAGCCATACACACCACACCAGTCCTGGGCATGGTACAGGCATGGATATGGTACACAAGACTGTTGGGGGGTCACTCCCCAGGGTGGTGAACACTGTCAGAGACCAGACCTGCAGCACACACCGCAGACATCAGAATGATTGTTATGGTGGAGCTCAATGAGCAAAATGTGCTTAACAGAGGAATTGATATCTGCCAGTTCTCATAGCAAACGTTTGATAGCTGTGTACCATATACCCAGGTGTAGGGTGGCATTGCTAAGGTATGCAACTGCTAGTATTGGGAGATACAGGCAGGACCCAATTTCTTGCCTCTCCAGGTGGCATTGGCCAATGGGGCCTGTGGGTGGGTGTGTGGCCCTGTTGGCTGCTGCTTTACGGCAGAGTTCCCCAACTCCAGTCCTGGTGTTCCAAACACTGTTCGGGTTTTCATGCTGTCCCTCATAAATATGCATGAGCTACATCTGCATAACATGGGGGTGGTGTATAGCTATGCAGCACAGGCATCTTTAGTGGAGGCAGCATGAAACTGGAATGTTGTGGGGCCCTCCAGGACTACATTTGCGAAACTCTGCTTTACGGTAATGTGCCTGTTTCTGGTGTGGTAAAATATAGGCCATGCGTATGTTCTCTGCAATAAAGGTGTGTCTTTACTATCAATGTTTAGTAGTGGGTAAAGCTATGGGGTCTGGGTTGCCAAGAGCCCCAGCTGGGATTTGAACCTGTGACCCTCTGGTCTTACAGGCACTGGCTGTGTCTGTTGCACCACACTGTAGCCACAGAGACAGTGCAGTCCCTGGAGTTAGTTAAACCGGCCTGACGAGTCAGAAACCCTGCTCTGCAACAGGTTTATTGTGACCTCATTTACCTTGTATGCAGACAACGGTGCACATAAACCTCAGAGAATATCTCACAAAAGGGGCACACACCCATAACCAAGCTGGGCAACAATGATATCATTGGGAAACATTAAACAACACTCCCAGGACAATCCATTACAATGAAATGATATTTAAAAGGGTCTGTGAAGCGTAGACCCTTCCACACATCATTTCATTTTTATTTGGTGCTTTCCAGGCAGTGTTGTTCCTTGTTGCCCATTGCTATCACTGTTGCCCAGCTGTATTATGCTTTTTAAAATGTTTCCTGTGGTCATTTTTAACGTTTTATGTGTTATTTTGTTCAGTGCACATGTATCACACTGCTCACGTTTTGTGGGTTTCCCCGGTTTTTCTATACATTGCTGACGGAAATGGTTTCTCTTCCCTTTAAATGCCTTTAACGGCAGGTTTTCATTCGCGTTGGAATTGAGCTCAGAAATTCAGCGCGTTAGTGTGAGGGGAGACTCTCCCCGCCCACTCTCCGCCCATTGACCCCTTCTCTCCGCCCACTCTCCACCTTCTGCGCTGTTTTAACGCGCCGCGGGGCTTTACGATCGTTAAGCGCGGTTACCGCGCGTAGTACGACGTTAACGGTCGTTGGCGCGTGTTTACGCGCGTTACACTGCACTTACGGACGTTAACGTCATACTACGCGCGTTATTCACGTTTAGTAAACATACCCCTAAGATACCTAAGACCTCTACTAGCCCCAAACGACTTCAGAACAATATTCCAGATGCTTGTAACGCCTCATTTCGATTATGCCAACATCATCCTACATGGCCTCCCTAAGAGCACCCTCAATCCACTGCAGATGGTGATGAATGCAGCAGCCCGCATTCTCTGAGGCATATCCAGAAGAGATCACATCACGCCCATACTTATGGAACTACACTGGCTACCATTACACTGCAGGATCGCCTACAAGGCACTACTCCTATCGTTTAGAGCAATTAACCAGCTATCCCCTTCATCCCTCTCTGCACTCCTGACCATCACCCCTACAAACAGGCTAAAAAGGTCAGTAGCTGCCAATATGCTGACTATACTACTTGAGTCTACTAAATGTACTCAAACAACTATGAACAGAGCCTTTACATTCTATGCCCCTAGGTGCTGGAACAATCTCCCACCTCATATCCGATCAATCGGTGACCTCTCACAGTTCAGAAAAGCCCTTAAACACCATTTATTCTGCCTTCACTTCGTCCACCCTAACCTAACACAATCACTTCCCACACCTCAACTCACTCACACAGCCTCTGACATTCCAACAACATAACTCCGACGATGTACAAAACAGATCCACCCTCAGGCACACTCACAACGATTATAGATTACAAGGTCTCTTGCATTATGATTACCAACTTGCAATATAACTGTAAATAGTTTTACAACAGCCACTGTTGTTGATTTGTATATAGTTACCCTTGTTACAGTCCCAAGTTACTGATCCTGTTACAATGTAAGCAAAAGATCTTTGTTCTGATGCAAATTTTTATTTGTAAACCGCTCTGATACTAAAAAGCGCAGTATATAAGAATTGTAAATAAATAAATAAATAAATATGGATACAGCCGTCACTGGGGCTGACATGCTCCCCATCTGACAGATCTTGACTTGTTGAAATGTGCATGACACATAGAACCAGGACATAACTTTGGTCTGCAGCAGGTAGGTGCCACATCCCCTGCCACCAACACCCCCACACAATGCTATGACCACACTCTGTCAGTGGTGGTGGTGCGCAGTCCCAGCCTGTCCAACATGTGGGATTGGCAGGTACCTAGGGCTCAAGGTCCAGATGGGGGGGGGGCAGAGGCACACATGGATGACCACACAGTTCCCCCAACCATCTGCCTCTGCAGGGATACCATCACTGCCTGCCACCAATATGTCTTGGGGGAGGGTGACAGCCACTGCTGTGGTAGTTCTCCAGGCAACTGCAATTTGCAGCTACCTGGAGATCTAAAGCTTCTGGCTCTATCAGCTTCTTCCTCAATTAGTTGGGTTCAGCGGCAGCAGGGGGGGGGGGGGAGATAGCCAGGATCTCTGCCTAAGGTGCCAGGTCCCTTGGACCACCACATGTGGCACATCACCTTTCCGCAACAGCAGCAGCATGTCTGTGTGCCACCACTGTCATTGTGAAATCATGATGGACATCACAGATGGCAATGTGGATGGGAGGATATTCCTATGAGGAGAGGCTAAAAAGGTTAGGGCTCTTCAACCTGGAGAAGAGACAGCTGAGGGGAGATATAATATAATATTAATGAATGGAGTGGAACGGCTAAATGTAGATAGATTTATGCCATCAAAATGTGGAAAGATTAGGGGACATGCAATAAAGCTACTGTGTAACCCATTTAAGTCTAATAAATGAAAATATTTTTTCACTCGCTGTGCAATCAAATTCTGGAATTCATTACTGGAGGATATAGTAAAAGCTGTTCGTGTAGTTGGGCTTAAAAAAGGTTTCAACAGGTTCCTAGAGGAAAGTTCCATAAACCAAGGGGACCCAGGAAATCCACTGCTTTCCCTAATACAAGCAATGTGGAACCTGTGTATCCTTTGGGGAAACTGCTAGGTACTTGTGACCTAGATCGGCCACTGTTGGATACAGGATACTGAGCTTGATGGTCTGACCGAATATGGCATATCTTATGACCTTATATTCTTATGTGCCACTTGGGCAGCTGCCAGGTCTGCCCTATGCACCAGCAACCCCAAAAGCATGACCCACGTACCACCTCCTTTACCCCATTTGCACCATCAACATAGTGATCTTTCATACTTGGGCACCATGCTGTTGCTGCTAATGGATGCACTGTCTGGGGCTCCCCTGTCAGTGCATCAAATTGTAGACGTTAAGATAGGCTCTCTCACCTCTAAATACAACCTTTCTGTGAGATTTTACTTGGCATTAGGGTTCCCAGCATTAAAGAGCTTTTAAACACTTTGCACAACAGGTGTTAAGGAAGCATATGTTGTTAATGCCCTCCCTCCACCCCATTAATGCCCACTCTCCACCTACTGCGCCCTTAACGCTGCTGGAGCCTTTGAAGTCTTTTTTGCTGCTTTAAGGGCGTAAGGGTTCTGATAGCAGTCATTAATGGCACACTGGTTCCCTTAACGCCCTTTAGTAAACATACCCCCATGTCTAAGAAAGAAAAAGCTGCAATTAGTCCCTGTATCTGGAAACTACTGAAAGCCTTGTTTTTTAAATTGGTTTGGGTAACAGTTGCAGTCATCTCTTAATTAACAAAATTGCCTTGAAATAAACATTTACAAAAAAAAAAATAAAGACATTTAAAAAAACACTGCAAATTACTCAGGAAACTAAACAAAATGATTTTTTTTGTCTCTACACCCCTAATCTACTTAATTTAGGGGAATGTTTACTAAACTGTCTTAACGTGCGCCCAGCAATAGTGTGCAGGCTGCCATAAAAGGAGTGGGCGTGTCGGTCTTAATGTAGCAAAAGGGGATTACCACGCGATAACGCGTGCTGCGCACATTATCAGGCGAGACGCCGCTAAGCACGTTAACGCGCGGTAATCTTAAGTAGGCACGCAGACATGCAAACACAGAAACAGAGGTGTAGCACAATGCTTAATACACTGACTGATGGTACAGGGATCATGAGTTTGATCCCCCAGTGTGCCTAATGCATATGGATGGCTGAGGCATTAGCTGTTATGTGTAAGTATTGCTTTTTGAGGCATGTTATGTATATTTTAATTAGTGCTGCCAGCAAACACACCCTCACGTGCCGTAACCGAAGGTGCCACATAAGGCACTCTATAAGGCACTCCATAGGGCACATTATAAAGTGAACTGTCCGCCAAGGCACCCTATAATGTCCCCTATGGGGCACCCTATAAGGCGCTTTATAGGACATCTTATAAGGCACCTTATAGGGCACGTTATGAAGCACCTTATGGCTACAGTACTCCGAGGGTGGTTTTGCTGGCAGCACTAATGTACATTAAAAATAGACAACGCCTCAGACAGCCCTATCAAATAACCCCACCGTGGGTGTGAACCCATGACCTCTGGCTCCACAGAAAGTGAAGAATTCAGTGGGCTACAGCTGCTAACAAACCCCTGGCTGGCTACAGAAGGACTGCAGGTCACCACACAAACTGTCTGCTGTGGTTACGAGGATAGGGGTAACCCACCCATACCCATGATGCACTGCACATGCACATCAGCGGTCTACAGATGATCACAAGATGGGGTATGCACACCCACAACACCTCGGCCTGGTAGGGGGAACTGACCGTGTGCACCCCCACCTCACCTCAGCCTGGTAGAGGGTACTGACCGTGTGTGTTACTGGCACAGAGTAGCTACAGACCGTCACATTGTGTGGGTACTGTGCTCACCCTGAGGGTGAGCTGGGGCGCCCAGCACCAGGTCCACAGCAAATTTCATGGCTGATATGCGCCATGCTGCAGTTCCCCATCAGTGCTAGTGTATCTGTGATAGATAGTTCCTGCAGACACACCTAGAATACATCTGTATGTCTCAGTCATGTCTAGCCCTTATGGGCTATGATGCACCCAAAACAGTGCATATCCTGTGTTGGTGCCATGGTCACATGATGTAGGTGAAAGGGGGGGTGGGTGTTTGGAACCATAGGCAGATTATGTACCACCACTCAACCCACCCTCTGTGGCTCAGAGTGGGAAACAGGATCTCCCACCAACAGATACACATTCTACCTCCCTGCAATGGTGGCAGTAGAAGGGACCATCAACCCCAGTCCTGCTGGGGAACAGACACCCTACAGGACAGTCAATGCCAATCTGTACACATCCATAAGGCAAGGCAGACAGACAGTAGGCCTGGAAACGCTTAGCTTGCCCCCACCACTATCTGACATTCTCCAGCAGCAAGCCTCCAGCCGCTGCACCCTGCAAGGTGTTCCAGCCAGACACATACTAACTGCAGACAGTCTGCTAGCTAGGCCATAGTGCATGTTCCTGGAGGAGATGCATGTACCCAGAACTGGGACATCAGCATACACACCAAGCAGATAAGTCAGTGATTGGGCCCCAAAAGAGAACCCATAAATATCACATGAGAGAAATACCATACAGCACTATGGGGGAATCTAGCCATGCTGTGGTCACTGCTCAGTCAGGGTGAGGGTGACCTCCCAGCAGGATATGCTGTGGCCACCCTGTCCGTGCAGGTGGTGGCCGGGCACTACAATGTCTGAGCCATTGCCCTATGCCCTGTGCAGTTGCAGCCAGGCCAGGCGACCCCATCCAGGCTATTCCCAAAGTACCTTGCTCCTTATTATGCACATTGGCAGGCCAATACTGGCAACAGTGCTAGCACTGTGGGCTGTGGAGGGTGTTGGTAGCCACCACACACTGGATAGACAGACACACACTCCACACACCTATGCCAGCATTGTGCAACTATAGAGGTGTTTGGCAGCCCTGACCACCGCACCAGTCCTGGGCACAGTGCAGGCATGGCTATGGTACGCAATACTGTTGGGGTCACTCTGTCAGACACCAGACCTGAGGCACACTCCACAGACATCAGAAAGGTTGCTATGATGCAGCTCAATCAGCCAATTGTGCTTAACGTAGGAATTGCTATCTGCCAGTTATCAAAGCAACCTTTTGATAGCTGTGTACAGTTTTCCCATGTTTAGGGTGGCTTTGCTAAGGTATGCAATGCTAGTTTTGGGAGATGCACACAGGGCCCAACATCCTGCCTTTCCAGGAGGCTTGGGATAATGGAGCCTGTGGGTGCGGGTGTGTCTGCCCCTGTTGGCCGCTGCTCTAGGGCAGAGGTTACTAACTCCAGTCCTGGAGGGCCAAACACTGTTTGGGTTGTCATGCTGTCCCTAATGAATATGCATGAGATGCATCTGCATACCATGGGGGTGGTGCATAGAAATGCAGCACAGCCATATTTATTGGAGGCAGCATGGAAACTGAATGGTGTTTGGCCCTCCAGGACTGCATTTGGGAGACTCTGCTCTAGGTAATGCGCATGTTTATGGTGTCTGTGCTCTGTAGGGTAAAATTTCATTTATATACTGTGCTATTCTGCATCAGTGTGATTTACATTGAACAAACTGAAATTACATTGAACAGGGCATTATAACTTGGAGATAACTATTTTACAGGGAACATGGGCTATGGAGGGTTAAGTGGCTTGCCCAAGACCACAAGGAGCACCTGTGGGACTATAAACCCCAGTCCTTCCAGTCCAAGGTTGCTGTCTTCTAGTGGGATTTGAATCCCCAACCTTCTGGCCTGAAGTACCTTGCCCCAACCACTAGGCCACTCCTCCACTCCAGTAAAATGCAGGTGTTTTGGGCATGTCTACATCATCTGCAATAAAGGTTCTGTCTGTATTAGCACGTTTTAGTAGTGGGTAAAATATGGGGGTTGGGTTGGTGGGAACCACAGCTGGGACTTGAACCTGTGACCTTCTGCTCCTGAACACACTGGCTGTGTGCACTGCACCACTATGTTGCCACAGAGGCAGTGTATTCCCTGGGGATACCCTGACTGTTCATCTGACAGGGTCTGTCTGTTGCAGTGCATGGCACACACCTACACAGGGCTAGGCCACAGTCTGCTCTGGGCAGCTGCCACTGCCCCCTCCACCACCAGTACCCCTCTGCCACCCTGCTGACATGCCCTTCTGCTGGTGGTGCTGGTGGTGCGCAGTCTCAGGCCATCCAGTGTGCCAGTAGGTGGCTGCCTATGGTGTAGGTTCTGGGGTAGGGGTGCCTGCATAGCTGTCCACGCTTCCCCCCAGCACCGCCTGCCAATGTTCTGTGCCCTTGGGGGTACCTGCTGGGTACTATCACCTGTGACACTGTGGGAAGCACACTGGTGCCCATGTTGGGCCCTCATCAGTTGCTGTCTGGCTGCTCTACTGTTTCAGCATTCCTATGGGCCAGCTAGGCATCACCCTAATCTGCACTGTGGCCCAGCTGCACCACAGCATGTGCCGCCTGCAGCCCTCTGTGTCCCCTTTTCCAGCATCTGTCCAGTTGCCCATTCCGACATGCCTACCCTGCTGTTGTAGAACATGCGCATGCCATAGGACACCTGCCCAATGGAGAGGGAAAACCCTGCTCAGCGCACTTTCACTGTGGGCTCATTCACCTTATATGGGGACGGAGCATAGACCCTTCCAAAATGCATATCTTTTTTGGAGCTTTCTCGGGGAGGGGGGGGGGGTTGATGTTTCCCATTAATATCACTATTGCCCAGCTTGGTTATGTTTATTTCCCATTTTGTTCAGGTCATTTGCAATGTTTATTTGCCCTTTTGTTCCGTGCACATGTATCACACTTATCACTTTTTGTGGGTTTCCCTGGTTTTGCTATACATTGCTGATGGAAATGGTTTCTTTTCCCTTTAAATCTGCTCTAACGCCAGGGTTTCACTGGCGTTAGTTTTCAGCCTCGAATTTCACAGCGTTAGTGTGCAGGGAGCCTCTCCCCTCCCACTCTCCACCCATTGACCCTCTCTCTCTGCCCCTGGGGAGCCTTCCTCCGCCCTCTGGGAGTCTTTCTCCACCCTCAGCGCTCATTTGCACCGCTGCGCGCGTTATTGCGCGCTAAGGTACCTCTGCGCCTGATAAAGCGCCATTATTGCACGATAAGGTGCCTTATCGCACGATAATGTGGAAGAGCGCACGTTAAGACTGCTTAGTAAACTTACCCCTTAGTCTTTCATGAAAGCATTCCTAAAGTAAACTACTTAGTGAATGAATATTGCAGATATATATGGAGAATAATTTTAGAAAGGCTTTTTCATGTGTATATGCAAATATGCACCTGCAATGTATCTTATGAAATTATTCCACACGTACAAGCACATGTAATAACAAGTATGAATATTCTTGTATGCAACTTTATTGTAGACACATTCTGGGGTGGAGTTTGTGCAGATAGAATCATTTTGTTTTGTTTTTTCATTTCATTTTGTATTGCAACAAAACAAGCCTGTTCCACTGAGTTTGACATTTCATTTCAAAATGAATGCACAAGTCTAGTAACAAGGAATGGATTAGGGTGTCCCTAACAGCTGAAGTCAATCAGTCACCCTAATAGGGCCTGTTATGGGAAATAGAGCCACACAATTAATGTACAATGCTAGGTTGGGAACCTGAAGAGCTAATATCAGAATGGGGTTATTATGGGAACGAGAGCCACACTGTAAATGTACTAGGCCAGGCTGGGCACCTGAAAAGCCAAAATGTGAATGGGGTCTAAGGTGGCCAAATGGCTCCAGCTTTTAGGAATACCCTGATCCTGGTTTAACATTGCTGATTTCTCCAAGGAAGTCTAGATATCAAGTCCATGCAGCTAGTAAGGTAAAACCGGAAATGGATCAGGGTGTCCCTAACATATGGAGTCAAGTGGTCATCCTAATGGGGTCTGTTATGGGAAATAGAGCCACACAATAAATGTACCATGCCAGGTGTTGGCACCTGAAGAGCTAATATCAGAATGGGGCTGTTATGGGAACGAGAGACACACATTAAGGGGGTTATTCTGAGCCACAAATAGCTATTCGTGCAGGCTTCAGCCTCCGACTAACTTCCCCACCAATTGTGCAGGGGACATAAGTTGGGAGTGGGGAAGAGGCAGCCTGGAGATGGAAAGTGGGTGGGCAGTGAGCGGTCACCGGCCCTGGATATATGTGCGGCTCAGACCGACATACAAAGTGGATGTATGTGCGGGACAGAATCAGACCTTAAATGCATTAGGCCAGGCTGGGCACATTAAATGCTAATATGAGAATGGGAAGTAGAGCCACACAGTAAATGTGCATGAGAAAAACAGGCCTGAGTCTGAACCACTGACCATTAGAGCACAAAGCATGTAGTTTTTCAACCCCAGCCAGTTCAGCTATCTGACACCTCTGGAACTGTGAATGTAACTGAGATACACCCAACTGAGAAAGCAGCACAATCACAGAAAGGCCAGGGTAACCATGTACAGGACTGAGGTGCTGTAATACCATGTTACACACTTGCAGGGGTGAGAGTGTCTGGCAGTCTGGCCTGTGCCACAATGGAACCATAATGTATGAGTGGACCCACAATGTGTATTGTCATGCAGCGAGGGCTGATGAGAGCCCAGTTGAGAGAAAAGAAGGTGTTTTTCACAGAGAAAAAGACTTGCAATATTCCCAGGAACCAGCTAGAGGGAGCAAGAGTGTCTTCAGGGAGACTGAAGAGCCACGCCCAGCTGGTCACGAGAAAATGCTAACCAGCTTCCAATCCTCGAAGGCAGGAGGGCTTCATAAGGGGAGTGTGGAAGACTGGAAGGGAGGAAGGAGAAGAGGCAGCAGAGGCAACAGACGAAGCAGCAGCAGAAGTAGCAGCCCAATCAGAAGCAAGGGGAGAATCACTGGCAGCACCGAGAGAGAGAGGTGGAAGTGGAAACCTGACTACTCTAGTGCTAGAGGATTCCCAGGAGGGAGAGGTGATTTCTCAGGAGCTGAGGAAGGACCTAAGGAGGTGTCAGCTCAAGCCAAACCGAGAGCTGTTTGCCCTCAGAGGCAAAAGCCCTGCTGTAACTGCAACTCTAAGCCAAACAAGAATCAGCTGGAGAAGCCACGCCACACTGAGTCAGGAAGCCAGAAGCTGGGCTTGTACAAAGGCAGGCCTTCACCAGGAGAAAGAAGTCAAAGGCTACAGGGTAAGCCTAACCTGCATAGAAAAGGATTTCACCAAGCTGCTGCCTGGGAAAGGCAGGCAGTGGAAGAAAGCCGGTTACTGGAGGATTGCTGCCATACAAGGTATGAGAAATGTATGCCTAATAAGAAAGTTGTGAATGGTAAAAGCTATGATAAAGCTGCTATAAAGCCTCTAAGGAAAGAGGGTACTTTAAAGCCTCACACAGCATGTGGCCGATGCCCTAGGCTAGGCCAAGGACACTGGGACTTGCTACAGAAAATATACAAAACCCCTGAATGTGTTTTACAAGAAACCAGGGATATAGAATCAGAGCTTTCTGATATCGAGCCAATGCAAGTGGAACTGGCAAAAGATTTATCTGACCATGAGATGGACTGTACACTTTGCATTTCTGAAAGTTTAGAGTCACTGCCAGACTTGTGATTGGGTGAATTGCCAGCAGAGCATTCTGTATTTTGTTTGAGCACCTCCATTCCTGTGATGTATAACAGTTTTTGCTTTGAACCCTGAGTTTGTTTTCTACCTGAGTTAAGGACATTTGCTTTAAAGTTGTAACCCACTATTTAGAACCACTGTGAAAAGGGAAATAAAAGCCTTATTAATTCCCACCACTCAGCTTGATCATTTCATTGAAGACTGGAGCTAAAGCAACTACAAGGACCAAGAGCCAGTTGGGCCTTTAGAAGACTCTCCAATCTTAACCTTATATTTTTGTGTCGCACCTGCCCTGGCATCCACTGGCCACCAGGGAAGTGTTTCTGACAGTATCTCATTGTGAACAACCAGCTCAGACTGAAGGCACAAATCACTTGGCCCCTTCTCAATGCCTCGTTGGAGTCAGGAGAGAGGTTCATGTACTGCCTTTACACAAAAGTGGAAGCAAGGATGTGGTTGAAAACTACAGGCCGGTTAGTTTAACTTTGGTGGTGAGTAAATTATTGGAAACGCTGCTGAAAGAGAAAATAGTGAGGTTTCTGGAGTCCAGCGGATTACAGGTCCGAGGCAGCATGGATTCACCAGAGGCAGGTCTTGTCAGACAAATCTGATTGATTTCTTTGACTGGGTGACCAGGGAGCTGGACCGAGGGAGAGTCCTAGATGTGGTGCATTTAGATTTCAGTAAAGCTTTTGACACTGTTCCTCACAGGCAACTTATAAACAAACTGAGCACCCTAGGGATGGATAATAAAGTTACTGCTTGGATTAGAAATTGGTTGGGTGGGAGGCAACAAAGAGTACAGGTAAATGAAGCTTACTCTGAGGAGAACGATGTTACCAGTGGTGTGCCCCAGGGATCTGTCCTTGATCTGATTCTTTTTAACATCTTTGTTAGAGATATTGTGGAAGGGCTGTTGGGGTAAGGTTTGCCTCTTTGTGGATGATACCAAATCCTGCAATAGAGTAGACACTCAGAAAAGTGTAGATAATATGAGGAGGGATCTAGCTAAGCTTGAAGAATGGTCTAGAATTTGTCAGCTGGGATTTAATGTTAAAACATGTAAGGTCATGCATTTGGGCTGCAGCAATCCAAGGGAGCAATCTAGTATAGGGGGTGAAGTACTTTTGTCCACTAAAGAAGAACCGGACCTAGGCGTGGTTGTGTCTGATGATCTTAAAGTAGCTAAATGGGTAGAAAAGGCGACAGAAAAAGCTAGAAGGATGCTTGGGTGCATATGGAGATGAATGGCTAGCAGAAAAAAGGAGGTGATAGTGCCTCTGTATAAGTCTTTGGTGCAACCTCATTTGGAGTATAGTATGCAATTCTGGAGAACGCACCTTCAAAAGGATGTGAACAGGATGGAGTCAGTACAGAGGGTGGCTACTAAAATGGTTAGTGGTCTTCATTATAAAGCATATGAGGAAAGACGTAAGGATCTTAATATGTATACCTTAGAGGAAAGGCGGGATAGAGGTGATATGTTTGAGATGTTTAAATACCTCCATGGCATAAATGTACACAGGGAGAGCCTCTTTCAATTGAAAGCAAGTTCTGCTACGAGGGAACATGAGATGAGGGTGAAGGGGGATAGATTCAGGAGTGATATGCGGAAATATTTCTTTACGGAAAGAGTGGTGGATCCATGGAATAGTCTCCCAGTGGAGGTGGTAGAGATGAGGACAGTATCTGAATTCAAAACAGCATGGGACAAACATAGAGGATTTCTAAAGGAAAAAAGGGGACTGTTGTAGTTGTTGATTTGGAAGGACAGACTAGATAGGCCATGTGGTCTTATTCTGTAGTCATTTTTCTATGTTTCTATATTTCTAATCACTAAAACACACACCTGGCCTAAACTCTGGGACACATTACTAGAAGGGTTAACTTAGTTCCCAGACTCAGATCAGTAGCCCTTTCTGCCTCACAAAAAGTCCCCTATGAATGGCCTGTGGAATCTGTAGCATTTGAAGACAGATGGAAGCAAACTAATGAACCTCCTAGGGGGAAAAAGGTGGCACAGGAAACACAGAAATAACTAGTAATGGCCTGAATTTTCTGACCTTGCCATGGCCTATCTGTAAACTCTGCTCTATGTGGGAAGGCCATCTATGATGGGGGATACAAAGTCACCCTGCTTGTATATTTGTCTGTGAGTCAGGAGTGGCATGGAACCTACCAGTTGATTACCAAAAATGTGTGTTAGGCTGTGGAAGTTACCACGGCCCTAGAAGATGAACAATCAAAGCACCAGCAGAACTCAACCAAACCCCTTAGTACTCTATATCCATGGAAAACATGGCAGATGAGGAGTATCCACCTTACTGAGTTGCAGCTGTGACAATGTCACATAGTGCAACCTCTGAGACCACATAATCTTGATGCATTCTGGGAACTCTGGTCTGGCTGCCGATGTGTCCACAAAGTTAATGGAGACAGCACACCTCAGTGGGATGTTAGCAGATAGGAATTGACCTGGATCACAGCACAAGTGAAACCACAATGGGCAATTGTGCTTTTGGATGTCTGAATTAGCATTTTCAGACATCCAAATCATAAATGCAAATGCAATGCAGAGTCTGCCATTGGGTACCTGCCTGGTACTTGTGACCTGGATTAGCCACTTATGGGAACAGGATACTGGGCTTGATGGACCTTGGTCTGACCCAGTATGGCATTTCTTATGTTTTTTGAGTTCACATAATATGATAAGCAGGCATTCCTGCCCTCACACATTGACCATCAGATGAACAGTGGAATATGCCTGAATTGTCTGAAGTGGGGGGAAGGGTGCAAATGTGGGAGGAAAAATAGGTCATGAATCAGGAACCAGAGGGAAAGAATAGATGCATCTCAGAGATGTTCTGAAAATCAAATCTTTGGTCCAGGGATCTGCAATGACCAAATCTAATGCAGCATATCAGAGAGCCATCTAGGAGTGTAGATGCACAGGACAGGGTACTGTGTAGCAGCCAGCTTTTAATAGGTCTTCTTTCCCTCCCTCCCTCCCTCCCTCACCGACACCCATCCACCCCTGAGATAATCAGAACTTTATAGGTGCTTAAACCTCTTAAAGGAAAGGGGGTGCCATATTCACTCTCAGGTGCAGCTGTTTATTCTCATCAGCATACATTAAGGGACCTGAGATTAATTAAATTTCAGGTGAACAAAGTACATTAAACGTATTAGGTATAGTTTTATTAGTATAAGTATCCCCAGCAACTCTTAGTAAGTAAAGAACTTAAATATCTAAACACAACTTTAAAACAAAGATGCATATAGCAGTCCAGCAGCAAGATGGGGGCTTTCCAGTCTTTTACAGTGAGTGTCACATGTATGATTTTTTTCCCAGTTGGTGAGGGGTCTTACGTGTGCACAAGGTGCAGAGAATGTAGACTTGGAAGACATAAGGAAGACAGATAGGTACATAGATGAGACATACAGGGATATACTTCTGAAGTCCCACCTCCAGTCTGGTAGCATCCCTGTTGCCATGGAGGAGAGAGGTCACGTGACAGGAGAGCATCACCCTGGTATGGCAGGAAGTGATCCTGTAGCTAGGACCTGTCCTCCAGGTGATGTAAAACCCTCCCGCACCAAGAATGTTTCTCCAGGGACATGTGCCCTTGAGAAAAGGGTTAGGATAGTCGTTACAGTTGGTGATTCGATCATTAGGCATGTAGATAGCTGAGTGACTGGTGGATGTGAGGATCGCCTGGTAACATGCCTGCTGGGCGTGAAGGTAGCGGACTTCAAACGACATCTAGAAAAGGTCTTAGATAGTGCTGAGTAGGAGTCTGCTGTCTTGGTACATGTCGATACTAATGACATAGGAAAATGTGGTAGGGAGGTTGTGGAGGCTAAATTTAGGCTTTTAGGTAGGAAGTTGAAATCCAGAACTTTCAGGGTAGCATTCTCCGAAATGCTTCCCGTTCCACGCACAGGACCCAGAAGGCAGGCATAACTCTAGAGTCTCAATACGTGGATGAGACAATGGTACAAGGAAGAGGGGTTTGTATTTGTTAGGAACTGGGGAACATTCTGGGGAAAGGAGGGGCTCTTCCGAAGAGATGGGCTTCACCTTAACTGGGATGGAACCAGGTTGCTGGCATTAACCTTTAAAAAGGAGAAAGAACAGCTTTTAAACTAGATAATAGGGGAGAGCCAACAGTTGCCCAAGAGCGTATGGATCAGAACAATGTATCCTTGAAGGATACAATCAAAAGAATGAAGTTAGGGAACATCAGCACAGAGGTTCCAATAAAGACAAAGGTAGCCCAAATGCCCTTGAGTACAGAACAGACAGAGCTTAAAGATTCCAAATTACCCCTGCATACATATAGCCAGATTAATATGAATAAAATACAGTCTTTAAAATGCTTGTCTGCAAATGCTAGGAGTCTAAAAAATAAGATGGGAGAGTTGGAATATATAGCACTAAATGAGAAGTTAGATATGATTGGTATCTCAGAGACATGGTGGAAGGAGGACAACCAGTGGGACAATGTGATACCTGGGTACAAACTATATTGTAATGATAGAGCTGATCAAATTGGTGGAGGGGTTGCGCTCTATGTTAGAGAGGGCATTGAGTCATAAAGGATTAACGTTTTGCACGAAACAAAATTTGCTGTAGAATATCCATGGATTGAAATTTCATGTAAAAAGGGGAGGCAATGGCAGTGGGGTTCTACTATCGAATACCTGGCCAGAATGAACAAATGGATGATGAAATGCTCAAATAAATCAGGGAAGCTAACAAAAGTTACAGAATAGTAATAATAATGGGTGTTTTCAATTATCCCGGTATTGACTGGGTCAGTGTCATGTCAGGACATGCTAGGGAGATAAAGTTTCTAGATGAAATTAATGACTGTTTCTTGGAGCAGCTGGTTCATGAACAGACCAGAGGGGAAGCCATTTTGGACTTAGTCCTTAGTGGAACACCAGATTGGGTGCAAGAGATAAGGGTGTTGGGGCCACTTGGAAATAGTGATCATAGCATGATCACGTTGGATTTAATTAATGGAGGAAGGATGGTAAGGAAATCCACAGTACTACCTTTTAACTTTCAAAAGGGAGACTATGATAAAATGAGGAAAATAGTTAAGAAAAAACTAAAAGGAGCAGTTGCAAAGGTTAAAGACTTACATCAAGCTTGGGTGATGTTTAAAAATACTATTTTGAAAGCCCAGAACAGGTGTATTCCATGCTTTAAGAAAAGTGGATGGAAGTCCAAAAAACTGCCAGCATGGTTTAAAGATGAGGTCAGAGAGGCTGTTGTTGCCAAAAAAGCATCTTTCAGGAAATGGAAAAAAGAGCCAAATGACGAAAACTGGAAACAGCACAAGCACTGGCAAGTTAAATGCAAGGCACTGATAAGGCAGGCAAAGAGAGAATTTGAGAAAAATCTTGCTGTGGAAGCAAAAATGTGTATTAAAGACTTTTTCAAGTACATTTGTAGCAATAGGCCTGTGAGAGAGTCAGTAGGACTATTAGATGATAGAGGGGTAAAAGTGGCAGTAAGAGGGGACAAGCCTATAGCGGAGAGACTGAATGAATTCTTTGCTTCGGTCTTTACTGAGGAAGATGTAGAGGTGTTACGTATGACCAAAGTGGTATTTAAAGGTGATACTGCGTAAGAAATGAAAGAAATATCGATACACTAGGAAGCTGTATTACATATATTTGATAAACTGAAGAGTAGCAAATCATCTGGACTGGATGGTATACATCCAAGGGTGTTGAAAGAACTGAAATATGAGATTGCAGACCTGCTATTAGTAATCTGTGAACTATCATTAAAATCATCTGCAATACCTAAAGATTGGAGGATCACCATTGTAACGCCAATTTTTAAAAAGGGTTCCAGGGGTGATCCGGGAAAGTAAAGACCCATGAGCCTTGCGTTAGTACTGGGAAAAATGGTAGAAACCATCATAAAGAACAAAATTACTCAACATGTAGATAGTCATGGCTTAATGGGAGACAGTCAAGATGGCTTTAGACAAGGAAGATCTTGTCTTTCTAATCTGTTATGTTTTTTGAAGGTGTGAATAAACAGGTGGACAAAGGTGAGTCTGTTGATATAGTGTATCTGGACTTTCAGAAAGCCTTTGACAAGGACTCTCATCAGAGACTTTTGGCAAAACTAAAAAGTCATGGGATAGGAGGCAGTGTACTATTGTGGATCAGGAATTGGTTAAAAGATAGAAAGCAGAGGGTAGGGTTAAATGCCCAATTTTCTAATGGAAAAAGGTGAAAAGTAGAGTACCCCAGGGATCTGTGCTGGGTCCGCTGCTTTTTGACATATTCATAAATGACCTGGAAAAGGGAATAATGAGTGAGGTTATCAAATTTTCAGCTGACACAAAACTATTTAAAGTTGTTAAAACTCAAGAGGATTGTGGAAAATTGCAAGAAAATCTTGATAAATTAGAAGACTGGGCATCCAAATGGCAAATGCAGTTTAATGTGGACAAGTGCAAAGTTATGCACCTACGAAAGAACAACCCAAACTATGGTCACATGATGCAAGGTTCCACATTGGGAACCAGTACCCAGGAAAAAGATTTAGGCGGCCAAGAGAGCAAATAGAATGCTAGGTATCATAAGGAAAGGAATGGAATATAAAACAAAGGATATTATAATGCCTCCGTATCGTTACATGGTGCGACCGCACCTTGAATATTGTGTGCAATTCTGGTCGCCGTATCTTTAAAAGGATATAGTGTTATTAGAAAATATACAGAGAAGAGCCACCAAAATGGTAAAGGGATGGAAGGATACTCCTATGAAGAGATGCTAAAAAGGTTAGGGCTCTTCAACCTGGAAAAGAGATGGCTGAGGGGAAATATGATAGAAGTCTATAAATTAATGAATGGTATGGAATGGGTAAACGTAGATTGATTGTTTACATCATCAGAATATAAAAAGACTAAGGGGTATGTTTACTAAAGGGCACTATTTGCGCTGCTGCAACATTATCGGGCGATAAGGCATGTTATCACGCAATAATGGCGCTTTACCTGACGCAGAGGTACCTTATCGCGCGATAATGCACGCAGTGGCGCAAACGAGGGCTCAGGGTGGAGAAAGGCTCCCGGAGGGCGGAGGAAGGCTCCCCAGGGGCGGAGAGAGAGGGTCAATGGGCAGAGAGTGGGAGGGGAGAGGCTCCCTGCACACTAACGCTGTGGATTCCAGGTCTGAAAACTAACGCCAGTGAAACCCTGGCGTTAGAGCAGATTTAAAGGGAAGAGAAACCATTTCCGTCAGCAATGTACAGCAAAGCCAGGGAAACCCACAAAAAGTATTAAGTGTGATACATGAGCACAGAACAAAAGGGCAAATAAACATTGAAAATGACCTGGAAAAAATGGAAAAAAAAACATAACCAAGTTGGCCAATAGTGATATTAATGGGAAACAGCAAAAAACACTACCAAGAAAGCTCCAAAAAAAAGATATTAATTTTGGAAGGGTCTATGCTCTGTCCCCATACAAGGTGAATGATCCCACAGTGAAATAGCGCTGATCAGGGTTTCCCCTTGTTATTGGACAGGTTTCCTATGGCGTGCACATGTTCCGCAACAGCAGGATGAGCATGTTGGAATGGGCAACTGGACATATGCTGGAAAAGGGGATACAGAGGGCTGCAGGTGGCATATGCTGTGGTGCATCTGGGCCACAGTGCGGACTAGGGTGATGCCTAGGTGGCCCATAGGAATGCTGAAACAGTAGAGCAGCCAGACAGCAACTGATGAGGGCCGAACTTGGGCATGAATGTGTTTCCCACAGTATCACAGGGGATAGTACCCAGCAGGTACCCCCAAGGGCACAGAACATTGGCAGGCGGTGCTGGGGGGAAGTGTGGACGTCTATGCAGGCACCCCTACCCCAGAACCCACACCATAGGCAGCCGCCTACCGGCACACTGGATGGCCTGAGACTGCGCACCACCAGCACCACCAGCATAAGGGCATGTCAGCATGGTGACAGAGGGGTACTGGTAGTGGAGGGGGCAGTTGCAGCTGCCCACAGCAGACCATCATTAGATAAAGTCCCATATATAGCGATCACCTCATAAACCTCAAAAAATACTAAATCACTACATCCCCTTTGTGAAACTCAACTTATATATGTCGGATGTTACCAGAAAGGGACAAACCAAATTAACCACCTAACTAAAGTTTTTCCCACTATACGATTGTTAAAAAATGGAAAACTATATAACCTAAGTCAAAAGACTGACGTATGTGAATGTGCAAATGTCGGAAGTATAGCCTTGAGACAGTTTTCTATCTCTTGTAGCTATCTTTCTTTTTTGCTCAAAATTGAGCTCAGACTTGAGCTTACGATAAATAAGGTTCCACACTACTTAAAAGTGTCACCAATAAGATAATATCATAAAACACTGTAAAGTTTTAAGATAGGGGCCAACATCGTTGCACTGTTAACAGGATACTTAGCTGAAGTCGTTCCGTCATACAGTCAAAGTCCCATTGTAACGAAATGTGCACTTCGCCCCAGAATTTAAACTGTAGTAGAAGAGATTCTCCAAAATGATAAATCAGCGCATTTGAGTAGCCAACTAGCAGACACAGCACTGCGTTTCGGGCGATCCAATGCCTTACGCCCTGTTTCAACGCTCATCAACTACATCCATTCCGTTCGTTGCTGCTGATTGAAGAAAAAGACGCCAGCGCATGCTCAATAGCAATCAAAATCAGGAAGCAGGAACTCAGTTTAAATAACCAGACTGACCTAAGTTGTTTTAAAGTGATACACACACTTAAAATAAAGAAGACCATTCTAATTCCTTATTAAGACCCAAAGGGTGTACTGTTGACCAACGAAAAATCCATTGTTGTTCTAAAAATTGGAGCTGTTGCTCACGGTCACCTCCCCGAGGGTGTGCAGGAACATGATCAAGAATCCTCCACGAAAAATCTTCAAAACTATGTTGGTAATCTAGACTGCTGTACCAAAGGAGCAGAGAGAACAGAGTGTTTCACACGGGAAGCATGTTCATTCAAACGGGTTCGAACTGGACGAACAGTACGACCTATATATAACAAATGGCATGGGCAGATTAAAACATAAACTGCAAATGTGGTAGAGCAATTAGTGTGCCATTGTGAAACATGAATGAAAGTGGTATTAGGTACTTCCCACTGAACACCCTGAATTGTCCGCAGACAATGAAAACAAGAATTGCATGCATAATGTCCTGTCTCCTCCGGTTTTGTCACTTGTCTATCCAAAGGGGAAGAAGTAGCTCCCACTAAATCCCTTAAATTAGAGCCACGAGAATGTGCTATTTGCAAAGTTTTCTGAAAACATGAATGTAATTGTAACATGTGCCAATGCTTAAATAAAATCTGTTTAACACATTGTATATGAGACATGTAAGGTAAAACCATTACAAACTTCTCAGAATCACTTGTGGTTGAAGTATTGGTAGACAGTAACCATTCCCGATGATTGTATCTTGCTCTTAAAAAGGCCTGACGAATAACTGATCTAGGGTATCCCCTCTGAAGAAGACGTTCAGATAACTCTCTGGCATGGACCAAAAAATCTGTCAGAGTTGAACAAATACGTCGAAGACGAAGAAATTGTCCATATGGAAGGCCCTTGCGCATGCTCACAGGATGGAAACTTGAGTAAGACAATAATGTATTTCTCTGAACAGGTTTGCGATACAATGTAGTCTGAAAAGTATCAAGTCCTTTGCAAACTGTAACATCCAGAAACTCAAGCTGGGAGAAATCATGTTGTAACGTAAAAGATAAACTCGTGTTGAGGGAATTTAACCAATCCACAAATTGATGCAAAGCGGTCTCAGTGTCTTGCCACAAGAAAAAAATGTCATCTAAAAATCGGGCCCATAAGGCTATTTTTTCAAACCAGAGGGAAGGATAAATATGTGTGGCCTCAAAATCAGCCATATATAAGGTGGCAACAGATGGAGCCACCGTTGCCCCCATCGCAATCCCCTGAACTTGGTGGTATATCTCCTGCTCAAACTGGAAATAATTACAGGTAAATACCAACCGCAACATGTCCATGAAAAAAGATTGAGGGATACGATCAGGTAAACCTAATTCTAACCGGGAAATAACATTCAATGCTTAGTCCTGATTGATGTTAGTATACATGGCAGTAACATCAAGAGAGGCTAACCACCATGAAGTAAAGTCACCTTCCACCTCTTGTAGTTTTACGAGGAAATGGGTAGTGTCTTTTATGAAAGAAGGAACACATTGAGATCGAGATTGTAAGAACTTGTCACAGAATTTGGACAGAGGTTCCAAAGCTGATCCTCTACATGATACAATTGGACGACCCAGAGGTTCTATGATGGATTTATGGATTTTAGGCACAGTATAAATAAAAGGAATCTTTGGATGTTTAGCCACTAAAAACCCGTGTTCTTTCTTCGTTATCCAATTGCTGTTCAGTGCTTTAGACATGAGATCACAAATTGTCTTTTGTAAGCCAGGAAAAGGGTTCTGTGATAACTTAGCGTAATAAGTCAAATTCTGAAGCTGATTCAAAAGTTGGAGTCGGTATTGATCATAAGATTGTACAACCGTAGCACCCCCCTTATCAGCCCGGCGAATCACTAAGTTATGGTTGTCACGTAATTGTTTAACTGCCAACCACTGGGCTGCAGATAAGTTATAATAACGTGTTTGACAAGTTGATCGCTCAAATTCTTGTAAGTCATGAAGAACTAATTTTTGATAAGCTGAGATAATCGCATCAGGAGCTTCCATGGGAATCCAACAGGATGGAGGTCTCACAATAGAAGTGTCTTCTCCCATAGTGTGTGTTTCACAAAAATGTGTGACCAATAATTTGCGAAAAAATCTGTGTAGCGCAATCCGTACTCTAAAAGGATCATAGTGATTCACAGGGACAAAAGATAAACCAAGATTCAAAACGTATTCCTGATCAGAATTCAAGGGAGAGGAGGAGAGGTTCACAACTGTTGTTTGGATCTGTTTCTGGTAATCGGGCCTGAGAACGGTTCCAGAGTGCAAGGTTCCTGAGGTATCCAATTGCGGTCGTATTGAGGAGGCTGTCGCGGTCTCCAACCTCGACCTCGTCCTCGTCCTCGCTGACGACCCCGCCGAAAATCCTGCTCCTGCCAACGACCTGACCCAGAAGTAGGTACAGGACGTGATCCCACATCAGAATCATCCGAGGAGATATCAAAGGAATCAAATGTTACTCGCTTGGTGATACTCTCACCCTTCTTCATCCAGGTGTATACTTGATCAAGCTCGTAATCTTTTTTATCCCTGTTGAATTTTCTGATCTTGACAGATCGCTTGTAATCACGATATTGGAAAGATAGCTACAAGAGATAGAAAACTGTCTCAAGGCTATACTTACGACATTTGCACATTCACATACGTCAGTCTTTTGACTTAGGTTATATAGTTTTCCATTTTTTAACAACCAGAAAGGGACAGGCATTAAAAGTACTGTCCTCCACTCGGTTTCATCCTTTTAATCAAAATTGTGTAAATCCATATTAAACACCATATAGTAAAGTCCCAGCTACTTAGCTGTTGAAGATCCCAAATCCTGAAGAACCAGGCACGACGTGCACGTTTCGGGTTATCACCCTGTTTCAAGTGCTATCATCATGTAACATTTTTTAACTGGTCGGTTAAGAAATGTTACATGATGATAGCACTTGAAACAGGGTGATAACCCGAAACATGCACGTCGTGCCTGGTTCTTCAGGATTTGGGATCTTCAACAGCTAAGTAGCTGGGACTTTACTATATGGTGTTTAATATGGATTTACACAATTTTGATTAAAAGGATGAAACCGAGTGGAGGACAGTACTTTTAATGCCTGTCCCTTTCCGGTAACATCTGACACAGCAGACCATGGCCTAGCCCTGTTTAGGTGGGTGCCATGCACTGCAACAGACAGGCTCTGTCTGACGAACAGTCATGGTATCCCCAGGGAAAGAACTGCCCCTGTGGCAACAGTGTGGTGCAGTATACACAGCCAGTGTGTTCAGGAGCAGAAGGTCACAGGTTCAGCTCCCAGCAACCCTGACCCCTTTTTTTTACCCAGTACTAAACCGTGGTAATAAAGATGGAACCTTTATTGCAGATAACATAAACATGCCTCAAATGCCTATATTTTACCCTACAGAGCACAGATACCATAAACATTACCTAGAGCAGAGTCTCCCAAATGCAGTCCTGGAGGGCCAAACACCATTCAGGTTCCATGCTGTCTCTAATAAAGATGCCTGGGCTGCATTTCTATGCGTCGCCCCCATGGTATGCAGATGTATCTCATGCATATTTATTAGGGACAGTATAAAAACCCGAACAGTGTTTGGCCCACCAGGACTGGAGTTGGGAACCTCTGCCCTATAGCAGTGGCCAACAGGGGCAGAAACACCCTCACCACAGGCTCCATTATCCAAAGCCTCCTGGAGAGACAGGATGTTGGGCCCTGCGTGCATCTTCCAATGCTAGCACTTGCATACCTTAGCAATGCCACCCTAAACCTGGGAATACGGTACACATATATCAAAAGGTTGCTTTGATTACTGGCAGACAGCAATTCCTAAGTTAAGCACAATCTGCTCATTGAGCTGTATCATACCAACCTCTCTGATGTCTGTGGAGTGTGTTTCAGGTCTGATGTCAGACAGTGTTCACCACCCTGGGGAGTGACCCCAACAGTATTGCGTACCATAGCCATGCCTGCACTGTGCCCAGGATTGGTGCGTTGGCCAGGGCTGCCAAAAGCCTTTATAGTTGCACAATGCTGGTATAGGTGTTGGAGTGTGTGTCTGTCTATCCAGTGTGTGGTGGCTGCCAACACCTTACTCAGCCCACACTGCTTGCACTGTTGCCAATGTTAGCCTGCCAATGTGCATAATGAGGAGCAAGGTACTGTGGGTATAGCCTGGACAGGGTGGCCTGGCCTGGATGCATCTGCACAGGGCATAGGGCAATGGATTGGACATTGTAGTGCCCGGCCACAACCTGCATGGACAGGGTGGCCACAGCATGTCCTGCTGGGAGATCACTCTCACCCTGACTAAGCAGTGACCACAGCATGGCTGGGTTCCCCCATAGTGCTGTATTGTGTTTTTCTCAAGTGAAATGTATGGGTTCTCTTTTCTGGGGCTTTATCACTGACTTATTTGCTTGGTGGGTGTGCTCACATCCTCTCCAGGAGCATGCACTGTGGAGTAGTTAGCAGACTGTCTGCAGTTATATGTGCATGACTGGAACAGCTTGCAGGGTGCAGTGGCTGGTGACTCACTGTGATTGCTGCTGGAGAATGTTAGATGGTGGTGGGGGGCAGCTGAGCATTTCCAGGCCTACTGTCTTTCTGCCTTTGCCCTATGGATGTGAACAGCTCTGTATTGGCTGCCCTGTAGGGTGTCTGTTTCCCGGCAGGACCGGGGTTGATGGTCCCCTCTACTGCCACCCATGCACGGAGGTAGACTGTGGATCTGTTGGTGTGTGATCCGGTCTCCCACCCTGAGCCACGGAGGGTGGTTGTACATAATCCACCTATGGTCCCAATTACCCCCACCCTTACCATGGCACCAACACAGAATATGCACTAGTCTGGGTGCATTGGAGCCCATAAGGGTTAGACCTAGATGACAACTACAGATGGAGATGGACGGACGCACGCACACTCACTCACGAGTACCTGTAATATGGTCTATCCCTGCAATGAGAGGTGCTGCAGACCTGGTGCTGGCCACCCCACTGCACCCTCAGGGTGAGCACAATACCCACACAATGTGACGGTCTATAGTTACTCTGTGCCGCTAACACACACCGTCGGCACCCCCTACTAGGCTGAGGTGCTGTGGGGTGCATACCCCATCTTGTGATCATCTGTTGACTGCTGATTTGCATGTGCTGTGCATCATGGGTATGGGTGGGTTAACCCTATCCTGGTAACCACAGAGGAATGTTTGTGTGGTGATATGCAGTCCTTCTGTAGCCATTCAAGTGATTGTTAGTAGCTGTAGCCCACTGCTTACTTCCTTGCTTGTGGAGCCAGAGGTCATGGGTTTGATCCCACAGTGGGGTTATTTGATATGGCTGTCTGAGGCATTGTCTATTTTTAATGTAAATTAGTGCTGCCAGCAAAAACACCCTCACAGTGCTGTAACCTTAAGGTGCCTCATAAGGCGCCCCATAAAGTGCCTTATAAGGTGCCCTATAAACAGGACATTATAGGGTGCCCTGGCGGACAGTGCACTTTATAATGTGCCCTCTGGAGTGCCTTATAGGGCGCCTTATGCGGCACTTTAGGTTACGGCACTGTGAGGGTGTGTTTTCTGGCAGCACTAATTAAAATAAAAATAAAATGCCTCACAAAGCACTGATTAAACATAAAGGGCAATGCCTCAGCCAGCCTTATTCATTAGGCACACTGGGGGATTGAACCTATGACCCTGGTATCATCAGTCAGTGTATTAACCAATGTGCTACAACCCTGCTGCTTTACTTGTGTGTCAGTGTGCCTACTTAAGATTAAAGCACATTAACGTGCTTAGCTCCTTCTTGCATGATAATGTGCGCAGCACGCGTTATCGCACGATAATCCCGGTTTGTTACGTTTAGACCGGAACGCCCTCTCCTTTTATGGCATCCTGCACACTATCGCCGGACGCACGTTAAGACTGCTTAGCAAACATACCCCTAAGGGACGTGCAATGAAGCTACAGGGTAACCTATTTAAGACTAATAAGAGAAAATATTTTTTCACTCAACATGTAATCAATCTCTGGAATTTGTTACCGGAGGATGTAGTAAAAGTTGTTAGTGTAGCTGGGTTTAAAAAAGGTTTGGACAAGTTCCTGAAGGAAAGGTCCATAAACCATTATTAAAATGGACCCAGGATATTACTGCTTGACCCAATACAAGCACTGAGGAATCTGTGTCTTTTGGGGAGACTGCTAGTTACTTATGACCTAGATTGGCCACTGTTGAAAACAGGATACTGGACTTGATGGACCTTGGTCTGATCCAGTATGGCATATCTTATGTTATTATGCCTCTGCCTCCTCCACTTCCAAGGCCGCATAATGGTTCTTCAATTCAAGGGCTTGAGGAGTTGGATTGGTGATTCTGCAAGCACTGGTGACTTGTGTCCAACCTTGGTCCATCTGGTCACCATTGCCCAGGAACTTGGAAGGAGATGTGACCCCTCCACCATCACCTCTGTGGTCGCTGGGCATAGTGGAACATGGAGGTAGAGGCATCTCCCTGAGGGTCTCCTGCAGCCTGGCATTCCATCCCATCCCTTATCCCTTTCTTGTCCCCCATCCCCTTGAGCTTCCAGAGGCAGCATTGCTGTATCGCATGACAGCAGCATTGAAGCAATAGGAGTTTGCAGGATTTTGCTTCCTGAAAAATGCCTGGAGATCATGATGGGCAGCTTCAGGATGTTCACATATATCCTTACCAATATGCTGTTTGATGTTGGCATCTTGGGAAATATGATGGTACGTTATGATTGACTGTGGCATGGTTCATCACACAGGTATGCTGACATATGCTGATGAAACAAAGTATTGCTCCTGACTTTGGTTTGTACTCAACATCTGAGGCGTCTCATCTCAGTGCCAAAAATAAATAAATGAAATACTCTCAATGCTCTCCAGAAAGTGTAACCAATTGACTTCCTTGTTTTATTTCAAGCAATCTTCCTATATGCTATACCAAATTATTCAACAGTGGCATGTTAAGGTCTAAGAACTAGCGGGCCGCCATCGGTTTTCTTAGTAACACCAACTGGACCTTCAGATGATTCTTCAGATGATTTTACGGAGAAAAGAATGTGAACTCACAGACTGCTGCTACCGCTGTGGACTGCTGCTACCGCTGTAGCATCACAGCGGTAGCAGTAGTCTGTGAGTTCACATTCTTTTCTCCGTAAAATCATCTGAAGGTATGGCTGTTTTTCAGAAATGTTTGTTCCAATTTTGAAATGGACTATTAGTCGGCAAGAAAGTTTAGGTTCTAACTGACTCATTTTGTTTCTAGTGCGTTTAAGAATGAGTTTCCCCTGAAGAAACCTCAAGGTGAAACGCTTACATACAGCGCACTTGATGGCGTCGGGATTGAGACTGGCGGGGCATTCCTTGAACTGATGTGACAGCTGTTTTCAAAGCTAAGTAAAATAAGCAGTGATTAAGTTCTTTGGAGGTCACCAGCCATTTGTTTATGTACAAGCACAATGTTATTCAAGCTCTTCTGAATGAAGGTTTCAACAAATTTTTTAAAACAACTCAGTGGCTGAATATCATTTTTAAGGTCATTGATGTACATGAGGCATTGGTCCAGTTGGTGTTACTAAGAAAACCGATGGCGGCCCGCTAGTTCTGAGACCTTAACATGCCACTGTTGAATAATTTGGTATAGCATATAGGAAGATTGCTTGAAATAAAACAAGGAAGTCAATTGGTTACACTTTCTGGAGAGCATTGAGAGTATTTCATTTATTCATTTTTGGTATTCATCTTACTCTCACAACGATAGATCAATTTTTGTCTCATCTCAGTGTCCAACAGTAGTCAGCCAGCACTGATGGATTACAGTTGGCATGATGTCTCTTTTCCATTGTCATAATGTCCTGGGGATACCTTTCAACATGTTACGTGCTGACTGCCCCAAGGTTGGCAGGGAAGAGGTCCATGTGCAAATGCAGAAATGGATTCCTCAGCCACATGTTGCTCTTTTTGGATTTGTATGCTTTCAGGATGTTGTCAACGATGTTGTTCAACTTGTATTATTGACAGCCTCCAGTCCCTCACCAGGTCACTTATTTATGACTGTCTTATCAGATGCGGCACAGCAGACATATAAGAAACTCATTCTGCATCCATGTCATTTCTGACATCTGGCCTGTGAATTTCCATCTTCATCTGCGTCAGGTGAGCTCCATGTCTCCAATGGCTTCTGTACTGTCCTATTGTCATCATGTGGCGCTGATCTCATGGCATAGGGCAGACTGGGGTGCTCAATATATTGAATATATTAAGCAGAGAAGTCAGATACATTGGTGAGACCCAAGTTACGGGCTATCATGTGAGCCTTCTGTTCTCGCTATATCGGAAATGCAAACATTATCAGATTTTGGGTACTTCACGTGTGTCGGGTAGCAGCTTTTATGGGCTGAACTGGCAGCATCCATCCTAAGTAAACATGCCCATGTATTCATGACCTGTGGCCTGTCCATTGCACATTATGATCCTGCACTGCATGCATGCCCAGACATGCCTGGACTAATCAGAACTGCATTGTTTTTAGGCAACCTATGAGTGGACTTCATATATGTGAGACAATCAGAGCTATGGGCGTTTGCAAGACGATGGTGTGTGCTGGGGAAATATCACATTGATTGATGTCATCAGCAACCCACATTATGTGACATACACCCAAAAGTGATCAGGAAGCAAACTCTTGCCAATTTCATTTTGGTTCAATAACTTGTCTGAGAGTGCAGATGTGGCCTAGTGGTTAGGGCAGCAGCCTACAATCCTGGAGATCAGGGTGTGATGCCCACTGGCACTCCTTGTGCCCTTGGACAGGTCAATTTACACTCCATTGCCTCAGAGGAAATGGGTCAATCTACCTCTGGTGGTACCTTGCAAAGGCAACAGAGGGGCTGTTTGTTTAGCATAGACTTGATGGTAAGCCTGTAAACATTTTGTTTATTTGTTTTATTTTATTATGATTCTTTTTTGTTAATTTATTGGAACGTCAAGGTTTTGTTATGTTCTGTGCCATACAATGTTTGTTTGCTATGAAATATATTATTTTTGTTAAGACCTCTGCCTTACTTGTGTGATTCTGTGGGTTCCATGTCTACAGGGATTGAGTTTTCTTCATAATGGTTTGGCAGACACCTATCCAGTTATTTCATACACAACACCAGTTGGCCAGTCAACATGCCTTTTAGTAGCTGCCTGCATTGTGACCATTTGCACACACTGTTGGGCAACCTCTGCCACATAGACGTGTAGCAGTGGGAGTGACTGACACCTATACCACCTGCCATTCACATGCAGTGGTTATTTTGACCTTTACTACCAGCTGTGTGGAAACATGGGGGGGGGGGGCCCTTACCAATCTACCACAAAGGCTGCATTTCCCAGGAGGTTGTCTCATGGTCATGACACCTGTTTGCGCCACAATCATAGGTTTTAGCAAGCCAGCTTGACCCCTGTGCAACACATGACCTTTTTCCACAGGAGAGCTGTCTCGTGGCCATAGGCTCCCACATATGTGTGACCTTTGCTGGCCAGTCCATGCAAATTAGTCTCTGCAGTTGACTCTTTGAATGACAGCTGCATAGAGAGAGGTGCATGATGGTTCAAAAGATCAACACATGTGATCTGTATAATGAGATGTGATCTGTATAATGTGATCTGTATAATGAGATGATGCTGTCCACCAACCTGCTACCATGCATTCCAGCAGATGGCCTCCTATGGACGAATCTGGAGGCATTAATTGTGCAGGTTGATGTAAGGCCTGCCATGTCACTTATGTAGCACACACATATATGGCTGACTGTGGAGCCACATCTTAGATGCAGATACCAGCACCTTCAACAGCATGACAATTGGTGTGTGTGGTCAGGTATGAGTTGTTACATACCCCAGCACTGCTGTATGCCTACACACATTGGGGATAGTGCGTGACTGTGACTGCCACTATGTTTTCATGTAGGTATGTGTTATACTTTGCATGTGGGGTCCTCTGCTTTGCACAGGGTTCTGCAAGGGGATCATGTCCATCTCTGCTATCGGTGCGCATTGCGTCCTCAACATGGCATGACATCTGGTGGTGAGGCTGAGCTAAGAGGGCTATTGGGAGGTACAGTGGGGAGCATGGCATCTTGCCCTCATTTGTGGCTTCATCATTGCACAGGAGAGGACTACTGCTGTTGTGTGTCTGTCATGCAGCTGTGGTACTGAATGTCCAGTGCAGACCGTAATGCATGTGTCCCTACTGCAGCCAGGCCCTGGGTATGGTTTCTTACTTGTTCAGAATGTGCCTGCTAGGTTGTTTGGAGATCAGGGCTTACATTCTTGCTGGCAGGGACCCGGGGTCTGGTATATTGTTGGAGGTGCTATAGCCAAAAATGTGGAGCTGTGGCAGAATTGTTAGAGCACTGGCTCAGTAAAGGAAAGCCCAGAGTTCAAATTTTACCTGTGACCAAGATGATGTCATTGCATCCTCTATTATCTCTGTGGAGGGCCGGCCAATATATTCCTGATCCAAGTGCCAGGAAAACCCAGTGGCTGCAGAGTTACCAGGGCACACATTGTTTTTCTTCTGGGATACCTCTGGACCTGCCCTAGGATTGGTTCACAGTGCTGGTGCACTAGGCAACACTCAAGCTTTACACTCCTTCTCACTGTCACTATCTATTATTTGGCTTTGACAGCCCTGATTTTGCTGCCCTCTGTATGTTGCTGCCCTAGACGACCACAGTTTGATTAGTGGTTGGGCCGGCCCTGGGGTATCTTTACTACATGCCAGTAGCAGCAACTGCCCGCTATGTGCGCTGCAGCCCCACTGGATAAGAGATGGCCACAGCACACATAGCGGGAAGTCACCGCTACCAGCGCTTGGCAAGAACTGGTGTCTGCTTTCTGTATTGTGCACATTAGTTCTGCGGGCAAGCTACAGCATGACACATTATTACCCACTCCCATGGAACTCACAGACATCACCGTGGATTACATGTGCACTCTTCACTGCCAACGTCCAACTGCCTCCCATACTGTCTCACACGGACATTAATACGCACATTTCTCTCTCTTAACCCCCGATATCCACTTATCACCCTCTAGCACCCTTAACGCCAGAACGCGTAATCTCTGCCCCAAACATTAAGGCAAATGCTGTACCCTTAATTCCATTTAGTAATCATGCCCCTTAGTATCTTAAATGTCAACACCATTAACTTAAACACACTTCTTTTTGTCTTTTGGTATTAACCTACAAAAAACAAGCTGCTACTTTGGGTCAGTATTCAAAGTATTTATGATCCTAACTTTAAGAGTTATGCACCTATATTGGCCTTTTTGACTATTTGCTAGGGCCGAGTTCCTAAATTTATACTCAGAATTTTACTGAATTCCTAAATAGATGAACCTAAAAAGTGGAGATGGCAACAGGGGTGGTTTTAGGGAAAGGAAAAAGAATAGGAGCTCAGCACTGATTTTCAGCACTAGGCTCATAAATGAGGATCATAAATCTAGGTAAATGGATGTCAGGCCTAAATTTATAAGCATGACTTTTAAGCTCCTAAATTAAAATAAATTTTCAAATGAAAGCTTAAGGGCATGTTTACTAAGCTGCGCCACCTGTTAACACAGTAGATAGTGTGTGCTATTGGGCCAATTTAATAAATAGCGCAGGGAAAATTCAAGTAATACTGTGATTTTTTTGCACTATCTGTAGAAAATGGGCAGAATATGGTCAGAGAGTGTGTGTGTCTGCAATGTATGGTTATCATGAGCATCAACAGTGTGTAATAACCATCAAAGTTGCAGACAGCACAAGTGTAGATAACACCACCTCAATCGATGCCATTATGTGCATCCATGGTACTACTGGGCCACGCTCTCTGCATATTCAATGACTGTTTTCTGGGGAAATGCTGTGCATGCCCCCAATAGATAGTGCACGGTTTTGGCAGCTAATGTGGCGCTATTTGCACAAAAATGCCATGTAAGCTGCAAAAGCCTAACTGGGTTTAGTAAACATGCCTCTTTAAGCTCCTAAATTTAGCTTAAAATTTAGGATCCTAAAAGGCTGGTCTGAGGCTTTTCTCCTGTGAAGCATTTAACTACATTGTGTATTTATTGAGTATTTGATCTTTAGGGGCATGTTTACTAAGGTGCACTAAGCAGTTTCGTAGCATATGTGAAACTGCCATGCAGTAGCTGCAAAACTTGTGTGATATCTGCAGGAGGAATGACCATTACCGGCACTTCACCATGCTGATCCTCGATCCCTGCATCGGCAGGCAGCACTGGTACTCCTCCACTGCCTGCCAATACAGGGGTGACAGAATAAAAACCTGGAGAAAGGGGAGGACTGAAACAGAGGAAGCCTACTGATCCCCTCGCCCCCCTACACTGGATCCACCCCCCTTTCAAGAAGGAGTGCCGGTGCCTTGGATCCACTGATCCATGGCACCAGCACCCTTATTTAGCCCCCTTTTAGAATCCCCCCTGACAGCTCCAAAACCCAAATAGGAAACTGTCCAGGTTCCTTGTTAGGTGCCTTATAAGGTGCCTCATAAGGCGCTTTGTAAGGTGCCCTATACAGTAGGGCTCCTTAGGCTAAGCGCGGTATTAGGCACCCCTGGACAAGGCACCTTAGAAGGTACCCTGGGTTATGGAACCATAGGTTAAGGTGGCCTAACAAGGTTATGGTGCCCTTGGTTAGTGTGGCCTAAGGGCTGCAAGGTGCAGCAGGATGACATGCATGACCTGTGAGGAACAGAGGCAGATGTAGCCCTAACACTAGATAGAGCACTCAGGAAAGGCAAGCACTCAGGTGAGTGAAGGAGGGAGAGCTGGGAGCCGCTGGACCTGCCATATCTGTGGACATCCCATGTGGCTGCCAGTACTGATGACAAACATGGTGGAGGCAACTGTACCACAGCACAGGGTGTTGGTAATGTAAAGTACTGGAAAGACAGTTGGTAGCAAACGATGGGAATACATGTCCCCCAGTGGAGGCAGAGGTGGCAGGATAGTTACAATGATGGGTGGACAGAGGAGTGGTGGTGCCATGCAGATCAGGCACAGGCAAGGCAAGCATGAAGAGGCGCAATGCAGGAAAGGGTAGCAGTGCATGACATGGGGTGACAGCCTGCACAGGCAGACAGGACTCTGCACAGCTGACAGACGCAGATAGATGGACCGAGGGAATGTTGGCAATTGTATTATGGGCTGGCAGCACAAATCTGCCTGTTACAGGCATGCAAACTATTTGAGTAGGACAGGCATGAGAGGAGGAAACAATGAGGAATTGAACCCATGAACACTGCCAAGGCATTGTATTAACCAGTAGACTATACCTCTGTGGTGTATGTCACAGCAATGGCTGGGTACAGAAGGACTGCAGGTCACCGCACAAACTGTCTGCTCTGAGTGCCAGGATAGGGTAACCCCACCAGTACCCATGATGCAATGCACATGCTGTATAGCTGTCTACAGCTGATCACCAAACGGGGTCTGCACCTCTCCGGTACCTCAGCTTGGAAAGACGAACTGACAGTGCGTGATACTGGCACAGAGTAGCTACAGACCATGCCATTGTGCAGGTTCTGTGTTCTCCCTGAGGGATAGGATGGGTGCCCAGCACTAGGTACGCAGTACACGTGGCAATGGAGACAGGCCCTGCTGTACATCCCCATCACTACCAGTGTGTGACAGGTGTTCCTTGCAGTTCAGCTGAAAGCAATTTGGTGTCCATCTTTATCCTGCAGTCACATGTGGTCCTCTGGGACCAGACACTACCCAGATTAGTGTATATTCTGTGTTAGGGTCTGGCTTACATGGGCACCTGTTATCAGGGCAGATGGGTTTCCAGACTTGCATGAGGTTCGTGTAGCAGTGCCTTTATAGATCAAAGTGATATACACTACATACCCCAAAGGGCTCACATCACCCTTTTTGTAGGTAAGGGACAGGTGCCCCAGCACCTGTGAAGCAACCTCCATCTTGCTGGTATAAGACAGCCCTCTAGGATTGGTGGACCAGAGCCATACCTTTGGTAGGAGCAGACCAGCAGCAATGATGGGGTTAGCTCTGGAAAACCCCAACTGCCTCATACCACTGGCTACCAGTCACCAGCAGACAGCACAGTCAGACTGCACCTTATAGATGTTCAAACCATGCACAGTATAACTGCAGACAGTCCATAGTGCATGCTTACAGAGAACCTATATGTATCAAGCAGGCATCTCAGTGATTGGAAACACAGCACTAAGAACACAAAAGTATCACTGGAAGCAGATAGTGTAAAGTGCTATGTGGGAACCTAGACATGCCATGGTCACTGCTCAGTCAGAGTGAGTGCCCTCCCAGCATGCCATGCTGTGGCCACCCTATCCATGCAGGTGGTGATTGGGCACTACAGTGTCCCGGTCATTGTCCCACACCCTGTGAAGATGCATCTTGGCCAATCCGCCCTGTTCGGGCCATACCCACAACACCTTTCTCCTCATTATGCACATATTCAGGCTAACGCTGGTAACAGTGAGACATTGTGGGCCCAGTGAGGTGTGGGCAGCAACAAAACAATGGATAAACATACACACTCCTATTGCAGCATTGTACCACATAGGGGTGGTTGGCAACCCTGCCCGCCACATTGGTCCTGATCACAATGCTGACATTGCTAAACTGTGCAGGAGGTAGTAGTAGTGCTCTGGTGATAACTGCTGTTCTGTGCTGGAGCCAACAGCCTGACTCTCCATGCATCTTTGGATTGTGGAGCCTGTGTGAGTGGGTGTTTGTACCCCTGTTTGCTGCTGCTTTAGGCTTTGCACATGTTGCTGTTGTATCTGCATTGTAGGGTAAAGCATAGTGATATGCTCTGCAGGAACCACAGCTGGTGCTTGAACCTGTGACCCTCTGTTTATGGACACACTGGCTGGGTGCACTGCACCACACTGCTGCCACAGATGCATGGTGGTCCCTGGGGCTACCTGTACTTTTCCTCGGCCAGACCTTTTATGTTGCACTGCACACCACGTACTGGTACAGGGCATGGCCTAGATCCACTGCAGGCAGGTGCCACTGCCCCCTCCAGCATGGGCACACCCCCCTGCCATGCTGACATGACCATATGCTGTTGGTGCTGGTAGTGCGCAGTCCCAGGCCATCCACTGTGTGGATAGGTGGTCACCTAAGGAGTGCGGTCTGGGGCATGGGCCATACATGAGCATCCTCACATCCCCCACCATCACCGCCTACCAATAGTCTGTCCCTTCCGCTTGGGGGAGGGTTGGCTGGGGGAATGTCAGGTCAGTGCCCTGGCAACTGTTAGCTCGGGTGGACCAGGTAGATGTAGGTGGATTGTGTTTGGCCTTTGTCAGCTGCTATCATGCTGATTTCCAGTTTCTATGTTCCTATGTGCCACCTAGTCGCCTGCCTAGTCCACCCTGTGCCCCAGCTGTCCCGGCTACATGTCCCACCTGCAGCCCCCTATGACCCATTTGCACCATCACCAAAGTGGACTTTCATACTTGGGCACTATGCTGTTGCTGGAAATAGAGCACTACTATCATGTTTCTTGGGCTCCCTGTCTATGCTGTACATTGCTGACACTGAACTGATTTCTTTCTCCTGAAAATGTGCATCTAACGGCAGGTTTTCATTCGCGGTAGGATTCAGCCCTTCAGTTCAGCGCATTAGTGTGCAGGGAGCCTCTCCCCGCCCATTCCCCACCCATTGACCCCTTCCCCCTGCCCTTTCTCCACCCTCTGCGGTGTTTACCATGGCCAGGAACGTTAACGATCGTTAGGTAACGTTAACACGCGTTAACCTTACATACTGCGCGTTAACGTTACCTAACGATCGTTAAAGTTACCTAACGCGTGGTCTGTAACGTTACTGCAGTTTAGTAAACATGCACCTATGTGTATACCTGAGGGAATGAAGGGTTAAGTGTTTTGCCCAAAGCCAAAAGGATCATCGATGGAATTTGAACTCTGGCTTCCCTGGGTCCCAACCAGCTGCCCTAACCATTAGACTTCTCCTTCATTACATGCCACAAGCATATGAAATGAATTAAAAAGTCCAAACAATGAAGGCAAAAGTCTGAAAATGACACAAAAACAATTAAATTAAGAAGTAACAGGGCTAAAGTATTCAGAATATTATTGTTTTTAAAATTTGCATCTAATACACCAAGAAATATTTAATTATGAATTAAGGCTGAGATTTGCAGCTTGCAATTTGCAGATGCTACATTTTTTTTAGTCTGTTTTACATTATTCATGATCATGGCACCTAGCCACTGGAGATTATGAAAATCACTTACGGTTGACATTTCAGAATGATTCTCTCCTGTGAACAATACATGTCTGCAGGGAAATTGGTATTCACACTTAACAGCTACTCCAGTACTACTACAGGAAAAATAACCACCAAAAAACGTAATCTATTTTCATTTGGCGTGGGAGGTGGGGAAGTTTAACCTGACTAAGAAGTGATGTAGTGATACTATAGGTAAACCGATGAAAGAATTCTAGTTGAAATTCCTGCTTGCAAGGTGAGAAAACTGACATGTCAGACTGATTTTTAAAGTTTTTTTAAAACAAGAATGATCCACATTGTCCTTTAAAAGTGATTTTAAACTAGAAAGTTAAGTAATTAAGAAAGTTATTGCATAATTTATCTGATATTAAGCTCCATTTTGTATACAAAGTTGAGTCAGGAACTGGGACATCCAGGCTGGAATGTTTCACTTCCTCAGTATTTTGTAAACTTCTCTGGCAAATGCAGAGCTCTTTCTAGTCCCACAGGTGCTCCTTGTGGTTTTGGGCAAGCCACTTAACCCTCCATAGCCCATGTTCCCTGTAAAATAGTTATCTCCAAGTTATAATGCCCTGTTCAATGTAATTTCAGTTTGTTCAATGTAAACCGCACTGATGCAGAATAGCACGGTATATAAGAGAATGTAAATAAATAAATAAATAAATAAATAAATATAAGAACACTCAGGAGTTCATGCGTATTTGCCAGCACGTACAGTGGGAGCATCCATTTTTAAAACCTTCACCTGCATACCATTCAGGGCTTTACATCTGTAAATGCTAGTATCTATATGGGTAGGTGCTGATTTCAGAACATGCTCTTGTACTTGCTGTTGCTTATACTTGTATTTGTTGGACTTCACAAAGCTACGGAGGAGCCAATGAAAGAGCCAATTGAGATAATTCTTCAATGAATTATTGAGGTTGTTTTATATACCACAAAGGTTAGCACAGCTGTCCTCTAAATCACTGATGATACGAACGATCAGATGTGTGTGCTCAAAGCAACTTCTAAAGCCAGAAATTTCACAGAAAATGGGGGTCCTTTTAGAAGCTCTATTTGTCCTTTGGATATCTGAAAATGGGTATGCAGATGTCCAGATCATGGAGAGGTCCTCGGAGCTACATCACAAAATGGTTATAGAAGTGCACCCATTGTGGGGACATCCTTCTAGGTGGGGCATGATGGGGCATGTCTGGGTTGTTCTGAAGACTTTCACACCTGATTTCAAAAACAGCTGTCATGCCTCTACCATCATCCAAGTCTATACCAGCTCCAGAGCCTGAATAGACATCTGACAATTGTTCATTTTGCCAGTAAAACATCCGGACAGTTTAGAGGAGATGGCATTCTAATATCTCCAGTATTAGCCATAACCATAAAGACAATTGATAGGTCTTGGGGAAACTTGTTTTGTGGTTGTCGTACTGTTGAACATCTCCTCTAGCAGAATGGCAGACTGGGATGTGTCCCCTGTCTGCTGTAATTAACCTTTAAAAAGGAGATAGAAGAGCTTTTAAACTAGATGATAGGGGAAAGCTGACAGTCACCCAAGAACACATGGTTCAGAGTGTTGTATCTTTGAAAGACACTAGAAAAAGAGGATAGTTAGGGCATCCCAATAGAAAGGTTGCAATAAAAGTAATAGTATCCCAGATGTCTTTAAGTAAAGAGCAGACTGAATTTAAAGACTCCAAATTACCTCTGTCAACTGATAACCAAATTGTTAAACTGGGTCAGTGTCACATCAGGTCATGCTAGGAAGCAGCTGGTTCAGAAACCAAGCTATTTTAGCCTAGTCTTTAGTGGCATGCATGACCTGATGCAAGAGATAACGGTTTGGGGCCACTTGGCAATAATAATAATAACATGATCAATTACATGCATAGATGCGTTGTTGTTGTTGTTAAGTGCCATTTCCACTAAAATACTAAAAGGTCAAGGATGTGCTTACTTGTCTTTATAAAATAGGCATGAAGTATATACATAAATATGCATGTTAGCCATGCTGGAGTTTGTAAAATTACCCTCAACATGTCTACATTGTTGTTATTACTTTCAGAAGCAGGGAAACCTGGAAAATCCCCCCAGATCACTCTATGTGCCCCCCTCTATTCCTTTGATTAAGTTACAGTTTGTATGTAGTCATACATGATCTAAGTACTACACTATATTTTAACAAGAAAATATATTCAACAAAATCAAAATTTGAGCAGGAATTCAATTATATGACATCCTGATAGGTACATGCAATGGTAATGAATCTTCTAAAAAATAATTTTCTGTTTTGATTTTGCTTCTTACGAGTTATTGCTATGCTTGTATCTACTATATAAATACTCAGGCCAATACTGAACCTATGGCAGTCAGCATTTTCTTATACATTCTGCCATGGATAAAACAAAGCTGGATATTCAGTGGAAGAATCTGGATTATTGCTTCTGATGAACATTTGGTTTCAGTGGTGACCGCCACAAGCTATCCAGATAATGGCAATATTCAGCTGCTGTCCAGATAGCCAACCACTTGTTTGGTGGCCTAACTTTATATAGTTTGTAATTTAGTTAGTTAACTACATAAAGCCTGCGACTGCCTTTGTCTGGGCATCAAGTGCTGCTACCCAGACAAACCTTTTTAAGTATCAGCCCACTTATTAAAGCCCTATGTAAATCAATCCTTTCTGAAATTGCACTGCAATGTTCATCTCTGTTACTCTGCCCAGGCCATGCCTCCTCTCCACCACCATGCTACATGGATGCCCTCGCATCAGGGATGTCTGTATTCCCAGTTTCTAAAATTGATCCAGGGAAGTCTGTGATTTGCCCATCCGAATGCCCAATTTCAGTTGTCCAAATCATGAATACAGCTTCTAAAATACTCCCCCCCCCCCTCCATGTGTAGTATCTGTGGGCCAAGGTTTCCTGGCACCCTAGGCAGGGACCCCGGCCACCCCCCCCCCCCCCACTGCCACTGAAGCCAGCTCCGGAGGAAGAGGACAATAGCACCAACAGCAGTAGTGCTACAGGGGAGCTGCAACAGCGGGTGCCCGGGAAAATACCACAGCTACGGCTGCCTGCCTCCCCCTCCCCCTCCCCAAGACATATCAGAAGCAGGCAGTGATGGGGTTCTGGCAGTGGCATTTGTTTGTGGGGATGGCGTGTCCATCAATGTGAACCTCTGCCCCACCCATCTGGAACTGGTGCCCTAGGCATCTGCCAAAGCTGCATGGTACACCAGTTGGTACTGCTCACCACCCTCAATTCTGCATTAAACAAGGTGACTAGTATAACACACTGCAGACAATAGCTGTCACCCCCACTGGCAACATGGTGCAGAGGTGTCGGTGGCAGGTACAGCAGCACCCGCCTGTAGCAGACAAGACCCATGGTCCTGTGTGCCAATCACATTGCAACATGTGCCCAGGTCTGCATAATGAGTAACATGTCAGCCCCAGGGAGTAACATCTCCATATGGCAACGCTGTGGCTCTACACACAAAGCCATTGTGAATATGAGTGTATTGCTGGATCAAAACCCTACTGTGGATCATGTATGGCATGTCCCTGTGGATAAACTTCAGCCTTCAGAACAGATACAGCAGCAGCATATGCAACCCCAAATGAATTAGCCAAAAAGGATACAAACACCCATCAGCCTCACAAACAGACTCCATTACCCACAGCTACATGGAAAGTCAACCTAATAGCACCAGCACATAGAGTAAGCATTAATGTCAGAGGGCACTGCTAGCACCTGCACAATGAGCACACATTAATAATGATTGAGCTGATATGAAAACCAAAGTGTGTAAAATGGGGTGCTTGTTATGAAGGTACCATCACCTTGGCAAGTATGTAAATTAACTGTCTTGCAAAGGATTGTGGTTATTGAAGTCCATTTACACAAAGCTTGTCTTTTAAATAAATGAAGAAACTTGTAGTTGGTCGAGTGTAAGGCAAAATTAGAGTTTATTTATGGGTTGAATATTCCACACACAGATATACTTGGTAACACTATCCAGATAACATCTCCAGGGTTTATTCAAAATAAACAAAGACAACTGAAAAGCTTATGCAAAAAAAGCTTATGCATGGAGTGGAGGAGTAGCCTAGTGGTTGAGGCAAGGTACTTCAGGCCGGAAGGTCAGGGGTTCAAATCCCACTAGAGGACAGCAACCTTGGGCCGGAAGGACTGGGGTTTCTAGTCCCACAGGTGCTCCTTGTGGTCTTGGGCAAGCCACTTAACCCTCCATAGCCCATGTTCCCTGTAAATAGTTATCTCCAAGTTATAATGCCCTGTTCAATGTAATTTCAGTTTGTTCAATGTAAACCGCACTGATGCAGAATAGCACGGTATATAAGAGAATGTAAATAAATAAAATAAAAATAAATAAAATAAGTATCAAAGTCCTTTATGGAACAGAAAGGCTTTCTTACAGCCACTGCTAATCAACTTCTTAGCAGTGCTGAGGTGGAAACAAACCAAAAAGGAAAACTTCTTTTTACAAAAACATAGCTCTCTTTCTCCACACAGAAAAGAACTTTTAAATCCCATGTGTGCACGGCTTGTGCTGAGCTCTGCTCTACCAATAGGTGACAATTAGCTGCAATCAGTAGCTTGTTCTCAGCACACGTGCAAACTTTCCCAAAAGCTTTTTCTTTCCAACAAAACTTTATGGGAAGCCAGTATTTAGAATGTTTCCTTTTGATGTTTACTCTTATTTGGAGGCTTTTTCTAAACTAACAACCTACTCAAAGAACAGTCCATATAAACATTCTCTTCATCAGATATTAAACCTTGCTCCTGAAATTGCATAGATTCACTTTCACTGTCTGGCTCAGAGGGTTTTATGAACTGACCTCTATACGGAGAGAAACTGTTTCCCTGCTGTTTGCATTGCTCAAAGCTAGAGAAATGTTCACAGTTCATACCTGAATCCAGGCAAGCATCAGGCTGCTTCTTCTGGTATTCTGGCCAGTATGCAATAGAGCTTCTGTGTCCTGTCCTCCAGTTGGTATCTCTGGACCTCAGGATCTTTTCTCCAGAAGTCCTCCAAGAGGTATTTGGACTCCCTTTCTCCTTAGCTGCAACAGACCTCTTCTTAGGTGCTGCTTGAGGGTCCCTGGCTGTGGATCTCCAGACCTCTGGCTTTCTCCAGTCCTCTGAAGGTTGTTTCCCCCAGGAATCTCTCCAGGCATACATACTTCTCTGAGCTCATCTCTTGGACCATCTGCTTCCTTGTCCTTGTTCCTTCAGGTTCAGGTTGTTCCTTCTGTTCCTCCTGCTTCTGTTCCTCCTCTCCTGTTTCCTGGTGCTCTGCCCCCTTCTGCCTTCCTGAAGATTCCCCTCTAGTTTTAAAGGGCTTAGATTGCAACTCCTCCCTTGCATTCTTCAGGTGTTGTGAATTAAGCTCTCTCCTAGAAGATGATTGATTAGGGATGACATAATGCTTTCTCTGATTAGACTCATGCTTTTCCACTCTAGCTCCCCTAGGGACTTTCTGCATACTGGTGCATTCTGGAACATGTAGTCTTTTAGGGAAACAAGCTGTCTTATTTCTATAACCTGCCAGCACAGGTCCCTTAATCAGAGTAAATTCTCCTCTTTTGTCATTACTCCCTGAGCTTTGATAAGCTTCCTTATCACAAGTGGCAAGCAGTTATACCAGTCATCTCCATTTTTGCACAGTGTGGTGATGTTTGTGTGTGTCTCCAGAGTTATGTTGCCTTCTGCACTGCACTGTGGCTTGCATTGCCTAGGCTTATCTCAGTATTAGTCTGCAAATGTGCATGATGAGGAGCAGAGGATTGTGGGTATAGCTATAAACAGAGTGGTTTGCCTAAAATGTGTCTGCATCAGAGGTAGGGTCAATGGCTGAGACTTCTTAGTGCCTGTCTGCCACATGCATGGCCTGGGTGACCACAGTAGTTCATGCTGTGAGGACACGCACTCTGACCATGGCACAGCTCAGTCAGAGTATCCACTTAGCACTTTTATAGTGTGCTACTCCAGTGATGTGGGTTAATGACCTGTCCTGTGAGGCCAATTTCTGTGCTACATGCTGGGTCTCCATGCTTGGCCTGTGCAGATGTAGTGTCTACTGACCAGCACACTAGCCCTATTTGGTATGTGCATGACTGAGACAACTCTGTGGTGGGCATCAGGTGTAGTCTAACTATGCTTGCTGTGGTAGCTCCAGAGCCATGCCAGCACTACTCACTGTGGTCATGGTAGAATGGTTGTATCAGCCCCAGGCATGCTTAGTCAGCCCCCACTGCAGGTGGCATGCATGGTACCTACTGCTGCAACATTGGTTAGGGATGTGCTATTCTAGGAGGGTCTCTGGACAACAGAGGCAGGACACAGGGCCCAGATGTGGCAGCCAATTACAGTATGCTGCAATTCTGCATTATGCAAGGTGACTAGTATAACACACTGGCAATGATGTGAATCTGTAGCAGAGACCAACTCTAGCGGTGCAAGTTCTGGGGATCAGGAGCTAGGTACCCATACTCATCCTCAGGTTGACCACAGAAACTGCTCAGTAGCATGGTTTGTAGATGCTCTGTGCTTGTATCACACACCGTCAGTGCATCTTACTGAGCTGAGGTGATGGATCAGTGCATTCTCCATTTGGTGATCAGCTGCAGACTGCTGTTCTGCATATGGAGTGCATCATGGTTACAAAGGGGCTAACCTATACCGGCACAGACAGCAGACATTTTAGGCAGTGACCTGCAGTCTCTTTGAATCCAGCCATTACTATACAGAGATGTATCGAGGTGTAGCCTACTGGTTAATGCAATGTCTTCATAAACAGAGGACAGGGGTTCTGTTCCTATTTGTTCTTTTTGTGACTATGTGCTACTCAGATCATTTTCATGCCTGTAACAGTCAGGGCTCTGCTGTGACTGGCAGATTCACAGCCTTATAGTTTGTTATGCCTTCTGCCAACAATTGGGCCAGTAAACAAACTATTAGCCAGAATGCACTTCTGAGAGGATGGCTTTATTGGCTATGCTACAGCACATTGCAGGGGATCATACATTTTCACCCTGCAGGTGTCTGGCATCTGCTTGGAGGTGTGGTGTAATGGTCATAGCACAAGCTTGGAACCTGGGCTACCAGGTTTGTAGATCCACCAGCACTCTTTTTTTTGTGACACTTGAAGGTTTTACTGTGAAGTTTAATGTATACAACATCCTTCATGGATTACCCACACCTCCTTTAACCTGGGCATATCACTTAACCCTCTATTGCCTCAGCTGACTGCAGGTTCTTACAGTCCCTGTTTTTTATCAGACTTCACAACTTTTTCAGTGCAAGGTATCCCAACATGACAGCACTGATGCAGCAGTATACTAACAGGCAGTTACATGCATACAGCTGTAACCTACTTGTGCAACATGAATCATCTATGCCATAATGACTGTGACTGTGTAGCTTTGGCTCTATCAATCTGTGCAGTACATGCACCCACATCCTACCCCTTGGATAGCCACCTGCAGGTATAACCTCATATCTGTACACGTCCCATTTGCCCAGTTTGGATAACACCTGCCCAGTTGTTATCTGCACATTTGTCTGGGGTGTTGTATGGTGGCTCTGTGGTTGGGACATGTGTGAGACTCACATGTCTGGTATCAGGCCTTCCTCGTGACAGTGGTGCACATTTTCACACACAGTACAAATATGTTGGGGATGGCATCTATGGTACATTGGTGTTGCCAGTCCATACCACCCTCTCCTCTGTTGCCATCCTTCCTTCAGCCCATCCATCCACCTCTGTCGACTGTGTGCAATCATGTCTTGTGCAGGCTGCTACACAATGGCCTCCACTGGTACTTTTTTCCGCATTTCGGCTCTTCACACACGCCTCTTCTGAGCCTGATCTGCATGTCACTATCCCTTCTCTGTCCTCCTGTCACTGCACACATCCTGCTACTGCTGATTCTGCTGGGGGACACGTCTTCCCTTTCCTATGCCACACACTGACGTTGCTCCATTTTATATTGACACTCCCCTGTGCATTGGTACAGCTGCCTCCCACATGCTCATCCAATTTACTGACTGCCACATAGGGTGCCCACGGATCTGGTAGGTCCATCAGCTCTCACCTGTCCTTCCATCCTTCACGCTTACATTGACTTTTGTTGGTGCTCCTTTATCCAGCATTAGGGTTACAGCTGTTTTCGGATGTTAAGATGCATGCTTGACACCTTAACGCCTGATGACTTGTTAGCGCGCATTAAATGGCTGCCCGGCACTCTTTGCGCATGTAACACTCCTTATCGCTGCTGTTAACACCTGTTACCTTAACGCCCTTTAGTAAAAAAAAAAAAAAGGGGGCTTTATTTATTTATTTATTTATTTATGTATTTTCTAAGTTTACAAAAAATATACTTCAAGCAGAACGCTTGTACATGGAAAAGAGAAAGGCAAATGAAAAACAACAACAGAAATCGCCAAAAGCAAACATAACCTGCCCTATCTCATTCACTGCTCTGGAGATTCCCAAGAATAATAAAGAAATAACATATTCCAAACATGTAAGGAAAGCATAAACAATCAACCTAATCAGTAGCCTATAACCAGTGCTGCCGTTTTGTTACTCTATAGCAGGCATGTCCAACAGGTAGATCGCGATCTACCTGTAGATCATGGAGGAGTCAGAGATAGATAGCCAGCCCCACTTGGCTCCATCTCTCCAGCTGCTCGCCCCATCGCTAGGAGAGAGCTTGTGCCGGCAGGTCATCTGCCGAGGGCTTGCCGCCGCTGATGATGATTCTTTGCCTGTCTTTTTTCCCTGCCTGCGGGAATTTTTCCTGCGGGTGTATTGGGGGTGCTTGTTTTTGTGCCAATAGTTTGTGGGTACCCCAGGGGGCCACCACCCACACCCCACGAAGAGACGTCACAGGCCCGGCATCATACCTGGTCTCCTGCCTCTCAGAATCACCCATTCCTGCCCCCGCCCCAACACCCCTTAGAAGTGTGTTATATACCGGGTGATATCCATTCTCCCCGGCTTTACCTGAATAAACTTACCATATTAGTTGTGTCGTGTGCTGGTCATTGGTCACTTTATAGATCGCTTTCATTAAACGTTTTCCGGCAGACACAACAAAGTGTCAAAAATGTGGTGATTTTGGTGGGCTTTTCCAATTTTGTTCTAACTTGCCTATGTCTTGCCTTCAAATTGTTTCAAACCACTGTGACTTTTGCTTGCGTCTGCAATTTTATTTTGCCTAGCCTTTGCGTTGATTCTACACTGTGTGCAGAATTTATTAAATCACGTGTGGTGGTATTTGAACTTATTTGGCAGAATTTGATTTTATCTGGTTTGCTGGACAGGAGTTTGAGTTTTTTTGATGATTGTTTGGTGGTGTTTGATTGGTGCCAGTATGATGAATTCTTATTTTTACTTTTAGAACTGCATGTGTGGTTTTGGCATCTCCAGTCCTTGTATTCCACATCATCCAGAGGTCTTCGGTTCCTGTTGATCTTTAATACTTTGGGACAGTGACAGTTTTGGACCAGATTAAACCAGTATTTATACTAACTTAGCAGATTTGGCCTTCTTATATCCAGCCACCCCAGTATAACGAAGATGAGGTTCCAAAGAAAAGCAAAATCTACCACTTTCATGATGAATGGGAAATGAACTACTTCTTCATCATGGTGAAAGACAAGTGTTGTTATCTAATTTGTAATGCCCCAGTATCCTTGCCCAAAAAGAGTAATCTGTAACGTCATTATAAGTTTCTACATAGCAATATGTTTGATGCTGATATTCCACCCAAAAGTGAAATTTGTAAACTGAAGCTCAAAGAACTTAAATTGAAATTGGCTACTCAGCAACAGTTGATGGCGAAGCCAAGGTCACATTCGGTCAATGCAACCATAGCATCCTTCAAGGTCAGCAACCTGATCGCAAAGAAATGCAAACCTTTCACTGAAGGGGAATTTGTAAAAGATTGTTTTCTTGAAGCAGCTGACAATCTTTTTGAAGGATTTAAAAATAAGAAAGAAATCATAGCTGCTATTCAAGATGTACAATTGTCAAGAAACACCATAGTGCGGAGAATAGAAAAGATGTGCGGAGACACAATTGAAAAATTGTTGAAGGATGTTTCAAATTGTGTTGCTTTCTCACTCCAACTGGATGAATCCACAGACATAGGAAACATAGCCCAGTTACTAGTCTTTATCTGGATGGTTTTTGAAGATTTCAGTGTTAAAGAAGAACTACTTAGAATGATTTCTTTAAAAGGGAGAACTACCGTTCAGGAAATATTCAGTTCTTTCCATTCTTTTGTGACAAAGTGTAATCTTCCATTGCATAGACTTGTTTCCATCGCTACTGATGGAGCAAGAGCAATGACAGGTGAGGTTAACAGTTTCATAGCCCTCTGTAGACAGCATGGCGACTTCCCAGATTTATTTAATTTTCTTATATACTGCGCTATTCTGCATCAGTGCGGTTTACATTGAACAAACTGAAATTACATTGAACAGGGCATTATAACTTGGAGATAACTATTTTACAGGGAACATGGGCTATGGAGGGTTAAGTGGCTTGCCCAAGACCACAAGGAGCACCTGCGGGACTAGAAACCCCAGTCCTTCCGGCCCAAGGTTGCTGTCCTCTAGTGGGATTTGAACCCCCAACCTTCCAGCCTGAAGTACCTTGCCCCAACCACTAGGCTACTCCTTTCTTACCACTGCATCATTCACCAGCAAGTTTTGGCAAGCAAGAGACTCAATACAAAGACTGTCATGGACATCACTTTCAAAATTGTAATTTCAGTTCGTGGAAGATCACTTCAAAGACGACTTTTCAATCTTACTCTTGATGAACGGGCAGTGGAAATCATTTTGCACACAGATGTAAGGTGGCTAAGTAGGCACAAATTTCTGCAAAGATTTTGTGATTTGTTGAATGAAATAAGAAGTTTTTTGAAGGAGAGGGGAGATCACCAAGCAGAGTTGGAAGATGAGGAGTGGTTATGTGATCTGGCATTTCTCGCTGACTTTTCAGGTGAACTAAGTGATATGAACTTTGAACTACAAGGTAAAAACAAATACATTGGCGAGATGAGTACAGTTTCATCCTACAAGAGCACATTTGAACTAATGATGACTGACCTTGCAAACAACACTTTTGATCATTTTCCTAATACACAGGATCATCTGGGACAATATGTGATGTATTCACTGTAAATAATTACAGTGATGTATTCACTGTAAATAATTACCCCGGTTATCCAAGTTTTTGTTCCTTGTTCTATGTAAAAAACAGATAACATGTACCTTATCTGATGTTTTCTTGTTCTATGTAAACCGCGCTGATTATAAATAGAGCGGTATATAAAAGATGTTAAATAAATAAATAAATAAATAAATAAATAAAATATCCAAATTTTGTTTTTCAGAACGAGAAGCATGTGACAGAAATCTGTTCTGTTATCCAGGAATTTGAAAATAGATTCTGTGACTTCCAAAAAATTGGAACAGTTGTGGAGTACTTGTCATACCCATTCAAAGTAGATGTGGACATTAAAGAAAATGCAGCTGCTATCAGTAAAAATTACTCATTGAACAAGCCATCTCTTGAAAATGAAATATTAACCCTTAAAAATGACATTTTTCTCAAGACCCATGCTGAGCAAGAATTGTTTTGGAAGCTAGTGCCTAGAGACAAATTTCCCAACTTGAGAAGATGCAGTGAAGCTGTACACTCCTGTTTTGGTTCAACGTATTTGTGTGAATCTGTATTTTCCCATCTGGAAATGACAAAGAGTACACAACGTTCCAACATAACAGATGAACATCTCCAGGATTCCCTGTGACTGGCCCTCACACAATATTCACCCAACTTGAAAAAGCTCGTGGATGAAATGCAGGCTCAGAAGTCTCACTAATGAGCAAGAGTGAAATATTAAAGATTGTGCAAGATCAGCCAGGATCAATACTCAACCTAAATTTAACACAAATTACTCAAAAGTTAAAGAAAATTATTAAGACAGTTAAAGAAAATTATTACTCAATAAAACTTTAAGAAAAAATGTACTTTCCATTTCCCCTTGCAGTTCTTACTGGATCTTCATCTTTCTGTTTTTCTTTTTGCTTAATTTGCTTAACAGCTGATCACATCCAAGTAAATGACAGAAGGTTCATTAAAAAGGGGAGGGGATCCTCCAACTTTATTAGGTTAAAATTTAATTTGAAACTAATTTGAAACTTAATTTTCATGGTGGTAGATCACCGGCACTTTTGGCTGGAAAAAGTAGATCACGACCTGTTCGAAGTTGGACATGCCTGTTCTATAGCAACATGAGGAGCCAAACTAAGCTGAGAACTAATAAAGGCAGCAAGCTGTGGAGGATCATAGAAAACATAATTACCAGAATGAAATCTAATAAGAATTTACAAAGAAATTAAAGAAAAAATAACCTCTCAAGCTGTAACACTCCTGTCTTAAGAAGTAAAAATTCTATATGCCTCTGCTGAGTCTCCCGTGCCAAATCTGGATAAATGCAAACTAATAAAGCCTTGAATGACAGGGAACATTTCTTAAAAAACAATTTAAGAAACCATTCCCTATCTGATGATAAATCAAGCATTATCAGTAAAGTGGATGCTATAATAGCTTCAGTATCACTCAATTCCAGTATATTTGAAATGTTAAGAATATCCATATGTTGAGCCTCAGCAAGAGGGGGTTGCTGCGACCCTGCCACCTCCTTCTTGTGTACAGGTAGATAATATACTTTAGTTAATGGAGGCTGAGATTCCACTGGGATCCCAAGAATTTCCACAAAATATACCTTCAGCATATCCCTGGCAGACGTCCAGGATGAATGAGGAAAATTAATCAGCCTTAGATTTGTGAACCGAACTTGATTTTCCAAAAGTTCCTCCTTAAATTTTAAAGCAGTCAAATCTTTGACTAAAACAGCTTGGTAATTCTCATGCTGTTGAACCTTCACTTTCAGATCTTCCACAACTCCTTTCACAGAGACCAATTCATGTGCTGTTCCTTGAGATAATACGGTGTTATCCTGAACCTGAGTAGCCATCAAGTTAGATTGTTGTACAAACACTTTGCCAAGTTTTACAATAGCGCTCCAGATAGGTTCTAAAGTAAAAACAACCGGGCACTCAAGAGAAAACTTTAAAGGTAGAGCTGACTCTGGTACGCCCGCTAGGCTTGCCAAGGTAAAGGAACTCACCCCTGGCCCAGGTAACGCTGCGTTCATGCCCTTGTTCACCGCTCCAATGCTCCTCTCTTCCTGGAAACAAGCCGCTACTCTCCACATGCGGCAGCAGAGTTGGACCTGCCCTAGAGGCACATCCTCCAACCAGGACAGAATCACCACCCATCTCAGAGTTAATCTGCCTGGAGACTTCCAGCTACAGAAAACCACTTGGCAACACAGGAGGAGCTGGCAGCCCCGGCAACAGCTAGCACCCTGAAGAAGATGCCGGGATTTCCAGACCTGGTGTCGACATAGCCAGGGAAATGCTGGGCTCCTGCTGCTGACTCCCTGGATGTGCCACAAAAGTATCCATCAGACCAGCAATAAGAAAACAGGCAAGTCAGAGGAGGTTTTCACGGGCTCAGGAGGCTTCTTGCCCAGTTTCCCCTTCCTCTTCGGCATCATGTAAAATCACGACCAGCGACATGGTTGACTATGCAGCCATCTTGGATCCTATAAAAAAGGGTTTAAATAGACACCTTTTCCATCTTCAGATCTAGGTGCCTTGTTATAAAATTACACTCATGCAAGGGTGATATAATAAGATGGGAAGCATGTATAAATGCTATTTTATATAAACAAATAGGTGCCTATCTTTATAAAATACTAGTTTATGTAGCAGAGAGCTACTTTGGGGCTCCTACCTCGTCTAGTCTGCATTATTGTGGCAAATATTCATTCCAGATAAAGGAAAAAACACATTTCTCTGCTGAAATCACTCATGGTTGTCATATATTTTACTTTCCAGCACCCCCCCCCCTCCCAAGTTACTTTTATAAAGCATTATTACAACCTTGTGTTTTTGTAAACTGAACCCGGTCAATGCGGTCTCTAGGTTTTAATGCACATATCAATTGTTGGCATTGAACCAAAATTCCTCCCAGGTAACTGGAAAAATTGCTACTAAAGCCCTCCAAATCTTAAATAGATTCAACAAGTTCTTGTCAATATCTAGGCTGAGGTTAGACCTCATAATCAGGTATTATATTCTCAGCAGGATTTAAAATAGGCTGTTATTACTTATTTTTGTCCTTTGTTGCTCATTTAATGTATTGTGACAGTTCACATTAATAGAATATTTGAAGGTAGATCTTTTTCTTTCAAGCTTGTGGTGCTACTTTGCATCAGTGCTTCACATAAATATCTTTCAGTTAAAACAGATGCTGAAAGAATGCCTTTTTTTCTTTCTGATTCAATTATAAACTCTCAGCCAATTTGATCTATTTGCAATACACCAAGTGACATGCAAGCCAAAATTATTAGAGTATACCAATCCTCGCTGTACTCATTGCAGATTTTTAAAGTTGTTATGCAAATTTTATGTCTAAAACTTTGCTATCTTACAGGCATGTTTGAAAAATATGGTCTGATATATTCATTTTCTTTTTTTTTTCAGGGCTTTTGATATTCACTTTATTTTTCAGTTTACACAATCCAACAGACTTTATTTCCATGGTTATAACATCAGAATAAATTCAGAAGAGAAGGGGATATAAATAATGAGAAAAATATCTGCCTGCTAATCCGTTCCTGTATTCTACTCATTTGAGATTTGTCATATGCATTTACTGAAATCACAAACCATTTCAATTTATTAAAAGATTAATAGAAAATCTATTCTAGTAATATATGAGGGAACATACCATGGACAAATATTCTTGAAAAAGAAATCAATGTTTTCTTTTCTATATGACTTCTAAATACTTGTTAGAAAAATCCACAGCCTTAGCATGTTTTAACTATATTTATTTATTTAAAAGGATTTATATACCGCTTTATCCTGAAATCAAAGCAGATTACACAGCAAACAAATCAGATCAAATCAAATTATGCAGCAAACAAATCAGATCAAATCAATTCAATTTCACAGCAAACAAATCAAGTGGTTGGGTGGGGGGGGGTGTGCATGCAGTGAAATTCGGGGCGTATGTGTGTGTTTGTGGTGTGAGGAGGTTGATTGTGTGGTGAGTTTTATACATTATGAGCTCTGTACAGGAACTATTTACATTTTTACATTTATATTTACATTTGCATTTTTACATTTTGTTTGGGCAGTTCATGTGATGTCATTGTAGTGTTTGGGCAGTTCATGTGATTTCATTGTAGTCTTCTGTGAAGAGTATTGTCTTTAGCATCTTCTGGACATCATCAAGGTCATTTGTTGCTCTCAGGTTGTCAGTGAGTGGGTTTTGCTTGTTTGGGTGAGGTTTGCTTGTGGGGTGATTTGGGTGGTTGGGGGTTGGTGATCTTCGTTGAATTGTTCGATGAATAGGGTGGTTTTCAGTAGTTTCCAGAATTCTTTTATGTCTGTTGTTGCTTTCAGTTTATCTGGGAGGACATTCGGGATAGCAGGGGCAGCAAGAGAGAAAGCTCGCATGGATGTGGATTTGTTGGTTCTTGTGAATAGACTGAGTGTTGGTATGTTGTTCTTGGTGCTGTTTCTGTCTGGTCTATTGCTTGTTTTGCTTCCGATGAGTTCCTGTAGTATCTCTGCTGACATGTTGTTTTTAATTTTGAAGATGGTGAGTGCTGCTTTATATTTTGCCCGTGATGAGATTGGTAGCCAGTGCAGGTCATATAGTTTTGGAGTTATGTGGTCTTGTATTGAGGTGCTTGTAATTATGCGGGCAGCAGTGTTCTGGATTATTTGTAGAGGATGGTTGGTTTGTTTGTGTAGAAATTGATATATTATATTACAGTATTCTAGTATACAGTAAGTGTAATGATGGCCTGGCATACTGTGCGGAAATGTTCTTTATTGAGGAGAGGTTTTAGTCTCTGGAGCATTGCTAGTTTGAAGAAGGCTGTTTTGGATATCTTGTTGATATGTGGTTGGAGGGTGAGTTGCTTGTCTAGAATCACTCCTAGGTATCGGACTTCATCTTTTATTGTGATATATGTTATTATTATTTTATTATTTATTATTATTTACATTCTCTTATATACCGCGCTATTCTGCATCAGTGCGGTTTACATTGAACAAACTGAAATTACATTGAACAGGGCATTATAACTTGGAGATAACTATTTTACAGGGAACATGGGCTATGGAGGGTTAAGTGGCTTGCCCAAGACCACAAGGAGCACCTGTGGGACTAGAAACCCCAGTCCTTCCGGCCCAAGGTTGCTGTCCTCTAGTGGGATTTGAACCTCCGACCTTCCGGCCTGAAGTACCTTGCCCCAACCACTAGGCTACTCCTCCACTCCACTTGTTGATAGAAGTAGGGGGAATGAATGTGGAGTCTCTTGTGATGATGATTGCTTCAGTTTTTTTTATGTTGATGTTTAAGTTATTGTTGGTTAGCCATTCGTAATTTCTTGAATGCAGTTTGATATGTTGATATAGTCTGAGGAATCCAGTTGAATAGGGGTGTATTTATTTATTTATTTAGCTGCATTTATATCCCGCTTTTCACCGGGTCGAAGCGGTTGGGGGATACATTTAACACAAGGGGATATGAGACACATACACTAATACTTACAGGGAACATGGGCAATGGAGGGTTAAGTGGCTTGCCCAAGACCACAAGGAGCACCTGCGGGACTAGAAACCCCAGTCCTTCTGGCCCAAGGTTGCTGTCCTCTAGTGGGATTTGAACCACCGACCTTCCGGCCTGTAGTACCTTGCCCCAACCACTAGGCCACTCCTCCCTGATATGCAATGATGTCGTCAGCATATATGCCAGCATATATGCCATGATGTCATCAGCATATATGGCATATTGTAACTTGTATTTGTTGAATATTTTGCTTATAGGCTGAATGTAAATGTTGAAGAGAAGAGCTGACAGTGATGAGCCTTGGGGGACTCCTTGAGTAATTTTGAAGGGTTTTGAAGTGAGGTTACCAGATTTTACTTTCTGCTGTATTCGAGGTATGATTGAAACCATTTAATGGTGGCATCTTGTAGTCCAATCTCCATTAGGCGTTTCAATAGTATGTGATGGGAAACTGTGTCAAAGGCTGCTGATATGTCGATGAATATTAATAAGAAGCCCTGTTTTATTTTGTCTATTCCTTTGATTATGTTATCAAATAGTTGTATGAGGAGTGTCTCAACCCCATGTTTTGGATGGAATCCCTGCTGGTGAGAATCTAGTGGGGCAAATTTGTCAATGTGATCTTGGAGCTGTCTCTGTACAATTTTTTTCAGTTATTTTAGCCAGGAATGGGAGGCTGGATATCAGGCAGTAGGTTGATGGGTCTGTACTGTTGGGTGAGGTGTTTTTCGGGATGGGTCGGATAGTAGATTGCTTGAGTGTTTTTGGCCTGTATCCCTGCGAGAGAGAGATACTCACTACCTTTTGGATGAATTTGTTGAATTCTTCTTTGGTGGATTTGATCCAAGTCACCGGGCAGGGGTCCGATGGAGAAGTGGCGGTGTTTAGCGCAGTAATGGTTTGTTCTATTTGTTTAGTTGACGGGATGCTGAAGTTCTTCCATTGATTGGTAGTTGTGGGGCCATTGATTGGTAGTTGGTGTGTCCATAGGATAGATGTTGTTGGGAGGTGTGGTGATACTGTTCTTAGCTATTAGATAATCAGCAAAGGTTTGTGGGTGCATCTTCCTTTCGTCTTTCTTGTTTGGGTCATTTGTTAGGGTATGAACGATATTGAAGAGTTCTTTGGGTTTATTGCAGGCTTTTAGCACAAGGTTTGTGTGGTATTGTTGTTTATTTTTATTTATTAGGTTATTGAAGTCCTTTTGTATCTCTTGGTATTGTTTCAGTGTAGTTTCTGATTTGCTACATCTCCAGCAATGTTCCAGTTGTAATTTTCTTTTGTGTTTTCTTATTGTGTTAGAGTACCATGGTGTAGATCTTGGTCTGTTTTTGTTGTGGTTTGAGTTCATTCAAGGTGTGATTTGGGATTAAGCAAGGATGGTGGTATTCTATGTTGTGATGGCACCATCCAGGTCAGTGAAGTCTTGGGGTGGGTGTTGCACTGTATCTTTGATGAATTGCTCTTTGTTAAATGCTTTGAAGTGTCTGGTTGGTTGTTCTGTTTTCTGAGCTGTCTGTTGGGTATTCTGGTGGAGTACAAATGTTATAGCATGGTGATCTGACCATGGTATTGGTATAGTCTTAGGTGGTGTCATGAGACCTTGTTCTAGGGTGCCGTTTGGTACGAATATGCGTTCTGGTGTAGAACCAGAGCAGTGGGATGGGTCCAATAAGACTTGTTTGAGTTGAATGGATTCCATTGCTTTGTGAAAAGCGATTTCAGTTGTTGTTGTGGCAGATGTGAGGTTTAAGTCTCCTGGTACGATGAGCGTCTTGTGTGGTGAGTTAGCTGCATATATCATCTCTAGGATGTCTGATGTGTCCTCTGTTGGGGCGCTGGGGGGGTCGGTATAGTAGGCAAATGGATAGATGTTTGTTTTCAGTGTTGATAAATTCACAGTGCTCGGAGCTTTTGGAGGTTGATGTCTTGAGTCTCAAGTCTGTTCGGGCAATTAAGTATTCCGCCTCCTCGTTTGTGGGTTCTGGAGCAGTTGTATGCTGTGAATGCTGGTGGTGTTCTTTGGTTTAGTATTACTTGGTCTGTATTCTTGAGCCATGATTCAGTAATACATAGGACGTCAATCTTGTTTTTGTGGATGCAATCGGTAATAGTGTTTGTTTTGCTGCATATGGAGCATGCATTTATCAGGCCTATGGTTATGCGGGTGGTATGTGGAGTGTGTCCTTGATGTCTGATTGTTTGTGACCGTGGATTTGTTTGGATGTGTTTGGTAGGTTTCTTGAAGTTTGGTTTGTGGTAACAGGTGTTTATATAGGATGGTGTATGGTGGCGAGGTATGATATATATATATATATATATGTGGGGAACTTGTAAGGCTGTGAAGTAGATGGTGTAGTGATATGCATTTGTTTGGTAAGAGCATAGGTTAAGAATTAGTATAATGGTATACATTTGTTGGATGAGTGTTCTTTTGTACATTTGCTGTCTATACAGGATTGTGTTGCTTTTCTGTGTAGGAAGGTGTTGAAGGGGTTGATGTTCCATGTTGAATGTGCTTGTTTTGAAGTGCATGGTTTAACATAGCTGTTACTTGGATGAGAGCTGGTATAGATTAAATTTCAATTTTGTAACAAGATTGCCTGGTAGTATTAATCTGAAGCAAGGTTTAGCGTAACTGTTACTTAGCTGATAGCTAGTACAGGGATACTATTTCCATTATTTAGCATGTTAGATACTATATTGTTAGAGACAATATAGATCAGGTCATGGTTACTACATGGTCATGAAAACAGACAGTTGCCCAGAGTTTATTTTATTTCAGAAAAGGGACATTTTCAAAAATGATCTAACTAGATAAATAAGTTGTTATCATGCTGCAGAATCATCTGAATACAAACAAAAGAACATAAGAAATGCTATACTGGGTCAGATCAAGGTCTATCAAGCCCAGTACTCTGTTTCCAACAGTGCCCAATCCAGATAACAAGTACCTGGCAGGTTCCAAAAAAGGTACATACGTTCCATAGTGCTAGTTCCAGGATAAGAGGTGGATTTCCTGGGTCCTCTTTAATAATGGTTTATGGACCTTTCCTCCAGGAACTTGTCCAAACCTTTTTTAAACCCAGCTACACTAACAGTTTCTACTACATCCTCTGGCAATGAATTCCAGAGTTTAATTATGCATTGAGTGGAAAAATATTTCCTCTTATTACTCTTAAATGGGCTATATTGTAATTTCGTTGTGAGTCCCCTAGTCTTTCTACTTTTTGATGGAATAAATAATGATCTACGTTTTCTGTTCTACTCCATTCATTACTTTATAGACCTCTATCATATCTCCCCTCAGCCGTCTCTTTTCCAAGTTGAAGAGTCCCGAACTTTTAAGCCTTTCCTCATAGGGGGTATCCTTCCATCCCCTTTACCATTTTGGTGGCTCTTCTCTGTACCTTTTCTAATTATGCTCTATCCTTTATAAGATATGGTGACCAGAATTGCACACAATATTCAAGGTGCAGTCGCACCATGGAACGACATAGAGGCATTATAATATCCTTTGTTTTATTCTCCATTCCTTTCCTTATGATTCCTAGCATTCTATTTGCTTTCTTGGAGGAGGGTTTCAATGTATTATCCATGATGATGCCTAAATCTTTTTCTTGGGTGGTGGTTCCTAATGTGGAACCTTGCATCATGTAACTGTAGTTCGAGTTGTTCTTTCCTAGGTGCATAACTTTGCACTTGTGCACATTAAATTTCATCTGCCGTTTGGATAACCCGTCTTCTAATTTTTCACAATTCTCTTGTGTTTTAACAATTTTGAATAGTTTTGTGTCATCGTTATTCCCATTTTCAGGTCATTTATGAATGTGAAAAAGAAGCGGACCCAGCACAGATCCATGGGGTATTCTATCTTTCTCCACTGAGAAAATTCCATTGAGAAAATTAGCCATTTAGCCCTACTCTCTGCTTTCTATCTTTTAACCAATTTCTGCCTCCTATCCCATGACTTTTTAATTTCAGCAAGTCACTCATGAGGGACTTGGTCAAAGACATTCTGAAAATGCAGATATACTATATTGACTGGCTCACCTTTGTCTACTTGTGAAAGAGGCAATGGGCTCAGGCTGCAGGAGTGTGGTAAGGTCAGCTAAACTGTGTGCCTTTAAGTTAGGGGTCTGGCACTGAAGATTTTGATCCCAGCATAAGAACAGAGGAAGAGCCTTCTGGGGTGAAAGAAGCATTCATAGATTGCTCGGATGACATCCTAAGGTATTTAACAAAGATCAGAGGATGTGTTGTGGTGAAGGCCCCAAAGGAGTTGGAGTGAGGTGGCAGGACTGACTGCAACAGCCTAGAAAACCCGAGGAAGAGCAACACCGCACCAGGACAACTGCAAGGCCTTAAAAATCCCAAAGAGGCCAGCATTCCACCAAGATGGACTGCAAGGCCCTAAAACACCTGAGGCAAGGCAACACTGTATGAAGATAGGCTGAAAGGCTCTACCTCTAATAAAAATACCTGAATGCATTGAGGAGTGCACTCCAGTCATTCAGAAAAATCTAGAAGGGCATATTCAAAGGGATTAACCTGGTTTTCAGACCTGCAGGCCACATTAATCCTGCTGATCAGGATATTCAGTGGCACCCAGTTTGAGCTGCTGAATATCCCCTCCTAAGCCAACTGAATATCCCAACATGAACTGATTAATGTCAGGGGGTTCTAGTGGTGGAGCAGAGGGGCATGCAAGGTTAGCTGGTCAGCAGTAATATTGAGCCATTAACCGGGTAACCTAAACTGGCAAAGTCAGGCAGAAAAAAAACTGTCCAAACTTTAGCTGGTTTAGCTGTCTGGCCAGTGGCTGAATATCTCTGCAGAACAGATAGCTAACTTGCTATCCAGGCAAACCAGATATTCAGTGCTTCTGACTAGATATGGCCCTGGCATTGAATATCTGGGCATTAATTAAAGTGTGACTGTCAGACACTTTAATTATTCTGGCCTCTGCTGCTAAATATGCTCCCTTAGATGTCTCCTCCTAATATACTTTGAACAGACCAAGAAAAATATGTTCTTGTAGTGTAGCTAGGACAATAAATATGGTAATGGGCATTTGAAAAGAACTCGGAAGAGAGAGCTCTTGACTCATTGGTGATAGGCAGCTAATGTCCCCTCACCATGCTGGATGTAGTTTCTCTTGGGTTCTGGTTGTTAAGAGAGTGAATTTGTAATTCTACCCAATCGCCAAGGCCATAGCCTCTGCTCCACCTCCTCCAAGCTCTCCTCCAACACCCCTGCCCAATCAGGAAAAAACGTTGCAGCTCTCCAGTGAGCTAACCAGCTGCTGGACCCCCCTGGGTCCTGCAGTTCCCAGTCCAGAAAGGACTCTGCTGCTGCAGCTCTCGAACTCATCTGTTACTGCAGCTCTCTCCCGAGCCGATTTAGGTGATTAAAATTCCCTGGTATTTCACAAAAGGTTCTGCTGAACTTGGAGCCATTTGTAAAAGGCGCATGACACCACCACCATTTGCCAGCTCGTACAGTGGGAGCAGCAATTTTATAATCCTACATAGGCCACAAAAATAGTAGCACCCTTGGAAACTTCCGCATATAGATACCATTAATTATTCATAAAGGTGCTCATGGTGGCAATTAAGGAAGAAAATCCCAAAAGATAAAAATTAACATTTTGAATGACACCCCCCCTCATGACATTAAACATAATTATCACTTCTATCACTCATTTCAAGTCACGTTCAAGAAGGGCACATTGATGGCATTTATGTATGCCTTGGAGCTGCTGCAGAAGATAATGCATGAATATCTTTTTGGCCCATGCAAACCATACTCCCTTAAAATCTGTACATCCCAGCCTTACAGGTGGAGAGTTGTCACGATGTCAGATAGCACTAGCAGAGACTCAGGGGTATGTTTGCTAAGGCACGGTAATGTAGCATTGGTAATGTTACCATGTGGTAATGTTACCTGATGTAACGTTAACGCGCGGTAATGTTACTCAATGTAACGTTAACGCGCGGTAACGTTACCGGCAGTGGTAACTGTCCCAGAGGGTGGAGAGAAGAAGGACAGAAGGGGGTCAATGGGCGGGGAGTGGGCGGGGAGAGGCCCCTGCTACACTAACGCTGGAACATTAATGCTGGGACATTACCCAGGACCCACAGGGAGTACCAACTTGTAAATTTCTAAAATGTATATAGTTTCCCCCAGTTTTTTACCTCCATACTAATGCCCTGTTATTTGTAAACGATGGCCAGAATTGACTGACCTAGTTTGATATTGTTTCAATGTAAACCGCACTGATGACAAAGAGCGCGGTATATAAAAAATGTTAAATAAATAAAATAAAATAAATAAATTACCGCCAGTGAAAACCTGTCGGTAAATGCACATTTGCAGGAGAGAGAGACCATTTCAATGTCAGCAATGTGGGCTGGGGCTCCGCCACATCCTGGGGCAATGGCACATCCTCCTCCTCAGCTGCCTCCATGGTTGTGTAGTCACCTGGGTTGTGGAAGACCACACACAGCACAGATAGGTTTGCACGGTGCAACTACGTACAACTGTGTAATAATACATCCACCCCACAATCAATGTGTGCTTGGCCTTGCCCCGTACGTGTGCTGCATAGCTACCACTACAGCTCCTGCTACCACTATTAGGCATATATAGGCCAGTACCTAGCACACACATCACTGTGTACGTTATCCCACAGAAGGACAATCCCTGCTCAGCAGTGCTTAGATTAGACACAGACATAACAAGGACAGGTCTGAGAGGGGGCTTGTAGCAGACATGTAGCCACATGTGCAGGGCAGACATAAAAAGGTATGGTGTTAAAGAAACATGTGGTTGGAGGGCAGAAACACGCAGCGTAAAAGAGGTGGAATGGGGGACAGCACACTCATGAACCAAAGGCAGAGGGTAGGAGATGATCCAGGGGACCAGGTATGAGGAGGTGCGATCAATACGATAGCCCCATCATCAATCTCAAACCTCCTCAATCACACTCCCAACATCAGATCCAGGAGATCAGTAGCTGCAAATACCCTAGCCACACCATCAGAAGCCACAAAATGCACACGCACAACCACAGACAGGGCTTTCGCACACTACGCACCCAGGTGTTGGAACAACCTACCACCCACCATTAGAGCAATCACGGACCTCAAGCAATTCAGAAAAGCCATAAAGCACCACCTCTTCCTTCTACACTTCTCCCAATTCCAGTGCCCATCATCAACCCTCTAACACACTCCAAGCCCTCCTACTAAAATTGTAAATATCTTATTTACACAAGATGTTATTAAAAAACTATATTCATTGTATATAGTTCCTTAACATATATGTACAAAGTTTCCCAAAGTTGAATCCCAGTTGAAATCTCCTGTTACATGTAAACTCACAACAGTCTGTTGCTTGCTGTGAGTATTCTTGTTCAATGTAAACCGCGCTGATGAAAAAGAGTGCGGTATAAAAGAACTATAAATAAATAGATAAATAAGATGTCTGACGCATATCCAAAGGGCATGTACTCTATGCGTTGGGAGCAGCAAGGTGTGAGTTGGGTACCTACCTGCCTGGGGATGTGCAGTGTCCAGTGCCTCTGGCAGTCCACACAGGTAGATGGGCCCTAGCCGCTCCACCAACTCCTGCTTCCGGGGTGTTAGGGAGGGTGCAAAGGGGCCTCCCCCACCAGTGCCCATGGCATGTTGCCGCTCTGCCACCATATGTGCATGCACACCCCGCTTTATGTCGCTGAACCTCTTCCTGAGGCTGTCCAGGTCTCTGTGTGGGCCCCCTGCCTGTGCAATGGCCTTCTGCCTCTCCTCCCACAACTGGGTGCATGTTGCAACAGTGGTGCTGTTGCTTAGCGGCCGTATAGGACCTCATAATGCTCAAGGACACTCGCCAGCAGGATGTGGTTTTCCTGCTGAGTGAATCTCACAGCCCTCCTCCGTTGCACAGCTGGCACCGGTATGTGCCTGTGTTTTGCACTGAGAGGACCCTGTGTGGGCTGGGCCGATGTGCCTGCATCCGCCACCACACTCCCTGCCATATCTGTGTCCTCCCCAACAGGTGGCCCCCCCTCCCTCTCCCTCTCCCTCTCCCTCTCCACTACTGTCCTGTCCTGTTGCTCCATCTCCCTGCCCTCTGTGCCCTCTCCCTCCCTGTCACACATTCCTGCTCTTGGCCTTCTCAGCTCCACCTCACACCTCCCTCCTCTCCCTGCTTTCTGCTCTTCACCTCACCTCCTTTATCACTCACCTGCTCCTTGCCTCCCCTCCTCTCTGTCTCCCCTGCTCTGCCTCACACCTCTCCTCCACAAACCAGCCTCTACCACTCTTAAGCGCAACACACTAACTCTGCTACACTAAACACCTGCTTCTCTCTCTGACCGACACCACACACCTTCTCTCTCTCACCTACCAAAAACCCCTCAACGTGCAATACGTGTACAGGTATATTTATAGGGTTTTTTTACATAGCGCATGTTGCGCATGCGCAGTTGCGTGAGCATGGCATCTGCGTGTGCTGCGCATGCATAGTTGGCTGCATGCATTGCGCATGTGCCACGCAAACACGGGAGGTGCATGCGTGTGTGTGTCAACTTTACGTATGCTGTGTTTGCGCGTGAGGTGTGGTGCATGCGCAATGCGTGCAGCCAACTGCGCATGTGTAACGCACGCAGATGCCACGCTCGCGCAACTGCGCATGCACAACATGCGCTACGTAAAAAAAATTATAAATATACCTGTACACTTGGTGCACGTTGAGGGTTTTTTTGTAGGAGAGGGAGAGAAGGTGTGCGTTGGCAGTGAAGGAAGGAGAGAGTCAGAATCAGGTATATTGTGGAGTGTGGCTGGGTTTGTGATTGGTGTTGGTTGTATTGTGTGGCTGTGTTTCTGTGTGGTGTGTAAGGTGTGTGTCTTGGTTAGTAAAGTGGTGTCTGTGTTTGAGTGGGTTAGAGGTGCAGGACGGGTGGAGTTTATGGCAGCCTTTGTGGTTGCTGAAGCTGCAGTGGGAGGTGGGCAGGCGGTGCGGTTGCCTGATGGGGGAGATGGTGTCTATGGGGCTGAGGCACAGGGCATGGGTGTAGTCCCGCTGCAAATCAGACCTGAAGCTGTGGGGGCAGGCCAGGCAGGGGCTGTACCCACACAGCGCAGGAGGCGTGCTGAGGTGCAGGCTCGCCAGCCTCGTCTCTACAGGCCCAGGGCCCAGCTCCAGGGCATGCGTGAGGACCAGGTCATCTCCCTCTACCGACTGAGCACGGGGGCTATTAGGGAGCTCTATGAGGATCTAAGACCTGACCTCGAGCCCTTGACTGATCGGTCACATGCCATACCAGGTTTGGTCAAGCTCCTTGGTGCCCTACATTTCTTTGCCTCTGGCTGTTTCCAGTCATCTCTGGCCGCAGCGGGTGGCATGAGCAGCCCCACCTTTTCACGCTGTCTCCACCAAGTACTGCGTGCCATGGTCAGCCGGGTGCGGAATTATATTGACATTCCACACACTAGGCAACAGTGGTGGACCCTGAACCAGGCCTTTGAGGCGTTAGCCGGGATACCACACATGATGGGAGCTATTGATTGCACACATGTTGCCCTGGTCCCGCCTAGAGACAGGGAGGTAGTGTTCCGCAACCACAAACACTATCATTCCCTGAATTTTCAGGTTGTATGTGATGCAAATATGCATATTCTGAATGTGGTCCCCAGGTTTGCGGGGTCCACCCATGACTCCTATATCCTGCATCACTTGTCACTATTCAGACAATTTGAGGCAGGACAGTATGAGGACTGTATATTGCTGGGTGGGTATTTCACATTTCTGTCATGCACATGGTGTTCATGTGACTACGCATATGTGCAAATGTCTGTCTTGGAGTAGATCCCTCATTGTGTGTGTGTGTCATCTGCCTGTGTAGGATTTGGGGGGTGGGGGGGGGGTTTGGTGCCCTCCATATCCGCCCTGCTATGGTGCTGTGTGATGCTGGTTGATTGGATGCTAGCATTTGTGTGGTTGTTACAAATTATGTTGTCGGCAATCCATACACCTACCCCTTGTCTTGTGTGTCGTAGGTTCCCCCACTCAATCTGTAATAGGGTAGACACCCAGAAATCTGTAGATAGCATAAGGAGTGATCTAGCTAAGCTTGATGAATGGTCTCGAATTTGGCAGCTGGGATGTAATGTTAGGAAATGTAAGGTCATGCATTTGGGCTGCACCAATCCAAGGGAGCAATATAGTATAGGGGGTGAAGTACTCTTGTCCACTAAAGAAGAGCGGGACCTAGGCGTGGTTTTGTCTGCTGATCTCAAAGTAGCTAAACAGGTTGAAAAGTCGAGGGCAAAAGCATATGGAGTGGAATGGCTAGCACAACAACAGGAAGGGATAATGCCTCTGTATATGTCTTTGGTGCGACCTCATTTGGAGTACAGTGTGCAATTCTGGAGACTGCACCTTCAAAAGGATGTGAACAGGATGGAGTCGGTGCAGAGGGTGGCTACTAAAATGATTAGTGGTCTTCATTATGTAGCATATGAGGACAGACCGAAGGATCTTAATATGTACACTTGGGAGGAAAGGCGGGATAGAGGTGATATGATGGAGATGTTGAAATATCTCCATGGCATATATGTTGAGGGAGAGAGCCTCTTTCAATTGTAAGCAAGTTCTGTTACGAGGGGACATGGGATGAGGGTGGAGGGAGATATATTCAGGGGTGAAATGGCAACATATTTGTTTACTGAAAAAGTGGTGGATCCGTGGAATAGTCTCACAGTGGAGGTGGTAGAGATGAGGACAGTAACTGCATTCCAAACAGCATGGGACAAACACAGAGGATCTCTAAAGGTAAAAAAGGGACTGTTGTACTTGTTGATATGGAAGGACAGACTAGATAGGCCATGTGGTCCTTTTGAGTCATCATATTTCTATGTTGCTATGCTGCATAGTTGTGATGTCATATGTTTCTTTCAGGATGTGTTATGCATTTGTTTTGCACATATATGTGGGCTTTGACTAGCCCTCCCCTCACCAGCAACCTTGCAGGGCTCTTGGAGCTACAGAAAACTACATTCAAAACAATGGGAAGATGATCTAAAAGACAGCAATAAAATACACACATCTATATACATACACCAAAGCTTTACTCTAACTACTAGCCATGGTTCACTTTATTTATAAGGCTCTTTTGGATGATACAGCATAATTTCACTTTATTATGACACGTCAATTATTACGTCTCTATCACATCATAGGTCAACTTTTAATCAGTGTAGGTCAGTATGAGGAGACATACATGGATTCCAAGACATAATTGTTTACCGCTACATAGGTCTGTATGAGGAGACATACACATATTCCAAGACATAACTGTTTACTGCTGACTGCTTGGTTTCTACTAACCCTGAGACTGCAAGGCAAGAGTACAACCTGCCTTTTCTTGTTTACAGGACATGTACCTCTTCACCTACTTAGTAAGCATTTATATGAAGTTTATTTCTAAGCAAGGTTCTGAACAGAATTAACTCTTTCTCAGATTTAGTCAGTCTAATAGTGTACACTACCCTGTATAAACGAACATGCTTTCAATATATACCTGTGTCCATTTGGGGGGACATGAGCTCCTGCTTTAACGTACTTCATTTCTTTCTACAGGTGATGCAGGATATGGGTGTCGCCCCTGGTTGCTGACCCCTGTGCATCAACCACAGACACGTAAAGAGAGGAGGTACAATGAGGCCCATGCCTCCAGCCGCTCTGTCATAGAGCGCACCTTTGGCGTTTTAAAGAGTCGCTTCAGGTGTCTGGATAGGACAGGCGGGGCCTTACAATATACTCCACAAACTGTGGCAAAAATCATCATAGCCTGTTGCATCCTGCACAACATTGCTCTCAGGCACAATATCCCTGCCGAGATTAATGAGGGTCTGGAGGATGATCCGACATGCCCCCCTGTATGTGCCCGTGGTGACACACGTGAAGGCACAGCAGTCAGGTGGCAGGTGATTGCAGAGCTCTTCTTATGTACGTACTGCATAAGTTCCCACCTATATTTGTTGGTATATGTGTGTACTGCTAATACAGGTTAACATTTGTAGACCAATATCAGTAGGATGCAACACTGCACTGACATGTAACAGACACTGGCTGGCCATCCCAACGTCAAATATAAGTATGACTGAGAACCAAATGATGTGGGCAGGGCAGAACAGCAGGTGGAGGTGGATTATGTGTGTGGGTGGTTTTAGGCTTGTGGGAGGTGTTGGGGTGACATTCCTGGTTTGTGGTTGATTGTGATAGCGGCTGCTGTGCAGCCACAGTTAGTTGGTGTTATGCTTTGGGTGCAGCAAAGTGAGAGGCATGTGGTGTGGGTTTCACAGTGGGAGAGAGGACCATGTTTGGGGCCAGTTGTTCAGCTGTGCATGTTTTTCATTTAGTATTTTGAGCTGATTGTGTGGTTGGTATGCTCTGGTAAGCTGGATCTGTGGGTCTTTAGTTTTTGTATAGCGCTACATGTGATACGTAGCACTATATACATGCTCAGTACTATTTGTCATAATGGTATTTAATATCCTTAAGGGGAGTTAGTGGAATGCCACAGTGTGTCTGACTGTATAGGTCATCACATAGCCCTAACATGGATGCAGTGAAGGATAGGGAACCTGTGCAGTGTCCAGCCAGGAGGAGTATCATTGCTCCTTTTTTTGGTGTAGAATAGCCATGCAGTGCAGTGTTGCATATGTACACACAAACAGAAGTGATTCAGGCAAGATCAGCAAGGTGTAGGTTACAGTAGGCAAGCAGAGAAATGAATGTGGGGGTGGATTGGGTTTTAAGGGTGTTTTCAGGGAGGACAGAGCAAATCTAGCTGATGACATCTCGACATAAACCACATGACTCAACTACAGGCTGTGTAAGTGTGTAGAGGAGGAGAGTGCAGTCCAAGACAACAACTACATTGTGGACCCTAGAGAAGGAAAGTTATGTCCACATACACAAAGATGCTCTGATTAGAGGGGGGTTATTAGATGCACATATAGGCTATCCATGCTTTGCCATTATCACTTTCAGACAGTGGGATGACATGCAGCCATCAAGGTCAGGTCACAAGCAGACATCAGGGTGTGGTTTAGCAGACATAACGCAGACATTGAGATATATGTTTTGCAACTCATCAGCACACAGCTGTTAATGTTAGTCAAGGTATGAGATATACATACCAGGAATTGTGTTTGGACAGAGGATACCGGAGGTGCCCCTGCATATTTCCGTGTGTTACAGCAATTGACAGCGGGGTAGCAGATGACATTGGGACACCAGTACACACAGTGAAGGGGCATTGGGAGCAATATGGGGGGCCCAGGATAATACTGCAGCCTTGGAGTGAGGCAGGAACACTGTAGGGAGCAAACATTTCTGTTCACCAGTGTGTACGACAACAGAGAGGTGAGGGAGGGGACAGACAAAGTACGGACCCCTGTAGTTTGCCAAAGACATGTCATTGATGCCTCTCACATGGGAGAGAGGTGTACAGTGTGATGGTGAACAGTCAGTCTGTAAAGGATGTTGGGGGGTCTGCAAGCTGGGGACAGGAAGGTGACGTGTGTGTTGCATAGCTAGAACATGACATATGTATGTTTCCCTTGTGTTTCCCAATGCACAGGACATACTTGGTGAAGCTCCTGGTGCTGTGGTGCATTAGCAGGTGACTGTACATCAGCCAACATGCTGTGGTCTGGGGTAGGTGGACCTACAGCTAATTGTCTGTGTCAGCAGTCAGGGGGAATACATGTCCCCTGCTAGGTACTTATGACCTAGATTGGCCACTGTTGGAAACAGGATACTGGGCTTGATGGACCTTGGTCTGACCCAGTATGGCATATCTTATGTTCTTATGTTCTTATGTCCTCAGTGATCTGTCATATTATCCAGATGTTGTGGTTCACCTCTTTTCCCTGCACCTCCATAACACATATCTTGCTGTTGGCACACATATCCCCATGTGTTCATGTGCAGTATGTCTTCTGCAACACTGTCTCTAGGACATATCCAACAGAGCTGCATGTGTGTGGATGTCCTGGGTATTTTGGTGGTGGCCTACACGTTGTCACCCTGCACCCACTCCCTAACCTTGAGGGTTAAGGAGGGATGGGCCTTGTGTAGTTGTGCGGGGCCAATGAAAGTCAGGAACAAGACATTTATATTTACAAGGATTTTATTTTCCCCGCTCCTTGGTGGACAGGAACAGGTGAGAAGAATAACCAAATCAGGAACAATGCAAATTACAGGCTTTCAATACTGTGCTTCAGCCTAATCTTCACTGAGGAAGCACATTACACCATGTGTCTTCTCTGTGCTGTATTTACCAATACTCCGGTAAGAAATAATACTGTTTTCTCTTGCAATCAGGTTACAGTCCAGCTTATTTCAGTGCTTCAATAAGCTTTCCTTTCAGTTGCTCAAACAGTATTCATTTCATAAGCTTTTCACATATCCTTGGTTAACATAACCAGAATAAAATATCAGGTATAATCATTCAAGCTTGGCTCTTCTCAGCTCTATCTATTAGACCAATCGAGCAGTCCATCGGCTGGTTAACTTCAATCATGGGAACTGGAGCCAGTGTGGGAAATCCTATCTCAGGATTACTTCCTGCTTGAATGCTAGTCTGTTCTGAAACAGCTCTTCTATTTAGAAATTGTTTGAATTCATTCAAGAGTAGTTCTGCCTGTCTTCTAGCAGGACTACTGGGAGATCCTTCTCCTTGCTTGGGCAAGTAATTATCTGCTTCTGGTGAACAAACAATGCTCTCCCTGTTTAGACACTCTGTGCCCGTGGTGGAGTTACCCCTCCCCCACTTATCTCTGTTAGTGAGTGTTGGAATCACACGTTGCTCTGCACGAGCTCTGCTCTTAAAGAAAGCTTCAAAGGTAGGACCTTCTGTATCAGTGTAGCCTAATTCTCTTGTAAACAGTTTAGCTGAATTCCTCTCGTCAGCTTGCTTGTTAAAAGCAGGAACTGTTGGCTGAGAAAAGCTTGGCTTAGTTAGAGAGCTTTCAGGCTGTAACCAACGTCTCTCACATTGCCTGAAACTATCCTGTACTTTAAAATCAGGATTCCCTCTTTCTGGCTTATAAAACTTGTTAAAGGAATTAAGTGCAGCAGGTACCTTAAAATGAGGCTTGTCAGAAAATGCCTTGCCAGCATGCCTTTCTCTCCAAGGGTAAATGCTGTCTCCCAACAACCTAGGCTTTACTCCTGGTTCTGAATCAGTTTCCCTTCTGTTGCAGCTGGGCAGTATTTCTGTAGCAGGGTCAAAGGGTTCTGCATTCAAGAGAGCTTCTTGCCTTCCCAATGCCTTTTGCCTTCTCTCTTGTGGATTCAAACCACCTTCACTTCTCATTCCATCTGTAGTGCTCACTTTTCCATTCCTTCTCATCACCGTCCTACTCCTTCTCCTTCTCCCTCTCATCATACTACTGTCTTCCCTCTCTCTGCTTAACAAGGGGCCCCTGCTCTGGGAAGCCCGCCTCCTACTAGGGTGTGCCCAATCCACAGCTCTGGTTCTCTCCTCCCCTGAGGTGAGCTGATTAGTTGCCTGTAGGTTATGCTGAGAATGGAAAACCCTGTTTTTTCTTGCAATACCTGAACCAACCAGAGGGTCAGTATCAGTTTCCATGGCTTCTGAAGTTGCCACTGCATCACAGATCCCCCCCCCCCCTTAAGATATCACGGGCTGTTTCAGGAGAATCCGGACAGCACGCGATACAACCTATAGTCTCCGGGCTAGTACGCGGCACTGAATGCGTTTGTCTCGGAGAGGCTATCGTGGCTACTTGGGCTAAAGCTACCCTATCATGCCAGGGCTTTAACAGATTAATGTGGTAGACTTGCCTTCGACCCTTTCTATTCTTCACTAAGTAAGAAACGGGTCCTACGGGACGTATGACCTGACATGGGCTCTTCCATTGGCTTTTAAATTTGGGATCCGTCCCAGCCACCATCACTATAACTTTTTCTCCAATCAGAAGCTGTCTTTCCTTAGTGTTCCTATCATAATAGGATTTTTGCTTGCCCTGACTTCTTTGTAAATTTTCCACTGCAACCTTTGAGGTTCGGCGCAGCCGCTTTTTCAAGTCCCGTAGGAAGTCGGGGACCTCTACCTCCCTGGCGTCTGGTTCTACCCACTGTTCCTTTAGGATGTCCAGAATCCCCCGGGGAGACCTCCCATATAACAGCTCATAGGGCGCTGTTCCCAATGAAGCTTGTTTCCTTTCCCTACAAGCGTAGAGAACAAAAGGGAGCATTATATCCCACTGGTCCAACTCACCCTCCAGACTCCTACGTAGCATTTGTTTAAGTGTTTGGTTTTGTCTTTCAACTAAACCGTTCGTCTGGGGGTGGTATGCGGCTGTCTTAATATGTTGGATGCCGAAGGCATCCCATACTTGCGTGAGGTATTTTGAGAGGAAGTTACTCCCCCTATCGGTGAGGACTTCCCTTGGAAACCCGACTTCGCAAAATAGCTTGACCAGCTCAGTAGCTATTATTTTTGCCGAAGTCGAGCGGAGTGGCATGGCCCACGGGAATCGTGTGGCGTGGTCCACTACTACCAAGATGTAACGAAAACCTCTCGGAGTTTTGATCAATGGTCCCACTATATCTATCCCTATCCTCTGGATGGGGTCTTTGATCAGCGGTGACGGTATCATTGGGACATCCCTGGGATGGATTGCGGAGACACGTTGGCAAGTGGGGCAAGCCTCACAGAACCGGGTCGTTTCTTTAAAAACCCCCGGCCAGTAAAATCGGGCCAGAATTTGATCAAGGGTCCCCTGACTGCCCTTGTGTCCCCCTACCGGATGGTCATGGGCCAACCGTAGTACTATATTCTTGAAAGTAGTGGGTACTATCAACTGTTTTCTACTGTCCCCCGTAAAAGGATTCTTACTTTCTCTATAAAGGATCCCTGACGTGAGGAGAAATCTAGGCAGTGTATCCCTAGGGTCCTGGGCCCACTTAAAAGCGTGTGTAAGAGCAGGGTCTGCTTGCTGCTCTTTAGGGAATGATGGAAATTTTTTCATCAATTCTTCCGGTATCCATGGCAGCTCTTGTCCTGCCTGCACTTCAGACCTGTTTTTAGAGCGGGACTGTTTTTCTTTACGCTTCTCCGCTTTGCCCTTCTTCACCCTGGGATCAGGAGGGGTCACTAACGCATCATCAGAGGGAAGGGCTTCTCCCGTATCCTCTGATGTACCTTCTTGCGGATCTAGGGCTGAGGTCTGGGCTCTTGTGGAGACCATGGCTCCCTTCTCCTGTAACTCTCTCTTTATTTCTCTATAAAACTGGGGCCAGTTCCTGCCTAGAATCACTGCATGTGGGAGGCGTGGGACAACTGCTAGCGGGATATCTCTTTGTGCCCCTAAGCCTGCTATATGTAGGTTGTAGACGGGGTAGGAAGATGTTCCCCCGTGAACGCATCTTATCTTTACCTCATCTATGGGGTGTATTATCTCTGGGGCTTCTCTAGCTTCTATGGCCTTCCAGAATTCCTCGGATATCATGCTTAATTCAGCACCCGAGTCCAGCAAAGCTTGAGTGGTTATACCTTGCACGCAGACGGCTAACAGAAAACCTGGTCTGTCCTCCCCATACGTATCAGCTACTAAGGCATTCTTTATCAAGCATTGCTTTTGCACATGGCCTACTTGCCCACACTTAAAACATCTCATTTTACCTATAGAACTTTTTCTACCAGGCATGGACATTTTTACTGGATCCTCTTGGACCCTCCGCCGCCTTTCTGATCCACTACTGCCATATTCAGAGAATGGGGTGCTAGCTCTCTGGGCCATTAACTCTGCCTCTATATATCTCTCTGAGAGAGCAACCGCTTCCTGGGGGTTCTTGCAGTTCTGCAGGATCAGGAAGGTGCGAATCTCCTGTGGCAATGCTTCCATATATTGTTCTAATATCAAATCATCTAGGATAGATTCCACAGATCTCCCTTCGGGAGTCAACCACTTATACAATAAAGCTCTTATTCGGTGGTATAGAGACTTGGGAGTTTCACTCGGCCCGAGTCTCACATTCCTTAGACGAGTGTGATATACGAGTGGAGTGAGACCCAATCTCTCCCGAATGGCCTTTTTTTACTCCTCAAAGCTTCCAGCTAGGTCTGGAGGCATGGCTCGGTATGCTGCTCTCGCTTCCCCTGTAAGGGATGCAGCTAGCCTTAAGGCCCAATGTTCCCTTGGCCATAAGCTCAGGCGTGCCACCCTCTCAAAACTCTCTAAGTAGTCATCTATGTCATCCTGACTAGTTAAAGGTCCAAAGTTGAACAAGTCCCTGTCGGCATGTTAACAGATGGTATCATGTTAGCGACTAAGGAACCTGCTTCCGACGCTGGAACAGTGTCCTGCTTCTTTCCTTTCACATATTCTTCCAAAAGAGCTAGAAGCAGTTGTTGCTGCTCCTTTAAAGACGCGTTGGCTCTCTGCTGTGCCTCCAACGCTAGCTCAGCTTGGGGTTCAAATTGCGTCGCCATCCACTGGATGATGTCCTTCGGGTCCATCGCCATCCTTGGGATTCACTGCAAAACAAACAGAAACAGGAACCCAAGTGCGGTATCTCTGACTATATCTCTGGGGTTCCTCCAGAAACAAACTTTTTTTTCCTTTTTTTTTCCTCCCCAGCTACCACTAGGGGACACCCTCTGCCTTGGTATCCACACAACCCAGGGTGTGTACCCGTTACCTGGCTTAGGTGTGTAACAAGCACTTCAGGAAATGGCTCCTGCAGCCCTCTGCAATCCCTCCTCCTCTGCTGGGCTTCGTCAGCTCTTCAGCCGGGGTCCACTTTGAAGAAGAGGTTCTCTGCAGCTCCTGATGCGGCTTCTTCTGCGCCTGCGCTGAAATCCTCAGTACTACGCCACTTGTCACCCTGCACCCACTCCCTAACCTTGAGGGTTAAGGAGGGATGGGCCTTGTGTAGTTGTGCGGGGCCAATGAAAGTCGGGAACAAGACATTTATATTTACAAGGATTTTATTTTCCCCGCTCCTTGGTGGACAGGAACAGGTGAGAAGAATAACCAAATCAGGAACAATGCAAATTACAGGCTTTCAATACTGTGCTTCAGCCTAATCTTCACTGAGGAAGCACATTACACCATGTGTCTTCTCTGTGCTGTATTTACAAATACTCCGGTAAGAAATAATTCTGTTTTCTCTTGCAATCAGGTTACAGTCCAGCTTATTTCAGTGCTTCAATAAGCTTTCCTTTCAGTTGCTCAAACAGTATTCATTTCATAAGCTTTTCACATATCCTTGGTTAACATAACCAGAATAAAATATCAGGTATAATCATTCAAGCTTGGCTCTTCTCAGCTCTATCTATTAGACCAATCGAGCAGTCCTTCGGCTGGTTAACTTCAATCATGGGAACTGGAGCCAGTGTGGGAAATCCTATCTCAGGATTACTTCCTGCTTGAATGCTAGTCTGTTCTGAAACAGCTCTTCTATTTAGAAATTGTTTGAATTCATTCAAGAGTAGTTCTGCCTGTCTTCTAGCAGGACTACTGGGAGATCCTTCTCCTTGCTTGGGCAAGTAATTATCTGCTTCTGGTGAACAAACAATGCTCTCCCTGTTTAGACACTCTGTGCCCGTGGTGGAGTTACCCCTCCCCCACTTATCTCTGTTAGTGAGTGTTGGAATCACACGTTGCTCTGCACGAGCTCTGCTCTTAAAGAAAGCTTCAAAGGTAGGACCTTCTGTATCAGTGTAGCCTAATTCTCTTGTAAACAGTTTAGCTGAATTCCTCTCGTCAGCTTGCTTGTTAAAAGCAGGAACTGTTGGCTGAGAAAAGCTTGGCTTAGTTAGAGAGCTTTCAGGCTGTAACCAACGTCTCTCACATTGCCTGAAACTATCCTGTACTTTAAAATCAGGACTCCCTCTTTCTGGCTTATAAAACTTGTTAAAGGAATTAAGTGCAGCAGGTACCTTAAAATGAGGCTTGTCAGAAAATGCCTTGCCAGCGTGCCTTTCTCTCCAAGGGTAAATGCTGTCTCCCAACAACCTAGGCTTTACTCCTGGTTCTGAATCAGTTTCCCTTCTGTTGCAGCTGGGTAGTATTTCTGTAGCAGGGTCAAAGGGTTCTGCATTCAAGAGAGCTTCTTGCCTTCCCAATGCCTTTTGCCTTCTCTCTTGTGGATTCAAACCACCTTCACTTCTCATTCCATCTGTAGTGCTCACTTCTCCATTCCTTCTCATCACCGTCCTACTCCTTCTCCTTCTCCCTCTCATCATACTACTGTCTTCCCTCTCTCTGCTTAACAAGGGGCCCCTGCTCTGGGAAGCCCGCCTCCTACTAGGGCGTGCCCAATCCACAGCTCTGGTTCTCTCCTCCCCTGAGGTGAGCTGATTAGTTGCCTGTAGGTTATGCTGAGAATGGAAAACCCTGTTTTTTCTTGCAATACCTGAACCAACCAGAGGGTCAGTATCATTTTCCATGGCTTCTGAAGTTGCCACTGCGTCACAACGTGCACCCTTCCCCGACATTGTACCATCAGCCAACACCAGGGTATCATTGCATTTCACAGGGCCTTTATGTCTACAAATCTCCACTTGTGCACATACAAGCCATATGCTACTACTGGCACGCACACCTTAGAATACTGTGGGGGGGGGGGGTTGGCTGTGTGATGATACAGTGTTCAGGCTTTTTACATTATCATGTGGTGTGAGGGATCTGTACACCTGGGCGGCGGTGGTGATTGTGCTATCTCTACCTTAATGCTGTTTACCGTGTGACCATTGTGGACATGTGTTGTGTGTTGGGAGTAGAACTGTGTCTTGTGTTCTGACATACCACTGTTGACCTGCTTTTTTGTATCACAGATATCGCCATAATGTGGACATGCATCAACAGTGGCGTGACATGGTGATATGGTGATTCTACATATTTCGCTGACATTGTCTACCTTCACTGTGACCTGTTATGGCCTTTGAGTGGCTCAGGGGATCCGAGACATACACCTGATGCAAGCACAAGGTAGTTTGCACCTTTGTTCTTTTGGTAATGACAGCCTTTACATGTTAATGATTTACTGTTTGTCTCATATACATTTCGTGTTGGCTCTCTGTTCAGGAACGCTGATGCAGATAGGATGGAGCTGTGAAATGCCTGTGTAACATGGGCATGGACAGGACCATATCCATGTGACACCTGTGTCTACGGTTCCAATTCAAAATGTCCCCAAAATGTGATGTGTTTTGTGTTGTGATCATGTCATGTTTGCCTGTGTGTCCCTTTATTATGTGTTTCTTAATGTTTGACTCTCTGCAATTTGTGCTGATGTTGCAAGGCGCATACCAATACAATATTTATCCTCTTCTGACACAGGGCAGAGAACAAACCAGACACATCTATTACAGTGCATCTGGCATCGCCATCACCCACCTGTTGGGGGACACAACACCATGGAACTTTCCCTGGAAAATGGTGCCATAGGATGTTTGACCTCTGTGAGTGGGACACATGCCTAGGATGGACAGTATTATTTTTGGATTGCTACTTTGGCCATGACAGATGTATCCAACACACTGTTGCTGCTATGCTCTGGCTGGGAGTCGTGCTCATTGCAGGAGACACACAGGACCTTTCATGTACTGTGGCATATTGGGATGTGACACTTGACTATGCATGCCCAGGGTTGCAAGGATAGTCTTAACCTGACTTGTTGGATTGCAGATACGCTTTGCACTTTGCACACTGTGTACTGGTCCCCACGTGTGCAGCAGGGACTGCCATTGTCACTGTATGTTGTATATTCCTCCACAGTTGTGGTGTTGTTGTGTTTTGGCCATGTGTGTGATATGGAACACAGGATATGCTCATCTGTTTGTTTCAACACAAGCATACAGCCATGTGTGTGGCATAGGGGGAGCGATGGAGAGGTCCTGTTGTCTATGTCCACCTACTCTCCACCTGGACATGATACAGGTTTTGCCACAACACCGCTTTAATGCACACCAGCATCCTGGATTGATGTTTTCAATCACCAAGGGTCTTTCCGTGCATGTGTAGCATCACTGTATCATGTTGAAATGTCGATGGTGCATGTACATATGACTGACTATGTTGGGGAAACACAACACGTGACAATATGGCTTCTGTGTGGTTTACTGTAACATGTTTGCCCTTGATTTCCATCTCTATATACTGTTTCTTATGTTTGTTTACTGTACAGACGTGATGCTCTACATTGATTTACAAACATTGCATTGCATGTCTGCACAGTCCTATTTATCCCCTGAGGTAACGACACTCACATTGCCCCGTTATATTTGGAGTGTCGCAGTGTGAGTGTCCGTTGTCTTCCTTCAATTGTGCATTCCATGTACCGTGATATATGTGTACAGACACTGTCTACACACCAACCAGTGCAGGGGGACCTCCTGCATGGTGTTATCTCTGCATGTTTCTGCAGGTAGTTTTCATTTGAATTCTCTCTGTGTTCATGTGCCTCTGCTACCTGTTAGCATATCCTCATTGTTCATTTGGCGATTGTTTAGGGTTACATTGTTGCAGCTTGGATTCCTATTTCAGGCATTATGTGAAAGCTGAAACATTACTTTCAATATTTTTATTTATTTACATTCTCTATGTGTTTTTAAAGTTACAACATTTTAACAACATATGCTGTTTTCATTTGTGTGCCTCCTGTGTTGCCAGATAGATATGTTTTAGGGAACAGATCATGATTGATGTGTGTTGGTCCCTCATCATGCACCACCTACTGTCTACATGCACTCATATGTGAGTAGCACATTTGAGGTGTGCAGCAGCATGTGGGGGGTGGTGGGCCTAATGCATAGTGCATACCATGCACCTGCTGTACATTATGTCTCCTGCCCTTCATTTGTAAATGGGCCAGTGACCTTTCTGTAGGATGTGGGTTGCTGCCCTGCTAAATGTGTTTCTGTCTTTCACCTGGGATCCACTCACCTTGATATTATGATGGCGGTATCTACACTATCTGTGAAGATGAACCCAAATAATAATATGTGTTTGATATACATTTATCTCTGCTGCTGCTTGATCATGGTGACAAACATGTAATACAATGTGTGCCTTTGAGTCAGTCCTGACTCCTTGTGACCCAGAGTCTCCAGGGTTTTTTTTGGCAGTGTCACTGGAAGTAGATTGCCAGGCCTTTCTTCCAAGGTAATGGAGGGTTATGTGACTTGCCCAAGGCCACATAGAGTGCTAGTGGGAATTGAACCCTGGTTGCTTGGTGACCAAGCCAGTTTTCTAACCACTAGGCTACTCCTCCACTCTTTGAGCACATTGACCTTGTATCTACTGATTTGCTGGTCATGTACATGGCCCACCTGTGCTCACATCCTTGTACGGTGGCAGCTGTGTATCTGTCAGCCATTTGCCACATCACTGAGTATTACAGGTTCCCATACACACCCTCCCTTTGGGGTACTATTTTTGCATTGTGCTCAATGTGCTCATTGTGGTTGTTTGGGGTAGTAGTTACAGGCATGTGTTATAATGCCATAGGTTGCAGGTTTGATCCCCACATGTGGTTTATTTTTTTCTTTTCTGTTGTGCTAACATGACCATTAGGTACCAACAGGTTCATCACCTCTACACACCCCCTTCCCTTTCTGCACTGTACACCAAGGTGTGCCCTCTGTGCTGCCTAGCCATCACATATTATCTGTTACATAGGTCTCCTTCTTTATGGTGTTTATATGGCAGTCCTCTTGGGGGTTTGGTATTGCTGTGGTTCAGCTGGTGTGTGGTACACCTGTTTGCATGTTCAATTCTCTCCTGTCCTGTTCCAGATTTTGAACCAGCTCCACAGAGCATCCTCTGCTGCCCTTGGGGTTTAGGTTCTTTCCTCTTTTGCATGTGTATCCACTGCATAACATTTCATTGTGTGTGTGTGTGCATGTAGTTCTATGTAGCTCTGGTCCCAATTACAGACTGTGATCTGATCTGTACACAGCAGATCTGCATATGCATTTGGTCATAGCTACTGTTGGGGTTTTGCCTGTTCTGACAGCCAGCAGGCGTCTTGTGTGATGCCCTACACTATTTTTGTATGCAGCCTTTGCTAATGAGCTCACATTGGTGGTGTGGCCTACCGGTTTGTGCATTGCCATTTGTGGTACTGGTCATAGGTTTGATTCCTCTCTGTTCTCTTTCATTTGTAGGCCTGTCCTGCAGAACTACTTTTCATTCCTGTGACAGTCATATCTGTGCAGATCTGTGCTGTGAGCACATTGTACCCTCATCACAGTTGTGAACCATCCTTCTATCCATCTACGTGTGTCTGCCAGCTGTGTGCCATCCTACTCTCATGTGCATGCTGCTACCCCACGTCCTGCACTCCTACACATTCCTGCATTGCAGCTCTCCGTGGTTGCTCCTCCTGTGTGTGCTCTGCATAGCACTGCTACTCCACTGTCATCCTGACATTCCACCTATCCTGCCACTTCGGCCTCCTCTGCTGCACACATCTTCTCATCCTCTGCCACACACTGTCATTATTGCATGGTACATTACCATCGCTCTGTGCATAGCTACAGCTGCCCCTGATATGTTTGTCCATTTTTCTAGCTGCCACATGGGCTGGAGGCTGATTTGTCTGGTCCATCAGCTCTGGTCTATGTCCTTCCATTACTTATGCATTGTCTTTCCTTGATGCTCTGTGCAGTGTTTGGGTTACATGTGTGTTTGGCACATACATCTCTTGCCCTTCAAATCGGGGGACCTTACTGCTCTTGGCCAACGTTTTTGGGTTCACCTATACATCCTTGGGACATCTTACGCCACACCTTCGATTCAGGCAGCTTATGGGGTACCTACTATGGTGCCTTGGGAGTTGGCAACCTTTCAACATGGCCTCTGGGGCACATTATAACCCGCCTTCGCTGACATGGTTGTTTAGGATGTGCCTTCTGGTGTACTAATTTATGGCACTAGGGTGCAGTTCTTTTTAGATGGCAGCACAGATTGTTGTACAGTTGCAAGCAGAAAAAGGAATTACTTCTGCCAACCTTATTTATTAGGCGCACTGGGGACTTGAACTCATGACCCCTGCACCATCAGTCAGTGTATTAACCATTGTGCTACACTGCTGTTCCTGTTTGAATGTCAGCGCGCATACTTAAGATTTCCATGCGTTAACATGCGCAGTGCTGCCATCAAAAACAGTGCTGTAACCTAGCGGTGCCTCATAGGGCACTCTATAAAGCGCCCTATAGGCAACATTCTAGGGTGCCTTGGCGGACAGTGCACTTTATAATATGCCCTCTGGAGTGCCTTATAGTGCGCCTTATGCACCACCTTATGTTACGGCACTTTGAGGATGTGTTTGCTGGCAGCACAGATTTAAATTAAACTGGAAAATGCCTCCGATAGCACTGGGTAGAAGTATTATTAATTACGAGGCCCACTTGGGAATCAAACTCATGAACTCTGTACCATCAGTCAGTGTATTAACCATTGTTCTACACCTCTGTTACTATGTTTGTAGGTCAACGTGCCTACTTAAGTTTAACGCACGTTGACGCGCGCTGCTCCCTTTCTTGGGTGCTAACACGCTCAGCGCACATTATCACGCGATAACGTGTGCTTGCTACGTTTAGACCGGAATGCCCACTCCTTTTATGGCATCCTGCACATTAACGTTGGGCGCACGTTAAGACGGTTTAGTAAACATACCCCCAAGCTGGCCAATAGAACAAATAATGACAAGCGGTAATGAACACAACCTATAAAGAGGAAAAAGGACAAACTCACTTTTGGAAGGGTCAATTCACAGTCCCCGCATAAAGTGAATGTGCCAACATAGAAATAGTGCTGATGAGGGTTTTCTGTGGTATGTATGGGGTAGCTTGCCTTTGTGGCTTACACATGTGCAGCAACAGCAGAGTGGGCAAGTGGGAAAGGGCACTATATTGACGGTGTAACTGGGGTACAGGGGGCTGCATGCATCACATGCAGTGGGCCAGCTGGGGCACAGTGTGGACTAGGCAGATGCCTACCTGGCACATAGGAATGTAGAAGAGGAAAAGCAGCAAGACAGCAACTGACCAGGGTCCAAAATGGCCATGAGTGTGTGTGTCCCCCAGTGTCACAGGGGACAGTACCCAGCAAGTACCCCAAAGAGCACAGAACATTGGCAGGCAGTGCCGGGGGGGGGGGGATATTGCTGATGTCCATGTCAGCACCCCTACCCCATATCACACACCATAGGCAACACTGGAAGGCCTGGGACTGTGCACCACCAGCACCACTGGCATAAGGGCATGTCAGCATGGTGGCAGAGGGGTGCTGGTGGCGGAGGGTGCAGTGGCATCTGCCCACAGCAGACCACGGCAAAGCCCCATTTAGGTGGGTGCCGTGCACTGCAACAGACAAAGTCTGTCTGATGAACAGTCATGGTATCCCACGGAATGCCTCTGTGGCAACAGTTTGGTGCAGTACACACAACCAGTGTGTTCATAGGCAGAAAGTCACTGCTTCAGGTCCCAGCTGTGGCTCCTGCAAACCATGTTCTTATATTTTACACAGTACTAAACTGTGGTAATAAAGACGGAACCATTATTGCAGATTAAATAAACATGCCATAAATGCCTATATTTTACCCTACAGGGCACAGAACCTATAAACATGTGCAATTCCTAGAGCAGAGTTTCCCAACTGCAGTCTTGGAAGGCCCAACACCATTCACGTTTCATGCTGTCCCTAAAAAATATGCCTGTGCTGCATTTGTATGCACCGCCCCCATTGTATGCAAATGTATCTCAAGCATATTCATTAGGGACAGCATGAAAACCTGAACTGTGTTTGGCCCACCAGGACTGGAGTTGGGAAACTCAGCCCTAGAGCAGCTGCCAACAGGGGCACAAACACCCACACCCACAGGCTCCACTATTCAAAGCCTCATGGAGAGTCAGGCTGTTGGGCCCTGCGTGGAGCAGCATCTCCCAATACTGGTACTTGCATACCTTAGCAATGCCGCCCTAAACATGGGAACACGTTACACATATATCAAAAGGTTGCTATGATTAATGGCAGAGAACAAATCATAAGTTAAACACAATTTGTTGACAGACCTGCATCATAGCAACCTTTCTGATATCTGTGGAGTGTGTTTCAGTTTTGGTTTCTGACAGTGTTTACCACCCCGAGGAGTGACCCCAACAGTATTGCGTACCATAGCCATGCCTGCACTGTGCCCAGGACTGGTGTGGTGGCCAGGGCTGCCAAAAACCTCTATATTTGCAAAATGCTGAAATAGGTGTGGGAGTGTGTGTATGTCTATCCAGTGTGTTATGGCTGCCTACACCTCACTGAGCCTACACTGCTTGCACTGTTTCCAGTGTTAGCCTGCCAGTGTGCATAATGAGGAGCAAGGTACTGTGGGTATGGTCCGGACAGGGTGGCCTGGGCAGGATGTATCTGCACAGGGCATAGGGCAATGGCTGGGACATTGTAGTGCCTGACCACCACCTGCATGGACAGGGTGGCCACAGCATTTCATGCTGTAAGGTCACTCTCATCCTGACTGAGTAGTGACCATGGCATGGCTTGGTTCCCGCATAGTGCAATACAGTATTTTACTCAAGTGATATTTATGGGTTCCTTTTTCTGGGGTCTAATCACTGACATATGTGCTTGGTGTGTGTGCACTCACATCCCATTTTGGGGTGCACACAGTTTTTCCAAGAACATGCACTATGTACTAGCTAGCAGTCTGTATGGCTGGAACACCTTGCATGGTGCAGCAGGTGAAGACTGACTGTGCTCTCTGCTGGTGAATGTCAGATAGTGGTGGGGACAGCTGGACTTTTCCAGCATTATGCCTGTCTGCCATTGCCTTATGTTATATGTACAGATCTGCATTTACTGCTCTGTAGGGTGCCCGCTCACCAGCAGGACCGGGGTTGATGGTCCCCTCTACTGCCACCATTGCAGAGATGTAGAATGTGGATCTGTTGGTAGGAGATCTTGTCCCCCACCCTGAACCACAGAGGTTGGGTTGGGTGGTGCTACATAATCCACTTTTGGGTCCAAACACCACCCTCCACTTATAACATATGACCATGGTACCCACACAGGATATGCACTGTTTAAGGTGCATCATAGTCCACAAGGGCTAGATGTGACTGGGAAATACAGATGGACACAGGTGCATCCTAGGTGTGTTTACAAGGACTACCTATCACACACTGGCACTGATGGGGACCTGCAGTATAGCCAAGCCAGGTGTTGCAGATCTGGTGCTGGGCACCCTACCTCACCCTCAGGGTGAGCACAGAACCCGCACAATGTCACGGTCTGTAGCTATTCTGTGCCAGTAACACACACGGTCAGTTCCCCCTACCAGGCCGAGGTGCTGTGGGGGTGCATACCCCATCTTGTGATCAGCTGTAGACTGCTGATCTGCATGTGCAGTGCATCATGTGTATGTGTGGTTTACCCTATTCTGATAACCACAGCAGACAGTTTGTGTGGTGACATGCAGTCTTTCTGTAGCCAGCCAGCAGGGTGTTAGATGCTATAGAGATGTAGCCCACTGGTTACATCAATGACTGTAGAGGTAGAGGTCATGGGTTTGATCCCATAATAGTGTTATTTAAGAATGCTGTCTGAGGCTTTTCCTTTTCATTTCAATCAGTGCTGCCAGCAGAAACATCCTCACAGTGCTGTAGCCTAAGGTGCCTCATAGGCACCCTATAGGGTGCCCTATAAGGTGCCCTGTAAAGTGCCCTATACAGCGCCCTATAGGGCACATTATAGGATATCTTGGTGGACAGGGCACTTTATAATGTGACGTATGGGGTGCCTTATAGGGCGCCTTATGAGGCACCTTAGGTTACGGCACTGTGAGGGTGTTTTTGCTGGCAGCACTGATTTAAATTAAGAGTAAATGCCTCAGACAGCCTTTTTAGATTATACCACTGCAGGATCGAACCCGTGATCGCTGCCTCCACTGTCATTGCAGTAACCAGCGGGCTTCATCTTTATAGCTTCTGAAACTGTGCTGGCATGTACTTAGGGTTAACGTGTGTCAACATGCCATGGTGCCCACTATCATGTGATACAGATTCTTGCTATCTTAGGACTGGAACACTCACTCCTTATATGGCATACTTCACATTATCGCTGCAACTAGCGCCGGTAACATTAAGACTGTTTAGTAAACATACCTCTTAGAGTCCCTTTACACCTGTAACTGTACCGCCATGTGAAACCTCGGGAAAAGGGTGTCTGCAGAGGGGAGAGAGGCTATTTAAATGTGAGCAGTGTGATGAAATGACAAGAGTGCAAACAATGATAATAGTGCTCCATTAGCAGCAGCAGCATGCTGTACAAGTAGGAAAGGGCACCATGCTGATGTTGCCAGTGGAGCAAAGGGGGTGACACATTGGTCATGCAGTGGAAGGTGCAGGTGTACATTGCAGACCACACAGCTACCCAAGTGGCACATATTGGCATAAGAACAGAGGATCTGCAAATATGCCATACTGGGCTAGACCATGCTCTGTCAAGCCCTGTATACTCTGTCCCACAGTGGCCAATCATGCTTACAAGTACCTAGCTGGATCCTTAAAATGTACTCATGTTCATCAATGCCTGCATTGGGGCAAGCTGTGTATCCGCCGTTCCCCCTTCATAATGGTGCAATGACCATTCCCTTGGAACCTATCCATACCTTCTCCAAGCACAGTTACATGAGGAGCCTTTATGACATCTTCGTGATTGGAGTGCCAGTGATTGCCTATGCGTTGCTTGACAAACTATATGCCCCTAACAGTCCAGAATGTGTTACACTGTAGTGGCATTGTCTGTTCCCTTGTCCCCCCACATTTTGATATCATAAACAACTAATCCATGCCAGACCCATTCCATGCCAGACCCCCAGTATATCTCCCCTTAGCCATCTGTCCTCCAGGTTGAAGGGACCTAACCTTTGTAACTTCTGCACATAGGGGCATCCCTCCATCCGCACCATCTGTGATATCTGTCATGATCACACAGTGACTTTGGCGAAACACAGACATACGGCAGCTGTGGAAAGGAGATCAGCCACATGGGGTGGTCCAAGGTGCCTACTAACCTGCATGTTTAACATACTGGGACTACACACCACCATCACTGACAACACATGGGCATGTCTGCATGTTGTAGTGATAGTTATTGTGTGGGCAGCAGCACCAGTCTGCAGCAGAAGTCTTGTCCTAGTCCTGTGCACCATGCGCAATGCAGTATGTGCCAAAGGCCAGCCAAAGGGGAACATGTCAGCAACAGGGGTTGTTATGTAAAGGTTGGTGTGTAAATGTGCGGAGGGTCAGAGGTTCAGGTCCTTGCTGGGGTTTCTGTATTGCATGTTCCTGTGGACAAGGTTTAGCCAACAGTGCAGGTATAGCTCCAGCATATGCAACCCCCAAGGAGGTGGCCAGCAAGGTTTGAAATACCTACCAGAAGCACAGACAGACTCCACTATCCACAGATGGTTAGAGGCTAATAGTACACTGAGTGGGCGGTAACAAATGTGGTGAGGCCAAGACTCACTAATAGCACCTGCACAGAGAGCTGACATGGAGGCAAGGGTGGCAGGCAGGAAAGCCAACCATCCCAATTTTGCACAGTGTGCCAGTGAGAGTGTATATCTCCCCTTTGTCCTATGGCTTTCTGCACTTCACTTTGACTCACATTGTCTGAGTTGTTCTCAACCTTTTTTTGAAAATGTGAATAACGCGAGGCAGAGGATTGTGGGTATCGCCTGAAACAGCACAGATGTGTCTGCCACAATGGTAGGGTCAATGGCTGAGACATCATTGTGGCCATCTTCCACATGCACTGCCTGGGTGGCCACAGCATGTCATGCTGTGATGGCACTCTCACTATGACCAAAAAGTGACCATTGCATGGCTATGCATCCACATAGAACTATTGTAATGTCTGTTTCTAGTGATGTGGATGCAATCACTATCTAGGGATGCCAATCACTGAGCAAAATCCTGGATATTATTGCTGAGTAGTGCGGCGCTCCTGCCCGGCCCTGGGGCTAAAGACAGGAGCGGCGGTCTGATGCTTCATGAGGAAGGAGAGTAGCCTGTATCCAGGGAATGCTGGGTATTGTAGTTCCTGCTCCTCTCGCTCCGAAATAAAGAGTTGTAGTTATGGGGTTTCCAGTATATTTATTATAGTAAAGGATATTGTTCCATCACATGGCAAATAAATGCAAACAAAATAGGTGCTTCAAAATGCTAACAGGAAACTTAGGATAAAGGCAACTTAAAGTATAATTGCTGCTTTTCACTTCTAAGCAAATTACTCACTTTGCCCCAAGAGGTCAGTTAGTTTCACTGCAGCCTCTTTCAGCCACTGTTACCTTCACAGTGCTGGGGGAAAATCAGGTGCACATAATTAGAGCTTTCTCAGCAAGGCAATACAACAGCTCCGTAGCATTCAATTCACATACGGTAAAAAGCAGTTTCTTTCAGCTTGCCATCTCTACACAGCAGACCGTGCAATCCATGCTCTCACAATCTGGTAAGTCTGTATTATCTTGTGTTAATTCTTCAAGCTGTATGGAATTACTGGCTTCTGGTAACACTGGCTGTCTTCTAGCTTGCAACTCTAAAAACTGTTTAAAACTCTGTAGGTATACAAGAAAATTGTTGGTCTTGCCGGAGTATTACAACTAATGTAAGAATAAAACGATTACTCCACTCTTAACTATTGGCTTTAGATCAAGGTTCTGCTGGTGTTATTAGCTCAGCTTTTTATCTCCCGAATGTAGTCTCAGATCAAAGCAGCGCTCATGTACACCATATGGCATAAACCATTAACCGCGCTTGATAACATCAATGACTACCGGGTTTCACACTTTTTATGAATTTGATATTCTTTGTCTGTTTTCCTTTTCTTCTTTTTCTTCTTTTTATTGCTTATACACCAGTGTTCTCACCTCTATAATTTAATAACTGTGACTTAAAATTCTGTAGAGAACAGTTGATAATTAAAATTCTGTGAAGAACAAACTTAGCTTTTCTCAGTAGGCTTGTTCAACTCAGCTCCATTTTATCTTAACAATTCTCCTCCCGCCTCACACTTTCGACGTCCTCGCGTTCCACTCCTCGAAAGGAGTCTCTTATGGAGAATCTAAAAACAAATAGCAACTCTGTAGGAGCAATTCAGCCTGCTGTTTGTGAGATAGGGAATTGCTATCAGCTATACAACTTCCCTCTGGCTTAAGGCTGTTTATTTTCTCCTCTTTTAGATTAATTGTATCAGAGTAACTGCTAGTCTCTTTTGCTCTTTTTCACACACAGAGGAGTTAGCTTTACGTTCAGCCTGGAAACTTTGTGGCAATTCACTTACTTGTTGCCATGCCGTTCTGACTTCAGATGGCTCCAACGTTCTCCAGCTGTTAGAATGTTTGTTGCTCTCTGGCTCAAACGGTACTTCACAGAATGATTGTTTTCTTTCTTGTGCCTGCCTTGAAGGCTTCCTTTCCCAGGGCTGTGCCTTCCAGTGGTTATATATTTCAGGGCTAGGTCCTCTCTCCTTGGGACTTCTACTCACTGCCTCTGAATAGAACTTTGCAGGTCTCCTTCCAATGCCAGGTTCCCAAGTATCAGCATACTGTTTTCTGGACTTCCAATCAATCCTCCTCCTCTCCTTCTTTCTCTCCTCTATCTTAATCCCATTCTCATTCCGACTAGCAAAGCCATGCTCTGGTTTAAAACCACGTTCTCTCCTGGACACGCCCCTTCCAAGGGCAGGGTGTGCCCAATCAGGACTGCAGGACTCCTCCCCTGGGCTGGTCTCCATGCTCAGCTCTGTGGAATAGAGTCTCTCTTTCTTCCTTGGTTTCTCAAATAGGCATAAATCCTGCTGAACCTCAGGATTTTCATCCGTTTCCATAGGCTCAGGAGGGCGCTGTTCACCACAGATCCCCCCCCTTAAGATATCACGGGCTGGCTTCTGACCAGAGGCACAGCACGTGATTCTACTCAGGGCATCTGCGTTCTGGTGGAGCCGTCCGGCTCTATGTTCCACTTGAAAGTCGAACGCTTGGAGGGCCATAAACCAACGAGTTAACCTCGCATTATGGTTATACATCTGGTTTAGCCATTTGAGTGGTGCGTGGTCGGTAATCAAGGTGAAACGTCTCCCCGTGAGATAAAAACGCAGCGCGTCTATGGCCCACTTAATAGCCAGACACTCACGTTCAATTGTTGAATAGCGCTGTTCCGCAGGGGCCAGCTTCCTGCTGAGGTATAACACTGGGTGTTCCGTACCATCATGGCGCTGGGACAGTACTGCGCCGAGGCCCGTCTCCAACGCGTCAGTCTGTACCAAAAATGGTTGGGAAAAATCCACACCTCTGAGAACCGGTGCTGCACACAACTTGTTCTTTAACAGGTGGAATGCTTCTTCCGCCTCTTCCCGCCATCTCAGTTGGTTAGGCGCGTTCTTCTTTAACATTTCAGTTAGAGGGGCACTCTTCTCTGCAAATCCTGGAACAAACCGTCTGTAATACCCCACTAAGCCTAGGAAGCTCCTTAACTGCTTCTTGTTAAGTGGTTTGGGGAATGCTTGAACAGTGGCTATCTTATCAGTAAGGGGCTTCACCACCCCATTACCCACCAGGTGGCCCAAATATTTAACTTCCCGGCCTCCAAATAAACACTTAGCCGGGTTTAACGTAAGGCCAGCATTCCTAAGTGCTCTAAGAACGGCTTCAACTCGTGGGAGATGTTGTGTCCAATTGTCACTGTGAATGACCACATCATCCATATAAGCCACAGCGTATGTTTGATGCGGTCGCAGAACCAAATCCATTAATCGCTGACACGTAGCAGCAGCTCCGTGTAGGCCGAAAGGCATTCTTTTAAACTGGTACAGGCCTACCGGGGTGCTGAACGCAGTCTTCTGTCTGGCATCCCTGGTTAGTGGGACCTGCCAGTATCCTTTCGACATGTCCAATGTGGTGAGGTATTTGGCACGGCCTAGGCGATCCAGAAGTTCTTCTATTCTGGGCATCGATATGTATCGAAACGAGATATTAAATTAACTTTCCGGAAGTCGATACAGAACCTTATGGAGCCGTCGGGCTTGGGAACTAGAACAATTGGACTGTTCCACGGGCTCCGCGACTCTTCTATAACGCCCATCTGCAACATTTCCTGTACCTGCCGCACGACCTCCTCCTTCTTGGCTTCTGGCAGCCTATATGGACGTTGGCGTACTATTTCGCCAGGCGGCGTTATGATCCCATGGGCGATCAGATCCGTCTTGCCTGGCATTGGTGTGAGGACATCCTGGTATCTTGTTAGTAGCTGAACCAACTCCTGTTTTTGTGCCCAAGACAAGCCTTCATCTACTCTAGGCTCTGGGTGGCTTTTACATACTGCGATTTGTGGCCCCAGGTCTTCCTCTTCCTTTTCTTCTACTAATGCGGCTAGAGCTTGGAAACTGGTACCCCCTGTTGACCCAAATCCACCTGCTCCACGAGCCGTTGTTGATGGGCTGGATACTTCTTCCAGCGGAGGCAGACCCACATGCTCGCAGATTAGTTGGTCTACTCGATCTCCAACCTTGACTTTAAAGTCCTCCTTGCCAAAGTTAAACATAAGAATTTTAATAGAACCTCTATAATCCGGGTCTATCACTCCGGCTCCTATGTCCAGAAAATGCTTTACAGCAAGGCCCGATCGTGGGGCTATCCGGCCGTAACAGCCTAGTGGCATTTCCATCTGTAGAGCGGTATCTATTAATGCTTTCCCTTGCTTAGGAACTATGACCTCCTCAGCACTACAGAGGTCATAACCTGCTGAGTTACTTGAAGTTCTCTTAGGGGGTTGAGCATTAGGGTTCATCTTGCAGAATCTTAGTACAAACACTGGTTTCTTCACTATTTCCTCTCTTGAAGGCGGTGTTTTCCCTTTTTGCTTTTTCAGGTGGGCAAACAAAGGCCTAGGCACTATACTTTTCTTGTTGGCTTGGGTTAGAGCTTCTACCGGGGACTCTCTGGTAGCTTCTTGCTCTTTTAAGAATAAGCGTTGTTCCACCCCTTTATGGAAATGTGGCCAGTCTTTACCCAAAACTATATTATGAGGTAGCTTGGGGACTACTGCGATAGGAATTTTCTTAAGCACACCTAGCGCTTTCACCTGAAGGTTGTATACAGGGTATAGTGATGTACCTCCATGTACACAGCGGATCTTCACGTTACGAACAGGCTGAATTGCTACCCCTGATGCTTGGACTTGCTGCCACAGCGCCTTGGAGAGCATTGTCTGCTCCACGCCAGAATCCAATAACGCAGTAATAGCAATTCCCTGCACCTCTACCTCAATAAGAAATCCTTCTCGGGTTTTTTGTGCACTTTCTGCTACTAAGGCAGTTTTAAAACAATTCTTCTGTATATGCCCTTCTCGCCCACATTTAAAACATTTCCCAGGCGGAAACCTAGCCTTCACAGTTGGCATACACATTTTGCTTGCTTCATTCACAACTTTCCACTTCCTTTCTGACTCAGGTATTGCTGCCCCCTTTAAATCACTACTGCTTTCATGAGCCATTACCTTGGCCTGCAAGAAGCGTTCTGTGAGGTCTACTGCCTCCTGTGGGGTTTTGCAGCTTTGCAGAATCAGGAAGGCTTTTATTTCATTGGGTACAGCATTCATGTATTGCTCTACAATTAAGCTTTCCAATATAGACTCTTTAGTCCTATTCTCTGGATTAAGCCATTTATTTAACAACATGCTTATCCTGTATACTAAGGCTTTCGGTGTCTCACCCTGTTTTAATTTAACCACTCGCAGGAGATTATGGTAGGCTAGCGGTGTAAGGCCTAGCCTTTCCTGGACCGCTCTTTTCACCTCCTCATAATTTCCGGCAAGGTCTGGTGGCATGCTCCTATAGGCAGCCATTGCTTCTCCGGTAAGGGAAGCTGCAAATCTGATGGCCCAACACTCCTTTGGCCATGCACTTAACTGTGCCACTTTTTCAAAACACTCAATAAAATTGTCAACATCCTCATTGTCCTTTAACTGGCCAAAATTAAACATAGTCCCTGCATTTAGACTATGCGCAGCTGTAGCAGAAAAACCTGGGGGAACAGACGGTTTCTCCTGTGTCGTCTTCTGCTCAGCTACCCATGCTTGTAGCATGTCCAGTAGGGGTCGCTGCTGAGCCTGCAGGGCAGCAGCACTCTTTTCCTGGAACTCTAGGCTCAAGTCTCGCTGTCTCTCGAGTTGAGTGGCCATCCATTTAAATACCTCTGCTGGATCCAGAGACATCTTTAGTACCTGTGAATACAAACAGACAGAAAAAAAAACCCAAGTGCGGTACCTCACACTTTAAAAAAAAAAAAAAAAAAACTTTTCCTTTTTTTTTTTTTTTTTCAACTAGCTGGCAAACACTCTCAGCCCTGTATCCTTATCCTTTCCCAGGTGGACACTTTTTACCTGGCTCAGGTGTTGCCTCACGCTTTCCACAACCTCGTTGCAGCTGACACTCCGATGCTGGGACTCTTTCCTTCCTTTCAGGATGGTCTGCACTCGGGGTCTTTCTTGCAGTTGCTTTTCTGTAGTTTTCTGCGTGGCACCTTGCGCATGCGTGGAAAATCCTGCCAACTACGCCACTTGCGGCGCTCCTGCCCGGCCCTGGGGCTAAAGACAGGAGCGGCGGTCTGATGCTTTGTGAGGAAGGAGAGTAACCTGTATCCAGGGAATGCTGGGTATTGTAGTTCCTGCTCCTCTCGCTCCGAAATAAAGAGTTGTAGTTATGGGGTTTCCAGTATATTTATTATAGTAAAGGATATTGTTCCATCACATGGCAAATAAATGCAAACAAAATAGGTGCTTCAAAATGCTAATAGGAAACTTAGGATAAAGGCAACTTAAAGTATAATTGCTGCTTTTCACTTCTAAGCAAATTACTCACTTTGCCCCAAGAGGTCAGTTAGTTTCACTGCAGCCTCTTTCAGCCACTGTTACCTTCACAGTGCTGGGGGAAAATCAGGTGCACATAATTAGAGCTTTCTCAGCAAGGCAATACAATAGCTCCGTAGCATTCAATTCACATATGGTAAAAAGCAGTTTCCTTCAGCTTGGCATCTCTACACAGCAGACCGTGCAATCCATGCTCTCACAATCTGGTAAGTCTGTATTATCTTGTGTTAATTCTTCAAGCTGTATGGAATTACTGGCTTCTGGTAACACTGGCTGTCTTCTAGCTTGCAACTCTAAAAACTGCTTAAAACTCTGTAGGAACAATTCAGCCTGCTGTTTGTGAGATAGGGAATTGCTATCAGCTATACAACTTCCCTCTGGCTTAAGGCTGTTTATTTTCTCCTCTTTTAGATTAATTGTATCAGAGTAACTGCTAGTCTCTTTTGCTAATGTTTCACACACATGAGAGTTAGCTTTACGTTCAGCCTGGAAACTTTGTGGCAATTCACTTACTTGTTGCCATGCCATTCTGACTTCAGATGGCTCCAACGTTCTCCAGCTGTTAGAATGTTTGTTGCTCTCTGGCTCAAACGGTACTTCACAGAATGATTGTTTTCTTTCTTGTGCCTGCCTTGAAGGCTTCCTTTCCCAGGGCTGTGCCTTCCAGCGGTTATCTATTTCAGGGCTAGGTCCTCTCTCCTTGGGACTTCTACTCACTGCCTCTGAATAGAACTTTGCAGGTCTCCTTCCAATGCCAGGTTCCCAAGTATCAGCATACTGTTTTCTGGACTTCCAATCATTCCTCCTCCTCTCCTTCTTTCTCTCCTCTATCTTAATCCCATTCTCATTCCGACTAGCAAAGCCATGCTCTGGTTTAAAACCACGTTCTCTCCTGGACACGCCCTTTCCAAGGGCAGGGTGTGCCCAATCAGGACTGCAGGACTCCTCCCCTGGGCTGGTCTCCATGCTCAGCTCTGTGGAATAGAGTCTCTCTTTCTTCCTTGGTTTCTCAAATAGGCATAAATCCTGCTGAACCTCAGGATTTTCATCCGTTAGGCTCAGGAGGGCGCTGTTCACCACAGTAGTCTAAGTTAGGGTGCTTGTGGCTAATATAAGCACAGGCTGAACAGCGGACACAGTTCACTGAAGGGAAGTAGGATCAGTCTTACTGTATGTGTTGTGGTTGCTTGTTGGTCCTCAATGGTTGGCATAATAGTGGTTCATGTCCTACTCACTGGGGTTGTGGAAAGACAGTATCAGTAGCCCCATGCCAGTTCATATGCTCCTACTACAGTGGCTGTCCATGGCATCAGCATCAATCAGCATATATAGAGGTTTCAAAATGAAATCCCCAGCCAGTGCCTTCCCTGCCTTGGACTAATCACACCCCTTTTTTTCAGTTCATAAAAGGATGGCATTGTGAAATAGCATGCACACTTTTACCAGCACGGAGTGATGAAGGTTTGCAACTTTGAAAACTTACTTTTGCATGGGTAAAAATATGCTAGCTCCCCGAAAAAATCTTTGAAAACCATCATCCTTGTGTAAGTGAATAAAATGACTCTGGTCTTTTGGGATGGTACAGTTAAAATCAGACATAAAATATTCAGAGAAAACAAATAATGCCCAACAGTTTCAACCTTGGGTTTTTGCAATATTCAATGTCTTCAAACAATGTTTAAAAACAATAGGTTCTAAATGAAATCAAAAGTGGATTAATTTTTATTCTTAAGCACAAGCATATTGAAAGCAATCAGGAACAGGTGAAGGCATAATACTAATTTTTTTTTTATCTTCGTGTGCTCTAACAATCAATCACTTGCTATTGTTTAAAATATGCTTAAATTATTCAAATAACATTTTTTTCTTCCCAACACAGTAATTCTTTTTGATGCTCCTTTATGACATATTAATATATGCCCCTAGAAGGTGACTCTTTCTGATTTAGAATGTTGTCTCCTTCGCAGTTGGAGCTCACCCAAATCATTCAGAAGAAGACAGCATAATTCAAAGACAGTGACCCTTGAGGGCGCATATTATCATAAAACAGGCTCTTCCTCCTGATTATTCCTTGCTATTCTTTATTTTATTTTTTATTTTTTTAGTACTTCAAAAATTAGTTAACATCTTTCACAGGCACTAATTCAAGAGCTGCACTCTACACTTCAGATTACGGTCTGCATATATCCTGATTATGCCAACAGAGATCAAGCCTGTCTTGAACCTTTTCAGTTCTATGATATGCTGGTTTACAATAGTGAACATAATGAGCCTCATTTATCAAATTTTGCATTCACTTTTCTTTGTATTACTTAGCATTTGAACTATGAATGTAAAGACAAACTACCATTACGCTCAGTAAGTTTACTGGCCAACAAATCTTTGTCATAGGCTTTAGCTACCTGCTTAATGTTTTTTCTGGCAGGGGTAATATCCTTGATGCAGCACTCATAAAGAAAACAAGTTACTTTATTTAATGGACATCAAAGAAGTTGGCAGCCATTTGCAGAAGTAGTTGTTCTTTTGCAATAGAAACACAGTTATGGGTTACTGAACATTACACATTTCAATAGATCTTGGTGGGTAAGTGACAACATTAGCTCTAACAATTAATATGTTGGCATGAAAAAGTTGTATATGCCATCATTGCTGACTATCCTTTTACAAAATCCTCCATTTTGATATGCCATAACTCTTCAGTACTGCTAATTTTCAAGAAATAAGAGCACATTTGTTGATAAAAAAAAAAGCATAATCAAGAAAATGAAAGCAAAATGATAATTTAACTTATTTTTAAGAAAGACTCCATCTTTTTTTTTTGTCCTGTAATTGAGCACACAGCAGCATTTAGAAAACAAGATGTGGTTGTGATTTATAAGCAATTGTCCTCCACACCAAATTCACAATGAAGCTAGTGTGCTCCCAGCTTCTGCATCCAGAGGCAAGGAGCTTACTATACTGCTTAATACAGAGTAGGAGTATCTGACCTTCTATGGGCAAACTGCTTCTATCTGTGCCCTTCTCTTCTATTGCTAACTCCAGATTTCGCTCCTTTCACCTCGCTGCACCTTACGCCTGGAGCAAACTACCTGTGTCTGTATGCCAGGCATCTTCTCTAACCCTCTTCAAATCCAGGCTGGAAACTCACCTCTTTGCTGCTGCTTTTGAGTCTTGTCTCACCTGATCTCCTTTTTCTTTTCCTTTCCCCCTTGTTTTATCCCAGCCTACACCTCCTGTGTTGTCTATCTTAACTAGATTAAAAGCTCTCATGAGCAGGGACTGTCTCTTACATGTCTGTGTAGCGCTGCATATGACTTGTAGTGCCATCCAAATGCTCAGTAGTAGTAGTAGTAGTAGTAGTAGTAGTATTGAACAAGTACTGAATACTTTTAACTTTGGTAGGGAGAGTGGTACTTCAGTGGCAATTCCCCCCAAGGGTATGATGCTGTACATGATGTACGTTGTGGGTGAGCTTCTATAGCCTGAACCTAATTGCAAGTTTTGCTTTATCGGTTGGATGGCACAATCAGAACATACAATGGGCTGTGTATAACTTGCGATGCCTAACAAGCTAGAATTATTAGTTAGGATTGCTGTATTAGGTAAGTAATATGTATAGTATTGAATTAATGTTCAACTGTTTTGTTTTGTTTTTGGGGGGAAGGGGTGCAATTTAGGCCACTATAATAAATTCCACCATTCTGCTATAAATTATCATGTATGACTCCTTCTGCATAAGTTTCAAGTCATTTGGGTTTGGGGTGATAATCAAAGGGTTGGAAAAGATGAAAAGAGGAATGGGGGAGGAGCTTTGAAGTGCCAAGTACAGGTCTCCTTTCACTCTTCATAAAAGCAACCAATTCAAATACCATGTCAACCCTAGGTCAAGTCCCTAAACCCCAACTCTGAGATCACCTAGCCTGGGAAGTACAATGAACCCTCCAGGACTGGCCCTGCCATAATATGAGCTACTTCTGCCCATCCACTCCCCAGAATTACCACCAACATCTGCCCTAGATCTACCTGGACTCACTCATGATCAAATTCAGCTCAAACTACGAAGCATTACCAACTCCTCTCATGGCCAATGGGCTGCTAGGTTCACTCTGTTCCCTATAAAACCTCCTCCACAGGTTCATTCCCCATCAACCTCAGGCAGCAACCCCAACAAGAATTCTGCAATATACTGCCCCAGCATATTCCTACTTGGGGGGATGTTTACTAAACTGCGGAACGTTACATAACGCGCGTTATGTAACGTCAACGATCGTTAACGCATCATAACGCGCGTTAACCTAAATTAACGATCGTAAAGTTCTGCGGCGCGGTAAAACACTGCAGAAGGTGGAGAGAGGGCGGAGAGAAGGGGTCAGTGGGCGGAGAGTGGGCGAGGAGAGGCTCCCTTCACACTAACGCGCTGATCTGAAAAGCTGAATCCTAACGCGATTGAAAACCTGCCGTTAGATGCACATTTGCAGGGGAGAGAAACCATTTCAGTGTCAGCAATGTACAGCATAGGCAGGTAAACCTACATAAAGTGATAAGTGTGATACATGTGCCCAGAACAAAAGGGCACAGAAACATTGAAAATGACCTCAACCAGGGCCGGATTTACCTATACGCCATGTACGCCATGGCGTAGGGCCCACAGCCGGCAGGGGCCCACAAAAAAAGAACCAGGTAATTTTTTTTAAACTCAATTAAAAAAAAAACCTGGTGGCTGCCGCCGCGGGGCCCCCTCTGCTGCCGCGGGGGCCCCGTCTACAAGCTGAAGCGGTGCGGTGTGGTGCGGTGCGGTCGGGTCGGGTCGGGTCTCTCCCTCCCTCCCTCGCTGCAGGCTGCGAGAGACGCGAAGATAGAGCGTCTCCTCGCGTCTGTGTTAAGCCCGCAGGGGCTGATGGGATTTCCCATCAGCCCCTGCCGGCTTAACACAGACGCGAGGAGACGCTCTCCCATCGCGTCTCTCGCAGCCTGCAGCCTGCAGCGAGGGAGGGAGGGAGAGAGACCCGACCCGACCCGACCCGACCGCTTCAGCTTGTAGACGGGGCCCCCGCGGCAGCAGAGGGGGCCCCGCGGCGGCAGCCACCAGGTTTTTTTTTTTAAATTAAATTTTACTTTAGGCCGGGGGGGGGGGTAGGACTGGTAATGGGCTATGGGGGGGGTAGGACTGGTAATGGGCTATTGGGGGGGCTGGGGCTGGAAATGGACTGGGGGGGTAGGGCTTGTAATGGGCTATTGGGGGGCTGGGCTGGGCTGGGCTGGGAGGGGGTTAAGGCTAGAGGTGGGCTGATGGGGTTAGGACTGGTAATGGACTGTGGGCTGTTGGGGGAGCTTAGAACTGGCAATGGGCTTTGGGGGGGGTTAAGACTGGTAATGGGCTGTGGGCTGATGGGGGCTGTCTGGTAATGGGCTATGGGGGGGGCTAGGACTGGAAATGGGCTGGGGGGTTAAGACTGTAGGTGGGCTGATGGTGTTCGGACTGGTAATGTGATGTTGGGGGGGTTAGAACTGGTAATGGGCTTTGGGGGGGTTAAGACTGGTAATGGGCTGTGGGCTGATGGGGGTTGTCTGGTAATGGGCTATGGGGGGCTAGGACTGGAAATGGGCTGGGGGGTTAAAACTGGAGGTGGGATGATGGGGTTAGGACTGGTAATGGGCTGTGGGCTGATGGGGGGGGTAGGACTGGCAATGGGCTATGGGGGGCTGACTGGAAATGGGTTGATGGGGTTAGGACTGGAAGTGGGCTGATGGGGGGTTAGGACTGGTAATGGGTTATAGGGGGGGCTTAAACTGAAAATGGGGTGATGGGGGGTTAAGGACTGAAAATGGGGTGATGGGGGGTTAAGGACTGTAAGTGGGGTGATGGGGCTAGGACTGGTATTGGGTTGGGGGGTTGCTAGGACTGGAAATGGGCTGATGGATGGCTAGGACTGGAAATGGGCTGATGCAGGGACTAGAAGGGAATGGATGCTGGGTGAGGCTGGAACTAGAAGGGAGCTGATGTTGGGGGAGGATTAGAATGGGATGGGGCTGGAAGAGTAAAATGGAGAAGGGAAAAATATTTTGTGTGGGAGGGATAAAAAATCTACAATTGGCCGGGTATTGGGAGAGTAAGTGGGGATTGAGGATGGAGGGGTAAAATTTGAGTGGATGAAATAGGAATGAGGAAAGAGCAAAAGGAGAAAGATTAGTATGTTAAAGCAGATGTAGAGAGAGAATGGAAAAAAATCTAGAAGAGAGAAGAAAGGACAAATGGACAGCAGACGATGGAGAGTTAGCAGAAGACACGAAGAAACCAGAAGAAAGTGGCTGGAGCAATTGCAGCTGAAAAAAATGCACAAAAGGTAGAAAAATATCTCTTTATTTTGAATTTATTAATTGGAATATGTCAGCTCTGGTAAATGTGCATCATTAACATCTGCGCTTTGTTTAGTACAAGAGCAAATTAATGTATAGTTTTATTTCTACAGTGTTGTACATTCCAAGTTTGGCTTTTGGGATTCCCAGTTTAATTATTGTCTTCCTATTTCTAAATTGTGATTACTTGTTTGGTGATGGTCTATGTTCTGCATGTGTAACTGAGCTGAGATGTTCTGTTTATATAATTCCTATTTGACATTGCCACTTGTTCTCTTTCCCCAGTAGGTCATGTATTGTTGTTCTCTGAAATGTATTGGTTTAATATTTGCAGTGTTGCCTTTTGATTGGTAGAGTATGGTGCTTTGTGAGTCCTGGTAGTGCTGTTAGGATACGGCGGGTTTACTATGGGCAGTGTTTGTAGTAGTTCCTAATGTGTCTGGCAGTTGACACTGGATTATAGTAATGTAGAAATCTTTTAGTCTTTCTTTATCCATACACTCATTAAGAGGCACGTTTACTAAAAGTTAGTATATGGTAACATTATGCAAATATTTATGCAAATGAGGCCCCTTATGCAAATGAGGTCCGCACCCCCCTTGGGCCGCCCCTGCTGGGGGCCCACAATTTTTGTTGGCGTAGGGCCTCACTCAAGGTAAATCCGGCCCTGACCTCAACAAACTGGAAAAAAACATAACCAAGCTGGCCAATAGTGATATTAATGGGAAACATCAACCCCCCCCCCCCTGAGAATGCTCCACAAAAAAGATATTACTCGTGGAAGGGTCTATGCTCCCTCCCCATACAAGGTGAATGAGCTCATAGTGAAATAGTGCTGTTCAGGGTTTTCCCCTCCATCGGACAGGGTTCCTATGGCGTGCACATGTCCCGCAACATCAGGGTGGCATGTCGGAATGGCAACTGGACAGATGCCGGAAAAGGGGATACAGAGGGCCGCAGGCGGCACATGCTGTGGTGCAGCAGGGCCACAGTGCGGACTAGGGTGATGCCTAGGTGGCCCATACGAATGCTGAAACAGCAGAGCAGCCAGACAGCAACTGCTGAAGGCCCAACATGGGCACGAGTGTGTTTCCCACAGTGTCACAGGGGATAGTACCCAACAGCTACCCCCAAGGGCACGGAACATTGGCAGGCGGGGCTGGGGGGGGAGCGTGGACGTCTATGCAGGCACCCATACCCCAGAACCCACACCATAGGCAGCCGCCTACCTGAACACTGGATGGCCTGAGACTGCGTACCATCAGCACCACCAGCAGAAGGGCATGTCAGCATGGTGGCAGAGGGGTACTGGTGGTGGAGGGGGCAGTGGCAGCTGCCCAGAGCAGACCGTGGCCTAGCCCTGTGTAGGTGGGTGCCGTGTACTGCAATAGATGGGCCCTGTCTGACGAACAGTCATGGTATCACCAGGGAATGTACTGACTCTGTGACAACAAGGTGGTGCAGTGCACAAAACCAGTGTATTCAGAAGCAGATCACAGGTTCAAGTTCCAGCTGTGGTTCCTGCCAACCCAGTACCCATATTTTATCCACTACTAAAACGTGCTAATACAGACAGCACCTTTATTGCAGATGACGTAAACATGCCCAAGACACCTACATTGTACCCTACAGAGCACAGACACCATAAACATGTGCATTACCTAGATCAGAGTCTCCCAAATGCAGTCCTGGAGGGCCAAACACCATTCTGGTTCCATGCTGCCTCTAATAAAGATGCCTGTGCTGCATTTCTATGTGCCACCCCAATGGTATGCAGATGTATCTCATGCATATTCATGAGGGACAGCATGAAAACCCGAACAGTGTTTGGCACCGCAGGTCTGGAGTTGGGATCCTCTGCTGTGAAACAGCAGCCAACAGGGGCAGACACACCTGCACCCACAGGCTCCATTATCCAATGCCTCCTGGAGAGGCAGGATGTTGGACCCTGCGTGCATCTCCCAATACTAGCACTTGCATACCTTAGCAATGCCACCCTAAACCTGGGAATACGGTACACAGCTATCAAAAGGTTGCTATGATCACTGGCAGATAGCAATTCCTAAGTTACGCTCAATTCGCTGATTGAGCTGCATCATAGCAACCTTTCTGATGTCTGTGGAGTGTGCCTCAGGTCTTGAGTCTGACAGAATGACCCCAACAGTATTGCGTACCATAGCCATGCATGCACTGTGCCCAGGACTGGTGTGGTGGCCAGGGCTGCCAAACACCTCTATAGCTGCACAATGCTGGCATAGGTGTGGGGAGTGTGTGTCTGTCTATCCAGTGTGAGGTGGCTGCCAACACCCTCCACAGCCCACACTGCTAGCACTGTTGCCAGTATTGGCCTGCCAATGTGCATAATGAGGAGCATGATACCGTGAGAATAGCCTGGATAGGGTGGCCTGGCCTGGATGCATCTGCACAGGGTATAGGGCAATGGCTCGGACATTGTAGTGCCCGGCCACCACCTGCACGGACAGGGTGGCCACAGCGTGTCCTGCTGGGAGGTCACTCTCACCCTGACTGAGCAGTGACCATGGCATGGCTAGGTTCCCCCATAGTGCTATATAGTATTTCTCTTATGTGGTATTTATGGGTTTTCTTTTGGTGCCCAATCTCTTACTTATCTGCTTGGTGTGTATGCCGACATCCCCGTTCTGGGTACATGCATCTCCTCCAGGACCATGCACTATGGACTAGCTGGCAGACTGTCTGCAGCTAGTATGTGTTTTGCTGAAACGCTTTGCAGGGTGCAGCAGCTGGAGGCTTGCTGCTGGAGAATGTCAGATAATGGTGGGGGGGGGGGGGCAGCTGAGCATTTCCAGGCCTACTGTCTGTCTGCTATTGTGTTATGGATGTGTACCGCTCTGTCTGTTCCCCAGCAGGACTGGGGTTGATGGTCCCCTCTACTGCTACCATTGCAGGGAGGTAGAATGTGGAACTATTGGTGGGTGATCCTGTTTCCCACCCTGAGCCCCAGAGGGTGGGTTGTGTGGTGGTACATAATTTGTCTATGGGTCCAAACACACCCCCCCCCTTCACCTACAGCAGGTAACCATGGCACCAACACAGGATATGCACTATTCTGGGTGCATCATCGCCCATAAGGGCTAGACATGACTGAGAAATACAAAAGGACACAGATGTATCCTAGGTGTGTCACAATGAAGCTAGTGTGCTCCCAGCTTCTGCATCCAGAGGCAAGGAGCTTACTATACTGCTTAATACAGAGTAGGAGTATCTGACCTTCTATGGGCAAACTGCTTCTATCTGTGCCCTTCTCTTCTATTGCTAACTCCAGATTTCGCTGTATTAGGTAAGTAATATGTATAGTATTAAATTAATGTTCAACTGTTTTGTTTTGTTTTTTTGGGGGAAGGGGTGCAATTTAGGCCACTATAATAAATTCCACCATTCTGCTATAAATTATCATGTATGACTCCTTCTGCATAAGTTTCAAGTCACTTGGGGTTTGGGGTGATAATCAAAGGGTTGGAAAAGATGAAAAGAGGAATGGGGGAAGAGCTTTGAAGGGCCAAGTACAGGTCTCCTTTCACTCTTCATAAAAGCAACCAATTCAAATACCATGTCAACCCTAGGTCAAGTCCCTAAACCCCAACTCTGAGATCACCTAGCCTGGGAAGTACAATGACCCCTCCAGGACTGGCCCTGCCATAATGTGAGCTGCTTCTGCCCATCCACTCCCCAGAATTACCACCAACATCTGCCCTAGATCTACCTGGACTCACTCATGATCAAATTCAGCTCAAACTACGAAGCATTACCAACTCCTCTCATGGCCAATGGGCTGCTAGGTTCCCTCTGTTCCCAATAAAACCTCCTCCACAGACTGTCTGCAGCTAATATGTGTTTTGCTGAAACACCTTGCAGGGTGCAGCGGCTGGAGGCTTGCTGCTGGAGAATGTCAGATAATGGTGGGGGGGGGGGGAAGCTGAGCATTTCCAGGCCTACTGTCTGTCTGCTATTGCGTTATGGATGTGTACCGCTCTGTCGGTTCTCCAGCAGGACTGGGGTTGATGGTCCCCTCTACTGCTACCATTGCAGGGAGGTAGAATGTGGATCTATTGGTGGGTGATCCTGTTTCCCACCCTGAGCCCCAGAGGGTGGGTTGTGTGGTGGTACATAATCTGTCTATGGGTCCATACCCCCACCCCCACCCCCTCCCCCTCCCGCACCCCCACCCCCTCCGCCCTCCCCCTCCCCCCACCCCCACCCCCTCCCCCCCTCCCCCACCCCCCACCCCTCACCCCACCCCCTCCCCCCCTCCCCCTCCCCCACCCCCCTCCCCCACCCCCACCACCCCCCTACCCCCACCCCCTCCCCCTCCCCCACCCCCACCCCCTCCCCCCTCCCCCACCCCCCACCCCTCCCCCTCCCCCCTCCCCCCACCCCCACCCCCTCCCCCTCCCCCCCTCCCCCACCCCCCGCCCCTCCCCCACCCCCTCCCCCCCTCCCCCACCCCCCACCCCTCCCCCCCCCAGGCCAAAAGTTCTTATGCCTTTCTGCAATCACATTGTGACATGCATCTCCCTTGCTCCATCCAGGCCACATCTCCACCATGCTTCCGTTTATTTATTTATTAAAAGATTGGTCTGTATGACCATAACTGTAAATGCACATATTCCCCTCTATACCATATATGCACCACATGCGGACACATACCACTAGAGTGATTTTGAGCAGACAACCTTTAGCTGCAGTGTATGCTCAAACACACATTCCCTTTATTGGTACAGCATTCTCTTTGAGGTTCTGTGAATATTTGGCATTATGCTTGCAGCACTGTCTTTGAGAGTGTAGACCACATTTCAGATACCACATGTTGTCATCAGGGTTCTGCTACCCTCATCTCAAGATACTATCAGCTGCAGGCCAGGGTGTGCCTTTACAGATGTAGTCATTCCACAATGGGGCCTAACATAGGTCAGGTATGCGCATTGCACTCATGCATATCTGAGGGTTAAGGGAGGGGCTGGCCTTGATTGCCCTTGAGGGTAAGGTTGTAGTTGTGTTGCTGCTCAAGTAGTAAGGCAAGGCAAAGAAATTTCTTTTCTGAGGTTTATTTCCCACTTTCACAGTTCAAATGCAGCAGACGTAAAGGAAACAATGTAGCATAAAACAAGGCTGAGAAACTTAACTAAACAAGGCTTTTTACTGCTTGGCTAAATGTCCATTCTGGATCACATTCAATTGTCATGTGACCTCCTTTCAGTAACGTAACAGAAAACTCTGGTAACAGCAATGCTCCTGAATTGCACACAATATGCTTTCACTTATTCTCTTCACATAAGCTTCTTTAGCATGGCAATCAGTGAGGTAAGTTTCTTATATTCCTTCATAAAACATTGGCAAGCATATCATTTAAATGTCCTTTTGAATCACACAAGTAGAGCAGTCCATCGGGACTTCCTGCTCTGTAGACGACAGAGAAATTAAAGGCATTTCTTCCTCACAGCTGCTCATAGGCTTTGCTACGTTATTGGGAGAAACTGCTCTGCTCTTAAGGAACTCCCTGAATTCAGTGAGAAGTAATTCAGCCTGTGTATTTTCTGAACTAGACTGAGAATATCCTCCTTCCGGTAAATGCTTGTTTACAGTTCTTATCTCTTGGCAATTATCAGGGCTTCTACTGGGACAAGAGTTCAGCGTGTAAGCATTTCCCTTCCCCCACCTATCTCCAAATGAAAGTGCAGGGTAAAACGCTTCAGCTGTGCTTGGAGAGTCTTTCAGAGTTTTAAAAGGAAAACAGTCAGGCTTCTCTTGGCTTAACCAATTACTATCAAACTTTCTGCCTTTGTCCTGTCTTTCCCAATTACAGTTCACTCTTTCTGGCTTCCCACTGTTAAGCTTGCTAGCCGTTCTAAACCCACCAGATACCTTGTGCTGGGGCTTCTTCCAGGGTATTTCTTTCTCCCTCTGCCACCTGTTCCAAGGTTCTGCTTGGTCCTTTAAACTCCTTAGCTGCAGCCTTGGGTCTCTCAGTGCCTTTGAATTCTTCTGCTTACAGAAGTCTTTCTTTGCCCCTGAGTCTCCCATGTCCTGTCTGCTCCTTCGTGGATCACAGCTGCTTAGTGGTTCTCTCACCAACGGTTCCTGGTCATCTGACCTGTCCTCGTCCAGGTGCTTGTGTCCTGACTCCTCCTCTCCTTGCTCCACTCCTTGCCGAAGTACCTGCTGATGCTCTCTTTGCCCTTCTCGCTGTTGTTCTCGCTGATGTTCTAACTGTTTCTGGGTTCTTAACAAGCTGCTTGAGTACTGCACTGCCCGCCTCCTGCTTGGGCGTGCCCAATCAGAGACTTGGCTCCTCACCTGCCTTGAGGTGAGGTTTGGCTCCTGATTAGCTCTGTGTTTCTCTATCTCAGAAGAGAAAATCCTGCATTCCCCTGCAGTACCGGTTCTCTCCACCGGATCACTATCAGTTTCCATTGCTTCATAAGAGTCTCCTACATCACAACATGCAGCACATGATTGAAATATGGCACCCTAACTTTGACTGGCCATTAGAAACTCTGACACAAATATGTTGTACATGCAACCATATCCCACTCCTTCAATGCCCATCTGCTGCAATCCTCAGACATCATTACTTGCTACATATTATGACTGAGACACATGTATCCACGTGTATCGGGTAGATTGTGTGGTTATGAGACCAGCTAAGGCAGCCAACACATACACTATAATAGTATTCTAGGGTCCCCATGGCACACCTACTGCTTGGCCAAACAGACCCAAGCTGCATCTGTGCCATCACATTTGCAATATCAGACCGGCACAGACATAACACACTCTGCTACAATCATTGGAACCACAGATCCAGACTCACCATATGGCCGTCATATGCAGTCCTATATTTCACATGCAGCTGCTACACCATGACACATGCAGGAACATGTGCAACTGCTCAACAGATAAAATGCACCTCTCCTGTGACTGCTCCACATCACCACTCATGCTCAGTCCTTCTTTTGCTGAACCTATCAATAGCATGCTGACTCCACCCAGACGGATTTCAGACCTCTCCTATGCAAAACATTGACAGTACTGACAGTGACGTGCACACCACACTGATACATTATTCTTGGGTGTCATCTGCACATCCGACTTACTGACTACAATATCAGATGGCAAAGGTTTGTCTGGTCCATTAACTATCACCTGTCCATCCATCCATCACCTTCAATTGTCTTCCATTGCTGTTCCTTTATCCTCCATTGGGGTTACAGCCTTTTTCGTACATTAAAGTGGATGCTTGTCACCTTACCACACCAGGCTCCGTTAGAGCGTGTTAAAGGATACATAGGATGCTTTATGCTGCCACGCTCCCTACATGCCCAGGGTGCTTTGTGCACGAGGACACCTAATCGCTGCCATTAGTGCATGCTAATGCATGTTACCTTAGCGTGCTTTAGTAAACATACACCTATGAGTCTTTATAAAATAGGTGAAAAATAGGTTTCCTCCTGCCCAGTTAACATAGGTGACCTATTATAAATGTAGACTCTTTGAAAATAAGACTAAGCAAAGTAACATTTTCCATAGACTAGACGAGGCTTCTGTTCTATCAGTGAAAAGAGTCAGGAAGAGTTTTCTGAGAAGCCTAAAATAGCTTCAATTGTTCAGAATCATAAAAGAATAAAGCTAGCATTCTCCTACAGAACTTTTCACTTTGAAGGAAACAGTAAGGATAAGAATGCCGCTATGCTGAAAATTCCATTCCACATTTTAAAGTAACTTCAGTGAAGCTGGGTGAAATCATCTTAAATCAGAAAATATTTTAAACTCTAAGAAGCAGAAATGTATTTTCCTCTGAACAAAATTAAATTGTTCTCAATCTGAAATGCAAACTATCTCTAAATAATGGTAGTCAATAAAGGAGGGAGAAACATTTAAACTTGGACACACTATCAAGCTAATTTTAAAAGCATCTTACACATGGAAACAGCAGTATTTGCATATGTAGATTGCATATATATATATAAACTGTGATTTCAGAAAGCTGCCATTTATATGGGACGCAGAAATTTCAGAGAGGCATGGATTGGGTATGTTTCTGCAGGGCCAAAACATTATACATGTAGTTCCTTTTTTATAATGGACATTCACATGTGACAAGACACATTTTAGAAATGATGTCCCAGTGCAATCCATGACATCCAGGTGAAACTGCTTCAAAAAAGGCCGCGTATATCCAAGTTTGGGCACGATTTCAGAAATATGGACATCTCTGATTCTTCGAGGACAACTACATATTAGTCTCCACAAAAGTATTATAAAAACTTAAGAATAGAAGAAGATAACATATGCCATTCTGGGTCAGATCAAAGCTCCATCAAGATCAGTATCCTGTTTCCAACAGTGGCCAGTCCAGTTCACAAGTACCTGTCAGGTTCGGATAAACAGATCTCATGCTGCTTATCTCAGAGGTAAGCAGTGGATTTCCTCAGTCTACTTTAATAATAGTTTATGAACTTTTCCTCCAGGAACATGTCCAAACCTCTCTTAAACCTAGCTACACTAACAGCTTTTGCTACATCCTCCAGCAATGAATTCCAGAGTTGATTATGCATTGAGTGAAAAAAATATTTTCTCTGATTAGTCTTGGAGGTATGTTTACTAAACCACGGTAAAGTCACTGATGGTAAAGGCAGTGTTAAGGTACCTGAAGCCATAGAAGGCAGTGGGCAGGTAGGGGACATGCTGGCGTTAGGGTACCTTGGTCCATTTAACATGAGTTAACAGGACCAAGTGTGGTAAGGTGACAAGATGTTCTAAGGAGAGACAAGGCATCTTAAGAGGTGATAAGATGCCTTAACAGGAGATAAGGCACCTTAAGATGTGATAAGGTGCCTTAACAGGAGATAAGACATCTTATGAGATAAGGTGCCCTAACATGAGATAAGATGCCCTAACATTTAAGGTGCTCTAACAGGAGATAAGATGCCCTAACACAGGAGAAGGCATCCTAAGGAGAGACAAGGTGCTTTAAGGTAGAAAGCATGCATCTTAAGGCAGGAAAACGGCTGTAAACCAAATGCTGGATAGAGCACCAAGGAATGTCAATGTGCAGGTGATGGAAGGAAGGACAGGTGGGAGTTGATGGACCTGCCACGTCAGTGGGCACTCTATGTGGCAGCCAGTAAAGTGGACGTGCATGTGGCCGGCAGCTGTACCGATGCACAGGGTAGTGCCAATGTAAAGTGCTGAAGTGACCGTGTGTGACATAGGATGGGGAAGAGGTGTCCCCTGCAGAGGCAGAAACAGCAGGATGTTTGCAGTGACAGGAGGACAGAGTAGTAGTGGTTACATACAGATCAGGCACAGGAGAGGCGAGCATAAAGAGCCATAATGCAGAAAATGGTACCAGTTTAGGTCATGGAGTAGCAACCTGCACAAGAAAACAGGACTGTACACAGCTGCCAGAGGCAGATAGATGGTTTTAAGGACGGATGGCGGCTGAGAAGAGGGTGCTATGGACTGCCAGCACCGATCTGCAGAGCCCTGACTGTTACAGGCATGAAAATGATCTGAGTAGGACAGATAGGAATCTAACCACTAGCCCCTGCTTACAGAGACCATGAACTAACCAGTAGGCTACACTCCATATCTTGCTGCATGCCAGTAGCTGGATACAAAGAGATTGCAGGTCACTGCCTAAAATGTCTGCTGTGTGTGCCTAGGGTAGCCCCACCAGTACCCATGATGCAGTGCATATGCAGAACAACAGTCTACAGCTGATCACCTAAAGGAGAATGCACGTATCCATCACCGCAGCTCAGTAAGATGCACTGACAGTGTGTGATACAAGCACAGTGCAGCTACAAACCATGCTACAGAGTGGTTTCCGCGGTCACCCTGAGAGTGAGGTTGGGCACCCAGCACCAGTACCTGCAGTGCTAGAGATGGTCTCTGCTGCAGATCTCTATCACTGCTGCTGTATGGTAGGTGTCGTCTGCAGTATAAGTATGCTAGTTGTCTTGTTTTATGCAGAATTTCAGCATGTGCTAGTCACATTGGTTCCTGTGGGATGGAAGCCCACCTAGATCAGTGCATGTCAATATCTGCTGTTACAATGTTGATGTCATAGACACCTACTACTGTGGGGAAGAAATCTAGATTGACATGGGGTTGTTACTAGGGGCCTGATGACTCTACCCGTACCACTAGAAGTAGGCCTAGAACATCTCATGTCCCAACCACATAGGTCTAACATGCACCATAGCAAGCACAGTCAAACTGCATATGCTGCCCACCACTGGGTTTTCCAGCCATGCACATACTAACTGTGGACAGTCCACTGGTCAGTACACATGGCATATGCATAGAGCAAAAACACTCAGACTTAGAATAATTCCTCATTAATTCCTTATAAATTCATAACACATTTCCCAAGTATAATCAACACCGTGCAAAATTGTAATTACTAACACTAGTGTATATCAACATTAACTTTATTATGTATAAATATTAAATATTCCAATACACATTTATCTTTTTATTTACATTCTCTTTATTTTATTTATTTATTTTATTTATTTGTGTGCTTTTCTATACCGCCCCTTCCAGAGATCAGGGGCGGTTTACAAGGAACTTAAACAACAATATAGCAAACAGTGCAATATTGCATTACATAGAACATTCAGTGAACATAAGAATTAAGTTACACGGAAACAATGTGTAAGTTATTTACATAAGAACATAATGGAACATAAAAACTATATTACAAAGAACCAATGTGTAAATTATTTACATGGTTGACAAAAACTATTTATAATAGTTATTTGTAATCACAAGTACAGTGTTGGGAGGAGGACTATTTAGAATGGTTATTAAAAATGAGTCTAGAATTAGGTAGGATAGACTTGTGTTTGGTTATTTGTATATTTGTGTAGTATATTTGATTGCAGGTTGTAGGTTGCTGTAGTGTTGACTAAACAGGTAGGTTTTAAGTTCCTTCCTGAAAGAGGTAAGGTCCTTAATCTCTCTTAGGTTTAGTGGTAGTTTGTTCCATTGGCTGGGAGCATAATATGAAAAAGCAGTGTTGGTGGTTATTTGTTTCGATTTTCTCACGGCATTGGGAATTAGTAGCATGCTGAGGTTAGTTTTTCTTCTAAGTCTGTTTTCTGGTGGAGTCTGGAGTAATGTTGCTAACTGTGATGGGGCTAAGTCATAAATGAGTTTAAATATACTTTTATATACTGCATTATTCTGCATCAGTATGGTTTACATTGAACAAACTGAAATTACATTGAACAGGGCATTATAACTTGGAGATAACTATTTTACAGGGAACATGGGCTATGGAGGGTTAAGTGGCTTATCCAAGACCACAAGGAGCACCTGTGGGACTAGAAACCCCAGTCCTTCCGGCCCAAGGTTGCTGTCCTCTAGTGGGATTTGAACCCCCGACCTTCCGGCCTGAAGTACCTTGCCCCAACCACTAGGCCACTCCTCCACTTTTTTGTTTAAATATATACCTATAGGTAATCTATATTAAAAATTATACATTCATAAAATACATATATTTATCATTTTATCATTTTAAATATTAGGAGACAAACCAAAAGCAGAACCTAAGGACCAGGCCTACACGTAGGTATATTGATGCAATTAAAGTTTATTGAGGACCCAAAACAAAACATTCCTTATAGTAATACATACAGTACTATATCATTATAACCCCTTGTTGCACTCTTCTTAATCACAATGACACCAGTTGTTACACTTCACACCTCCAACTCCATTCTCAGTCACTCCATACACTCTTCTTAATCTCCACAGTTACAATCATTTCACTTCACACCTCTGACTTCATTCCTAGTAACTCTCCTAACTCCGTTGTTAGTAACTCCCTCAGCAGCAACAATCATTGCGCTTCACACCTTCAACTCCGTTCCTAATAACTCCTCTAACTCCGTTTTTTAGTAACTCCAACTGTTGAATATGGCAAACACAATGAATAGGGTGGAATTGTTTCCTCAAAGTGAATATATGTGAATACTGAAAACCGCTAATATCAGCTGTATAGTCCAATCAGTCATTCCACTGAATTCCTCAAGTCACAAATGTCACTCAAGCAGTTTATTCATTGATACATTTCAGGAGCTTCACTCTTCCATTTCTTTTGGTCAGCAGATTTAATTATCGCTTCACCAGCCCCCACTGCAAATCAACATAGAAAAACATGAAAATACTCTTCTTTGAACAATACTGCTATACTCCAAATCCAACTAATACATTATCTTACAAGAAACCAACCACCTTAAATGAAAACCCTGTATAAACACTCAAGCTCCATTGTATATCACCTGAATAATTTTCAAACTACTACACTTCTACCCACGCTTCAAAGTCTGCCAAAACTCCCGTATGACCGGCTTTCTCAAGGATTTCATTCTGTCCACAAAAGAAGACACAATCATTAAACCTTATACATTGCAACATAACATATCAAAAGAACGACACTCACACTAAAAAGAAACAAAAACTGACCTTTAATGAGCCACCAAATCTTTTACAACATGCAGTCCTTATTGACGTGACGAGTTCACTGAAAAAATGACAGCGCATGTGCAGTTTTATTCAAAATTTACCCAATCACTGTTCAATAATACCAATGTGTTAATTATACTTGGGAAATGTGTTATGAATTTATAAGGAATTATTCTAAGTCTGAGTGTTTTTTGCATTGTCTATTTTTGGCCTTGTGTATTGTTGCAAATAGGTGGTATGTTTATACCATATGCACAGAGCAACCATGTGCATGGAGTGGAGGAGTGGTTGGGGCAAGGTAGGTAGGAGTGTCCATGGAGTGGAGGAGTGGCCTAGTGGTTGGGGCAAGGTACTTCAGGCCAGAAGGTCAGGGGTTCAAATCCCACTAGAGGACAGCAACCTTGGGCCAAAAGGACTGGGGTTTCTAGTCCCAGGTGCTCCTTGTGGTCTTGGGCAAGCCACTTAACCCTCCATAGCCCATCAAGTCAATGTTGACTCATGGCAACCCTATAGATAGTTGTGCTAAAATATGTTTGGTCTTCAGTCAGGCAGCTAATTGTTGTTAGAGTAAAATCCATGCTGTTGCTGTTGTATTAATCCATTGCGGGTCTTCATCTTTTGTGTTGACCTTCAATCTTACCAAGTATGATGTCTTTCATGTGTAAATATAGGGTTTTTTACCTCAAGGGGCAATTTTATAAAGTTTATTCCTGCATATATGTGGCCACAAACATGCATAAATGAGCTGTCTTAAAATACTGACAATCTTAAAAAGTGTGCGTTTTAGCATGAAGTAGGCATAGCCGAGGGCATGGTATGTGCAGAGCAAGGGTGGAGCTTTCACACAGATGTGCAGATTATAAAATAGCTTGATCTAGGTGCATACATTTATTTATTTTATTTTTATTTAATTGGAGCATTGATAAACTGCATATTCGGCAAGTTAGTCAAGTGGTATATAACCAAATATACATAATAGGAATATCACCACATGTATAGCACAGATAAACTCAACCCCATCCTCAGTAGGTAGGCATGTTTTACACTATTACCTCGATTAAGGGCCTGTAGATAATGGACCATATATATCAAAAAATTGGACCATTCATAAAAGTATTTGATACACAATAGAGAAGAGACTCAAAAAAGCCTTTAGTCACCACCTCTGAATTCAACGGGAGGTCTTATTGGCATCCTAAATATACCCCTGCCACTCCCTAAGTCATCATTGTTCATACTAGTATTGTGACCTAATATTATTATTTATTTATTACATGCACTTATATACCGCGCTATTTTCCATCAGTGCGGTTTACATAGAACCAGTTAAATACACATCTCAAAACATTTGATTTGTGTTTACAATTAACAGGCAACAGAACTTGGATAGATAACAAGGGGGTAACTATTTACAACTGTACAGAAAGAGCAGGCTGAACGTCAGTTTGACGTGGTTAGTTTACTGATGAGGCATTTGAGGTGCTGTCCTCCGGGTAATGCTCGAGGAAAAGGTGATATTTCAGAGCTTTCCTAAACTGTGTTAAATTAGTGATTGCACATATACTAGGAGGGAGGCTATTCCAGCATTTTGGTGCCGAGAATTTGAAAGCCCTGTTCACTGTTGTCTGGCAGCACTCGGTTGTTTCGCTTGGGACTATTAGTTTATTATCCTCAGGTGATCTTCTAGGTCTGTTCAGGGAGGTTATCTGAATGAGGTCTGCTAGGGCTGGTGGGGCGAGCTTATTTATGATCTTGAAGGTCAGAATTATGGTTTTGAACATAATTCTGCCTTTTATGGGGAGCCAATGGAGTTGTTTAAGGATGGGTGTAATGTGTTCCCACTTGGAAGCGCCTGGAGCACTCTTGCAGCAGAGTTTATTGCAAGCTGTAAAGCATGTATCGTGGATTGCGGGAGACCGTGGAGTATGGCGTTTGCATAGTCAAGATGCGGTATGATCAAGGCTTGGTATACTGTGCGGAAGTCACCAGGTTCCAGTAAGGCGCGTATGTGTCTAAGTGATAGGATTTTATGGTATATAGCTCTTGCTACATTGCCTATATGGGTCTTCATGTCGAGTCGCTGGTCAAGTGTGACTCCTAGATATCTAATAGAGGGTTTGGTAAGTAGATCTGTATCTAAGACCTTTAAGCACGGTGGTGTGATGAATTTCGAATCTCTGGTGACGAAAAGGACTTCGGGTTTCTTATGTTGGATTCGCAGGTTTTGTGATTGGAGCCATCTGGATACTGCATTGAAACAGTCCGTGAGCGGTGAGAGTTTGGGGTTCTCCGTTGCAAAAGGCATATATAGGAGCACGTCGTCTGTATATAACAGGCATTCCACCTTAAAGGACTGGACGATCTCGCAGATCGGTTGCATATAAATATTAAACAACAGGGCAGATAGAGAGGATCCTTGTGGGACCCCTTGGCTCTGGTGGAAAGGTTCTGATGTTGCTTCATCTGATCTTACATGTTGCCATCTATCCGAGAGATATGACTTGCACCATTTGATTACTAAGTCACAAATTCCCTTCTCTCTGAGGCGGTGTAAGAGGATGTCATGGGAAACAGAATCAAAGGCCGCCGCTATATCCAAGAATATGAGTACGTACCCTTGGCGTATGCTGTCAATTCCTGCAATTATGGTACTGAAGAGGATGGTGAGAAGAGTTTCGACCCCATGTGCGGCTCTGAAGCCATGCTGACACGGATCAAGTGGTGCGGAGACGTCAATATGATCGTGAATTTGTCTTTGGACGTCTTTCTCGATGATTTTTGCCAACAGTGGTATGCTGGATATCGGTCTATATGAGTCGGGCTTCTTAGGGTCCAGTTTGCTTTTGAGGAGTGGCCTGATTGAGGTACGTTTGAGGGATTGGGGTAAGGTGCCTGTCGTGTATGAGCAATCCATTAGCTTTGCTATAAAACGGCTGACTGTCGGTCGTAACTCTTTTATCCAGGACACCGGGCAAGGGTGGTTTGTGCGGTTGTTGTGTTCATTCCAGCAATTATGTCCTCAATGTGTTTGGCAGATGGCTTAGAGAAGGCAGACAGTTGGGCTGAGGATCTTGGCTCGAGTGCCATGGTATGTGTGGGGGATTTATTAGTTTGGCACAGTTTTGCTTTTAAGTAGTCGGCGAAGGCTTGAGGGTGGATTTGACTAGGTTGTTCTGGTACTGGCTCTTTTGCTAGGTTCTTTATCATGGTGAAGAGATCATGTGGCTTGTTTAGGGACCGTTTTAGAGTGTCAGTGTGGAATCTCCTCATGCTTTCAGATATTGCTTGGCGGTGTTTTTCTAGTTGAGTGTTGTATGTCCTTAGGTCCTCTGTGGAGTGAGTACGGCGTCAGCGTCTTTCTAGTTTTCTCAAGCAGGAGAGTGATGTTCTAAGCTCTGTGGAGTACCATGCTTTCATCAGGGGATCGCTCAAAAGCAACGTCCACAGTTCTTCTAATTGTCTAAAACAAACTCTGCTGCCCGCATTTCACCAGTCTTTACCGCTTCCTTTCCTGGCGCGGCGTGTCTTTTGAGCCAGGAAAGGAAGCGGTACAGACTGGTGAAATGCGGGCAGCAGAGTTTGTTTTAGACAATTAGAAGAACTGTGGACATTGCTTTTGAGCGATCCCCTGATGAAAGCATGGTTATGAAATGCGAGAGCGGTATCTGTGGAGGGCGTCGGGATCCTTAAAATGTCCTAATCTAGCGGGTGTATTTGGATGATTCAGATAAGTGCAAGATTGAACATTGAAAATTTAGTGAAACGTTGAACTTCAATATGTGTCTGAATATAATCACCTGCTAAGTTCTTTGAGGTAATTGATGCAAATAGGCATCCTGCCTTGCAACGGACGAAAGTCCTGGTGGCAGAGCCAAAGAGTCTGAGACCTCGGTTTGTTAAACACAAGTTGTGTCTGTTTCAAAAATTATAAAGTCTTGAAATTACCCACATTGATACATGAGCGATCTTTTTTGCTTTCTGGTATTTCAAAACACATGGCACCAACATTGGTGTTTGTGCAAATTATGGAGTATAATACTTTGTTCTGAGGAAGCCGATAGATTGGCAAAACCATTAGCCATGGTCAATGTTGCTCAGCAGCTGGTAAAGTACTGGTGACTGGCGGTTTCTTAGCAGGCACCCACATCCATGGCAATGGATCTCTGAAGTCTTGAAAGCTAAGGGGGTCATCCCAATCCCAAATAGCGGGGACTGTGCATCCGCCATTCCTCTAGACTCAATTCGGAGCAAAGAGCTCCCTGCATGTACTGCCAGGGTGTGCAGGGTTCTCTGTATGATGGCAGGACAGAAGCCCAGGATGAGTTACCTGAGGAATTGGTGAGACATCCAGCCTGATAGAATCAGGGCATGGCCTGCCCACCCAAGCTGGTTGCACCCAATTCTGATCCTATGGGACATATAGCCCCTGCGGGATCAGAATTACGAGCAAATCTTGCCCATCCAGATTCTGGACATCCAGATGGTCTGGACGTGTTCTGAACAGAATTGGCCTCTAAGTTCCTAACTTTTTGGCAAACTGATATTTAACATTTTACAGCTCAAGTGTGGGAGTTACTGTACATTGTTGCCCCCTCTATTTGAGTTAAGAGTTTGGATATTCGGTCACAATACCACTATGAGCAATGATGACTTAAAGATGTTGCTGGTGTATATTTTAGGATGCAATAAGACCACCCGTTGAGCTCAGAGGTGGTGACTAAAGGCTTTTTTGAGTCTCTCCTCTATAATGCATTAAATACTTTTATAAATGGGTCCAGTTTTTTGATATGGGTGAGGAAAATGTGTAAAGTACCTATGATCATTTCCACCTGTTAGCGAGCTGGTGTAAGTAGTCATGTCTTACCAGTATATAATTGTATATGTTTATTTATTTAACTGGTTTTAATATACTGTTTTTCTACCAGTCAAAATGGTTTACATTGAACAATTGGGCATGCAAGGTTACTTCAAACTTATTAAACATAGAACAGCAAGTAACAAGGAGACTGAGGGAGCATGCAAGATATTATAATGGTAGAACTTATGTTACAATGAGCTTATGATACAGCAATGATACATCAGTGAGCTTATGATATAGCAGTGAGCTTCTGATGCAATGAGCTTGTATGACAATGATCTTATGATACAGTAAACAGGAGATTGCTCTATGTAGTGTAGGGCTCGATGTCAGATAGTTAATTATGGGGGGGAGGGGGGGGTGAATGGGGATGATCGGTGAGAATAGCAGATGTTCCTGCTGTGAATGAGTTGTAGGGGATAGTCCATAGTGCTCTTCGAAAAGGTGTGTTTTGAGATGTTTTTTGAGGACTTTATGTGATCGGATGCTCTGTAGTGTAGGAGGTAAGGAGTTCCAGAGGGCAGGGGCATACATTTTGAAGGCTCTCACACAGGCACATTGTGAATTATTATGTATTTGAGGAGGGGGAGAAGAAGATTGAGTGTGTTCTGTCTGTGTGGTCTATTGGAGTTTGGGGGTCTGATGAGTGTTTGAAGCTGCTTAGATGATACGTACCTTATGGATAATAGTGAGGAGTTTGTATTTGATTCTTGATGCTATGGAAAGCCAATGGAGGGATTTCAGTATGGGAGTGACATGGATATGTCTGGAGGCCCTAGCAATGGTGTGTGCTGCTGTGTTTTGGGCCAGCTTTAGAAAGGTGATGGTAGCTTTGGGAGTCCTTGAAGGGTGGAGTTTCAGTAGTCGAACAAGGGTGTAATGGAAGCCTGGCAGACTGATCTGAAGCTCTCAGGGGAGAGGAGGGGACATAGGTTGTGGAGGGTTCAAAGCTTGCAGTAAATGTTCTTAGTGGTGTTCTTTATAAGTGGTTAGAAATTAAGTTGGTGATCCAGAATGACACTGAGGTACTTGACTTGTGACTTGACCTGTAGTTAAGTGTCCTCAATTTTGATAAAGGGAGATGATGATGTAAAATTGGGGTCCTTGGTCACATGGAGGATCTCAGTCTCACTGAAATTAACTGCAAGGCTGTGGAGTAGCAGGCAGTTGTTTGGAGTAGTCATGAGCAGTGGTGTGAAATGGAGTAAAACTCATTAGTTGTAGGGGATAGTCTGCATATAGTTGGTAGCCAACATTGAACTTCCAGATTGTGTAGCAGAAAGGCCTGAAGTAGATATTAAAGAGTGTACAATTGTGACATTGATATTGTGTTTTTTCTTTTGAGATATACACAATTATATGTTTATTTTCAGCCTTGGATGTTTTGTTATGTCTAGATTTTAAGGGTCTGATATTCAAGGTGCATTTACACGGTTAACAGCCAGTTAATCATGTAAATGCCTGCTAACCAGATATTTGACAGTACTTATGCTGGTAGTGCCATTGAATATCCCCAACTAAGCATCGGGGCATGCTGGGGGCATTCCAGGGTGGAGCGGAGGCGGGAGCCGGCGCTAACCATGCAGCACCAATATTGGAAGCTACACAATTAAGGCTTGGCTCCTTTAAGATAGGCGAGGAAAAACCTCGCCTAGCTTATAGGCACCGAGGACTAATCATACAGCATCCAATATCGATGCTGCATGGTTAACCTTGGCTGCTACCGGCAGTGCTGCCAGACCAAGATATTCACTTCCGTCACCGCAGAAGTGAATATCCGGGGTTAAAGGGTCGGCGGACAGGGCTGAGCAGCTACGGCGCTTAGCCCTGCTCAGATGAATATTGGGCCCTAAATGTATTAATTATTTATCATTTTTTTAATGTTTTATTTGTAGTCTTAATGGTCTCCTTTTTATTCTGTCCTTTATTTATGATATGATTGTTGCTGTTTAATTTCTTGCTCGTGTTTATTTATTTTTTGGTTTGTCGAGGCTTGTACCCCCTAAGGAAGGCCGACACGGCCAAAATGCGTTGGGGTTGATGTTTCAATAAAGTGATTATTGCCACCTGTTCTGTGCACCTGTTGTGTTTGCTTCCATACTCCCGTGTAAATGTTTTCTCTCCGTTGGACTCCTAACAGTGAATGGGAGCCTGGCAGTGGAAAACATGTGTAAAGTACTTGTGATCATTTCCACCTGCTCCCTAGTTGATGTAAGTGGTCATGCCTATATTTAAGGTGCATTCTCTGCCACATTCCCTAGAGTTTATAAACATAGATGGGCACTTCCTTGTCTATATAAAATTGTGCCTATTCATGATGCCTTCTTATTATATTGCTCTTGCATGAGTCTAATTTTATAACAAGGCACCTAGATCTGGAGATAGAAAACGTTGTCTATTTAAAGTCTTTGGGCCTGATTTTCATCTGGGCGGTGCTATGCACTGTGTCGGCACATAGCCTTCCCCCCTTCCACCTAACCAGGATTTTCAATGCTGGGGTCATATGCGGCCCTGGCATTGAAAATCTGGCTCTTACCACACAACCCAGAAGCCGCAGGAGCTAGTCGGGTAGCACCGATTTTCGATGCTACCCACTTAGCCCCTTCGCCTTAAAGAAAGGCGAGGAAAAACCTTGCCTATCTTTAAGGTGCAGAGGGTTAAGCGGGTAGCATCAAAAATTGGTACTACCCAGTTGCCCTTTCTTCTGCCCCTGCTCCTCCCCAGAACATCCCTAACACGCCCCGATGCTAACCACATAGCATCTGGGCACATTAGGGACCCATCCGGGATTTTCAAAGGGCACTACCCATGTAGGTGCCTTTCAAAAATCCCGGATAAGGCATTCACATGGGTAACTATGGTAGTTACCAGTGTAACTGCCTTTGAAAATCGTGCCCCTTTTTTTATAAAGACACATAGACATCTATGTGCCTTTATAAAACTTGCTCAAATCCTGCAGAAATCACACTTAGGGGTATGTTTACTAAACAGAGGTAAGAGGGTAAGTGTGTGGTTAATGCATGGTAATGGCACACATGTCCCTTAACACCATAAAAATGCAGATTTTCCGAGAGTAAAAGGCTCCTGCAGCATAAAGGGAACAGGAAGTGGAGCGTGGATGTCAAAGGTCGGAGAGTGGGCGATAACAACATGTGTATCTTTAACACCTGTTGCGCTAACACGCTCTAGAGCCCCTTAATTCCTGTAACCTTACCGCCATGTGAAACATCATGGAAAGAGTGTCTGATGAGCAGAAAGAGCCTATTTAAATGTCTGCAATGTGATGCACTGACAGGAGAGCTGCAGACAGTGATAGTAGTGTTCCATTAGCAGCAACAGCATGGTGCCCACGTATGATAGGGCACTATGTTTATGGTGCAAATGGGTCACCAGAGTTTGCACATGGATCATGCAGTGGGGGGTTGCTAGTGCACAAGACAGACCAGGCAGCTGCCCAGGTGGCACATAGGTATATAAGATCATAAGATATGGCATACTGGGTCAGACCAAGGTCCATCGTGCCACTATTCTCTGTCCAACATTGGCCAGTCTGGGTCACAGGTATCTAGAAGTTTCACCACAAGGCCCACATGTTTCACAATGCCTGTAGTGGAGCATGCAGTGCATTTCCCGGGTCCCCTTGCATAATGGTTTGTGGAACATTTCTCCAGGAACTGGAATTACCGAGATTTTTTGCGCACACTGAATACCGTTGGGGTCATAAATGACCCCATGACGAATTTTAATTGTTAACCATGAAAAATTTAAACTAAACAGACAAAATATTATTTCCAATTAATTATTTATTATATGAAGGTTAAATGTTTTGAAATTTAATGCTTTATCATAAAATTACATGAAGAAGAGTTGCCATGAAAGCAGTTTTTGCATGCACTTGATGAACACAGTAAAGTACTACAGTCATTTGCATGAGACACAGACAATTTCTGAATGTTATTTGCAAATATTGCACTTGCAGGAGGTGCAAACTATGTTGCTTTTCTTGTCTTTTTCTCTGGAACAGCAGTGACACCTTGCCCTTTTCTTTGGGATCCCGACATTGCAAACAGCATCAGTGGCTTCTTCAATGCTGGAAGAAGTCTCGCTGCAATTACTCTGAAGCACTTGCTTTCCTAATTCCAAGAGGAATAGACGACATCTGTGCTTTGACTTGGACTGCCATTCAGGATTTAGTGGCATCCAAACAATGAAGTGTTCAAAGCACTGATGTCCAACATGTTGTAGAAGATTGTCACTGGCCAGCGTCTTGTCATTCGTTTTGTGGTATACGTGTGCAACATTTGATCTGCCGTATCTACTCCACCTTTACTAGAATTATAGTCCAAGATCATGCGTGGTTTTTTGTATGGACATGTGTTATCTACTTCTTCTTGATCATGCAAACTGCTCAGAAGAACAACCACTTTTCCTTTCTTCGGGCAATAGGAAACCAGAGTGGCGTCATCGCGAAAGGCAAACAGTGAAGTGAATAACTCTCGGCCCTTTTCTGTTACAAATTCTGGAGGTAATTATTTTCTGTTCTTTCGAATTGTCCCCCAAAGTGTCACTTTTGACCCCATCGGTACTCCCAGGGTTAAACCCAGCTACACATACAGCTTTTACTACATCCTCCGGTAATGAATTCCAGTGTTTAGTTAAGCATTGCATGTGAAACTATTTTCTCTTGTTTGTCTTACATGGGTTAAACTGTCATCTCATTGCATGTCCCCTAGTCTTTCCACATTTGGATGGCATATACAACCGATCTACATTTGGATGGCATGTACAAACGAACTACGTTTACACATTCCAATCCATTCATTAATTCCTTCACCCCATTCATTAATTCCTTCACCCCTGTCATATCTCCATTCAGCCATCTCTTCTCCATGTTGATGGGCCCTAACCTTTGGAGCCTCAGCTCATAGGGATATCCTTCCATCCGCAGTACCATCTGTGATGTCCGGCATGATCCCACATTGCCAGTGGTGGCACACAGACAAGATGCTGCTGCAGAAAGGCGATGTGCCACATAGGGCAGTCCAGGGGACCTGGCACCTTGGGCACTGTTCCCAACTGGCTACCCCCACTACCCTTGGCCCCAGCTATGGAAGAGGTGGCCGATAGAGCACCTCCATCAGGGGAAACATATATTACAAATATATTTATTTTTATATTAAATTAGAAATATACAGTAGGTACACAATCATGAGGTTCTGCCTAATTTTCTTCTTTTTGGTGCCTATGTAAACAATTATGGATTTATGATTATAGAAAGGCAGAACAGCAAAAATACAGTAATCAATGATCATAAATAATTATTGTACATCACATTTCATTAGGAAATATCTCCATGACCACTCAGAATAAGAGATACTCCCCCATTCATTTGAGTGATTTTCATTAAATCTGACTTCATATATACCATCAGTAAGTGGAAATAAACCATTGAACCACTAATTGTCCGAGCGATTTCTACCACCTGGAAGGCAAAAATCTTCCTTCACATAAGAGAAGAGCACAGCTCAGATAAATAAGTTAACAAATTATGTGAACAGTGTGGTCAGGGGCTTTCTCTGGTTCACATGGTGAGATTCCAAACACTATTTGCCTCAAGAAACTTGCATTAGTCTCAGCCTTCTTGGAACTGAAAGAAACCAAAACCGAATGCTGTGCATATCACGCTAGTAGGTTAAATACATGTCTATGTTATATGTGCTACATGCATTAGGGGCATGAAATTAACAGCTGCAGCCCTATCCACTGGAAAGCTGGGCTAGAAAGAAACCATAAGCAATGTGTGTTACAGATGCAACCCATTACTGAGCATCCACAGCTTTCTCATCCTACTTTATATGCCCAGGAATGAAAAGAGATGAGAGAGGGCAGACGTTTAAGATTTATGGGCCTGATATTCAGCGGAATTAACCACACTGGTGCCACCTAATATCTGCAGATACCAGCTGACTAGCATTGGGACCTTCTGGGGGTAGAGTTGGAGGCAGCACCCAGGGATTACTGGGCAGAGGTGATATTCATTCTTATGTGTTTTTTCTTACAATATCAACATTCATGAAATAGTGATGTATTTTCCAGCCGGTATGAGAAAGTAAAGTCATTTTAATCTCCTCTGTTTTCTTTTACTCTCTGAATTCATGGGGCTTATAGCATAAAACTATAAATGAGAGGAAGCTATCCCAAAAATTAGAGTCTACAAATTCATCCATCTTTACTGTAGTCATTAGTGATGTATCAGCAGTTGGAGCAAGGATGATGCCTAAACAGTTGGGATAGCCAATGTTAATGTTAGACACACAAAAAAGATATAAAACAAGCTGGCGGTAGGAAGGGCAGAAACATGGTGACAGTGATTAACAGGCACATTAAGGAAGAGAGAGCAAGTTAGTGAGGATCGGCTGGTAACATGCCTGCCTGGTGCTAAGGTAGAGACCTCATGTGCCACCTAGACAAGAGTTTAGTCGTGCTTGGGAGCAGCATGCTGTCTTGGTACATGTTCATTCCAATGACAGGAAAATGTGGGAGGAAGGTTCTGGAGCTCAAATGTAGGTTTTTAGGTAGGAAGTTGAAATCTAGACCTTCCAGGGTAGCATTCTCAGAAATGCTTCCCATTCCACATGCAGGACCCAAAAGGCAGGCAGAGCTCTAGCATCTCAATGCATGGATGAGATGATGATGCAAAGAAGAGGGTTTTGGATTTATTATAAACTGGGCAACATTCTGGGGGAAGGGATGGGCTTTTTGAAAGGATGGGCACTACCTTAACTGGGCTGGAACCAGGCTGCTGGCATTAACCTTTAAAAGGAGACAGAACAGCTTTTAAACTACTGTAGATAAAAGGGGAAAGTCAACAGTAGCCAGGTTTAAAAAAGGTTTGGTCAAGTTCCTGGAGGAAAGGTCCATAAACCATTATTAAAGCGGACCCATAATATCCACTGCTTGCCCCAATACAAACATTGTGGAACCTGTGTCTTTTGAGGAAACTGCTAGGTACTTGTGACCTAGATTTGCCACAGTTGGAAACAGGATACTGGTCTTGATAGACCTTGTTCTGACCCAGTATGACGTATCTTATGTTCTTAAGTTCTTAAAAGCTCATGGTATGCATGGATGTATCCGTGAAGACTACTAGAAAAAGAGGAAGTCAGGGCATCCTGATAGGGAGGTTCCAATAAAGATAAAAGTAACCCAGATGACTTTAAGTACAGAGCATATAGAGCTGAAAGAGTCCAAATTACACTTGTAAACTGATAACCAGATTGTTAATATGAATAAAATACAACCTCTAAAATGAATGTATGTGAATGCTAGAAGTCTAAAAAATAAGATGGAAGAGTTAGAACATATAAATGAAAGGTTAGATATGATTGACATCTCATAGATCTGGTGGAAGGAGGACAACCAATGGGATACCGTGGTACCTGGATACAAACTATATTGAAATAATAAGGTAAATCATGTTGGTGGAGTGGTTGCACTCTGTTAGAGAAGGCATTGTGTCACATAGGATTAAAGTTAGCAGGAAACAAAATATATTGTAGAATCTCTATGGATAGAAATTCCATATAAAAAGAGGAAGACAGTGGCATTGGGGGGTGTATGAATAGATGGATGATGAAATGCTAAAATAAATCAGGGAAGCTATCAAAAGTTACAATGGATCATTTCAACTACCCTGGTACTGACTGGGTCAACAGCCCAGCAGTACATGCTAGGGAGATAAAGTTTCTAGATGAAATAAATGACTGCTTCTTGGAGCAGAGGGGAATCTATTTTGGACCTAGTCCTTAGTGGAACACAGGATATGGTGCAAGGGGATAGGGCTACTTGGCAATAGTGATCATAGCATGATCACATTTCATTTAATAAATGGAGGGAGAATGGCAATGAAATCCACAGTACTATCTTTTAACTTTCAAAAGGAAGACTATAATAAAATGAGGAAAGCAGTTAAGAAAAAAAACTAAAAAGTGCAGCTGCAAAGATTAAAGATTTACATGTTCTCATTCTCTGTACAACAGTTTCACTCCTGTACTGTTACTTGTTTTATTATCTATAAACCACCTTGAATAGTAGAAAGACAGTATATAAATAAATAAATAAAATCAAGCATGGGCATTGCTGAAAAATACTATCTTGGAAGCCCAGACCACATGTATTCCAGTCTTTAAGAAAGGTAGAAGGATGCCAAAAAATGGCCAGCATGGTTTAAAGGTGAGGCAGCCAAGAAAGCACCTTTCAGGAAATGGCTGAGAGGAGATACTGTATGATAGAGGTCTATAAATTAATGAATGGAGTAGAACAGGTAAATGTAGGTTGGTTGTTTACTCCATCAAGAAGTAGAAAGACTAAGGGATATGCAATGAAGCTACAGTATAAATCATTTAAGACTAATAAGAGAAAATATTTTTTCACGCAATGCATAATCAAACTCTGAAATTCATTACCGGAGGATGTAGTTAAAGCTGTTAATGTAGCTGGGTTTAAAAAAGGTTTTGATAAGTTTCTGGAGGAAAGACCCCTAAACTATTATTAAAGAGGACCTGGGAAATCTACTGCTTAACCTAGGACAAGCATTGTGGAACCTGTGCACATTTTTGGGAACCTGCTGGTACTTGTGACCTTGATTGGCCACTGTTGGAAACAGGATCCTGGGCTTGATGGAGCTTGGTCTGATGCAGTATGGCATTTCTTATGTTTTATGTGCAACCTCCAATGAAACAGCCAGGAAAGGTACAAACACCCATCAGTCATACAAACTATCCATAACTGGATGGAGAGGCAGGCTGAGAGAACCTGCACACTGAGCGGGCATTAATGTCAGGGTGTGCTACTAGCACCTGCACAATGAGCACACATTAACATTGCTTGAGTTGATATGGAGACCAGTGTGGCAGACGGGAATGCCAACCATCCCCACTTTTGCACAGCGAAGCCATGTGAGTGTGAGTGAGTGGTGTGTGTGTGTGTGTGTGTTTATGTCTCTCCATGTTATGTGGCTTTCTGCACTTCACTGTGCCTCACATTGCCTAAGCTGTTCCCAGCATTAGTGTGCAAATGTGCATGATGAAGAGCAGAGGATTGTGGGAATGGCCTGGACAGAGCAGATTGGCCAGGATGTGTCTGCCTCTGCAGTAGGGTCAATGGTTGAGACTTCATTGTGCCCATCTGCCACAAGCATGGCATGGGTGGCCACAACATGTCATGCTGAGAGGGCACTCTTACTCTGACCGAACAGTGACCATCACACAGCTATGTAGCCACATAGTGCTGTAGCCTGTCTAGTTCCTGTGATGTGGGTGCAATCTCTGTTTAGGCAGCCTAATCACTGAGCCATATGCTGAGTATCAATGTCATTTATCTCAAGCTAGCGTGCACATGTGTTGTGTGTTGAATAGTGAACTGGTCATAGCAAGCATGTGCATGATTAAAACAGCCCAGTGGTGGGCAGCAGGTGCAGTCTGACTGAGTTTGCTGTGGTGGGTTGTTAGTCTTGGTTGGGACAGCATTTGTTCCTAGCCTACTCACTGTGGTCATGGCAGGACAGTAACAGCAGCCCCCCTGCACACACACACACACTGCATTTGGCATCCGTGGTATCAGTTTTTTCACACTGGTGTCTAACATACACTGGTCTGGGAGGGTCCCTGTCCAACAGAGCCAAGTTGTGAGTTACACCTACAGCATGCTGCAATTGTGCAGGAAACAAGGTGACTAGCATAACATACTGAGCGAGTGGAAGAGTGGCCTAGTGGTTGGGGCAAGTTACCGCAGGCTGGAAGGTTGGGGGGGAGGGGGGTTCAAATCCCACTAGAGGACAGAAACCTTGGGCTGGAAGAACTGGGGTTTCTAGTCCCACAGGTTCTCCTTGCAGTCTTGAGCAAGCTACTTAACCATCCATTGCCCATGTTCCCTGTAAATAATTATCTCCAAGTTATTTGCCCTGTTCAATGTAAACCACCTTGATATCATGAAAGGTAGTATATAAGAAATGTTAAATAAATACTGCAGACTATACCTGCCTCACACTGGCACTGATGTAGACCTGCAGCATGGCTGGCAAAGGCTATCTTTAGCAGTGCAGGGACCAGGTGTTGGGTGCTCATCCTCACCCTTAGGGTGACTGCTAAAACTGCTCAGTAGCACAGTTTGTAGCTGTTATGTGCATGTTGTACCCACTGTCAGTGGGTCTTACTGATCAGATGTGATGTATCAGTGCATTCTCCATTTGGTGATCAGCTACAGACTGCTGTTCCGGCTGTGCAGTGCCTCATGTGTACTGGAGGTGCTAGCCTATACAAGTACACAGAGTAGGCAGTGACCTACAGGCTCTTTGAATCTCCACATTCCTGTATAGGGTGGTGTGGAAGTGTAACCTACTAGTTAGTACAAAGTCTCCATATGCTGGGGGCAGGGGTTCAATTCCCACTAACATTTCTTATGTGAAATTTCGGAATGAGTTACTGTTTCATTTTATGTCAACCACAATCTTCCTGGACTGACAACACCTCCATGTGACCTTATGCAGGTCACTTAACCCACCATTGGCTCAGCTGACTGCAGGTTGTATAGTCTGTGGTTTTAATCAAACATTAGTAATTGATGGTCCGATGTATGACTCTACTGCTTCAGCAGTATACTAACAGGCAGTTACATGCATACATCTGTAATCTACTTGGGAAACATGAGTCATGTGTGTGATCATGTCTGTTACTGAACAGATTTGACTCCCTTCCATCTCTTCTGTACATATGGACACATCCTACCCCTCGGATATCCACCTGCAGGTCTCAGCTCATGTCCATACATATCCCATTTGCCCGGTATGGATAATACCTGTGCAGTTGTTATCAGCACATTTGTCTGAGGTGTTGTATGGTGATTGTGTGGCTAGGACAGGTGTGAGTCCAACGTGTCTGGTATCAGGCCTTCCAAGTGGCAAGACCACACATTTTCATGCACATAACAGATTGGGGATGGCAGCTATGGTACATCAGTGCTACCAGCCCATACCATCCTCTCCTCCACCACCATCTGTCCTTCAGTCCATCCATCCACCTCTGTCAGCTGGGTGCAGTCATGTCATCTCATGCAGGCTGCTACACCATGACCTACACTGTTACTGTTTCCCACAATTTGACTCCCCACACACACCTCTTCTTTGTCTGATCTGCACGTCGCCACTCCTACTCTGTCCTCCTGTCATTGCACACATCCTGCCACTTCTGACTCCAATGGAGGACACGTATTCCACATCCTATGCCACACACTGACATTGTGCCATTTTACAGTGACACCCTTTGAGCATCCATACACCAGCCTCCCACATGCTCATCCACTTTACTAGCTGCCACATAGGGTGCCATCTGGTCTGGCAGATCTATCATCTCCCACCTGTCCTTCCATCCATCACCTTCAGATTGTCTTCCCTTGCTGCTCCTCTATTCAGCGTTAGGGTTACAGCTGTTTTCAGATGTTAAGTTGTCTGCTTGACACCTTAACGCCCAGTGTCCCTTTACCACACATTAAATAGCCCATAGAGCCCTTAACGCCAAAATGCCTCCTACATGCCCAGAGCCTTTTTCACATGGAAACCTCCTTTTTGCTGCTGTTAAGCTTGGTAACACATGCTCCCTTACCACCGTTTAGTAAATATACCCCTTAGATTGAAGCCACAGATATTACGCATAAGGAGGATATTTTAGAAGCTTTATTCGTGATTTGGATAACTGAAAATGGGCATTCAGACGTGTAAATCAGAGACAGCCCTGAACCCCTGGAAACTGGGAATACAGATGTCCCAGCAGAAGGGCATCTATGTAGCATGATGGTAGGGAGGAGGTGTGGCCTGGGCAGAGTAACAAAGATGCACATTGCAGTACGATTTCATAAAGGCACAAGTATGTCTGGCCCTGTTTGAGTCATCCAATTCTATACCTGCTCCTGAGCATGAATAAAGTGCAAAGACAAGCTCGTTTCATGGTTGCAATGCTTCCGGAGGGAAGATCATAATCTGCTTCCATTGCCATGGTTAATATTAATGGTCGAAGAAACCTGCATGTAAATAAAAATGCCAAACATATCACAAGCCTGCTGCTGCATATCTGAGAACTTGAAATGGTCAGCCAGGCTATACAAATCTCATAACATAATCAGCTCTCTTCTGAGATACCCTTGCCGATACATCTATGTACCCAGGTTTGAAGCTGTGCAATTCAAGGACCTTCGCATTTGTGAAATGGCCTACACCCATGCACATACCCAGCTTTGCAATCTGCACAGCGCCCATCTCCAAAACTGGGATGTGCATTTTTCTAGATGGAGATAAGAGTGATTTCCCTTCACTGCTGTCACTCTCCCGGATTTTTTGATGTTCTGCTCTGGACGTTACAGATTCTTCCTGGATGTCCCTTCTAAAATCCCATTTAAAACATGTTGGACCTGCATAGTTTATAAAATACACACATATATTATGACTCCACCCTACCTTCTTCTTAAACTCTGCCCCATCCATGCTTACTGTACACGCGTGTGCCAGCTTGTACCATGCAAACCTTTAGGCATGGCCTAATTATAGACGAGCCCATTTACTGGTGTAAAATAGTCCTTTACATAAAAAAATCGTTTATATACTGTAATTACTTTCCACAGTATGACATATAATTCACAATAAATGATTTTCACTCATTATTGTGTGTCTCATAAATTTGAATGAATTTTGACTAAGCTATTGTGACTGCAGTACAGGTCTCACTGTTGTATCTTTCATTTTCAATGCATTCATAAAATCATCTGATTATTTAATCAGGATATTTTTAGCTTCTTTATTTTATTTTTCCAGGCTCCCACTCACTGTTATCCAGTACCAACTGTCCAGTATATGCTTGTCGGGCTACTGACCAAATTTCTACTGCTACTTGGTTGTTGACTTGTTAACACATTTTACTTCTTACTGAACTGGTCCTTTTTTATTGTGTGTTGCCTGGTTGTTTGAGGTATTATCAATAAAACCTAACTCAGGTACAGCGAGTCCCTCTGAGGGTAGTTTGTAGCATACAGGATATCTAGAAAGACAATGGAGGTAAATGTTTCTTGAGTCTAATAAGTTTACTTTTCATGAATATGTTAGTATGTATGATTTGTAAACATGGAAAGCTAAAAAGGATTATTTTTCCTTAAATACATGGCTTTGGAACATTCGGCACAAGAAATGCAGCCTGTGAAGGGACTAGAGAGGAGTGGGTCCCCATATGTAATTTCAGAGGTCTCTGATACAAAATCTAAGATTCACTCTGAGGAATGACATTTTTGCTTAGGAATCCTGTATATTTAAGGTGGGGGAGGGAGCAAGGTGCCCCCATGTCGGGTATAATGGGGGACAGGTGCAGTACAGTGCCCTCCCTGAGATGGGCCATAGTGGTTTGGGTGCGGACTGAGTGCTGGTGCAAGGGTTGGGTCTATGCTGGTCAGGGACTGGGTGGCAGTTGGGGTAGGTTGGGCTGTTTGGTTTAAATGTGAACCCTTCTGCTGTGCTATTGGATGGCAGGCAGGGGGGCATCCTGGGAATTCAAGGAGAGGAAGAGGAGAGAAAAGGTTGTTCTGCGTCATGTGCCTGCCTTTTCTCTCCTCTCATTGCATTTGCAGGAGCTCCTTGCACTATCCATCAGCGTGTGTGTGGCAGCTCCAGTCTCCATACCTGGGTCGGCTGACATGAAAAGCAATGCAGATGGTGGGTACCTTTGGGGCCGTCGTGGTGGCAGTATGGGGGAGGCCAGTATATTTGAGTGACCAGTGGGAGCGGGAAGCTACAATCATGGGTGCAGGCAGAGAGCAAGGTCATGGCACGCACGCAGCTCTTTTGAAGATCAGCAATCAGGATGCCTTGCTGGTGGTCAGCAGGGATGTGTTGGCCTTTGATGTGATCCCAGCTTTCATGGGTAGTGCCATGCTCACGGTGGAGGTTGTGTCAGCATCAGTGCCTGCTTCCTGGGGGGTCAGCTCTTTGGGTCCAGCCTCTAGTGGGCCAGTGCTTGTGGCATCGGGAAAATTGGCAGAAGGAAAGAGGGCCCAAAAAGTGGGCTCAAAGGGTATACCAGGGGGTAGAGCTGTGGCGGTTCTAGGGCTGGGGAGGTCTCATTACTGAAGTGGCTGTGGGAGGTAGGGTTCAGTTGGTTGGGGGTGGGGTAGAAGGTGGGTCAATGGGTGGGACTTTACTGAAACCACCCCCCTTCCTCCCTTCGGCAGGTGTTGGATCACCGCCTCTGCATGCAGGGTCAGTCTGGGTGGGATGGGGTTCCAGCAGTGGTGGTGCATGCAAGGAGGGGAGGTACAGGATGGAGGGATGGAAATCTGGAGGTGAAGGGTCTCCAGTTCTTATTGGGGTTTTGGAGCTTCTGCTTTCAGGGCATTGTCCTGCAATGCCTGAAGCAGAGTTTGTGATTCAACCCGAAATGTGACATGTCGTGCATGCAAGACTTCTTTCAGTACATTCTTCAGAAGGACTTTGTGTTTTGTGAGTTAAGTAGCCATTTTAATTATTTATGCATTTGTGCAATTACACTTCAATTAAAACTGGGCTACTGCAGCGGTGGAGAGAAACCCATCTCCTTTTCCTGTGACAGTGCATCCGACAAAAAAATTCAAAGAACATTTTCAAAAATTTAGGATTCATTGTCTCACTTGGGATCCTATAGATTTTGGATGTATGGTTTTATCCTCAAGGTTAAGGAATTATTTAATACAGTTAACTGGCTTTTCCAAAAAGGTAAAGAGAAGATGCTTGATTTTAGTAAGTGATTAGCCAATTATTTCCAGAGGAAGGTTAATGTTTTTCATGAGTGCTTGGAGAGAGATAGACAGAAGAAGGATTTACAAAAATGGACGGGTGATAGCGATGTTAATTTGCAAGTGACTTTAGAGTTGTTTCATAGTCCCTCTTTAGATCATCTGGAAAAATTGATTGGGAGTATTAATCCTTCTTTCTGTGGTCTCGATTCTTGTCACTGTTGGTTTCTAAAGGCCTTGCTGAAAACTCTAAACATGGGTTTAATAAGATCATGCAGAGGTTTTTAGAGAAAGGTATTTTCCCTGATAATTTGTGCTGTGCATCAGTGCACCTATTTTCAAGGACGGTAATTGGATCCTTTAGATTCTTCAACAGTATAGACCGATTTCTAATTGACATTTTTTGTCTAGAGTGATTGAGAGATGAGTGTTTCTTGTGTTGAGTTTATCTGTGGAAGAAAAATAGGATTCTGGATCAGGCACAGACACGTTTTCAATCTGGTCACAGAACTGAGTCAGTGTTATTGACTGCCCAAGAGGAAATGTAAAGTGCCAAGTCATATTAATTTTATTAGATCTTTCAGCAGCATTTGATTTGGCAGATTGATAAAATGCTGTAGCTTGTTGGGAATTAGATCCAAAGCCCTCCAGTGGATAGAATATTTTTTTCAGGGACGATCTGCTATAGTGATAAAGGTTCAGGATAGGTCGACTCCATATATAACTCCTTGAGAAATTCCTCAGGGGTCTTGCCTTTCACCTCTACTTCTTAATTTGCATTTACAGGCACTTGGATACATTTCTTGTCAATTAGGGTTTAGGGTCCCAATATTGAATATGTTAGGTGGCCATTAGGCGGGCAAATCCAGCCAAAACCTATGTAAAAGTGGCAAACACGGGTATACCCAGTCTTGAGTGGCATGCACATGACTGGATAACACTATAAGATGCAGGAGGGCATGGAGTCCACATACACGTGGAATGTTGATATTCTACAGCGATGTGCAGACATATAGAGGGGCCAAAACTGTGTAACTCTTGGCCAGCGTTTCACACGGTTAAGGACCCGCTCAAAAATCCATATTGGTTATGCGGGCATATGCCACTCCATGAGCATTCGAACCAGACAAAAGGTTAAAGAAATGGGCAGAGGGATGTGGTGGCTACCCAAGCAACACCAGAGATGGAAATGTCATGTGACAGCAAGCAGCAAGAGATAGATTGATCCGGGAGAACCTCTAGTATGAGTGCACCCATTTATTCACATAACATGCAGTACAGATCACCAATACAATCACTGATGTGCCCTCTTTGGATCCTGATGCCCCTCCTGAATCCCCTCCTGTGACCTTCCAACAAACTCCCAACCTGGACACTACACCTCAGCAGTGCTGTCTCTGAGGCATTGCTAGCTGTCTCATCCTTCTCTCCAAGGTTTGAGGCCTCATCAGGCTGTAGCCAGACGATCCCTGATGTCATGCTGTTGCTCCCCAGGGAGCATCTACTTCAGGTTTCTGCCTCACAGCTGTAATATTACATAGGGAGCATGAGTCAGAGGCTATGTAGGCAACTGTCTCCCTGGATAGACAGCGCACTGCCTCCTCGTGCCTCTCCTGCTGCTCTGCCATTTCACACATCAACTGCGTTGCATCAGAGAAATACTGCCTGAACCTCTCAAGGCTTGTGAAGATGCCTTTGGTCAAGATGACCATCTCTGCCCCCTCTTGCAGAACAGTTGTCAATGGATTTCTTGTGGATGGGAAACTCCAGCTCCAGCAGATCCTGGGGATGACCTTGCTATTCTCTGTACCTTTTCTTTTTTTTTTTTTTTTTAACAAGTTTATTTATCATTTTCCAACAAAGAAACATATACAAACCAAAGTATGAATATACAAAAACATCATAACATATAGAACTGGCTATAAGTACATCAAGGATCTATTGTTGTGGATCCATGTACAGACAAATAAACCTTCTGGACCTAAAAGAAAACCGCTAGATATTACAGTAAATTCCAAATAATTCTAATCAGGTCACTCGGTGATGCGCATGAACTCCCGGAACTATGTCGTTATAATCTTGGCGTCCAGAGCCCGCCACTTCATCAGTCGTGGCGAAAGATAGGGATGTTGACTAACATAAAGGTGCTCATATTTGCGATGGGTACACAGCATGTTCCACCAATGCTCAAACGACAGGAGATCAAAATTCTTCCAATGGCTCAGCAGAGTTTTCAAAGCGAGTCCAAGCAGCAAATCTAATTTGCCACAGTCTTTTGCCAGTAGACCCGGTATTCCTGCCCTGGAACGGAATATAACTATTCAGAATGTTAAGGGTATCTGTAACCCCAATAACCAGGCTATTCTGTCCCATATTTGTCTCCAATATCTTTTCAGCTTGATACAGCCATAAAGCATATGTTCCAGAGTGCCTGGTTCCATTTTACACGACCAACAGAGATTGTTAGCGGGGTCCTGCCATTTCGCGACTTTAACTGGAGTCAGATAGGCCCGATGCGCCAGAAAAAAGAGCGTTTGCGTCAAAGGGGCAGAACAGGCTATCCTGATTTGATGTTGCCAAAAGTAGAACCAATCTTCCTCGTCTTCCATACAACCCACTTCCTCTTCCCAGATGGATTGCACACTTCTACATGTCTGTGCCTGTCCGTCTCGCAATATGGAGACTATTTTCGAGACAATTTGTTGTCCTTCCCGAAGCTCAACAACTTTCAGCCTCCACGGAGTGGAAGTCGGTAATCCAGCTGGTAGCACTTCGGCTTTCCCCAAACAGTGGCGCAACTGACACCATTGGAATAGGCCACTGCGAGGAAGCCCGAATTCTTGGCTTAATTCTGAAAAAGTCTTAAATCTATCTCCAATGACCAAGTGTCCAATCGTGGAGATTCCATGCTGGAGCCAAAGAGGCCACAGAAAAGATTTCCCTGCTATCTTAAATCCGGGATTCAACCAAAGCGGAGTGTCCGCGGCATATCTCTTCCAGTCCATGACGGAACTCTGGAGTAGTTGAAATGCTTGTAGGGTAGCTTTGATTACTGTATTAGATTCCCATTCTTTAAGGCTGGCCGCCCCAATACATGCAGACAGTGGGAGCGGTCTACAAACAGCTGTTTCTATATGTAACCAATGTGGGTCGTTAGGATCAAGATCTAAATCACTCCACCGGCTCCCATGGCGCAGAAGAGTAGCTATATGATACCAGTGAAGATCCGGGAACTGCACTCCACCGTATTTCTTGGCCAGCTTAAGTTTCCAATGAGCTATTCGGGGAGTTTTATTACGCCATAGAAAAGCTAATAAAAGCTTGCTCACTGCCTTGTAAAATCGTGAGGAGAATAGGACCGGTATCATGCTTAAAATATAAGTGACCTTGGGGACAATCACCATCTTGATAGTTTCAAGCCTGCCCCACCATGTCAGATGAAGGGGATTCCATTTATGTATATATTCTCGTACCAACTTTTCACAGTGTGCCTCATTATGCGTCACAGTGTCTGGTAGGGTAGTACAATATTCCACCCCCAAATATTTGAAATGACTCTTTTCCACTTTAAACGGAAACTTATCAAGCATATCCACAGCTACCAGATGGTTAAATGGAATCACGACAGTTTTAGCTAGATTTAATTTGTAGCCTGAGACGTTCGAGTAAGTTGCTATAGTTTGTAGCAGTGGATCAAGAGATTGCGGTTCCACAAAAATAAGCAGATCATCGGCATACGCCGAGAGTTTGTAATGTCGGTCATGTATCTCAATGCCCCTGATGTTATCTTGCTGGCGAATGCATAAATTTAGGGGTTCAAGGGCAAGATTAAAAAGTAATGGCGATAATGGGCATCCTTGCCTAGTGCCCCGATAAAGTTGAAAGGCAGCAGACATCATCCCATTTGCCCATATTCTTGCAGTGGGTTGAGAGTATAGTAATTGAACTCGTTGCAAAAAACACCCCTGAAATCCAAACCATCGTAGAGCTCGAAAGAGGAAGGCCCACTCTATTCTGTCAAAGGCCTTTTCCGCATCCAAGGCCAACCCCATAATTGGGGAAGTGGCTTTGTGAGACTCCAATAGCACATGAGCTAGCAGTCTTCCATTATCCACAGTCGACCATCCAGACATAAAGCCTGATTGATCCGGGTGTATTAGGGAGCTCAACACTTTATTTAATCTGTTGGCCAAAACTTTAGCATAGATTTTATAATCCGCGTTGAGAAGCGATATAGGTCGGTAATTTTCAATTCGTTGAGAGTCTCTACCCGGCTTAGGGTGTATGACAATAGTGGCCTCGGCAAGTGCACCAATATCAGGGTATTCCGCATTTAGGCGACTGTAGTAAGTTTGCAGCTCTGGGACAAGAAGGGCAGAGAAGGCAAGGTAAAATTCCAATGGAATGCCATCGGGACCACAGGCTTTCCCCTTGGCCAACTGGCATATCGCTGCCTCAATTTCAGCACATGTAATCTCAGCCTCCAGCATTCCCGCCTGCTGAGGAGTTAACTTAGGACCTTGAATATTAGCAGTCAAGCGCTGAAAAGCGTCCTCATTCCATATTACTTCAGATTTATATAGGTCTTGATAGAATTCCCTGCATCTTCCCAAGATATCCTCATCTTTCACTAGCAAGTGGTCTTGCTTAGCATGTAAGCCCGTAATACGGCTAGATGGCTGAGTAGTCCGTAAGGATCGTGCTAAAAGAGGACTGGCACGGTTGCACTCATAGTAATAAGTACTATTCCGCATATGGTACTGGGTCTTAGCTTCTTCACTCAGAATAGCATTATAATGGTAGCGTAAGCGCTGCAGTCTAAGCAAAATCAGCGGATCCGCATTCTTGGCAAGCAGCCTCTCCCCGACTCCAATTGAAGCCTGCAGAGCCCGAAGCTTCTCTTTCCGCAATGTCTTCTGCTGAATATCATAGGTGGTGATATAGCTTCTAAGAGTTGCCTTTAAGCCTTCCCACCATGCCCACCCGGGCGTGTCATCGACCTTATTACAATCCAGATACATAGTGAGACATGTCCGCACATGCTCTAAGAACTGCTCATCCTCAAGCCAGGCTTTATCCATTCGGAATCTCGCACTCGCTTGTCCCCTAGTATAGCCTTCCAATGTCAGGATTATGGCAGAATGATCTGATATGGTTCTGGGCAAGATCTCTGCACTAGATAGCCTCGACATCAGTTGCTTAGGAATAAGAAAATAATCAATCCTAGTTTGCGTATGGTGCGGCATAGAATAATAAGTATACTCTCGAGCGTTGGAGTGAAGGAGTCTCCATGGATCTACAAGATCAAAGGTTTCCATAAATCCTTGCAATGCCCCATACGTTTTGGGTTTAATTTGAGGCCGATAGGGAGCGCGATCTAGCAGGGGATCCAACAGGACGTTTAAATCTCCCCCAAGCACCATAGGTACAAAAATTGGCATCCTTGTTTCGGTCGCAAGGTGCTGGAAAAACACTGGATCTTCATTGTTGGGACCATAGACGGTCACTAAAAGATACTCCTCGGACCCAATCTGCACATGTGCCCAGGCCCATCTGCCAATGGGATCACATCTGGTTTCTCGAACGATGGGTTGTAGAGCTCTCCGAATCAGGATAAGCACACCCCCTTTCTTTTTCATCGCAGGAGCTGAGATAACATTCTGATAAATGCCATTATGAACTTTGCAGGATTCAGCTAAAGTCAAGTGCGTTTCTTGCATGTACACAATATCTGCTCCTTGTTTCTGGCAGTACACTAAAAGTTTCGTGCGTTTAATGGGGTTGTTAATGCCCTGGACATTCAATGACAAAAATTTAAGATCCCTCTTTGCCATCATTAATAGCCCCTGTTCCTGGGGTCACACGCATCACCAAGCGCCTACACATCATACATTTAGTACTATACAAACATTGTACATATAGCCTTCCAACATATAGAACTATAACCATTAAACCCCCTTGTACAGTGGAGTACCCCCCTTAGCGATCAAACCACCCAGGCCCACCCCCCTGCAGTTATCCCCTTTACATTCCATATCCATCCCTTTCTTCCCTGAACTTTCCTCATCTATCAAAACCAGAGTCACTAGAAAATACTATCAACAGGGGACTTAAGGTTGTTATAAGGTCCCTAAGGTTTAACAGGCCCGACTGCACCCCCAGCACCCTAAAAGGGTCCAACAATAGATATCAGTTCCTGAGAGCTTCAGAGAGTCAAACGACCTGCAATATTGTAGACAGCATCGCCGGATCTGCACAGTCAACGGCTCACTTCCATCCGGGAGTAGTCATGTAGGAAAGATCTGAGCATTGTAGCATTATCAAAGTTTCTGGTAACATTATCCACAGTGACTCGCATCTTAGCAGGATAAAACAGTCCATAGCGTGCCTGGATCTTTTGTAATAAAGGCCTGCATTCCAATAGCTCCCGACGCCGGTCCACCGCCTTCTTGGACAGGTCTGGAAAAAAGGCAATCCGGCTGCCATTGAGTTGTATAGAAGTCCGCTGTTTAGCCACTTGCATGATTTGCAGAACTTGGGGATGACGCAAAACTTTAATCAGCATTGGTCGCGGGCGCTTCGCTTGAGCCGTGCTCATTAAGGGAACCCGATGCGCCCTCTCAATTTCAAAAGGAGCCACAAATTTAATTTGGAGTAGATCAGGTAGCATTTTTTCCATATAGCCAATCGGATCGTTCCCTTCAACTCCCTCTGGCAGTCCGATCACCCGTATATTACTCCTCCGTGATCTGTTACTCTGCTCTTCCAGCTGCGCTTCCAATGAAGTAACTCTTTTCGCCAAAGGGCCTACCTGTAACAGCATCCCCTCGTGTTTTTGGACTAGGGCCTCCACTTTCACTAATCTCTCATCCATCCCACTCAGTTGCTCGCGTACCGTGTGAAGTTCCTCCTGCACTTGGGACAGGATCTCTGCATTACTCTCCATCATCTCCTTCATCTTTCGCAGCTCTGAGAGGATTTCCCGCACGCCTTCCGTTGCCTCGTGCTCCGGTTTTCCCCTTTTGCGGGGAGGCCGCATCATGCTTTTGGCGTTTGGACGCTTGGCCTGTGGGCGCCGGAAATTCTAACCTTGCTGGTTTTAAAGACGCCATCCTCTAATACACAGAGACCTAATTAATAGCGTTGACCCACCGAATTAACCGGGAAGAAAGGGCGGATTCTGTAATGCGGTGCAGGAGCTAGCTTCTTAGGCGGCCATCACACTTCGCGGCAGGCTCCGCCCCCCTCTGTACCTTTTCTAATAACGCTATATCCTTTTAAAGATATGGTGACAAGAATTGCACACAATATTCAAGGTGCTGTAGCAATATGGAACAATACAGAGACATTATAATATCCTTTATTTTATTCTCAATTCCTTTCCTTATACATAGTACCATAGTAGCATAGTATATGATGGCAGATAAAGACCAGTTTGGTCCATCTAGTCTGCCCAGCAAGGTGGCAAGAGTAGGTGCACTTGCCGCTCCATGCAGGTCACCCCTATTTGTTCAGATATAAGAGATAGTTATGCTTATTTTGATTTTATCCTGTTAAAAAGGAATCCACTGTGTCTGTCCCATGCCTTTTTTAATTCTGTCACTGTGTTTGCCCCCACCACTTTCATCGGGAGGGCATTCCAATCATCTACCTCCCTTTCAGTGAACAAGTATTTCCTAACATTGCCTTTCAGTTTACCCCCTTGCAGCTTCATATTATGCCCTCTAGTTTTACAGCTTCCCCGTCTTTGGAAGAGGTTTGTTTGTTCATTAATACTCTTAAATATTTAAAGGTCTGAATCATACCTCTCCTATCCCTCCTTTCCTTCAGAGTGTACATATTTAGGTCTTTAAGTCTCTTCTCATAAGTCTTCTGATGCAGGTTCCAAATCATTTTGGTCACCTTTCTCTGAACCGTTTCCAGTCTTTTTATATCCTTAGTGAGATATGGTCTCCAAAACTGAACACAATATTCAAAGTGAGGCCTCACCAGTGACTTGTACAGTGGCATTAGTACCTCTTCCTTTATGCTGGTAATTCCTCTCTGTATGCAACTCAGCATCCTTCTGGCTTTTGACACCACCTTGTCGCACTGTTTCACCACCATGAGATACTCACACTGAGGTCCTTCTCCTGGTCTATACACACCAACCTCTCTCCCCCTATGATGTACCTTTCCCTTGGATTTCTGCTTCCTAAGTGCATGACACTGCACTTCTTCACATTAAATCTTAACTGCCAAGCATTAGAACATTTTTCCAGCTTTTGTAGATCTTTCTTCATGTTCTTCACTCCCTCAGTGGAGTCCGCTCTGTTGCAAATTTTCATGTCATCTGCAAAAAGACAGATTTTTCCATTTAGTTCTTCAACAATATCACTCACAAATACATTGAACAGTGCCAGTCCCATGACAGAATCCTGGGCACACCACTAATCAACTTCCTTTCATCCGAGTGAGCTCCGCTTACCATCACCTTCTGTCGTCTGTCAGTCAACCAATTTCTGATCTAGTTCACCACCTTGGGAACCATCCCCAAGCTGTTGAGTTTATTGATAAGTCTCCTATGAGGAACAGTATCAAAGGCTTTGCTGAAATCCAGGTAGATGACATCCATTGCATGCCCTTGATCTAGTTCTCTGGTCATCGAGTCAAAGAACTCAATCAGATTTGTTTGGCAAGATTCTCCTTTGGTAAAACCATGTTGCCTCGGATCATGCAATCTATTGGTTTCAAGAAAGTCCACTATTCACTCTTTCAGAAGTGCCTCCATTACTTTTCCCGCCACTGGGGTAAGGCTTACTGGACTGTTTGTCACTTCTTCTCTGTTACCACTTTTGTGAAGAGGTACCACATCAGCCCTTCTCCAGTCCTGTGGAACTTCTCCTGTCTCCATGTATCTATTAAAAACATCCTTTAACAGCCCTGCAAGAACCTCTCTGAACTATTTCAGTATCCATCCAGTCCCATGGATTTGTCTACTTTCAGTTTTGCAAGCTGTTCTAACACATCTTCTGTGAATGGTGTGGTATCTACTCCATTCCCATTTTTATATTTGGGAATCACAGGTGGTCCTTCTCCAGGATTTTCTTTAGTAAAAACAGTAGAAGTATTTGTTTAGCATTTTTGCTGTTTCAGTGTCACTTTCCACAAGACTGTTCCCAGCACTTTTGAGTCCTGCAATTCCACCTCTGATTTTCCTCCTCTCCCAAATATACCTGAAGAAAGTTTTGTCGCCACACTTCACATCTTTAGCCATCTTTTCTTCTTCCTTGGATTTTGCTATCCTTTTTTTCTTTTTTCTCTTTTAGTTTGATTGCATATTCCTTTCTGTGTTCCTCTGTTTGTGAGCTTCTGAATTTTGTGAAAGCTGTGTTTTTTGCCTTTATTAGAGCAGTCAATTCGTTGGCAAACCAAATAGGTTTCCTTTTCCTCTTATTTTTATTTATTTTCCTTACATATGTGTATTTTGCCCCTTTTATTGCCTCCTTTAGTTTAGCCCTTTGCAATTCCACCTCCTTTATCCCCTCCCACCCTGCCAACTCCTCCTTCAGGTATTTGGCCATTTCACTGAAGTCAGTGTTTTTGAAGTCTAGGATTTTGAGCTTGCTGTGATTGCACTGCACCTTGACTTATATCTCAAACCACACCATGTGATTGCTGCTGTTTACATGCTGTTCACATGGGTACCCACCCAGACATTCAATATGCTATCTCCTTTGGTGAGCACTAAATCCAATATCGAGCTTTCCTTGGTCGGTTCCATGACATTGTCTAAGTAACGCATCTTGGAAGACATCCACAATTTTTTTTTTTTAAATGCTTTATTTTCGTTTTATAACAACAGAGGAAAGGAAGACATACAGCTAAAAGACAGATACATAAGTGAGATACATACAACAAAGCAAACCCCTACCACCCCCCTCCCCCCTGCTTCTTCTCTAGAAAACTAATCATTCCCAAAGCGGGCGTGTACTGACATAATCGTGTTACAAAACCTAACGGTGATCTGAAACATGATGAGTGCACCTGAAACAGACATGTCAAAGCAATGAGCAGATTGTACATAATCATTGAGCATCAGCCAGTTAGACAAACAAAATGAGTTTGTGTATGGGGGGATAGCTCTCCGAGACGTCTGCTCACATTCACTATATAAGCAGACGAGGTTCCACCATGCATTGACAGTAAGTCGAGAGCTATCCTTCCAATTCTTCGTGATTAAGCAGATGACTATGCCCAGAGGGAAATCAAAGAGAAAGCGACCCTTCTAGGAAGAGAGGGGACCTCCGCCACAGAGCGGAGTCCCACAATCTGCCAAGGGAGAAACTCGCTAAGATGTAAGATAGATTGAATACCTAGCAGCATGATCTGAAAGATGTTGAGAGGGAATCTTTGCAGTGGCCACCTGAGGGACTATCAGTATTGATATCAGAGAGAAATCTGTGCGAGACTGGGATTAGTGAGAAGAAGAGAGGAATGTAAAGTCAAGCTCAATGAGATGTAGTAACCTCCAGAGATCTACCAAAGCAAGATCTTTGATCAAAGAGATAAACGAGATGGGACTCTTGGGGGGACCACTTATCCTAGGCGGCTGTTGGTCAATCTGGGGATCAAGAACTAAATTGAAATCCCCCCCTATGATCAATGCAGTATGAGCAGAGACCTGCGCAACCTAAGCAATGGCAACGGAAAAGGCAGGGTCATCCACATTAGGAGCGTAAAGGCATATACATGATACTTCAATGCTACCTATCTTAAGGTGAACTCTGGACCATCCACCTACGGTATCAGAACTATTCGCAAGAAAAGTAGCATACAAAGATTTCCTAACAAGTATGGCAGCCCCACATTTCTTAGAAACGGCTGGGGAAGAGGCGACCACCATGTAAGGTTTAATATTGAGTTTAAGAGTTGCCTGCGAATTTAAATGCAGTTTTTGAAGGAAAATCAAGCCCACGGCTGCATGACATAATAGTTTAAATTTGTCTTCCGTTTTATTGGATTATTGATTCCTTAGACATTCAAGAGAAAATCTTACATGGTACCATTGATCAGCAAGAAACATTTTAGGTAAGGACGCTTGAAACATACAACATAATAAAAAACTGTGCAACAATGACATAATCACCGAGTCTGCTGGCAAATACACCCTATATTGAAAAGTATGTACCAAAATATCTTAGAGAAGAAGCAAACCCCCAATGAATATGGCGACCAGATGTCTGCGGGAGGAGGCCCCAGAGAGGAAAATGAAGGCATGAAAAGAAAAGAACACCAAAGTCCATGAGCAACACTGTCTCTGATACTCATCGAGGCTACAATGGGTAGATGGAGTCGGGTCACGGATAGCATCGAAATAAGGCAACGAACCGCCCTCGTCAGACTCTTTGCTGAGCCGCGACTAATCCAATATGGCAGGCACAGCGGACATGAGAATACTTGCAGGAACATTCTGGAAGTCAGCGCATCAAGTCGGCCTCTTTAGAATCCAAGAACTCCGCTAGTAGATCAGGGTCCTCAAATGTTCTTGTCTGATTGTGAAGGGTGACTCGGAGCTTGGCCGGATACATCAGGCCATAGCGTGCTTGTAGATGTTGAAGCCTCGGTCGAAATTCCAGAAGGCACTTTCGGCGGTCGACCGTGGGTTTAGCCAAGTCAGGATAGAAGGAGATCTTGTGGCCCTTGAACTCCATATGGCCCTTGGCCCGAGAAGCACTGAGAATTTGCTCCACATGTTGAAAGCGCAAAAGTTGAAAGATGATAGGCCGCGGGGTCTTCCTGTTGAGCATTATGTTTGTGGGTACCCGATGAGCACGATCGATCTCCAAATCTTTGGTAAAGGCAATTTGAAGCAGGGAAGGGAGGATTTGACATAAAAACTCTTTCATGTCTCCCGATTCCGCTCCCTCCGGTATGCCCACGATTCGTAGGTTATTACGGCGCGCTCTATTATTGCCATCTTCCACTTCTTTCTGCAAGGCCCGTACCTGGCGTTCAACTTTGTCGAGTTGGGACAACCGGGCCACATGGGAGTCCAAGATGCTCTCCATTTTGTCTTGACGCGAAGAGAGCCCCTCTAGCCTGCCCTGCAGAATACCAAGATCTTCCCGCAGCGCTCGGAGTGCTTCACCATTAGACTGCACGAGGTCCTTAACCCCTCTAATCTCTGCAAGGATTTCCTGCTGCATTTCGGGGCCCTCGCGCGAAGCCAGCCCCTTCTGCGGGGACGGGGGTTCAGTTTTGGAGCGTTTGCCATGAGAAGCCGCTGGAGAGCCAAATTCCAGGCGCATAGGTTTAGTCCCGGCCATCTCACCAATGTGCCCCGGCAAGATTCGGACAGAAGTCTAAGTATATACGGTGTTAATTCAGGATTCTGAGTAGGCCTCTCGGGAGCCTCAGCGTTATGCGACCATCCCGCTGGACACCGGGCTCCGCCCCCCCCGCTGGACACCGGGCTCCGCCCCCCGACATCCACAATTTTTATACTTTCCAGATTTGCAGAAGAAATACTCCAATCCACATTGGGTAGATTGAAGTTACCCAATATGATCACTTCACCCTTTGTGGCTATTTTTGCAATATCTATAATCAATTTGCTATCTATTTCTTCGGTTTGAGTTGGAGATCTATAGACTACACCAATATGGATGACAGTGCCATCTCCTCTTTCCAACACAATCCACAGTGCTTCTTCTTTTCCCCACGTCCCCTGCATTGTAGTAGCTTTAATATTGCTTTTGACATATAGAAACATAGAAATATGACTACAGAAAAAGACCACATGGCCTATCTAGTCTGTACTTCCATATCAGGAACAGGAAGGTAACAGAAGTATGAGCCTCTAGACTAATTCCTGCACTCCTGCTAGCTGTCTTCCCATTTGTGATTTTCAGGTGTGCACAAAATTTTACCACATCCAGCTAAAGTAATGCGCTGAAATGAGAAAGATAGGCTTTGTTCTCTGCTCTCCTCAGTGTAGTATGAAGGGCCTTTTTCAGAAAATTACTTCCCTGTATTTTGTATCTGAGAACATTCTTTATTGAATAAGAACCACGGGTTACTATTCATGCATGAGACTATATTTTTTGTCTAATCTATAATGGCTTTTATAATCTTCCCTAAAACAAAGACACGGGGAGGGATGGCCTGCATGGAGCGGCAGGTGTACCTACCCTTGCCATCTTACTGGGCAGACTAGATGGACCATACTGGTCTTTATCTGCTGTCATTTACTATGTTACTATGTTACTATCAACAACTTCAACAGTCCCCTTTTTACCTTTAGAGATCCTCTGTGTTTGTCCCATGCTTTTTTTGAATTCAGTTATTGTCCTCATCTCTACCACCTCCACTGGGAGACTATTCCACGGATCCACCACTCTTTCCATAAAGAAATATTTCTGCATATCACTCCTGAATCTATCTCCCTTCACCCTCATCCCATGTCCCCTCATAGCAGAACTTGCTTTCAATTGAAAGAGGCTCTCCACCTGAACATTTGTGCCATGGAGGTATTTAAACATCTCAGTCACATCACCTCTATCCCGCCTTTCCTCTAAGGTGTACATATTAAGATCCTTAAGTCTGTCCTCATATGCTTTGTAATGAAGACCACTAACCATTTTAGTAGCCACCCTCTGCACTGACTCCATCTTGTTCACATCCTTTTGAAGGTGCGGTCTCCATAATTGCACCATATACTCCAAATGAGGTCACACCAAAGACAGAGGCACTATCATCTCCTTTTTTCTGCTAGCCATTCCTCTCTGTATGCACCCAAGCATCCTTCTAGCTTTTGCCGTTGCCTTTTCTACCTGTTTAGCTACTTTAAGATCATCAGACACAACCACGCCTAGGTCCTACTCTTCTTTAGTGGAGAAAAGTACTTCACCTGCTATACTATATTGCTCCCTTGGATTGCTGCAGCCCAAATGCATGACCTTACATTTTTTAACATTAAATCCCAGCTGCCAAATTCTAGACCATTCCTCAAGCTTAGCTAGATCCCTCCTCATGTTATCTACACCTTTCTGGGCTACTCCTCCTCTTTTTCTAACTCTCTATCCCTTCTAAATAGATTATAGCCAGCTATGGCTATATCCCATTCTTGCAACTCGTTAAACCATTTTTCTGTGATTGCCACAATGTCCAAGTCCTTTTCCACCATTAGGGCTTCCAGGTTAGGAAATTTGTTGGCTAGGCTAAGCATGTAGATTAGTTAAAACTAGTAAGAAAACGTTAACTCTGTTAGAGTGGAACAATCTCCCAAAATTATTGTAATTAAAAAGCAATTATATAATATGTTTAAGAAAATGTTAAAATCATAACTTTTCTTTCAACGGGATTAGTGAATTATTACTTAATTAAGGAGGATGACATGAAATTCGATAGCTAGTTGAAAGTTGCATTAGTTTGTTTTCTTTTGTTATTTGAGATTGTTATTATCCCTACTTGTTTTCTATGTAATCCACCTCAAATTCTGTGTTTGGATAGAAACAGGCTACAAATGCCATTTTAAATTAAATTATGTATACATTAGGTCCAAATGAACTTATGACTTGGTATTGACTTGTTACCACTGTCATAGCTTTTATATGCAATTTCAATTTTTGTAATAAATTGCATTCCATCTTAGGCTTTTTCTTGGCAGAATGACCAGAAGTAGATTACCAGATATTTGTTTCTGAGGAAATGGAAGGTTAAGTGACTTGCCTAAGGAGTTCTAGTAGGAATCAAGCCCTGAGTTCTTAGCTACCAAGGCAGTGCTCTAACCAGTAGGCCACTCCACTCACCCGCAGTATGGTAAAATAGTATAATACTTAGAAATCAATTTTCAAAGCCAATTTTCATGTTCAAGGAGGTGATTTTAGAAGGTTAGCAGGTTTCTACTTGTAAATTGGTATGCATGTAGTGAACGCAGTATTCAGCAGCAGTGGCTAGCTGATCTTCTAGCAACTGATTTTGAGCTCTAAACCTGGATATTCAATGTCGAGGCCATATTAAGTATGGGTTGGTGGGATTTCTGGAAGCTAACTGGGCAGTGGTGATTTTTAGCCATTGCCCAGTTAGTTTCTGCGGTGAAAGTTAGGCCAGCCTTTCCTGCACCTGACTTTTGCTACATGCTCTTAACTGGGCAATGGCTCAATATCGCCACTGTCCAGTTATCGATGGGTTCTGCCCCCAATAGCCCCAGTTAGCATTGGGGCATGCAGCAACAGCACTTGTGTTAATGCCACTGAATAGCCCACTGAGCAACATTTACACAGACCGCAGGTCTGCAAACCATATAAATGCCTTTGAATATCCCCCCCCCCAGTGATTTTAGAAGTCATGCCGCCTAAACATGTATGCATTCAGCATACACAGATTGAAGAGGGTGCATTCTTGGTATGGTTTCACTATTATGTTAATTTTATAAACTGATGCCTACTTAGCGCCAGGGCCGGCCCGTCCATTGAGCAAGAATGTTTTTTGCACAGGGCCCCGCGTTTCAGGGGGCCCCGCGCAAAAAACATTCTTCATCATCCCAAGTTTAAAAAAAACAACAAACCGGCTGCTTCCCATCACCCTCGGCGGGATTAACAGAGCCGCGAGAAAGGGAAACAATCGCGGCTCTGAAAGAAGCCTGCGTTTTGAGATTCGAAGCTAGCTGATGATGCAGGGAGGTTCTGCCAGGCAAGGGGGGGGCCCCGCGGCAGAACTCTTGCGGTTTTTTTTAAATTTGGGATGATAGGGGGGAAGGGGGTTTAGGACTGGTAGTGGGCTATGGGTGGGAGGCTAAGACTGGAAGTGGGCTGATGGGGGAGGGTTAGGACTAGTAATGGGCCATGGGGGGTTGCTAAGACTGGAAGTGGGCTGATGGGGGGTGGGGTTAGGACTGGAATTGGCCATGGGGGGGGCTAAGACTGGAAGTGGGCTGATGGGGGGGTAGGACTGGTAATGGGCTATGGGGAGGGGGCTAAGACTGGAAATGGGCTGATGGGGGGGTTAGGACTGGTAATTGGCCATGGGGGGGTCTAAGACTGGAAATGGGCTGATGGGGGGGTTAGGACTGGTAATGGGCTATGGGCTATTTGGGATGATAGGGGGAAGGGGGTTTAGGACTGGTAATGGGCTATGGGGGGGGGAGGCTAAGACTGGAAGTGGGCTGATGGGGGAGGGTTAGGACTAGTAATGTGCCATGGGGGGTGCTAAGGCTGGAAGTGGGCTGGTGGTGGTGGTGGTGGGGGGGGGGGTTAGGACTGGTAATTGGCTATGGGGGGGGGCTAAGACTGGAAATGGGCTGATGGGGAGGTTTAGGACTGGTACTGGGTTATCGGGGGGCTAAGACTGGAAATGGGCTGATGGGGGGTTAGGACTGGTAATGGGCTATGGAGGGGGGGCTAAGACTGGAAATGGGCTGATGGGGGGGTTAGGACTGGTAATTGGCTATGGGGGGGCTAAGACTGGAAATAGGCTGATGGGGGGCTAGGACTGGAAATAGGGTGATGGGGGGGTAGGAAGTAATTGGCTGAGGGGGGGGTAGGACTAGTAATGGGCTATGAGGAGGCTAGGACTGGAAATGGGCTAAGTGGAAGGAGGGCTTGAACTGAAAATAGCTGATGGGGACGGGGGCTTGGAATGGAAATGGGTTGTGAGGGGGAAGGAGCTAGGACTGGAAATGGGTGAGTGGGGGGGGGGCTAGGACAGGAAATGTGATGATGGAGGGGCTAGAATAGGACTGGAAATTGGCTGTTGGGGGGTTGCTAAGATTGGAAATAGGCTGTGGTGGGGGTTTGGATTGAAATGGACTCATGAAGGGGCTAGAACTGGAAGTAGGCTCATGGGGGGCTTGGATTGGAAATGGGCTGAGTGGAGGGGAGCTAGGATTTGACATGGGCTGATGGTGGGGCTAGGAAAGGACTAGAAATGGGCTCATGGGGGGCTGGATTGGAAATGAGCTGATGGAGGGACTCGGATGGGACTGCAAATAGATGGGGGAGCTAGGACTGGAAATAGGCTGATGGTGGGGCTAGGATAGGACTGGAAATAGGCTTATGGGGGGCTAGGACTGGAAATGGGCTGATGCGGGGACTAGAAGGGAGCGGATGCTGGGTGGGACTGGAACTAGAATGGAGCTGATGTTGGGGGAGGATTAGAATGGTATGGAGCTGGGAGAGTGAAATGGAGAGGGAAAAAATATTTTGTGTGGGAGGGAAGACAAATCTACAATTGTCCGGATATTGGGAGAGTAAGTGAGGATTGAGGATGGAGGGGTAAAATTTGAGTGGATGAAATAGGAATGAGGAAAGAGCAAAAGGAGAAAGATTAGTATGTTAAAGCAGATGTAGAGAGAGAATGGAAAAAAACTAGAAGAGAGAAGAAAAGACAAATGGACAGCAGACGAAGAGTTAGCGGAAGACACGAAGAAACCAGAAGAAAGTGGCTGGAGCAATTGCAGCTGAAAAAAATGCACAAAAGGTAGAAAAATATCTCTTTATTTTGAATTTATTAATTGGAACATGTCAGCTCTGGGAAATGTGCATCATTAACGTCTGCGCTTTGTTTAGTACAAGAGCAAATTAATGTATAGTTTTATTTCTACAGTGTTGTACATTCCAAGTTTGGCTTTTGGGATTCCCAGTTTAATTATTGTCTTCCTGTTTCTAAATTGTGATTCCTTGTTTGGTGACGGTCTATGTTCTGCATGTGTAACTGAGCTGAGGTATTCTGTTTATGTAATTCCTATTTGACATTGCCACTTGTTCTCTTTCCCCAGTAGGTCATGTATTGTTGTTCTCTGAAATGTATTGGTTTAATATTTGCAGCGTTTCCTTTTGATAGTTAGGGTATGGTGCTTTGCGAATCCTGGTAGTGCTGTCAGGATACGGCGGGTTTGCTATGGGTTCTAAATGGGCAGTGTTTGTAGTAGTTCCTAATGTGTCTGGCAGTTGGCACTGGATTATAGTAATGTAGAAGTCTTTTAGTCTTTCTTTATCCATACACTCATTAAGAGGCATGTTTACTAAAAGTTAGTGTATAGTAACATTATGCAAATATTTATGCAAATGAGGCCCCTTATGCAAATGAGGCCCCACACCGAGTCTCCGCACATGGCCCCGCACCCCCCTTGGGCCGCCCCTGGTTAGCGCTCATTTTAGAAACATAATATCAGAAAAAGACATATGGCCTATCCAGTCTGTCCTTCCATACCAACTATTATAGCCCCCTTTTTTTTCCTTTAGAGTCTTCTGTGTTAGTCCCTTGCTTTCTTGAATTCAGATACTGTCCTGGTCTCTACTACCTCCACAGGGAGACTATTCCATGCATCTACCACTCTTTCCATAAAGAAAAATTTCTACATATTACTCTTGAGTCTATCTCCTTTTACCTTCATCCTATGCCCCTTCGTTGCAGAGCTTTCTTTCAATTGAAAGAGGTTCTCCTCCTGTGCATGTATGTCACAGAGGTATTTAAACATCTCTATCATATCTCCTCTCTCCTGCCTTTCTTCCAAAGTATATACATATTGAGATCTTTAAGTCTGTCCCCATATACCTTATGACAAATTCCATTGACCATTTTGGTAGCCACCCTCTGCACAGACTCCATCCTGTTTATGTCCTTTTGAAGGTGTAGTCTCCAGAATTGCACATAATACTCCAAATGAGGTATCACCAAAAACTTATATAGAGGCATTATCACTTCATTCTTCCTGCTGGCAATTCCTTTCACTAAGCAGCCAAGCATCCTTCTGGCTTTCGCCGTTGCCTTTTCTACCTGTTTAGCCACTTTAAGATCATCAGAAACAATCATACCCAAGATCCACTCTTCTGTTGTAGACAGAAGTACTTCACCCCTATACTTGGATTTTTTTCAGCCCATATGCATGACCCTGCATTTTTTAGCATTAAATATCAACTGCCAAATTTGTATAGTTCATAAAACTTTTATTGAATTTTAATACAACACATTATAAGGAAAACAAACAAACAAACAAAAAACATGCAGAAAAACACTAAGAAAAACATTAGGGGGTCATTCCGAGCTGTATTTAGCAGGGATAAACGTTGGGTTGGATATCTAGCCCTGCTAATGCCAGGACTGTATCCTCTGCCCAAAGCTCCCTGCACGTACATAGGAGATTAAGGGGAGCTCTGGATGGTGGCAGGAGGGGGCTGGCTAAGGGAGGAACGAGGGCAGACAGTGTGCGGGGATACGACCCCAGATGTACAGGGCCAATCCTGAAGTAAAATAAGTCCCCCAGGACTTTGGGGAATGGTGGCGCAGGGCCAGGTCAGTGGGGCAAGAGGGTGCAGGAGCTTCTCCACAGCTCAACCCTGCCTTTGGAAGGCCACATTAGGGGTTGGGCTGTGGGGAATAAAATTTGTGGTGGCGGTCAGGAATCACGGCTTCTTAATGAAGCTGCAATGCCATGGCAACAGGACGCCATGTCACTGCGGCTCCATGCACGAGCAGGGGCAGGCCTGAGTGGGGAGATGATTGGATGTCCAGTGGCACAGAATCAGGGTACGGACAGCCTGTCCAGGCATGGGCCGGCCATCTAGACCCGATTCTGTTCCCATAGGAATGTCTAGCTCCCGCAGGCTCAGAATCGAGGACTAGACCAGTCCATCCAGATCATGGATGTCTGGGCAGGCAGGATGTTCCCCTTTCGGAATCGGGCCTTGGAGAGCTTCTGACGCTAATGAACCAAATCAAACAGAGGGCACCAAATTATTAGTAGTACAATTTTGAGAAAGACTAGTGAACAGAGTAGCTTCAAACTAAGATATCCCGAGTCTGAAGAAACCTCTCGAGAGGATCCCACATTGTAATCATCAAAACTAAATTACTTGTTTTAATCGCCAGACACTTTTCATATCTATGCACCAAGCATTCAGAATGCCATCAAAAATGAAATGAGATACGAGCAGCATTTTTCCAATTGGCTAAAATAACTTGGAGGATAATGGCAAACAGCAAATCAAACCATTTCCATTTGGAGGCAGGCAATGCATCAGATTTTGGTATCATCTGCAAAGATGTAAACCTCACCTGACAGCCCTTCTGCAATATCACTAGCAAAAATGTTTAAAAGAATCGGACCAAGGACAGATCCCTGCAGCACACCCCTGGTTATATCCTTCTCCTCAGAATAAGCGCCACTTACCTGTACCGTTTGTCGCTGCCTCCCACTCAACCAATTTCTAACCCAGTCAATCCCTTAGGGTCTATTCCTAGGATGCTCAATTTAGGCCTGCTTTATAAAGTCAAATACACATGTTTACTTGACTTTATAAAATAGATTGTTGTGTGTTTCATGGAAAGCGTGTGTGTACATTAAATGTGATCGTTCACACGAGTCTTACATCCTGTGTCAATAACCACTGCTTCTTTTAGTAACTATACATATAAATTACAGAATAAAATACTCTACATGTGTAATTGCTCGCAGTGTCCATGCTCTACCCAAACTGCACCCATGTGCATGCTCACAGTGAGAGTGTTCATGATAGAAACTACACACAATACTTACACATTAGTCGCTCTTTTATGAGGCCATTTATGCATGTAAGTTGCTCCTTACACAAGCAAATAACTAAATTACTGGCACTTACATACATTGCTCATGCATGTACTGTATAAAGGCAGTTCCTATATAATATTACCTCCTATAATTTTATAAGGAATACTTAGGCTAAAGCATGTTTTTATGTATGTCAGTCACGCCTATTTAATAAAGCAGCAGGAAATAAGCAAATGCATGCAAATATAGTAAGAAATATGCATTTAATATGGGTGCATCCACTTATACTAGTCTTATGACTGGGGTGAATGATTTTTCATATGCCTGTATTTTAGAAAGCATACATGTAAACATGCACGCTGCCCATAACCCACCCAAGCTCTGCCCATACAAACGCCCATAGTGAAAGTACTTGCCATCGGGCTACAGGCATGCTTAAAGAATAGCGTCTGGCTAGATTATATCCATAAAGTCCATCCACATTCATAAGTCATTGAAAATCTATGATTTACGTGCATTGGTGGCAAAGAACTTTCCACAGCTCCTTATAAAATCACCTCCATAATATGACTTTCTTATGTTTCATGGAAATGCAAGTATGCTTGCATTTACATCTGCTCCTAGGAATACTTAACAGTCAACTAATTGCTCATTTGGACCTGAAGTTTTGAGGAGTGATACATGGGAAACTGTGCCTACCTCACCTCTGCTGAAAACCATTTCAAGCAGCAAAAAATCAAATTTGGAGCCAGGGCCAGCGCGAGGAGATAAGGCGCCCTAGGTGAACCTCATTTTTTGCACCCGCCCCTCCAGCACCCATCACAGCCACTGCTGCCTCTCTCCAGGATGTTCAGCAGTGGCAATGGAAGCAAACAGCACTGTAGCACTTGCCTTTAAGCTCCAGTGCTGTGGGGCTGTTTGCTTCTGCCCCCTCTCCAAAGCCTGATGCCGAAACAAGCCTAGTTCACCTCATGGTAGCACTGGCCTTGTTTGGAGCTCAAACTCTTAATTAGCTCCCCTTGAGTATGCAGTTTTGCACAAATATAGCATTTATGTAGTAGAGTTTGCAAATTACACAGGACTAGCCCAACCATTAGGCAAACTAGGTTGTTGCCTAGGATGGCAGCTTCTGGGGTCTGACAAAGAGCAGAACATCCAAAGCTAAACAATAGATTCTGACAGCCATGGGGGGAGTGAGGCTTAAGGTTTACCTTGGATGCCAGAACCTTGAATCAACTCGGGCCGGCCCTGCCCTTGTGTGATTTTCAGAACTGTGTGGGCAGTGCAAAGTCCGCAGATACTATACCAATGGCCTTTGCACCGGTTCTCAAAACGATGGTCCTTCCCTTTGAACATTTCCTAGAAAAAAGTGCTGACATAGATATGTGCCTGCTTTTCCTGCAGGTATTTATTCCATGAAAGAAAGCATCTGTGATTATCAAAAATTGTCAACTACAGTTGGGGGGGGATATTCAGCGGCGGTGGCCAGTACTGCTAAAGTGGGTGGTTATCTCCGCTTTAATTTAAAACTGGATACTGAGTGTCAGGCTTTATCCAGCGATACACAGTGAATATTTGGTTTGCCTGGACTGCACATTTGCTATCTGGTCAGTGGCAATATTTAGCCAGTAGCCAGATTGCAAAAGCACCTAAAGTTAGGACTGCCTTTCATCTGACCTAACTTTAGGAATTTCAGCTAGCTAGTTAATGACCGAATATCACTGCTGGCCAGCTAGATAAAGATGCCACCCCCACTCTGCCCCTGCAACTCCCAGTAGCTAACTGGTTAGCGTTGGGGCATTTAATCTGGTTAGGAGGGGCTATCCACAGTGCGCAGTATTTATGTGGTTACAGACCTGTAAGCTGTGCAAATCCCTTGACTGTGCCCCTGTACATATCTTATTCTGTCTTTTGACTTAACTCCTCCATCGCCTTTCTTTTTCGTGCAGGTAAAATTAGACAGTGTTGATGTCCATGCATCAGGGGAAGGAGAAGGGTGGGAAGTTTCCAGCCAGTTTATTAATCGTGTTAAATATCTGTCAACTCATATAAATTACTTCTGAACATTTCCATCTAAAAGTACATATGTTGTTTCTCAAAGTGTGCATGTTTAGCTCCATTAAGAGAAGAGGTTTTCTAAGATATGTTTAGATCAGAGGATAATGCATTCAGATAGCATTTTCAATTCTATTGGGCATATTTACTAAAATACGCTAATTTAACATGCAATTGGACAATGAATCTAACATGGAGGCCTGTGTTAGCCCCAGGGAGGCAGGTACATTCATTCCCTTGCCATTAGTGTGTTGCAGTCTCATGACACCATGTTGACCGGTATGCAGGTGCATTTAATGCCACCCACTGAGGTGACCTTTAGTACACCCATGCTAACATCAAGAGCCGCAGTTAGCATGTGTAGAAGAAACACATGCTAACTGCAGTTTGCCATTAACACCCACATTCTGTACAAAACTGCTCCATCCCTGCCGAATAGCATGATACTTTGAGCATGGCTTGACTACCGCTTGCTAAACCTCATGCTGTTAGAGCACTTAGGGGTATGTTTACTAATCCATGGCAAAGGAGCAAGTGTGCCATTAGTGCATGCTAACAGTGCACCTGAGCCCTTAGCGCACCCAACAAGTCACTTTAGCAGACACTAACAGTATCAGCAGCGTAAATCGCCCTGTGGGCTGAGAAAAGGCGTGCACAGGGCGGAGAGTGGTGGCCAATGGGGGGGGGGGGAGTGGGCGGGAGCAAGGTTTGCTCCCTTAACACAGGCATCTTAATGGCAGGAACCCTAACGCAACTCAAAACCTCACAGAAAGGGTGTTATTTGAGGAGAGAGAGACTATTTTATGTCTGCAATGTGATGCACAGACAAGGGGAGCCCTAGTGAGTGATAGTAGTTCTCCATTAGCAGCAACAACATAGTGCACAATGTGGGCAAAGTAGGTGGCACATGGGTCATGAAGTGAGGGCTGCTGGTGCACAGGGGGGACCAGGCAGCTGCCTAAATGGCACATAGAAACATAATACTACAAAATATGCCAAACTGTGTCAGACCAAGGTCCATCATGCCCAGTATCCTGTGTCCAACAGTGCACAATCTAGGGCACAAGTACCTAGCAGTTTCCTCCAAAGACACACAGGATCCCCAGAACTGTAATGGGGCAAGCAGTGCATAGCCCAGTTCCTCTTTAGCAATGGTTTATACACTGTTACCCAGGAACCAGTCCAAACCTTTTTAAACCTACAGAGTTTGATTACACATCAACTGGAGTGGAGGCGTGGCCTAGTGGTTGGGGCAAGGTACCTCAGGCCAGAAGGTTGGGGGTTCAAATCCCACTTGAGGACAGCGACCTTGGGCTGGAAGGACTGGGGTTTCTAGTCCCACAGGTGCTCCTTGTGGTCTTGGGCAAGCCACTTAACCCTCCATTGCCCATGTTCACTGTAAAATAGTTATCTCCAAGTTATAATGCCCTGTTCAATGTAATTTCAGTTTGTTCAATGTAAACCACCTTGATATCATGAAAGGTGGTATATAAGAAATGTTAAACTGAAAAAATATATTCACCTAGAAGACCTAAATGGGTTACACTGTAGCCGCATTGCAGGTCCCCTAGTCTGTCTACAGTCTGATGGCATAAAAAAGCAACCTATGCTTACCTATTCCATTCCGGTGAATAATCTATAGACCTCTATCATATCTCCCCACAGCCATCTCTTCCCCAGGCTGATGAGCCCCAACTTTTTTAGCCTCTCCACAAAGAGGTATTCTGTCATTGCAATACCATCTGTCATGTCTATCATGATCCCACAGTGACAGTGGCAGCACACAGTCCTGCTACATCTGAAGAAAGGTAATGTGCCATATTGGGTGGTTCAAGGGTCCTGGCACCCCAGGCAGAGATCTAAGCTGGCCCCCCTCCCCACTGCCGCAGCACCCAGCTGTAGAGGAAGAGGCCAGTGGTTCCCAGAAGCTATAGCCCCCCCCCCCCCAGGCAGCTGCAACATGCAGGCACCCAGGGGACTACCACAGCAGTGCCTGTCATCCCCTGAGACATATCATTGGCAGATGGTAATGGGTTCCTGCAGAGGCAGATGGTTGGGGAGGGGGCTGTATGGCCATCCATGTATGCCTCTGCCCCTCCCCCAATCTGGACCTTGTGCCCTAAACACTCGCCAACCCGCATGTTGGATGGGCTGAGACTGCACACCACCAACACGGACAGTACATGGGCATGTCAGCATGGTGTGGGGGTGTTGGTGGAGGTGCCTGCAGATGCAAAGTATGTCAGCCCCAGGGAGTGGTGTAACTATATGGCAACACTGTGGCTCAATGCATACAGTTGGTGTGTATGTGAATGGAGGGTTACATGTTGGGTCCCGGCTGTGGATTATGCATTGTATGTCCCTGTGGCTGAACTTTAGCCCAAAGTGCAGGTACAGCACCAACATGTACACCAATGAATCGGCCAGCAAGGGTACACATACCCATCAGCCACACAGGCAAGTTCCACTATCCACAACTGCATGGAGAGTCAGGTTGATAGTACCGCTACACTGAGCAGGTGTTAACATCAGAACATGCAAGTAGCTCCTGCACAAGGAGCACATATTAGCAATGCTCAATCTGATATCGGGACCAAGGTGGCAGGCAGGAGTGCCAACCATCCCCATTTTTGAACAATGTGTCATTATGAGTGTGTGAGTGTGTGTGTGTGTGTGTGTCTATCACTTTAGTTATGGCTTTCTAGACCTCACTAAGCCTCGCGGTGCCTAAGCTGTTTCCAGGGTTAGTCTGCAAATGTGCATGATGAGAGCAACGTATTGTGGGTATGGGCTAAAACAGGGCAGATTAACCAGAATGGGTTTGCATGGGAGGAAGGGTGAATGCCTGAGACATCATAGTGCCTGTCTGCCACGTGCATGGTCTAGGTGGCCACAGCATGTCATGCTGGGAGAGCACTCTCACTCTGACCGAGCAGTGACCATTGCACGGCTTTATATCCATATAGTGCTAGCTAGTGTTTGGTTCTAGTAATGTTATTGCATTTTTTTCTTTTGGAGACCTGATAACAGAACCAACTGCTGGGTGTCCATATTGCATATCCTAAGCCTGGATGCACATGATCACTCTGTGCACATGCAATGTGTACTGATCAGTGGGCTCTCTGTAGTTAGTATGTGCATGGTTGGAAAACCCAGTGGTGGGCAGCAAGTGTAGTCTGGCTGTGGGTGAATGATAGATCTATGTGGTTGGAATGTGTTGTGTTCCAGACCTACTCCCAGTGAAACTACAGTAGTATGGCCAACAGGACGCTAGTAATAATTCTGTCTAGCTGCTGTATGTGATACTGAATCGGGAGTGGGCTCGAAACATGCATGTCATGTGGTATGAGGATTTTGTGGATTATACAATGCTTTTTCACCATTTTTGCACAGTGTGGACTGTACGTTTAGATAAGTGCATTAACTCTGGAGTGGTGATTTAGAACCCAAGCCCTCACCCACCACTGCACACTCACAATCAACACACTCTGTCCTCTTAGCCACCCAAGATCCCTGGATTTGTAAATAGTTTGTACTCCATTGTCAGTCTACAATGTTATATAGTAGACCCTCTACTACTTACCAAATGTAGAAAACAACTTGTACCTATGTATATAGTTATATATTTTTAGATTTTAGATCTTAGATTTCTGTGTTTAGGTAGTAGATTTACTAAGAATTGCTAAATGTGAAATGTACCATGTGTTCAGGTAAATAGTTTATTCACTGTTCTCTGTTCTATTGATTGTAAACTGCCCCTGATCTCGGGAAGGGGCAGTGTAGAAGAACCAAATAAATAAATACAAATAAAAGTAATGGTCATTCGGGAGTAAGAACGTGCAATTTCTCCCCTGACAATTGATCTGATAAAAAATCATTGTCTGGGTGCTCTGCACTTTGGGTGTTGTTTTATTAAAGCCAATAGGAATAGTACAGACTTGTAGGGGGTTGTACTCTCCAACCTCAATATGGCAAGCATTGCCATCTCTGAAAAGCAAAGGTTACCTTGCCAAGTACTCATTTAGAGCTGCGCAGAAAGAAAGTCAATCTTTCTGTGCAGCTGTTGCTAAACACCAACCCTAACATACTTCTCATGCATTTCAAAACACAGCTTGGACGACAAAATAAGGCAGAGGTGGCAGAACGCTGTTTTTTATGGGGGAGTCAAGTTCCACTCCTATGCCTGTCCATCCACATGTAGCTGCAAACAGCGGCCGTCCCACCCTGTCTGCCCACAGGGATCCGATCTCTTATGGGCACACAGGAGGGGGAGGTTGGCGATCAGGGCACTCCTGCCAGTCAATCATAGCAGCAAAGGTTATAACACCAAATTTAGACTATTGTAATGGTATTCTTCAAGGGACCTCGAAGAAAAATATACACACACTTCAATTAGCCCAAAATGCCACTGCAAGGATCATCTATAAAGTGAAACTTTCAGATCATATATCTCAGATTCTCTACGCTCTCCATTGGCTACCTGTCTCATGCAGAATCATCTACAAATCCTTAATTACTACGTTTAAGATCTTTAATAATATAGCACCATCTTTCTTATCTACGCTCATCAACATCTCACATGAAAATAGATCAAGAAGAATAAACCTCCACACGATACAAGTCCCTGATTCTATTCGAAAGACAAGTCAGAAGACAAGTAACACAGCTTTCTCATTCTTCGCCCTTACGTTATGGAACAACCTCCCAATTGAAATCAGAGAAATCAAAGACCTTCAATTATTTAGAAAAAATCTAAAAACCATTTATTTACTCTGTACTACAATAACCTCCAAATTGAAGATAATCCAAACTCATAGAAAAGCGCCGAACATCAGTCACTCACTGACCCTACCTAGACAAGGCATAAAATCTTCCCCTCACATCCACATTGCTCACCTAGATTAATCTTACTCTTGAATGCAATTGTTTGTCGTTAATGTAAATAATTGTAACTATTGTAATTAATCCCTTTAATGTTGACATACTATGTTTTGAAACATTAACTAATGCTTACCCAGATTCAAACATTCCTACTTCTCCTGTTATCTTATTGTATTCGAGTTACATTTAATAGTTGAATGCTCTTTGTTCTAAATCTGTTCTATGTAAAATAATAGTATTTTTACTATTAAAGTTTATGTTACCTGTAAACCGCCACTGATCTCTGGAAGTGGCGGTATAGAAAATATGTATAAATAAATAAATAAATAAAGGTTTGGTGGGTCAGAGCCCATGTGAACCACCCCTTTCCAACATCTATGAAATAAGGGCATGGAGAGAGAACTTGGGCAGCTACTTCAGCTTCGACATTGCTATATAGTTCCTGCAGATCTACATAATTTCTCTTTCAGAATGCACAGGCACCAAGAATCAATGCCAAATATAATCTTGTTAGAAGAGAGGTTAACAATCTATAGGCTTCAATAGAAAAAATGAAAATGAAGGGGAGACCCAAAAGATGAAGGGGCCCTTCTACTAAATCCTGGTAAGGCTATGCACGTAACATACATTTGTAATACATATTTAAGTGCAAAGCCTCCACGTGTCAGGGGTGTAGCCAGCATGTTCCTGACAGATAACGCATGATCTGCACGTCACCACTTAAGGTGCTGTACAATTAATGAGGTAAACCTAACGAGGTCTACAGAGGTATCTTTAGGTGCACCCAGCAGTTGCCATATTTTATTTATTTATTTATTTATTTATTTAAAGTCTTTTCTATACCGCGCTCTTTAAAATCAGCTCGGTTTACAGATAACAGTAACTTTGTCCGTGAGCCTGTACTGGACTTACAGAGAACAGGGTAGAAAAACTTGGGTTAACTGGGGAAAGCTATATACAAGCTCTAGGCTAAGGCAGTTACATATTAACAGTGATCTCATGCTAATGTGCTCTCTATGTCCACACTCCACCCCTAACCCATCCACTTTCCACATTAGTACGTGAGTGCTACTTAACATGCATTTCGGCCATCATAAGCTGTCATGTCTGCATGTTAGCTTTCACTGCAGCTAGTTACCTAAAATAGAGTGGGTTGAGGTACCTACCTCTAGCATGTCTCCTTAATCTCCAGTAATTATGGACAATCTGTTTAGTCACATTTCCCCCTTATATAGTATATGGAGATGGAAGAACTGAAACATATCACTCCAAGGCTATAAAGTGCTGTATTAATTAAACTTGATATCTCTTGTCTGATTGTATCATTGTCTGAGAGTGCTCCTCACAGAGCTGTGGAAAATAAGAAGCCACTTATTTCACCAAGTTCTTTATCTCTCTGGGGTGATAAGTGATCTTGCACAATCTTTCTTAAATGTGTCTTTTTTTTTTTTTGCAGCTCCTTTTTGGCTTCCACCTCAGTTGGAAATGGGACAGAGATCTATTGCAACTACCTGACAATTTTTCCTTTCTTTTATATTCCCTAATGAACTCACCTAGTCCACTCATTGTGGCAGGAGTCCTTGCACCGGGAGTCCTTCTGGAATATTACAAAAACAAGCCCTAAACCCGGCCTGTAGGTATCTAGGAATCCCTCTTCCCAAGGACTGGAAATGCTGCTGTGATGTTCGGCGATTTCTCGTATATATAATAACTCCATAGGTATGTCATGAAGTGAACATAAGATATGCCATACTGGGTCAGACCAAGGTCCATCAAGCCCAGTATCCTGCTTCCAACAGTGGCCAATCTAGGTCATATGTACCTAGCAGTTTCCCCAAAAGACACAGGTTCTGCAATGCTTGTACTAGGTCAAGCATTGATATCCTGGGTCCCTTCTTAATAATGGTTTATGGACCTTTCCTCCAGGAACTTGTCCAAACCTTTTTTATACCCAGCTACACTAACAGCCTTTACTACATCCTCCGGTAACAAATTCCAGAGTTTGATTACATGTTGAGTGAAAAAATATTTTCTTTTATTAGTCTTAAATAGTTTACCCTGTAGCTTCATTGCATGTCCGAAAAGCCGTGAAGCATCACTTATTCACAAAATACTACCCAGAAGTGATCATGGACACTCACACAACCAACAGGCCTCCCACTTACACCAAACACCTTAGCAACTTAATACAACCAGAAAATGGTTAGACTCCACGACAGTTCACATTACTACTGTTGACCCGTGCCACCTACATGAATACACGTACAATATCCACATGAGTTTAAATATAGTATATAGTAAAAGCATATATATAGTATAATGTTGACTGTACATAGTTATCCCTGTTATTCCATGTTATATATTCCCTTGTTCTCTGTAAACTCAATGTTACCTGTATGCATTGCAGTATATTTTGTTCGATGTACACCGCGCTGATTTTAATAGCGCGGTATAGAAGAGATGTTAAATAAATAAATAAATGTCCCCTAGTCTTTCTATATTCTGATAACGTAAACAGTCGATCTACGTTTACCTGTTCCACTCCATTCATTAATTTATAGACTTCTATCATATCTCCCCTCAGCTGTCTCTTTTCCAGGTTAAAGAGCCCTAACTTTTTAGCCTTTCTTCATAGGAGTATCCTTCCATCCCCTTTACCATTTTGGTGGCTCTTCTCTGAACCTTTTCTAATAACGCTATATCCTTTTTAAGATACGGCGACCAGAATTGCACACAATATTCAAGGTGCGGTCTCACCATGGAACGGTATAGAGGCATTATAATATATTCTGTTTTATTTTCCATTCCTTTCCTTTTCTTATGATACCCAGCATTCTATTTGCTCTCTTGGCTGCCGCTGCACACTGGGCCAAGGGTTTTAACATGTTATCCACAATGACGCCTAAATCTTTTTCCTGGGTGGTGGTTCCTAATGTGGAACCTTGCACCGTGTAACCATAGTTTGGGTTGTTCTTCCCTAGGTGCATAACTTTGCACTTGTCCACATTAAATTTCATCTGCCATTCTGATGCCCAGTCTTCCAATTTATCAGATCCTCTTGCAATTTTCCACAATCCTCTTGGGTTTTAACAGCTTTAAATAGTTTTGTGTCATCTGCAAATTTGATAACCTCACTTGTTATTCCACTTTCCAGGTCATTTATGAATATGTCAAAAAGCAGCGGACCCAGCACAGATCCCTGGGGTACACCACTATTCACCTTTCTCCATTGGGAAAATTGGCCATTTAGCCCAACCCTCTGCTTTCTATCTTTTAACCAGTTCCTGATCCACAGTAGTACACTGCCTCCTATCCCAAGTGCATCAGTTGTCTCATGAGGCACAAGTGGTTTGATTCCAGACTCAACACTGAGATGGCAGCCTTATCTAATGTATTTTTCTATAGAGGATCAATAGCCGCAAAACAGTGTTGAATAAGGAAAAAACAGTTTTATAAACTGAGAAAATGCATTCCACAGCACAGAGCAAATTGGGTCCTAGTCTGCCTCTTGTACTACCTATCGTCTAATTGTGAATAACAAATATTTTATTTATCATCTTACCTGAATAGCCATTCACTTAGATCTCTTTTCTAGTCTAAAAATGGACAATTAATCCTTGACTGCCCATAGTCTGTATTAGAGGTCTTCTGAACACTAAGGGGGAGATTCTGCACGGTGAATAGCAGGGATGTACGTCCGCTTCGGACGTGCATCCCCCACTATCTGCTGTGTGCCAGTTCTTCCCATGGAACTCCCTGCATTTACAACAGCTCTGTGTGGGGAGCTCTGGATGGGGGCAGGAGCGGGACAGCCGGAGGAACAGTGTGGGCGGAGTGAGGGTGGGCTGCATGACCCACATGTACAGAACTGATTCAGGTCACGGTCCTGTACGTCTGGGGGGTCAGGGATGCACACCTGACTTATTCCACCTTGGAGATGAAATAAGTCAGACCAATGCTGGTGACTGAGTCAGGGCCCCTCCTCAACCCACAGCGCAGAGTTCCGGATGTGCCTGCTGCCCAAGACCAGCCCTGGCATCTACCGCCAAGGCTCAGGCAGTGGGAGGGAGTGCTATTTTGGTGGCCGGACCTTCCCAATGCTATTGCAAGAGGTCCCAGTGCCATGGCAATGGGGCGCCATGGCACTGCAGCTCCATGCTGGAGCATTGGGAGGGCTAAACTGGAAGTGGCCTGGACATCCGGGTCCACAGAATCAGGGCACATCTGGCCCATGCAAGTGTCCCAATTCTGCTCCCACAGGAACGTCAAGCTCCTGTGGGTGCAGAATCAGGAGCAACTCTAGCCCATCCAGATTTTGGACATCCAGATGGGCCGGACGTCCCCTGTACAGAATTGGTCTCCATGGGGGTTATTTTAGAAGCACTATTCATGCTTTGGACATCTGAAAACTGGCATAGAGATGTCCAAAGCACAGAGACGTCCAAAGTACAGAGACATTTCCCTAGCCATTTTAGAAGCTGGCTCTGTGAACGCCCAAGTCTGAATGGGGGCATGGTGAAGGCATGGCTGGCGCCTTCCCAGGAATCTGGACATTATTGCCTGATCTCAGTAATGTCCTGGATGTCTGGAGTCGCATCTAAGTTTAGATTTGCTCCATGAACTCACAGGCCTCTGAAAAGTGCTAGTTTTGTCTGAAAAAAAAATACAGAAGATCTAGAGAAGATAGCATTCAGCACGATCTTAATGATAGCAGCAGTGGGATTTGAACAGTGGCTTCTTGATACCTGGCCCATTACTTAACAATTAGGCTATTCCTAGATGTCTGGGATCCAAAATGCTATTCTGGGGATGTCTATGTAGATGCTCTCACAGACGTCTATCAGGCAGGTCCACATTTATGAAATTGTGTCCGCACCTGCTTTTTTTTAGATGTTCTAGCTTATACGGCCCAGATTGCACTTGGACACCCCTTCTGAAATGCCCCTCCACATTTATTGCAATTTTTTCTTCATTTTCCTAAAGATTTCAAATGTCTATCATTTTACACCAAAAAGCATATCAATATTTCTTTTCATTGTTGACTTTACAGGGAGGCTTAGCTCATTGCAGATCAGATAAATTGCAAGATAGTTATCCTACAGATAGCAAAGTTAGATGGAGGACTATTGAACTGACATAATGGAATTTGAATTTGGACTGATGAGCGCATCTGTCCCTTCAACTAAAATGAATATTTGGCAGAGAATTATGTGCATTAGAAAAATCACTAAAACTGGGTTTCAGGGAAGTTTAAATAGCTAAAGATTATTATTTTCAAACAAGATTATTTTTAAAGAAAATAATAAAAGCCCAAGAAACATACTCTATGAAGTGTTCGGTTTGCTGTGCGTTGTATGAAACAGCAGCATTCAATTCTTAAGCCAGTCATTTCCTTGCAATATAATATAAATTACAGATATTAAGAAACAGAAACTCAAAACTTAGCTGTAAAATACTGTGATTTACGTGTCTCTCTCTGTTCCTCTTTCTGCCACTGGATTCTCTTTTTTAAGCAATCAGGTAATGTGATTTTAACTTCCTTAACTTGTGTTCATAAATGTGTAATTAGCATTATGTACTTTGAAGAAATTGCAGGGTGACAAGCTGGGTTGACATAGTCAAAACATTCAGGGACAGGAGTCGACATACAGTAGTTACAATGTGCACTGATACCTTTACCACATGTACCTTACAACTAATTTTTAAAAAGTCCCTACCTGGCTAGCTTCCTTTGGAAAATTAGTTAAGAAAATTGCATGAGCTAGAAATGGTTGAGTATTTTCATTTGCTAGTTGTGCAGGCAGCCAAATAGGGTGGGGAAGGGGGAGGGAAATAGCATCTTTTTGGTAACTCCATGTATATATGTTATCATTTATATTTTGGGTATATTTTAGAAAGACACACAGCTGCCTATTGGGGTCATTTCAGAAGCTCTATTCTTGCTTTCAGTATCTGAAATGGCCCATTCAAATGTCAGAAGCACTGAGATATATCAAGAACATTAAACACCACAGGCATTTACAAGGTTAACAGCCCATGTTAACTATGTAAATATCTTAATTGGGAATTTTCAAAGGCACCTACATGGCTAGTGCCTTTGAAAATCCCTGATTAGATCCCTTACGTGTTCTGATGCTATCCGGTTAGCATCAGGTCGTGTTGGGGGCGTTCCCGGCCGGAGCAGAGGCGGGGAATGGCACTAACCAGGTAGCAGCAATTTTGGATGCTGTCTGGTTAGCATCTGTGCCTTAAAGATAGGCAAGGAAAAGCCTTGCCTATATTTAAGGTGCCAGGGCTAACCGGGCAGCATCCAAAATTGCTGCTGCCCGATTAGGCTTGGCGGCTTTCCGGCTGTGTGGCGAACCCCAGATTTTCACTTCTGTCATTGCGGAAGTGAAAATCCAAGGTTAAGGGGTCGGTGAGCAGGCTAAGTGGCTATGGCACTCAGCTCTGCCCAATGCAATATCTGGCCCAACAGGAGTAATTATAGTCCCATGAAGTCAGGACAAAGATTTCATATTTTTCAGTTACATTATCAAAATCTCATTAGAGTGCTATGTCTCTAGAAAGTATTATTAAATTGGCTTTTTTTTTAAAATAAAAAAATGCCCACTTGAGTTATAACTAAACAATATGGGGGTCATTCCGAAATACAAATGGACTGCCTGGACGTGTGGGATAGACATTTTTGTTGCAAAAACGCCTAGACCCGTATTCCTAAACAACCTGGCCCTGCATGGACACAGCGCAAAAATGGGAATCTTAGAACACGGGCAGGAAGGGATGGAACAGGGGCGGGCAAGATGCAGAGTTGTGGAAAACATATTCAGGAGAGGCCCTTGTATGTTCCTGAGTGTTTCCCATGGACGCCTAGAGGCAATATGAAATAAGGTGAGCACTTAGAAAAACATCTGCTCTGCTCTTCAACACATCCCATACAAATGAATGACTGTGACACATCTGTATAGGACTGGTGTGTCTGCTGTCTGGGAGGGTACAAGATGCAGTTGAGGGAGGAGTCACCTAGTGATTAGGACATGCTACCTCAGGCTGGAGGGTTGGGTGTTCAATTCCCACCTGGGGACAGCAATCTCAGGCTGGAGGGACTGGTGTTCCTAGTTCTATAGACATGCCTTGGGCAAGCCATTTAACCCTCTGTTGCCTCAGGTACATATAGATTGTGAGCCCTTTGGGGACAAAGGAAAGTATCCAGTACCTGTTAGTAGTAATTAAATAATATAAACTGGTTTGATTGAAGGATAAGACAGTATAGAAAACTGGTTAAATAAATAAGTTGTAAAGAATAGAATGCATAGGTGAGGGACATTAGTTAGGTTAAGGAACAATAAAACAATAAAAAAACACCCCCACAAAAATATAAAGCACTGTAATAATCTTTATTCTGGCTATGCTGACATTTGCTGTTTGTGCTAAAGGGGCTATTCTCTGCTTCCTAAATAATTCCAGGGTTCGGAAAAGATGGGAATGTAGATGTAGGGATGGTATGCCATTATGTCTTACCAGCAGTTGTTTATAGGTGCAGGGCATGGCTTATGCAGATGTATGTTATTTGTGATGTATGGGAGTACAGGGCAATCCTGAGGGGATATACATACCTGGCCAGTACCTGGACCATGGGGCTGACCACAGCATCACCAGAAGCCAGGGTGAATGGGCAGTATATTCTGAAAAGCTGTTCTGCAGCAACATATCAGGGCATGTCCCTGTTAATTTATTTAACTTTTTTTTTATACTGTCTTTCTACAAGTCAAGACAGTTTACAGGTAACACAGTGCTTTGAACATGAATGATAGATAACAAGGTTGTGCATTACATTGTACAAAAATTAAGGTAGGGGTTGTGGGTGGGGAAGGCTGTGGGGATAACAAAGGGAAGCAATGGAAAATTAGGGAGTTAACTATGTACAGAGGAAGTTGGGTAGAGATTTTAACTATTTACAATCAGGGGTTAGGGGAGGGGACGTTAGTTATGTTGGTTTTGCTGCAGGTCTGGACAAACATCTCACATTCCACTTGCTTATACAATAGCTTTGGTGCATGTACATAACTTTGTAGTGTTATGGGCGTGCAACAGACTAGTATATATAGTCTGGTTTGTATGACCTTATCTGTTTCATCCGTATTACTGTGTTTTTTTTTCTTGAGCACACCCCTGTCAGTGTGAGCAGCAGCTTAGGAGATGTACGTTTTGCCAGCAGGGGCATGGCTGCAGGGAGACAGGAAGCATCTGTGACATCTTTCTTATTTATTTATTTATTTTATTTTATTTATTTATTTAGAGTTTTTTCTATACCGCGCTATTCATCATCAGTGCGGTTCACAGATAACATAAATGTCCGGTGTGGGGGATCTACAGCGGACTTACAGTAAAACAGGGGAGTTTAACTTGGAGAACAGATAAAACTATATACAAGTTAGTAACAGTTTAGCATGGGGTTTGGTAATGATCAAAGAATGATGAATGTTCAAAGAATGAGTGAATGGTGTGACTCATATATATACATAATGTTTACAAGTCGAAGGATATGTGGAGTCATGAGTGAGTCAGTCAGGGGTAGTTACTGGGGGGGGGGGGTAGGAGATCAGAAGAGGTGCGTGGAGTGTCTACTTAGTAGTTGGGTAAGGTATGGCTATGTGATGTCTTCTGAGTTGGTGAAGCATTGAAGAAAAAGGTGGTGCTTCAGTGCCTTTCTGAACTGGAGAAGGTTGTCGATGGCACGGATGTTGGTTGGTAAGGTGTTCCAGCAGGAAGGTGCAGATAGCACGAAGGCCCGGTTTCTGGTGGCCTTTGAGCATTTGGTGATGGTTTTTGGGAGTAGTAGGGTATTGGTGGCGGTAGATCTTCTCAGTCTGTTAGGGGGGGGGGGTAATTTGGATGAGTTCGGATAAGGAGATGGATGTGCATTTGTTGATGGCTTTGAATGTTATTGTTAGGATTTTGAAGGTGATCCTGTAGTGGACTGGTAGCCAGTGCAGGGTTTTCAGGATAGGGGTGATATGGTCTCTTCTCGAAGCTCCATATAGGGTTCTGGCTGCCGTGTTCATTGCGAGTTGCAAAGGTTGTAATGTGCTCTTCGGAAGGCCGTGGAGTATGGAGTTGGTGTACTCGAAGTGCGGCATAACTAACGCTTGAAAGAGTGTTCAAAAGTGTTCTGGCTCTAGTAGCTGTCTCATGTGCCGTAACATCCGGACTTTGTGATAAATCGCCTTTACTGTGTTGCTTATCTGGGCATTGAGGTTGAGATGTTGATCGAGCATTACTCCAAGGTATCGTATCTTTGTCTTAGTGAGGAGCTCGGCATCTCGTACTTTCAGTGAAGCGGGTGGGGTGAATGCTTGATCTCTGCTGATGAAGAGTACCTCCGTCTTTTTGAGGTTTATTTTAAGCTTTTGTGTTTGTGGCCAGTCTGTAACTGCATTGAAGCAGGTGGATAACCGGGTTAGATCTGAGTGATCCGTGCGTATTGTCAGAATATGGTGGGCACGGGGATATAGGCAGCGCCGGGGATGTACATCTCCCTGATTCTGTAACCATAGGTGCATTTATACCTGCAGTTTCGGAATCAGGTTTATTAGGTGCCCGTTTTCAGGCTAGAAGTTTCTGCCAGCCGGATGTGACTGTTACAGAATTGCACTCCACAGGAATGAGATGTGGCAATGGCCAAACTGTCTTGCAATTGTATTTATAACAACTCCCTTTTTATACTTAGCACAGGTATTAAACAAAGCTCATTATGAATAAATGATCATTTTATTCCACATGCATTACAATATTTTTTTTTCACATTGGCACTTTCATTCCCAAACAGGGTGAATGCTACCATTAGGAGAACTAAGTTACTTGGAACATCCAACGTTGGGAAATGGCAGGAAGTGTCACTGAGAAAACCCTTGAAGTGGAAGCCTCTGATTCCCAACCAGGGCCGGCCCTAGAGTTGGTCCAAAATGTTGGAGCCCTAGGCGAACCTCAAGCTTGACATCCCCTCTGGCTGTCAGAATCTATTATTTAGCTTTGAATGTCCTGCTTTTGCTGCCTGCCAGAGATTGCTGCCTTAGGTGACAGCCTAGTTTGCCTAGTGGTTTAACCGGCCCAGTTCCCAACCCTCTCATTACTGCCCCATCGCTCTGTGTTCTGTGGCAGCAGCAACGGAATAACAAATGGGAAGAAGCCTTGTACGGAGCTTCGGAAACCCTGTTTGCTCTTTTCTTAACGTTTAGTCAGTCCTGCCCCCACGCAAACAGGAAGTGCACGTTGGGCAGTGCGATTAGCTAGATTTTCTGAACACAGCATGGAAGAGTTCAGAAGATCTGTGCTGTGTTTCTTTCCTGTTTTCTTGGTACTGATTCCAGTGCAGGTCTCTGCGAGATGCGGCAGTGACCGCAGGTGGTGGTAAGGGCAAGGGTGGGGATGAGGATGGGAGTGGGCTGAGACAACAAGAATGAGGGTTTGCCTAAGGTGTTGTTTATAAGGCAGCTCCAATACGTGATGTCACCAAAGTTTACTTTTAAAACAAACTCAGTTATATATCTGTTTCTCAGAACTCTCACTTATGTTTGTTATACAGTATAAATAACGTTTCATAAGTGATGAACCATTCCCCAGTGGCCTAATTCAAAACTTTAACATATTCCACCAGCCACTAAACATTTCTTAAAATTATGAACATTAGAGATTTTGCAATGACTTTCCACTAACAATGTGTTCTCTTCCCCAGTCCAGCAGACACATTTATTTAACAGAGTTTTTATACCACTTTATCATTTATTCAAAGCTGTTTACATTGTAATGTACATGGATAACTTAGATTTTTCTGAGGCAATGAAGGGTTAAGTGACTTGCCCAGGGCCACAAGGAGTGCTAGTGGGAATAGAACCCTGGTCTCTGTGTCCCCAAGCCAGAGCTCTATCCATATTTCCACACTACATTTGCTTGATCAAGTACCTAGTTCCTGCCATGGACACCTACTTCTTAAACTTTAACCCGCCTCTACTAGCCTCTCCAGGTACTTTCAATGATGCAGGGAAAACCAATCAGTACTTGACAATAGTGGTGATAACTGTCTTGACATTTATTTCAGAGTTCCTCAACCTCCTAGGCAAATGACAGAGACAGTTACTTTAAGAGAACTCCAGCGTTAATCACCATATCACTTTAGGGTATATCACAGCTTACTCCTGCTTCTCCAAGCCCCATTGCCTCCAATCCCTGGTCAGCAGCCTCCATACTTCTCGTCACCCCCTTTTTTGCAAGTTTTGGACATGTTTCTTCCTCCTTTGTGGCTCTGCTCTTGGACCTCCAGGTTCGTGGTTACCACAGAGAGTTGCTGACCATGATCATGACATTGATTACGTTTTAAGCCTGTCTCGGGTCACATTCCAATGACAGTAGCTGCTACAACATTATTGACACTACAGTCAGAATTGCTTCTTGCCAGGCCTCTACCCAATGCATAAGTAATACAAATTATATAAACTATTTTTAACTCACTGGTTTCAGGCTGCATTAACTGTTAATGCGGGGCGCTGTACCAAATGTTGAGTAAGGCAACATTCACATGCCATTAATCGTTTGTCAGTTAAAGAGGAAATTAACACACATACAGTAGGTGTCAAGCCACTCCATTGACAGTGCAGGTATGCACTAACAGCACATACTAATTCCTACTTTAACTGCTTAACACACTTCGGTAAATGGGGTCCAAATCCTGAATTTTGCAATTTGTCTATAAACATCTAATTTTACCAGATTTATTTAGGGCCCAGTATTCAAACCACATAAACTTTGCTGAGTCCAATATTCAGCAACACTGACCCTCACAGACCCCTACAGACCACCTTGACACAAACTGGATAGTGCCGAAGGGATCTATAGGTGAGGCTGGGGTATTGTTCTACCTTTCCTTTGCCATCCCTTCACCTCTTCACTATGGGGGTCATTTTAGAAACCCTAGTTGTGCTTTGGACATCTGAAAATGGGCATAGAGACATCCAAAACGCTAACATCTTATGAACTCCAGAAGGAAGCTCTCTTTGTCATAATGCAATTACTATGTCATAATTACAATACTAGCAATACATCTGAGAGACTGAAATCATACTCCACATACCCTGGCTTAGAAGTAAGGTTCATGACTGTTATGGTACGTGTGAAACACCCATCTGGAGAAACTGCCCCAGCAGAGACATCTCCAGAGCCATTTTAGAAACCATCTCTATGGATGTCCCCAGCATGAGGATGTCCAAATCTGAATGGGGTCATGGAGGAGACATGGCCTGGGTGTTCCCAGGAATGGGAACATCTCAACCTGATCACAGAAATGTCTGGAGTCATGTCTAACTTTAGACCTGCTATGAGGCATAAATAGTGGTGAACATGAAAAGTGTTTGTTTTAGCTGAAAAACATCCAGAGGGTGTAGAGAAGAATGCATTCAATCATCTGTCTCAGGTCACACTTGGAGTGTGAGGAGTGGCCTAGTGGTTGGGGCAAGGTACTTCAGGCTGGAAAGTCAGGGGTTCAAATCCCACTAGAGGACAGCAACCTTGGGCCGGAAGGACTGGGGTTTCTAGTCCTACAGGTGCTCCTTGTGGTCTTGGGCAAGCCACTTAACCCTCCATAGCCCATGTTCCCAATAAAAAAAAAATAGTTATCTCCAAGTTATAATGCCCTGTTCAATGTAATTTCAGTTTGTTCAATGTAAACCACACTGATGCAGAATAGCATGGTATATAAGAAAATAAAAATAAAAAATAATCTCTAGCACTCAATGACAGCAACAGGATTTGAATCATGACTATCCTGTTTCTAGCACACTACTCTAACCATTTGGCTATCCTAGACATCCAAACTCCCTACTACCATTCTGGGGAAGTCTAGGTAGACACCCCCACAGATGTCTGTATTGGATATGTCCAAGTTTTTGAAATCACGTACCTGCATCATTTTCAGACATTCTGGCTTAGACATCCTAGCTTACATTTGAACGGTTCTTCTAAAATTCCCCTCCATATGGGTTTACCCAGTTAGTAGGTTCTCCTAACCATATCCAGTTAGAAGAATCTACTAAGTGAATAAACCATGATGAGCCAATAATCAGCGGCACTAATCAAATCGTGCCACTGAATATTTCATCTGTCCATCAAGGCCCTATCTGGATACTGTCGGCACAGTCTATGGGTGGAGCTAGGGAGGAGAAGGCACTTATCTGGATAGCAGGGATTTTCAGCGCCACTATTCAGATAAATATCTGCATAACGTAGGACTAGTAAAGAGCAATTCTAAGTCTAAGCAGGTTGGCTCTATAAATAGAAGTTTAATATTGCTGCTCTCTGGAACATCTCTGCCATTGACCACAAATACTGGCTATCCAGTGCCAGCTGCTATCTTGATATTGCCCCTGAATGTCCAGTATATTCTACCCACTGTGGCACTAACTGAAGCAGGCTGAATATCAGCCCCAAGGTTTTAAAGGGCACCGTAAGGACAGATGAGAGGAAGACAGAGTTGAAATACTCAAATACTTCATAAATAAGCCTGTTCACCACTTGTATTTCCAGGTAATAAGTTAAGTTGCCAGAGGACAAAATCTGTGCTGTCATCAGCATTGATAGTTGGCCTGAAGTTTGGATTTAATTGCTCACATTTCCCAAATCAAAACTCAAGATGAGTTACAAAAGGGTGCATGTGCTCTTTTCCTAATCAAGAGGACTCATCGTCTAAGTTTTACCTGAGGCAATTGAGGCTAAGTGGCTTGTCCAAGGTCACAGGGAACATCTGTGGAAAAAACAGGATTTGAATCCTGGCTTCCCTGGTTTTTAGCCTATTATTTCATTTTCTGGGCTACTCTTTCACTAGTATCCATTTCATTAGCATACTTTAAATTTGTGCATGCAGAATCAATTTAATGATAACCTACAAACTAAGACAAGTAAAGTTGATTTATGCTCATTAAAAAGTTGTAACATGCATTAAAATATTTATTAAGATGAGTGTGTTAAACAAACTAAAAAATGTCCAATTAGGGAAAAAAAGACCAGAAGTCAGAAAAAAGATTCCTGTACATATCCTGGATAGTTAATAATGCTAAAGGTCACTGTAGGTATCCAGAGACTTGAGGCTTAACAGCAGAGCGAAATCTCAAAAGCTTCCATGAGCTCTCTCATTCTTTGGGTTTTGAATGCAGAGCTCATTCCTGTGAGTTCTGAGGTACTAGGAGACTATAACAATTCAGCCATTGAAGTGCCGACGCTACAAGTGGTCATAGAGAGGGAATTGGTCAGACTCAGTGTGCTTTGGAACTAGAATGGCTCAATTCCTTCTCAGGTTTCCCTGTTCTATGTTTTTGTCTCTCCCCAACCACATCCTTTCCTACATCTCTTTGAAGACCCATACGCTTGCAGAAAACAGTTCCAACCGAGCAACAATACCAGTTTTCTGATCTCCTGGGATTTTCTTTTCACCTCCTCTGTTGATGCTTAGATTTTCTTTCACTTCTTCCCTCAATGCTAACAAACAACCCCATGTGCCAGGTTTTCATATCCACTTTTCAAAGCAAGCATAACAAGACAAAAGCAAAAGCAGATGATTTCTTGCACAAGTTTCTGTGTGAAGCCAGGAAAAATCACTCCTGGGATGGAAGGAGTACAGGGAAAGGCAATCCTGACCATAATACATTTTTATAATTCCATCTTTTGGATACAAAATCCTTGAAGGCACATAATTATATAAACTCCAGTTTAGAAAGAATGGGTGGTCTGATGTGCTGGTTCTTGATCTACTTTTGGGGTGTATTACCCTCCAAGTCTGCTTGTCAGCATATGCATGAGAAATATTTGCACACAATAAAGGCAGTTCTTGAAAATATATTTTATGGATCTCCTGAAAGCTAGACTGATCGTTGGAGTCTAAGGACTGTGTTGGGAACTATTGTCTAATGCAGTGGTTCTCAACCTTTTTTCTGTTGGGATACACCTGAGAGATGATAATCGCCTGTGGAATACATCACGTGTTGCCCTCAGAAACCTTTGATCTGACACAGTAAAGCAGCTCTTAAGAATTAAATGTTAACATACTCTGCATCCTCAATCCCCTTCGCCCCTCACACAAGCGAAGCAGAGTAGAACTAGGATGTTTCTCCATGGAAGTCACCATACGAAAAATAAATATTCTGATCCTCATGTCATCTGAGTAACAGCAATGCTCTGCCTCTCACAGTGTGAAATAATACAACATCTCAAAAAAAAAATCCCCATGCAAGCTTGCCACACCATAGTAGCAGTTGTTGCTATGATTCAAATAGCAACAACTCTACCTATGAATAGGCAGCACAGGAAATATTACATTGGACCTTAGAACATCAGTACACCAACTACTGATAGAACAGAACACTACTAAAGATTTCTACACAGAAACATGCTAAGAATACTACACTTCAGTCATGCGCAAAATACAGACTCTCACCAAATAGAGAACAGAGGATCACAAATTAAAAATAGAAATATGAAGACAAAAATTGAACTGGGAACCCCACGAATACCAGAGAAATAAAACACAAATGCATTTCTCTTGTGCTAAATAAAATACGAAAACATCCATGATCCATATTTCTCAAAGCAAACATATTCCCTAAATACATTCAAAATGAAATGTTTTCTACCTTTGTTGTCTGGTTAGTTTATTTCCCCAGTCACTTTGGTATCAGTCTCTTTTCTATGTTCCCCATCTGCCTTCTAACTCTCTTTCTTATGTCTGCTATGCATTTGCTGTTTCTCCTCTCCTTTCCTATTTCCTCCCTACATCTGTCTCTCACATTGATCATTCCTTTTTAGCCCTTCCCATCATTTCTCTTTTTCTGCCTCTGTCCATTCATTCTTCAGCGCCAGAAGGGAAGTCATTAAGTGCTGCTTCCTGCTACAATCCTGGGAAGGAGGACAGTTTTGAGCAAATAAAGGAAGAATGTTGGGTCTTGTAATGCCACATCTCCAGCCACCTGGCTTAATTTTGGCATTATGCTTCCCAGCACTGTATTTTCTGTGTGTCAAGATACACTGGTTGAGAACCACTGGTCTACTGCATGGGTAAGGAACCTTTGCTCTTTGAGGATTACACACCAGTTAGATTTTCAGGATAGCCTTATTGAAAATGCACAAGCATACAACTGAGACAGTGTACATACAAATCTACAGCATGCACATTTATTTGGGATATCCAGAAAACCTGATCAGCTTGCTGGTGGCCCTTAAGGGCCAGGCATACTCTACTCTCAGTCTAGTGGTGAGCATAAGGGGCTAGCAGTCATACAACCAAATTTCAGATCCTGTTGCTGATCCTTGCTTTCTCCTTGGGCAAGTTAAATTTTCTAATTTTAGAGCAGTGGTTCTCAATCCAGACTTTTGTCTAGTCTTTTTTTTTTTCAGGATAACCACAAAGAATAACAAAAAGAAGAGAGACGGTCCCTCACAGACAACAGCAACGACACAAACCACACTGCAAGGGAGTGTAAAGTTCCACAGAGTATTAT